>OZ017742.1:53072558-54391269 GCA_963969285.1 Odontomyia ornata | reverse complement strand
TATGAATAGTATAATAATGGCTCCCACCAATGATAAAAATACCAATACTAACATGACTTACAAAATTCACTCAAAGATTACTAATAAAGCTGTAAATCCTTAAGATCCTTCAGATGATATACTAGTAGCAAACAGTACTGTTTATCACAGTAACCATAGTAGTGTTGGTTCTTCACATGAGCATCCTACTTCCACTCCTGAACTGAAGACTATGAAACCGCATCCTAAATATCCCAATTTCTTCAAATCTCATCCACACAAGGATCAATTCAGTTACCTAGCACATCGAATAACTCATTAGCCGAAAAGAAGACCTCTTTAGACCCTCTCCTACCCTCCAGATGTAAAAGCAACAATTAACTCAACGATCTTGAAAGTAGGTATCTCTTATCAAGAGCAAGAGCATAAAATATATGAGTCTGTTCGACTGTACCTAGCCTACATACATAAAGCGCCAGATACAACATGCATTGATGGTAAAACAAAGACCAACTAAAGTATTGATACAAAGAGAAGGTCTTCCTATAGAATTTGATGCTCTTTGCAAATTATATTTTAAATATCACGAGCAACTAGGTATCAATCCAGGACAAGCACAAAAAGATGTTGAGACCTACACTTCACATGTAAGCTCAAATCATATATCTTCGCTTCAAAGGACACGAGAACAGCATCACAAATTTTTTCGTCCGCAATAATAATACTTCCTCCAAATGCATCAAAATGTTCTACGATAACTGTGGTGGTATGAGAAGTGAACTCAGCAAACATTTTCTTGACGCTAAATCATGCCCTTCCACAGTCTTTGCTCCAACGGAAACTTGGTAGAATAACTCCTTTCGAAATGAAGAGATTCTCGATAGTAGTTGGACTATATATCAGAATGATCGAGACTATCAAAGTACCGGGTTGTCACGAGGTGGTGGAGACCTAATCGCTGTACACAACTCGATATTGAGTAACTTCGTCGCTACGACCACATATAAACATTTCGAGCATACAATAGTTTCAAACAAACTTAAAATAATTTACTTGTACACTGGTGCATTTTATATTCCTCCAAAATCCAATGAGGCCGTTTACAATTATGCTTGTGGAGTTTTTTCTTCACTTGCTGGCCTTTCTAATGAAGAAGATCCAAGTATAATAATCTTGGAGACTTTAATAGGCCCAATTTAGCGTTTAAAGTCGATGAACTTGATAATCGTCTTCTTCAAGTCAATCTTCTGGACGACAGTGATTACAACCTAGTTTCTACATTTTATGGCAATGGTTAAAAGCAAGTAGCTTCGACACCCAATTGCAATGGTAATTGGCGAGATCTTATCTTTACCAATCCTTATGACGATGTGGTGGTTAATCCAACCAGTGAGGTGGGAAATCTTTTCTCAAACACCCTCCACCAGTCAGCACTTTCGGTTGAATTTGCCACTGCTGAAGCTACAAACACTTTTTCATACAATAACTTGATTGTATTTGATTTTTGCAATGCTGATTACGAGAGCATTCGAAAGCATATTTTTAATATAGACTGGACTGCCATGCTGTCAACGTTAGATATAAATGATGCTGTAAATTTATTCTATCAGCACTTCCTTGACGCCGTTGAAAGACATGTTCCTAAAATAAAGAAAAAGGGCAAATTATCAGAGCCTTGGCTGGATAGTAATCTTCGATCTTTAAGGTACAGAAGAAATAAACTATATAAAACCATGCAAAGAGGATCTGATGTGAATGACGAAATTAAAAGAGAGCATGATGAACTGTCAAAAAAAATTCAATTGAAGTCGCGCGAGGCCTATGAAGTATATTTTAATGTTTTAGGTGAAAACATCATCAAAGACCCTAAGAATTTTTTTGAATTTGTGAACATCAAGCGCAAAGCTCATGGCTATCCCAAACAAATTACCTTTAAAGACTGCAGTTCTACTCTCCCTGAAGAAATTAGTAATTATTTTGTAGACCATTTTCAATCAGTTTACTGTTCAGCAAACAATTTCCATAATTTTACACCACTAGACACAGAATGTGGGCCTGTACTGTAAAAAATTTCAGTTTCAGAGGGTGACATATTCGACGTAATTGAAACTCTTGATTTTAATCATGGACCTGGCCCTGATTTACTTCCTCCATATTTTTTATTTCAATGCAGAGAACAATCAGTTTTACCTCTTTGTATCATTTTTAACAAATCGCTATCAAGCGGCGTGTTTCCAGCATACTGGAAATCCTCCTACTTAACTCCAATCCACAAAAACAAAAGCAAAGGAGCCGTTAAAAATTATAGAGGGATTGCCATACTATCCACTACCCCAAAGTTATTTGAAAAAATAGTATGTTCCAAAACATCACCTTTTATTGAACAGCGTCTCAATGACCAACAGCATGGCTTCAGAAAGAATCGATCCACAACCACCAACTTAACAGTTTTGGTCTCTAACATCCTTTGGACACCAGGTCGACGCAATTTATACTGACTTGGACCATGTCAATCATACGATTTCGTCTCATAAATTGAATAAATTTGGAATCACTGCATCCCTACTTCATTGGCTGGACTTGTGTCTCAAAAATCGGACTCAAACCATTAAATTTCAGGGATATGTGTCAAACGGAATTCATGTCTATTCTGGTGTTCCTCAAGGCAGTCACCTCGGACCTCTTCTCTTCAATATTTTTATAGCGGACCTTTCTGAAGGGTTATCCGATATACCACACTTATTTTATGCGGATGATCTCAAATTATATTATGTGATAGCATCCCGAAGTGATTCTTTGTTTCTGCAGAACTAAATGAATACTCTATTAGAGTGGTGTAGCAAAAATCTTCTATATTTGAATTTTGAGAAATGCCAGGTGATAAGTTTTACTCGGAAAAGTACAATTTTATTATCTGATTATCACTTCAATGATACAAAACTTTCCAGAGTTGATAGTGTAATAGATCTTGGTGTTCACTTGGATAAGAAACTCCGTTTTAATTTACACAAAGATGAGATTCTCTGCAAAGCGAATAAGCTTTTCGGTTTCATCAAATGACGCGCGAAAGAACTTAAGAACTTATGGGTAACGATAACGTTATACACATCATTAGTGCGCCCAATTCTGGAATACGCTTGTATCGTTTGGAATCCGGTCTTTGATGTTTACTCAGAGAGACGTGAGTCCGTTCAGAAACAATTCCTACTGTTTGCTCTGAGATCCCTCTATGATCCAAAAAATTTCCATAATTTGCCATCATGCGATTACCGGCTATCACTTCTTAATATGACACCCCCGCAGGGGGAATGCCGGTCGACAAGAGCACCCTTGGAGGCTAGCATTATTTGGGGAGTTCTGCCCCCACGTACCCGAGGAAATTCCCGCAGGGAGAATGCCGGTCAACAGGAGCACTCTTGGAGGCTAGCATTCCTTGTGGAGTGCCACCCCCACGGACCCGAGGATATGAGGGGCACCGTGAGGTTCCCCCCTGGGATGACAGGTAACGACCCTGTTTGGATCTGGACTACCCTTTGGACAACGAACTGGAAATAACGCTTTGGGCTGGCGGATGTGATGGTTTGGACCTAGTTGCTTTGCACAGTAGCGCCGAGGTGAAACTCGTGTGTGAACGGCTCCAATTCAACTATCATACCGTCTCCGTCCCGGTAAAACCTTGGCAGGCCTCGGAGTACGTTCGAAGTTCGCACCATTGGGTTGGTGGTGTAGGTTCGGTTGAGACGGACTCCCGATTCGCGCTGGTCTGGCTCTGAGCACTTGTCCCCATAAGGGCTTGTGCAAACCCTCGCATAGCCTCCTTGCTCTGCAAAGATAACCATGGGACCAAAAAAGCGACTACACACACGAACGGAGATAGCGGCTCCGAGGGGGGACCCAATAAAATGGAGCAACCAAAAACAAAAGACCAACAAAATCCAAAAAAAGCAATAAAAAATAATAACAACAACGACGACGCAACCAGCGGTTGCAGCCACGACGTCAACAGTACATCGCGAGCGATACTAACAACGACAAAAACGAAGACTAACACAACGACAGTGAAGACGGACGAAAAACGGAGAATACAGACTGAGATTCCTGCGGCCTTTGGGCGCAGCAAAAAAATGATACGAACGCCCGAGCGTCCTATTAAGGAGAAACAGGAAACTCTGCAGGACACTTCAGGTGCTCGAGCGGTGGGAGATAACATAAAGAACACCGAAAATCCGATTGTCACTGCTGCAATCGTTACCGTAGCGACCGATGCAAGGGTCGCAAATCCCGACATCGAAACGAAAAATCCAGAAGCCAACGAGGCGATAACGGCACCAAAAGCAAAGAGTGACCAGACACCGCGTGAATGCACCGCCAAAGTTGAAAATGTGGCGGAAGTACTGCACTCCGAAACGGAACGCGATAACCTCTCCCAAGGATGGTTGCAAGGTACAATTGCGGCCCAGCGATATGAAGAAGAAAGACTACTTCGAAAAGCGGGAGATGTTCTGAAAAGAATACAAGCTGCATGCGACTCCCCAAAAATCAGCAAAGCAGCAAAGGAAGGGCTCCTTGAACTAGAGGAGCTCCTAGATCGCATAGGGCACTATCGGAGAAGCTGGTTAAGGGCTGAAGACGAAGAGAAAGCTAAAGAGGCGCTTGGGGCGAAATCTAAGGGTGACACGCAGATAGCTCCACCATTAAAAGTCAATAAAAGAATGGCGTCTAGCCCAATCGAAGGAGATCGGGATAAAAGAAGGAAGGAAGAGGCACTCAAAGGGCGTGGAGCACTAGATCAGGGGCTCCAGACAGTGCTTACAAAAGGAGCGAAGAAAGCTGCAAAGAAACTCCTTCAAAAAAAGCCAGAAAGTAAAGTTAATATGGACGCCCAATTACAAAAAGGACCTGATGCAAAGCAGCAGAAGCAGAAGCCCCGACGAAGACCCCGGCAGCAGGCACTGCTTGTAAAGCCCCAAGATGGCCAATCCTACGCGGAGGTGCTGCGGGACATCAGGGGAAACGTAAGGCCCGAAGACACCAATACTACCATTAAAGTAGTACGACCAACGCGGTCGGGCCACATACTGGTCGAATTCGGAGCAGAGGCCGGCAATAAAGATGCATTCTGTGACGCAGTAAACAAAGCCCTCGGCAAAAGCGCAACTATAGCCCCGCTCGAGCCGATGGCAACGATCGAAATACGAGATGTAGACTGCGTGACGGATCTGGCCGAGGTAGAAGAGGCCATCAAAAGGGAGTTTCCTAGCGTGGGAAGGATCAAAGCGAGACTGACACCAGAAAACAACAGGAGACAACGCATGGCCATAGTTGACTTGACTGAAAAGGACGCCGAACAATTCCTGAACAAGGGCAAAGTACGAATTGGGTGGGTTGTCTGTAGAATGCGGCGAAGAGCAACGCCTCTTCAATGTTTCAAATGCCTTGGTTATGGTCACACCACACAAGTATGCAAAGGACCCGATAGGAGTTCCTTATGTTACAAATGCGGTGAAACGGGTCATAAAAGAAAAGCGTGTACGAAGGAGGCACACTGTATCCTTTGCAAGGATGCTGATCCAAAACTTGATTTTGGACACGTCTTGGGATCAGGAAAATGCCGGGTGTTCCAGGAAGCCCTAGCCAAGGCAAAATCAGAGCTCCGATGACCCGCATCCTGCAGTTAAACCTACACCGCAGTTCAACCGCCCAAAATCTGCTTGAGCAGTTTGCGAGGGACAGGAAAGCCGACTCCTTGCTGCTGAGTGAGCAACACCATAATAAAAGTCCTGCATTATGGTACTCTGATGAAACTGGTACAGCCGCTATCTGGGTTCGGAACAGTGACTTTCAAGCGGAGAGTTGTGGACGGGAGGATGGTTTCGTGTGGGTTCGGTGCTCAGGGATCACCTTCTATAGTGTGTACCTAACGCCTAACGAGTCGATATAATCTTTTCAAGCCAAGCTTAATGCTTTGGAGGGCGCGGTCTCGAACGCAGAGGGTAAAGTGCTCGTTGGGGGCGACTTCACTGCTAAAGCAATCGAATGGGGCATGCCTCAGACGGATCCGCGGGGAAAGCGAATCCTGGATATGGCGGCCAGGACGGCCCTCGTCGTACTAAACTCCGGAAATACGCTGACTTTCCGCCGTGTTGGCTATGAGGGAACCATACCGGACGTCACATTCGCCTCGGAGTCCTTAGTACGGAGGATACACAACTGGAAAGTATTAGAGGACTACTCAGCCAGTGATCATCAGTGCATTCTGCTTGAGATAAGTGATGCTGTCTCACGACGTCCGTGCTCTCGGCCTTCTACAACTGGATGGAACATTGGAAGAATGGACGTCGAGAGGTTCGTCAAGGTTCTCACAGCAGGTGAGCCGCTGCAGGGAGCTCCGGAGGAGACGGAAGAACTGGCAGCTCAAGACGTGGTGAAATCTACCATGAGCATAATCACGACTGCTTGCTGCGCTTCTATGCCCCGTCGAAGACCCCGGCACGGCAAGCCCCCAGTGTACTGGTGGTCTACTGAAATCGCTGAAAAGCGGAGGGAGTGTCACAAGCTTCAGCGTGAGGCTCAACGGGCGCGGAACCGTGACGAGGCATGCAACCAGGTGGCAGCATATAAGTCGGCCAGGAAATACCTTCGCAAACTGATCAACAGTAGCAAGGCTCGCTGCTGGCAAGACCTAGTGGACAATGTGAACAAGGATCCGTGGGGCCTTGGCTACAAGCTGGTCATGGGGAAACTTGGTGCCCTACGGAAGCCTTGTATACATGACGCGGAAAAGATGGACGCGATAGTGCGGGGACTCTTCCCCGCCCATCCCGTCCGTGTTTACGCTGTCCATGGTGAAACAGCAGTAGAGTGCCCACTCTTCACACAGCTGGAACTGGAGGAGGCAGTCCTCTCCTTGAAAGCGAGGAAGGCTCCAGGTCCAGATGGTGTTCCAGCTGAGGTGTTGCGGCTCGTCTATTACCATTGTCCTGACTTGCTGCTAAGCCCATTCAACGCTTGCCTACGGGACGGGGTTTTCCCGGTACGATGGAAGGTGGCGAGGCTCGTGCTGGTCAGCAAGGGGAAGGAAAATCCCGAATCACCGTCTGCATACCACCCGTTATGCATGCTAGACACGGCTGGGAAAGTGCTAGAGAAACTCATCAAGGGAAGACTCACTGACGCGATTCGTGCTGCTGGGGACCTATTTCCTCGACAGTACAGCTTTAGAGCAGGACGTTCTACCATTGATGCGATTGCAGAGGTGGTGAACGCGGTCCAAAAGGCAGAGGCATATAGTCGCACCAAGCGACGGATCGTCCTGTTGGTGACACTCGACGTTAGGAATGCCTTCAACTCCGCTAGATGGGTGGATATTCTGGACACGCTGGAAAACTCTTTTCAAGTTCCAGAATATCTAATGCGGCTTTTGAGGAACCACCTAAAGGACCGAAGCCTGCTCTACGACACGAGACAGGGCCAACGAAGGATGGAAATTACATCGGGTGTTGCCCAGGGATCTATCCTTGGTCCGGACCTGTGGAACGTGTCTTACGACGGGCTACTGAGACTTGAGATGCCAGATGAGTCGCGCTTGGTCGGCTATGCGGATGATGTTGCGGCTCTGGTCGCCGGCCGCACCGTTGGACAAGCGCAACTTAGGCTAGGTATACTAATGCGCCGAGTGAGGGACTGGATGATTGCTCGCGGGCTCAGTTTAGCACTGGAGAAAACCGAAGTGGTCATCTTGACAAAAAAGAGAATCCCTAGAGTAAGGATGATCAGTATTAAAGCTATACAAATCCAATCGAAGCCAGCGGTGAAGTACCTGGGGCTACTGATCGACTCAAAGATGAATTTCTCTGAGCAAATTAGGGCAACGGCTGAGAAGGCTGCTTCGGGAATATCGGCCCTGAGTCGACTTATGGCCAACGTAGGGGGACCCAGCCCATCAAGAAGACGCCTCTTGATGAGTGCTGTGGGGTCGGTGCTACTGTACAGAGCAGAGGTATGGGGCGACGCTCTCAGCAAGGAGGTATACCGAAAACGATTGGCACAGGTACAGAGAAGAGGAGCACTGAGAATTGCATCTTCGTATCCAACAGTCTCCAACTCGGCGCTGAGAGTGATTGCAGGCGTGATACCTGTCACTCTCCTTGCTAGAGAGCGCCGTGCTATTTACCTGCGCCGAAACGAGGATGCGAGGGAGATGGTTGTCCGCGAGGAGAGACAACGCTCGCTCAACGATTGGCAGCAGTCTTGGGGGAATTGTACGAAAGGAAGGTGGACTGCGCGCCTCATCCCGGATGTGAGACCGTGGCTAAATCGAAAGCATGGTGAGACTGACTTCTATCTGACCCAGCTTTTGAGCGGCCACGGGTGTTTTCAGTCTTACCTGCACAAGATCGGTAAGTCACGGCTCCCGATTGTCAGTTTTGCCCAGGAGAGGAGGACAATGCCTGTCACACATTTTTTGCGTGTACAAAATGGGTCAGGCTGCGAAGGGAACTCTACAGGAAGACGGGAGAGTTCACCCCGGATAATATAGTTGCGGTGATGCTCGAATCGGTTGACAAATGAAACCAGGTGGCACATTATGCTCGGGCAGTCCTAAAATATAGAAGGAACTCACAGCAGCCGGGGGCGCTGGGGCTGGGGGATCGCTCTTCTGGCATTTCCTCTTCCCCTCTCCCCTCCCGCTAGGAAAGGGACTCCCCAGCTTGAAGGCGCCCCGCGGCGTAACAAAACGAGACCTGGCCCGAAGTAATGTGTCAAACGGTTCCAGGCTAGGTTCTCAGATTGACAGGGGAGGTGTTTAGTGGGTAGTCCAAGGGTATCCTCCATGGGAGCCCCACACTGCCAGAATCGGCGGGCGTAAATGCCTTCACCTCCCTACCACAAAAAAAAAAAATATGACACGACTTGCCCCCTTAGAACCACAATATGCTCTTGCTTCGCATTGGATGTCTTTTGAGGAACCGTTAAAGTCCAATATCTAATCGAAAAATAACCTTAAACGAGCCAGTAAGATTTACGAGACATTCACTTTTGCTCGTAGAAAGTAAACATCATACTATCTATGGTGATAATGAGCCGATAAATAGGTGTGTCAAAATTTTCAACAAGATGAGCCATCTTTATTCCCCAATTATATCCAGATTCCTCGGTTCCTAATCCTTCATTGCCAATGTAAATTTATATTGTAAAAAAATATATAAAAAAACTGTGATATGTATTTTAATAGAATGTAAAAAAAATGTATACCTTGTTTGGTCAACAAATAAATAAACTTCAGCTTCCTATCTTCTTTCTCCTTCTAACTTCAACTTCCTATCTTCTGTCTTCTTCTTCCTATGCACTATCTCTTTCTTATTCTTTTCTCTTCCATTCACAACCTTTTCACTTTGGAAAGGTCATATCCCGGTTAATTTATAAGCTACAGAGCCAAAACACATAGCAAAATGTTCAGTAAAAAATGTACCAACTTTGTGTTCTCAAGTAATTTTTGTGTATACCCGATAGTTTCCAGTTATTTTGAAAAAAAAAAAACTAAATTTTTAAAAACTTCCAAAATGTCCTTTCCTCTATAACCATAATTTTTTCAGAATAAACCATTCTTAACCGTCCAAACTGCTGCTGCTTTTGCTGATATACAAATAAAGTAAATTGTAAATGAATTACTCTTTGATAGCAATAAGGATAGTAATGCCAAGGGTGCCATCGTGGTTTTTTCGTTCACAAAAAAAAAATTGCTGTTGATCTTATTTTCACAAAAACTCTCTAAGTTTTCAAACTTGAGGGTTGCACTACATCTCATTTCAAAGCTTTTTTTATCCACTTTAAAAAGAGTTAAATAAGTTTTCTCCATGAAATTGAACGTTTTGCTTATATTCCATGTTGATTTTTTTTTAATTTTTCATTCGAATAACTATTCAGGAAATATCTCGGCTTATACTACACCCACAACGATATTAAAAAACCCAACCTCTTTGTTTTTTATGAACCTTATTTTTACTCCCTACCGTTTTTTTAATAAAATGAAAGGTATTGCGTTACTTATGAAAAACCGATTAACA
Organism: Odontomyia ornata; assembly: GCA_963969285.1. Lineage (NCBI taxonomy): Eukaryota > Metazoa > Arthropoda > Insecta > Diptera > Stratiomyidae > Odontomyia > Odontomyia ornata. Next base: position 54,381,223 of record OZ017742.1, on the reverse strand, counting down.
ACGTGTTTTTTTACAAGATTCAATGGCGAATAAGTCAAAAAATATTGATTTAAAAAAAACTCGACAGAAAAATTTTGGCTTAAAATGTGTGTTTATAGAATTATTTTTGATTTGAAAATGTTCAGCCCAGAACTGGAGTTGTATACACCGCCGAGGAAAAAGCACACATTAACATAAATTATGCTTTTTGAGGTATTCCCTAGCTACTGTCAAAATTTCAAGGAAATCGTCGCGTCTTCAAGGAAATCGACGTGAAAACCTTGGCAGCCTGGACTGTTAGTAGTTAATTTTGCAGGAAAAATCTCCTAGCATTGGCTTACTATATTCCAAAGATGTTATATCTAAAGTAAATATCTTTGAAAAATTTTTGCTTGATATCAAAAAATTAAATGAACAACAAACAATGCATCGTCCTCTTCCTACAAATGCTGTCCAATGAACACCAACCACTCAGAAAAAATAAGATCACATTTTTCATTCTGTCAATCCACAAATTTATTGAGTGGCCTAAATCGAACAATCCCCATCATAAAAGCTAATGAGAATCCAATCCTTCAAGGATAGATAGCAAAAATAAACATTCAACATTCACGGCTACATCCATAAATAAACAATTGTAAGGATTAATTTCCATCAGGAAAATATATTGCCACAAAGAATTAACAAGAACCCAAAACTGACTGAGATTTTTGTTTCAAGAGTGAAAAGGATCCTTTCGCCTTTACCAAACTTCACCCGTTATCAGATAAATCACTTTTTGCTCTGGTAAAAACTAATTGAACAGGCTATCGAAATGTGAGAGAAGGCCTTTTGGTCAGGGCTCGGTGCGGTCCTTTCTACCGCATCCCATTACGACACGGCTAAATTTTGTGGTTCCTGCAGGTTTTGACAGCATCCAGCCCAGGCACATCGAATAGAAGCATATTGAGCATCGTTATCATACATTTACCACCTAGCTTGGTAGCCAGGTTAACGGGAGAGATTTTTCGAATTCGAAAAAGAATCCTGCCGACAAGGACGACGGCTCGAATGGATAGGTCGGATTTCGTTTTCTGGTTGAACATAATCCGGATTTGTCTCGTTCTGTTCATCGTGACTTTGTTAAATCGATATTGCCACCAATTTCACAGAATTCCTTGTTTGCTCAATATCCGTTTTTATGTAATACGTCATGTAGCGGATTAAGCACGCGACGAAAGCTTGGCAATGGCAATAATTCATGGAACTTCGTCGGGAAGAAAAGAATATGATAGTATCATTACCTGAACAATTTATGTCTTGTTGGATGATATATTCGACATGGAATGGAATATACTGTAGCGAAAATTTATTCCTTGTAACACTGCCATAAATTTTGGATTAATTCAAGCTAAAAAACATGTTTGCGTTAAGCTTATCGTATTCAGAATGATATGAGCATTGTTGCTCATAGAGAAATCCATGTGAAAAAGAGGAAATACATGATAGAACTTGCTATGATGTTCCTGAGAATATATCCGAACATGAAAGGGAAGTTCAAAAACTGTTAGCTCAATAAAGAGAATTGAATTTGGTTTTTAGTACAAATTCTTGACCTAGATTCAATTAAAGTTTATGTATATTTATTGAGAGCGGTAAATCTTTATTTGGTGATTTCTAATTTTTTTTACATATATGCAATTCCTTTATAACTTTACCTAACACTGTTCATGCGGGTTGTGCCTTAGGGCTTTTCCCGGAGCTCAATAATAATTTACTCTAATTAGATAACTATATTAATTTTTCGATAAAACAAAACTTTAAATCTTGACACACACAACAAATATTAACAGATCATTAAAAGAAATCTGTAAAAATCATTTAGTCTAACAACTAGTTTTAAAAATTGATTTCTTCAAAATTAAGTACATTATTTCCTTAAGACTACCTATAAACTACTCATTCGCTGCGTCCATTGCGTGGCTGCGTGTCGCAATCCTAACAACTCCCGCCTTGTGCTCCTGGGCTCTCCTGATTCCCGCTTCCACCAGCTTTTCTGCATACGATTTTTTTGGCTCCTTTCCGGTCTCCTGGTACAGCACCTTGTTGGGGTAAGACCGTCCGTCCTCCCACCTGTTTAGGCCTGTGCAAACCCGAAGGATTTTGCGCTCCACTAATCATATCTTGCCCCATTTTGTTTTCGGAGCTCCATTCCATATCATCACCGCATATATGATGATCGGACGAATCAAGGTTATATAGGCCAAAACCTTGACTTACTTGCTCGCTGTCGAATGTTTCCTGAAAAGAGGTATAAGAAGATGGAACGCATAAGGCACTTTTTTCAAAATACTATCAACGTGAGCACTGAAAGTAGCTTACCTGTCAAAAACTACCCCCAAGTACTTTGTTTGCCTAGAACAGTGCACGATCTGCCCATTCAACTTAATCCTGGAGTCACAGATGCCTCTTGCACGACGACTGAGGTTTTCGTGGGGGTCCTTGAACACAATTAATTCACTTTTCTTTGCATTTACCTTGATTCCCCATATTTGGTAGTATGCAGTAAGAAATTACAAATATTTTTATAGCCGCATCCTATCAAAGCGCAAATCGTGCTCAGGTGACCACACTAAAAAGTCGCCAGCGAAGAGGTTCACCTGAATTCCCGGGCTTTTATTCATTTCTTACGCCCGGGACGTCAGAGGCGAATATGTTGAAAAGAAATGGGACAAATGTAGACCCGTGTGGGGCTCCAACTCAATACAAAATGGGTCTGACCTGGCTCCACCAGCCATCGCGACGGCAGTTCGTCCCCTCATGAAGCTGCCTATAATTTCTACAATATTTGCTAGAAGGCCAAAATTTATCATCAAATAGAGAAACCCATTGATCTATACAGAGTTAAAGGCTTTCTCCACATCAATCAGGTAAGCAACAACAAGCTTATCGTTGCGCCAACTTTTCGTTATATCGGCTTGAAATACGGTCATAACATCCACCGAAGCCCAATTGTCTTTCCGGCCCAATTCTTGCCCTCTTAGAGAATTGTTTGATGCCTTCAAGTATTATCCTTTCAAGCAGCTCACAAATATTTAAAAGCAAGAAAATCGGACGAGTATCTACTACGTCAGTATTGCCTGACGTCTTTGTTATTGCAAATGTTTTTGCGCATTTTCATTTTTGAGGGAAGTAGCAAATATTAATGCAATTATTCAGGACTATCGCAAGAAAAACAAAGAAAACATGGGGAGGAATTTTAAGCATATAATTGGAGATTCCATCAGCCCTTGCTGATTTTTTGGAATTTTGCTTCAGTGCCAACAAAGTGAGTCTCTCAGGGCTGCAAACAGATTTGAATCAGAGAACCTGGTCAAGCACAATCGCTCATTGTCCCTGTCGAAATTCGTTGTGGTGCTGCTTACTAACGAAGCAACGGAGAAGTCCTCACTTTCTTTCTCTTCTTGAAAAACTTTCGCAAAACATTTTACGATAGAGTCAGCGATTGCTTTGTCATCAATGAGTATGGATCCATTATAAGTGAAACCATGGGCAGCCTTTTTCTGCCCATTATCCTATTGATGTGAGGAAGCTTACAGGGACCTGGTTTGAAACTTTTCAGGGCCCTTTCAAATCGCTCGTTAGCAAAAGCCGTGGTTCTCCTCGAGATCATTCGGCTTAGAGACGTAATTACTAGGTGAATACGTTCATACTCCCAGTTGACTATATTTAAATTGCGGTGGTAGATTCTTGCGAGTAGCTTTCTAAGTCGACTACGTCTACGATGAAGCTCCAAGATGTTTCCTGGTAAATTTCGATAAAAGTAATCCGTTGAGGATTTCTTAATGGAGATCTTTGAGATTAAATTTATACAAGCAACTTCCTAATCAATTTTAGGAATAGAACTATTTTTCGATTTATTGATCGAAATTCCCTTCAATTTTCCCTCAAGTTCAGCACTTATTGCTGCCCAATCGATTTGCTTGTATAGAATGGAAATTTGAGGATCCACAACCTCAAGCTTCACACCCTTTTCCACTTTTAAGGTCAGCTCAACCAAAAGATGATCAGACTTGGCTTCAAGAGCTCCGCACTTGAAATTCCTCCAACTGTGGGAAAGATTTACCAGATTAGCAGATACAATGAAAAAGTCAATAATAGACAAGCTTCGGCGGAAGGTAGGCCCTTTCGGGGCAATCATTATGAGATCCATATTTGATTAAACCCAGTTAGCAATAGCTTTTCCATAGCCATTGGATGCAATATTTTCCCACAAGGGATATTTTGCATTGAAATCACCTCCCATGGCATAGAAATCGAATTTTTTGCACAGAGCGAGCACTGTTTCCACGTCGTTAATGAGTTTCCTTACCGAGTATCCATGTCGAATATACGTCCCCACGCACCCTCCCAGTATGGAGCTAATTACTTCTGCTTCAATACATTTCAGACTTGGAAGGCAGTGCCTATGAACTTTCAGGTGATCTTTGCGAGCCATAGCAACTACAAGAACTCTCTCTAGATCATCACGCCTGATAGTCTTGTATTTTCTCAGATGCACTCAGTGTCTTACCTTGACTCATGTTTCCGATATAAACAAGAAGTCTGGTCTATGGGTGCTCAAGTATTCTTGAACGAATTTACTTTTATAGCGTGAAGCTAGTGAACATATGTTGAGGATGGAGAGTTTAATGGAACTCATCACGACAACATACTTTGAAGGTGAATTCAAAGTAGGGAGCATTTTTCTCCCACTAGGATTAGTAAGTTTTTTACAGTAGGGGATGTCCACTTTTCGAATGAGTGTGACAAGTCACAACCAAAAATTGTTGGCAGTCAGTGTTCAAAACCGTATTTTGGCCATTCTGCGACTGCTGCGGTAGCTGTTTGGGTCGCTGTATAGGCTGCGGTGCATTTAGTTTGTGAATGCTGTTTCTTTCCACCTTGCAAAAGGCTAGAGTAGTATTTTCTATAGAGGCCGTGATGAAATCCTTACTTTCCTCCCTTTTTTTGGAGAACCTTCCTCCTCTCTTCAACTCCTTTTGCTTTAGGACAACCTCTGGAACTTGCAGTTTGTGCAGTTCACATAGGAGATCTCGTGTTTTTACTCGTCCTTCATGATTGGACATTCAATGGATTTACTCGTATGTTGCTTGTCGTATTTTACGCATCTAACTTGAAGTCCGCAGTTAGAAATTACGTGTCCAAATCTTTGGCAATTGAAGTGGAATTTTTCTGCAGACGTTCCCAAGATCCATCGCTTTCTTCACTTCAAAATCCGGTCTGAACTGGACTAACAAAATGAAAGCGTTTTTTTTCCCTCATCGAGGTTGTACTGGAGAACATTTTTGCTGATAGGAAATCCTTCAGGTCCTCCACGAAGTGTTCTCCTCGTATGGGCTGTGCATGCCTTTAAAAAGTAGAGTCACTTTTCTCTCTTCTGGAAGAGTGTAGGTGTAGGAACCCATCTTCGCACACTTCAGAAAACTAAAAAGGCTGGTACGATTCTCAGCCATTTGAGGGTGAGGCTGTTTACCATCATGTTGAACTCTGGCTCCAATTCAGAGTTTCGTGCGCATGCCCTTTTGACGCAATTCCTGAAGTCTTCAGGTCAAGCCCATAGCCCACTATAAGAAGCACACTCTCTTTTTTGGTAGCAGTCACGCTTGGCTACTGAGGCTTCGGTTTCCCTTCATTACCCTCGAGGTCCAGCCATCCAGTCAGCTTGGGTATGGTCCCTGAGAAATTGGCGGGAGCTATTTTCGTCACCTTTTTGAGCTGTGGAAAATCCCGCTTGCTCACTTCCAGGGTCTTCGATACCTTTTAAGCAGGCTCCTGCTTTGGAGACCCTATTGGCCTCTTTTTGGCTTCCGGCCTTACGATAGCCTTCTCCTCAACACCACTGTTCATGGAACTTCCACCATCGTCCATCTCCATGTCACTGGAAACTTCCGGCGCTTACAGTTGCATTGTGCAACTAGCAAGCAAATCTAAAAAAAAATCATCGTTTATGTCCCCCCAAACTTCTCACAGAAACGCTACAAATTTTTCCTCGCTTTCCGCGTGAAGCTTGTTATAGTGGTGGAAATCTCCTCATATTCGTGATTTTCCCGCCATACCCACAGATTTCAAGACAGAACTTGGAGTACTGTTCCGCAAAAATAAAAGAAAGTAAAAAAACCGAAACCCTTATTGCCGATTGATTAAAAGACCAAAAAGCAAAAGAGTTGTATTGTAAAAAGAAATAATAAAAACACTTAAAAGCCTTAAAAATAATCTTAGATTTTTGTTGTGTTTTTTCGAAATACTCCAATTCAACTTCTCATGTCCACTCCTATCATTCCACTAGTTTTCCTACTCGTTCTTGCTCTACGTGCCTTGCTCAGGTGCTTTAACTTCTTTTCCCTTTCCATAATTTCAAAAAACTCCTTTTTCCTCCAAAATTCCGCTATTCTTGTAATTTCCAATTTCTTTCAAATTTCAATTTTCATAAAATTCCTTCAAAACCTTCCCCAATAAAAGATTCAAGATCTTTATTTGGTGATTTTTAATTTTTTTTCTTACATATAATTTATTAATAGCTGAACATAGCAATATTCGTGCGGGTTGTGCCTTAGGGCTACTCCCGGAGTTCAATAATAATTTATTTTAATTAGATTACAATATTAATTTTTCGGTAGAACAAAACTTTAGAATGTCAACACCCATAACATGATCAAACCTAACTAGATTCTAAAACGACGTTTGTAAAATTCATTCACTCTAACAACTTTGTTACATAACCAGCATACCCTATATATACTGGTATGAACTGGAAGCTCGCTTTGATGTGTATCCTATATAAATCATCAAGGCTCCCGGGGAGAAATCTCCCTGTTACTCTATCCATCTAAGCTAGAACACCAAAGACGAGAGTTTATTTCAACCTTATTTTACTGGTTATGTTTTTAAACATTTAGATTACATCCGGATCGATTGACTACATTTTCACTTATTTAATTATTTAAACCTCTAACTATTTGTGTTGGGTGAAGCGCTTTTCACTTTCACGTTCACTTATCGCGCTTCACAGGTGATCGCCAGCCTGTATAGGGGACGAGCTAATGGATCGGGGTGGCCACACGGCGTGGAACGACAAAAGGCCTATTGATGATCGTGGCGCAAGCCAACACCTCACCCCTCACCATATTGTCGAAGACTATCACTATACCTCCGTCTAAAATTTTACTCGCGTAATTACTCGTTGAAATTAAAGAATGGGTAGCAGCACGCTCCCTTATAAACTTGAACACAGACTGCTTCTCAACAGTTCCTCCACAAATATTAACTCAATACGAGCTTTTGTTCTACTTCACCGTTAAAATTGCTGAGGCGATAAGAACGTGTGTTCTCATTCATCAGGAACATCTCCTCCCCGCTACGCCTTATTAGTTTGTAGATGTTGAGAGCCATTCTACGATATTAACGATATCATCGTAGCCAGCTTGGGGGAAGTATTTTCGATATGCGCGAGGAAAGCTTTCCCCCCATATCCCCAGCAGCTCTCAGTCAGCTGGCGAAAGCTTTTACATTTTATCGCCATGAGCTTCTTTAACTTGCTCATACATAGAGCTTCTCACTTGTGATCAATCGCTGACGTGTACGCGTCATCCATAAGCTGAAGCTTAACAGCGGCATATCGGCCGTAACGTATATAGTTATTATTTGCTAGTGCTTATCAGCGCTAAGTCCTAGGTTTAACGGTGTTGTTTATCTGCCGCAATGTACATTGCCGTCATTTGCTGAAGCTTTTTAGCGCTAAACGGTAGATGGGAGTTCCACTCGCTCATTAATAACATTAAGCCCTCATTCGCTGGCACTTAACGGTAGGCGAGGAGCTTCCTCCACTCGTTCATAACAACTACAGTTTTAAAATTGATTTCTTTAAAATTAAGTACATTATTTCCTTAAGACTACCTTAAAGCTACTCATTCGCTGCATTCATTGAGTGGTTGTCCGTCGCTCTCCTGACTACTCCCACCTTGTGCTCCTTGGCTCTCCTGATTCCCGATTCCACCAGCTTTATCTGCATACGACTTTATTCGCTCCATTCCTGTCTCCTGGTACAGCACTTCGTTGATGTAAGACCATCCGTCATTCCGTCTGTATAGTCCTGTGCAAGCCCGAAGGATTTTGCACTCCACTAATCCTACCTTAGCCTATTTCGTTTTCGGAGCTCCGTAGCATATCATCACCACATATGTAATGATCGCACGAATCAAGGTTTTGTAGGCCAAAACCTTGATGCGCTTGCTCGCTGTCGAATGTTTCCTGAAAAGAGGTACAAGAAAGTCACTTTTTTCAAAATATTATCAACGTGAGCACTAAGAATAGCTTTTCTGTGGAAAACTACCCCCCACTACTTCGTTTGCCTAGAGCAGTGCACCATCTGCCCATTCAACTTAATCCTGGAGTCACAGATGCCTCTTGCACGATGACCGAAGTTTTTGTAGGGGTCGTTGAACATATTGGGTGTACAACTTAATAACCGGAACTTAACGCTAGATGTCCATACTAACAGATATCGTGAAAGCTCGAACTTTCTATATATCTCATTTTGAAGGCACGTTTGAAAGCAATCAAAATCAGTCAACAAAACAACTTTATCTTGTGTGCATCATTATTATTTTTCACGATGAATAACTTCCAAAATTGTTGGGTCATTTTTTTGCAAAGAAGACTGCTGCGGAAAGTCATCGTTTGCTTGTAGAAGTTTATGGCGACGATGTTTTAACAAAAACACATTTCAACGCTTCTAAAGTGGCGATTTAGACTTCAAAGACAAAGAACGCCCAGAACAGCCAAAAAAGTTTGAAGACGAAGAATTGGAGACGCTACTCGATGATGATTTGTGTCAAATGCAGGACGAACTTGCCAAATCGTTGGGAGTAACTCGGTAAGTCATTTCGAAATGTTTAAAAGCCACCGGATACATTCAGAAGCATGGTAATTGGGTCCTCTATGAGTTGAAGCCGAGAGACGTTGAACGGCGCTTCTGTATGTCTGAAATGCTGCTTGAGCGCCCTAAAAAGAAATCATTTTTGCATCAGATCGTAACTTGAGATGATGGATGGATCCATTAAGACAACCCCAAGCGCAAAAAGTCATACGTGAAGCTCGACCAACCACCCAAATCAACGGCGAAGTCAAATATCCATGGCTCCAAAGTTATGCTGTGTATTTGGTGGAATCAGAAGGGGCCATTATATTATGAGTTGTTGAAATCGGGCTAGACAATCACAGGCGACCTGTACCGAACACAATTAATACGTTTGAAGCGTGCCATCATCGAAAAACGCCCGAAATATGCGACTAGACACGAGGCTATAATTTTTCATCATGACAACGCTCGGCCGCATGTTGCAAGACCCGCGAAAAACGATTTGATAAATAGTGGATGCGAAGTTTTAGCCCACCCGCCTTATAGTCCAGACCTTGCTCCGTCTGAATTTTGTTTATTTCGCTCGATGCAAAACGCTCTCACCAGAATACGCTACACTTCGAAGTAAGGCATCCGAAATTGGATAGATTCGTTTTTGGCCGTCAAGCCGGCGCAATTTTTTTCGGCACGGGATTCATAAATTGCCTGAAAGATGGAGAATCGTTGTAACTCTCGATGGACAATACTTCGAATAAAATATATTCTAAGATTTTTCCACAATAAAACATCAAATTTCGCTAAAAAATTCTGGTTATTAAGTTGTACAGCCAATATTATGGAATCATTTTCTCTCGAATTATCGATCAATTAATCAGCCTCTAACAAATATGGTTAGGCAAGGAACATTAATCCCAATTACTCTTAACAGACTCGTCAATTTTAAATGATACGTTTTAAATGTGTAACGTGATAACCCTGATCTCAATAAATATCTAATATGAACTCTAGGAAAAATAGTTGTACTACTATACTTGTATATTAAAAGCAAATGTGACTAGAACCGCCGTTTTCCATTGACCGATACCTCACTAACAAATACCAAATAATCACGCTGGCAATCGTTTGATTTTCTCCAATTCTTCAGATAAAAAGGCACTTTTTCTTTAATAAGATTTTCCCCCTAAGGAGAATAATAAATACACATCCATTCATTACTCACGTCGCTTGCAACCTGTTGTGGTAAATAAACCTGCGGGCCTGTCATAATTTTTGTGTGGCTGCCTTGTTTAGGATACCCCACGTCACCTTCATTGCAAGGCATCCTTGGGCGTCCGATGCCCAAACTATGTCGCAGGACTCTAAATCAAACTTGTCATTTTTCATCCTCTACAATTTACCAGCAATCGCAGTACACATGACTTAACCGGAAAAAAAAGCATGAGAAACACCAAGCCTTGGCCACAGGGAACCGGCCCATAGTAGATTCACCAAACCAATTTATAGAAGCAAAAACGAAACTAAAGCTGGTAAATTTTCATCCCATGGGAAGGAAAGCAGTGGCGCATTCAAAACCAGGGCAGAGGCACTCTCTAATCCTTATTTGCAACACCATGAGCAAACTCCTTCGCTTAGCTGTAAAAATGAAAATCGGGTAACTGTCATACCGCCTAATATTTTCAATGTACCTCAGACAGTGAAACTTCAACAGAACTCGAGAAAGCGCGAACTGCTCTGCGTCACAACAAGAATTACGTGACAGTCCCAGACAAAACTGAAGTAGGCTGAGAAGCCATACGGTGGCACATTGCATGTATTAGCATGTATTAGCCACCTACTAATGGTCATGTGTGTGGTAGTGAAGTCTGCTGCCGTCTGGCTTCTCATCCAGCGTTAAGTTTCACACACATGAGCGTCTTCCTCTCAGCTGACCAAAAGTGGTTCAGGAACAGCGAGAGGTTAGAGGGTGCGTTCCGATTCCGTTGACGTCGATAACGACTGACTTATAATCGCCAGTGGCGTAGGGCCGACTCATTGCAGGGCAGTGCCCGCAATGCCAACCAGGCATGGGGAGACTGAAGGACACGATATTCAGCCATATGCTGGGCTTACCTGTATGGCGGAAGAAAGATGTCGTGTGACGGGTGGATGGCTAACCTTCCTGAGGCACGTTCTAACAAGAAAAGGTCGCTGTGAGATTTTGAGCCCAGGGGGAGGTGAGTGATGTTAATCATAAAATAACACCGGGGGGCAACGGAAAGAAGGAAAAAAACATGAGGACTTCTTTGATGGCACACTTCACCGTCGTAGGTCCTTGGCATGGTAGACTCTCAGTTTTTCCCGGACATGTCCACAATGAGGTATTGCGTGGGACTTAAAACTTATAGGATCCGACACTTCACGAACTTCTTATCCAGTTTAGCATTGTGGAGCCGGATCACTTCATTCTGCCTGAAATTCCGTCGGTAGATTTCGTCGCCTGCCTTGAAGCCAGAATGATGAGATCGCAGGTTGTAACGCTTCTCCCCCAACCATCTACTCTCTTCAATCTTCTGCCGAAGTTGGTCCTGCAGAATTTGGAGTTTCTCGTGTGGCTCCAGAGCCACCATTGGGTCTTTAAAACATTTCAGCTGCCGCATTTACGTCCCAATCACAAAAAAAACGCTTTGGCTAAGAATATTGTTTTTTTTATTCAATATTCTGATAGATAACGTTTAAATTGAGGGACCCATTTGGGCCATTTAGTTTTAGTATTTTTATTGTTTGAAATTTGCTTTATATTCTTTGAAAATTTATAATGATTAATTTTAAACAGAGTTCTTTTGACTTTGCCTTTAAGGGCAGAAACGTCGCGAACGGTCATCCTTGCAAGTTTTTATGCAAAAACCACAGACTGGGTCTGCTGGGCCCAATACCGATTCCTTGAGTCTTAATAGAGTTTCTACAAGTCTAATAACATGCGAAAGTCAATCCGCACTCCATTGATTGCAACTTTTAGTAAATTATTTTCAAAAAACAAAATCTTCTAGACTGAAAGCTCTATTAACCTAAAAGTTACGACCCCCTTTAACAGTATGAATTGGGTGTCCCAACCAGGCTATTCGCTTTAATATTCATTGTTTCCAAATTACACATCACTAAGGCTGATACTGATAAATGAGCAAGCAACCGCGCAGCAGCATATAAATCGGCCAGGAAATGCCCTCACAAATTGATCAACAACAGCAAGGCTCACTGCTGCCAGGATCTAGTGGACAATGTTAACAAGGATTCGTGGGACCTTGACTACAATCTAGTTATGCGGAAGCTTGGTGCCCTATGGAAACCTTGCATACATGACGCAGAAAAGATGGACGAGATACTGCGGGCACACTTCCCCGCCCATCCCGTCCGTGTTGACGGTGTCCATGGTGAAACAGTAGTCGAGTGTCCACTCTTCACACAGCCGGAACTGGAAGAGGCAGTCCTTTTGTTGAACGCGAGGAAGGCTCCAAGTCCAGATGGGGATTCTGCTGAGGTGTTGCGGCTCGTCTATCACCATTGTCCTGACTTGCTGCTCAGCATATTCAACGCTTGCCTACAGGTCGGGGTTTTCTCAGTACGATTGAAGGTGGCGAGGCTTGTGCTGATCAGCAAGGGGAAGAAAAATCCCGAATCACCGTCTGCATACGGCCCGTTATACATGCTTGACACGGCTGGGAAAGTGCTAGAGAAACCATCAAGGGAAGACGCACTGACGCGATTCGTGCTGCAGGGGACATATCTCCTTGGCAGCACGGCTTTAGAGCACGACGTTCTACCATTCATACGATTGCCGAAGTGGTGAACATGGTCAAAAAGGGAGAAGCATATAGTCGCACCAAGCGTTGTTGGTGACACTCGACGTCAGGAATGCCTTCAAGTCCACTAGATTGGTTGATATTCTGGATACGCTGGAAAACTCTTTTCAAGTTCCGGAAGGAACTACTTAAAGGACCGAAGCCTGCTCTACGATACGGCACAGGGTCAACCAAGGATGGAAGTTACATCGGGTGTTGACCAGGGATCTATCCTTGGTTCGGACCTTTGGAACATGCTTACGACGGGCTACTGAGATTGGAGATACCAGATGAGTCGCGCTTGGTCGTCGGCTATGCGGATGATGTTGCGGCTCTGGTTGCTGGACGCACCGTTGAACAAGCGCAACTTAGGCTAGGTATGCTTATGGGCCGGGTGAGGGACTGCATGACTGCTCGCGGGTCCAGTTTAGCACTGGAGAAAACCAAAGTGGTCACCTTGACAAAAAAGAGAATCCCTAGAGTAAAAAGATGATCAGTATTGGAAATATGCGAATCGGATAAAAGCCATCGGTGAAGTACCTGGGCTACTGATCGACTCGAAGATAAGTTCTCTGAGCGAATCAGGGTAACGGCTAAGAAAACTGCTTCGGAAGTATCAGCTCTTAGTTGACGTATGGCCAACGTAGGGGGACCCAGCCTATCAAGAAAACGCGTCTTGATAAGTGCTGTACCGTCAGTGCCACTGTACGAAGCAGAGGTATGGGGCGACGCTCTCAGTAAAAAGGTCTACTGAAAATTCCTGGCACAGGTACAGAGAAGTGAAGCGCTGAGGATCGTATCTTCGTATCCGACAGTCTCTGATTTGGTGGTGAGAGTTATCGCAGGCATGATACCTGTCAGCCTCCTTGCTAGAGAGTGCCGCTCTATTTATTTGCGTCGTAACGAGGATGTTGTCCGTGAAGAGAGACAGCGCTCACTCAACGATTGGCAGCAGCCTTGGGTGAATTGCACGAAGAGACTGTAGACTGCGTGCCTCATCCCGGATGTAAGACCGTGGCTAAACCGAAGGCATCGTGAGACTGACTTCTCTTTGATCCAGCTTTTGAGCGGGCATGGGTGTTTTCAGTCTTACCTGCACAAGATTGGCAAGTCACGGTTCCCCGATTGTCGATATTGCCCAGGAGAGGAAGACAATGCCTGCCACAGATTTTTGCGTGCATAAAATGGGACGGGCTGCGAAGAGTACTCTACAGGGAGACGGGAGCGCTCATCCCGAATAATATAGTCGCGGCGATGCTTGAATCGGTTGACAAATGGAACTAGGTGGCACATTATGTTCGGGCAGTCCTAAAAGATAAAAGGGACTCACAGCAGCTGGGGGTGTTGGGGCTACGGGATCGCTTGTCTGGCACTTCCTGTTCCCCTCTCCCTCCCGCTAGAAGAGCGATCCCCCAATTTGAAAACTTATAACTCTTCCTAGATTTGTCGTATTGATTTTATATGTACGAGTAGTTTCTGATTGTCACTTATTCGAGTAGTTTCTGAGAGTCACTTATTCAGTAAGTTAATTAAAAGCAACAATTTTCAGCAAGCAAAAATGATATTTACACATGCTTCAAACGGGTTCGTCACTTATTGCACTACCGAACTTCCTCCAATTTCACACAATATTATGAATCATACGATATCAACTTCATCAAAAAGTTTCAATTACTTCCAATTTTCCAAAATATATTTAGTTCATCGACCTTTTGCTCTTTAATTGCCTCCCATAAAAATTATTGGCACAGATTCATTCATAGACCGCAAACGTGTAAAAAAACCAAATACAAAAGAAACGTGATCTATTGTTTTTCAATAATTTTTAAATTAATGGCAATTTTGACTGATCATCCAAATTAATTGGTGTCTCCTCTTTTATATAAAAGTTTCGGTTGATGATTCAGTACAAATCAATTAGAGGACTGAATATTTGTAAACGGTGGCATTCTGACCTTTTCAATTAAACTGTGAACTTTTTTGTGAATCATTTTTTAAACATTCATTGGATTCTCCAAGCTCTAATTGACAAACAATTAGGACCAACTTCAATGAAACAATGCAAATAATTAATGACGAGAATTAAGCTGGATGGAATTGGAGTTGAGAAAACATTGGGTAGAAAAAATATTCCAGAGGATATTAATGTGAACATTTAACGTAAATTTTATATAAGCAATAAAAGCTTCAACTTTGACCTAGTTTGTCGGTTTCTTGTGAAACGTCCTAATTCCATGATATCCCATAATTTTGCTGTTAATCTACGAGCAACTCAAAAAACCATTTTCTGATGAAAGTTTTAAAGTTTAATTAGACTAAATTTTTTTTTAATAGTTATAGCTTGCATATCATAGTCACATAAAACTCACCCCCGCTCTTTCTCTCTCTATATCTCGAGCTGTTCCAGTGCCTGGGGGAATAAAGAAGAACATATTTAAGACCTACTTTTGCATGTCATCTATAGTTGGGAACATCCGGAAATCATTTTGTGCAACGAATATTAGTTCAAGCGACAACGCCATGAAACTTTTCATATTTCCCTTGCAACATTTAAAGGAAAATTGAAAATGAAATTTGTGAAAAAGAAGTTTTCCTTGAATTCTACTAATTTTTGGAAGAGGAAGTTTCAGCAGCATCGTGAGAATCGGAAAGTAGTTTTGTAAGAGAAATTTTTATGTTATTGTTTGAAATTGTTATTAAAATACTCATTGAATTTGTACATTTATAAGTTCTTGAAGAGATGTAGCGTCTCAGGTGTGGAAAGTAAAGAAATTCAAAATAAAAGTCTGACTTAGGATGTATACCAAGGAATAAAACCCAGTGGTACTTCTCATTAAGCCAATAATTTACCAGGCAAACATGTTTCTCATCCCTCAGGCGACATTTCAACCCCTTGCGTTTCTTCCGAACATTCTCGGCGTAATAAGAAAGGATGCTCCGAGGAAAAGTCATGAAATAAATCAACTATACCATAAGTTGTAGGAAAACTTTGAATTTTTCCATATGATCCACTTCTTTCTAGGCAAAGTCACGTTCCAGTTCGTTTTGTGGATGACTAAAGCATGAACATGGCGCTCGCTACCAATTCAACTACCATTCAACATTTGTGCTCAGAAAGTTTCTGCAACATGGAAAACTTTTGGCTTATTTCAATACGAGTGAGAATAAGTAGTAGTCCAAGAAGTAGAAGTAGTGGTAGCACAGTACTGACTAATGTTTTCCAGATCGAAAAAGTCTCGTCCTCTCTGTTGAGTGTGAATTGAATGTGTACTTAAAGTTTCAGTGGAGGTTCAGGAAATGTAGTTAATTGAAAAAACTGCTATTCCTGCTTCTTTTCCTCTGTGAACTTAGTTGTCGCGTATTTTTAGGGTTTTGTACTAAAATACAAAACCCTATTGCAATCACGACCTGTGTCCGTCTGTCCGTCTGTCCGTCCGTCCGTCCGTCCGTCCGTCCGTCTGTATGTCACAGCACTTTTTCTCCGAAACTATAGAAGCTACAATCATGAAACTTTGTGGAAAGGTCAGAAGTGATGACCTCTTGAAAGTTCAATGGTGAAAAAAATTTTCAAAGGGGTTTAAGGGGGGTCTCCCCATATAGGGAAGTGACCCCCCAAAAAAAAATTTTCACCATTGGTAGTCGAGTAGGGTATCATTGGAAAGGTCTCAATGAGGTCTTCTCAAAACAAGTCTTAAAATTGCTTTATGAGTACCGAGGGGGGCAGGGGAAGGGCAAATGTACGAACTTTTCGCGTACCCCCCCCTCGCGATTGGACACCTTCCATCCGAAAAATCTGAAAAAAATCATGAATGTAGGCCTTAATGAGCACAACAACAACAAATACATGAGAAGTTAAAATTCACTCAACTTTGTTAGTAATAGTATGATTTATCGATTTTATGTTTTCTTGAATAAAATCTAGACGGTACCCTTAAATTCAATAAAATTTAGCACACAGATGACTATTTATAAGATTGATCTTTTCTGAAAGTTTCATAAAGATCGAATAATATTTAACAAAGTAATAGCGATTTGAATTTTCCTGCATTACTATGGAACAATATGCCCTGTATTACTATGGAAACATGTGGCTATGGAGCCATATGCGCTTTTTACCGACTTTGAAACTACAGCTTTGCTAGGATTTGCATGAAAATTTCAGGAATGATAAGTATCATGAAGATGAGTATATACAATTGAAACAAGTCGGAAAGGCAGGAGAGAGCTCCTAGCAAAAGGGCTTTGTAACCATTCTATGATTCTAAAAAACAGGCCATGAATCGATGATTACAGTACAGGGGAGTGGCCCCTGAAAAAAATTTCATGAAACGTAGCCGATATGAGTATCAACTGAAAGTTCTCTATGAGAGCTTTTCAAAAGAGTTCTTAAACTGACATATTTTGCTTCAGTGGGGGCATAGGGGGGGGGGGGGGGGAAATACATGAAAAATGTGTTTCCTCCCTCGCGAATGGACACCCGTGATCTTAAAAAATCTGAAATAATTATCAAGGGAGATATTTGTGGGTATAACTATAACAAATACCTCAGAAGTCAAAATTCTTTCAACTTTGCTAATAATAGTATGATCCTCGAACATGATATGTTTCTTGATTTTATTCGTTACTGGTTACTGCATTTTGTAAGTTAAGTACAAAACCCTTCTGACATGAGCATAGGTCTGTCTACCCAACTTGTTTATATTTGAAGAAAACGAAGAGTGAGTTCTCTGGGCAGGAACACAGTTCATCTAAACGGGTTTTGCAGAAAATAATATAAGGCGTTGAACAAATGTGATCGAAGCAAAGTCTGAACAAAATGATACTCGAATAATGTGAAAATTTATTTAACACCCCATTCTATGAGCAAATAAATTTATTATTAATTTCATTGATAATACACCCAGCGGCAAAAGTATTGCAACGTAAAAAATTTCGACACGAATTTTGTTAAAGATTACAGTATATACAATACTTCCTCTTTTACTTTGTTTTGGCTATACGTTGTTATCACTGTTTTGTTATAAAAGCATAATAGTACATACCTTTTGAAAAATCTAAAACAAGTATTTGCTTTCAAAATTTAACGCAGTAGCGTAGGATGGAGGTGCCGGAGGGGCCATTGCTCCTGGCGGCACGTAAAAAGGAGCGCCAAGTGTCATAAGTTTTTCTATTAAATAACAGCAATGCATTTTTCGAAATACACCAGCGCTACGCCGAGCCTTCAACGAGCTCTAAGTGGAAATTTTTGATTTTTTGATTTCCGCAATCCCGTCTTTGAGTTGTTTCCATAATTGTTGATCGATGTCGATAGCGGATACATTTAATCGATAGTTTGGTTCGATGTCTCGGTTGTCCAGATGTTTGGAAAGGTTTCCCAGGGAGTTAAAAGAAAAATTCATGGTGCTTTCGAACTGAAAGTGGCCAGCAATTGTTAAAGTTCGGTGGTTTAATTTGCACTGTGAACTTAGCTTCAGAATGCCGCTTCCACAGAGCGTGTCGAATGTTGTTTCTTCCTTCAAAACGTAGATCCACTGGTTTGCAGCATTCAGCTTGATCCAAGTATTCGTAGTGGGAGATACGTGCACCGCGCAAGTTGACGAAAAGTTAGCCAGATGAACCAGAAGGGCGGCTTCGCATTCATACATGCTGGATTGAGCAGTATAGACAGGATGACGACGAGCGCAGATTAGTACGGTCTCTGATAAGTGCAGACATTTTTCACGTTCTTCTGCTGAAAATGGGAAGAAATGATCTCGTTTGAAGTTAACCGCTAAGTATTCAGTAGAAGGCTGTAATGAAGCTGAAATATTTTTTAACGATTGTAGGAACAGAAAACAGTTTAAGAAGCTGATATTCTTCTATTGTAGTGAGCGGTATTTGCATATCGAAGATGATATTTGATGCCGTCATTCTGGTTCGAACTGTAGCTAGATTGTATATTTTATGGAAGGCGTCTGGAGAAACAGGTAGTATTTGATTTTTTGGCACATTCTCTCGTATTATTTGCAGTTGTTTTCGCAATTGTGTTGGTGTTATCAATAATCGATTTATTTTTCCTTGGTAAGTGTTGGTAATTACTTGTATGAGCACATCTTGTATACTTTTGATGTTGAAGAGTAAAATTGTGGTTTGTACAGCTAAGGAGCTGAAGATACTGGAAAGTGTTTCGATTTTGAGCGTTGTGTTTGCCAGGTGCTTGTGCTGGTTTTCGATAAATCTAAATTGTTTTCCCTTTCCAAAATATTTGATGTGCAATTGAGTATCATCGTTGGGTTTTTTATTAACTTTAGTAGATAGCCTTCATTTTGCTTGATTTTTCTTATGTCGTCCTCATATTGGTTATCAAAGTCTTCATCTAGTACCCCAAATAACAGATGAGCGGCTGATCCAACGATGTTTAGCGGAGATCTTCGAACTCTTGCTTGGTGTTGTTGTAACAGTTCATTTGTCTGTTGGATCTCGGTGTGCAGTCGAAAAAATTGCGATGTTAGTGTACTACAATATTGGCCAACATGGAATAGTTTATCTTGTGCCGAACAAATGCCAATCAGCTTAGTTATGTGCCTTGCCAGATAATCGTACTTCGCCCAATAATTTCTTAAGTCGTAGTAAGTCACAAATTTCCAAGTGTTATCAGTTAATTTAATTCGGTTAGCTTCTTTGAAGTAAATACCAGAGTTATTTTTGAATGGGGTTATTTCGGCGATTGATTGATGTTGCGTTACTCTTTCGTCCGCAAAAATCAACGGTACCAACAAAATAACGAGGAAAATTTGGAGTAGGGAGGTTCTTCCTCGTTTTTGCGTTGACGCTGAATCTTTGGTTTCTGCTCTCTTTCGGGACATATTTTGGGCGGTTGCTTTTAGGTCAGAAGCTACAGAAGCTATTTTTGGACGGTTAGTGTGTGTGTTTTTTTTTGGCTTTGTCTTCAGTTAGGGGATGGTTGATGTTTGTACTTGAGGCTTCGTCTTGAGTAAGAGGCTCGTAGGTCGTTCCACCTGTACATGGCAAAGGACTGATGGTGTCAATTGCCCGTGAAGTTATGCCTATTGCCGTTTTTATTTCCACCACTCCTACTCTCCCGTCTAATCAATTAAAGACTTTTGTTATTCGTCCCATGCGCCAATTCATTGGTGGCAAATTCGCATCCTTGAGAATAACTAATGTCCCGGGTTCTAGATTTTGCTTGACCTCTTGCCACTTTGTCCGTGGTTGCAAATCTTGTAGGTATTGTTTTGTCCACCTCTGCCAAAAGTCCACAAGCAGTGCTTTCACCAACTTCCATCGAGTTAGAAGAGGAATCGCTCCGGGGTTGATGTCGGGGTCAGGAATGGTCGACAACGGTTATCCAATTGAAAAGTGGCCTGGGGTTAGCGCTTGAAGATCGTTTGCATCCGTTGAAATTTGACAAAGTGGTCGAGAGTTAAGGATGGCTTCTATTTGACAAATGACGGTGTTGAGTTCTTCGTAAATGAGTGAAGCACTTCCTACCACGCGTTTCAGGTGATATTTTGCTGACTTTATTGCAGCCTCCCAGAGTCCGCAAAAATGAGGAGATCTCGGTGGGATGCGCAACCATTCGATTCCTTCATAGTACACGTTTCTTCAATTGAGTCGAAGTGGTAATTGAAGAGTGAGTATAGTTCTTGAAGTTCCGAGTTTGCTCCAACGAAGTTTGCAGCATTGTCTCTGAATAGTTTTGAAGGCCGCCTTCGTCTGGTAATAAAGTGTTTGACGTATCCTATGAAGGCTGCCGAGGTTAAGTCCGTAGCTAGCTCGATGTGCACTGCCTTTGTGGAGAAGCATACCAACACTGCTACGTATGCTTAAGACGGTCGTTTTCCTCGTATCTTGAAGTTGATGTGGTTGGGCCCGCAAAAATCGACTCCAGTGTGGAGAAACGGCCTGGACTTGTTGCTGGCAAATCTCTCATAAGTTGGGTAAGGAGTTTCGGTTGTAATCGAGCACACAGCATGCATTGCCGGACTATCTTGTTGACCATCCCCTTTCCTTTGATACACCAGAATGTTTGCCGTGAGGTGTATAGCAGAGCCTGTGGTCCTGCATGCAAGTGCTTATGATGAAGGTGTGAGAAGATTAGCGGAGTGAATTAATGCATAGACGAGATCAGCATTGGGTGCTTTGTATTGAAGGGTTGCAGACTATTCCTCAGTCGACCACCTACTCGTATAATCCCGTGTTGATCTAAGAAGGGCGCTAGCGAGCGGAAATTGCTGTTATGGGCAACAGAATCCTTCTTCGTGAGGTGTTTGATGTCATCTGCGAAGTCATCTTTCTGCATGACAGATATGATTATTTGTAGTGCACGTTTCATTTTGTCTGGGCTTGTTTTACAGCTAGAATTCCTTTTATCTTTAGGCAGTTTGCAGTCTCCAATAGAGCGTACAGGCAGTCCTCGTACTTACGGCATGTTAGGTTCTCGAAATACGCGACGTAAATCGAAACGACGTAAGTCGAGACATATTTTTTCATATGTTTATATGTAAAACTCAAGGGTTAGGATCCACACGGACTCGAAATTAAAAAAAAACTGCATTTATAACAAAGGATATACATACTTTATTATCAAAAGTAAGTTCTTAAAATAATTATATATGCACTTATGAAATTGCTAGTTATTTTTGGTATTTGTGTGTTATTAATTTTAATAATAATTATAAAACTTTAATATGTAATCAAAATATGTAATGATAAATAATAAATTAAACTTTTGGCTTAAAGAAACTATCAATTCTAGATTGCTTCGCTTCTTTCTTCTTGCTATCATATAGATCTTGGTAACACTGATAGGCTGCACAAATTTTGTTATTAACGTTGAAACTTCTCTCAAAATTAGGATCATTTTCTTCAAAAATTTTCATGGCATTCTCCAAATTTGCAAAGGCTACGGAAAGTTTTTTTAGTGTAAGTTCTTTTTCAGAGTTACTAATAGAAGAAGTTATTTCTTGTGACTCGATTGCTTCCTTTTGTACTTGGGCCTCCAATTCAATAAGATCTTCATCAGTCAGTTCTTGCGAATGTGAGCATAACAGATCATCAATATCATCAGCAGTAACTGCAATGTCAGGCAAACGGTTAGCCAAATGAACAATGTCAGTTGTGATCTCATCAATA
Organism: Odontomyia ornata; assembly: GCA_963969285.1. Lineage (NCBI taxonomy): Eukaryota > Metazoa > Arthropoda > Insecta > Diptera > Stratiomyidae > Odontomyia > Odontomyia ornata. The sequence goes on along the minus strand of OZ017742.1, from coordinate 54,359,395 downwards.
TTTAGTTGATCTGTAGATGAAGAACTTTCAGATGGCTTAAAAAAAATGGGCATAACTTTTTCCAGACTCCTTTTGAATTGTTGGGTGTCACCTCATCCCATGAAGCAGCAATATTTTTTACGTATTGCAAGATATTATAACTTTTCCAAAAATCTCTCAGCTCCATGCCATCATTTTCATTAGCCTTTACCGCCTGCGAAAAAGTTTTCTTGAGATAATAGGCCTTAAAAAACGCTATAACTCCTTGATCCATCGGCTGTAACAACGAAGTAGTGTTGGGAGGCAGGAACAAAACTTTGATTTGAGGCTCGATATCGGCAATACGCACAGGATGGCCGGGAGCATTGTCCAAAATAAGTAAAGCTTTATAAGCCAAATTATTGTTTAAACAGTACTGTTTCACTTCAGGTATAAAATGCTTAGTGAACCATTCTTCAAAAAGTATTGATGTTACCCATGCCTTTGGATTAGCCTTCCATATAACTGGAAGAATACTTACTCTCGACGTAATTTTTAAGAGCTCTCTCGACGTAATTTTTAAGAGCTCGAGGATTTTCAGACCTATAAACCAAAAGGGGTTTCAATTTAAGATCACCTTCAACATTTGAACCCAATAACAACGTTAAATGATCTTTAGCCGCTTTAAACCCAGGCATAGACTTTTCTTCCTGCGATATAAAAGTACGAGAAGGCATTTTTTTCCAAAATGAACCAGTTTCGTCCACGTTAAAAATTTGTTTAGGCGAATAGTCTCCACTTTCGATAATTTCCTTGAATATTCCAGAAACACTCTGAGCAGCCACATGATCGGCACTAGCAGCTTCTCCTTGCACTCGAATGTTATGTAACGAATATCTCGTTTTAAAGCGCATGAATCATCCGCGACTGGCAGAAAAACATTTTGTTTCTTCACTATTATTCTCGCCACGTTTATTTTGCAGTGTGTTGATGATACTCAGTGACTTATTTTGCATAATAGCCAAACTTAGTGGAACCCGTCGCTGAGTTTGATCTTGAATCCAAGTGTACAAGAGTTTTTCCATTTCAGAAATTGAAGCATTCCTTTTTTGTATAATAGTGCTGTTTGAAGAGACGGAAGGTAGAGCTGTTAAGAGTTTTTCTTTATCTTTCAATATTGTTTGCACCGTCGTGCGTGATAAATTAAGTTCTCGTCCAATAGATGAAGTCCAACAACCGCGATCTTTGAGTTTAAAATCTTAGATTTAACCTCCATTGTAATTGTCTTTCTTACTCTCTTCTTCACTTCACTATTATTGTCTTGTTTAGGTGGCATAGTTTAAAATTCACTTAAATATGTATGTAAAAACAAAAACTGTCAAAGATGCAAAAAATACTAATGTATTACGTCTTGATTGTCCGTTGTTCCTGAAGTAACTAAACAAAATCAGCAGCATGTGCGGGGTATCCCCGTACGCCGACACCGCGCCCCACTGGCCCCACGATCATTGACATCGCGACAAGTGAATTCTCCTATGCCGGAAATCAAAACAAATGACGTATGCTTGAGGAATAGCGTCAAAACATTGTTCGACGTAACTTGAAACGACGTTAATCGAAACGACGTAAGTCGAGGACTGCCTGTAGTATGAAGGCAGTTACTTCTTGCAATCTCTGAAAATTATTATTATGTCGGATGTTTTGAATGACTGATAGTGGCTTAGTATGAGTACTATTCAACACAATTTTCTGCTTTCGTTGTTGGGGAAGTTCGAAAACAATTTCTTCGTTTTTAGTAGCTTTGCTTGAAAAATGTTGTAACAGAAAGGTTTGCCCTTTAAACCATAGCGTACTTGAGCATAACTCAGCAGGAAACATGCCTCTGGAGATTATATCTGCTGGGTTTTGTGTAGATTCAACGTGCTGCTATACTCCATCTTCTGTATGCTCTTGTATGTATGCGATTCGGTTGCCAACAAACGTAGTAAATTTTGATGATGGTGATGCGATCCATCGAAGAACCGTTTGAAAATCGCTCCAGTAGAAGGTTTTATCGATAGTAATTTGCAGAGAATTTTTCACTCTTCGCATGAGTTGTGTCAATAATTTTGCAGCGCAATGTTCCAGTCGAGCAACTGTGGTTTGTTTGTTTGGTGCAACTCGGCTCTTCGCACATAATAAGGTGACATCAATTCGCCCACCGAGGTCTTCAGTGCGTATATAGATGCATGCTCTATATGCAAGTTTACTGGCATCTGAAAAACCATGTAGCTGTGTGCTCTGGCGTTTTGCGGAGATCATGGCATAACGAGGTAATTTTAAATTGCTTAAAACGGAAAGCTGTGATCTGTAACCTTGCCATCCCTTTTGTATTTTTTCCGAAAGTGGGGTGTCCCAGTCAATTTTCAATTCCCAAAGTTGCTGCATAAAGACTTTCGAGAATACCACTACTGGATTCACTAGCCCGAGGGGGTCGAATAGTTGTGACATTTGGGTAAGGACGACTCGTTTCGTAACTGGCTGTTCGTTGTCTTTAATGTTGATGTTAATATTGAATTGGTCAGTAGATGGATTCCATATCAGCCCCAATACCTTGATAGCACAATTTTCTTCCAGGTTGGTTACATCGAATTCAGTAGCTCGATCCTTGAGGGATATGTGACGTAACAGATTCAAGTTATTGGAACACCATTTATGTAGGTGGAGTCCCCCTCGTTGAAGCAATTGAATAAGCTGTTGTTGCAGACATAGTGCTTCTTCCAAGTCATCGCCGCCAGTTAACAGATCATCGACGCAGAGATCTTGGCGTACTGCCTTTGCTACCAAAGGGAATCCTCTTACTTCATCATTAGAAAAACGCTGGAGACACTTCAACGCTAAGTATGGAGCACCCCTGGTTCCATATTTAACTGTCTTAAGCCGGTTGGTTGTTGGGCGCTCACCGAGTTTACCTTGCCACAGAATAAGCTGAAATTCCTGATCTTCTTTATGCATCCGAATTCGTCGGAACATTTTTTGGATGCCAGCCGTCATTGCGTACTTGAAACTTCGGAATCGGATTGAATAAATCTTGTTGAAGTGTCGGACCCGTATGCAAGATATCATTGAGTGACAGATTAGTAGATGTTTTTGCTGAACCGTCAAAAACAACACGTAGTTTTGTTGTCAAACTGTCGGGTCGTAGTACGCAGTGATGTTGCAAGTAATAGTGTGGTTCGTTATGGTTGGATGCTTCGACAACTTCAAGATGTCCCAGTGCTAGATATTCTTTTATGAAGTCAGAGTACATCGTTCACAGCTCCGGGTTCTTTTCTAGTTTTCTGAGTAAACTTCTCAGTTGCTGTTCCGCTAATTGCTTTGAAGACCCTAACGAAGACGATGATTGAGAGAATGGTGACCCCACTATAAATCTACTTTCGTTATCTCTTGTAACGGTGGATTCAAAGAATTCTTCACAATGCTTATCGGCGTTTGGCATTGTTGGTTTAGTAATTTCGACATCTTCTATCTTCCAGAAGCGCTCGAGCTGTTGTTCAAGGCTTGTTGCTATACCACAATACGTATTCTGTGGAGCTAACTCGTTAATTTTTCCAATTGCCATCCATCCCAATTGCGTGTTTTGTAAGAAAGGCAAATCAGCTCCCATTGATATCTTTTCAGGCGTTATAAGTGAGCAAAATATATCTGCTCCGATCAAGACATCTAAACCCTTTGGTTGGTTGAACTGCGGATCTACAAGTGAAAGATTTGACGGAATCGGCCAATTACTCGTTTCAAATTTCCGAGTTGGATGATCAGATGTTATCTCGTTGATATCGAATGCTTCTATTTGTGTTGCATAATTTGATGTTGTAGACTGTAGATGTAAGTACACTCACCTGGATGAATGTTGTGTTGTGTTACCGATTCCGAAGATTTTGCTGAGTTTCTCGTTTACCTCTCAAGCCCAATTCGCTGTATAGTTTTTCGGTAATGAAGGTGAGCTGTGAACCTGAGTCAAGCAATGCTCGAGCTTGCACTTGCTCTCCATAGGCATTATTTATTGTAACGACTGCTGTTCCCAGTAAAACATAAGGTGTGTTTTTGTTGGTTGGTTTCAGCGTTGTTAATGCCTTCCGTGCTGGACTTGCTTTACCAGGATCGCTTGTATTGCCTTCGAGAGGTTGTTTTGCCTTGGCCGCCATTCCAGTTTCACTGCTAGTGCCTTCTGGTAATTGCTGCTCGTGATGGAGCAGTGTGTGGTGTCGTTTGCCGCATTTGGTAGAATTGCGAGATGTACACGCTTTAACTGAATGTCCAATCCGTAGGCAGTTGAAGCATAGTTGCCACTTGCTAACAGCTTTCTTCTTATCAACGATACTCAAGTTTGTAAAGAGGTTACAATGGTAAAAGTGGTGGGATCCATTGCACATCTTACATACGCTGTTGTTAGTAGACGTTAAAGTTGTCTTGGCGTTGATCGTTTTAGTGTGTATCGTAACTGGTCGCACACCAACTGCCTCGAGTGCCTGAAACCGGAATTTCAAAAATTTTAAAAACTGCTGCATTGTCGGTAATTCTCTTGGTGAGCTCAAAGATCGTTCGAATGCAACATGTGTTGCACAGTCGAGCTTTTTCAACAGCAGATGCAGATGCACTCTTGCTTATCATCGTAAAGTGCTTTGATACCACTACCAGTTTCGACAGTGATCGTTAGTTGTGGGACCAAATTGTGAATAATAGAGCTCACCAGCAGACACTTGTTTTCGTAATTCTTGTCGCATACCAATAAATGTTTGATGAGTGCTTCTGCTTCTCCCAAAAGATTGGTTTTCAGGTACTAGAACTTCTGCGACGGTCCAAGATTGCTTTGGTCAATTAATTGACTGAAAAGGTCGCAAAATTCTTGCCAATGCAAGTAATTACCGTCGAGCTTCGGTGATTGAATGCGAGGTAGCTTGATGTTGGTTGATGCACCTTCCTGTTTAGGTTCTACTGAAGAGCCGCTCTGTAGAATCTCCAATTGAAACGCTTCTACGTCTTCTTCCATGTGGTTGTATGACGTAATGTCTGGAACCTCATCTGACGCTTAAATGTTGACGTGTTTCGCCCTGATCGCATCCCAATGTTTGTTGATGGACTTCAACTGTAGCTCCATGAACTGCGCTGGCTGCTTAGAGATTACCCGTTCACAAAGCCGGTTGAGAAGTTGCTGCAATATCTGCATCAAGATGTGCTGAGTGCTGACCATTGACAACACCTTGCTCGGTACACTCCGCATTTCCTGCCTGGGTGATGATTCCATAGCTTCCTGCCTGGATTGTGATTCCGTAGCTTCCTGTCTGGATGGTGATTCCGTAGCACTGAACTCCATCAGAAGGTCTTTGATCAGCTCTAGTAGCCTGAACGTCACCTTCTTGATCTGCTCGTAGTACTGGTTGCGAACATAAGGTAAATCCTTATGATCCTCGATGTCAGCCACAAGCAGCGTTTGATTCTGATGGAACTCTTCCCATAGTTGCATGGGGCGCTTCTTCTTTGATTCCAAAAAGTGCTGAGTTTTCCTCAGCTGACTATCCTTGGAGAAGTTTCGCACCATCCGCTCGATTTCATCTCCTAGCTTTTGCTGCTTGCTGATGCGTCCTGACATCTAAGAGTCCTGTCATGGTCGCCAAATGTTGAAAAACTGCTCTGAAATTAAAATGAACGAATCAAAAACAGTTTTGGAGATTGAATGAATGTCTTTATTGTATCCATCTATTTAAATACATTAATTGCGCTTATATAATTTACAATTTAACTTTCCCATGGTCTGCTGTGACACGTGAGATGCAAAATTTCCAAAGTTGCGGAATCGCATGTCTGAGAATTTTGTGCATAGTGAAGAATGTCTGAAAGTGTGCAACGTGATCACTCACAGCAGACCGTGGGTGCACATTGAAAGAACGTAAGTTGATGCATTATATTTTTATGGGAAAAGTTATTTTTGCTGAATTTAGTTTTTGTTTTGGAAAAGATATTCTTAACAATTTCAATTATCGTGGGATTGGAATTTGTAGGAATTTGAAGGAGCTAATGTTTTATGGAACTCTAACACAGTCTGTTTTTTGCGAAGGGGTTCTAAGTCATGCCATATTTTCAGTTTGGCTGCCTATCTATTTTGCTGAAAAGCTTTGCATCCAACACTTACCTAAATTTCACAAAAGTTCAAACGTAAAATTCATAGCCAGTTTTATTGCTAATTATTTTTTCAAATGCTTTTTAGAGCTTGTAATGATGTGGAATATTTCAAGAAGGATAATTCAAACTAATAATTTAAATTGCAGTAACTTTTCTAATTAAGAATAATCGTACATACTACAATTTTTAAAACTTTTCAAGAAGCAGCACTCACTTTCAGACTGGTATCACAATTTTTTGTAGACAGTGAAAATTGAAAATGGCTCCAGATAACAAAAACAAATGATTCTGTTAGTTTGGTGTTCTGGATAACATAAACAAATGATGGTGCTGCTTTGTTGTTCTGATAGCTTTGTCACGACACATTAATACTTGGATCGATAAGCGAAGTTTCAAATCATTGATGGAGGAAATATTAATTTTGAAAATTAGCTATAAATTACTAAAATCAAAGGGAAGTGTAGTGGAATAGTGTATTTACAGGTTATTCATGACCTTGTTGTAGTTAAATAAATAGCAATCAGTGAACAGTTTGATTTTGTTTTAAATCTTATTTCTACGGGAAAATTCTCAGACAAAACCAAAGGAGTTAAGGTAAGTAAATATATTGTGATAGAAATTTGCTTTCTATTATAGATCTCTTTCGCTTTCTATTGTAGACATGATATATCTTTGTCTCTGCTACGGTATTTTTTCTTTTCATTTTTAAGCTTATCTAGCTAAAAATGAAAAGAACAAAAGAAAGCAGAGTGTTTGACCGCAATTTTAAAAAAGCCAAGGAAGAGTCTGGAAGGAAAAATAAAGGTGCCATATTAAAGTTTGTGAAAGTTTCTGACGCACCGTAGCGTACCCATAAGTCACCAAAGCCTCCCAATGTTATTGCTTAAGATGCTCACTTCTTGCCAAAATTCACTAACGATGAGTTACTACAACCGAGTGCAAGTATTTCTATTGCGCTTTTTGGTATTCTGGTACTAAAACAATGTGATACACTCACTGATTTAGATTTTAATAGTAACGACATTGGAGAAAAGCCTGCAAAATTTGATTCAAATTTAAGGCTACTTTTGATTCAAAGAGGTACTGAAGTTGTACAACACTTGAATGTCGACTTTTTTGAAGGTTCAGCAGTACCACTCATTGTTCAGTCAGACGAGATCTATGTTAGAGCAACAGTATTGTCAACGAGACGCCTAACACGAGATTGGTTCTACCGTACATTGCCAAACGGCGAAAAAGTTTTACTTTCTTGGATGGCATATTCACCATCCATAGCCTCATCGTTTTACTTCTGTTGTCGTAAACTTGAAGATACAAATTCATCAAATGTGTCGAAATTTTACTGCTCCGGAGGATTTCATACTTGGTGGAAATCGAATCCAAAAGTTGGTAATCATGAATCAAGTGTTCAACATAATAAAAAATTTTGCAAATGGAAAGAACTAGAAACACTTCAACTTCAACTTCAAAAGGACAAATAATTGATAAGAAATAACAGGAAGCAGTCACAAGAGAAACTAAAACATGGCATAAAATTATGAGCAGAACGTTTGATATTTTACAATCTCTTGCAAAACAAAATATGGCGTAACGCAGCCACAGAGAAGTTGAGGCCAGTGCTAACAGAGGAATTTTTTTGGAATTAGTAAATTGCTGGCTAGGTACGATTCTGTTCTCGAAGAGCATTTGGTTTGAATCAAAATGGGCCAAAAAATTTCGCTAACTTAGATGTCTCCAGAAATTCAAAACGAGTTCATTGAAATTCTAGGAAGTAAAGTTCGTCAAAAGATTATGGCTCGCGTGCAAAAGGTGAAATATTATTCAATAATTTTTGACAGCACTCTAGATGTTTCGCATAAAGATCAAACGAGTCAAGTTTTATGATATGCGAAAATCAGGAGGTTCGAGTAAAGGAATCTTTTTTGGATTTCATCGAGACCAAAAACAAAACTGCTAAAGGCATAAGTGAAATGATTTTGAACGAGTTCATGGCTGATGGACTTGACGTTATGAACAGTAGAATACAAGCGTATGATGATGCTGTGACGATGGCTGGAAGGTGTACAACAGAGGATAAAAGACTTCAATCCTAATGCAGAATTTGTGCTGTGCTCAAATGACTCAATAAACCTGATTTGTATGCATGCAGCTTCAGTCGAGGTAAATTCCGTAACTTTCTTCGGCACGCTTGAACGCTGCTATGCTTTTTTTCTGTATCCACACATCTGTGGGAAATTCTAATTGCGACTACAGCTAAAAGATTGCAGATGATTTAGTCCACATGTGAGAGTGCTAGGGGCGATGCTGTAAATTTTATATGACACCACTTCAAAGAAACATTAATTGCACTTGAAAATCTCACCAAAACTGAGGAAAGTTTTAATTCAACAACAGACGCAGGAAACTTGTTGGTGGCAATGCAATCATATTGTTTTTTAAGTTCTTTGGGTCTCTGGCGGCTAGTACTACGTGAAGTCAATGATGCTCAGAGCTATTTACAAACCGAGGGACTTAACAAAAAATATGTGCATTGCAGATTATTTTGGAAGAAAGCCGAGAAAAATTTGTGGACGTGGCTTAAACAGACGCTGAAACTTTGTGTGAAGACCTTGGAATTACTTGTGAACCTCGAAGACGAATCAAGTAGAGGCAGATAATTTGTGACGGAAGTAAAGACGCTGGGTTATTATTTGAAGACAAATTGAGGCGAGCCACGTTTTGTTTGATAGACAGAGTAGCTGCTGAAATTCGAGAAAGGTTCAACAGCTTAAAACTTTGGTACAAACATATGACTTTTTAAGGGCTACAGTAATATTAGGCGTCGAGAACTCAACCTGGATGAAGCTTTTCAAGATGTTAACAGAGAAGAACTCAAAATTGAACGAGTACGTCTCCGGGTTTTCGTAGCTGCCGCTGACCCAGATTGCAAAACTACTTTGATTCAGTCCGGTGCTTTAGGCTTGTTAAAGATTATCGTTGAGCTTAAGTTTGAACATGTTTTACCAAATATTTTTATAATACTGAGAATTTTCTTAACAGTTGTCATCAGTAATGCCAGTTGTGAAAGAAGCTTATTGAAACTTAAACTCATAAAAATCTATTTGAGATCAACAATGTCTACACTGAGATTAACAAGTTTAGCTATCCTGGCTATCGAGCGGGATATAGAAATCGACGTTGAAAGTTGCATAAAAGATTTTGCTTTAAAAAAAAACAAGAAAAGTTATTTTTGAATGATTAAAATGATTTAAAAATGCTTTCTCGACTTTTAATTGATTTTCTGGTCTTATAATGAAACATCTTATTTTCTCTTTTAATTCTTCGCATGTGGAAGAGAAAAATGATTCACGACTAATTTTCCTGAGTGAGAAAAGAAAATATTGGCACCGGAACATTAGTACTAATTTATTTCAGTGTTTCACATTACAGTTGCCTTGGTGTTTTTTACCGATTCTGCAGCGATATTTTTCAAATTCACTGTTTTATTATTTATTAAGCTTCTGTTGCAATATGTCCGAATAGAAGTTAACGCATGAAAGTTAGAAAAAACTTGATAATCAAAATAATAACATCTTAAGAAAAGCAAATAAGTTCATAATTGCAAGGCATTTATAGTTGCCGGTCAATCCATTAAGCAAAATAAGACCTCTTAATGAGAATTTTCAAATTTAATTTTAGGTTTAACTTGAAGCTTATGCTCATTTTCTGTCGCCTGTCGTGATGTAGTAGGTAGGAGGCTAGCCGCGAATGCAACAGATGCTAGGTTCGAACCCCGGTGTAACGAGTTTTTGATGTCAGTATCTGTTGACGAACTTCCAGCCCACTAAGCTTTAATGGGTACTGAGTAAAATGAGGTAATAATGGCGCGGTCAAGCGTGATGCCAACCACATTTTCAAGTACCGTTATGGTCATTAAATGAGATGCTCAACCTCATCTCAACGCCCAGGTTCAATTTGGACTATAGTGCGTTTATTATTAATATTATTAATTATGCTTATTTTCTAGAGATGAGTTTCTTCTGTTTATTTTTTATGTTCAAGTGTTTATTATATTAAATGTAGCATTCTTTCACTAGCTTGAGAAGCGCTATTCTCTTACTCTGTTAATGTCTTGTTTTCAATAACTTTTTTATTTTGCTTACTAATAAAAGCTTATCACTAAATTATTTGTAGTTGGTATAATTTGTCATATGATTTTGCATTGAGGATACTTTTATCGGATGACAGAAGGATTAACTCGTTCTGAAAAAGCTCTGAATACAAATCTGTCCCCAAAAAGGCGGGCGGCAAGCCCCCGGTTGGCACCGGGCATCAAAAACCCACGCTACGCCACTGATATAATGTAATTATTAACTGCACAGTGGCAAAAGTCTCCCAACATGCGGCAAAAGTTTTGCAATATAGATATTGTCACCCAAACTTGTATGGATGTGCATTGGATTTGGTAGTTGCTGTAATATCAATTTTCTTATGCAAACTGGTTGTTCGGGCATTTTCATACCTCAAACGACAATATTTAAAATAACATTAAGATAACAAGCTTCTAATTTTCGGAGTCTCAGACAGATGTCAGTTTACAGACATCGCACTTTCGTAGTCTCGGATAGACATCAAACTTGAATCCATCATATTGTTATGTTCTTTGAGCCCTGTAGTAATCGAGTAGTCGCCAAAATAAACTGCTCGAATACCACCATAATGCTGATCCAAATTTCAATTGTAAATTAAAAAAAAAATAATCATTTAAATTTGCAATTGAAATCTGGACACGGAAACCCCCTTTACAACGGAGCTTATAGACGAATTGCACTTTCACAATGCAATTGGAAGTGGATGGAAGGCTTGTCAACTGCCGTTGTGAGGAGTCCCGCAAGTTGACGGCGGGAGTCTTTGTGTTATGGCCAGACGTTTCAGACATCGCGAATTGTCTGTGCGGGCATTACATTTGATTGCACACAGAAAAGTGATACATATGTGCTGTAAATGCGAGGAAAAAAGTTTCTGAATCCGTGTGGTCACGCGAGCAAAAAGTGCATTGCGATTTGCCCTAGCCCAAACATATCGACAAAACGCAACCAAAATTGTATGAGTGAAATTGATTCTGGCTGGGTAATCTTTTCCCTTTATCTGTTTATCTGTTGTGTGCAATTACATGTCATCGTCGGTAATTAAAATGGGAAGTTTCGCATGAATTTTGTAAAACACTAAAATTTTTTGGTCTTTCAATTGATAATGACCATAATCCGCAGCAAATATGCGTGACAATAGTCCCAAACATTGTAATCCTTGACAAATTGCTGCCAATCAATGCAATCAAGTTAATACTGGATTGTCTAAAAATATTGAGCCTTTTTGTCACTAGATGGTGTTCGTTGGCGTATATCGGGCAATACTTACCAGATTGAGTCAAACTGACATGGGTTTGGAAGGTGACATTCCAGTCTACAATTTTCACACGGCCAGTTTTGTATTTCGTCATTCGTGTCAAAATTTGTATTCATTTAAAAATGAGTGAAATTTCTGAAAAAACTCGTTATATTTTACAATATCACTACGATCAAGGTGAAAATACATCGCAGGCTTGTGGAAAAATGTTTGGTGTCCACAGTCAAGATACTTTATCAAAAGCCACAGCAAAGGGGTGGTTCGCTCGCTTTCATTCCGGAAATTTTGATGTCAAAGATGTTCCTCGCTCATGTCAACCAATCACTGTAAAAGTCGATGAAATCTTACAAAAAATTGAACAAGACCGACACATAAGCAGCCATGACATTGCCAAGGAACTAATATCAATCACCAAACAGTTTTGAACCATTTGCGTAAGGCTGGATACACAAAGAAGCTCAACGTTTGGGTGCCACATGAATTAACACGAAAAAATTTGATCGACTGAATTTCCGTTTGCGAAATGCTAAAAAACGCAACGAAACCAAGCCATTTTTAAAGCAAATCATTATGGGCGATGAAAAATGGGTAAGATAGGAGAATGTCGTTTGAAAAACATCACGGTCAAAAAAAGGTGAATCATCACAAACGACTTCAAAGCCAGGATTGACACCAAATAAGGTTATGCTGTATGTTTGGTGGGAATGAAAGGGAATTGTTTATTATGAGGTGCTAGAACCTGGCCAAATGCTCAATTTAGCTTTGGACTATCAGCAGTTAACCAGATTGCAACAAGCAATTCAAAAAAACTGACCAAAATTGATCAATAGAAAGGGCGTTGTCTTCCATCATGACAATGCCAGACCACACACATCTTTGATGGCCCGGCAAAAATTGACAGAGCTTGGATAGGAAGTTCTGATGCATCCAACGTAAAGTCCAGACTTTGCACCATCAGCTACCATTTTTCCGGTCTCTGCAAAACTTCCTTAATGAAAAGAAATTCACTTCAAAAAGAGACTGTGAAAATCACTTGGTCAAGTTTTTCGCCGGTAAACCACAGTAGTTCTACACAGATGGAATAATGACTGTACCCGAAAAATGGCAAAAGGTCATACTCGTAAATAATAATGGACAATATGTACTTAAATAAAACCCATTTTAAGGAAAAGAAATATTCAATCGAGAAATGACAAAAAGTATTGAGCCTTTTTTTGTCATTGTTCGATTGAATATTTCTTTTATTTAAAATGCATTGTAGTTAAGTACACATTGTCCATTGTTATTTATGACTTTTTGCCATTTTTTGGGTAGAGCCATTATTCCATTGGTTTAGAACTTCTGTTGTTTATCGGCGAAAATCTTAGCCAAGTAATTTTCACAGTCCCTTTTTGAAGTGAATTTCTTTTGTTTAAAGAAGTTTTGCAGACACCGAAACAAATGGTAGTCTGATGGCGCAACGTCTGGACTATACGGTGGAAGCAACACAACTTCCCAGCCAAGCTCTGTCAGTTTTTGCCAGTTCATCAAACATGTGTGTGGTCTGAAATTGCCATGATGGAAGACAACGCGCCTTCTGTTGATCAATTCTGGCCGGTTTTTTTGAATTGCTTGATCCAATCTGGTTAACTGCTGATAGTACAAAGCCAAATTGGGTGTTTGGCCAGGTTCTAGTACCACAAGATAAACAATTCCCTTCCAGTCGCACCATACACATAGCATAACCTTATTTGGTGTCAATCCTGGCTTTGAAGTCGTTTGTGATGATGCACCTTTTTTTGACCATGATCTTTTTCAAACGACATTCTCATATCTTTCCCATTTTTCATCGCCCGTAACAATTTGCTTCAAAAATGGCTCGGTTTCGTTACGTTTTGTTAACATTTCGCAAATGGAAATTCAGTCGATCAAATATTTTTGTGTTAATTCTTGCGGCACCCAAACGTCGAGCTTAGTTGTGTATCCATCCTTCCGCAAATGGTTCAAAACTGTTTGGTGGTGGATGTTCAGTTCCTTAGCAATGTCATGGCTGCTTATGTGTCGGTCTTGTTCAATTTTTTGTAAGATTTCATCGACTTTTTCGCTTGGTGGACCTGAGCGAGTTGCATTTTTGCCATCAAAATTTCAAGAACGAAAGCATGAGAACCATCTCTTGGCTGTGGCTTTTGATAAAGTATCTTCACCGTAGAAACCACAATTTTTTCACGAGCCTGCGATGTATTCTCACCTTGATCGTAGTGATATTGTAAAATATAACGAATTTTTTCAGGAACTTCTCTCATTTTTAAATGAATACAAATTTTGACACGAATGACGAAATACAAACCTGTCCGTATGAAAATTGTAGACTGGAATGTCAAATTTCAAGCGCATGTCAGTTTGACTCAATCTGATTAGTATTGCCCGATATACCTGTATGACAACGAACACAATCTAGTGACAAAAAATGCTCAATACTTTTTAGACTATCCAATATTTCACATGCGTTCTGCTTTTATACTATAGTGAGCTTTCAATAAAAAATAAATCATTATGCCAAGCGTATGTACGGATTTGTAGAAATCCCCTCTTGTTCATATGCTTTTTTCAAGGTATGAAAATTTATGTAACAGATAAAAAACAAATAATTGCAAAAGTTTTGCCTAGACTAAGAATAACAGATTATTGTAATGTAAAAATTGGCAATAAAATAAAAAAAATTTATAAAAAATTGACTACGATTACATGTTTGTTGTAAATAATAAGCTTTAATTATAAATTTCTCATTCTCGGTGCTATGATAGAAAGTAACAGCTTTCCTTTGTTAATTTACTAACCGAAAGTAATCCGCTAGCAAACGTTTGATCTTGCAAATGCCATCACTACCATTTATTCATAAGAAAACACAGCAAATACTTCGATTCATGGGATTGCGTTTCAAGAGCTGATTCAAATGCATTTCCTGAATTTTCCATAGAAAATTTCAGATATTTTTGCATTACAATACTCGTATTTACCCAAGCAATGTTATGCAGGATTTTCTTGTGGATAAACTTTTTGTTGCATTCTACTTCATTCCACATTCAAAAGCACAAAATGCTTCAATAAATAACGAAATCTATTCAAGCATTTTCTTAAAGCATTTGTGAGATTTTATGCAGATATCAAAATGCTTTCTTTGTTAAATGAAATGTTAAAATCGATAATTTCATTTTTCAAAATAAATCGACTTATATCTTCCCTGGATTGTGTTAAGCAGTTAATGGTTTTGTTCAAGGATTTCCGACATAATGAGCTTGCATATCCTTGAGCAGTTGGAAAAATCCGAAGAATTAACGCAACATTCCAAGCACTAAATGAAAAATCTTGGAAATATTTTTCCTTTCTCACACCCCGAACGATACCACTCCAATCGACGGAAAATGCCTCAATGTTGTGCTAATGTTCAAGTGGCAACGCTATCTTTGCTTTTTGGGTCAAGTCGTTAGAAAATGTATCACAAAGTCCTGGTAAGCAGCTTTGTAAATAGCTCGGTTTCGAGGATAGCGAGTTAAAGTGTCTTGAATGTCATCCTAATCATTAGTTGTCGTAACCACACTCGAGCTTAAGATGTCTCGAAGATCTTTTGCTTGCATGACATAGACATGGTAAATGGGTTAGGATTCGTGTTTCCAGGCTCCTCGCAGGTTTGGGGGTGGATGTTGCAGATTAGGAAACTCATTCATGACAGGACTCTTGATTCCTTCGCCTTGGAATGTTAAATGACAGGATTAAGTTTCTCGGATAAAGTGATGGTGTGAAAATTTAGTTACTGGAAATGTAATGAAATTAATTAATATAGTTTATTATAGGGACGACATGAAGAATGTTATGTGAGGATTTCATTGGGACGCGGATGAATTTCGGGTGATGATTAATGTTTCTTGTTAAGCATCATTGTAAATGAAGACATTAAATTTGGATAAGCTTTAAAGAAAATTAACTTTCTTCAATGGAACAAATAAGTTATACTACTAAATTACTGGAATTTCTTACCAAATGATATTTATGACATCAATGCTCAAATTTCACGTCTCCCTAAGCATTGAATATATTTTAGCTGAAATATTACAAAAACAAAACAAATGCGCTAACACAAAATAAGGAATAAGTAATCTGAAATTTTTCTGAAAAATTATTAGAGAAGAAAAATATCAGAAGAAGGTTATTTTGACGTGTGTACTAATACTCCTCAGGCTATCACTCTTATTTGACATTATTGTACAACGGTCATGGCGACCACCATGCTTAGAGGTGAGAGATAGTACATTCCCATCGTGAATATTATTTTAGGGTGTATCCCATTGAGTACATGTAATAGCTCTTCCGCCTCATTTGCTTTAACCATCGTGAAAATGTCGTTCACATATCTGGCCTATACCCACTGATATGTATAACACACTGGATAGGTGACGCGGTAGAGCGACACGGCTCCAACAGAAGCATTTTGTAAGAGGAAATTCCACATTGTTTACGTGTTTTGATTGGCTGACGACTATCAGCTGATTAAAACCGCTGATATGTATTGAACACTGGATAGGGAATATGATTCCAATAGAAGCATTCTCAAAGTGGATTTGTCTCATTAACCAGTTGTTATTTATTATTGTTTGTGTCGAAAGTTTCAGAACAAAAAATAATAAAAATGGTTCAAAATTGCTTTTATTGTGGAAAAAGAAGGAGTAATGGCGTATCACTGTTTTGGTATGTATTCACATAATGTGTAGCGAGAAAATTGTGAAAATGAAATGAGAGTAATAGTTTGAGTACGAACGTAAATGAAAGTGATGGTTTGAATCCGAACGAGAAATAATTTTAATAATCGATGTGTGCGGCTTTCACTTGTTGGAATTTCACTTTTAATTACAATAAAAACTGAATTCTAAATTCAGAAAACTTTTATTTATATAGCATAACAGCTGTTTCGATATAAACTATATCTTTTTCAGATCTTAGTTCACATCCGCATCGGAGGAATATATAGTATATATCGAAACAGCTGTTATGCTACATAAATAAAAGTTTTTGGAATTTAGAATTCACTTTAATTGTAATTGATAAATAATTTTTAATAAAAACTGAGAAAACTCTACTGTGCAGTATCTTGTAGAGCGGGGGGAGGAATTTAATAATTGCAAGAACATTTAAACATCATTGCAGTTTTCCGTCAACACAATTGGATCGATTAAAGGTCTGGTTAAAAAACATGGGAATGAAAAATGAAGAATTATCTCCAGCTGCAAGACTTTGCTCCCAGCATTTTGAGTCAAAATTTATAATACAAAAAGACTACAATGTTCATTTATCGGAAAACAGTGAGCCAACGATTTTTGGAGAGTTGAAATTTTACTGCCTGGTATACAAGAAGAAGAAAACACCTCATACAAAGCACCAATTTCATAGGTAAGTTAGGCTAGTTATTATAAAAAGGGTATGCGTATTTGGATATTATTTCATAGATTTCCGCATCATAGTCCTAAGATGTTGGAAAGATGGATAGAACATTTTCCCAACTATGCAGATAAAGTAGTTGCTAAAAGTTTAATTTGCTCAAACCATTTCGGAAGTTCATGTTTTCACCCTGGAGGACGATTAAAGGCATCCGCAGTTCCCACCATATTTTTATTCCCGACTAATGCCGAATATGGTACGTTAAAGTTATTTTCCTAAAAAAGTGTTAAATTTCGATATTTTATACAGATGAAGCAAACACCTCATCCATTTCGAAACAAGCTGAAAATGACGGAGAAAAGGATGGAGTAGCTACCGAAGAGTTCCATGCTCAACAATCGCCAAGGACGGCATTGGCTAATGTTCTCAGAGAACACAACTATGATATATCGCCTAGAAGTTGGAAGAGGAAATGTTTGTGTCTTGAACAAACTATATCTCGAATGCGGAAAGATCGGAAATTGGACAAAAAAAAAGCTCCAAAGGAGAGAGCGACAACTCACCAACTTGAAAGATATTGTCGAAAAACTGAAACAGCAAAATAATTTTTCCTCAACTGTTGTGGATGTGTTGAGTTCTATTGCTGCGGAGGACGTCTCACAGTTATTGGTAAGATTCTACAAAAACAGAACTAACATGAATGTTTCCCGAGAAGAATATCCCCCGGCATTAAGGCCCTTTGCTCTAACCTTGCATTTTTATTCACCTAAGGGTTACGATCACGTTAGACAGAAATTTTGTCGTGCCTTGCCAGACTCCAGAACAATTCGTTCATGGTATTCTTCGATAAACGGAGAAGCCGGATTTAATACAGAAAGTTTTGTTACCCTCGCGATAAAGGCAGATGAAGCCAAACGACAAAATAAAAAAATTTTGGTTTCACTTGTTTTAGACGAGATGGGTAATAAAAGTGGTGTTCAAAGATCACGTGATGGGATTACTCGGGGTTACGTGACATTAGGAGATTCGCAGATTGATATTTTGCCACATGCAAAAGATAGTTTGTTGTTTTTGGTCGTCTGCTTAGATGAACGATGGAAAATTCCTATTAGACATTGGGAATTAAATGGCATTGAGAGCGAAAATCTCGTCATGTAAATTAATTAATTAAGTTTGAGCCTTCTACACAATGTTGGGGTTGACGTGGTAAGTATAACATTAGATGGTCCTGCACAGCATTTTTCTGCACAGAAAAAACTTGGGGTTTCTTTTGATGTTAGAAATCTTCAACCATACTTTTTACATCCATGCACTAATGAAAAAGTTTATTCAATATTAGATGCATGTCATATTTTAAAGCTTAGAAGAAACTGTTTGGGTGACGAAAAAATTTTGATAGATAACGACGGGGGCCACATTGAGTGGAGGTTCATTGAAAATTTATGCCTTCTACAAGAAGATAATGGTTTAAGGGCAGGTAACAAACTTAAACTACAACATATCCAGTACTTGGTGCCCTACGGAAGACTTGGTGCCCTACGGAAGCCTTGTATACATGACGCGGAAAAGATGGACGCGATAGTGCGGGGACTCTTCCCCGCCCATCCCGTCCGTGTTGACGCTGTCCATGGTGAAACAGCAGTCGAGTGCCCACTCTTCACACAGCTGGAACTGGAGGAGGCAGTCCTCTCATTGAAAGCGAGGAATGCTCCAGGTCCAAATGGTGTTCCAGCTGAGGTGCTCGTCTATCACCATTGTCCTGACTTGCTGCTGAGCACATTCAACGCTTGCCTACGGGGCGAAGTTTTCCCGCTACGATGGAAGGTGGCGAGGCTCGTGCTGATCAGCAAGGGGAAGGGAAATCCCGGATCGCCGTCTGCTTTCCGCCCGTTATGCATATCGCCCGTTATGCATGCTAGACACGGCTGGGAAAGTGCTAGAGAAACTCATCAAGGGAAGACTCACTGACGCAATTCGTGCTGCTGGGGACCTATTTCCCCGGCAGTACGGCTTTAGCGCAAGACGTTCTACCATTGATGCGATGGCAGAGGTGGTGAACGCGGTCCAAAAGGCAGAGGCATGTAGTCGCACCAAGCGACGGATCGTCCTGTTGATGACACTCGACGTCAGGAATGCCTTCAACTCCGCTAGACGGGTGGATATTCTGGACACGTTGGAAAACTCTTTTCAAGTCCCAGAATATCAAATGCGGCTTTTGAGGAACTACCTAAAGGACCGAAGCCTGCTCTACGACACGACACAGGGCCAACGAAGGATGGAAATTACATCGGGTGTTGCCCAGGGATCTATCTTTGGTCCGGACCTGTGGAACGTGT
Source organism: Odontomyia ornata (assembly GCA_963969285.1). NCBI lineage: Eukaryota > Metazoa > Arthropoda > Insecta > Diptera > Stratiomyidae > Odontomyia > Odontomyia ornata. Next base: position 54,340,148 of record OZ017742.1, on the reverse strand, counting down.
CTTATGACGGGCTACTGAGACTTGAGATGCCAGATGAGTCGCGCTTGGTCGGCTATGCGGATGATGTTGCGGCTCTGTTCGCCTGACGCACCATTGAACAAGCGCAACTTAGGCTAGGTATGCTGATGCGCCAAGTGAGGGACTGGATGACTGCTCGCGGGCTTAGCTTAGCACTGGAGAAAACCAAAGTGGTCATCTTGACAAAAAAGAGAATCCCTAGAGTAAGGATGATCAGTATTGGAGATATACAAATCGAATCGAAGCCAGCGGTGAAGTACCTGGGGCTACTGATCGACTCGAAGATGAGTTTTTCTGAGCAAATCAGGGCAACAGCTGAGAAGGCTGCTTCGAGAATATTGGCTCTGAGTCGACTTATGGCCAACGTAGGGGGACCCAGCCCATCAAGAAGACGCCTCTTGATGAGTGCTGTAGGGTCAGTGCTACTGTATGGAGCAGAGGTATGGGGCGACGCTCTCAGCAAGGAGGTATACCGAAAACGATTGGCACAGGTACAGAGAAAAGGAGCACTGAGAATTGCATCTTCGTATCCAACAGTCTCCGACTCGGCGGTGAGAGTGATTGCAGGCGTGATACCTGTCGCCATCCTTGCTAGAGTACGCCGCGCTATTTACCTGCGCCAAAACGAGGATGCGAGGGAGATGGTTGTCCGCGAGTAGAGACAACGCTCGCTCAACAATTGGCAGCAGTCTTGGGTGAATTGCACGAAGGGAAGGTGGACTGCGCGCCTCATCCCGGTGTGAGACCGTGGCTAAATCGAAGGCATGGTGAGACTGACTTCTATCTGACCCAGCTTTTGAGCGGGCACGGGTGTTTTCAGTCTTACCTGCACAAGATCGGTAAGTCACGGTCTCCCGATTGTCGGTTTTGCCCAGGAGAAGAGGACAATGCCTGTCAAACATTTTTTGCGTATACAAAACGGGTCAGACTGCGAAGGGAACTCTACAGGGAGACGGGAGAGCTCACCCCGGATAATATAGTTGCGGTGTTGCTCGAATCGATTGACAAATGGAACCAGGTGGCACATTATGCTCGGGCAGTCCTAAAAGATAAAAGGGACTCAAAGCAGCCGGAGGCGCTGGGGCTGGGGTATCACTCTACTGGCATTTCCCCTTCCCTTCTCCCCTCCCGCTAGGAAAGGGACTCCCCAGCTTGAAGGCGCCCCATGGCGTAACAAAACGAGACATGGCCCGAAGTAATGTGTCAAACGGTTCCAGGCTAGGTTCTCAGATAGACAAGGGAGGTGTTTAGTGGGTAGTCCAAAGGTATCCTCCATGGGAGTCCCACACTGCCAGACTCGGCGGACGTAAATGCCTTCACCTCCCTACCACAAAAAAAAACATATCCAGTACTTTAAGATGAAGATGAAGGTCAGCTTGGCTACACAGACTTTGAGTAGCAGTGTAGCTGACGCAATAGAGTTCTGTGATAAAAGCTTGAACCTCCCAAATTTCAGGGGCTCAGAAGCAACAGTGAAATTTGTTCGCGTTATTGATCAGGTTTTTGATTTCTGTAATTCCCGTAACCCTCTTGGTAAAGGATTCAAAGCTCCTTTACTTTATTTTGGCGTCAATCGATGCTTGATAATATTAATTATTTATCAAGCATTATGAATTACGAAAGAAAGTTTATGATTCACACGAGAAGGTTCACACCATTCATTGGTTTCATTTCGGGGGTGGCCGCGATTATAGAAATTTTCGACGATCATGTAAAAAAACCTGAATCTCAATTGCGATACCTTCTCACATATAAATTCAGTCAAGACCACATTGAGCTTTTTTTTTGCGCCATTAGAAGTTGTGAGAGATGGTGCCATTAGAAGTTGTGAGAGATGGTGCATGCAATTAGTTAGTGCATATAAGCGGCTTTTGGTTCACCACCAAATTATTGCCTGTAATGGGAATGCTGTAGCTCAAGATAGCACAACAATTTTGCATGTTTCCTCAAAAAAATTGGCAAATGATTTGTATGACCCCTCCGTAGACAAGGCAGCTGAAAATGCTCGAATAAGCAAAAAGTATGGCCTTGACCAAGAAGTGGGTGCAGAAATTGATGATGGAAAATTCATAAATGAATTTCTGGTCAACCACAATCTTTTTACTGCACATTTATCAGAATTCAGCGAGTCTTCTGTTACCTATATTGCAGGTTGGGTTATAAAAAAGCTTTTAAAACGTCTAAATCCAACTGTAAAGTGCAAAGAATGCCGTGTTGCATTGCTCGATTTGCAGTAAGAGAAACATTCAAAGACACTCTCGTTGATTGCACCTAAAAACAAGGGTGGCTTAATATTTCCCAGCCAATCAGTAATCGCAATATGCTGCCGCGTTGAACAGCATATTCGGCAAGTTTTGAATAAACTGAACGGTAAAACTGTTCCTCACGAAAGAAATTTTCCAGCATTGCTTTGTAATAAAGTTATGCAAGAATTGTTACAGCTTCCTTGTTCATTGTTTCCGTCGTTGAAAAGTCACATTTTCGAGAATGACTTTTTCGGTGGGAATCATATATACTTTTTGATAAAGGCTGTTGCAACAACTTATATTCAACTGAGAATGTTTGCTGCAACTGCAAACGTCTCTAGTAGACTTTCAGCAGGGAAACTCAGGCACTATATGACACGACAAATAATCTGGGCTCAACAGTAACGTAACTCCTGAATGCTTTAAAAACTCAGTTGCGATGAAAAAAATAACTAATTTTAAATTTCCTTACAACGTTTACTCATACATGCATGTATATACGCGGTGTGGTTGTATAGTATGTACATGTGTAGGTAGTATTTATGTATATACGCAGGAATGTACGACGCTTTTGTGTTGTTTTTTGCAAACTAACCCTACAATGTGCCATAGTGTTTTTCTTTTATTAGGTGGCCGTGGATTAGCACACAATCAACAAAATTTTGAACTGGACTTGCACTAAATCAACGACCGTGTTTATTGATTACTGGTGGAGAATATAGAGATTATAATAATATTACAATTTAACACATAATTATAATTTGTAAATGTACTACTTATTTAAATAAAACCTTCATTTTAATAAAATCATTTATGAAAAACAATTTGTTACTACTTCTGCACACATATAAATAACTTCGTTTGAATCGTTCAAATACATTATTCCAATTATTTATACTTCTTGTAATAAATAATTATTACCAAAAAAATTACTTTTATTACTAATTTACCGATAACCAATTTATCTGGTTTGTTGGGTAATTTCGGACGTACTATATTGCCAGTCTTTCAAAGATCATTTAATTTTACAATTTTCTTATAAGCCCCAATTACTATTTCTTGAGCTTTAACCAATTTCATTTGAAAACTAATCAATATTTTTCTCAAAATTAATTATTATCAATTTTATTTCATTTTACTCATAACACAAACATGATACCAATATTAGACTTAGTTTCTATCAAAAGTCATTAAAGAATTCAAACTTTGCGCCATGCACTTTTTCCAATATGAAAATGTAAAATTCCTCACGCAACATGGCGCTCAATTGGTCCCATCGCTGCTCTAAGCTGAAGCTACGCGTCCCCTATCCAGTGAGTAATACAGATCAGTGCCCATACCCTAGGTATCATTCTTTTTTTCTCCACCTCCACCATTTGTAGGGTATGGGATAGATATGAGGACGACATTTTCACATAAACTAGGAATAGCGGGCTCACTGCACTGTTTCTACAAGAGCGACAACAAGTACGAAAATGGATGCCAATCATTCTGAGGACGACAGGATACAATACGGCTAGCACTAGCAGAAAATACAGCGTAGAAACAATTCTTGGATCAACTAAGGATGGAAAGTAAAAGGAGGAAAAGGTGAAATTTACAGGATCAGCTGCCCGAAATGCGCTTGGCAAAAATAAGCTTCCAGGAACATATTAAAGAGGCTGAACAGATCATCAGAAAAGGTAAAACAGAAACAGCAAGATCATCATTAGCCAGACATACTATTGAGGAATCTCATACTATTTAATCTAGACATAGTACAGGAAGTCCGGGACTTGAAAAAGTTGGATGCTTGCAAATACTTATGGACCTCGAGAGTCCCCAGTGAACAATGTTTAAATACGGATCTAGGGAATGGATATAGTGACGTAATTAAAATTATCAAATAACTATTTTTGGTAGTTAATTCTCCATAATTCTTTTACCTGCCGTAGCTAACCCGCAATTGCATTACAACTTTTTGTAATTCCCTGTAATAGATTTATCTTTAAGCTCTTGGTTAGTTTTGTACCTGCCTCAGCTAACCCTTTGTTGCATTATAATTGTGTGTTATTTCTCGCGGTAGTACTTAAATATATTTATTACCTGATGTATCTTTTCTGCCATTAAAATAAAATGGGAGGATGATTGCAAAAAGAGCTTTAAAATACCGCCACTGATGAAGAAGATAACTTATCTCCGAAATACCGGTACCTAGAAAGTACATTTAATAATAAGTAGCGCTAAAAAAAGGAAATTTCAATTTTTATTTTTTCAGTATTTTTAAATTGATCATTTCACTCTTTTTACATCAACTAAATCTAAATCTATACGATGATTTGTTGCTCTAAAGTGAGCTTTACTGCTTCGTGCAGGTATCAATCTCATTTTTCGGATGGTATGTAGCTATAGAATTTAGAACTGGGTACACATGTCGAAAACAACTTCTCCTAACATTTTTCATCACCAATAATTTTTCAAAAAATGTACTTAAAGCAACTCAATTATGTAGCTACTCACAAAAGATTTTCATACATAATTCACTCATCCGCCCTTGGAGCCCAATTGGAGCCGCTGAATGAGGTTGCGGCTCCCCTGAGAGGAAAGAGTAGAATCCTACCTACCTCAGATTCTATTCTACCAAATTGTCATTCCCTGCGACAGCTGTTTGCTTTCTTCGCTGCCAATTTGATTGATCTCGTTTTTTAATTTTATCAATCTCGTTTTAATTTTATCAATCTCGTTCCCAACAGTCCAGATCCATTACCAAGTGAGTACCACTAACAAACTGATTTCGCAAACGCAGAAAAATTTCCGTGTGTTTGAAGCCTTCCCACTCTTAAAAAACCAATGACAATACGTTGCGCAACAGCAGTCGGTACTTGACGTTCACTCATGGTCGTAGCACGCACGTGAAACATGCACTTTCGACAAAAACTATGCCACACTGTTCGAGGAGGGCCCATGCGCACCATCTACAGCGTTTGTGTCCATCATATTTGAACCACCCTCGTATTAAAATGAAAGAGTCGTTGAAGGGACATGAGCATTTTGAGTGCTTTACTGAGAATGGTTTTGACATGTCCATTTTAGTGCATATATGTTACTAACTGAGATGAACAGCAACGTATCGAGTACAGGATTTTTGCGAGAACAGCTCTGAATTACCCTTACTAGCCACAATGTGGTAATCTTTCCAATTACGTTTAAGGTCTTGACTGATAAACGTCAGCTTTGTTCGAAACAAAATTGTGTCACATTTTTGTGCATTCACTTTCATTCACCAATTGTACATGTAGGTCGGCACATCGTTGAACCTTTTTTGAACATTCCTTTGGAACGCTGTTGCTTTTTGGCACGCATATAAATTGCAGGTCATCAGCAAACACCACTAAGGATTGCGTTGGCAACACGTTAAAATCAAAGCCGTTCATTAGATTGTGAACGAATATGGAGAAAAGCAGGAGCGTGGTAATTGTTCCTTGTCAGGGACCACTCAATACCTTGAAATTGCATACCATCGTCAGATTTCCACTAGTTACAAGAATCAATTTTCTCTCCAACTTATTACACATCATGGTGATAAGGTGGCTGAAGAGCTCTTACTGAAGGAGTTTAAAAGTTAGTCAATCCAACCAAATCGTATCGAATGTTTTATCAATATTAATGAGAAATGGTCCAAATCATTCTATATTATTTAATTTCTGACAGATGTCTGATGTTATTGCATGTATAGTCGAATATTAGACACGGACGCCAAACTGCCATCTCGGCATCAGCTCTTTTTTCCAAGCATGGGCGTAAATGCATTTTTCAATATCAATGCTAATGTTGAGCAGGAAGCTAATTTTCAATCTTTTTAACCTTACGTTGATTGTCGTTTATCCTTCCATATAGTTTCAATGTTTAATCCTGGGAACTACTTTCTTCACTGTTTTCAATGTTAACTTCTCCAACTTCAATAGACTAGATCCTTTCCACCATTAGTAAGGTTTCTGTCCTCAGGAACTATTCGACAAGAGTTACCGCTATCACAAAGAGAACATTGCTCCTGGTATTTCTGATTGAACCTCCTGTGAGACTTTGCCTAAACTATTTAGAAATAAAGCCAATGACTTTCATTTTGAATTGGAATGAAGATAACATCATCCGTTTGATGATTTACTTCGATAAAAATGGCAAAATGGTCACCATCATCAGGAAGCACCTGCGATTTCCAATGAGGACTATTAAATCCTACCAATACAGATTGTATCTGTATTCAATTTGATTCTTTACTATCCACAATTTCAGGAACACACCTCTTTGATTGTTACTAGCGTTCAGCCGTGATGTATGGTTGGCATTACGATTGCTGGCAAGGGTATGACAACTATTTAGTCTGCTTAACATATATTGCACCTATCGTGTCGCTTGAGCTAATGGCAATGATCGAAATAAGTGACATTGACTGCATCACGGCCTTGACTGAGGCAGAAGAGACTATCAAATGGGAGCTCCCTAGTATGGGCACGATAAAATCAGGCTGACACCAGAAAACTATAGGTGACAATGCATGGCCATCATTGACTTAACTGAAAAGAACACAAAACAATTTCTGAATAAATGTAGTAGCTATTGTCACACGCATGTGGGGAAGTGCTCGTTGGGGGGGATTTCAACGTGAAAGCAATCAGATTGGCTTACTTTTGACAGAATTTAGGGGAAATCGATCCATAAAAACGGCCGCCAGGAAGGCGTTTGTCATGCTAAACACCAGTAAAATGCTAATTCCCTACCATATTGGCTATTAAGGAACCATACCGCATGCGACATTCACCTTGGTCTACTCAGTACGGAAGAAACGCAATTGAAGAGTATTAGAGGACTACCCAGCCAGTTATCATCAGTACAGTCTGCTTGAGATTCAAGATGTTGTCTCATGACATCAGTGCTTTCGTAGTTCTTCAATTGGGTAAAATATCGGAAGGATGGACATCGAGAGATTCGTCAAGCTGCTCACGGAAGGTATTCCGCTACAGGGTCATTTGCAGGTAACAAAAAAACTGGCAGCTCAAGACGTGGTGAGCTCAACTGTGATTATCAACGCGGATACTTCAGCGCTTCTGTGTTCCGTCAAAAATCCCAGCATAATAAACTTCTAGTATACTGGTGGTCGACTGAAATCGCTGAATAGCTCAGAGAGTATCACAAGCTTCAGCGTGAGGCTAACCGGGTACGTAATCATGATAAAGCATGCGACTAAGTGACAGCAGAATATGCTTTCATAAATTGATTAACAATAGCAGCCAGCACTACGCTGGCAAGATCTAGTGAATAATGTGAGCAAGGATCCGTAGAGCCTAGGTTACGAGCTAGTTATGCAGAAGCTTGGTGCCCTATGGACGCCTTGCATACATAAAGTGGAATTAATAGACGAGATAATGTGGGCACTCGTCCCGGCCCATCCCATCCAAGTTGGCGCTGTCCACGGTGGCATAGCAATCGAGTGCCCACTCTTCACACAGCCGGAACTGGAAGAGGCAATCCTATCATTGAAACCAAGGAAGGCCTTAGGCCCAGATAATGTTCTAGCTGTGGTTTTGCAACTTGTCTACCACCATTTTCCTTCCTTGCTGCTCAGCACATTCAACACTTGCCTTCATAAGAGGCTTTTCCTGGTATGATGGAAGGTGATGAGGCTCGTGCATATCAGTGAGGGGAAGGGGAATTCTGGATCACCATCTGTATACCACCCGTTATGTGTGCTAGGCACTGCTAGGAAAGTCCTAGAGAAACTCATCAAGGGACGACTCACTGGCACAATTCGTACTGCTAGGGACCTATCTCCTCTGCAGTACGACCTTAGAGTAGGGTACTCGAAGATTGATGCGATTGCAGAGATGATGAAATAGGTCCAAAGGGCGATGGCACATAGCCGATCTGAGCGATGAATCGTTCTGTTGGTGACATTTGGCCTTAGAAACACTATCAATTCCGCTAAAACCCTTCTCAACCAAAAATCCTTTTCAAATTACAAAATATCTTATGCGGCTTCTGAGGGACTACCTTAAGGACAGAAACCTGCTTTATGACATAACACAAGGCTAATAAACGATAGAAGTTACATCTGGTGCCCAGAAATCTATTCTTATTCCGGGCCTGTGTAACGAGTCCTCCGACGGACTACTGAGACTGGAGATGCCAGATGAGTCACGCTTGATCGGCTATGCGGATTAAGTTGGGGGTATAGCCTCTGGACTCTCCATTGAACAAGTACAACTTAGGTTCAGTATGCTAGTACACCAAATGAGAGACTGAATGATTGCTCGAGGGTTCAGTTTAGCACTTGAGAAAACTAAAGTGGTCATACTGAGAATAATGATGATCAGTATTGGAGACAAACTAATCAAATCGAAGCCAGCGGTGAAGTACCTGAGGCTACTGATCAACTCGAAAATTAGTTTCTCTGAGTAAATTAGGGCAACGGCTGGAAAGGACGCTCCAAGTTTATTGGCTCTGAGTCGACTTATGGACAACGTAGCGGGACAAAACCCATAAAGAAAATGCCTCTTGATGAGTGCTGTGGAGTCAGTACTACTATATGAAGCGGAAATTTGGGATGAAGTCCGCAGTGAGCAGGTGTACCAAAAATGCTTGGCAGAGTTACTAAGGATTTCGTCTTCATATCTGACTGTCTCTGCTTCGGTGATGAGAGTTATTGCAGGTGTGAAACCTGTTGCCCTCTTTGTTTGAGAGCGTTGCACTATTTACTTGCGTTGAAGCAAAGATGCAAGGACAACAATTGGCAGCAGTGGCTCATCTTGAGTTTGAAACCGTTGCTAAATTGAAGTCATGGTGACACTGACATCTATCTGACCCAGTTTTGGAGCGGGCATGAGTGTTTCCAGTCTTATCCGCACACGATTACTGAGTCATGGTCAACTGTTAACTTTGCCCAAGACAGAGAAACGATGTGTGCCCCGCATGTTTTATTTGCAAAAAATGTGAGGCTGCGACGGAACTTCTACAGGGAGACGGAAAAACTCTCCCAAATAGTATAGTCATGGTAATGCTTGGAACCATATGGCACATTATGTTTGGGTAGCTCTAAAGGATAAAACAGCTGGGTGGGCTGGGGATGAGGGATTGCTTGTCTGGCAGTTCCTTTTTTCTCCCATCCCGCTAGAGGAGGGTCTTTCCAGCTTTAGGGCACCTTATGGCGTAGCGTAATGAGACCAGGCTCAAAGTAATGTATCAAACGATTCCAGGCTAGGATCTCAGGTTGACAGGGTGTGAGTGGGTAGTCTAATCGCTTGAGAGTATGGGCTTCCCACACTTGGTGTATAAATGACATTCACCTACCAACCACAAACGAAAAATCAGGTAGTTAAAAAGCATCTCAAACAACGAATCAAGCTCCTCTTTGAATTTGAGAACGATCTCCCGATTATAGATGCCAGGCTAACGAAGGGGTTATCCACACCCAGCAGTGAAATTTTGTTGACAAGCACTTCAAGAAATTCAAAGTTTTTGAATCCGAATCTATCAATATGTTGGAAACGATACGTTCTTCTGATTAATAATCCAGTGTGACCTTATTACCCGCAAATTTCCAAAGTTGGAAATTTTTAATCGCCGGATTCCCTATTTCCCCCATAACGGCCACCACTTTATGGCGGGTATTCCGGCGGAGGCTCTACCGTCCCCAATCTAGCTCACCCAAAGACTGGCGTGGGCGCCACTCATCCGCTTTTTGAGCCTCTCAAGGGGTCGTCTGAACGAGAGGACGACCGCTGGAGCAAAAACAAGAAAAACTATCGCTTGAGCACTAAGCCGCGAGGATTCTATCACCCAGGGCAAGTTGAAAATAACGCCACCACGCAAAACCCTCGATTCCCTAACCACGGCCTTTGAAACTCCGCCTAACACTGAAAACCGAAACTGACACTCACATTTACTACCCTTGCCGAACACTACCACCACCGTAAAATCTTCCAGGTCTTCTTGCCTGGTCACGGCTCCCGAGAAAAGATTTCCCGGGCCGCACTCCTCACAACTGGAAAAAAATTAAATAATTTTGCTATATTAAGAAGGGAAAAAAGAAACCAAATAGTTACGCCTATGTTGACTATATTTATTGTAATAAAAAAAAAAACAATTCGATATTCTAAAAGAAAACAAATCCACTTACTTTAACTTCCTAACCTAGGAAAGGGGCCCCTCGCTTCCGTTCGCTCCCAGATTTCCTTCACCGTCTCGTCAACGTTCGTAATGCAGTGATGAATATCCAAAATTGATGTTTCCAAAGTAATTTTATTTTCCGCAGCACCACCGTTGTTCGCACAAGTTGACACTGTTGCGAAGGCACTTAACTTTTTACAGCACCACCGTTGTCCGCAGCTTTTCAGAAAAATTTCACCGTCCAAGAGGGAAGAGGGAAAAAGGGCCGAACGCGCCAATCTTCTCGGCTTAAATAAACTCACTGAATCCGGTGACTTTTGCTGTGTTGAACAAGTAATTCCCCTCGCTTGGTTCCACTCAACGATCCTATTGGGAATCGTATGTACTACCCACTGAATGCATTGACTTTATCTCCATTGTCTGTTATTGTTGATTCATGGTTTATTTAACATTTCCTTCGACCGACGATACGAGTGCAGCATTACTTGTCGTTTGTTTGTCTGCTGTGTCGTCTTCGGCGACTGATGATGTTTCAATGATAACAATCATCTAAATCTTTGGTTGATTTTGCTGAAACAAGAATTTCCTTACTTGCATGTTTTAATTTTTTTTTCATTAATTTCCTTCTTTTATCATACTCAGTTGTATGTTTTATTTTTATCAGTCAATGGAGGTGTTGTTGATGTTATGGTAAGGTCTTTTATATAGCGTTATAGTGAAATTATTAAGATGAGAACTGCAACAACCCACAAATTGCCAATTTACACTACGATGTAGCGTGAATGAAGAAAGCAACCATTTTAATCGGATATAATTGCGGATTTCATTGGAATTTTTTTTTAATATTGCGCTGTTGGAATCACCATGTTGTAAAATATTCACCTTTAGTCTCAAATGAAGACTCTCCTGGCAGGAATGTAGGATTTGATGTTCTTTTAACCTTCCCAATTGCTTAGAAATTTTCCCCAACTATTACTGGGATTCGAATGTAACTTTCCATGTCTCTTAGCATTGTGGGCATTATCGACTAATTTAACGCTGATCGCTACATCATTGGAACACCAGAAACAAACAATTAATAAAGTGCGGCTCGATATTGCGTAGGTTGAACTCTTACGAAATCGCGTATGGTAGTGTTCGCGTGAGCAACGCTATGATGTCTCAATGTTCACCCTTAACAATCTCTCTCATCACCATTTGCTCTATCGTTTCGAAATCCTTGAACGTCATTAAGTGCCACAAATTAAGATGGGTTTCAGTGAGAAGCATAGTGTCAGACTTTTACGTGACAATGAATTCAAGGAAAAAGTCACGTCAAAGTATAGCAACAATGGATTTGACATTAATCGAGATGAGATAAAGCGTATTTATGGAAATTTGGCTGAGTAGCAAATTATTTTGAGTTATTTGAAAGATCTAAACGTTGGAAAATAAAGGTGATTTTCAAATATTGTTTGCTGTTACTTTCCGGTAAAAAATGAAGCTGTTGGTGGACTTTTCGAAGCAGTTTATTACCGCTACTTACATTATTTATATTATTGTCTGCTGGTTCTCTAGCGGCGAATGCAACGATACCTCGTGTTTGACGTAGTTAGAAGGTATCATTCAGTGGTGTACTTGCATTTTTTACAGAATAAATCTAACTTTTGCATCATGATATCGAGGCCTCCTTGATAGGATGCTGGATGATCCATTAAATCAAAATTAACGCAGTATATTTTTCTAAGTCAAAGCCAATTTATACTCACCGAGGGAATGAATTTCTTTGCATTTAACGCACTGATAGCGCATGGTGGAGTCGGCAGTCGAATGACTAAATTGTTGATACTGGCAACACTGGTTGATTTCTCATTTCTGGAGGGATTTCTAACGCACCGCACTGAATTTCAAGTACCTTATTTGTTGAAAGACACTTGGAATGCTTTTATTAGAAATTTTGTACCAAATAAAACGGTAAATTTTGCTGCTCAATGATCAATCTCCTTGTAATAAAGTTTTAAGCTGAAATGAATTTAGTTTCCACTCCGCAATCCAGACCCTTCAACAGAAAGGTCTGATTTTTCGCCTTTTGGTGTAAAGAAGAAGTTCGGAGTCTTCCAAAAACTAAAAGATATTTGTCTGACTCGTAGTCAACCAGTAATTTTACTTTAAATCAACCAATGATTTCATTTTAATTATTGTCGAATTAAGTGTCTGTCTCTCATTCATCGCGAACGATGTTAAATAGTTAGAAGCTGCCTCGTGGGGCGCACGGACTTAGTTGGTAGTTTCGATGACACCATTATGGCCCGTTGAGAATCAACGATAATCAACGCTTGTGGAAAGACGTTCCGGCTCACAGAGCAGCGAGAAATTACAGTCAGTTGCTGGAAGCTAGAAGAAATAAAAAAATATACATGCGATCTCAATTCGAACTGTAGTCGACGGAAAGCCAATTTGCCCGTAACGTGTACCTTCAAATTTAATTAGGCAATGTAACACCATATAGCCTCAAACAGTTCATTGGGATTTTTTTTAACTGCAAAGGTCAAATGTTAATAAGGAAAAAGTTGACTTGATGAAAATTATCTATAAGTCACACGCTCTTGTCATTACCTGCGTACTTACTGTAGAACAGTGATCCACAAATATCAGTCGACGCATGCTGGGCAAAACATTAAAATTCAAAAAACAAAATTAAAATTCAAACTATAATTGACACGATTAATCCTCCTACATACTATAACCGTCAGATAAAAAAGAAAATAAATCCGGTATAAAAAATATCTGACTGAAATGCATAATAAAGAAGCAACAACACCAGTCTCAGCTTCAATACCAACACAAAACCCGTGTGTGAACGGCTCCAATTCAGAGTTGTCTCTGCTACAAATGCGGTGTAATTGGACATAAAAAAAAATGTACGGAGGACGTACACTGTATTCTTTGCAATGATGCTGATCCAAGACCTAATTTTGGACACGCCTTGGGATCAGGAAAATGTCAGCATTTCCAGAAAGCCCTAGCTAAGGCAAAATATGAACTTAAATGACCCGCATCCTGAAGCTAAGCTTACACCCCAGCTCAACCTCCCAAAGTCTGCTTGAGCAGTTTGCAAGGGACATGAAAGCCAACTTTTTGCTGCTGAGTGAGCAACACCATGATAAAAGTTCAGCATCATGGTATCCTGATGAAACTCGTGCTGCCACCATCTGGGTTCGAAATAATGATTTCCAGGTGGAGAGCTGTGGATGGAGGGATGGTTTTGTTTGGGTTCGCTGCTCAGGGGCCACCTTCTTTAGTGTGTATCTAACGCCGAACGAATCGATATCATCTTTCCATGCCAGGCTTCAAGCTTTGGAGGGCACTGTCTCGTTGAGGGTGACTTCAACGTGAAAGCAACGGAACGGAGCATGCCTCCAACAGATCCGTGGAGAAAACGAATCCTAGAAATGGTGGCCAGGACGACGTTCATTGTACTAAACACCGAAAATATGCCGATTTTCCATTGTATTGCCTGTGAGGGAACCGTACCGGACATGAAATTCACTTCGTAGTCCTTAGTACGAAAGATACACAACTGGAGAGTATTAGAAGACAACTCAGCCAGTGATCATCAGTACATTCTGCTTGAGATAAGCGATATTGTCTCCTGACGTCCATGCTCTCGGCTTTCTACAATTGGATGGACGTCGAGAGGTTCGTCGAGGTGCTCACGCCGGTGCACGCTGCAGGGAGCTCCAGAGGGGACGGAAGAACTGGTAGGTCAAGACGTGGTGAACTCAACTATGAGCATGATTACGAAGCTTCTATGCCCCATTGAAAACCCCGGCACGGCAAACCCCCAGTGTACTGGTGGTCAACAGAAATCACTGGAAAACAAAAGGAGTGTCACAAGCTTCGGCGTGAGGCTCAACGGGCACGTAACCGTGACGAGGCAAGTAACCGAGTAGCAGCATATAAGTTGGCCAGGAAATGCCAGCAAAGCTCGCTGCTGGCAAAATCCAGTGGACAATGTGAACAAGGATCCGTGGAGCCTTCGCTCGAAGATAGTTATGCAGAAGCTTGGTGCCCTACGGAAACCTTGTATACATGATGCTGAAAAGATGGACGCGATAGTGTGGGTACTCATCTCCGCCACCCCGTCCGTGTTGACGCTGTCCATGGTGAAACAGCAATCGAGTGTCCACTCTTCACACAGCTGGAACTGAAAAAGGCAGTCCCTTCGCTGTAAGCGAGGAAGGCTCCACGTCCAGATGGTGTTCCAGCTGAGGTGTTGCAGCTTGTCTATCACCATTGTGCTGGTTCGCTGCTCAGCACATTCAACGCTTGCCTACGGGACGAGGCTCGAGCTGATCAGCAAGGAGAAGGGAAATCCCAAATCACCGTCTGCATACCGTCTGTTACGCACGCTAGACATGGCTGGGAAAGTGCTAGAGAAACTCATCAAGGGAAGACTCACTAACGTGATTCGTGCTGCTGAGGACGTATTTTCTTGGCAGTACGGCTTCAGGGCAGGACGTGCTACCATTGATGTGATTGCAGAGGTGTTGGACACGGTCCAAAAGGCAGAGGCGTATAGTCTCACCAAGCGACGGATCGTCTTGTTGGTGATACTCGGCGTCAGGAACACCTTCAACTCCGCCAGATGGGTGGATACTCTAGATATGCTGGAAACTCCTTTTTAAGTTCCAAATTGTCTAATGCGGCTTTTGAGGAACTATTTAAAGGACCAAAACCTACTCTACAACACGATACAGGGCCAACGAAGGATGGAAATTACTTCGGGTGTTGCCCGGGGATCTGTTCTTGGTCCTGACCTGTGCAATGTGTCTTACAAAAGGCTACTGAGCCTGGAGATGGCAGATGAGTCGTGCTTGGTCGGCTATGCAGATAATGTTGTGGCTCTGGTCGCTGGACGCAGCGTTGAACAAGCGCAACTTAGGCTAGGTATGCTAATCTACCGAGTAAGGGACTGGATGACTGCTCGCGGGCTCAGTTTAGCACTGGAGAAAACCGAAGTAGTCATCTTGACAAAAAAGAGAATCCCTAGAGTAAGGATGATCAGTATTGGAGACATACGAATCGAATCCATCGGTGAAGTACCTGGGGCTAATGATCGACTCAAAGATGTGTTTCTTTGAGCAAATCAGGGCAATGGCTGAGAAGTATTGGCTCTGAGTCGAGTTATGGTCAACGAAGGGGGGCCCAGCCCTTCAAGAAGACGCCTCTTGATGAGTGCTGTAGGCTCACTGCTACTATACAGAGCAGAAGTATGGGGCGACGCTCTCAGTAAGGAGGTATACTGAAAACGTTTGGCACAGGTACAGAGAAGAGGAGCACTGAGGATTTAAGCTTCATATCCAACAGTTTCTGATTCGGCGGTGGGAGTTATTGCAGGCGTGATACCTGTCGCCCTCCTTGCTAGAGAGTGCCACGCTATTTACCTGCGCCAAAATGAAGATGCGAGGGAAATGGTTGTCCGCGAGGAGGGACAGTGCTCGCTCAACGATTGGCAGCAGTCTTGGGTGAATTGCATGAAAAGAAGGTGGACTGCGCGCCTCACCCCTGATGTGAGACCGTGGCTTAATCGAAGGCAAGTTGAGACTGACTTCTATCCGACCCAGCTTTTGAGCGAGTATGGGTGTTTTCAATCTGACCTGCACAGGATTGGTAAGTCATGGTCCCCCGATCGTCGGTTTTGCCCAAGAGAGAAGAACAATGCCTGCCACATATTTTTTGCATGCACAAAATGGGATGCACGGGAAAGCTCATCCCGGATAATAAAGTCATGTTGACGCTCGATCAGTTGACAAATGGAACCAGGTTGCACATTATATTCATGTAGTCCTAAAATATAAAAGGGGGTTCACTGCAGCTGGGGGCCTTGGGGCTTGGGGATCACTTTTCTGGCATTTCCTCTTCCCCTCTCCCCTTCCTCTAGGAAAGGGAGCCTCCAGCTTGAAGGCGCCTCACGGCGTAACAAAACAAGACCTAGCCCGAAGTAATGTGTCGAACGGTTCCAGGCTGGGTACTCAGATTGACAGGGGAGGAGTTTATTGGGTAGTCCAGTCGCCTGGGAGTCCCTCGCTCTATGCGTAAATGGTATTCGCCTCTCAAACACAAAAAAAGTACCAACATAGAAAGCACATTCAGTGGACAATTCAAAACACACAAAATCCTGCAAACTTCTCCTCCAAAGTAAAGGAGCTATAATATCGCCAATAGACGGTGAGGAAAATCCACTGAAGCCATTTGGAACAGACGGAGGATTTAAGCAGTCTTGTGCTCAATCGTAAAGGTTGTTCAATTCGTGGTTAGTGTGTTTACTGTGACCAATTCAGTAAAGTGAGACTTCGAAGCGATAATGCACTACACACAAAACTATAGAAAATCAACAACAGCGAGCAGTGATCCAATTCCACTCCACAAAGTCCAGATTACTCAGAGTTACAACCGTTTGCTAAAAGGCACAATAGAGCAAATAATAACAACGCGGCAGATATCGCGAACAAGACAAGGTCAACACCAGACAAAAGTCAGAAAGTTTTCAAACACAAGCCTTCAAAATTACAAGAAATGAATTTCTGGTCTCCAGCGTCCATGTTAATTCAAAAATTTCTCTCCACTTACTATATATGATAAACTTTTCTCATCTAAATTGCTCTACTTGATGAATATTTTATAATTTCTTTAAAAAGTCTATCTTAATGTCATCTTATAAATACTCAGCCAAATTTCTAAAGCCTAGAGTAGCGTTTTATCAGACAATCGTGTGTGGATCAACGCAATAAATACACATAGTGAATTATTTTAATTCCAATGTATTTATTTCTAAGATGCGACTATTTAGTAAAATAATTTCAATTTAATCTTCCAAGTGAAATATATTTTTTTAAATAGGGAACATAAAGGAAACTTGTAAGACGCTTCCACCTGGATGCTTACTCTTAGTTGGGGGTCGCAAGTGTTCGGAGTAAGAACGAAATTGTCTTACATCCCGTGCGCATTAATCGAGGATTGGCATCGTTTTCCAAATGTCAATTCCTTCGGTAGGCTACGTCGGCTTCAATACCGCCGATGCGTTACCTTTCTAACGTACAATTCGTGAACTCTAAGTTTCTTTGTAGTGGGCCCTTTTGTTGGGGAAAAAGATCCCGCCCCACGACACTGCAACGCTAGCCTGCAAGCGCACTCACGCATCCTCAGACAAGGCCGATTGCGGCGGGCATTAATATCTTCGCCCGCTGAGGCATCATATGTAAGACATTACAGTTTCTTTAGAAATGTACAGAATAGAAATTATTATTTATGCTACAAAACAATTCATTGTGCATACGAAAATTGCTGCTAAGATGCAAAAAATTTTCCGAAAGCTTCCCAATGAATCGAATTCGTGCAACCTTTTGCAGAGTCCCGAAAAATTATTTATAAGGGTCCTCGCTTTAATAAATAAACATTAATCAAAAGTGAATTACTAACAACTTCTGAATGATATTCTTATGCAAATTAGACATTTCAGATGAAACTTTCAAAGGTAATTACTTAGCATTCAAGATCTGCCTAATCTGATTACAACATTAAATTTCCGAAATTCAAATTGAAGGTGACTTCTGTAGGATTTCATTTACTATTTATGACGACTAAATTGTAAACCTCCTACCACTAGTAAACAAGCCCTCAACCACTCAACTCCCCATCGCTAGCCAAAGAAATTCATTACGGCTGATGAATATGAGCAAGTGTTGCTTAGGCTACTAAAATACAACAAAATATAACAAACGCCATCACTTGCTCCGCCGAAATTTAATTAACCTCAGACAAATTCAGATTTTACTGATAGTCGGATATTAATTAACTTCTCACTCAATTCCGCAAATTTAGCAGAGAATTCGAAAAGGATTCCCTGATGTTCCTGCTGGCATCGTTCCTAACAAATATTCGTAGAGTAGCATTAAAGGCAGCCGATAATGAAGTAGACGGGAAAGGAAACAAGACGACGTCGGCCAACGAGACTCGAATTGAATTGAAATAAGTTTCAAAATATTCCAGTGTAGGTGGTAGATATGCAAGGAAATTAGCATAAGGACTGAAAAGGCGACAAGCCTTTCAAGGATCATATACTGTATCTGATTAGTTTATAGGTGTCAGGAGTAAGCTACTTTTATTTGATTAATTATTGTTTTATGTAAATATTGTGAAATTAAGTCCGAACTTAGGGGAAAAGTTGGAAAGGACTATAATGTAAGCTTTTGATATACGTACTCGTACATGGCTGCGTTGGAAAGATGCTAAAATTTTAACTTTTTCTATGAAACATTCATAATATCATCTCTTTTATAATATTTTTATTATTTACAAAGCATTTACGATAGGTACATGATAAAATTTAAAAAATGAAGTTTTGTGTAGGTATTTTAAAAAATTTAACTTTATCTGTTTTCCTTACTTTGGACTCGGCAATTTTGGACACTATATCAGAACTATAAAACTAAAATTGCACTCAAATATTCTCTTTGTGGTGAGTTAATCAATCCAAACGCCCCCTTCAAAATATTTTTTATACCACCTTGCAAGGTTGCCTTTCGTGATGTTGAGTATTTTTCTAACGACAAAAACAACACCACTCGTGGAAAGACTTCATGAGCTGAAGGGAAAAACGAGTAATGAATTCAATTCATGTACATAATTAATTAAAAATAAGATTATCTAAGTCACGTTTGTAAGGAATTTAATTAATGTGTCCTTGTATTGCTGTTAAATATGAAATTACGTAATGTACTTTGTTGTTGAAACAATGAAACTAAACCTTGAAATTTACGTATCATATACTAGAAAGATGCAAATTTATTTTAGTACCTACTCTTAGTATTTGGGCTTAGTTTTGAGCAATTTTTGGTGTGAAATTCAGAATGGATTTTTTCAGGCAAGGAATGAAGTTATGGAGAAAATTTCAATCAGCAGTCAGGGGAAATTTTGTGAGAAATTGTCAAAAAAATAAAATAAAAATAAATTCATGGACGAGATAACAAAAGAAGCTCAGACAGTTTTAGTCCGGAAACCGAAGCGAGTCTTAGTGCTGGCGGCATATATGTCCTCGATTACTACGAAAAGGTCTTCGATAAAGGACATAACGATTTCATCTATTAATAAAACATAGAAATAATTGAGGTATTGAGTTCAAATTTATTGTGGGTGTAGTGCAAGCATTACATTTTATGATTTTTATGATTTCAGTCATATGACCCACTACGAGCCCATTTACAGCGAACGATTCTTTGGACCCGATTTTCCACCATTCTGGCACACATTTCGACCGAAACGTTAGCAACTTGGCATTGGATGTTGTCTTTGAGCTCGTCTTGAGTTGTTGGCTTATTGACATAGACCAGTGATTTGATAAAGCCCCATAAAAAGCAATCCAATGGCGTTCGATTGCATGAACGAGGCGGCCATTCGATTGGACCATTTTTCGAGATACCAAATTCAACAAATTTGCCTTTCAATAAAGCGATTGTGAGGCATACTGTGTGGCCAGTGGCACAGTCTTATTGTAACCACATATTGTTGATGTCAAGTTCATCTAATTCAGGCTAGAAATAATCTTCCAAGGTAAGATGATAGTGCTCTCTATTGACGGTAACATGACGGTCGTTTTCATCCACGAAAAAGTACGGTCCAATCACACCTCGGGTATGAAAACTGCACCAAACCGTAATTTTTTGCGAATACAACGGTGTCTCAAGAAGCACATGTGGGTTTGTTGCTGACCAATAATGCATATTTTGCTAATTAACAAAGCCATTGAGCCAGAAATGAACTTCATCGCTTCTTTGGAGTAAGCGCTCTTAAAGTTGCGATCACCGACTCAGCATTTTGGTGGCAATTTCAATAATTTCCAAACGTTTCGTGGGCTTTACCATGATAAAAATGTTGACTTTAATTAAGTTTTGAACGTTGACAGTTCATTATTAAAAAAATCCCCGTTGGCAGCACCAGCCGGAAAGGTAAATTTCTCGTATGTAGCATAAAGTTTCGAAAAAGAATTCGGCTTGCCTACTACTAAACTTCTTTCTGCAATTTTTGTAGCACCACATGATTATTTATTAACATAAAAAAAAATCTGGCCACGTTCGTTTTTAGAGACCTTTTATCGGGGCGCAAATATTTTGCTGATTAAATTGAGTTGCACGCGTATGGATTACATATTGAAAATCGGCGGATCATAAATTGTTGTAAACATATAAATACCGGTTTCGCCCTTCTCGCATTTGCTGTTTACACAGTTCACAGTGGTAACCACACAAAGGCTTAAATAGCTCGAATAGTTAATTTCAAAAGATTTCCATAAAAGTTTAATCAGCACTTGCATTGCCATTAATATATACATTTTCAATTTTTTTCTGAACTATGATGGCCGTCATTTCGATTTTTACTGAAATCGGCTGCTAAAAATATTAAGCTGTAAATTTTTGACTGTTTTATTTGTCATTCGATTTGGATAATTAAATTAAATTAACTTGCCTTAATAACTTATAATTTCAAGTTTCAAAGGAATCTGTTGAGAACCTTGGCTGCTAGAGGGCTACAGAAATAAAAAACATTGTATGCCACCCCCTGTATAGGGAGACCCGCCTGTATGGGGAGACCCCCCTTAAATACCTTAAAGTATTTTCATGCACTGCAAATTTCAAGAGGCACCACTTTTGACCTACGTAGAAAATTTCCTCATTCTAGCTCATGCGGTTTGCGAGAAAACTTGTTATGACGCACAAACAAACGGACGGACGGACGGACAGACAGACAAGTCGCGATTTTATAATTTTTTAGGGTATTGTTAAAAATATTTTACAATATCTTAAAAATGATCTGGTTTATAAGTTATTTAAAGTAAAGTTATTTAGAACGTTTCCATGAAAAATATACATTCTTTCAGTTGGCACTAAAATAGCGAATTTTGCTTGCCTTCACACATTTGGGGGCCGCAATTTTGAATGCATGCATTTGATTTTGGATTATTTTAAATCTTTGTATGCTAGGACCTCATCAATCAATGTACTATCTCGTTCAAATAGGAGTTTCAGTCTAGACAGGGCAAAATAATTCAATTTTTAAAGAAAATGGCAGCTAAAAATATTAGGCCTTAAATTTTCGACTTTTTTATTTTTCATTCAATTTTAATAATTTCCTGTAAAATATAAGAACATAGTACAGAGGTTCATAATCTCAAGTTTCATCAAAATCCGTTGGAAAATGTGACCGCTAGAGGGCCACAAAAACATGAAAAAAACGCATATTTAAACGGCCGCCATTTTGAAATTTGCACATGCATGATCACCAAAATATCAAAGACTGTAGGAGTAAGTAATGTCTATCTTGAAACAAAGTTTCGTATATGTCAGATCAAAATTGCGACTTTTAAAAGCCTTTGAAGTTTTGAGTTTCAACTGGCCGCCATTTTGTTTTTTGCAACCTGAGCTCCAGTTTTTTACGTAATTCTCTAGATACTTATAATTTCTATCAAACAACCGAATTTCATGAAAATCTGTTGAAAGCTTTGACCACTATTACAACAACAAAATTTTGCACGTTTTTCGACCTTTGAGCGGCCGCCATTTTGTTTCTGCCGTACCGACTTTGGATTTTTTACTGTGAGATTCATCACATACATCAGTGAACCTTTGTACCAAATTTCATCCAAATCGGAGCTATACTTTGGTCAGCACAGAAATCACGATTTTTCGTCTAAAATGGCCGCCATTTTGTTTTTGCCCGGCCGATATAGCTGGTTCACGAATTTAACCGAGATTATTACCCAATACACCTTTCCTGAAAATTTGGTGAAAATCGAAGAAAAATTGCAACCTCTAGCGTGGTCAGAAATTTCGTTATATCCCATATATATATATATATATATATATATATATATATATATATATATATATATATATATATATATATATATATATATATATATATATATATATATGTATATATATATGTCTGTCACTTATGCCGACAAGCTCGGCCATTTTGAATGTTCACTTAATTGGTGATAGCTGCTTTACTTGCACGTGTTTTCAATCGTCTTCGATTTTTACTTATTCAAAAAAATGGATCAAAGAACGTGTATCAAATTTTGTGTGAAAAACGAAATTAAGTGCGCGGATGCATTCCGAATGTTGACTGTGGCATACGGAGAAGCTACCTTGGACCGAAGCAACGTTTATCGGTGGTACAAAATGTTTTTAGAAGGCCGAGAAGATGTGAACGACGAAGAGCGTGCCGGACGCCCGAGCACTTCAACAACAGACGAAACAAGTTGGGTAGACAGACCTATGCTCATGTCAGAAGGGTTTTGTACTCAACTTACAAAATGCAGTAACCAGCAACGAATAAAATCAAGAAACATGTCAAAGACGATTTAATTGGAGAAAATGTGAAATTCGAGGATCATACTATTATTAACAAAGTTGAACGAATTTTGACTTCTGAGGTATTTGTTTTAGTTATACTCATAAATATCTCCTTTGATATTTTTTTCAGATTTTTTAGATCACTGGTGTCCATTCGCGAGGGAGGAAACACATTTTTCATGTATTTCCCCCCCTGTGCTCCCACTGAAGCAAAAACTGTCAGTTTAAGAACTGTTTTGAAAAGCTCTCATAGAGAACTTTCAGTTGATACTCATATCGGCTACCTTTCATGAAATTTTTTTTCAGGGGCCACTCCTCTGTACTGTACGAGTAATCATCGATTCATGGCCTATTTTTTCGAATCCTAGAATGGTTACAAAGCCCTTTTGCTAGGAGCTCTCTCCTGCCTCTTCGACTTGTTTAAATTGTATGTACTCATCTTCATGATACCTATCACTTCTGAAATTTTCATGCAAATTCTAGCAAAGCTGTAGTGTCTAAGTCGGTAAAAAGCGCATATGGCTCCATAGCAATATGTTTCCATAGTAATACAGGGCATATTGCTCCATAGTAATACACGAAAATTCAAATCGCTATAACTTCGGTAAATACTATTCGATCTTTATGAAACTTTCCGAAAAGATTAATCTTATAAATAGTCATCTCTTTGCTAAATTTTATTGAGTTTAAGGGTACCGTTTAGATTTTATTCAAGAAAACACAAAATCGATAAATCATACTATTACTAACAAAGTTGAGTGAATTTCGACTTTTCATGTATTTTTTGTTGTTGTACTCATTAAGGCCTATATTCATGATTTTTTTCAGATTTTTCGGATGGAAGGTGTCCAAACGCGAGGGGGGTGGTACTCGAAAAGTTCGTACATTTCCCCTTCCCCTGCCCCCCTCGGTACTTATAAGACAATTTTAAGACTTGTTTTGAAAAGATCTTATTGAGACCTTTCCAATGACACCCTACTCGACTACCAATGGTGAAAATTTTCTTTTTGAGGGGTCACCCCCTTATATGGGGAGACCCTCCTTAAACGCCTTTGAAAAATTTTTCCACCCTTGAATTTTCAAGAGGTCACCACTTCTGACCTTTCTACAAAGTTTCATGGCTGTAGCCCTTATAGTTTCGGAGAAAAAGTGCTGTGACATACAGACGGACGGACGGACGGACGGACAGACGGACACAGGTCGTGATTGCAATAGCGTTTTGTATTTTAGTACAAAACCCTAAAAATTAATGAAGTGGAGAAAATGGTATTGGCCAATCGTCGAATCACCGTTAGAGAAGTTGCTGAGGACCTAAACATATCGATTGGCTCGTGCCATTCGATTTTTATCAACGAACGAAATTCGTACCAAAATTGCTCAATTGCGACCAAAAACAGCAACGCATGAACATTGCTAATGAGATGTTAAACTCTGTCCGCGACGAACCAAATTTGCTCCAGAGGGTCATAACTGGTGACGAATCGTGGGTTTATGGTTATGACGTGGAAACCAAAGCTCAATCATCTCAATGGAAGCTGCCGCATGAACCAAGACCGAAAAAACGCCCCAAATTCGGTCGAATGTGAAAGTTTTGCTGACAGTTTTCTTCGATTGCAGGGGCGTGGTGCATCATGAGTTCTTGCCACAGGGAAGAACGGTCAATAAGGAATATTACCTGCAAGTTATGCGCAATTTGCGCGAAGTAATCCGCCAGAAACGCCCGGATTTGTGGGCGAACAAAAATTGGCTTTTGCACCACGATAACGCCCCTGCTCACACATCGTTGCTTGTGCGCGACTTTTTGGCCAAAAACAACACACTAATGATGCCGCAGCCACCGTATTCCCCAGATCTGGCCCCCTGTGACTTTTTCTTGTTTCCTAAACTGAAGAGGCCCATGAAAGGACGACGTTACGCTACGCTTGACGAGATAAAGACGGCATCGAAGGAGGAGCTGAACAAGATTAAAAAAAATGATTTTTTGAAGTGCTACGAAGATTGGAAAAACCGTTGGCACAAGTGTTTAATATCTCATGGGGATTACTTTGAAGGGGACAAAATAGATATTCATGAATAAATAAATAATTTTTGAAAAAAAAAACAAAATTCGCGATATTTTTTGAACACACCTCGTACCTTAGTCACGTTTGTAAGGGATTTAATTAACGTGTCCCTATATTGCTGTTAAATAGCAAATTACGTAATGTACTTTGTTGTTGAAACAATGAAACTAAACCTTGAAATTTACGTATCATATACTAGAAAGATGCAAACTTATTGCAGTACTAGTAGTATTCGGACTTAGTTTTAAGCAATTTTTTCGGTGTGAAATTCAGGATGGATTTTTTCTGGCAAGGAACGAAGTTATGGAGAAAATTTCAATCAGAAGTCAGGGAAAATTTTCTGTGAAATCGTCAAAAAAAAAATAAAAATGAAATCATGGAGGAGATAACAAAAGAAGCTCAGACAGTTTTAGTCCGGATTCTTAGTGCTGGCGGCATAAATGTTCACGATAACTACGAAAAGGTTTTCGATAAAGGACATAACGATTTCATCTATTAATAAAACACAAAAATAATTGACATATTGAGTTCAAAGTTATTGTGGGTGTAGTGCAAGCATTATACAGGGTGGGCCAGAAAGAATCGCGAATTTGAAAAAATCATTAAAAAAAACTGAGTACAATTCACATACAAATTTTTATTTCTATGAAAATTAACATCTGGGAAATTCATTTCTTAAAAATAACGTCATCCAGATGTGCACCATCCCGCTGCAAACATTCTTCGAATCTGACCCTCAAATTGGTAAAAACTCGCTGGCACATTGCACGGGGAATAGCTGCCATTTCTTCCCGGATATTGGTCTTCAACTGGTTAATCGTGGCTGGGTTATTGGTGTAGACTCAACTTTTTAGGTATCCCCACAAAAAAAGTCCGGTGGCGTCAGATCCGGACTTCTAGGAGGCCATGCAATATCACCTCGGCGCGATATCAGTTTCCCAGCAAACATCTCGTTTACGACCGCCAAAGAGGCATCAGCTGTATGGCATGTCGCGCCATCTTGTTGAAACCATGTCACACGATTATAGGCTTCAAACTGTTGCAGTTGAGGAAAGAAAAAATCCCTTAACATGGGTATGTATCGGTCAGAATTTACAGTGACAGATTGGCCTTGTTTTTTCGAAGAAGTAGGGTCCGATAATTCCGTTCTTGTTGACCTTGGGCGTCCTGCAGGCTTCTGTTTGAGAGTCGAACCAGTCTCTTCGAACTTTCTGACCCACGATCGAATCACACTTTCTTTCGGACACTGATTTAGGTCATGTAATCCAAACTCACGCCGAAATAAACGCCAAACAATAGCGCACGAATTGTGATTTTTAATAATGTTTAACGCAGAATGCACGTTGCGCTTCGGTGAAGTGATCCATCGCGACTAAATTTCCGAGAACCGAGCTACTTAACCCCACCACCCGCGCAGTCCCCTCTCTAAAGCTTCAAACGCAAGAGTGTTTTTAAAATCGTACGCCTTTCTGGCCCACCTTGTATGTTATGATTTTTATGATTTCAGTCATATGACCCACTACGAGCCCATTTACAGCGAACGATGCTTTGGACCCAATATTCCATCATTCTGGTACACATTTCGACCGAAACGTTAGCAACTTGGCGTTGGATGTTGTCTTTGAGCTCGCCTTGAGTTGTTGGCTTATTGACATAGACCAGTGACTTGATAACGCTCCATAAAAAGCAATCCAATGGCGTTCGATTGCATGAACGAGGCGGCCATTCGATTGGACCATTTTTCAAGATACCACATTCAACAAATTTGCCTTTCAATAAAACGATTGTGAGGCATACTGTGTGGCCAGTGGCACAGTTTTATTGTAACCACATATTGTTGATGTCAAGTTCATCTAATTCAGGCTAGAAATAATCTTCCAAGGTAAGATGATAGTGCTTTCTATTGACGGTAACATGACGGTCGTTTTCATCCACGAAAAAGGACGGTCCAATCACACCTCGGGCATGAAAACTGCACCAAACCGTAATTTTTTGCGAATACAACGGTGTCTCAAGAAGCACATGTGGGTTTGTTGCTGACCAATAATGCATATTTTGCTAATTAACAAAGCCATTGAGCCAGAAATGAACTTCATCGCTTCTTTGGAGTAAGCGCTCTTAAAGTTGCGATCACCGACTCAGCATTTTGGTGGCAATTTCAATAATTTCCAAACATTTCGTGGGCTTTACCATGATAAAAATGTTGACTTTAATTAAGTTTTTAACGTTGACAGTTCATTATTAAAAAAATTAAAGGGTGCGTTCATATAAATGTACGAAATTATTATGTTCTAATGGGAAACCCTATGTTAGGCTCAGGCAGGAAACGTGAAGAAAAGTTTATTGAAGATGAACGAATGGAAATTAAAATTCCAAGCGAAACAATATGTGCAGTTTTTTTGGAAAAATAATAATCAAAAATTTAAAAGCACATAGGAAAAAATCAAACCAACCCGTCTATTGCCTCGCCATCAAATATCATATCTCTCGAGCCAAGCCAGTAGAAACGTACTCTTACCACAAGGGCTTCATAGCCATCTTAGGATTCGAAAGAAGTTTTCTGGTGACGTGAGTCGACGACCTGAATTATTCATCAAATATAGTACCTTTCCCGCAGGGACAATGCTGGTCAACAGGGAGGCTAGCTTTTTTGGAGAGCACCACTTCTAAGGCCCTGAGGATGCGAAGGTCACGGTGAGGTTCCCTCCTGGGATGACAGGTAACGACCCTGACTGAATCCGGACTACGCTTTGGACAACGAACTAGATGTGATGCTTTGGGCTGGCGAATATGATGGCTCAAAATCTTTTGGCTTTACACGGTAGCACCGAGATGACTGTCGTGCATAAACGGGTTCAATACAACTACCATCCAGTCTCCATCACGGGTAAAACCTTGGAGTACGCCCAAAGTTCGTAACATTGGATTGGTGGTGAAGGTTATGTTGAAACAGACTCCCGATTAGCGTTAGTCTGGCTCTGAGCACTTATCCCCATAAGGGCTCATACCAACCCTCCCATGACCACCCTGCTCTAAAAAGATGACCATGGGGCCAAAAAGGCAATTACTCACCCAAACAGATAGTGGCTACGAGAGGGAAATCAATAAAACTGAAACAAATAAAAACCCTAAGAAAGATTAAACAAATTCAAAAAAAGAAAGCAAAAATAGTAAAAAAGACGATGATGCAACCAACGGCTGCAGCTACAATGTGAGCGGTACAACGATGACAAAAAATGACTATAATTATAATAAAGATAGGCAAAAAACAGAGATTAACCGACAGGCTTATCTATATTGAGATACCTGCGGCGTTCGGGCGTAGAAAAAAAATGATGTGAATGCCTGAACGTCCTAAAAAGGAAGAGCGGGAAACTCTGTAAGCTGCGTCAGACGTTTAAGCGCCACGGGAAAACAAAGAAAATCGAAAATTCAATCGTTACTGCTGCAATCGCTTCAGAAGCGACCAAAGCAGGAGCCTTAAGCCCCGCAATAATGACGAACCATTCTGAATTCCACAAAGTTATCACGGCAGGAAAAAAAAGTGACCAGGCAAATAAAGCACTGTTATATTATTATCTTTATGGCCCTACTCTTTGAGCCATAAATCTATTGTCTGCACTCCAACACACCTACCTTTAACTTCAACCTACTCGGGCTCTTGCCTAACTCCATTGAAAATGTCACGGAAACCCTTTGTACACTCCCATGCGGTTGTTAAAATGCCACCCGAGCCAAGGTTGTAAATGCTAAAGTCAAAATGTTAAAGTAAGAAACAAAAAAATAAATGAATACATTAAACAAAAACATACTTAAATTAAATCGAGTGACGAAGTCGGGAAATAGTTTAAGTGTAGAACCTGAACGGTTAGATTTGAATTTAAAGTCAAATTAAAAATTATGGTGAAGCAAAACAAGGGGAAAAGACATAGTAAATTAGAGGAGGAAAAGATTATGACCCTGAAATCAATGAAGCAAAAAATAGATCGTTTACTGCATCTGCTACATGAGGCTAATCTAGAGGATTCTCCCAATTACATTGAAGAAAAACTACGTCATGAAATTGAGGTGAACGAAATGGGTCCATTGATAGATACCGAATTAGAAAGAGTTGATAGGAAACATGCACAACTAATGCAACTTTCTAGCGATTAATTGGACACTATAAGTTTATACCACACGTGAACCAGATTGAACAGCGATGCCAGCTACCAGCTTAGCTATCCCAGGGCCGATGGGCTATTTGCCTGATACTTTTAACCCACAACACAGTGCGTGTGCTCATGATTCAATGTATGCAATGCCATCCAGCATGTACCATCCAGGGACCATGCCAATAACAGCACTACCGAATTCAATGCCATCTGTGCCACCTATGATGCATATGATGCCGGGTCTTGGTCAGCAACCGCGATTTTCCGCGTCACAACAGCCACGAATGAATCAATAAATGATACAAATTCTAATCATGGGTAATTCAGTCAACCAAGGATTGTTTCCACATCCAGAAATGATACCAATGCAGTATCAACATGGTCATTCCACCCAAAAACAGCAATTGCATAAATCAATATCTCCTACGTCAACGCAATCAACAACATCACCATCCTTAACTAATCCACAGCTAATGCAGCATTATTAATCAACAACTACTAGTTTAAGCTTTTCATCCATTGTCACAGACGTCAATGGGTGCTGTTTATTCACAGCAGCTAAATAGTTTTGTACCCATTCATAGTGCTGGAAGCTATGCTATGCCACCGCACCCTGCAATAATACAAAACAATTCAATGATGGGTAACATGATGCCACCTTAACAAGAACAGCATCAACCACCTCAATCGATGTCACAGATTAGCTATAATGCTCAGATGAGAAGATTTCTGCGATAAATCAATCCATAACACATAGTTTACTTGGGCAAAATTGATTCAAAAACTAACTTTCCAATATATCAACAGCAACGTTCGGAGAGTTTCAATATTTTCATTTTTGACAATCCATCGGACAACAAACGACGGCGAAACCTGATGAAACGAATTTGGGACATAGGTGCACACCCGATGAATGCCAGTTAGGGGTCACTGATGTAAGCCAGCACCGCAATTAAAAGTTCAATTGCCTCGAAGAGAAAAACCAACGGCTCGCCGGTTGGAATCGAGCTGATGAGGAACATGCAGACAAAGAACGGGTCTCTTTTGGTGGAGAAGGATCGATAGTGTAGTATCAAGGATGCGTACCCTAATTACCAACTCAATGGAGGAATAGGAGATAATTCGGTGGAATTTTCATCAGCGACGGGGAATATTGGCTGCGGAAGTTTGTCAAATGGTGCGCTGGAGAGATAACTTCACGACGTGACTTAATTCAGTGGCCCGCAGTCAGGAGATTAAACGTAAGGACAGGTATTGTGGATATATTGTTCATTTATACTTTAATTGAATGGTAAATTATATTGTATTTTGCGATTTGTTTTCTTTTTTAAACCACAGACTTGTTCATTGGGGGAAAATTATTCTTGTATGGATTGTACACTTGGCTCGGGTATGTTTCAGTATCTGGAATAAACTTTCAGGGAGGTTTTTCGTTTGTCGTACGTCTGGTGAACACACACCGAGTAAAAAGTGCGAAGTGGTCGCCCCGCCTTTGAAAAATTGTTTTTTTCTACGTAATTCCTATCGAGGAGACTACGCTACGTTAGGATAAAACGTCTTGATTCCAACTGTGTGAGGGGTGTTTTGCGGCCACGTTTCTCGCTGTGCAGCTACTTGGGACCAAGGGACAAGCAAGGGGTGCCTCTTACGACTGTCTCTGATGGAGAAACTGGGTCCAAAGTCCTCAACGTGGAGGGTAAAAAAGATTGGTTATTTATTATTTTAATCATATTATATTACATATTATATTATTTTATCATTAAGTTCACATTTCATTTATATTTTAACACTTAAGGACTACGGACTCTGATCTGCAGGAGATCTAAGATTTAGGCTGCGGGTTTGGAGGTGTTTGTTGTCACTCTAGTTGCCTAGGGTTATTGCCTCGTTGGTCGGGGTCCGCCTTTCCGACTTATCGTTACCGGTCTGTCACTGAAGCTCCTTTTGGCAACGCCGATACTACCGCCACAGTTTGCTGCCCAGGCACTAGAATTTCCCACGCTCCACTGCAGTGAGCTTGGCCAGCAATTTTACTTTGCCAGTAGTTTTGCTTCTACTACCTTTGCATCAAGTGGCTTCTTCTGCCAGACCCGGTATTCAGCGATGCTGATGAGTTTGGGGCCGGTTCGGGGTCCACTGCGTTGTTCTCTGCCAAACTTAGTCTTGGCGGCATCTAAGGCTTGTAGGTGAATAGCCAACCAGAGAACTTTGATATTTGGTTGGGGTCCTGGCATAAAAAGCAAACTAGAAAGCGTTATGCTTCCTGAGCCAACAGGCTAACCAGGAATAGGTAAGTAGAAACTGGTCTAGGCACTTAAGTCCACTGGGCTGAACCAGGCACAAGGCCAATTAGTTTCCTTCAGACGATCCTGCTGGGCAAAGCCAACCAATAGAAAGGTTAACAACTAGACTTCATCAGGCACAAGGCCAATTGGTTTTCAAAAAATTGCAAGGCAAAGCCAACCAGCAAGAAGCAACAATTAGTAGTTGCTTGAATGTTTTTTGCCTGCTTCGCTGTTTTTATATTTTATTCTTGCTTGCTCAGCGAAATTGTCTTTCCCAAAAGCATGGGAAAGAATTTAATTTTAAAGAATTCTCAACATTGCCAGCGGCATTAATTCTTGATGTGCACCAATCTTATTTTAGTCCCGGTAAATTTCTTGAATATTTACAATCAATGGTTCGATATAAGGTTCATTGCATTGGAACAGTTTAGAGTTTGCGCGAGGTTTTTGTTTCCACTATTATATTTTCTATTCTTAAGCTATTTAAAACGTGTACGAGATTGTTGTTTCCCCTTTTAAATTTTCTTTTCTATTCGAATAGTTTAGAACTTATACAAGTTAATTGTAGTGAGTCAATAGTGTTTGCACTTTTCATTGTAATATACGAACAGCTTAGATCAATAGTGTATGCAATTTCTTTTCTATTTGTACGAGGAATTCCTATCGTAGCAGCGCTATTGTGAGATTTTACCGCCACCATTAAAAATGTAGTGGAAGTACTGTAGTCGTAAATGGGAGCCGATAGCCTCTCCTAAGAGAAGTGCCGCCCAGCGACAAGAAGAAGAAAGTCAAATCCGAAAAGCGGGAGATGTTCTGAAAAGAACAAAATTTATATCTGACTCAAAAAAATCAGCAAAGGAGTAAAAAATTGACTAGATAAGCTCCTAGGCCAGCAACTTTCGAAAGCAAGACAGTAGGCATTTAGGACGATCATAAGTCACCCTTTTGAAACTCGGTACAATGTTTGCTGCTTTCCGATAAGTAGGAAAGTTTCCAAAACAAAGGCTCATATTGCATTACTGGAAGAGCTTGTTAAATGCCAAAGAAGACCAGAAGGCGGAAGAAAAGTAGAAGGTGAAAGAAGCGTGGAGGGCCAAGCCTTAAAGCCACGCGTAGATACTTTTACATGTACAAATAATTACATGTACAAATAATTCTGCGAGCTACTGTCGCAATTGTTTTCATCATCATTAAGAACGTCAACAAATGAATTTACTCGAACCCACGAGAATCCAACAAGCATAATCAACATCAGCAAGTGACGTCACTCCATTCATTAATTTGCTCGAACCTACCAGGTACCTCTCGGTAGAACATTCGCCAATGTGCGAGAAATGGGTGAATAGGTAGAGACCCTATATGAAGGCGAGCTGAATGAATGGGGGAATCATTCATTCGACCGCGAGAAGAACTGCGATTGTGTGTGGGAAGCGATATTCTTCGAGTAGTAGAAAAGTGTGTTTCGTAATAGTGAAGTAATTTAGAAGACAATTGCGATAATAAATTTATGGACAAGTGTTAGAAAATTTTAATAGTGACAATTAAAATTAGTGAAAGTGTTAACTGATTATTGTGCATTTTATTGAATAAACTCTTTTAACTTAAATTAAAAGACATTGCGTTTTCACTTTCCCGGAACGTTAAAATTATAGGCCGCGACTTAATAACACGCGACAGTGGTGTCAAAAGTGGGATAGAAAAATTTTGAAAGTGAATATTTGAACATTTTTATAGTGCACAATAGGAAAATTTAAAGAAACATTAAAAATGCCACGAAGCTTAAACTTAAAAATTAATGAATTGACCATGTCGGAGCTTAAGGAAGAGTTGGAACAGCGAAACCTGGCTACGCAAGGTACAAAGACCACACTGATTGCACGCTTGCGTGACGCAATTGAATCGGAAGGCGCGTATCTGGATTCGGGTGAGCCCTCAGATGCAGAAGAAGGCGCAGAAGGTGGTGAAGCAGAAACAAAAAAACCAAAGGAACCAGAAAATGCGCTGATGCAAATGTTAATGCTGATGCAGCAGGAGCAGCGACAACAGTCATCCAATTTAACTGCGAAGCTCAATGAACAGTCGTCCAATTTAACCACGAAGCTGGATCAACAAGCGATCGAAATCAAGGCAGATTTTCAAAAACAGTCCACCGAAATAAAAGCGGAGCTCAGTAGTCTTAACAAGCAAATTAAAGGCGTCGAAGAAAAGGTTTACCAGGTCGAGGAAAAGGTCAGCCATGTCGAAGAAAGAATGAACCATGAGATGGAAAAAGTGAAAAAAGAATTGGAAGCTGCGAAGGCAGTAGCAACCACTTCACCAGTCCCGCTTATAACCGCAGCGCAAAGCACATCCAGAAATGTGCAAGCCCCAATATTCGATGGGCAAACGGTCTGGACTATTTACAAAACCCAGTTCGAAGCAGCCGCTCGCATAAATCACTGGAATGAGCAGGAACGAGCAACTGCATTGATTCTTGCTCTAAGAGGCCCAGCTGCCGAGCTGCTGCAGACGATCCCCGTTGAATCGCACTCAAACCCGAATGCTATAATGAATGCGCTCGACATGCGTTATGGAGACGATCATCTGAAGCAGATTTATCAGTCACAGCTAAGGCATCGAATGCAGAAGTCTGGTGAAACCCTACAGCAGCTAGCCCAAGACAATGAGCAACTGGCACTTTTGGCTTATCCAGCCTACGACCCAGAACATCGAGATGATGCAGCGACAGAAGCATTCATCAGCGCACTAAAGGACCGGAATTTCAACAAACCGTGCGTTTAGCTCAAAAGCAAACGGTTAAGGACGCACTGGCTTACAGTCTGAACTTTGAGGCAGCGAAAAATGTGACTCGTACCACTGCCCGGGTTCGTGAGGTAGTGACAGACGAGTGCAGGTGTGATCGCGTGGAAATTGAGCGAGATCCGCATGTAAATGGTGCGCCTAGATGCTGGAATTGCGGAGAGAAGGGGCACCTGCAAAGAGACTGCAAGAAGCGAAGAAAA
The DNA here is from genome assembly GCA_963969285.1 of Odontomyia ornata. Lineage (NCBI taxonomy): Eukaryota > Metazoa > Arthropoda > Insecta > Diptera > Stratiomyidae > Odontomyia > Odontomyia ornata. The sequence continues at coordinate 54,305,843 of OZ017742.1, read as the reverse complement.
CCGAGCTATTGTCCAGGGTGTGCAGCTAGGAGGAGATCCAGACCGAATCAGGAGCCCAGAATGGAAGCCCTTCAAACAGAGGGGTCGGGAAACATGTAAGAGCTAACTTCGTGGGGCAGATGTTGGCTAGGAGGATCGACGTCCTCAGCACCACCATCATCGTGTCAAGACTACATCGTGGAGAAGCGGACTTATGCCTTCCGGGTCAAGTTGACGGAGAACACTGCACCATAACAATCGACACTGGTGCAACCCGATCGATTATCCGACCAGACCTAGTTAGACAGCAACAACTTCACAAGGGCAGAATTTTCTCACTACGGACAGCTACGGGAGAAACTGCACCTGTTCATGGAGAGGTCAACCTCCAGATACAGTTGGGAGACCTTATGTTCCGACCTAATTTTCTGGTCGCGAACATTATGGATGACTGCACATGGAATCACGTTGGATTTGGGCAAACGTGTATTGAAATGGCAGAATGTAGAAGTACTGATGGAGGATCCCAGCGTCCAAATTCCCAAGATGAATGTAGCGGTATGTACTGACACTGATGTACCGAATTCTTCCGAAAGCATTGTATGGGCCAAGCTTGATGGTGATTCTGGAGACCACCGATCTTATCTGATAGAGCCAACGAAGACGTCCGCATTACGCAGTTTGATTGTAGGACGATGCCTTGTAAGATCTTTAAGGAACGGATATGTGCCGGTTAGAGTCCTTAACACCGCAGACTCAACCACGAGCATCAAAGCGGGAGAAGTCATCGGCGGCTGCCAGCCTGTTTCCACCATCACCTCTTTGGAAGCTACTCACGACCATCATTGGAAAAGGAGGCAAGACACAGACAAAGCCCGGGAATCCACGTCTGCAATATTGAAGCAGGTCAAATTGCCAGTGCAGCTATTCAAACGAGCCTCTCATCTGGTCACCAAGTACAGTGACATCTTCTCAACAAGCCCGGATGACCAAGGCCGAACGAGTATGGTAGCTCACGTCATAGATACACAGGGAGCCAAGCCGATTCGACAAGCACCGAGACGTCTTCCTATAGCCAAACAAGGAGAAGTGAGCGCGCTGATCTCGGACATGGAAAAACAAGGCGTTATTGAACCTTCTGTCAGTCCATGGGCCGCGCCTGTAGTTCTAGTCAAGAAAAAGGATGGTAGCACTCGCTTTTGTGTCGACTATAGGCAGCTTAACGACGTCACTATGAAAGATAGTTACCCACTCCCACGCATCGATGACATCATGGACACTTTAGCCGACGCAAAATGGTTTTCTACACTCGATCTCAAGAGTGGCTACTGGCAGGTAGAAATTGACAAGAAGGACCGAGAGAAGACCGCATTTTCAGTTGGGACTGGATTGTGGCAATTTGTTGTGATGCCGTTTGGGCTTTGCAATACTCCAGCCACTTTCGAACGCTTGATGGAATATGTGCTACGTGGTCTAACCTGGAAAACCTGCTTGGTATACCTAGATGACATCATCGTCATCGGTAGAACGTTCGAAGAGCATGTGCGGAACTTAGAAGAGGTTTTCTCCCGATTACGACTGGCAAATTTGAAACTTAGTCCCGAGAAGTGTACTCTTTTCGCAGATGAAGTAAAATACCTGGGACACGTCGTATCAGCAGAAGGGGGTCAAATCAGACCCTGAGAAAATTGAAGCCGTGAAAAGTGGGCCAACACCCAACAACAAGCGCCAACTACAAAATTTTCTGGGTCTGGCAACCTATTATCGAAGATTCGTCAAAGACTTTGCCAAAATAGCTAAGTGCCTCCATCAGTTAACCGAGAAAAATCGTCCGTATGTCTGGAACGAACAATGCCTGGTAGCTTTTGAGACCTTGAAGGAGAAGCTGTGTGAATCACCCATGCTGGCATATCCAAAACCCGAAAAAATGTTTGCATTTGACACCGATGCGAGCAACGGCGGTATTGGAGCTGTACTTTCCCAGCATATCGATGGGGAAGAAAGAGTCCTCTTGTATTAGAGTCGAGTTCTCTCAAAAAGTGAGAGGAACTACTGCGTGACCAGGAAGGAGCTACTGGCTATAACAGAGGCAACCAAGTAGTTCTACAAGAACCTATATGGCCAGAAATTTGTTCTCCGAACAGACCATGCATTGTTGAGATGACTAATTAACTTCAAAAACCCCGAGGGACAAGTTGCAAGATGGATCGAAAGACTGCAGTCATACGACTACGAAATTGTTCATCGGAAGGGTGGAGTTCATGGAAATGCTGACGCCCCATCTCGTCATCTGTGTCCAGCTAGCTGCAAGCATTGCCGACGGATTAAAGAAAAGGAGCCTCCCGTTGATCTGCGATTGATAACGGCCGGATTCAATGAAGGTTGGTCATCGGAGGAGATTCGAAATGCCCAGTTAGCCAATGAAGACATCGGACTATTGCTCGTATGGAAGGAGACAACGGGGCAAACTGAGTGGAAAGACATTTCAATGCACGGTGCAACCCTGGAAAGCTATTGGGCACATTGGAACTCCCTTCAAGTGGAGGGTGGCGTACTCAAGCAGAAATGGGAAGCAGTGGATAGCAGCTCCTATTGGATGCAAACTATACTTCCCAAAGGCCTAATCCACGGTGTGGTTAAGGAAACGCACGCTCCTCGGGAGGCCACCTTGGTGTTAACAAGACCTTAGCGAAATCACAGGAAAGGTTGTACTGGCTCCATGCTTGAGAAGACGTAGAGGACTGGTGCCGTAGGTGCACGATTTGCGCTTCCGTCAAAGGTCCAGAGCGACGACTGAGAGGACAAATGCAAACCTACAACGTGGGGGTACCGTTTGAAAGGATTGCTGTTGACATCGCTGGGCCCTTTCCTGAATCCAAATGGGGAAATCGATACACGCTGGTTGTGGCCAATTATTTCAGCAAGTGGCCCGAGGTCTACCCCATTCCCAACCAGGAAGCAACTACTGTAGCCGAACAGGTTGTAATAAATTGGGTCAGTAGGTACAGCGTACGACATTCAGATCAAGGCATAAACTTCGTGACACTAGATTTTAGTGAAATGTGTGAACTACTGGGAATACGAAAAACCAGGAGAACACCGCTGCATCCCCAACCCGATGGAATGGACGAACGTTTCAACAGTATACTCAACAAACACCTGGCCAAGATGGTTTACGAGAACCAAAGGGACTGGGACTGACACATCCCACTATTTTTGATGGCGTACAGAGCTGCCGAACATGCATCGACAGGCAAAGCCCCAGCCAAAGTTAATTTGGGAAAGACTATTCGTCCGCCGGCTGAGGTAAAGTTCGGAACATCCCCTGAGAAACCCCAAACGATCTCTGAGTACGTAAGTAAGCTAAGGCAACGGTTGAACCAGATACATCGGACAGTGCGAAAACACCTCGAATCGGCTCCTGACCGCATGAAGACCAGGTATCATCTAAAGGCCAATTCTACTGGCTTCCATTGAGATGACTTAGTGTGGCTATATGACTCACAACGACGGGAGGGTAGGTCTCAGAAGTTGCAGCATTATTGGGAGGGACCATACCGAGTTACAAAGTGAATCAACGACGTCGTATACCGCATACAGGAACACCGCAAGCCAAGAGCCAAAATGAAAATCGTGCACCTGGACCGTCTTGCCCCATATTACATCCAGGGAGAATTGACTTCAACTGGCGACACATCTTTTTGGGGCGAAAAGAACTGAGGTGGGGGCAGTGTTACATGTACAAATAATTCTGCGAGCTACTGTCGCAATTGTTTTCACAACCATTGAGAATCTCATGATCAACAAAATGAATGTACTCGAAAGCACAAGAATCCACCAAGCATGATCAACATCTGAAAGTGACGTCACTGTGCCATTGCTCGAATACTCCAGGTAGTTTGCCAATGTACCAGCAATAGATTGAATGACTAGACCGCGACAGTAAAACTGCGATAGTAAAACCGCGATAGTAAAACTGCGATATAGTGGAGCGCGAAGTAAAGGCGATACTGACTAATAGTGAAGTGATGCTGACAGTTGAGTTAAAAATTTATAGACAGTAAAATAGTGAAATTGTAAAATTAATGATTGTGCATTTTTAGCAAATAAACTCTTTTAACTTAATTTAAAAGAAAGTGCGTTTTCACTTTCCCGAAACATTAAAATTATTGGCCGCGAACCATAACACGCGACAATATAATAATTTGAGTAAAGCATTGTCATATAACAGTGAAATATCTATTGCTAGGTTTTTGATATTTTCTTTAGATATCGAAATGAATAAAAATGTTACGTTTCGCATGCTCAATCATCTTTTTCTTTTTGACAAACTATTTCACTGTTTCAGGTTTCTTTTGGCTCCCACATCAAAGAAACTACAAGCGAAATTATTTCATTCTAATTGAAAGAATAGCCCAGCAGCAATACCTTCTTTAAGTGATAAACATGACTATAAACTTCTTAGGATTCCTTTCGCCTATTTCATCAGATAGCCTCAAGAGCAATTTTCAGTTTTATCAAACGTTAGTTTCTTCTCACAGTTTTCTCCCTCGAGCTTTGTTTTTGTGTTTTTGCATCATCTTCTCGACTTCTTTCCTTCATTTGTTCTTATCAAGCAAACCGTTAAACCATATCGTATCCTTGGTGACCACCATTAACTCAAGCTCCTAATTACACAAAGCTACCCTTGACTTCTTTTTGTTTTCTTTTAATTACAAAACGCTTCTAACAAGAAATAAAATGCTTAACAACAAAAGCTTCCTTTGGTAATTCATTGATTTAAAGAAAATTGAAGATTCCCAGCATATTGTGGTGGTGGTTGTAAAATTTTCCCCGGAACAAAGACATACCCGAAGCATAGCACGTCGAAAGGACGACGAGAAAACACAAAGAATTAATGGATTTCTGGACTTTAAGGACGGATGGTAACGTTTGATGAATGCGTTACGTATTTCAGTTGCTGTTGTGTTCTTCCTCCTTACTCCTTCGTCCTCTAGCCCACAACAGGATTCCATTCACTACCTATCTTATTTTGATGATAAGATTCCAAGGCGCTTTTGTTGTTTTCCTCCGAAGTTTCCTTTTTGTCGAATTCTTTTGTATTTTTTATCTAATTAGGCAACTGTTTTGGGGTATGAAAACATCACAATCGTTGGTTATGGTGGGTGATGAGAGGTCAATTAGAAAATTGGGATCTGATAGAATGGAATCCCTCCCGGGCGTTCGATGATAAGATGTAGGATCAGATAACATTGGTTCTTTCTCCCTGACCGTTTTCTTGGGAAAATTTAGGAAGTAAGGTAAATGGAAAAAGATATGATAGTAATATCAGTTGTGGGAGGGACAAGAAATTAAAGTGCAGTGGAGCAAGAGCCATTAAATGACTTGTAATAGAATTAAGTTGCATTTAGTGCTAATAATGGTTGTAAACAATTGAAAAATAATACAAGAGGGAACAATTTTATGTCATATGTAGCACAAATCCCCAATGGACATACTCGTATAAATCATTTTTCAACAATTTCCCAGCATTAGCGCACAATTGACGTCCAATTTACAACGTTCTTACTCCATGTCGACGTTTAAGGAGCTAATGTTCATTTCAGCTCAGCAACCCCCAAGTATTGAAAGAATTGCCAGCTCTTTCCCGCCTGAAATCGCTGCAAAAGCAAAAGGCGAACTATCCAAGCGCGAAGCAACCTCAGCAGCAGCAAGGGCAGGAGCTGCATGCATGGTGGCAAGGAAGTATTCAAATCGAAAACCATCATCTTAGATAAATCATTCGAAATGAGTTTTTCCTGTTCGTTGTCAGGATCGGGCTAAGATTCTTGGCTGGCGCTGGAACTCGAGGGTAATGCCGTCCTGCCCGCGTGATAAATAAACTTATTTCCTATGTTTCTCTACGGATATGGCGCAATTTTACGAATCGAATTCCATTGATTTAGAAAGTGCCACCGGAACGGGTTCGGGAAAACATTGATTAATCGCATGCCATTTTGCAAAACGACATTGTATTCCGCTTGGCATATCCTTCTTTTAACTCCCACTTAAGGGAGGAAATGGTGCTGGCCACATAGCACTCAATGCAAGGATATGTGAACAATAGCTACGACGTCGTCGTCGCTCGCCTTTGATTTGCTGAAGACTATTTTCATTTCTTCATCACCTCCTTCATTTTGACTTGTTTCAATTCTTTTTCTTTACTGTGGCGATCCAAAACTAATGACTGTTTTGTCAGAATGGTAATTACCAGCGCCTTTGTTCTGATGCAGAATAAATCTTGAGAGAAGTGGGACAATGTCGTTTCTTCAGTCGCTGAGGGAGTTCTCTGTTTCGTGCCATGTGGTACCTTCAACGAGATTGTGACGGTGATATATGGACTTTTCTCTTCAAGCAAAATGTGCTTGTTCGTCGAAAGGATTTGCATGTTTTAGTGCTTGGTGCAATATTTTGGTACAAAAGCAGATTTGTTTACAAGAAAGCAGAGAGAGCTTTTCTAACGTATTTACATTCATTACTGAAAAACTACTTTGGTTGGCTTAAGGAAAAAGCAGGGAAGACTCAAACATCTTGAAAATAGTGATTAATATTGAAGTAAGCTTTTAAGGAAGATTTGCAGTAACCGAGCAGTCCGCATATGCAAACCGCTTGAGGGATCTTCACGAAGAGGACAATAAAAGTAGAGAAGAAATCATGGGAATCTTATAACAAAGAAGTTCTGTGAAGCTTTTGCTATATTTTCCGAGCAATCTTTAATTATTCTAATCGATTGTTTATTTTTAAAGAAAACAAGTTGAGTAAGCAGGAGAGTGCTCCTACCAGAAGGTCTTTGTAAACATCCTAGTGTTAGAAGCAAGTTTTCTAATGGCGTGAATCGATAACTTGAATTATTCATCCAATACTTAGATATGAAATCGTTCAAATTTATACAAAAGATGCACAGTTTCTTTCATAAGCACAGTCAGCCGCCATTTTAACCTAGCTTAAATGATTTTTCTGAATGCTCGGCCGATTGAACATGTTCAAGTTAAACACTATTCCTTAAATTTTCATGAAAATTGAAAGAAATTAAAAGTGCCTAAGTCAATTTTAAATATATATAGGGTTTTCCAATAAGAGGTGTTATTTTGAATAGATCTTCTGATTTAACACCTTGCGACTTCTTCCTTTAGAGCCACGTGATAGAGAAGGCCTATGCCGATAGCCCAGCGTCGATTCAAGATCTCAAAGATGAAATTCGTGAGGCAATCGAGGACATAGGGCAACCACTTTGCGATTTGGTTATGGAAAATTTGATGAAGAGGATATGGTCCTGTAAGCGTGTCCTAGTGATTATTTGCTCAATGTTAATTATTACTATTAACGGCATATCTTCTTCTTTATAATGAAATAAACATTCGATCATTTGTATTAAAAATGGCATTTTTCTTTTAATATCAAAATAACACCTCTTATTGGAAAACCCTATATCAACCATAAACACGTGTTATTGTTGGTGTAATTCCATATAATTGAAATGGCTATAACTCACTTGATCATGATTCGATATAGATTAAATTTTGTGAGCATATACACAGTCTATATAATTGCGAAATTTCAAGAAGTTTAAAGGTACCGTTTTGATTTTATGGACGAAAATGTAAAATCTACAAATCATACTATTATTAACAAAGTTGAGTGAATTTCGATTTCTAAGGTATTTGTTACCCTTGTTCTCACAAAGGTCCACGTTCGTGAAAATTTTCAGATTTTTCGGCTGAAAGGTGTCCAATCGCGAGGGGGGGGGACACAAATTTTTGGTACATTTTGCCTTCCCCTGGACCCCCTAATTCATAAAATGATTTTTTTATTTCAGATTTTAAAAGATTTAATCAGGACCTCTCATTTGATACCGCACTCGACTACCTTTGATGAAAAAAAAATTTTAAGGGCCAATTCGTTATTAGGGGGGACCCCCCTTAAACATTTTTTAAATTTTTGTTAAGGCCTTAACTTTTGAGAGGTCATCACTTTTGACCTTTTTACAAAGTTTGAGCATTCTAGCTTCTTTAGTTTCTGAGGAAATCAGCTGTGACGCACGGACAGATGGACTGACGGACGGACGGCCAGACGGACAGACAGGTCGCGAAACTAGTAGGTCTTTGTAAAAATTTTTTTACAAAGACCTAAAAAGGATGGTAGCACTCGTTTTTGTGTCGACTATAGGCAGCTTAACGGCGTCACTAAGAAAGATAGTTACCCGCTCCCACGCATCGATGACATCATGGACACTTTAGCCGACGCAAAATGGTTTTCTACACTTGATCTCAAGAGTGGCTACTGACAGGTAGAAATCGACAAGAAAGACCGAGAGTAAGCCGCATTTTCAGCTGGGACCGGATTGTGGCAATTCGTGGTGATGCCATTTGGGCTTTGCAATGCTCCATATATATATATATATATATATATATATATATATATATATATATATATATATATATATATATATATATATATACGAGTGTATATATATATATATATATATATATATATACGAGTATATATATATGTAGATATATATATATATATATATATATATATATATATATATATATATATATATATATATATATATATATATACATATATATATATATATATATATATATATATATATATATATACATATATATATATATATATATATATATATATATATATATATATATATATATATATATGTATATATATATTATATAACGAAATATTATATAACGAAATTTGTGCCTGGGGGTCGCAATTTACGACTAGTTGTTTTAATCATTCAAATCGGTTAAGCAAAAACAACATAGGGACTGTTTTAGATGAAAATCAATGACATATGTTCTGACCAAAGTATCGTTCCGATTTGTATTGGTACAAAGATCAATTCAAGTGTGTGGTAGAGCTCACAATACAAAAATCTAAGTCGAACCATCTGAAAGAGAATGGTGGTCACTCAGAAGTCGAAAAAAGTGCAACAATAAAAAACAAGTTGAGTAGACAGACCTACGCTCATGTCAGAAAGGTTATGTACTCAACTTACAAAATGCAGCCAGCGTCAACGAATAAAATCAAGAAACATGTCAAAGACGATTTTATTGGAGAAAATATGAAATTCGAAGATCATACCATTATTGACAAAGTTAAACGAATTTTGACTTGTGAGGTATTTGTTATTGTTATACTCATAAATATTTCCCTTGATAATGTTTTCAGATTTTCTAAATCAAAGGTGTCCATTCGCGAGGGAAGGAACACATTTTTTTGTGTTTTCCCCTCGTGTGCCCCCACTGAAAGAAAAATTGTCAGTTTGAGAACTGTTTTGAAAAGCGCCCATAGAGAACTTTCATTGTATACTCATATCGGCTACCTTTAATGAAATTAGTTTTTTTAGGGGCCACTCCCCTGTACTGAAATCATCGATTCATGGCCAATTTTTTCGAATCCTAGAATGGTCACAAAGCCCTTTTGCTAGGAGCTCTCTCCTGCCTCCTCAATTTGTTTCACGCATGAGTATTAATTGTAGGTACTCATCTTCATTCATTCATTAAATTAAACCAAATGTTAAAAGCATGCACCTTAAGCGTTGAAGTTGGGAAAAAGTAACTCAAAATTATTCAATCTTCTTCTTTCCTTCAAAATTACTCAACCTTCTTCTATAAAACATCCACTATTTTGTTTTAAGATTACTGATACCACTAGCTGAACCAATTCTCAAAGATATTCATGATACCTTTCATTCCTGAAATTTTCATGCAGATCCTAGCAAAGCTGTAGTGTCTGAGTCGGTAAAAAGCGCATATGGTTCCATAGCCATATGTTTCCATAGTAAAACAGCGCATATTGTTCCATAGTAAAACAGGAAACCTTCGTTAAATACCATTTGATCTTTATGAAACTTTTAGGACAATTCAATCTTATAAAAAGTCATCTGTGTACTGAATTTAATTGAATTTAAGGGTACCGTTAAAATTTTATTGAAGAAACCGTAAAATCGATAAATCATACTATTACTAACAAATTTGAGTGAATTTCGACTTTTCACGTATTCTTTGTTGTTGTACTCACAAAGGCCTACACTCATGATTATTTTCAGATTTTTCGGATGGAAGGTGTCCAATCGCGAAGGGGGTACGTGAAAAGTTCATACATTTCCACTTCCCCTACCCCCCTCGGTACTGATAAGGCAATTTTAAGACTTGTTTTGAAAATATCTCATTAAAACCTTTCCAACACCCTACTCGACTAAAAATGGTGAAAATTTTTTTTAAAGGGTCGCCTCCCTATATAGGGAGACACCCCCTTAAACCCCTTCGAAAAAATTTTCCATCCTTGGAATTTCAAGAAGTCACCACTTCTGACCTTTTCACAAAGTTTCATTGCTATAGCTTCTATAGTTTCGGAGAGAAAGTGCTGTGACATACAGACGGACGGACGGTCGGACGGACAGACGGACCAAGGGCGTGATAGCAATAGGGTTTTGTATTTTAGATCAAAACCGGTCAGGTCAGAATATCATAATGGCGTTCGAAAACTTCTTAAGGCTATAATTTAGATTGGATTTTCATGAAATTTAAAATCAAGGAAGACTTAGAAGAAATCATCACCTGGGCCCTCATCTTCTCGTCGAGGTGCTATATCGAAAAATCGGCCCACTTTACCCAACACTCTTGTAACGAATATTCAACCAACGCCAGTAGCTGATGTTTCTAATTTCGCTCTTAATCTGCTAGCACCACAGAAAGTTCCATCTCTTCATGTCGTGGCGCTGCCGAAGCAAATATTTATATCTCGTCTGGCTTATGAGACATCGACGAATGACATTTGTGATTAAGTCTCGACGAAATTTGGACCTTCAGTAAAGATCATCGGCTGCCACAAACTGACAAAAGACAACATTGAGGGAAGAGTTATAGCTTCCTTTAAGCTTACATTACCGTCAAACTGCACCATAGTTCTTCAACCAGAATACTGGCCACCTAGAACACTAATTAAACCGTTCGAGGCAACCAAAAGAAGAAATTTTCGTCGTATGGTAAGCTCTCTTCCGAAACTTTAACAACTGGTCACCCTACAACTTCTTCAAATATTAATTTAAATTTTGATATTCAAAACACTTCTCGTAGCTTCAATCTTTATTATCAAAATGTACGTGGCATGCGAACCAAGCTGGAAGCTATTAAAATTGCCTCTTCCATTTCCGGCGATGATTTCATTTGTTTTACAGAAACCTGGCTAACTCTTGATATCGCCAGCAGTGCAATTTTTCCACTATATGATGTCTACGGAACTGATAGAAATCGTTTGATTTCAGGTAAATTTGACAGGAGTGGTGTACTTATTGCTTTTCATAAAGCCTTAGACAGCAAACTCTGCTCTGACTTTTCACCGTCTCTTCCAGTAGAATCCATCACTGTCTTAATCAATATCTCTCAAGCCGTGAGTTTAGAATTGCTTTGCGTGTATTTCCCTTGCAATGCTCCTTTCCGCGTTTACAACCGTTTTTTCTCTGAATCATCTTCGTATTTCTATAGCATCAACCCTCTATACAATATTTTAATCTGTGGTGACTTTAACATGCCTTGCCTAAGGTGGGACTCAAGCTCTTATATCCTCTCATCCTTCAATGATCTCTCTATCCTGTTTTCTTCTTTTTTATCGCTTTGCTTCCTATCGCAATTAAATATGATCCCAAACGCAAACAATCAACTTCTTGATTTCATCCTTACTACCAATCCTTTCTCTATCTCCTCGATCACAAAATCCCCCTCTGAATATGTAAAACCTGATCCCCATCATTCGTTCGTTTATCTTTTCTTGCACCTCTGTCCAAACGCACTCTTTTCTCCCAAAGATTTAAATTCCGGAAAACCAATTATGCAGCCATTCAGCTCGAGCTGGATAGTATTGACTGGAATTCAATGCTACAGAAGCTAGATGTCAATTCAGCGCTATCAACTTTCTATGAGAATCTCAGTAGCATAATTGCAAACGATGTACCTATCTGCCGATCCCCTCGGAAAAAGAGCCCCAACTGGTTTTCCGCTGAAGTCTCAGAGCTCTCTATTTGAAGGACCAGGCGCGCAAAAAACTTTCAAGAAGTTTAAAGGTACCGTTTTGATTTTATGGACGAAAATGTAAAATCTACAAATCATACTATTATTAACAAAGTTGAGTGAATTTCGATTTCTAAGGTATTTGTTGCCCTTGTTCTCACAAAGGTGCACGTTCGTGAAAATTTTCAGATTTTTCGGCTGAAAGGTGTCCAATCGCGAGGGGGGGGGGGGGGGGGGGGTACACAAATTTTTGGTACATTTTGCCTTCCCCTGGACCCCCTAATTCATAAAATGATTTTTTTATTTCAGATTTTAAAAGATTTAATCAAGACCTCTCATTTGATACCGCACTCGACTACCTTTGATGAAAAAAAAATTTTAAGGGCCAATTCGTTATAAGGGGGACCCCCCTTAAACATTTTTTAAATTTTTGTTAAGGCCTTATCTTTTGAGAGATCATCACTTTCGACCTTTTTACAAAGTTTGAGCATTCTAGCTTCTATAGTTTCTGAGGAAATCAGCTGTGACGCACGGACAGACGGACAGGCGGACAGACAGGTCGCGAAACTAGTAGGTCTTTGTAAAATTTATTTTACAAAGACCTAAAAATGAGTGACAGGAATCCTCCTCTTGACTAAGATATTGTTGAATTAACGTTTATTTTTAAATCGATTCGGTTCATTTGAAGTCGTTTGAGTTTGAAAAGCGTGAAAGTGCGGGGAATAAGGAAATTCAGATCGGTTTAACTTGCCTTGCATCCAGGCTTACAACCCAATTTGTTTTCTCATCAAACCAATGTCCGTGTCTTTCTAAGCCATTGGAAAACAACAATATGTTTTGGGAAGTACAAGGAAAATCTCTATCTACACCAACTAAGAAAGTGTTCAAAGAGAGCTCATGAAATGTTTTAGCAGAGATTAACAAAACGACATCTGGCTTCAGAGCAATAAGAAATGGAGGGGACAGTCCCATACAAAGTATATGGAGAGATTTGAGAGCCACTTTTCGTGTTGGGCTGTCAAACTTTTACGAGTTTGCTCTCTTGTATTCTCTCTCGTGTCGTAACATCAAAATTGACAGCCTAGTTGGACGCTATTTCTTTACAATTTTGCCAGCTTGCGAACAGAGTTTGGTGATTTCCTTGTGAACTAAACGTGTGAACTAACAAAGTGTGTGATTCATTGTCAAGTACATAAAACCGTGCAAAAAGTGTAGTTTGTTGTTCTTTTTGAAGTGTAGTTTGTTGTTCTTATGAAGTATGTAGGGCTTCCATGCGGAAACAACATTACTTCCATTCATAGTCGTAAATTATAAAATATTTATTTTCTTATTATTATTAAATGTGATTTCATATCAATTTTCCTTTCTACTAAATTTAAACATTTCCTTTTAATTATTTTCGTTATAATATTCAACCTTTTTGTTTTTATTTAAAATCTTTTTCATTTTTCTTTACTTCTGTTAATCAAATCTGCAAATTAGACTTTCGGATATGGGAGCACTGATTTAGTGCATCCCATCCATGTGTTGCATTGCTGAATACAATCTAACTAGGCTGAGCGAACAGCGGGACTCGATTCGCCGTTGCGACACTGGGAAATGAAGAAAGATTTGGTCGGATCGTGGAGTCCACTTAAGTTAGCGAACCGGCAAGCACGCGCGAGAACCACGGTCAAAGAAAACGATTTAGGAGGAGAATCACTAAGCGCGTCGTCTCTGTAACCTTGTCGACAGCTCACCAGGAACCTTAACGTGGAATTTCACGATAAAAAGATTTGGCCGTTGTGTAAATTTGTAAAGTCAGAAATTTTCCGCAATCGCGCCATTGGTGAAGCTCCTTTCGCGACGGAGTTCATACAGAAAATGGTGAAAAAGAATTTCCATTCCTCCTAAAATAGTTGAAAATAGTCGGAATTTATGCAACCAACTATAATAATTCGCGTTTTGCTGATCTTTTAAATTGTTCCGTACTAAGATATGGAATTTATTATTTTTAACTTGGTAAATTTTTCATTTGTTTACTTAACCAAGCGGCTGGGCCGCAGAGAATTATGACGAGGAATTTTAAACTCCACAAATGCCATGGTTTCTAAAACAAATTGACTTTCGCTACGATTTGCAGCGGTTCCACAGTAAAACACAATGTTACGCGTCTAGTCAAAACACGGTGTATATTTTTATTGGTATTTATACATTTCCTTTTTACAAGCTAAACATAAAATATAATGATTTATTGGTCATAAATTACACTCGTATTGATTTTTAAAAATGATCCAATTCTTAATTTATTATTCATGCAACTAAAACACTTGACCAAAGAAAATGCTACACATGAACCCACATGAATCATCCTTGCACATAGTCATGCACCTAGTTTTTCGACATACGGGCAATATTTACTCATGTTTTAAATCTCAAGTGTCGCGTGCTATTCGTAATGAAAAAGAAAGATGAGATTTTAGTTCACACATTAAGTGTGAATGAATTTCCATAATGAGTCTTCGTATGAGATTCATGTTATATTTCAAAATATGAATGAAATGGGTTTCACGTTCAAAATTTGAATGCGATATTGCCATCGTTGAACTTCTGAGTGGCTTGCGTCCTCTCAACCTCGACAAGAGTCTTTGGATTTACCTGCATTTTTACAAGTATAAAATAAAAACAGCTGTCACGTCGTGCTTATCACCTTAGTGCAGGTTTGTTCTCCACCGTCATATAAAACGTAACAAGTTGGGTAGACAGACCTACGCCCATGTCAGTAGGGTTTTGTACACAACTTAAAAAATGCAGTCGCCAGCAGATTTTTTAGATCACAGGTGGCCAGTCCCGAGGGGGAAACACATTTTTCATATATTTCTCCGCCTGTTTCCCCACTGAAGCAAAAACTGTTAGTTTAAGAACTGTTTTGAAATGATGTCATAAAGAACCTTCATTTGATACTCATATCGGCAACGTTTGATAATTTTTTTTTCAGGGGACATTCCCCTGTACTGTAATCATCGATTTATGGCATCAGAAATTTTTTTTTCAACCCTTGAATGATTACAAAGCCCTCTTGTGAGGAGCTCTCTCCTGCTTCGTCGACTTATTTCACTTATGAATATTAATTGTGGGTACTCATCTTCAGTCATTCATTAAATTGAAAGTGTTAAAAGCATGTACCATAAACGTTGAAGTTCTTCCTATTTAAAACAGCCACTTTTTTGTTTTACGATTACTTATACCACTAAGCTGAACCAGTTCTCAAAGATATTCATGATACCTATCATTCCTGAAACTTTCATGCAGATTCTAGCAAAGCTGTAGTGTCTGAGTCGGCCAAAAGCGCATATTGTTCCAGAGCCAAATGTTTCCATAGTAATATAGCGTATATTGTTCTATAGTAATTCAGGAAAATTCAAATCACTCTGACTTCGTTAAATACCATTCGATCTTTATGAAACTTTGAGGATAGGTCAATTTAATAAAAAGTCATCAGTGAACTGAATTCAAATGAATTTAAGGGTACTAGTAAGATTTTATACAAGAAAATGTGAAATCGATAAATCATACTATTACTAACAAAGTTGAGTGAATTTCGACTTCTCATGTGTTTGTCGTTGTTGTTCTCATAAAGGTCTACATTCATGATTTTTTTTCAGATTTTTCAGACGAAAGGTGTCCAATCGCAAGGGGGGTACGCAAAAAGCTAGTAAATTTCCTCTTCCCCTGCTTCCCGCAGTACTGCTAAGGCAATTATAAGACTTGTTTTGAAAAGATCTCATTGAGACCTTTCCAATGACACCTTAAACCCCTTTGAAAAAATTGTCCACCCCAAAACTTTCAAGAAGTCACCACTTCTGACCTTTTCATCAAGTTTCATGGCTGTAGCTTTTATAGTTTTGGAGAAAAACTGCTGTAACATACAGACGGGCGGACGGACACAGGTCGTGATTGCAATAGGGTTTGGTATTTTAGTACAAAATCTTAAAAAAAAAGACAAAT
Source organism: Odontomyia ornata (assembly GCA_963969285.1). NCBI lineage: Eukaryota > Metazoa > Arthropoda > Insecta > Diptera > Stratiomyidae > Odontomyia > Odontomyia ornata. Next base: position 54,289,800 of record OZ017742.1, on the reverse strand, counting down.
CAACCTCCCAAGTGATTATGCAGGAAAATTGACTTGCAGTCGATCTTGTTTCCATACGTGCAGTCACAGATATAGGCAGTACTGTTGCCGCAACTGGTCGCGAGAGCCGAAGCAATTAGCAACCTTCGCTAAAGTTGTGTGAAGTTGAGGTTTGAAGTGATATGTATTTATTTTTGCACTTAATTCACTTCGACACACGATCACGTTTATATAGTTCTTAATTTTGAAGATCGCGTGTACGTAATGAGTACTTTAGTTCTCTGTGTTTTTTTTTTTTAAATTTACAAATTTTCCATCGGCTTTGACACTTGACTTTTCTCACCTCTACGAATTTCTATTGCTTTGACGTTCAAGTTTTCTGTGAAAGTCGTTAGTTGTGTTGTACTCAAACTGTTTTAGGAATAATAACGACGGCTCGATCGTGTGCACGTGAAATGAAATTTTGTCGGTGTGCACGGGTGTTAGTGGGGGAAGTGCTTCTTCTAGAGAAAGGAAAGAAAAAACTGTCTGAAAACAAAGGGGAAGGAGAAGCAGAGGGAGTCATATAGTTTCGACAGTGTAAGTTATTTATAACTTATTTATGTGGTAAATTTGCTTCCCATGTGGACGAGTACACAGATTCTCGTTGCTCGTCCATTTATTTATATGTCTTTGCATGCAGTCGAACAACATCAGCCAAAGTTGAACAGATTGTGATGGAAATTATTGCTGTTTTTTTCCTAAGTCAATGGTACCAACATATGTTGGCTTCACCAATCATGAAGTTATAACTCTGCGAGGAGGGAATTATCATTCGAGAGATAACGGAGATTTTACACTAAGGGGGTGAAAAAAACAGTATTGCCGGATAAACTTTGTCTACTCGGACAGGCTTGCTAGTCATGGTGGTTGTATTGGATGCTTGTTTACGATACTGGTGAAAGATCGCATGAAGAAGCTCATTATAGACGGACTGACCGGCGCAGGTTTTCAGAATGGCATTTTACTTTTAATTCTAGTTGATGTGAAAGAGTTAAGTTCGGACTGACGGGTAAGAATCAAAGATCTATGAGGGGGTGAGGATCGTTTTTATAATATTATGATAAAACCTTGAACTGGTTTGGAACATATAAATGTTTGATGGAGTTTACACGCATTCTGCATTACTGTACTCTTTGATAGCATGTGATTCAGCTTATAAAGAGCTAGGAAAATAAGTAGAATATAATTTTTAAAGGGTAAAATGATCAACGTAAAAGTTTTATAGCCAGGTGGGACTGAGATGCACAGGCATACGGTGATTGTGCTTGAAAAGTTAAGAGGAAAGCAAATCAATAATCGTCGCGCATTAAAAATTGAAAACCAAAAATGTGGCAAATGAGTGTTCTCGGATAGAATAGAGCTTAATCGATTTCTTATTCTGTTTATGCAAGTACTTGTGTAAACATTTAAACAACTAAGCGCATGCATATGTGATCGGAAAAAGCAAAATTATTTCAGTAAAGTAAAAATGAAGGGTCGGTCGACTAAACTAAAAGCGAAAGGAGTTAAGTGAAACATAGGTTAAATATATTTCGGATATTCTAATTTATTATCAAAACGAAAAAAAGAATTACTATAATTAAGATAAAGAAAACTAGTGAAGAAGACACGTGGCCGTTTAGTTTTTTCTTCTCCACGCGGCGGTCAAAACGATTACGTTAACGAGAAAATTGAAGCGCAATACAACACCTGAATCCGTAGAGGAGTTTTCTTTATACCGCGTGGAGGCATAACGTTACATTACTTTTTATGGAATTGTTTGCAGCTACATATAAATGAGTTGCATATTTTGAATAATAATTTTTCTGAAAAATTATTAGAGAAGAAAAATGTTAGAAGAAGGTGGTTTCGACGTGTGCACTAATTCTCCTCAGGCCATCACACTTAGATACACACCGGTGATGGCGACCACCATGCTCAGAGGTGAGGGAGTTAATTTTTAATTTTTTCTACTTATGCAAACGCAATATGTTTTTGTATCTGCAACTTATATTCAAGGTAAATTTCTCTTGTAAGTACTTGTACTAGCTAAACTTTTTAACTGGATCATTTCACCTTTTTCACATCAATTTAATGTAAATCTATACGACAAATTTGCTCTACATTTGAAGCTTTATCTAACGTCGCGCGGATATCGATCACTCTTTCGGATGGCTCCGATAGCTTTTTAAATTACTTTTTATGGAATTGTTTGCAGCTACGTATAAATGGGTTGCATATTTTGAATAATAATTTTTCTGAAAAATTATTAGAGAAGAAAAATGTTAGAAGAATATTGAGTTTGCATAAGTAGAAAAATTAAAAATTAACTCCCTCACCTCTGAGCATGGTGGTCGCCATCACCGGTGTGTATCTAAGTGTGATGGCCTGAGGAGAATTAGTGCACACGTCGAAACCACTTTCTTCTAACATTTTTCTTCTCTAATAATTTTTCAGAAAAATTATTATTCGAAATATGCAACTCATTTATATGTAGCTGCAAACAATTCCATAAAAAGTAATTTAAAAAGCTATCGGAGCCATCCGAAAGAGTGATCGATATCCGCGCGACGTTAGATAAAGCTTCAAATGTAGAGCGAATTTGTCGTATAGATTTACATTAAATTGATGTGAAAAGGGTGAAATGATCCAATTAAAAAGTTTAGCTAATAACGTTACATTTACGAATAAATCGTACAGACAGCATTTTTGCATGCATCCTATAGCTGCAATCGCGAATGTAAGCAAAACGTCAATAGACATCGCATACAATTTTGTGTGTACAACCCGGAATCCGGCCTGACATTAGGACGTACAGTGACTACAAAAGCGTAAAAGAATGTATGGAAAGTGTTTGAAAAATCTGCGAAGAGCATTAAAAATGCCGGAACCCGAATACGTCGATCATTACATCCAATATCACCCAGCTTTTCGATTTTGTGGGCCAATTGGCTGACATTAGTTGCTTGGTATTTCAAAAATTTACGAATGCATACGCGCCTTAAAACTAGGAGTATTTCAAGGAGAAAATTTATGTAATGAGCCAACAGGCCACCGGTAGCACTGATTAAGCGTTGACCCGTCCATAAGCAATTTTGATTAAACAATAAGTAGTCGTCCATGAGTGAATGTGTACGTTTTTTCTTGTGCGTTTTTAGTGTAACTATTAAAACAGACCAAACAGATACGATTTCATCTCTAGTGGCACCGCCTACATCATCACCGAGCACTCGTGAGGATGCGGTGCGTACATATTTCACTTAATTTTGGTTGACATTGTTATATAAATAAAACACATTTACATATTTATGGTTGTCTGTATGTATTCACCCAACAAATTTGTTTCTTATAACTAAATGTTCTATTTGGGTTTTGAAATACAAGTAACATCCTTGAACGGTTAAAGCCTTTAATGATTGCTCCTCGCTTGTATAAACAACGGTTTGAATATACTTATTAGAAATGAAAAAAAAATATTTAATCAAAAAAAAATCCATTAAAAACGCATTGAGAAAACACAATACCACATCAAGGAATAAAAATAATTATTAACGTTATAATAATTGTTAGACATTTTCATGTCTCCTAAACAATAACGATACAGAAAAAAACTTATATTTTGCGACAGAGAATAAATGGGACCTTATGAAAAGGGCAAATATTGTGCGAGCCGCATTATTATATGCATATGCAATACTTAAAATTTTTTTTATATTTAATACTCTTTTATAATTTTCTTTGCTAATTTATCATATACTCGTATATTTTGTAAATTTTAATCACCATTTGCTACTTCAAAACACGAAAAAAGGCGTTCAAATCAAAATGGATTTCATGCACTTCGTGATTTTTTTGGTCAGCATAATCGACCAAATGTGTCCACAATCGGGAGAATCGGGCGCAAATTTCAGCAGACTGGGTCTGTAGAAAACGTGAAATCACCTGTGCATACTTACCCAGTTCGTTCTGAGGGAAACATTGCTGTTGTTTGCCATAGTGTGGCAGAAGAGCCGTCAACCTCAACTCGTTATCATGCCCAACAATTGATAGTCTCACGAACATCACTGATGCAAATTTTGAATATATATTTGAATTTACACGCTTTCAAGCTTCAATTGATTCAAGAGCTGAAGCCTACTGACCATTTCAATCGTCGGCAATACGGCGAATGGTTGGTTGAACAGACAGGAGGGAATGATGACTTTACAAAGAAAATTATTTTCTAGCCCAGTCATATTAGGTAAAAGAAAGGGGTCAACCTCGGAATGAAAGATAATAAGCTGCAAATTGGTATGAACCTTTGTTTTGTCATTCTAAATGTTGTCTCAAAAGTCACAATCGTTATCATGTCCGCGTCTCAAGATATTCAAGGTCAAAGGTCACAAAAATCGGTTTTTCGCGAATATCTGGCTTCCTATCGGTTAAATGAGATTTGCATTTATTATAAAAGTTGTAGGCTATAAAATTCCCTACAACTTTTGTTTAAACTTTTTTTTCATACGACCAACCGTTTTGAAGGTAGAGCGCGAAGAGTGCACATCGTACAGTCATATACGGCCTAATGCAAGGTCAAGCGTGAGTTATGGTTATCAGTACGTTATAAAGTCAATTATTTACTTGGAAATTATAATTATTAAACAATGCCTATTATTTATGTACTAACTATTAATTATTTATATTTAATTAAAGTCAAAACACAAATATATTCTACTAAAAGTTTTGACCAATATCCTCGTACTAAAAAGCACATTTTATTTTTACACGCATTCAGTGGCTGTGACACGACTTCTGCGCTATTTAAAAAAGGAAAAAAAACTGTTACTAGAGCATTGGAAAAAATTCCTGATTTAGATAAACTGGTGGAAGTATTTCAACAAGAAAACTGCCCAAAACAAACATTATTAGAAAATGGAGTGCGCATCTTGTTGGCATTATATAATGCTCCAAAATCTGAGGACAACATTGATCATTTCCGCTACACGCAATTCATCAAATTTACAAAACTAAATAAACCTGTACAACTGTCAACACTTCCACCAACAAGTGTAGCAGCTCATCAACACATAAAACGTGTCTACTACCAGATTCAAACGTGGTTAGGGAAGGACTTAGAACCTAAAGAATGGGGCTGGATGCTTGAAAATGAAATCCTGGAGCCCATACGAACGTTATTACCTCCAGCACCAGCCGAACTACTAAACGTAATATTTTGCAATTGCAAAAATGGTTGTGGTTCCCGCTGTGGATGCAGAAAATCAGGGCTACAATGTTCTTTAGCTTGCGGCCAGTGCAACGGACAAGCTTGCCTCAACGCTTCACTGTATCCAAGTAATCCCGATGAAGAAAATACATATGATCCCGATATTCTGGAAGGTTTGGAGATGAACATGACAGATAATGAGGATGATGACAATGAATCGAACATTTTTGAGCGACAAGAAGAAGAAGACGACGAACAAGAAGAAGATAATTAGCTTCCATTTCCAATTTCATTACAATTAAAATCAACAAAGATACTTTTGATATTTGAACACACATTTTGATAAATGTATATTATGCCGTATTTAATAATAAATAAAAATATGTGTAAAATATATACTCTTACTATCATTTTAACTTAAAATAAAACTAAAATATATAATCCAGAATTAATAACATTTTATACTTAAATAGTTAAATATGAATAATTATATATAAATAATCAAGTTACTTACTTTAATTAAATATAAATAATTAATAGTTAGTACATAAATAATAGGCATTGTTTAATAATTATAATTTCCAAGTAAATAATTGACTTTATAACGTACTGATAACCATAACTCACGCTTGACCTTGCATTAGGCCGTATATGACTGTACGATGTGCACTCTTCGCGCTCTACCTTCAAAACGGTTGGTCATATGAAAAAAAAGTTTAAACAAAAGTTGTAGGGAATTTTATAGCCTACAACTTTTATAATAAATGCAAATCTCATTTAACCGATAGGAAGCCAGATATTCGCGAAAAACCGATTTGTGTGACCTTTGACCTTGAATATCTTGAGACGCGGACACGATAACGATTGTGACTTTTGAGACAACATTTAGAATGACAAAACAAAGGTTCATACCAATTTGCAGCTTATTATCTTTCATTCCGAGGTGAAAGCCCTAATATGACTGGGCTATTCAGCGCCAAGGCACACTTTCACCTCAGTGGATTTGTTAACAGAATTGCTGCATTTCGGCAAATAAGAGTCCACGAGTGATTGTTGAAGAGCCGATGCATCCACAAAGAGTGACCGTTTGGTGCGGTTTATGGGCTGGCGGTGTCATCGGGCCGTATTTTGTTGAAAATGAGGATGGCCAAGCAGTTACCGTGAATGGTGTTCACTATTGCAACGTGATAGTGGACTTCTTGTGACCATAAAATGAGGTTATGGACCTAGACGAAATGTGGTTCCAACAGGATGGTGCCACTTGCCACACAGCCAACAAAACAATGGCTCTTTTGTGCGATAAATTCAATGGCCGTGTTATCTCACGTTGTAGCGATGTTAATTGGCCGTCACGATCATGTGATTTGACACCGTTGGACTTCTTTTTCTGGCGATATTTAAAAGAAAAAGTGTACGTCAATAAGCCAAGAACAATTCAAAAGCTAAAAGATGAGATAATTCAGCACATTCACGACATTGAAGCTTAATTATGTCTCAGAGTTATTGAAAATATGGAGCATCGGATATAAGTATGCCGCCGTAGCCATGGCGAGCATAATTTGAATAGATCTTTTTATTATTATAAAAATTATTAACATAATTCTCTGAAACGTTTTGTTTTATTTACAATTAACATCGTGCGTTTTGGTTGGACCACCCTATACTTAATAACCAAACAAAAATTTTTTAATCACAACTTTTAGAGACCTTGTCATCAAATAGCCCTTTAACAACTTTTGAGTTCGTAAGTATGAATATATTGTACGCATTCCTTTGGATTTTATTCCTTTAGATAATAAAGACAAGACTTAGTGCTGTGACACACGGACGGACGGACGGACAGACGGACAGAAAGGTCGCAAAACTAGTAGAGTTTTGTAAAATTATTTTACGAAACCCTAAAAAATCAGGAAAAGCATATGACACCCAACTAAAAACGTTTGCTCTTAGCTTAAACTTTTTATCTCTGAGAGCATATGAATGTGTGAGGAATACTTTCAGTGACTGTCTGCCACACATCCGAACTTTAAGAAGATGGTATGAAAAAAATGATTGCTGTCCAGGTTTTATAAGAGAATTATTTGCATGCATCAAGAAAGCTGTAAATTTAGCTTTAGTTGGTGTTTTGGCTGTCTGCGTCAATTAGCAGTGGAGAGTCCCTCTTGCTTATTTTCCAATCACAAGTTTATCCGCTGAGCAAAAAGCTAACCTAAGAACGCTTTGTGCTCAAAATTTAGAAGATACTGGAGTTCGAAATATTGGCATTACATTTGATGGAGCTGCAACCAACCTAACAATGTCAAAGCTGCTGAGCTTCAATGTGCGTGATATTTCCTCCAGCGAGTGTAATACTTGAAGGCAACCAATATATTCTACATCCAGACTCTTGTCATCTGCAAAAGCTTTTTCGCAATGCTTTGGCCAATTTGGGAACAATTATGGATCAAGATGTTAAAGAAAACACGTTGAATTTTTTCAAGGCTGTAATGAACTTGCAAGAAAGTGAGGTTTTACATCTTGGCAACAAGCTACGCAAGGCATATATTTATTTTTCCACCCAAAAAATTAAAGTTCGCTTGGCTGTTCAAACGTTGAGTTGGTCTGTAGCAGGTGCCTTCGACTTTTGTCACGAAATCCTTCAAATGCCAGAGTTTATTGGAAGTGAAGCGACATCAAAACTTGTCTGCATTTTTAAAGATTCTTTAGATGTGCTCAATAGCAGGAAGCTGTCAGTTTTTCAGCCCCTCAAGCAGGCACTTAGTGATAGAAATGCTGAGTTTGTCTTAGAATTATCCAATGTGGCAGTAAACTGTATAAAAGAACTAAAGTTGGTTTCAGGGAAACCAATTATAGCATCTAACCAAAGTATGGGTTTCATAGGCGTATTTAGATCTTCGCGTCACCTAAAAATGCGATAAATGTGATTTATACAAACCAAATTGCTCAAACTTGTGCTGCTATACAAAATAAACCAAGAGCATATCGAACTACATTTCAGCTCAATCAGGACAGGCCTTGGTTAACAATAACCCAACAGCCGAACCGTTTAGTAGCCGCCTTAAAAAATTAATGATTAGATGCCAAATAAGAGAAGGAGGAGTCAGCAAATCACTTCTCATCGAACGTATACCAATTCTCAGCCAAAATGAAGGTAGTACTTTAGAAAAAATTAATAATAGTACTGAGCGACATGCTGTGACAGAAGCTATTAACGTTGATGCATTACAGCTTGACAGTCAATTTTTTGTGCAGTATGGCTATGCCAGCGACCCAATAGTAATATTGCAGTACACAGATCATGTGATAGAACATGTATTTGGATTCGATGTGTACAAGATTTGCTGAATTCTTCATTGTGATGGATGCATTTCAGCGTTGCAGAGAACGCTCAATAAAAACTCACTCATTGCATATGAAAGTAGAGGGCTTCTGCAAGTGTCTTCAAAAAGTGTAGTACTTATATGGAAAGAAACGGAAAAAAGTATTCGAAGGTATCACCATCGGAGCGATCATAATATCTTATCGCCAAAAGTTTATAAGTCGATACTTTCTTCGGTTCATGTATTTTGCATTGGAAAATTTTTTTTCCAAGATCAAAATGAGCATATGGCGGATTGCCACCACTATAGCCTTTTGATTAAGCTTGTCATCAAAAAGTACCTGAAAACAAGGTATAGCTTTATAGCAAAACTAAAAGTCAGAGAAACTGTCAATAAGGCAGCACTACAGCAAAATGATTCAGTTCAGAGGAATGTAGTAAGAAATCACACTTGGTTGCAAGTTTGTGTATAGTACGTAAAGAATATTTACACGAATATATATAGTATAGATTGTAGCCAAACGGATTTTATTATTAACATAGCAGAAATGATTCACCAAAATTGAATTTCAAATCATAGCTCAACAAAAACCTTAACTTCGCCAAAGCTATGTCCCAAGCCCGGTTAAAAGGGGGAAGAAGGTTTTTTTTTAATTTTACAAAAACTCGTTTTGCGCTGTCTATTCATCTGTCAACGAAATAAGATATTGGTGAATTCTTTTCTATCCAAGATTGGTTCCTTTTTCCAAATTCAAAAGCGCTGTATCTAATCAATCTTTAGAAATTTTACGAAAACAAATCAAATTATAAAATATAAAAAAAAAATCTGAAATTTGATATTTCGGTAAAAGTTCTACCAATTTTAAAACGAAATTTGATATTAGCTCTTTGTTCGAAACTCATTTTTGTACCGATGACACAAACGTACTGTCACTTTAGACGTAATAACTTCGCTTCCACTGAACAGAATGTCACCAAACTTTCACTAGAAGTCAGGAAGGAACGTAACTTGCCAATGCATTATCTCGTTCACAGATAGTGCCCCTACAAAAAATTTTATGACAAAAATCTCGTTTATTCTGGAAAGGACCTTGTTTGTAACCTAGACTTTAAAACAACTCCCATTCTAATAGAATTTGCAAGCAGCTATCTGATTGTATTTATAATATTTCTAATAAGAGTCTTTGAGCGACGGGTTCTGAGGCGAGTAATCCGATCGAAGCTAGAGAGGGACCAATGGCAAATTGGATACAACCATGGGCTGTATGAAATTTTTGACGAGCCGGAGGACTCAACGATTGAAAAACTGCGGAAGCTGCAATACGCTGGCCTCATGAATCATATGGACGAAAAATGGATACCCAAAAAGGTATTCGTTGGAAGAGCTGAAAGCGGGTGACTAGTGAGGAAACCGAGGAAATGCTGGTCTAGCTCGGTTGACGAAGACAGTTCATCGCTGCTTGGACTCTGAAATCGAAGGATGCGGTCAATGGACCGAGACAGTTGGCGGTAGTATTTGCAGGAAACGAAGGCCCTAGAGGAGCTGTAGTGCTACGAAAAAGAAGAAGTAGTCACACATGATTCCTCTATTGTACTTAAAACTTCTTGTCAACCACCCAGCAACGCAAAGCCATTTTAAAAAGCAAATTCGGTACCTGAAATTATTTCTTTAATTATTTGCAGAAGCATGCCTCACTTGTACTCTAGTCTTAACTTGCTGTTATATCGCAACCTTGCCCTCAAGTTTAACCATGGGTACAAAGAGTCGAAAAGTTAAGATGAACAAGCGCTACAAATTTTAAGTATCGATTAAGATGGAAACTTATGTTTTACGGTTGGCAAATGATCAAAAATCTCAGGTTTATGGTTCAACGTATCATTTGGAAAAACGTTTATTAGAAAAGTTGTTTCTTATATCAAATTTTACGTTGAGCCGGTGAAGGCTTTGTTTGTTCCATCGTAGGAATCAAAATATATATATATATATATATATGCATAGTTATAGCAAACAATCAAGAAAACATGTTTGTGCGGGCAGTTAAGTACTTGTAGAGATAAGAAATGTGTATATCGTAAATTCAAAGAGAAAGGTTTTGCCAAAACAAATCTGTTCTAAGCCATACGATGATGAAGTAAAAAGTTCTCCATTAAGGACATAACTATTTTTTTATTAATATAATAAAGAAATATTTGAGATATTGGGCTCAACTTTATTGCGGATATAGTGCCATATGACTACCACGACCCCGTTTATAGTGGTCAAGTCTTTGGACCCAATTTTCCACCAGTCTGGCACACATTTCGACCAAAACATTGGCAATTTCGCATTGAATGTTGTCTTTGAGCTTGTCTAAAGTTGTTGGCTTTTTGGCATAGACCAGTTACTTGATAAAACACCATAAAAAGAAACCCAATGGCGTAAGATCGCATGAGCGAGGTAACAAGTTCACCAAATTTGCCCTTCAATAAATCGATTGTGAGGCGTGCTGTGTGGCTAGTGGCACCGTCTTGTTGAAACCACATGTTGTTGATGTCAAGTTCACGCAATTTAGGCCACAAATAATCTTCCAACGTAACACGATAGCGCTCTCCATTGACGGCCCAATCACAGCTCCCGCATGGAAACCGCACCAAACAGTAATTTTTCGCAGATGCAACGGTGTCTCAAGAAGCAAACGTAAGCTTGTTGTTGACCAGTAATGCATATTTCGCTTATTAACAGAGCTCTTGAGCCAGAAATGAGCTTCATCGCTGAAAATGATTTTTCGATGAAATTTTGCATTTTTTTCATGCTGTGCCAGAGCCTGATTGGAGAAGTTTCGGCGTTTTGAATGATCAAATGACTTTAGTTCTTGAGTCGATTTGATCTTGTAACCAAGTAGTGACGCTTGAGCGACGCCCAATTCTTGGGAATGAAATAAAATCAACTGATTTGGCTCATTTTGAATCGATGCACATACGGCTGCGATATTTCCTTTCTTTCGAGCGGTACGACGTCTTTCTGGCACCCAAATCTCTAATAGTGAAAATTTTGACTCAAATTTATCCACTATAGCACGTATAGGCTGCCGGGTGGGACGATTATTATGGCCGAAAATCGCAGTAAGCGCTCTTAAAGTTGCGACGATTAACTCAGCATTTTGGTAGTAATTTTCAATAATTTTCAAACGTTGCTGGTTTGGTGTGAGGCCCAACGTGCACGAAACCGTGACGAGGCATGCAACCGGGTTGCAGCATATAAATTGGCCAGGAAATGCCTTCGCAAATTGATGAACAACAGCCAGGCTTGCTGCTGGCAAGATCTAGTGGACAATGTGAACAAGGATCCGTGGGCCTTGGCCACAAGCTAGTTATGTGAAAGCTCGGTGCCCTATGGTAACCTTATTTACATAATGCGGTAAAGATGGACGAGACAATGCGGGCACTCCTACCCGCCCACCCCGTCCATGTTGACGCTGTCCATGGTGAAACTGCAATCGAGTGTCCACTCTTCACAGGGCTGGAACGGGAGGAAGCAGTCCTTTCATTGAAAGCAAGGAAGGCTCCAGGTCCAGACGGTATTCTAGCCGAGGTGTTGCGGCTTGTCTATCACCATTGTTCTGACTTGCTGCTCAGCACATTCAACGCTTGCCTACAGGACGGGGTTTTCCCGGTATGATAGAACGTGGCGAGACTCGTGCTGATCAATAAGAGAAATAGACATCGCTAATTGCCATCTGAATACCGCCCGTTGTACATGCTAGACACTGCTGGGAATGTGCTAGAGAAACTCATCAGGGGGAGACTAACTGACGCGATTCATGTTGCTAGAGACCTATCTCCTAGGCAGTAAGGTTTTCGAGCAGGACGTTCCATCACCGATGTGATTACAGAGGTGGTGACCTTGGTTAAAAAGGCAGAAGCATATTGCCGCACTAAGTGACGGATCATCCTGTTGATGACACTCAACGCCAGGAATGCCTTTAACACAGCTAGATGAGTGGATATTCTGGATACACTGGAAAACTCTTTTCAAGTTTCAGAATATCTAAGCTGCATTACTAACTGAAGGACCGAAGCCTGCTCTACGACACGACATAGAGCCAGCAAAGGATGGAAGTTACATTGGGTGCTGTCCAGGGATCTATCCTTGGTCCGGACCTGTGGAACGTGTCTTACGATGGGCTCCTGAGAATAGAGATGCCAGATGAGTCGCGTTTGATTGACTATGTGGATGATCTTGTGGCCTTGGCCGCTGGGGGCACCGTTGAACAAGTGCAACTTAGGGTAGGTGTGCTAGTGTACCCAGTGAGGGACTGGATGGCTGCTCATGGGTTCAATCTTCCACTGGAGAAAACCGTAGTGATCATCTTGACAAAAAAGGAACTCCCTAGAGTAAGGATGATCATTATTGGAGACATACTAATCGAATTCAAGCGAGCGATGAAGTATCTGGGGCTACTGATCGACTCAAAGATGATTTTCTCTGAGCAAATCAAGGCAACGGCTGAGAAGGCTCCTTCGCGAGTATCAGCTCTGAGTCAATTTATGGCCAACGGCGAAGGACCCAGCTAATCAAGAAGATGTCTCTTGATGAGTGCTATAGGCTCAGTGCTACTGTATGGACCAGTAATGTTGAGGAGCACTGAGGATTTCATCATCATATTCGAAAGTCTTTGATTTGGTGGTGAGAATTATCGCAGGCATAATACCTGTTGTCCTCTTTGCAGAGCACCACGGTATTTACCTGTGTGGTAATGGTCACGCGAGGAGGATGGTTGTTAGCGAGGAGAGACAGTGCTCACTCAATAATTGGCAGTAGTCTTGGATGAATTGCATGACAGGAAGGGGAACTGTTTGCCTCATCCCTGATGTGAGACCGTGGCTGAATTGAAGGCATGGTGAGACTGATTTCTATCTGATGCAGCTTTTGAGCAGACACGGGTGTTTTCAGTCTTACCTGATGGTCGGACAATGCCTGCCGCAAATTTTTGGCGTGGGTAAAATGGGACAAGCTGCAACGGGACCTCTAAAGGGAGGCGGGAGATCTCATCCCGTATAATATAGTCGCGGGGATGATCGAGTTGGTTAACAAATGGAACCAGGTGGCACTTTATGTTCGGGCAATCTTAAAAGATTAAAGGGACTCACAGCAGCCGGGGCATTGGGGCTGGGGGATCACTTACCCGGCACTTCCTTTTCCCCTCTCTCCTCCCCCTAGAAGAGGGATCCCCCAGCTTGAAGATTCCTCACGGCGTAACAAAACGAGGCCTGGCCCGAAGTTATGTGTCAAACGGTCCAGGCTGGGTTCTCGGCTTAACAGGGGAGGTGTTTAGTGGGTAGTCCAGTCGCCTTCTTGCAAGCATGGGAGTCCCACACTCTGTGGGTAAATGGTATTCCCCTCCCAACCACAAAAAAGAAAAAAAATCGTTGCTAGCTCGTGAAATTTACCATATTAAAAATGTTAACTTTAACCAACGTTTTGACATTGACAATTTATTGAAAAAGTTTAAGGGGACCACTACCCCCTAATTACTGGGGGTTCTTTGACTAGGGGTTCCGGCCCCGGGGCTGCTCATTGAAGGACGGGCAAGGGCGGCACTTGCTCCATAAATACCCCCGTATAGCTTCCGAGTGGATATCATACTCCGGTGTGCCAGAGTATGATATCCACGCCTGAGCTTGCACGGTACTTTTGGTAAATTCACCACCGGAAAAAGGTTCTCTCGTCCACCAACATTCTATGTACAAACTGTTGAACAACCCTATGAGAGACCTGTACCGACTGAAAAAAAGAAACCAATTTAAAAAATAAAAAACCACCTCTACTACCACAACTTGCGAGAACGCTTAAACGTCGGATGTAACTTGCATTCAGCGCATCCCAGTGTGTCGCTACAACTAGCAGAAAACCCTTTAACCCCTCGAGCCACGCGCACAAGGTTTGGAGCCAAATAAAGCAAATACAATTTTCTAATTTAGTTCACTAAAAAACATTAAATTGGTACATTCCAAGAAAAGTTTCATTCCCCCTTACTTTGCGCTTAAATAAAATACTTTGCTTAAATTCGTTATTTTCTCGATCTTTGGGGCCCCCTATTCTTCACGCGACGCTGCCGCCAGCAGTATAAACTCTTTTCACCTCCACTCCACTGAAATGTCCACCCAGGAATGCCTTTAACACAGCTAGATGAGTGGATATTCTGGATACACTGGAAAACTCTTTTCAAGTTTCAGAATATCTAAGCTGCATTACTAACTGAAGGACCGAAGCCTGCTCTACGACACGACATAGAGCCAGCAAAGGATGGAAGTTACATTGGGTGCTGTCCAGGGATCTATCCTTGGTCCGGACCTGTGGAACGTGTCTTACGATGGGCTCCTGAGAATAGAGATGCCAGATGAGTCGCGTTTGATTGACTATGTGGATGATCTTGTGGCCTTGGCCGCTGGGGGCACCGTTGAACAAGTGCAACTTAGGGTAGGTGTGCTAGTGTACCCAGTGAGGGACTGGATGGCTGCTCATGGGTTCAATCTTCCACTGGAGAAAACCGTAGTGATCATCTTGACAAAAAAGGAACTCCCTAGAGTAAGGATGATCATTATTGGAGACATACTAATCGAATTCAAGCGAGCGATGAAGTATCTGGGGCTACTGATCGACTCAAAGATGATTTTCTCTGAGCAAATCAAGGCAACGGCTGAGAAGGCTCCTTCGCGAGTATCAGCTCTGAGTCAATTTATGGCCAACGGCGAAGGACCCAGCTAATCAAGAAGATGTCTCTTGATGAGTGCTATAGGCTCAGTGCTACTGTATGGACCAGTAATGTTGAGGAGCACTGAGGATTTCATCATCATATTCGAAAGTCTTTGATTTGGTGGTGAGAATTATCGCAGGCATAATACCTGTTGTCCTCTTTGCAGAGCACCACGGTATTTACCTGTGTGGTAATGGTCACGCGAGGAGGATGGTTGTTAGCGAGGAGAGACAGTGCTCACTCAATAATTGGCAGTAGTCTTGGATGAATTGCATGACAGGAAGGGGAACTGTTTGCCTCATCCCTGATGTGAGACCGTGGCTGAATTGAAGGCATGGTGAGACTGATTTCTATCTGATGCAGCTTTTGAGCAGACACGGGTGTTTTCAGTCTTACCTGATGGTCGGACAATGCCTGCCGCAAATTTTTGGCGTGGGTAAAATGGGACAAGCTGCAACGGGACCTCTAAAGGGAGGCGGGAGATCTCATCCCGTATAATATAGTCGCGGGGATGATCGAGTTGGTTAACAAATGGAACCAGGTGGCACTTTATGTTCGGGCAATCTTAAAAGATTAAAGGGACTCACAGCAGCCGGGGCATTGGGGCTGGGGGATCACTTACCCGGCACTTCCTTTTCCCCTCTCTCCTCCCCCTAGAAGAGGGATCCCCCAGCTTGAAGATTCCTCACGGCGTAACAAAACGAGGCCTGGCCCGAAGTTATGTGTCAAACGGTCCAGGCTGGGTTCTCGGCTTAACAGGGGAGGTGTTTAGTGGGTAGTCCAGTCGCCTTCTTGCAAGCATGGGAGTCCCACACTCTGTGGGTAAATGGTATTCCCCTCCCAACCACAAAAAAGAAAAAAAATCGTTGCTAGCTCGTGAAATTTACCATATTAAAAATGTTAACTTTAACCAACGTTTTGACATTGACAATTTATTGAAAAAGTTTAAGGGGACCACTACCCCCTAATTACTGGGGGTTCTTTGACTAGGGGTTCCGGCCCCGGGGCTGCTCATTGAAGGACGGGCAAGGGCGGCACTTGCTCCATAAATACCCCCGTATAGCTTCCGAGTGGATATCATACTCCGGTGTGCCAGAGTATGATATCCACGCCTGAGCTTGCACGGTACTTTTGGTAAATTCACCACCGGAAAAAGGTTCTCTCGTCCACCAACATTCTATGTACAAACTGTTGAACAACCCTATGAGAGACCTGTACCGACTGAAAAAAAGAAACCAATTTAAAAAATAAAAAACCACCTCTACTACCACAACTTGCGAGAACGCTTAAACGTCGGATGTAACTTGCATTCAGCGCATCCCAGTGTGTCGCTACAACTAGCAGAAAACCCTTTAACCCCTCGAGCCACGCGCACAAGGTTTGGAGCCAAATAAAGCAAATACAATTTTCTAATTTAGTTCACTAAAAAACATTAAATTGGTACATTCCAAGAAAAGTTTCATTCCCCCTTACTTTGCGCTTAAATAAAATACTTTGCTTAAATTCGTTATTTTCTCGATCTTTGGGGCCCCCTATTCTTCACGCGACGCTGCCGCCAGCAGTATAAACTCTTTTCACCTCCACTCCACTGAAATGTCCACCCTGGTCCAGGCACTCTAACTCCATTGTGGAATAACCCGTTTAAAATGCAATCCTACATATCGCTTGACAATTGACTCCTTGGTATCGCTACTCTGGTCGCTTTCTGCTTCCTCTCAGCAATCTCGTTGATTGAAAAAGAAACTGGTCTGTTGACTGAACGTCCTTGAATAAATTCTCCTTAAGGGAGCACCAGTTTAATTTCGGGGTCAACTGGACAGCGTGTAATACACTTCTCTTGGAAAAGTTGTCGGTGGAGAAAAGTATTTTTTGAGAATCACGGGCTCAAACCTTTCCAGTAGGCACTTCTACATTATCATTGTGGAGAGTCTTTAGAATCTATTTTCGTATCACTGGAAAGTACGACGTCTAAATTTCAGTTGGTTGTTTGTTCACTCCACGGAATGTGTCTTGGTCTAGGCTAAAAACAAAGCCCAGTGAGTGCATTTTAGTGACATTAATGAGTGGTTTGAATGTATCGTAATGCGGCCATGTAGGAAGCAGTTGTGGCCGAAAAATTTGGTCAATTCCAGATGTTGGTGCTATTATTTCGGCCAAATCGTGTCCGCTTTAATATCCCGATTACGTATTTCTCTTACTCGGACGGTGGTTCTTCCCCTGTACTTTCACGGCAATGTTTATAACTGTCCCGATTAAACAGTCACGTTTCTCTTAATCGTGGTGGCATAAATCACCGCAGTTTCTATGCTCATGACTCCATAGTTCATTTGAGTATCGATTTGGGTTTAGTTAGGGCCTCCTTGAAAACCCAGCATCTCCCTGTCCCCGGCTCATGTTTGAGGTCGCCGGGTGCTAGCTTAGCATCCTTGCAAAGAATGCATTTTGCCTCGTTCGTGCACTCCTTCCTTTTGTGCCCCGTTTCACCACATTTGTAGCACAGAGATCTCCTGTCGGGTCCCCTACAGCCATACGCGGTGTGTCCGTATACGAGGCATCTGAAGCAGCGGATAGGGATCGCTCTTCTCCGTATCCTGCAGATCACCCAACCTATCTTAATTTTGCCCTTCGCCAGGATTTGCTGGGCGTCTTTATCAGCTAGTTCGACAATAGCCATGCGTTGCCCCCTTGTGTTTTCACGTGTCAATCTTGCCTTGACTTGAATGGCATCCTCTACTTCAGCTTTGTCCGTGACGCAGTCGAGGTCCCTGATTTCCAGGGTGGCCATTGGTTCAAGCGAGACAACAGTTGCCGCATCTCCAATAACCTTTTGAACCGCGTCACGGAATGCATCTTTGTTTGTGGCCTCTGGCCCGAATTCTACCAGCAGGCCACCGGTCCGGGTTGGTCGAACTGCTTTGATGGCAGTTTTGGTGTCGTCTGGCTTGACCGCTCCTTTAATTTCACGGAGGACATCTGCGTA
Source organism: Odontomyia ornata (assembly GCA_963969285.1). Lineage (NCBI taxonomy): Eukaryota > Metazoa > Arthropoda > Insecta > Diptera > Stratiomyidae > Odontomyia > Odontomyia ornata. The sequence continues at coordinate 54,271,564 of OZ017742.1, read as the reverse complement.
GGTTCGGCCCTTAGTGGGTTTAATAAGCAGTGCCTCTCGCAGGGGTTTGCGCCGCGCTTCGCTTTTTGTTTTCTGCGGTATATCGGGGGGTTCTTTGTTTTTCTTTTCGTGGTTGAGCTCTTTGATTGTTTTTTCTAGGAGCAACTTTTTTGCCGCTTTTTTCGCTGCCTTGTTTCACACCACATGAAACTCCTCGCCTGGAGTGACAACTTCGTTTATGGTCTCGTCCTTCCTCCTTTTCTCACGGTCGCCTTCAATTGGGCTACCGGCCATTCTTTTGCTGCTGCTAGGACCCACTGATGCCTCAAGGGAGAGCGTGTGTTTTTGGTGCTTTTTGGTTGCAAGCCACCTCCGCCTGTAGTGCGTGATGCGGTCAAAAAGCTCCTCCAGTTCAAGAATGCCATTCTTGACACTCTTGCCTATGTTTTTCTGCACTTCGCAGGCAGCCCTCAGTTGTTTGACGATAGTCACCGCTTTCCGAGTAAGCCGCACCTCTTCGGCGCGGTCAAGGGCTATTGTGTTATTTGGCGCCACCTCTTGGGAGAGGCCCCCGTTTCCTAGCCCTTTTGCTTCTATCGCTTGGGTCGCGTTTGAAGTGGCGTCGGCCAACGGCAAAACTTCTCTCTCCCCCAGTCTTACACTGGCCTCTGTTGGTGTCGCAGCTTGATCCGGATTGTGCACGTCTTGCACTGGACGCTCCGGGGTGCGCATAGTCCTTCTACTGCGCCCAAAGGCCGCAATGATGCCAGGTTGCACAACGCACTCTGCCTTCTTTCGTTCGTTAGTCCGTCTGTGGTCTGTCTCCGATGATTTAACCTGTGATGTTGACTTTGACAGTGTTTCTGGGGTTTGCTGCCTCCCCCCGCAATCGGTGACTTGTTTTATCGGTGTTCTTGCCAACAGCGGTTTTTGCCTGAAAGGGTTCTCCGTGCTAGCGTCCTGTTTGCTTGTAGTTATATATGTTACAGAAGCCAAGTTCACCACTTCTATAACATTGCAGTCGCTGGATGACGACGGCCGGGAGCCTGCTCGCTCATTACCCTCTGCCGCCGGTACTGGGGATCCGACCCCCTGCACCGTAATTTGGTTTCCCTTGTGGACCTGCATAGTTTGGTTTTCTGTCTGGGTTTCCGTTCCCATAGCATTTTACCTACTGCCAGGATATATGGATAATTGATCGTCATATATTTCGTCATGTCACAGTGAAGATCATTGACACTCAGGTATTTGTCCTGACACTCTCCCTTCACTGCCGACCATTGTCCACGGCTGCTTAATGGTTATTCGCAGCGAACCTTTCGAGAAAGGTCTGCCCCTATCCGCAACCCTGGGGACGCGTTTGGTTCCCCGGTCTGAGGGCACTATCGATAAATCTTAATCGTGGTGGCATAAATCACCGCAGTTTCTGTGCTAATGACTCCATAGTTCAGCTGTTGATGTATAATGGATCTGCGGTACGCCATCATCCTCTACGGACTATGTTGGGTGTCATTGAGAGTACCATATGTCAGATCAAGATTTGTAGGTAGTAAAAGTTTTGCCGTTCTAGTTAAAGTTTACATAAATGATCAGCCGGCTGATTCATACCCCCTTACTTCTGACGATCCTTCACTAATTTCATGAAACTCTCAGTCTGAACACTTAACACAATTCCTTTGAATTTGAAGAAATCTGCAACTACTGATTTTCGTCACGGCTCGGTTGATTATGGCGTCTTTAATTAAATTTTTTTTCGTAAAACAGGCTCATTTCTTTTTGTTTCCTTCTCGTGGTTATAGTAGGAGGAGTGTCCCTAAGGGAAAAGGAAAAACGATACCGTGACAATGCGTTTATAGAAAGATGCAAAATTGTTCTGTCCCTAATAGAAAACTCTATATGAGCTCATAAATAAATACAGATGGCTTAACATATTATAGAGTGCATTTGTTTATTTAAATAATTTAATAATTTATACAGTGCTCTTACAATACATCTATACACAACAATAAAATATCGCAAATGTATATATAATAATATCATCATTAGTCAAGTCATTACGTTTTATTTTATTAACGCTATTTATGTTTGCAATTTTTGCTTTGCACGTCGTTCTTATCTTAAAGATTGCATCATGTCAAATACTTCGGTTCATTTTCCTTCTCAAATTTATTTATGTGGTGGCCATTATACTTTCATTCATCTCTTTAAATATCGCCTTATTTACTAATGTCTTACTTAATAATACTTCATCTAATCAGGATTCGCTTGTGTGGCGTTTTTTCTGATGTTCCTGTTTTGGTATCTTCGCAATAAATTACACATGTAAAGTATATTGCACATATCAATTAAATATTTTCTGAGTAATACTTAAAAAGTCGTTTTCACGTTCAAATAGTTTTCCATTTCTTTGGTGTATTATTTCTGCAATATTTTGTTTTATTATTGGTTTATCTATCGGTTCGGTATTATTTTTGCTTAGTCCTTCTCCAATATTTCGTCTATCTTATATAATTGGATTTGTTTTAATTGTCTATATAAACTTAATCGAAATTCACAATACGTGAAACTATGAAAATATAGTCGATACATTTAGTAGATAGGACACATAGGAGTATAATTACAGGAGAATGTTCAATTACAATTGTTTCACTGACCGCGGAGGCTATTTTTGAAAAGTTTAGAACAATAAGATTATTTTAAATATTTTTATTTATTATTTACAACCCTCAACAGTGATTTATTTGTTACATTGAATAAGTTTTCAGTTTTCCTTAGATAAATTAAATGCATAGAAAATGTTCTCTATGATTGAGTGCATGATAAACGTGAGTAAAGTGATGCAATGAGTATTCAATTAATTTATTTATTTCTTCAATATCCGAACTATTCTACGTACGCGTAAACGATATAAAACCAAAGCTTCGCTTATTAAATTTTAAGATTGATTCTGAATCAGATATCGTTTTATCACCAACCGACACGCAAACTGAACATTTGGTACAGATACTTCATTACCAGTTTATCCTACCAAACTTTTATTTCTTCTTTGAAATTCGGTTTTATCTTTGATCCGTGGAGCTAACGTTACGCTAAAAGCTTACGCAACCTATCAATTAAATTGGAATCTACTTTAGATTGCGCTCTTAAAATAAGGCATTTCAGCAAACAAACTATACGAAGAAGGCAATAGTTGCTTGATTAATGATTATCAAACCAAGATTTGAAGCCTTTTAAATTTTATCAAGAAACATTATCAGCATTAAAAAGGTTGAAACTATGACTTAGACATAACTACGAGTTAAAGGCCTATCAGACTAGTTAGATGAAGCTACAATTAATTAATCATTTCAATAGAATTGGCCCTTTTGACCGTTAAAGCCAAACAATTTTAAATGTTTCAGTATGCCTGAGGTATGGATCAATAACTTAAAGAACGAAATAAATTTATTTGATTGAAATAAATCAAAGCTGAGAATGTTTTAATGTGCAAATGGATTTCGAGTAGCACCAGGTATGTCCAGATTTCCGCCAGTTGTCTGATACGTTCCGTAAGTTTCGCCATTTGGATTCATATCATTCAGTCGAGTACTTGAAAGCGCACGTGGTATCGGATTACTTGGTACTCCGTGAGGGGCTAAGTGAGAAGTTTCTTCAGCAACCTGCAAAATATAGAATAAATATTCAAAGTAACTTTCAATTTGGTTAAAAATTCAAAAATCAGTTGAAAGTGTTTCATCAGCAATACCCAAAACATATACCGAAGTCATGTGCCAAACGGTTGCAGGTTAGGTTCTCAGGTTGAGAGGTGAGGTGTTAAGTGAGTAGTCCGGGAGAATTGCACATTTGAGAGTCGCTCACTCCAGGCGTGAACAGCCAAGATCTCCTCTCCACAAAAAAAAACCAAATAAAAATACTCGAAAATAATTCTTATTATAGTGGAACTTGGCTAATTCGAGCTTATATACATACATAGCTCGAAATCGTCATTAATTCGAAAATTTCTTCTAGTCCTTAGCATTTCATATGAATTTCATATTGAAAAATCGTGGCTGATTTGATTTAATTTTGTATAATTCGAACATTTTGCTCGTCAAAAGTTGCCATGAGCCACTTATAAACACTGGGAGTCCTTGAAGATAGCCTCACTCTCCCTCTCTTCGGGGATTCCCCAAGAGCTGCGTGGGCTTATTTCACATTGACGAGGGGGACAATCGTGTGATTATGGCCAAGTTAAAGCCTCCCTTTTTTACGAAGTCATTTTTGTGCATATACAGTTTCTTCACTGCCTCCTCTTTCGATCACCCATGCAGTCATTGCCAACGCCTACAAACAGGCAATTTATCGGTAGTGCGTGCAGTGTTTCAGTTTGCTTGGGGCTGAATTTTACATTACAGTAAAAGCTCTTTATTCGCGGGGTATATGTTGAAGAATTTTGTAATTTTCTCTTGCTTGGCAGTTTTTAAAAGCTCATTCAATTCAGACTGATACGCAGCAGTTGCAATAGCGATTTGCCTCTTAAAAATAACACTTCGTTCCATAGACGGGTCAATGTTTAGAAAGAAATCGCAAAGCTCATTTGCCATTCATAAACCTTCACTATGATTTTTGAAATTAAATGTCACGTTTCCAGTGCTTGTCGAAGCCTCTTCTTCAATTGGCTGTGAGTTTAACATTTCCTTCAAGTCGGTGTCAGTCAAATCTTCATTTTGCGATTCAAGCAATTCCTGAACGTCACTTGATTGTATCTGTTCGAACCCATCTCGACCTATTCCATTCGCGATTTCGGCTATGTTTGCATTCAAACTTTGAACTTGCACAGATTCTTCGTCATTTCCCGCAGTCAGAGCAGGCCACAGTTTTTTCCAACATGATTTCAACGTGTGTGGCTTCAGTTCTTCCAATGATTCTTTTATGTTTACGATGCATTTTGTTATATCAAATTTCTTCCAGCATTCCATTACATTCATATCAGGACTGCATTCCATATTATCCAATATAATTTTGAAGGTTCGTATGATGTAGTAGAGCTTAAAGGCCTGGATTATTCCTTGATCCATACGTTGAAGCAAAGCCGTCGTGTTGGGAGGCAAAAATTCCACTTTCATATTTGGATGCATAGTTTCAAGTTCGCGAGGATGACCTGGTGCATTGTCCAAAACGAGAAGTGCTTTAAAGCCTGAATTCTGTTTTTTGTAATAAGTTTCAACTTTAGAAACAAAGCAATTCCGGAACCAATCACAAAAAATAGCGCTTGTAACCCACGCTTTCTTATTAGCACGCCAAAATACTGGCAGGTTGTCCTTGTTTTGATTTTTTAAAACCCGGAGGTTAAACGATCTGTAAAGCATCAGTGGCTTAATGACACAATCTCCAGATGCATTAGACCATAGCAACAGCGTAACTCTATCTTTTGCTGCCTTGAATCCAGGAGCAGACCTTTCGTTTTTAGAAATGAATGTTTTGTTTGGCATTCTCTTCCAAAACAAAGCAGTTTCGTCTGCATTAAATATTTGCTCAGGTTTGTATCCTCCATCAGCTACTAAGTTTGCAAATTCTTCTGGATATTGTTCTGCTGCAGCAGCGTCTGCAGATGCTGCTTCTACAACAATTTTAATGTTATGCAGTGATTGTCTCACCTTAAATTTATTGAACCATCCTTCCGATGCTTGAAATCCTCCATCTGTACATTCACCACTACAACTACTATCAGGTTCTTTAAAATGAGCGTAAAGACGCTTTGCCTTCTCCCGGATCATTGGACCACTCAGGGGCACCCTTTTTTGGTTGCGGACTCCAATCCATAATGACAACACCACTTCCATTTTTTTTATTACCGGATCACGAACAATTTTCAGCAATCGCAGCGAATGCAGCTTATGAAAAAGCCCTTGGCGACATCATTTAACAACATACTTTAGGCAAAGTTGTAATAAGATCCATTTTACTTTGTTAGTAGTCTATTAGACGGCATTTACAATGGATATTGGGTTGGATGTCTATTGGAATCCTTTTATCATTATGTATGTACTTTTTAGATCCGCGAATAAAGAAATTGGGTTGCATTTTTTCTACCCGCGAATAGGAAAAACGCGAATGAAGGAAGCGAATAAGGAGCTTTTACTGTATTGGTTGTTTTTGTTGTGCTCGCGGCGTTCTCGTTAATTGTGAGACTTAATTTTATCAAATTTGTGGTTTTTTTGTTGAACGAACACTGGGCCATGATGTAATCGTCAAACTCGTGGGCTTACAAATCACTTATATCGACTGAAAAGATGATAGCCACGACTAGAGAAGTGGAAAAGGGATTCAAGAAGAAATCGGAGATCACTCGGGAATTCGGATACCTCTTCTAACGCATTGTCGACTTATTTAAAAAAAAAATAAAGAAAAGATTTTAAGCAGTAAATTTGGGAACGGAAATGACCTGAAAAGGTGTAGAGCACCAGCTAATCCCGATGTAGATAACTGTGTTTTAACGTGGTTTAAGCGGCACTTGATAAAAAAATTCCGCTGAGTGGCCCTCTTGTAAGAGGTAAAGCTTAACAATTTGCCACTGTAATGGAGAAAACTAAGCAAGCAAAGGATGGCTAGATGGTTTTTATGATCAGCATAAAGCAGGACAATGGAAGAAAGAATTAGAAAAGGTGATCCAGGACAAAGAGCCCAAAAACATTTTTAATGTTGACGAGACGGCTCTGTTTTTCAAGTGTACCCCTGATAAAATGCATGCTTTTAAAGATGAGAAATACCCTGGAGGGAAACTCAGCAAGGAAAGAGTAACGTTTTTCGTTGGAGCAAACATTGATGACTCTGAAAAACTGCCTTTACTAATTATAGGAAAATCTGCCAGTCCCCGTTGCTTCAGAAACGTTAAGTCAAAACCAGTAGAGTATGAATCTAGTGCGTGAGAGCGTGAATGACAAGTGCTCTCTTTGAGAAGTGGCTTCTGAAAATCAATGAAAAATTTGGAAAAGAAAAATGGAAGTTCTTGCTCTTTATCGACAACTGCATTGCTCACAAAACCCTGCTGATTAGGGACAATGTGAAAGTTATATTTTTCCCCGCTAACTTGACATCAGTCATTCAGCCTATGGATCAGGGCATGGTAAAAAACCTCAAACATTTTTACCGGCGTTTATTGTTTGGGAATATTCTCACCGGAGATTTCACTTCGCTCAAAATTAAACTTGATGTCCTTCAGAACTCACGCATGTATAAATAAGGTTGGGATCTTGTGTCACAAGAAACAATTAAGGACTGTTTCCAGAAAGTTGGTTTAAAAAAAAAGAAGCAGAAAGTGAAAGTGCAAACCAATATGTAACTGAAGCTGTGCTTGCCGTTAATGGCTGGGACGAGATTATGTCAGATCCTGCTATCTCGTATGAAGACTTCCTTAACGTAGAAGGAGATATTCCGGTGTGTGGCGAGCTTGCTGAAGCGGATATCATCACTGAGGTACTCAGCAACGGCAATCAAGATGGCGACAATATATCCTATGATAAAAATAACAATTTAATAGTGGAACAAGAAAGGCCAATTCTAAGTACGGATAAAGTAGCAAATCAAGTTGATGAACTCAGTCAATTTATTGAAAGTAGAAATGAAGTAAGTGAGTCAATTTTTCAGTCATGAAATCAGGTAGAATCATTCATTACGACAGCAAAACTTAACTCTAGGAAACAAATGAAGATCCCGGAGTTCTTCATGAATTTATGAATGAAAGGCCCTAAATTTACGTAAAAAAGTTTTATTTGTTAGACCCTGCAGTGTTGCGTTACTTTTAGCGTTTCCTAGAAACTTTTCTAATTTGAATTTTTGGATCATTCAAATTTTTTGAGCGGTCCCTTGAATTTCGAATTATCCAAGTTCCACTGTACTATACATAAATTATGTAGGCTGTTCAGAAAGTAGCAGGTATTTAGAAATAAAAAATAATGAAACGAAATCAACGAATTTCTTTGTATCCATTTTGGGAGTAAACTCTTAGGCTATTTTTCTATATAACTGCCATTTGAATTAACACATTTATCATAATGTGGCACAACCCTTTCAATTCCACCTCTCAAGAGATCTACCGCTTGAAACTTTAAAGACTGGTTTGCATCGGCATGCGTTTCAACGTCAGTGTCAACGCAACGCATCGCTGGAAACAGGTAGTAGTCACTTGGCGGCAACTCTGGGTTGTACGGTCGATGAGTGAAAACTTCTCATCCAAATCCATCCCAGAGCTCTTGAGTACAATTGGCCGTATGAGGACGAGCGTTGTCGTGGAGTTGCTTTGCAAAGCTCTTCACGATGCTTGTTTTGTATCGCGTGTCTTAACTTTTCTGAGTATTTACGCCAAGGAAAGTCTTTTCACAGCTCGCATCTCACACCTCGCAGGATTTTCAATTGTAGCACTCATTTTAACACTGCACTGTATGCAAAGTACGATAGGCACAATATGCAAGCTACCACGGCTTGTTGGTTGCATACTGAGTGTAGAAACACTCTGATACTAAGATGGTGGCGCTAGTCTTGCCCACTTCCATGCCAGACCAAAACGTAAGTTACTTTCTGGACATCCCTCGTATTTAGATTAAGCTCCTCTTCCATATAGATGACAATATTTATTTAACTACAATAACTGTGTACAGAACTGCCATCAAAACTAGTTAACAGAAATGATGGAAAGGATACGGGCATAAGATATCACTACACCAAGTCACTTCATGTGGAGCTATAAGTTAGGGCACATTCCGACTTTGCAGCAGCTCTCAAGTTTTAAGCTTGGTCACGGCATCGAGTTTGAGATTCTGATGCTGCTGTCAGACTATTAGAGTACCTAGCTGTGATAGGTGGTAATTGAATAATTAAGTAAAAATCACATGGTTGTGAATGAAATTGCCTGTATTACCTCGAATCCCGTTACGGTCATAGAATGAGATACTCTAACAATAAATCTCAACGACAAGGCTCGGATTGCGACTGTTGTGCAATGGACTATTATTATTAAATCACCCAAAAAATTTATTCAATACTTTAGAAAGTTTATGTTCCTATGAACTTACTTTTCAAAACAGAAAATGTCTAGAATAAATTATCAATCATCAAGCAATTTTGAAAGACAATTAATCAAAATATCTTATCTTCACGAATATTTGACAATCAGTGGGCCAGCTTTTAATTCGTACTTACACTGTAAAGATTAATAATGAATGATAAAACTAAAAGATTTCATCAATTCCGTAAGCCGAAGGCCCCTGGTTCGAACCCCCTTGGTGGCAACGAGATTTGTTTCGGGCGATCTACCAGCTCTTCACTTGCGAATTCCGGCGTACCGGCATTCTCCCATTCACAACTTCAAATTACCTCCGTCACATCTCCACCTTTTTTTGGGCACATATACCGTTTTCTGTGTATATGTATTTATTTATTTTAAACATTTAAGCCTTTACCTTTTATTTAAATTTCCCCATCATATTTATTCTTTCCTCTCACCCAATTTTTAGTTACAAAAACTAATAATAATAATCTAATATTTCCCCCTAACAACATTCCATTTATTACTTCCCATTAAAAAAAAATACTTCGAGACCTTCTCACTAACAAAATCTAATTCCTTCCTTCATACTAACTAATTTTATTCATTATTTCCAACTAACAAATTTTGTTTGTCATACTAACAGAAATTCATTTACGCTTCCCTACTAACAAATTTCATTTCAATGCCCATTCAGAAAGGTTCACCGTTGAATTTGCTAAACGGATGAATGGGAGATCAACAGAAAGTGGCTCCGGTGGTAGCGTCATTGATTTTTGACCGGGGAGTCCACTGGAACCCTAGGTTCAAGTTTTCCCGAGCGCAGGAAAATACTCCTTTTGGGATATGGGCAAAAGCAATTGTTTCCAAGTTTATGACGATTTGCATATCATATAACCGAACGCTATCATGCTTACGCAAACCGCCAAAAGATGTGTGGGCAATGGAATCGAAGTGTGTTCAACTTCGATTACGTTCCCTCAGTATGGCAGCGGGAATCGGGGAAGGAAACGATTGCGGGATTAGTTTTTCGAGTTGACCATTCCGTATTTGGTTTCCAAACGAAGAGGACGTTTTTGCGGTGTCGTGATTGATAATTCAAATCAAAGAGTTTAATTGGGAATTAGTATTTTTAGTTTGGATTTGGTGATGACGAGTTTTGAAGATAAAGAAAGAAGTTTGTCAAATCAGATAATGAAATAAAGTTTTGCTTGTGGCATTGGTGAATAAAAGTGCAGAGCGAGTGTTAAAGTTGAAAGAAAGTGAATGTTGTGTATTCTAATCTATTTGCGTGAAACAAAAACAAAAAACAAAACAAGACGTGTGTTTGAAGTGAGTAACCGCATGGTCAAGGAACTGGAACTAGTTTCAACTAACTCTAGAACTTGGACATGGATAAAGCTTTTAAAAAATCTGATTTTTCGATGTAAAAGATTTTACAAGGAGAGAAATGCCCCCGGTTTCGAAAGTTAACAAGATGACCTAAGCAGAATGACAATACACAAAACCAGAACAACCTGTTCTGATCCAACAACGTTGGTCCTCGGGCATAGTTGATTTCTGTACATACCGAGGAGCCAACTGCTATTCGGATCATTACTTGATCAAACTGACCTGTCGATGTCGCATATCAAAGGCGTATTCGACAAAGATCAACCCTCTACAGAAATTTGAGATTGAAAGGCTCCAAATGGTGCCGTTACCAATCAATTTCAAGGAGGCCCTTGACGGGCCGACTCCCATGCTAGCGGACACTGTTACGTATGCAAAAGATGCGTTTTTATTGACATGATTTTGTGACTATAATATGTACATTATAGCAACACTAAAAACATCATACAACCACCAAATTATCGTTACAACCGCACGTCAATAAAAACACATATTTTGCACACGTATCATTATGTCGGAAGTGATTAATTAAATTAGTAAAATATAAAGTCGAGAGCTAAGGCGTGATGGGGAAAACTTTATTAGATTCGGTTCCTTTATTTCCAAGTGGATGAACACCATCGCGGCTCAGATGATCAAGTCACAGGAATGCATCCTTTGAGGTTATGTCAGAAGACGAACAATTGATAACAAGAGAAGGTAGAACGCGAACAATATCTACAGCGCCCAGTATAAGCATAAGCCCATCGACTACAATTACATCGACCACGTCATCAAGATCCGCATTAAAATCCCCAAAGCTATTAGTTACCAACAATAATGTCAGTCAGAAATGGCAACTGTTGCTCAAGCAGTACAATTGGTATGTATTCGCATCACGGATTACGGAGAAAAATGCGGAAATTCAAGCGGCCACTTTCATGTTTTCTACCAGACAAGAAGCAGCGAAAATCTTCGAAACAATCAGTTTATCAGCTTCAGACTCTAAAAATGTCAACAGAATTATCGCAAAATTTAAAAAAAATATTCGAACGACAGATCAATATAAATTACAAGGGATACAAGTTTAATCTAGTGCAATAATCTATGGATGAAAATGAAAGCTGCAATTAAGACCATAGCAGAACAGACAATCAGACATCCAGCCCGGCGCAAAAGAGATGATTGATTTAATGATGAGTGTCAGAATGCGTTAGATAAAAAAATCAGGCATACAAACAATACTAAGGTAAAAAAACCAGGATGAAGAGAAAACATTCTGGCCACCTCAGAAGAGCAACGAATAAGATCATGACAACCAGTTGAAAAGCGCCAATGTAAGCCTAGCGAGTAATAATACAAGACAATCATACAAAGTAGTCGAAGTATGAAATGCAATTATCAACCCAAAGCCACGTTCTAGCTTGATGGCAACGGCAACACCGTCACTGATGAAAACCCGATTAACGAATGATCGGCACTATATTTCAAAAATTGTTTAAATTCTCCACACAGCTCCAGAATATTGGAGCTTATAGATATTCCTAGAGAGCTCATATCGGCCCCACCAACTCTGAATGAAATTTGTTCCACCATCAAAGACCACCGGAATAATAAAGCACCGAGCATCAATGAGACTCCAGAGAATATGGTGGCAGCGATTTTCAGAAAGCCATCCTTAAATACATCTAGTTGATTCGACAACAAAAATGTGTACCGAGCAAGTTGAGCTAATCAGTTATACTCTCCATCCACAAAAAATTCAAGTTACAGTTCAAAAACTATAGAGGCATATCACTACTTTGTTTGGCGTATAAGATGTTTTCAAAGATCTTAAAAAATAAAATCGATCAATGCTAATAGCATTAGTGGGGAGTATCTAGAGCAAGTAGATCGATGATCGACCAATTTTTCAAAATCAAGCAGTTATTTAAAAAATGCTGGGAGTTCAAAATAGACGTACACCAAATCATCGCTGACTCTAAGCAATTATACGAAATTAATGATCGTAAGGTACTGTACCAAATAGTGCTTTGCTTTGGTGTCCCAGCCAAATTAGTCCGACGTTGATGCCCTCCCAAGTCCGCATCAATAATAAACTCATCGATGCCTTTGATACCAATATTGGACTAAAGTAGGGAGATGGGCTGGCTCTCTTGTTATTCAATTTGGCTCTGGAATATGTCATAAGAAAACTACGTATCGATACAAGAGGTACGTTACTATGTAGTAGGGCTATAAATCAATGAGCGCAAAACAAAACTCATGCTGCAATGGAGGAAAAATACCTCGAACACCCAGAATATCACACTTGGCGAATACAATATCAAAAGCATGAGTAGATTTGTATATCTAAGGATTAAAGTAATGGGAATCAGTAATGCAAGAGACGAAATACGCCGAAGAATACAGCTCGCAAATAAATTATTATATTCAGTTTTGACGATCTTTAAGATCAGCTGCATGCAGAGGAAAATAAAACTCCAAACAAACTTATCTGTTAACATACCTGTATAATACCTGTGCTATGCTATGGGTGAGAAACATTGACTCTAACCCAAGCAACGGCAAATAAATTGAACGCCTTCGAGAGACTGGTCCACAGGCGCCAATAATTTGAGCGAAGCTAGACGGGGACCAAGTTCTATGAAATTTTTCGCAAGCCGGAGGTCTCACCGATTGTAAGACTGTGGAAGCAGCAATGAGCTGGTTACGTAAATCGTATGGACGAACAATGAAAACTTAGCCGCGGAGACCAGTGGGGAAACAGAAGAAACTTTAATTTTACTCGGTCGATGAAGACAGTTCATCACTGCTCGGATCTCGAAATTGGAGGGCGGTGTCAATCGACCAAGATAGTTGGAGGCGCTTGGTACAGGAAACGAAGGCCCGAGAGGGAATGTAGTGCTACGAGGAAGAAGATATATATATATATATATATATATATATATATATATATATATATATATATATATATATATATATATATATATATATATATATATATATATATATATATATATATATATATATATATATATATATATATATGTATACATGAGGGTCATTTGAAAACTTTCCGGCCTTTTATAGAAAAACACATAATTAAGGCAAATAAAAATTTATTTCTAGTCATAGTGTCTGTGCAAGTCAATACATTTGGTGAAATGCTTTTTTTAAACCCTTCAGGGCATCACAAAAAATTCTTTAGGTAAACCCGAAAAAAAAGGTTTACTGCCTCTTCAACCTGGGTATTTGACCCGCATTTCTCCCACCCAGAAATTTTTTCAAGTTGGGGAACAAAAAAGCCAATCAGAGCTAAGTTTGGTGAGTAGGGTGTATGTTGAAGTAGTTTGAACTTCAGTTCGTCCGATTTCACCATTTCGACCATGCATGTGTGGACGTGCGTTATCTCGATGAAGCAGCATATTCTTTCTTCCCATGCGTGGTCATTTCTTCTTGAGTTCCATCTGCAATTGATCCAGCAACGCAGCGCAATAGGGTTCGTTAATGGTTTTACCTTTTTGAAGGTAATCAACCATAATTACTCCACGGCTGTCCCGAAAATTAGTCGCCATCACCTTTCTGGCAAAAAAACGACCTACGCCTTCTTCGGAGCTGGTTCTCCGACCACAATCCACTGCACCAATTTTCGTTTAGCCTCCATCACCATGGATCCAGGTTTGGTTGACAGTAAGTGATTGGCGCAAAAACTCAGTACGATTCTTTTGGAACAGCTGAAAAGTCTCGCGCGACATGTCCTTTTATTCGCGGTTTTTGTCGATCGTCAACAAACGCGGCACCCATCCTGCGAATAATTTTCTCATGCATAAATCTTCATGTAAAATCTTATGCACCCATTCAGTTGATATCCCACAAACCTCAGCAACTTCTTTAATGGTCAATCGGCGATCTTCCATCACGGTTGTGTGTACTAAACTGACAATATCCTCCGTTTAAATAGATTTCGGACGTCTAGAACGTTCTTCATCAAAAATGCTTGTGCGACCGCGTTTGAACTCGGCCAACCATTGTTTTACGGTTGTAAATGAGGGCGAAGATTCACCACACATGGAGTCTAACTCTTCTTTTATCACCCGAGTTTTTTCCCTTTCAAATAGAGGTATTTTATCACCGCGCGATACTCGATTTTACCCACTTTCTTAACGAACGTAAAGGTCATCAATTGGTTAGCAAGAGAACTTGAATGTACCATTACTTTTTGCTGGTATGGCCTGCTCTTGAAGCAGTAGTTATCAATTTACAACAAGAGCAGTTAAAGAAGAGGTGCTCGTGATTCAGATGGAGAGTTGAAGCGGTGATTGAAGCAAGCGGGAGTGACATTGAGTTGTAAATTTAAGGAGAATACCTAAAATTACGATATAATAATTTTTAACTTTTTAAACCTGTAGCCGGATCAATATCAAAACCGAAAATTTCTCAAACTTCCAACAGGAGTCCGACCTCCACCAGCCAGTTTAAGGACAAAGCATGTGTACTACATGAAGGCTGATAGGCGAAACTCCATCGTAGTCATGGAGAAAATAGACTATTAAGAGAGTAGAATCTTTGATCAGCAATGGACCATTTTATATATTAATGCTAACCTCTTTAAGGAACTAGCCCAAAGGAGCCCTTTACGTTCTCTAGGCAGAATCGACTGACACCAAGATCTAACAGTTAAACGAAAACATGACCCTACAAGAAGTCAGCTTGGCGTATTTTTGCCCCTCATTCACTGGGGTTACTCCAACTGGGGGTTTTGGTCCCGGGGGATGCTCTTCGAAGGACGGGCGTGGGTGCCAAAATACCCCCGTTTGACCGCCGAGCGAGACTGCGGCGTACCGGAGTATGATACCTCCGCTTACACCCGCGCGGCACTTCTAAAGCTACCACCTGTAAGGAAATCTGCCTGATACTTGTATTCATGCTTAACATTTGGGCACACCTGAGACCTATACCCTGGAAAAATGTGGAAAAATTTTCCTAACTATCCTATTTATCTACAAAAAACACCTGTATCCACCCGAGCCACGCGCACACTTCGGTATTCAAACTACTTCGTTTAACCAATAGATTATACTATTCCAATTTTTCACTAAAATTACGTATCGCTAAGAGAGTTACAATTAAAAAAAAATTGCTTAAATCCCACAATCTTTGAAGTATCAGCAGTATTTGGGTACTTCCGAACTTCGTGCCGCAATCGCTTAGTACAGCGCACTTCTTTACTGAGCTTAAAAATTCTCGATGGTAAATCGTCGTCATACATTCGCGTTGACAAAATAATGGTCACTGCTTGGGCTGTCTTCTCTTTCCTCCTCGGATTCACATATGTTAGATCGCCAACAGAAAAAGAGACCGCTTTGCTCAACAACCGTCCTTAAATAAAATCTCCCTAATGGAGCACCGATTTCAATTCGAGGTCAACTTGATGGCGGTAATTGCACTTTTCCCCTTGGAAAATCACGGGCTCAAACCGTTCCAATGGCACTTCTGCCTTATGACTGTGGAGAGTTTCCACGATCCGCCATCTGATGGCCATTGTCGTAACGCTGGGAAGTACGTTTTATTCATTTCTTGTATATTCATGTATGTATGAAGGCTCAATCAATTTGTATGTATGTATGTGGCTGCTTCAAATTATTTTTAACTTGAGTTTATCCTGTGGGGTTTTCTCAGCCCAATGGAAAATCGCCCACATTTTTCCTATTTTCAAATCTGGTGATCGTAATATCGTCTCAAACTATCGTCCTATTTCCCTTCTTCCTTGTTTTAGTAAAATTCTTGAAAAGATAGATTTTGATTTGCTGTATCCACCTGTCCTCCCATGTTTAGCGAATCAACAGCATGGCTTCGTCAAAGGCAGATCTACCCTTACAAATTTACTTTCTTTTACCCATTATATTGCAGCTGCCCTCGATCAGCAACAACAAGTGGATGTTATTTTTACGAATTTTTCTAAAGCCTTTGATTCAGTGGATCACTCTCTCCTATTTGAGAAACTTTTAGGGTTCAATGTCCCTAGTTGCCTCTATTCCTGGCTTCTCTCTTATGTTCTGAATTGTCAATGTGTAGTCACTTTAAACTCTTGCTTCTCTTCTTCATTTCACCCGAGCTCGGGAGCTCCGCAAGGTTCAATACTTGGCCTCATACTATTTTTACTTTTTAATCAATGATCTACCTGGGGTTATCACATCCCCCTGTCTCCTTTATGCTGATGACTTCAAGATTTTTCGAGTTATTGATTCCCTTTTAGATGTGGATATCCTTCAAACCGATCTTCAGCGTCTTAGTGACTGGTGTGAATCAAACCATCTCTCCTTAAATGTTTCCAAATGCCATCAGATGACATTCTCCTGTAAAAAATGCCCTCTTCTCTCAACGTATAGGCTTGTTGGCATCCTTTTGGGCAATTTAACCTCCTTCAAGGATGTTGGTGTGCTTTTCGATGGTAAACTGAAGTTTGATCTCCACATTGCTCTAATGATTAAGAAAGTCTCTCGCTTAACTGGATTTACTTTACGATCCGCTTCGTCATTTCAACATATCACATCCTGTATGTGTTTTTACTTCTCACTAGTACGCAGTCATTTGGAGTACTGCTCACAAATTTGGAGTCCGTTCCACAGGAAGCTCATCGATGCTCTTGAGTCAGTTCAACGCAGATTCACACGGTCTCTATTCTTCAAATTCAACCTTCCTTACTCCCCTTATGATGACTGACTTTGTACTTTGAACCTTCATACCCTAGAGTCCAGACGATCTTTCCTTGACGAATATCTTTTGTTCAAGCTTCATTATTGCCTTTTACCTTAAAATTTATGCAGGCAAATAAATACATTCGACGCGGCTCGCCTTAATAGATCCTCGCTTCAATTTCAGGTTCCGTATGCACGTACTAACACCTTCTTCCACTCTCCTTTGCTATGCTTACCTCGTATGCACAACTAGCAAAGTCTTGGTCCTCGACCACAATCTCTTGGCGTATTCAAAACTTCTTTGAAAAATCAAATTTATAAATATTCCTATAAATCTTGATTTTTAATATCGTATTGTGATCTTTTTTCTTTAATTTCTGCCATATTTTGGATTCATATGTTGGTATTTAAGTTTTGTATTAATTGACTTGTAATTGGACTACTATTCTGTAAGTTGATTTCTGAAATAAATAAATGATGCTTTTCATTTTGCAGATAGATAGATGGATTGATATTTTATTGAGTACGTTGCAAAGTGCTCAAATTGTCTGGAATGGTAGTGAATTTATTTACCAGCGAAATTTTTCAATTTTTCCTTTAACATCGTCTTCGTTAACTCTTTAGTTAACTTCTTTACTTTCCTCTCAGCATAGTCAATGGTAGCAAAGTGACTTTTAAAATCGTTCAACTTTATCTCCATGTTTTCTTTCCAATGAATACAGTTTTTGTAATTCTCGTATCATCACCATATGACCATTACTCTCCTTTTCTCTTTTATATCGTTCAACTATAATTTTTGATTTCATTCCTTAAGGTTTCGACTGATGTTGTTTCTTTAGTTCATTCATTTAACCTTCTTATTTCTTGTCCGATGGATTTCAAAAGAGTGGCCATTTGGATTTGCGATCCATCACTAGATTTTTTCGGTTTTTATTTGGAACTACCACGGTTAGACGTATCAGCATCTCCAGAAAGTTTTGCGGAAGTAATTGCAGCCAGGCTTGATTCATTCCTCGTTATTTCTGGCACTCTTTTACTACATCCAAAGAACTCTTTGCTTGAATTCTTAACCTAATTTCTTAATTTGATTACAAACTTGTTTAGCTTCAAAGAACATGCAACTACTGAGTTTCATCGTGGCTCGGTAGGTTATGGTGTCGTTTTTTAAATTCTTTGCTTCTTACAACAAGCACATTTTTTGGTTTACTCCTCGTGCTTGTAGTAAGAGGGCTTCCCTAAGGGCAAAGTAAAAAGACGATACCGTAACAGTATGTCTCTATAAAATAACTAAGAGACTGCTTTAACCCACAAAAAAGTCTTTGCAAAAGTGCACAAGGAGCAATCATAGACAACCTAGTCAAAATTAAAAACAGATGGCTGCAATACTTCCAGAAGCTACGAGTATTCGCACAACGACTAAAGCTATGAACATTCCAGAAGCAGGACAAGAAGTCCCGGTTTCACCACTAATCAGAAACGCAAAACAGGTAGTAGTAGGAACCTCAGAGAAAATAAGGCTCCTCAAGTAGATGGAATACCAGCAAAACTACTCCAGAGCAAGGGTTTCAATCTTAATAACCTTCTGCATTGACAAATATATAGAATATGGTCAGAGGAACAGTTACCAGAGGACTGGCGAAAAAGTATAATACATTTTGCATACAAAAATGGGGACAAGTTAAGGTGTGAAAATTTTTGAGGCATCGCTCGACTGTGTACGTACTCACCAAAATCATGGAAACAAGATTAAAACCGTACTATGAATAGATTATAGGAGAGTATCAGGGTGGCTTTCGAAGCTGTCAGTCCAAAACAGATCAAATATTTTAGCAAAGCGGGTGTTCAAAAAGTGCTGGAAATATAACATCGATGTCCACCAACTCTTTATAGACTTCAAGCAAGCATACAACAGTGTCGACAAAATGCGCTATACAAAATAATACTTGGCGTCCCAACAAAACTTGTCCGCATGGTCAATGTCACGATGCTCAGCACAGAGTATCAGGTCAAGGTAACTGGTGAACCAACGGACAACTTGATAATAGAATCAGACTAAAGAAATTGGCCCAATGCTCTTCAATATTGCGCTGGAATACGTTATCAGGAAGACATCAGCTGAAACCTCGGGTACACTAATGTTCAAGTCCATACAATTAGAAGCATATGCTGATAACGTCAATATTATGGCACGTCCGATCTGGGATACCAAAGGAGCATTTCTGATCCTAGAAACTGAATCAAACCGAATTGACCTACAAGTTAATGAAACTAAAACAAAATTCATGACTCAAGCGAGAAGGGAAGCTCCAACTTTTAACCAACAAAACCTGACCGTATGTGACTATAAACTTAAAAGCTTGGATAATCTTATGCTATATATTTTAGAGCAAACCTGCATAGAAAAGGCGCCAAAAAGGACGAAATTGGACACTGCATAAACGCTGCAAAAAACATATTACTTTGCACTTGCTATTCTAAGGTCCAGATTTGTACACAGGCAAAATAAGCTCCGCATTTACAAATCATTAGTCAAACCTGTGCTTTTACATGGAAGTAAAACAGGGACCTTGACGAGCGAATGCAGTGAACATATTTTAACGCAAAGTGCTCTGGAAAATCTACGGCCCCGTGAAACAAGAAACAGAGTAGAAACTACATTACGACGATGAGTTTTATGAACTATTCGTTTGCTTTTGCCTAAAATTACGTAAATTGTAATTGGTGGGCCATGTAAAAAGAATGAAAAAAGCCCCGCTACAGGAATGAACACCGACGGGTAGAGCACAAGGTAGGCATTCAGCGGGAAGAACTAGGACTCGATGAGAAGACATGGTTGAATCTGACAGCAGATCCTTTTTTGGAGTAGAAAACTGGTGGACAAGGTCGTGGAACCGTGATTATTGGAAGAAATTAATCATAGAGGCCAAGGCCTAGCTTGGACTATTGCACTATAGATGATGATGATGATTTTATAAATTGTAACCAATTGAACCTCTTCTGAACTTACATCAATTTATTGAATAAGATGTTAGCTTGTCGGGCTCTATGTATCTTGACAGCACTGGAACTACTGATAATGACAAAATTTGTGATTCGTTTAATCATTACTTTTCTTCGTTTTACACGATTCCTTTCTCTTCTTCTAGTCTTGAGTTAAGTTCCCTATCTTTAGTTTAATCCTCAATTATATTTGTCAGTCCTATTGTGTCAAATTATTTCTTACCAATTAGATTCTAGTACTAACAATGGTCCAGATGGAATCTTTAATGCCTTAGCAAAAACTCTTCCCTATACCTTATATGCAACCTTATCAATTTCGTTCAGCTTTAGTCTATCGTTTGGTACTTTTCCTACACTTTGCAAAATATCTGTTGAATTTCTTATTCATAAATCTGAAGATAATGGTTTCATTTCTAATTATCGTTCTATAACCCTTTTTTCCTGATTTAGTAAATTCATTGAACGTTTCCTTTACTACAAAAATTTTCTGATGACCCATCATTACCTAGCAGTTCAACAATATGGACTTATCAAAGGTAGATCCACAATTTCGAACCTTCTTTCATTCACCTGTACACAGTATCTGCCGTTCAAAACAACCAGAATCAGCCGTCGGACCTTACTTTGTTGTATGAGCTGACGCTTTTCGACTACTTCGAGTCATCTTCAGTGTCCAAAGGATGTGCTGAAGGGAATGACTTTATATAGTTGTAGGATGGGTTGAGCGGATGGGTAATTAGCGGATGGGTAATGAGGTCAAGTAGTAAATTACGTCAAGTAGTAAATTATACCAGGTAGAGGGATATTAAGTTTTTGTTGTTTTGGTTGTTGGATGTCAGTTTGTTCTGTTTCATCTCGTTTCCGTTTTCGTCTAAGAGTGTGGTCTAGTACTGAGAAAATTGCGTCGGAATTGGTAACAAGTTGCTCGTTGATAATGTTATCGTCTGACTTTCTATGTTTATAAATTTCGAGCCTTTCTATGATGTCAAGTCTCAGTCCTTTGCTTTTTTTGTGTAGCAATTTTATATAGTTTGTCATAGCGCCAGGCTCATGTGCGTGGTTTTGTAGGTGCGTCGTTTAATTGGAGTCTGCCTTCTTGTGTAAAAAAGACCGTAAGTTCTCTTTGTATCTTGTCGTTAGTTTTCGTGTTGTCCTTCCTATATATACCATCTCGCAGTCCTTGCATGTCAGTTTGTATATGCCGCTGTTTTCGTATATTGATGTGTCATTTAGTTTTGGGTTGAGTTTGTTTCCAATGTTGTTGTTCGTTTTGAATGCAGTTTGCAGTTTGTATTTCCTAAGGAAGTTTGGTAGTTTGCATGTCTCTTTGCCTACGTATGTTAACGAAACCCACTATTGGTCGTTCTTATGAGTTTCAGCCGGTTGGCGTTCCTGTTTTTGTTTGTACTGTGTGACAAGGTTGTCAATGTCACATTGTTTGTATTCGTTATTATTAGCTGTTCTGTAAATGTTGTTTAGTTCGTTGGAGTAGTTATTAGGAGTCATGGGGATGGAGTGAAGCCTCTCCACCATTTTTCACGTGGACTTTTTTAAAGCCTTTAACTCAGTCAACCTTATTAATAATCTCAACACATTAGGTCTTAATTAGATTCACCATAGCTGACTTTCTTTCTACTTCTGTAACTGTGTGTGTGTCGTCTTGTTCAAGTCTCATATATCTTTCTCCTTTTGTTCACATTCTGGTGTCGCTTATTATTCTTAATCTTCATCAATGACCTTCCTCCTGTGTTTGAGTCGTATTCACTGCTCTATGCTGATGACTTAAAAATCTTTAAATTAATCGAGTCATCTAAAATTGATTGACCCTACAAGCAAACCTTAAGAGACTGTAATCATGGTGTGATATGCTCTCTCCCTTATTGAACATTGTAAAATTTTTTCTTATGATTTACTCTCGAAAGAAATTTCCCATATTGTTTAATTATTTTCACCAAGGAGTCTAAGTCGGAGTTGTAACTACTCTCAAGATCGTGGAGTGATTTTTTTATGTAAATCTGTGTTTTGATCACCATGTCTCCATCATAGTTTCCAAGGCCTCTTGAATGGCTGGCTTCATTCTTATGTTTTACAAAGGCTTCTCAAATATCTCTATTTTATGTTTCTCTCCTTAGCTCGTATGCCAGTTTAAGTTTTTTTTTCAAATTTGAAGTCCACACCAACGCTACTTAATTGATGCCCTGGAGTCCATGCAGCGGGAATTTAACCCGTTTCCCTGCTGTGATTATCTAACACTAATCACCTTCCCTGAAATCTTGAAGATATTTCTGGATGAACGTCTGCTCTTTTATGTTCATCATGAGCTGCTTCCTCTAGCCTTGTGAAATTTCATTTCGCTTTCTTCTTCAGAGTAAGCTAGCACCACCTCGGCAGCCTTTAACGCTTTTTTGCTCACACTGACGCACGCAAAGGGAGAGCTTTTGTGCAACTTGTGCGAGACCGCAATAATCTCAATCTTGGCTCTATTCCTTCTTCACTTCTTAATTTTAAAGCTCGCTTACCACGTGATGTCGTTGAATTTTCTTTTAACGATTGAATTTAATAGGCTGCTTTTATATATAACAAATTTTTTTTTTCTAAAATTATTTTTTTATCATTTCTTTCTACATTATAATTGGATATTTTTCTGCGTATATAGGTATGCCAAAATTGTTGAACTGAAATGAGCAGTAAACTACCTGGGGTTGCTGATCAACTTGAAGACAAGTTTCTCTGAGCAAATCCGGGCAACGCGTGATAAGGTTGCTTCAGCTGTATTAGCTCTGACTCAACTTATGGCCAACGTAGAGGGACTCAAAGCATCTAAATAAGGTTGTGGTTATGTAAAAAGTAGAAATATGAGGCTATGCTCTCAGCAAAGAGCTGTACCGAAAACGCTAGGCACAGGTGCTGAGTAGCGGAGCACTGAGGATTGCATCTTCATATCTGACAATCTCTCATTTGGCGGCGGTACTAGTCATCACAGACGTGACCCTCCTTACTACGGAGCACCGTACAATCTACATGCGTTAAAACTAGGACACGAGGGAGACAGTTGCCCGCGTGGAGAGACAATGCTCACTCAATGGATGGTAGCAGTGCTGGATAAACAGCATGAAGGGAATCACTAATATGCAACCATGGGTCATTCGAATGAATAATGGGATTGACTTTTACCCGAGCCAGCTCTTGACAAGGCATGGGTGTTTTCAGTCTTACTTGCATACGGTTGGTGACTGATGGCCCGCCTCAGCTCCCTCCGGAATGTTCAATCAAGGATCAGTTGGCAATTGGAATCATGTGGCACATTGCGTTCGAGTAGCGTTAAAAGATATAAAAACACACAGCAGCTGGGAATATTAGATTCAAGGATCACTTTTGTAGTAATCTCCGTTCCTCCCTCCCCTTCTGCTGGAGGAGGATCCGCCATCTTCAAGGCATCACAAAGCTTATCATGTAATGTATCAAACGGCTCTAGGCTAGATTTTCAGATTGAGGGGGAATGTGTTTAGTGAATAATCAAGACGTTTTACATGTCTGGGAGCCCCGCATTCAAAGCGTAACCAGCCTTTACTTTCGAACTAGCATAAATCAAAACAATCTTGAAATTACTATAACTTCTGATAAAATATATAGAAAATAAATTATTCAATCACCTGATGTGGATCCTCCGTCGGTGGTAGCTCGGAAATGAAACCTTGTTCTTTTCGGTAAAAGTTGATGAAAACGAAAGCGGCGAAAACTAATAAACACACCACACCATAACCTCTAAATGTAGCTGTCGTTCCGTAATATGTGACAAACATTCCACCAACTACTGCTCCGCATCCTCGGCCCAATCCATGGTGGATTCCTTGAAGTACTCCTTGTGCTGACGACCGTAATTGCTGTGGTGTATTATGAGCAATATATGAACAACACGCGGCCCATACAGCAGCATGAGTTATGCCCTGCATAAATTCGAATGGAAGTACCCACCATGGATTTCTTAGCCAAGATATGTACAAAAACCGTAAAACGTTTCCAAGAAGTCCTAAGCAAAGCACCTAAAAAGAACAAATGAGTTGTTAACACATTTTATTGGAAGAATTTACGATCACTTACCTTAACATGACCTATTTGTGTAATCAATCTAAAACTGAAAAAATACGCAAAAATTTCTGATACATGGTTAATCACAGAAGCAACTCCAAAAAGAGTAGGTGAACCACCGTAGTCTTGTAAATGCCAGAACAGAAATGTGAAAATTAGTCCGATGCCGAAACCCATAAACCAGGCCACAAACAGAAATGATGCGCATTTTAGGGATTTGAAGTGTTTCAGAACACTGACCCATTCTGGCATTTCACGAGTTGTTTGGGCAAACACTTTTGTTTGTGAGCCTATCGGTTGTCCTGGAGCTGATGTAGTTTGACCAGGACTCACAGCCAGCGACGGCAAGTTCAATTGAGCAGCGAGTTGATTTTGCATTTCATCCTCAGCACTCGGCACTGCTTCACCTTTAACTGGTTCTGGCTCAATTTCTATGTCTTCATACTTAAACGTTATTTGTGTGGCCGTTATAAACGCAGCTGTCATTAGCACAGAAAATGTAGCGAAGCATATTGTATAATTCTTTTCTTGTTTTTCAGGCCCGCATGGATGGTCGGGGAAGGAAGTGGAATGATCTAAAGCAATTCCTACGAAGAACATAGCCAAGCCCCAACCTAATGAGCCAAACATTCTTTGATGGCCGTATTTGTCCGCGTCTTCTCCAAGAAGTGTTATTACAGCTGAATCAGCTAAAGTTATTGCTGGAGCACTAAAGAATTCGCCTATTATGACTAACATCAAGAGAAGAAAGAACGCTTTTTGTATGTCCTGAAAACAAAACAAAATTGTTTAGTAATTATGGAGAAGGAGAATTTATGTTGGGAATACTTACCCCCGTTCGATAAACGATTGAAGAAAACAAGGGACTAACCCAGTCCTTATGCGCTGAGGCATTGTAATTGCTTGCATAATTTACATTGATGGGCGACTGCCCTGGCTCTAATGCTTTTTTTGCAGAGCGTATTGTTCTGAAAATATTAAAGTGGTTTTAGAAAAATTTTGCTAATTGTTTTGAAAATTGATTAGATTTAATAAGTTTCTATTTTAAAGTAATCAACTAACCAACCTCTTCATCAATAACATTCTGCCACTATGTCGCGCAGATAAAAACCAATTGGTTTTTAGCGACATATAGTCCCAATATTCTAAAAAGTTTTTACCGAGTCACTTTCGTGTCTGATTTTAGATAAACTTCCCGATGAGATATAGATTTCAAGCTTTAATTACAGCGCAGAATTGAATGAGAGTACAATTGTATATACTACTGTGACCAAAAAATAAGGTGACATTTGAATTTAAACTCCCCCGTCGAAGGATTTGGAGAATTATTTTTTTTAGGTTGGTAGTACTGTTAGTGACATCTATGTCAAATTTACATGTCAAAATATTCATTAGTGTTTGAGATACGCAGCGTTCTCGGGATGGCCTTCAGCTCCGTCTTCGCCGCGGCTTGAATCTCCTCTATCGTATCAAAACGGTATCCCCGGAGCGGTCTTTTGGGCTTGCTGAACAGCCAGAAGTCGCACGGCACCAGATCAGGTGAATACGGTAGCTGCGGAATGATATGGGATGAGTTTTTCGCGAAATGGTCACGAATTGCGAGTGCAGTATGGGATGGTGCATTATCGTGGTGTAAAAACCAATAATTGTCTATCACAATTCCGGCCTTTTTAGGTGGAAAGCGTTACGCAAATGACGCATAACGTTCGAATAGTATTCCTTGTTGACTGTTTGTCCCGGCGAAAGGAATTCATAATGCACAACACCACAATAATTGAAGAAGAGAAGAGGTTGATGGTCACCCCGGACCCTCTTCGTCTTCGACACGTTCACGTTCACTCACTATACCACTTGTAAACATTTTTTTTAGACATAGCCTCATCACCAAAGGCTTTCTGCACCATCCTCAATGTATCCGCAGCAGAATATTGATTCCGGAAACAAAATTTAATGCAGATTCACCAAATTTCGACGTCGCAAAAAACTAAAAACTCACTTTTAACAGTTCACAAAACGACGCGTATCTCAAACACTAACGAATATTTTGACATGTGAATTTGACATAGATGTCACTGACAGTACTACCAACGTAAAAATAAATAATTTTCCAGATCCTTAGACGCGCGCATTTTAAATTCAAATGTCAACTTATTTTTTAGACACCGTAGTATATATATAGTGTATATGTATATATATATATATATATATATATATATATATATATATATATATACATATATAAATATATAAATATATATATATATATATATATATATATATATATATATATATACATATATAAATATATAAATATATATATATATATATATATATATATATATATATATATATATATATATATATATATATATATATATATATATGTATATATATATATATATATATATATATATATATATATATATATATATATATATATATATATATGCATATATAAATATATAAATATATATATATATATATATATATATATATATATATATATATATATATATATATATATATATATGTTATATATATACATATATACGACTACTACACCACGCGGACGCGCAGGGGGAATGCTGGTTGACAAGAGCACTCTTGGAGGCTAGCATTCTTTGGGGAGTTCCGCCCCCACGTACCCGAGGAGTCCGCAGGGGGAATGCCGGTCGACAAGAGCACTCTTGGAGGCTGGCATTCTTTGGGGAGCGCCGCCCCCACGGACCTGAAGATATGGGGGGTGCCATGAGGTTCCCTCCTGGGATGACAGGTAACGACTCTGATTGGATATGGACTACGCTACGAACTGGAAATGACGCTTTGGGCTGGCGGATGTGATGGTTTGGACCTTGTTGTTTGCACAGTAGCGCCGAGATGAAACTCGTGTGTGAACGGCTCCAATTCAACGATCATACCGTCTCCGTCCCAGTAAACTTGGCAGGCCTTGGAGTACGTTCGAAGTTCGCACCATTGGGTTGGTGGTGTAGGTTCGGTTGAGCCGGACTCCCGATTAGCGCTGGTCTGGCTCTGAGCACTTGTCCCCATAAGGGCTTGTGCCAACCCTCGCATGGCCTCCCTGCTCTGCAAAGATAACCATGCGACCAAAAAGGCGACTACACACACGAACGGAGATAGCGGCTCCGAGGGGGGACCCAACAAAACTGGGGCAAACAAAATCAAAAG
The DNA here is from genome assembly GCA_963969285.1 of Odontomyia ornata. Lineage (NCBI taxonomy): Eukaryota > Metazoa > Arthropoda > Insecta > Diptera > Stratiomyidae > Odontomyia > Odontomyia ornata. The sequence continues at coordinate 54,244,216 of OZ017742.1, read as the reverse complement.
ACAACAAATACCCAGAAAAAGAAACGAAAAATAATAACAACGACGCAACCAGCGGTTGCAGCCACGATGTCAACAGTACATCGCGAGCGGTACTAACAACGACAAAAACGAAGACTAACACAACGACAGTGAAGATGGACGAAAAACGGAGAATACAGACTGAGATTCCTGCGGCCTTCGGGCGCAGCAAAAAAATGATACGAACGCCCGAGCGTCCTTTTAAGGAGAAGCGGGAAACTCTGCAGGACACTTCAGGTGTTCGAGCGGTGGGAGATAACATAAAGAGCACCAAAAATTCGGCTGTCACTGCTGCGATCGTTACCGAAGCGACCAATGCAAGGGTCGCAAATCCCGACATTGCAACGAAAAATCCAGAAGCCAACGAGGAGATTACGGCACGAAGAGCAACGAGTGACCAGACACCGCGTGAATGCACCGCCAAAGTTGAAAATGTAGCGGAAGTACTGCACTCGGAAACAGAACTCGATGACCTCTCCTAAGGATGGTTGCAAGGTACGATTGCGGCCCAGCGATACGAAGAAGAAAGACTACTCCGAAAAGCGGGAGATGTTCTGAAAAGAATGCAAGCTGCATGCGACTCCCCAAAAATCAGCAAAGCAGCAAAGGAAGGGCTCTTTGAACTAGAGGAGCTCCTAGATCGCATAGGGCACTATCGAAGAAGCTGGTTAAGGGCCGACGACGAAGCAAAGGCTAAAGAGGCGCTTGGGGTGAAATCTAAAGGCGACACGCAGATAGCTCCACCATTAAAAAACAATAAAAGAATGGCGTCTAGCCCAACCAAAGGAGATCGGGATAAAAGAAGGAAGGAAGAGGCACTTGAAGGGCGTGGAGCACTAGATCAGGGGTTCCAGACAGTGCTTACAAAAGGAGCGAAGAAAGCTGCAAAGAAACTCCTTCAAAAAAAGCCAGAAAGTAAAGTTCGCACGGATGCCCAATTAGAAAAAGGACGTGATGCAAAGCAGGAGAGGTAGAAGCCCCGACGAAGACCCCACCAGCAGGCACTGCTTGTAAAGCCCCAAGATGGCCGATCCTACGAGGAGGTACTGCGGGACATCAGGGGAAACGTAAGGCCTGAAGCCACCAATACTACTATTAAAGTAGTACGACCAACGCGGTCGGGCCACATACTGGTCGAATTCAGAGCAGAGGCCGGCAATAAAGATGCATTCTGTGACGCAGTAAAGAAAGTCCTCGGCAAAAGCGCAACTATAGCCCCACTCGAGCCGATGGCAACGATCGAAATACGAGACATAGACTGCGTGACGGATCTGGCCGAGGTAGAAGAGGCCATCAAAAAGGAGTTCCCTAGCGTGGGAAGGATCAAAGCGAGACTGACACCAGAAAACAACAGGGGACAACGCATGGCCATAGTTGATTTGACCGAAAAGGACGCCGAACAATTCCTAAACAAGGGCAAAGTACAAATTGGGTGGATTGTCTGTAGGATACGGCGAAGAGCAACGCCTCTTCAATGTTTCAAATGCCTTGGTTATAGTCACACCACACAAGTATGCAAAGGACCCGATAGGAGTTCCCTATGTTACAAATGCGGTGAAATGGGACATAAAAGAAAAGAGTGTACGGAGGAAGCACACTGTATTCTTTGCAAGGATGCTGATCCAAAACTTGATTTTGGACACGTCTTGGGATCAGGAAAATGCCGGGTGTTCCAGGAAGCCCTAGCCAAGGCAAAATCAGAGCTCCGATGACCCACATCCTGCAGTTAAACCTACACCGCAATTCAACCGCCCAAAATCTGCTTGAGCAGTTTGCGAGCGACATGAAAGCTGACTTCTTGCTGCTGAGTGAGCAACACCATAATAAAAGTCCTGCATTATGGTACTCTGATGAAACTGGTACAGCCGCCATCTGGGCTCGGAACAGTGACTTTCAGGCGGAGAGTTGTGGATGGGGGGATGGTTTCGTGTGGGTTCGGTGCTCAGGGATCACCTTCTTTAGTGTGTACCTAACGCCTGATGAGTCGATATCATCTTTCCAAGCCAAGCTTAATGCTTTGGAGGGCGCTGTCTCGAACGCAGAGGGCAAAGTGCTCGTTGGGGGCAACTTCAATGCTAAAGCAATCGAATGGGGCATGCCTCAGACGAGTCCGAGGCGAAAACGAATCCTGGAAATGGCGGCCAGGACGGCCCTCGTTGTACTAAACTCCGGAAACACGCCGACTTTCCGCCGTATTGGCTGTGAGGGAACCATACCGGACGTGACATTCGCCTCAGAGCCCTTAGTACGGAGGATACAAAACTGGAAAGTATTAGAGGACCACTCAGCCAGTGATCATCAGTGCATTCTGCTTGAGATAAGTGATGCTGTCTCCCAACGTCCGTGCTCTCGGCCTTCTACAACTGGATGGAACATCGGAAGGATGCACGTCGAGAGGTTCGTCAAGGTTCTCACAGCAGGTGAGCCACTGCAGGGAGCTTCGGAAGGAACGGAAGAACTGGCAGCTCAAGACGTGGTGAACTCTACTATGTGCATAATCACGACTGCTTGCTGCGCATCTATGCCCCGTCGAAGATCCCGGCACGGCAAGCCCCCAGTGTACTGGTGGTCTACTGAAATTGCTGAAAAGTGAAGGGAGTGTCACAAGCTACGGCGTGAAGCTCAACGGGCGCAGAACCGTGACGAAGCATGCAACCAGGTGGCAGCATATAAGTCGGCCAGGAAATGCCTTCGCAAACTGATCAACAGTAGCATGGCTCGCTACTGGCAAGACCTAGCGGACAATGTGAACAAGGATCCGTGGGGCCTTGGCTACAACCTAGTCATGGGGAAACTTGGTGCTCTAGGGAAGCCTTGTATACATGACGCGGAAAAGATGGACGCGATAGTGCGGGGACTCTTCCTCGCCCATCCCATCCATGTTGACGCTGTCCATGGTGAAACAGCAGTCGAGTGCCCACTCTTCACATAGCTGGAACTGGAGGAGACAGTCCTCTCCTTGAAAGCGAGGAACGCTCTAGGTCCAGATGGTGTTCCAGCTGAGTTGTTGCGGCTCGTCTATCACCATTGTCCTGACTTGCTGCTCAGCACATTCAACGCTTGCCTACGGGACGGGGTTTTCCCGATACGATGGTAGGTAGCGCGGCTCGTGCTGATTAGCAAGGGGAAGGGAAATCCCGAAGCGCCGTCTGCATACCACCCGTTATGCATGCTAGACACGGCTGGGAAAGTGCTAGATAAACTCATCAAGGGAAGACTCACTGACGCGATTCGTGCTGCTGGGGACCGATCTCCTCGGCAGTACGGCTTTAGAGCAGGACGTTCTACCATTGATGCGATTGCAGAGGTGGTGAACGCGGTCCAAAAGGCAGAGGCATATAGTCGCACCAAGTGACGGATCGTCCTGTTGGTGACACTCAACGTCAGGAATGCCTTCAACTCCACCAGATGGGTGGATATTCTGGACACGCTGGAAAACTCTTTTCAAGTTCCAGAATATCTAATGCGGCTTTTGAGGAACTACCTAAAGGACCGAAGCCTGCTCTACGACACGACACAGGGCCAAGGATGCAAATTACATCGGGTGTTGCCCAGGGATCTATCCTTGGTCCGGACCTGTGGAACGTGTCTTACGACGGGCTACTGAGACTTGAGATGCCAGATGAGTCCCGCTTGGTCGGCTATGTGGATGATGTTGCGGCTCTGGTCGCTGGACGCACCGTTGAACAAGCGCAAGTTAGGCTAGGTATGCTAATGCACCGAGTGAGGGACTGGATGACTGCTCGCGGGCTGAATTTAGCACTGGAGAAAACCGAAGTAGTCATCTTGACAAAAAAAAGAATCCCTCGAGTAAGGATGATCAGTATTGGAGACAAACAATTCGAATCGAAGCCAGCGGTGAGGTACCTGGGGCTACTGATCGACTCGAAGATGAGTTTCTCTGACCAAATTAGGGCAACGGCTGAGAAGGCTGCTTCGGGAATATCGGCCCTGAGTCGACTTACGGTCAACGTAGGGGGACCCAGCCCATCAAGAAGGCGCCTCTTGATGAGTGCTGTAGGGTCAGTGCTACTGTACGGAGCAGAGGTATTTTGCGACGCTCTCAGCAAGGAGGTATACCGAAAACGATTGGCACAGGTACAGAGAAGGGGAGCACTGAGAATTGCATCTTTGTATCCAACAGTCTCCGACTTAGTTGCCCTCCTTGCTAGAGAGCGCTGCGCTATTTACCTGCGCCGAAATGAGGATGCGAAGGAGATGGTTGTCCGTGAGGAGAAACAGCGCTCGCTCAACGATTGGAAGCAGTCTTGGGTGAATTGCACGAAGGGAAGGTGGACTGCGCGCCTCATCCCGGATTTGAGACCGTGGCTAAATCGAAGGCATGGTGAGACTGACTTCTATCTGACCCAGCTTTTGAGCGGGCACGGGTGTTTTCAGTCTTACCTGCACAAGATCGGTAAGTCACGGTCTCCCGATTGCCGGTTTTGCCCAAGAGGGGGACAATGCCTGCCACACATTTTTTGTGTGTACAAAATGGGTCAGGCTACGAAGGAAACTCTACAGGGAGACGGGAGAGCTCACCCCAGATAATATAGTTGTGGTGATGCTCGAATCGGTTGACAAAGGGAATCAGGTGGCACATTATGCTCGGGCAGTCCTAAAATATAAAAGGGACTCACAGCAACCGGGGGCGCTTGGGCTGGGGGATCGCTCTTCTGGCATTTCCTCTTCCCCTCCCGCTAGGAAAGGGACTCCCCAGCTTGAAGGCGCCCCACGGCGAAACAAAACGAGACCTGGCCCGAAGTAATGTGTCAAACGGTTCCAGGCTGGGTTCTCAGGTTGACAGGGAGGTGTTCAGTGGGTAGTCCCGTCGCGCATGGGAGTCCCACACTCTGTGCATAAATAGCATTCACCTCCCTACCAAGAAAAAAAGACCACGCGGACGGTATATATACATACAGATATATATATATATATTTATATATATATATATATATATATATATATATATATAAATATATATATATATACATATATATATATATATATATATATATATATATATATATATATATATATATAATATATAATATATATATATATATATATATATATATATATATATATATATATATATATATATATATATATATTGTTACATGTACAAACAATTCTGCGAGCTTCTGTCGCAATTGTTTTCACAACCATTAAGAACATCAACAAACGAATGTACTCGAAAACTAACCAAGCATGATCAACATCTGAAAGTGAGTCACGGCCCCATTCATTAAGCAACTCGAATATTCCTCGTATTTTGGCAATGTACGAGAAATGGATTGAATGACGAGAGACCCTATATAAAGGCGAGGTGAATGAATGGGAAAATTCATTATAACCGCGATATAGTAAACTGCGACAGTGTGGAGTGCGAATAAAAAGTGATATTGATTGTGAAGTGAAGACAGTTGTAAGAGAAATTAATTGACAAGTGAAAGTAGTTGAATTTATGATTGTGCGTTTTTAGTAAATAAACTCTTTAAACTTAATTTTAAAAGACAGTGCGTTTTCACTTTCCTGGAACATTTAAATTGTTGGCTGCGAACGATACACGCGACAACAGAAACATATATATTAAAATGATTGATGAAACAAAGCGCATTTGATTTTGACTTAAAGTGAAATAAGCAGCGTCAAATAATTTGGATATGAGACTTGTTGCAAACAAAAATGATGATCTAATAGAAGAAAAGTTGTATATAGTAGGACAGCAATATATGATTGTCTGACGCTTATTCTCTTTTATAAAAGCTAAACGTATATTTAAAATCCATATTTGTAGGCAATTTCAAGGTGCTCGTAATATTACGATGTGATTCATCAATTTTTATAATTTATTGGAATTATTTTCTCTGATTCACAAAGATTTGTAGCTAAAGTTACAATTTTTTCCACAATACGTCCAATTGCCATTTTAAAAACAAGGAAGCTATTCGTGCGGAAATACAATAAATTATTCCTAACCATTTCTCGTAAAGTGAAAATGTGAAAAGGAAACTAAGTAGGGATGAATTCCAAACATTGAATAGTCCTTGAACTGAACATGAAAAAGCTTTCACTTTGCCAATTGAATTACATTTTTCTGCAGCATCAATCATTGAAAACGAAAACGGTCGAATCAAAATTTTCATTTTGAAAATGATCCCTTGAATCGAACGAATTGTCTTCATTTGAAAATATTTCATGTTCATAAAGGATAATGGTTGAATTTATATGCCGGTTAGTCCGTCAGCGGCCACTTGTACTTTATGCATTTTCTGTCAGAAACAATCAAGTTTATGTTTACTACAATGGTTTTGCAACTTACCAGAAAAAAATCGACGAGAAACCAAGATTTTATAGTAATAAACAAGAACATTTATATTTCAATTACAATTTTTTTTTGGATTTTTACAATATCTATGAACTAACCAAACTATATAACGTTAGATGTATTTATACGTAGGCCAATAAAAAAATTCAGCAATGTAACTTGTATTTATAACGATGGTTACCGGAAGATGTTAACATAATCAAAATTGCAAAAATACAAATTGTTTTCGCAATCAATTGTGAAGTTTCAAACTTATCATATACCTTATTTTCATATGATTTTAAAACATTTTACAGAAGTTAAAATACATACTTTAATACGAGGATGGGTGGATATGATGGAGACAAACGCTGTAGATGGCGCGCATGTATGTTTTGAAGGTCGCGGCTTGAGTGTGCGATTGCTGGGTTCCTTACGAACAGTATGGCATAGTTTTCGTCGGGAGTGCATGTTTCAAGCGCGTTCTACGACCATAAGTGAACGTCAAGTGCCGATCGCCGTCGCGCAACGTATTGTCATTCGTTTTTTAGTGTGGGAAGGCGTTAAAACATGAAAACTTTTCTGCGCTTGGGAAATCAGTACGGTAGTGGTAGTTGCAGGTTGATAAATTTGGACTGTAGGGAGGTGTTCCAGTACCTCGTATTTATAACTCCGCCGTAGATGGTACGAGATCCGTTTAAAAAAGGAGAAGGGATCCCCTTGTTTTCCCACCCCCAGCTTCCATGATTGGTCATCCTAACCCCCCACAACCAAATGGTCTAGGGGTCTTACTTTGAGCTTATCGGTTCCCCAATGATGGGACACTTAATGCCGAGGAATGCCAATAACTACAAAAACACCTGCAGCCCTGCTACTAAATCCTATTACAACTTCCTTGTGGTGACGCAAGATCCGAAGGCTATAACTATGCCACCAGAATAGAGGTTGGGCAGTTGGCTAACTTCCCGTCCCTGTAAGACCCTACATTATTTTGAAACCTGCAACAGAGTCTTGAAATGCATTTGATCTACGACAACGACCTCGAAACTGAAAAATGGATTCTGGCTTTGGCTTCTGGAATGTCAGATCACTGAGCTACTCTGGCGCTGTTACGTTAAGATCTTTGACAACAAGCCAGTCAATATAAATTAGACATACTGGCAATACAGATAACGAACTGGTATGGAATGATATTCAATATATGAAATTGCACACAATATTTTAAAGTGAGAAGCCTGCTGCGAGCCAGAATTCGAACTGGCATTTATTGTGAATAGAGAGTTCAAATTGCACGTTATTAATTTTGAGGCGATCAATAAACGACTGTGGGTGATCCATATAGAACTGAAATTCTTCAAAGTTCATCCAATATGGTGGTAGTGGTGCTCTGAAAGCCATCCATAAAATCATCCAGCACATTTCGAAACAAGAACATATGTCAAATCAGTGGAGCTAATCAATTATATTCAAGCTACAGTGTGAAAACTATAGAGGTATATGACTGCTTTGTACGGCGTACAAAATATTTGCAAAAATCTTAGAAAATAAAATCAGACCATACGCCAACAGCATTAGGGGTGAGTATTAAGGTGGTTTTAGAGGAGGAAGATCGACTATAGGCCAATTGCTAGCAGTCAAGCAAATACTTGGAAAATGCTGAGAATTCAACATCGACGTACACATCACCACCTTGCCCTACAACCAAGCTTGCTCTATTTGTAGACGCATCCACTCTAGCAATTGGAGCTGCCTTGCAGCAAACGTTAATAACTTTAAGCTGCATCTTGGCTTTTACTCGATGAAGTTAAATTCAGCACAATGTTCGTAGAGTGCTTACGATCGCAAACTCCTCGCAACTTATTAGGGTATACGACACTTTCTTCACTATTTGGAGGGTCAACATTTTACATCATACTGTATATTGATCACAAGCCACTTATATTTGCTTTCAAGCCAAATCCTGATAAGGCCACTGCTCGTCAGCTTCGTCACTTAAGCTATATTAGTGAGTTCGCTACTAATATTTGGCATGTTTCTGGTCACGACAAAGTTGTCGCAGATGATCTCTCCCGTCTTCAAGAAATTTTTCTTACCAGTACTTTCGATTTTGCCGCAGTAGCTCAATCTCAACTTAATGACGCCGAGTTTGAAGACCTCTGAAAGAAATCAAGATTAAAATTTGTTAGACTCCTAGTTTTTGGGTCCAACTCAGACATTTTCAGTTAGATTCTAGCCCAACTCTTGGAATTTACATTCCTTTAGCGTTCCGAAAGAAACTCTTCTCTTCTTTTCACGACATTGCTCATCCTAGTTATGCGGAAATTCAGCAAAGGGAAGGGAAATTCCAGTTTGCCATCTGCAAACTGCCCCTCATGCATGCTAGACACTGCTGGAAAAGTGCTAGAGAAAACCATCAAGGGAAGACTCACTGCCGCACTTTGTGCTGCTGGGGACATATCTCCTTGGCAGTACGGCTTTAGAGCAGGACGCTCCACCATTGACGCGATTGCAAAAGTGGTAAGCACGGTCGAAAAGGTGGAGGTATATAGCAATACCAAGCGACGGATCGTCTTGTTGGTGACACTCGACACTAAGAATGCCTTCAACTCCGCTAGAAGGATAGATATTTTCAAGTTTCACTAGATATTCTATTTAGTGCGGATTTTGAGGAACCACCTGAAGGACTGAAGCCTGCTCTACGACACGACTAACGAAGGGTGGAACTTACATCGGATGTTGCCCAGGGATCTGTCCTTGGTCTAGATCTGTGGAACATGTCTTACGATGGGTAACTGAGACTGACGATGCCAGATGAGTCTCGCTTGATCAGCTATGCGGATGATGTTGTGACTCCAGTCACTGGACGCACTGTTGAGCAAGCGCAATCTAGGCTAGGTATGCAAATGCGCTGAGTGAGGGACTTAATGACTACACTGAAGAAAACTGAAGTGGTCATCTTGATAAAAAAGAGAATCCCTAGAGTAAAGATGATCGGTATTGGGGATATACTCATCGGGGCTACTGATCGACTTGAATAGGAGATTTTCTGAGCAAATCATGGTAACGGCTGAGAAGCCTCCTTCACGAGTATTGGCTTATGGCCACAATAGGGGCCCTAGCTTATTAGGAAGACACCTCTTGATGAGTGCATGTGGGTCAGTGCTATTATTTGAGGAAAAGAATCATGGGTTGACGCTCTCAGCAAGGAGGTATAACGAAAACATCGGACACAGCTACAAAGAAGGAGAGCATTGAGAATTGTATCTTCGTATCCGACAGTTTCTATTTCAACGTTGCGAGTTATTGCAGGCGTGAAACTTGTTGCCCTCCCTGATAGAGAATGTCGCGTTATTTACCTACTTCGAAATAAGGACGCTAGAAAGATGGTTGTTCGCGAGGAGAGACAGTGCTCACTCAACGATTGGCAGTCTTGAGTCAGTTGCACGAAGGGAAAGTGGACTGCGCACCTCATCCTGGACCGTGACTAAATTGACGGTAAGGTGAGACTGGCTTCTATCTGGCCCATCTTGTGAGTGGGCTTGGGTATTTTCAGTCTTAGCTGCACAAGATTGGTAAATCACGGTCCCCCGAATGGAGACTTTGCCCAGGAGAGGTAGACGATTCCTGGAACACATTTTTGGTGTTGCCAAGGACAGGCTGTGACGTGATTTCTACTGAGAGACAGGAGAGTCCACCCTGGATAACATAGTCACGATGATGCTTGGACCGGTTGAAAAATGAAATCAGGTTGCACATTCTGTTCGGCCAGTCCTAAAAGATAAAAAGGTCTCACAACAGCCGGGGCGTTGAGGCTGGGAGATCGCTTATCTGCAAATTCCTCTTCAAGATACCCACCCCTCAATATCAAATGGCACCATAATTGAATCAGGGGCAAAATACCGTTCATTGTCGACTGGCGGAACATCATTCAACATATTAGAAAAAGTAATTGTTACATCGGAAACCCCAAACGAAAAAAATTGATTTGGCGGTCGCAAACTTTTTCTTTGCCACCAATATATCATTTTTGTACGCTGATCACTTGAAATTCGAAGAAACGATTATGGCACTTTGTCCAGACTATAAACCTCCCGCATCTCGTCAAATAGGAGGTCGTCTCCTAGAAGAAAGTTATGCTGATACCTTATAAAACAAAAAGATGAAATCGAGAGCAAGACCGTATCTTTGTCTTTGGACGTTTGGCCCAACGTTCACAATGAGCCTATAATTTGTTGCAGCCTCACTACACCCGAAGGACAATCGAGACTAGTTGATACTATCGATACATCAGGCCATCCTCATACTGCTGATTATTTAAAAGAAATTGCTAGGATATAATTACAAATACCAACAAAAATTTCAAAGTGATTGTATTAGCTTCGTTACCGACAATGCAGCTAACGTCAAAAAAATGAGGCAAGAATTATGTAAAGACAGTTCTAGCCTAATTCAATATGGTTGCTGTGCGCATATACTAAACCTGCTAGCGCAAGATGTGGAAATCAAAGGCGTTTCTGGAAACATAATTAAGGTGATCAAATATTTTAGGAATAAACATCTGCGCGCAAGTTGGTACAAGGCTGCTGGTGGCAAAAAGTTGGTAATGTCCATAACCGTTCGAGGGAATACAACAAGAGACTGTATTAGCTCTTACCTTGCTAATCGAGGAATATTTGTACAATTCGAAGTGTCAAAACAAAGAAGTGTCATTTTCAGCTCTCTGAATTTCTTGGCTTAAGTGAAGTTTAAATTCTGTCATAATTTATAATTAGCTGTGTGAAACAAGTGGAGTGGTTACTAGTGTCGTTTTATCAAGTTTTTGAGATAAGTAGCGATCTTTCAAGTAACCAATTTCAGTGATTAAATTTTTTACTTAGGCGATCGAAAATTAACGGAACCGGGAATTCTTACTTTGGTCTAGGAGTGAGATTCCCGTGTAGCTAAATTTATATCGAAACAATTTTTTGAATTTAATTTTAAAATTATATTTTGATATTTTAAATTATTTTTTTTTGCAAGTACGGATTTCTGCATTTTTTTTCACTAACTATATTAAATAAATTAAGGATAATAAAATATTTTTATAAAAAGCAAATAATTGAAAAAGCTAAAAACATAATGGCTACTAAACCAGATAAGTGTGGGAAGTGTAGGAAACCCGTGGAGGATATCCACTCGGCTATGGGGTGTGATGGCTTCTGCCTCAAGTGGTTTCATTTGAGGTGTATCAAAATGTCGGAGGAGAGATATCGGGCTATTATGGACATCACCGAAGATGTAATTTGGATGTGTGCAGGATGTAGAGCTCAGCACCGTAAATCTAAAGAAGACCAACTTTTCCAACAAATGAAAAACTTGCAAAGCCAAGTCGAAGAGATGAGCTCTAATGTCACCTTATTAATAGATAAATCTACGTCTGCGAACAAGCCCTCATATGCCGAAATTATAAAAAATTCTACTTCTCCTCCATCAGTGCATCGATCTAATACAATATCGCAAAAAGGGATTATTATTAAGCCTAAAAATCACTCTTCATCAGAAAAAACACTGATTGATTTTAAGTCGAAGATCAGGCCATCAAAATGTAAAATTCCTCTACAACTAATGAGGCCTATTCGTAATGGTGGGGCGATTATAAAAACATCGACAAATGAAAATACTACTTCGCTTTTTAATATAGCAATGGATGCAATGAAAGAGGAGTATGATGTTGCTGAGACCAGATTGCGACAGCCTAGACTTGTCATCAATGGACTAGAGAAACAATACGCAAATTATGAACTAAGAAATGAGATCCAGGCATTAAATCCCAATATAGAGGAGCGTGATTCTATGGAACTTGTACATGCTAGGCGAACAAGAAATGGAAGGTGGTTGCACATCATCCAGGTAAACGGGAGCATGTATAAGAGGATTGCGAATAGATACATTAATATAGATTATGGATCGTATTTTGTGAAGGAGGACTTCAACGTAACGAGGTGTTATAAGTGTCAAAAATACAACCACAAAACATCTAAATGTGAAGGGGAGCAAATATGTCTAAAATGTGGAGGAAAGCATGACCTAAAGGACTGCAAAAGCACGATTGAGAAGTGCTCTAACTGTATTGGTAACAATAACAATGCTGATGATTCTCACAGAGCTGACTCTGTAGAGTGTCCGGAGTTTCAACGCAGAATATTGATCGCCAGGAGGAGTACCGACTACAACTTTGATGATTGCTAATCTTTCTAATCAATCAAGTGGAACAAATTTAACACTTATGTATGCTAATATAAGAAGCTTAAGACATAAGCTAAGTGATATTCAGATTTACCTGCAGCAAAATCCTGACATAGATTTGATTATTCTAAATGAAATCTGGATTTACCCAGAAGAAGCACGGTTTTACAATATTGAAGGATATAATGCGGTATTCTCCTGCAGACCTGGAAGAGGTGGAGGTACAGCAATCTACGTAAAAAATACAATCAATTTCATTACCAAGAGAGTGATGCCTGATAAGTATAACGTTATAATAATTGAAGTACACCATGCAGGTAAAAAAATAAAATTAGGGACGTACTACAACCCCAATCGAATGAATGCGCAAGATTTTTGCACAGTACTAGATACATTATTCTCAACTGAAAAAAATTTGATCACAGTAGCGGACACAAACATTGATGTGCTAACGGAATCACCAGAAACACGGATTTATAAGGATACGCTAGAAACGAATGGAACGGTAATCATAAACAACAACCAAATTACTCGCCCAGTGTCAAATACCTGTCTGGATCATATAGTAACCAATGATTTAAAAGTCGCTGAAAGCATGACATACATATTTGAGGACTGGCCGGAACTGGATCATCGTGTGATAAAAATTGCTATTCAAGACCAAACCCTGAACAAACAGAAGCCGACCTACAAAACGTTCAGATTTCTAGACAAGGAGCTCTTTAAATCAAACATACGAGAGTTACTGGAAAAGCGGAAACCAAATAGTATTATTGAACTCAAAAATATCATCATATCTGCTAAGCAAAGTTCTACAATTGAGAAAAAAATCAGGTGTCGACAACGGACTTGGATAACGAAAAAAGTAATTGATGCAAGTATTACAAAAAGGAAGACATACATGGACTACAGGAAGAACAGTGGAAACCAGGCTTTCAAGTTTCTGTATATGCAAGCGAAAAAAGAATCGAAACGACTGGTGAAAGAGGCTAAATTCTTATATTTCTCAAGAAGAATGGAAACAGCGGCTGACAACTCCCGCGAAATATGGAAAATAATAAATGAGGTAAAGGATAACTCTTCAACCCAGGGTATATCACAAAACTTTCAACTGAATCCTGATGGGCCCTCTAACACATCGTGTCCACGTGACGCGGCGAACTCATTGAATAATTTTTTTTCAACAATTGGTGGAAGAATCACTAAAGAAATCGTTGCCAGTTCAGCAGGCAATGTAAATAATACAAATATCGCAATAAATTCCATCTTTCACATTCATCAAACAAATAAAAGGGAAGTCTTAAATGTAATCAATGAATTGAAAAAGAATACGGCGCCAGGCATTGATAGCATCACGATGAATGAGATTAGTATAATTAAGGAGGACATAGCCCAGATTATGGCAAATTTTATAAACGTGCATATTAGGAATGGGACTTTTCCGGAAGAAGAAAAACTTGCAAAAATAGTTCCTATATTTAAGGGTGGTGATTATCTTGACCCGAATAACTATCGCCCGATTGCGCTGCTGACGGGATTTAGTAAGATATTTGAAAAAATACTAAACAATCGATTAACATCATTCTTAGTTGAAAACTCTATCATAAGCCAACATCAGTTTGGTTTTCAAAAGAACAAGAGTACTTTGGATGCCCTACATTCTGTCACACGTTTCATCAATCTAGGACTGGACAGAGGTGATTATGTCATCGCAATTTTTGTGGATTTGAAAAAAGCATTTGATACAGTTGATCGTGATCTCTTGCTTCGTAAACTAGAATCGTATGGTATTCAGGGGAGTCCTAAGCAGTTGTTTAAGAGTTACTTGGAGGGAAGATCGCAGAGAACTTTAATCAACAATGTCCTGAGCGACCATGCACCTACGGAAACAGGAGTTCCCCAAGGTTCAATACTGGGCCCTACTTTGTTCCTGCTATATACAAATAATCTAAATACATGTGGGCTGACGGGATATCACACATTATATGCTGATGACACAGTTCTACTTTATTCAGTACGAGACAAAACTGCCATTGAGAACACTATCAACGACGACCTAGGAAAATTCCATCAGTGGTTAATTGGAAACAAACTAGTATTGAACACATCAAAGACAAAATATATTGTTTTTAAGCAAAAGAACAAAGGAGACATAGATGTCGAACTAAATATTAATGGCGAAAAATTGCAAAGAGTGCTAGAAATGAAATATCTTGGTCTTATCATAGACCATCGTATGACCTGGTTACCACACATAAATAGCTTAAGAAGGCAATTAGCCCCAATAATAGGATTGTTAAGAAGATATGAGGATTTTCCAATGCACATCAAGAAACTTGTTCTAAATGCGTTTGTCCTGGCGAAATTGCATTATGCAGTACTTATTTGGAGTCAATCAGCGAAGCAACATTTAAACAGTATATCCAGGCTGCTGACCAAAGCGTATAAAAACATTCTGAAGCTGCCAATGCTTACTCAAACTAGTTTGGTTTACCAACTGGCAAAATCATTAACCTTTAGTCAAATTATTATTATGGAGAAAGCGAAGTTTATCTACAGAAATTTAAAAACTAATGGATCGGAACGAGCGCCATTAATTAAGGTATCACAGATCAACCCATATAATGCGAGGAATGCAAATCAATTCGTAATACCTTTTGCCAGAACGGATCGACTAAAGAACGATGCAACGAATGATGCTTTGCGTATATATAACAATCTACCAGAAATTGTTAAGGAAGCAAACTCACTTTTCGTATTTAAGAAAAGACTAAGGGAGCATTTAATGAGTACTGATTGAAGCGTGGACCTGTAATTCTGCTTTTATGAGCCCAGTATCTTAGGGCGTTCTTTTTGACCCTATCGGCGAGATACTGAAGTGACAGTTACTCAGAGTTTTTTTTTGAATGCGTCGTATGATATTGAATTTTTTTTTATCTCTGAGAGCTGATCATGATTTTTTTGGACTAGATGTTCACGAAAAGGACTAGTTCACATTATATTGTGTGCCCCCTTATACCGATGTGTTAAACATTGTCTGGGTGGCACAAAGGACCAAGCGACGTAATGTGAATGCAGATCGCACGAGCGTTGTGCGACGAAGAAAGAGTGATGGAGAGAGTGGTAGGGAATGGAGGTAATTAAAAAAAAAAAAAAAAAAAAAATATGCCAAAATAATAAAAATGAAGTTGACAAAAACATACTCGAAATCGTAAATGATGCACAAATCACGAACAATGCAGTTCAACTCTTGTCACGCTTGGATCCAATAGATAGAGCCTTAGATAGAGCTCAAAAAAATGGAACCACAATATCGATGGCAGTAGAAATATGGCACCGGCTAGAACAGGATTTAGAAAATGAAACATTAGAAGTCAAGAATTTATTTCGGTATCGACGTGACATAACATTAGAGTCTATTCATGAAAAAAATTAATTAATTTTTCACAAATGCCAGTTAAAAATATTTTTTTTTATTGAAACCCATCACCACCGAATTTTCGAATATTTATCGAATACCTGAAATTTATTTCCTGAAGAAGTATCAAACGAGGTCTAAGAACATTTCCTTTAGTCTTGCTGCAAAAGCAACGAGATAGAGCAGCCCGATGGCTTCAGTTATCAACCAGAACGATAACAACGAAGAAAAATCGCAAATTTTATCGGTCATCGAGATCGAGTAGTTAATCAAAGCTAACGAAGAAGTTGAGACAGAAAACGAAGAGCTCAAACCTTGGGTCAAATGACTAGAAGCACTCGTTGGAACATTGACGTTCAACAAATCAAAAGAAATCAGCAAGAAAGAAAAAGAGGTAAATTCGACTGAATATAAGAAATCTAATAAACCGAAACAAGAAACAGATTTATTATGCAGCGCTAGCTGAATTAGAAGATACCATGAGTATTAAAGAGACTACAGGTAATAAAACTTCTGATTATTGTAATGCTAAGCCAGATAATGGATTTATTGATTATTTCAAAATTAAAAATAGGAAGAAAAAACCAAAAGGTTTGTCTGCTGGTCCGCCAGTCAAGATTAATCAAAAGAAAGAAAAAGTCCCAACAATCAATGTCTTTGGGCAAACAGGCAAAGATATGATTCGGCTTTTGGCAGCCGAAAATAAGCTTAATAATTTTGAGATCAAAAGAGTCAATGCCGATGATTATAACCAACTCATTGGTTGATTTTCAGGCAGCAAACAGTGCGTTGAATTCTGGAGATGTTTTGCATTTTACATACACCTCTAAAAGCGAAAGAAACCAGACCTTTTTATTGAAGGGTCTGGCCTGCATAAAGGAAACAGTCGGTCTCCTTCAGGTACTTCAAGAAGTTGCACTAGAAATAGAATTTATTTCCGTTAAAGACTTTGCAACAAGGACATCGATTATCGAGCGTAGAAACTTGACTTATTACTTAGTTCGGATTTCCAGGAAAAGCAGTCCAAGTTCCTTCAAAAAATATGGTTCTTAAACTTCTGTGTGATGAGGTGGGAACGCCTCCAGGAAAGTGAGGTCAGGCAGGGCTAGAGGGGCCAAAGATTCGGGCATTTGGCTGCCAATTGCGCCATGAAATATAGGTGTGTAAAGTGCAAAGATATACATGGTCCCGGTGAGTGCAAATTGGCTCAGGCGGAGCCAAAAGAAAAATTATATTGTGTGAACTGCGGTGTCTTTGGTCATCAGCTCAAATCGAGAATGCCCTCGGTATCAAGCTGCAAAGCTAAATTTCAATCCAAAATAAAGTCAAGCACACCGCAGTGTGATACCTTTCAACTTTGACAAGCCCGGGGTGTCATTTGCACTTGCTGCAAGAGGACCAGCAGACAATGGAAATAAAATAAATAATGTAAGTGGCAATAATGAGTTGCTGCTTAAAATTTATCAGCATCCCTATCGGAGACAATCGATAAACAAGATTCTAAAAGTAACTTTGTTTCGAAGCGTTAAGAGCTTTCAAATGCCTCAAAATAAGTTATCATCCACTCAAATTCTCACGGATAGGATTCATCTCATCTCGATTAACGTCAAATCTATTGTGAGTCTACATCGACTTGACTGTCTCCTGGAGTTCCTTGTCAAGCAAAAGCCTGACATCATGCTGCTTACGGAGACCAACCTCAATTCATGGCACTCCATGACATTCAAGGATTTTGAATTCGTAAGAAACGATAGGTTAATAGGTGATGGGGGAGGTGGCTACGCAATATTGGTTCGAAGACCCTATTGTTTCCAAAATATTGAAAAAGTCGAATTCAAAAGCTTTGAATCTCTTAAAGTGTCCGTTATCAAAATCTCACTGCCAGGTGGGGATAACCTCTTCGTTATCTCTGCCTATGCAACTTGTCGAAATGTTCTCAAGTTAAAGGAGGAGCTCGATTCCTTGTTTGAAATACTCGAATTGAACAGGCTGCATAGTTATTATATTCCTCCTGGTGAACTGGATGCCAAGCATACATCATGGCTGAACGCCACCAATAGTTCAAGAGGTGTATTCCTGAAATCGTGGATAACAGAGAACCAAATTGAATACAGGTGCAATCCCAACATACCCTAGGACAAATTCATATTTGGGCCTCTGCATTGCAGATGCAAGACTTGATTTCAGCTTTAATAGTCCTCAACGGAAACTGCAGGTGCTTCCTTATGATACCGACCATAACGCAATCGTAATCGAAACCAACAATCAAAGAGATATTTTCTTGTAGTCAATAATTTTGTTTATTTGATATCCGCAGGCCAATTCTCTTATTTCTTTAAAAGCCGTCGGGCTTTGCTTAGTTGTGTGAGCAGACGCGTTTCGACTACTTTGAGTCATCTTCAGTATCACTGGGTTTTTTCAGACGCAGCGTTAAAAGTGAGCGTTAAACAGGTTATATGAGCAAGAAGAGTGAGAGGCATTGAAGGGACCTGATGGTAAAAACAAGCCAAAATTGTTTAGGGTGAACGAGCGTAACGCACATACACAAATGCATTTTGTTGATCATTTGGTGGGGGAAATTCTATACAAACGCCGGTAATCATTCCGAATTGAACATTCGATGAAGAAGGAAGTCGTCATGAAACGATTGCCTTTCTTTAATTTGTGTGCAAAAATGGATGCGTGGATGTGAGAAGCTACGCGTTATTTAATAAATTTATAAAAGCGGAGGCCATGTTCAATTTCAGGAAACAACACGACTAATATCACGATTTCAATAAAGTTAAATTCCCTATTGTAAATCCATAGAAAATTAACAGTACGCATAATCTTCATAGAATCACATTATGATAAGCCAGTTGACAACACAACAAGAAAAATATGCGACTAAAAAGGATATTCAATTTAGAATTTATTTTTCAGAAAGCGGAAAAACACGGAGGTTCTAATAAATCCAATGAAGTTTGAATCGACAAACTTTAACAATCATAAAATACATTTTTCATTCCAGTTTTTGTTACCTCGTGCACAATTCAAGGCTAAAACATCAATTCTCAATCGCTTATCTCTCTGTCTTCGCTTTCATGTTGTCCGCACGACGTTTAACGATCAAATGATCCTTTTGACACATACACTCGCAAGACGTGTATCGTATACAAAAATGGGTTGGCTGAACTATGCAACGTGTAAACATAAGGGCGTAAGCGCGAAACCTGTTTGGATATGGGTTTTTACCATTCCCGTGTGAAAGAGCCCACTGAAGATGACTCAAAGTAGTCTGTGGCGACATTTCTGTACATTTTTATATTTCACACTTTGCATTTTGCCAATTTGACACCTGGCAATGTATAGTTTCAGTTTGCCATGACGAGTGAAATTTTATATGAATGCATGGATTTTTTTGTCGAGAATTTGATGTTCATACAGTAACGATTTTGTATTTAACTGTTATTACTTCTATTTACTTTAGCTCGTTAATAAACATAATGATTCATTCATTGCGTCATTATACTTAAAATTGAAATTTTCTGGATTTAGTTACGTTTATTATGGTTTTGATTGCTTTGGGTTGTTGAACTTATGCATCTAAGTTAGATTTACTAAATGGAAGTATTTACCACCTATCAATTAAGGAGCAACGCCATTATACAAGAGCGTTTTGTGGAAGTTATTGTATATATTGTATATATAATTTTTCTTTATTAGAATGTATGCGATACAGAGGCCTTATAGTGTGGATGTGGATGTGGAAGTTAAATTATTACTTCATCACCGTAATTCATCAATTGGTAACCCCGACGTGATCATGCAGTCTCAAGCACACTGCATAATGCTACCGAATACTACCAGCGCTGCACCACATAAGCAACGTCAAACGAAACGTAAAGGAGTCGTGCACGATGAACTTCTAAAGAGGGCCTCACACAACTGGTTCCCGCCACCAACTGAAGGTGGCACAGCCCAGCGCGACGCAAGTTCCTGTTGTTCCAGTCGCAACAACATAGGTTGCCGCAGTAGTTCCATTGAAGTTTTTGCCAATACGTGAGCAAATCCAATCATCTCAGCAGCAGCATATCCTGGCTTACAGGTATGGAGACCACCCTAGATATCACTTCCGCTTGGACATGCAGGAGGAGTGGTTGTTAGGAATCACCTCCAGAAAAAATTTATTTAAAATTAATTTAGTTAAAATATTCTTATTTATAGTAAAATATTGTATCATCTGTCATAGCTATATTTAGTCGTCATGGCAACAAATACTTAACATCAACACATAACAATACAGGGTTCGACCGGCCACAACCCAGCTTTGCTATATGTGGCAGAACCGGCCACAACTAAGCCCCGCTACATATTTCCTACTACTACTACTTCAATTTTTTTTACTCGACCGGACACAACCTAGCATTGTCCTATGCAGCTGAACCAGTCATAACCGAGCAGCATTCTTGTCCATTTATCAATCAATATATAATTTGACATGGACTTGAAAATTTATCGTTTCACTGAAAGGGGAGTAATGTGGCGACATTTCTGTACATTTTTATATTTCACACTTTGCATTTTGCCAATTTGACACCTGGCAATGTATAGTTTCAGTTTGCCATGACGAGTGATATTTTATATAAATGCATGGATTTGATGTTCATACAGTAACGATTTAGTATTTAACTGTTATTACTTCTATTTACTTTAGCTCGTTAATAAACATAATGATTCATTCATTGCGTCATTATACTTAAAATTGAAATTTTCTGGATTTAGTTTCGTTTATTACGGTTTTGATTGCTTTGAGTTGTTGAACTTATGCATCTAAGTTTGATTTACTAAATGGAAGTATTTACCACCTAACAATTAAGGAGCAACGCCATTATACAAGAGCATTTTGTGGAAGTTAAATTATTACTTCATCAACGTAAACACATCAAGTCGAACGCGTCTGCTCACACAATTGAGCAAGGCCCGACGGCTTTTAAAGACAAAAAAAAGAAAAAAAAAATTTATTCCTCATGCCTGCTCAACATGAAAATCATCGGTTGAATTTCAAAAAAAAACGGACTGGGGAAAGTTTCAAAAGAAGTTTAATCGGGGTACCAGAAGCAATGTCTTCCTTCTGATGATGGCAAATCTTGCTCAGTGGTTCCTAATGACAGGAAACTAAAAATGAAATAGGTCCCTATTTGTCGAAGTTAGAGAAGTTGACGTTGGAAACGATTAAGGAAGTTGTTCCCAAAATTATCCTTCAAAACAATATGGAAGGATATGAAACACCAACCATCGCAAGGTTGAAAAGCTTTCTTCTCACATGCATCAACAATATTTATCGACGATTTTCGGACTACAACCAAAGCCAACGAGCTTTGTTGAAATTATACCTGAAGGATATCCGGAACTTAATCCGTTCATACTTCAGGAGTGAGGTCAGCAATCAACGCGTGGAAAAATTGAGGGGTATTAGATCACGGGACCCAGATGGCATTTTCGCGAAAGTGAATGGCATATTCCGGAAAAAGTCTCAAGTAAAGGTATCGAATTTAGAAGTCACAAGTGATGAGATAAATCTTCTCGATAGGGCTGCCATCGAAATTGATAATACGACTCGGGGTGGAAATGGAAACAGGATTATTTGTGAGAGATTGCATAAACTTGCCCTGATGGGAATACATTTTGAATTGGTTCAATCTATTAAACCCTCAGAGAAAAAATCAAGTATTTTCAGAGGTCGTTGAAAAAAATGGTTTCAACTTAAAATCAAGCCTGAACGGCCATCATTTCAATGAAACATTAACATCTGACCTCATACTGAGCTTGAATCTAATTAATTACTTTGTCAGCTATGAAGACTTGTGTTTTATATTTTGCAGGATAAGCAACAAGAAATTATGTGGTAGTGATGGTATTCCAAATGTAGTTCTCCGACATTTGCCTGAGGTTGCTATTAGGAATTATTGCATATTGTTCAACAACATGCTGATCAATTCATATTTCCCAAATAAGTGGAAAAAAAGCTAAAGTATTTCCGATCTTGGAGAAAAGAAAAGAATCTTCATGCCCCAAAAGCTATCGCCCAATCAGCCTGGTGCCTAACATCAGCAAGGTGTTTGAAGTGATACTCAACAGAGCATTAAACGCCCACATTGAGGAAAATGAGTTGATGCCGAATTGCCAATTTGGTTTTTGTGCCAGGCATTTGAGCATACATGCAATAACGAAAGTATCTTCAGACATCTATTGGAAACTAAATGATAGAGAATGTGTTGGCGCATGCGTCATTGATATGGAGAAAGCCTTCGATACGGTGTGGCTAGATGGACTAGTTTTTGAAGTCCTTCAGGACAAGTTCCCCAGACACCTTATCGCCATGATGTGCAGTACGTTATACGGAAAATGATTTGTTTTAACTGACGGAAATCTGACAACAATGCGCGAATTCAAGGTCTTGAATGGTCTACAGCAGGGAACAGCTACTGCGCCTCCGCTCTTCTCAATTTTCATTTGCAAGCTATTGAACGGCTTTGATTTTAACGTCTCGTCAACGCGATCATTGGTAGCGTTTGCTGATGATCTGATCATATATACGGCAGACCGAAAAGCTACAATAGTTCAGAGCTATCTCCGAAAAATGTTCAATTATGTACAGCTATACACTGACAATTGCCGAATGAAAATCAATGCGCAGAAGGGCGAAACGATCTTGTTTTGGACAACGGTGCAGGGGGTCAGTCAAGACCTGAAACGTGATTGGAAAGATTTCCACATCATGGCTGGCAAGGGTAGTTTAGAACGAGTTCCACATAAATCTTGTATTCAGTACCTGGGTGTTCATCTTGGTCAGTATCTGTACTGTACTGAACATGTGAAAATCATGCTCAGTAAGGTACTAAAAGTAGTCCTGGCTTTAAGAAGACTCTTTCATTCCAAATACGTTGATCAAAATTATCTGTTACAAGACACTGGTTAGACCAGTTATGATATATGGATGTCAGATCTGGTACAACCAGAGTGCTAGTACTATGAAAAAATCAAGAGTTTTCGAAAGGGAATGTCTTCGTGCATGTGCTGGTTTGTACAGAAAGCCTGAGACGGATTGGAAACATTACATATCGAATAGGCAAATTTGATCAAACTGCTGAAGTGACAAGAGTCGATATCTTCATATTGAAACTTCTTCGGAATCATATCGCAAGAATTGTGACTGTGAGTGAAAACCCTTGGATTTCACAGCCGTTCCACCCTATAGACAGGTATATTGGTACTCGCTTCACTGCTGGCTTCGTTCCTCCAGAAGCATTCGTGTATTTGGACATGAATCGATATGTTTTTGATTCTGACGGCGTCCCAGTCATATATCACATATATCGACGGGCCACCGATAAGAAGGTAAAATTTCCTCCGAATTTGAGTTCACGAGACCAACAATTCCAATGGAGATACTCATTTGCTAGATTCGTTGAAGCTGATCGAATTGAGACGGGGCAATCTAGGTATTGATGGCTGAATGACAATGTCTAAATTATTCGTATTTATTTTCAGTTTTGGTGTTTTTCGTTATTTAGTTTTTGAGTTTCAGCTCATTATTGCTACATTTAGTATTGTTGTTTATTTGTGTTAAAAATTAAGTATAGGTTAGGTATATGTTATTTTTATTATATAAGGTTAGAGATAAGGTTAAACGTTTAGGTTAGGAACATTGTTATAGAATTTTTTAAGTATAAGATAAATTTTTTTATTGTATTTTATTAGAATTAAGTTGAAACATATTAGGTGTACGATCAAAGTTCACTGTTGTGTTTGAATTATAAATAATTTTAGGATAGTATTGGTTGTTTTTTTCTCCTTTTTCCAATTGAATTCTTAAAAATATGTAATAATCTTAATTAATTGAATTTGCTAGAGTTTTTTTTGGAAGAAATATGTTTAATGATAACGTATCAATTTAGAGAGCCATTTGGGCCATTAAGTTTTTGTATGTATATTGTTTGGAATTTGCTTTACATTCTTTCAAAATTTATACCGATTAGTATTGAATAAAGCGCGTTTGACTTTGACAAGATTCGATACATTCACTCCACACTTCTAATAGAATAAGCTATTTACTTTCATGAAAACGCTATCTGGGTCCTTTGGGCTAGTACTCCTCAATTTTTTCGCCCATTAATTGCTGACCTTACTCTGAAGTATGAACGACTTAAGCTCCGGACATTGTTCAGGTGTAATTTCAACAAATCCAACGCATTAATTGGAGGAACTATCTTAGTTACCTTATTATTTTCAATAGGAGAACCAGCAGATCCTTCTCCTGATTTATAGAATTTAAGCATTCGATAAAATTATCGCTAGAATCTTTAAAATTTCTTTTGTTTTCTTGGCACTCCATCTCGGTATCCATATCGTCATTCATCGCAGAAGTACCGCACAGTAATTTGCGCTGTCGTTTGCACCTCCCGTGCTTATTATGATATCGGCATCATAGATTGTTGCCTTCTTCGTATCTTGTATTATTGGTTTCTTTGTTTGTTGAGCCTTTTGGAGGGCTACTTTATTTTCGCTCGTCTTGTGTGTTTCAGCTTCCTGTTTATCGGACATATGTACTTTGTAGCTTCATCATTTTAGTTTTGATGACGTTTCATAATTTACGAGTCATTTCATTTTTTTGGTAACTCTTTCCAGTTTTTCGCTTGATAGCATACTACGTTTCCCATGTTCAAAATTTTTCTATTCGATTTTTCTTTTCATTTCATTTGTTGCATTTGAAATGCCTGGCCTTGGGTCCCCCAACGACGGCAAGCCGTCGGGCTCCTGCATGCCCCCGGTGAAAAAACGCTACTTTTTCGCAAGCAAGATATTCGAAAAATTGTTCGAATAATTTGACGATGTAATAAGTTTTAAAAAATTAATTGCGAATTGACATGTAAGAAATTATTTTAATTTTAAAAAATTATTGGCAGGAGCTTTTAAAAACACGTCTATACGCAACGAATGCTAGACGTAGAATTCTTCTTTTATTATAATTCAAGTCAAAATTGAGTTAAACATAGTCAAATAACTGTTTGATTGATCGTGTTTTATGTTTTGATATAGTAGGCTCAATTTTCAGAGTGTTATTCGTAATAGTCAAGTTGGACATTTATCTTTACACTCTACCCTACAATTTAATTTTTTTTAAACTTTTCGCCGAAATAGAATTTTAAGTTATCTTCAAAACAAACGTAGTTAGACATCAACAGGACGTTTATTAACCATCAGCATCAAATGGTAGCCGCCAACGGACCAAAATACCCAATCCCATTTGCCAGAAATTTCATAACGTATTTATTAATCTATAAATTCTATAAACGGTGCTGCTGCGTAATGTTACCAAATTAATCTTACCTTAAATGAGTATGAGTGGGAGCCTCTTCTGGATTATATGTGAAGTTCACAGGCTCCAGGCTATTCACATGATCAACAGACCGCTTCAGTATCCTGGGAAACGATGGAAATTTCAATAAATAAGTGGAATTTTGCCGTTCGATGCACATGGCTGCTTCTGGACGGATGAATCCTAATGGGAGAGTGAAAATCACCCACGACGCTAGCGATGCGAGCAGCAACTTCTTTCCATTTTTCCACCTGCAATGTCGAGAAAAGGAATAAGTATAAGATCATTATAAACATTGTTATGTACGCAAAACTAAATATATAATCCTGAACTGAATGCTCATTATTTCTTCTCTTTCGTTTTATCCTTTCAATTCGTCTATCGAGACGTACTTAAGCATTTCTTATGGCTGCTATTACTGCTACGATAACAAAGTCCTCGTTATCCTCTCTTACCTGTCAGCATAAGAGCCCCAAAACGGAGCTGAAAGGAACTCCACAAATGGCCGCGTACCAATCAACAGACCACACTGTCCTGGATTCATTCCCATTTGCTTGAAGTAGACACCCATCAGCGGGAACAAGGAGCCGAACGCCGAGTAGAAGCAAAAGTAGAAGCTTTTCACGGGTAGTAATTCTTGGTCGACTGTTCCGCAAAACATTTCAATGATATCCGATTTTCCACGAATTTTATGTGTGGCTTCTTTGGGCTGGGGATACCTGTGGGTGAGGTAGTGAAATAAGTAGAAGAGAATATTAATAAATTATCGGAATATTTGTAAGCACCCGAGGGAAAAAGAAACGCAAAACAAATTTTTGCACTTAAATACTTGATGTCTATATTTAGTTTTAATGCCGTCTTCCTTACGTTTTTTTTTTCCTTCACCATCCATCATGAGAGTAATGACCTTCCTGAATCCATAATGACTGTGAATTTATTTTTCTATGGAAGGAATAATATTTGCTAAAAACATTGTCATGAATAAGTTATCGGTTCCCAAAAGGGAGGTTGAGCTGAATTCAATACGTCTCTGTTATGTGCATAAATTATAATCTTAAACGAATCCTTTTTCCTCGGTCGAGTGGACAGCAAAATAGAAATATCGCATACTTACAGATTCGGATCAACTTCACCCTCTGCTTCGGGGTTGACACGAGGCCGGATAGGTCCACCACCTCCTCCCGGCGGACCCATTTGATTTGTCGTATATTGGCTGTATCCGCCGCCAATGTCATCGTTCGAGTAATCGTTCATTTCGTTCTCTAAGCGTCTGAGAGTTCCTCACAGGACCCGAACGGAGACCAGTAAAGCTAGAGCGAAGGGGTTTTGTGGAAGTGTTTGAAATTAATCGCTGTGTCAGCGGATAATGCTTTATTATATCACTTCTAATGGTCCATTATGTCTGTAAAAAGAATAAACATAAAAAGGACACTTCATCAGAATGTTAAGCAGATCTTATGGATTGTATTTCAATTTATTTTATTCTTTGTATTTGCTAAAGAAATGCGTGTCCTTCACAGTTACGCTTGCATTGTGAGACTACAAAAAACTAAAAAGGATGGAGTAGTTTCCCATTGTTCTTGTAAAAGGTCGTGGAGGCAAGTAAACTGCGATTTATATAATAGGCTCAGGCTGTAAAATCTGTTTCGCTGTTGATGCCACGTCCTTTTTATGTTGCTGCTTGCTTTGTGGCCCATAAACGCGGATTTGTGCTTTATTTTACGGCATTCGTCCTTGTTCTGATATCGATCCAAAAATAAAGGACACTTTTCTATGAATGACTGAGACGAAAAGAGGACTTGTCTCGTGGGATGGTGTGGATATGTGATAGGACTAAAAGCTCCAAGAAAACATTCTATAAATGAATTTACTTGACAAAAGAACAGTAGTATACAAGAATAATAAATATAATTATCATAAGTGAGCGATCTACCACAAAATAATTCAATTCATTTGTACAAACAATTCCACTCCGTTCATATCCTCTTCCGAAGAAACCATTTATTTACATTTAAGAAAAAGATACTCGGACTGAAGCTTGCAAGTATATCATAATCGTATCTTATTCGTACATGCAATCCTCTCATTCAAAGGATAGCTTTCTTTTTTCTAAGATTTCCTGCCGGAAGAAATCTAGCAAGCTTTATTTGATTCATTACAGTGATTGCTTGGGGTAGGAAGTGTTTTCTTGAGGGATGAATGAATACATAAGTGAAGATGGTCCTTAAAAACATTCGAACTAGTAGAAACGACTGAACAACTTGAGGTGTATGGAAATAAAGCATGTCAAGGCTTCTTGGAATTGTGAAATTTTTTATGAGAGAAGTTAGCGAAAATAGATAGCCCTAGAAATATGTTCGTAAGAAATATGTGAAATTTGGGGAATTTCCAATGTTCGTGAAGTATTGCAGCGATGGTCTGCTGCCTGGGCGAGTGAAGATATTAGTGCTCGCTGGAATTGGCCTTGTATGAGGACACGTGTATGTGCTGGCAAGCTAGCATTATGGTGTCGTGGAGCGGCTTATTTCCCCCAGGAAAAGGGCCCACTAGCAAAAATTTCGCATTCACGAATTAAATGATTGATTCACGGTACAATGGTCTCGAGGCCAGACTACCTACCGAATGAATATAATACCAAAGTACGACAGACCGAGCGTGATTAACGCGCGTGGGACTCGAGAGGATCTCGTCATTACTACTTGATTCTTAAGACCACCAAATAAAAGTGGGGTATCGAGGTGGAAACGGTGCATCCTAGAACCTTCTCATCCAGATCAAGATCCATTGTAGACGTGGCCGTAGATTTTACATTCAACCCTGGAATGGTAATCATTTTTCGATTTGAGGAACATGCCAACTGTTTCCTCTCCTTGCTTCAAACCAGCAAGCGTTTGCACTTCTCTTTCTAGGAGTGCATCGCAAGTTTGGTTGTCTAAAGGTAGCCTCACCGTGAATTATGAGGCTGTGAACAAGAAACATTCAAGTAAGTGCAACGTAAAACTCACATCGTCAAATCGGCCAATGCCAATGCTAAAAATACATTAATATACGTCATTTCGACGAATGTTTACCAAAATAAGTATATTTATATTCATCAGTTTGACGGATTTTTTCCATAACAAGTACATTTACACTCATTTATTCGACGAAACTTTATCAATAATGAGTGAAAAGTACTCAGCAACCAATCGAAGATACTTACGTGGTTCCTTCTTTTACTGTTTCAGAAACGGAACGTAAAATCCTAACTGAGGAGACTTTAGAGTTATTAGAAAACGATTCTTTCGATGCCGAAGATGTGTTACTGAATGAAGACTTTAGTAGTGGCTCGAATGATGAATACATACATTCCTGAAGATGATCAGAACACCAAAATCGAAGAAGCTATTTTCAATACAGATATGGCTACAACGGAAAAGAAGACTCCTAGGAAAATGAAAGCAAAGAAACAAAAACACCAAAGAAACGAAGATGTAGACGCTATTGAAGAAAATAGTGGTGAGTTGAAGTTGACAGTTCAAGAAGAATAACTTACCTTAGAAAACGGATTCACCTGGCAAACACAAAGCACTGCAAAACAAGGTAAGAAATCAGCTTTTCATGTGGTACATGTTCGCCCAGGCCCCACATAATCAACTGATCAACTACACATCCAATCCTTTAGATGCCTTTTTGCTTTTTTTCTCAAACGATATAATACGAGAAACACTAACATATACTGACAGAGAAATTGAGCTTAAAAGAGAAAAATATAAGTTAAAAAATACTACTCGGAAAAAGACCAGTCTGGAAAAACTAAAAGCCTTCTTAGGATTGCTAATTTTGAGCGCCGCACTGAAAAGCAATCACCTGTCTACACATTCTTTGGAACACTCCCAAAATAAACGATTTGTTTTCTGATAAATTATTTCAGGTTTGATGACAGGATCACAAGAGATATTTCTGATAAGCTAGCACCCATTCGAAAAATATGGAAGGTTTTTACTGGAAAATTATCGGAACTATTATAAACCTTCTTCATATCTTACAATTAACGAGCAGTTGGCGGGTTTTCGGGGCGCTGTCCTTTTAAAATGTGTATACCCAGCAAGCCAGATAAGTATGGCATGAAGCTTATTATGATGTGTGATAATGGGTCAAAGCATATCATCGATGCGATTCCCTGAACAGGGAAAGAAAGTGTTTCCAAAGGAGTGCTTGCCGTAGACTCTTTTTCTTCGTAGCCCTACAGCCTTTTTTAGACTTCGCTTAGAGATAGTTAGAGTATCTCATTGTCATGATCTATCAATGTATCGGCACTCCACAAGGTGATATGATCCACTCAACTCCGATACGTTCTGATTTTAAACCAGCACGTATCATAACTGAATAGGCTTGTAGTCTGTCTGAAGAACCATTTGAACTAAATCTCGTTGACGCCAACGAAACTTGAACCAGAGACCTTCGGCTTACGGGCTTAGTGCTCTAACCACTAAGCCACGCGGACTTCCTGCCGTAGATTACTACGTGGAAAAATTAATTTCAACTGTTTCTGGTTCCAATAGGAACATAATAATGGACAACTGTTTTTCCAGTACACTTTTGTTTCTAAAACTCAAAAAGCAACATAAGCTTACTGCTGTTGGAACCGTTAAAACAAGAAACAAGGACTGGCATATGACTTTAAGAATCTTGACTTCAGACAACCAGGGACTTCTTTTTTTTTCTTCACAGACGACGTTTCAGCAGAGCCATGTAAGCCGAAAAAAAAAACAACTTGTCTGTGTGCTGTCTTCACTTGATACTGAACAAGCTATCGGAGACAAAAATAAGCCTGAGCACATAGAATCAAATAAAGGGAGGTGTTGATGTATTTGATCAACTTTGCCATGGCATGAATGCAATACGAAAATCCAAGCGATGGCTCATGTGGTTTTTCCACGATATGATCAGTATTGCATCAATAAATGCCTTTGTGACCTACTGTCACAATTTTCACAACAATGCTCCAGATGGCAAAAAACCATTGCCTCGTTTTAAATTTATATTAATATCAGATTCGATAGAGATTCGTTTGGACATACCCACACAATACACAGCAGTGAAAATGAAAATTCCGGATGTGTTGAATACAAGCAGCAATTCTAGAAATTCTATAAATAATGATCCGGAAGCAACCAGCGTACTAACGAATAGTAAACCATTAAAAACTAAAGTTGAAAAATATGCCGATACTGTCCTTACACATTGAGGAGGATGACAAAGACGTGTTCTCTAAATGTCCATCACATATTTGTGGTGAGCACCAGATGATTTTATGTACAGAGTGCAAAAAGAAATAAGATATAAACAATTTCAAGTATTTTTATTCTGTTCAACGATGTTTATTATACTACAACGAAGTTTATTATATTAATTCAAGCTATATAAAGGAATTAAGTCATTTTAAAAGTGTTTCTTTTGAAGGTTTTCTAGGACTTCCCATTGAAGTAGTCAAATCAATGAATGTTTATCAATGAACGCTTGATTTTAAGATTATCATTCTAGTGTTAAATGAAAAATTCATATAAACATTATTTGCATCAATTTTGCCTTTCAATGTTAAAATAAGAATGTTCCAGATTTATTTGAAGTTTTATATTGTCGCGTGTTTTCGGTTCGCGGCCAATAATTTTAATGTTCCGGGAAAGTGAAAACGCAATGTCTTTTAATTTAAGTTAAAAGAATTTATTTAATTACAAAAGTGCACAATAACCAATTTAACAATTTAACACTTTCACTAAATTTAATTTTCACTATGAAAAAAAATCTAACACTTGTCCATAAATTTCTTATCGCAATTGTCTTCTAAATCACTTCGCACTCAAACAATCAATCGTCTTTACTTCGCGTTCCACTATATCCCAGTTTTCCTTCGCGGTTGTAATGAATGAATCCCCCCATTCATTCAGCTCGCCTTTATATAGGGTCTCTACCTATTCACCCATTTCTCGTACATTATCGAATGTTCTACCGAGAGGTACCTGGTAGGTTCGAGCAAATTAATGAATGGAGTGACGTCACTTGCAGATGTTGATCATGCTTGTTGGGTTCTCGTGGGTTCGAGTAAATTCATTTGTTGATGTTGATTATGAAAACAATTGCGACAGCAGCTCGCAGAATTGTTTGTACATGTAATTATTTGTACATGTAACACTGCCCCCACCTCAGTTCTTTTCGCCCCGAAAAGATGTGTCGCTATTTGTAGTCAATTCTCCCTGGGTGTAATATGGGGTAAGACGGTCCAGATGCACGATTTTCATTTTAGCTCTCGGCTTACGATGTTCCTGTATTCGGTATACGACGTCGTTGATTCGCTTTGTAACTCGGTATGGTCCCTCCCAATTATGTTGCAACTTTGGAGACCTACCCTTTCGCCGTTGCGGGTTATAAAGCCACACCAAGTCATCTTGCTGGAAGCCAGTAGAATTAGCCTTTAGATCATACCTGGTCTTCATGCGGTCAGTAGCTGATTCGAGGTGTTTTCCCACTGTCCGATGTATCTGGTTCAACCGTTGTCTTAGATCACTTGCGTACTCCGAGACCGTTTGGGGGTTCTCAGGGGGTGTTCCGAACTTTATATCGGCTGGCAAACGAATAGTCTTTCCAAAAATGACTTTGGCTGGGGCTTGGCCCGTCGATGCATGTTCAGCGGCTCTATACGCCATTAAAAATAGTGGGATATGTCGGTCCCAGTCCCTTTGGCTCTCGTCAACCATCTTGGCCAGGTGTTTATTGAGCGTGCCGTTGAAACGTTCGACCATTCCATCGGATTGGGGATGCAGCGGTGTTGTCCTCGTTTTCCGTATTCCGAGCAGCTCGCACATTTCGCCAAAAACTAGTGACTCAAAGTTTCGGCCTTGGTCCGAATGTAGCTCGCCAGGTACGCCGTACCTACTGACCCAATTTAACACTAGCCGTTCAGCTACAGTAGTTGCTTCCTGGTTGGGAATGGGGTAGACCTCGGGCCACTTGCTGAAATAATCGGCTACAACCAGCGTGTATCGATTTCCCCATTCAGATTCAGGAAAGGGTCCTGCGATGTCAACAGCAATCCTTTCAAACGGTACCCCCACGTTATAGGTTTGCATTTGTCCTCTCAGTCGTCGCTTTGGGCCTTTGACGGAAGCGCGAATTGTGCATCTACGACACCAGTCCTCTACGTCTCCTCGAGCTGGAGCCAGTAGAACCTTTCCAGCAATTTCGCTAAGGTCTTGTTAACACCAAGGTGGCCTCCCGAGGATCCTTCATGCATTTCCTTAATCACATTGTGGATTCGGCTTTTGGGTAGTATAGTTTGCATCCTATAGGAGCTGCCATCCGCCGTTTCCCATTTCCGCTTGAGTACGCCACCCTCCACCTGTAGGGAGTTCCATTGTGCCCAATAGCTTTTCAGGGTTGCGCCATGCATCGAAACGTCCTTCCACTCCGGTCGCCCAGTTGTCTCCTTCCATACGAGCAATGGTCCGATGTCTTCATCGGCTACCTGGGCATTTCGAATCTCCTCCGATGACCAACCTTCATCGAATTCCGCCGTTATCAGTCGCAGATCAACGGGCGGTTCCTTTTCCTCAATCCGTCGGCAATGCTTGCAGTTAGCTGGACATGGATGACGAGATAGAGCGTCAGCAATTCCATGAACTCTGCCCTTGTGAAGCAGTTGGGGCCTCACCAGGTCTGGTCGGATCGTCGATCGGGTTGCACCAGTGTCGTTTGTTAGGGGGCATTGTTCTTCACCAACTTGACCAGGAAGGCATCTGTCTGCTTCTCCACGATGTTGCCTTGGCACGGCGCTGGGGATGTCGATACTCCTAGCCAACGTTCGCCCCACGAAGTTGGCCCTTGCAGTTTGATGGGCCTCCATTCTAGGCTCCTGGCACGGTCTGGATCTCCACCACCCTGGACAATAGCTCGGTCTTCTTCCCTTCTTGCAGTCTCTTTGCAGGTGCCCTTTTTCCCCGCAATTCCAGCATCTAGGCGCACCATTCACCTGCAGCTCTCGCTCAATTCCTACGCGCTCACACCTGCAATTATCTGCCAGTACCTCGCGAACCCGGGTAGTAGTACGGGTCACATTTTTGGCTGCCTCAAAATTTAAACTATAAGCCAATGCATCCTTGACTGTTTGCTTTTGAGCTAACCGCACGGCTTGTTGCAATTCCTTGTCCTTTAAGGCGCTGATGAATGCTTCTGCTGCTACGTCATCTCGATGTTCTGGGTCGTACGCTGGGTAAGCCAAAAGCGCCAGTCGCTCAATGTCTTGTGCTAGCTGCTGCAAGGTTTCGCCAGACTTCTGCATCCGATGCCGTAGCTGTGCCCGGTAAATCTGCTTCAGATGATCGTCTCCGTAACGCATGTCCAGCGCATTCATTATAGCAACCGGGTTTGAATGCAGCTCAACGGGGATAGTCTGCAAAAGCTCGGCAGCTGGGCCTTTTAGAGCAAGAATTAACGCAGTTGCTCGTTCCTGCTCATTCCAGTGATTTAGCCTAGCGGCTGCTTCAAACTGGATTTTGTAAATACTCCAGACTGTTCGCCCATCGAATATTGGTGCTTGCACATTTCTAGATGAGCTTTGCGCTGCGGTTATCATTGGGGCTGGTGTGGCGGTTATTACTGCCTTCGCAGCTTCCAAGTCCTTTTTCACTTTTTCCATCTCATGGTTCATTCTTTCTTCGACCTGGCTGACCTTTTCCTCGACCTGGTAAACCTTTTCTTCGACCTGGTCAACCTTTTCCTCGACGCCTTTAATTTGCTTGTTAAGACTACTGAGCTCCGCTTTTATTTCGGTGGACTGTTTTTGAAAATCTGCCTTGATTTCGATCGCTTGTTGATCCAGCTTCACTGATTGTTCATTAAGCTTCACAGTTAAATTAGATGACTGTTGTCACTGCTCTTGCTGCATCAGCATTAACATTTGCAATATCGCATTTTCTGGCATTTTATTGTTTCGGCTGTTTTTCTACCAGCTTCCACGTTAATTTTCACTATTGTGCACAAAAATGTTCAAAGGTTTTCACTTCCAAAATTTTTCTATCCCACTTCTGACACCATTGTCGCGTGTTTTCGGTTCGCGGCCAATAATTTTAATGTTCCGGGAAAGTGAAAACGCAATGTCTTTTAATTTAAGTTAAAAGATGTTGATTATGAAAACAATTGCGACAGCAGCTCGCAGAATTGTTTGTACATGTAATTATTTGTACATGTAACAATATTATATAATGGAATCACACGATACTTTAACATAAATGGGAAATCCAAGCAGAAGCCTACTCTACACTGCATCTTGACCCGGAGGGGGGTGTTGCGATGAGGAACTGCTTTCACCTCGATACCCTACTCTTTTTTGGGGTTCAAATTTGCAAGTAGTAAAGAAGAGATCTTATCAAGTCCCGCGCGCGTTAATCAGGCTCGGCCTGCCGTACTTTGGTATGCCATTCCTTCGGTAGGTTACCTCAGCCTCGACACCGTCAAACCGCGAATCTGTGATTTAATTCGTAAATACGTAGTGAGCCCCTGTGTTGGGGAAAAAGACCCGCCCCACGACACCATAATGCTAGCCTGCCAGTGCATTCACGCGTCCTCAGACAATGCCAATTCCAGCAAGCACTAATATCTTCACTTTCCGAGGTAACAAGCCATCGCTGCAATCCTTCACGGACATTGGAAATTCTCAAAATCACTACAAAACGGCGCGCAACGTGGGGCCCAAAAAGCCCGGCTCTATCAACAGTCGAGAGAGATGGAAAGACCGAATATAATATTGAAAATCACTACAAAATAGCGCGCAACGTGGAGCCCAAAAAACGGCTGTATCTACAGTCAAAACCCTGAGAACTCCACGTGGGAGTTCCTTCGACTAGGGACTTTGGACCCAGCTTGCCCGTCAAAGATGGTTGTGGGGGCGCCAGCAACTTATCCCCTGGTTCCAAGTATCCGTCAAACGAGAAACGCGGCCACCGAATACTCCCACATAGCTGGAAATACGTCCTACTATTTTTTAACCTAGCAAGGAAGGGCTTGTCGAGGCTGGGGCGACCACATTGCACTCTTTCGCGGGATCAGTTTACCTGACGTAACTGGCGCTGGATACCCAAGCTAAGCATTAAAACACAACCCAGCCAGGTGTACAATCCAATCCTGAATAA
This sequence comes from Odontomyia ornata, assembly GCA_963969285.1. NCBI lineage: Eukaryota > Metazoa > Arthropoda > Insecta > Diptera > Stratiomyidae > Odontomyia > Odontomyia ornata. Next base: position 54,208,718 of record OZ017742.1, on the reverse strand, counting down.
ATATTTCTTTTTGTAATAAAATCCACGATTTTATATAAAAATCACCATTCACAAGTTAAGGTATGAGTTTTAGACATCCACCGTTACAAAATCTTGCCATACGTTTTCTTTGTGAAAATAAGTTATGAGTTCTAGTCCTCTACCAAATCTTCGATATAGATACAAATCCTTAACTTACGTCTACTGTTCCTGTTTGGAGGTCCCCAAAGTAACTCGCGTCGCATAGTTTTCCATCCAGCGCGCTACTTGTTGAATTTCTACCGCCAGTCTTCCCTGTTTCTAATGTTAATTACTTCGCTTTCACTGTGATAAAGTACGTCCCTCTATCACTGTTGTAGTTTCTTCCTTCGTTGAAGTCCAGGATACATTTTTTTGTGGCTCGTCGCACTCGAACCTCAGCCGTCGATCCTTGTCCACCAAAATGAGACCCGTTCTTTGTTTATAGGTTTTTCATCGGCTTGGTTTCAACCGGCGAGCCGTTAATTTCTCTTTGGGGTGACTCGACATTCAATTGTGGAGTGGATTTGCATCAGCCGTTGCTCATCGGGCAATTGAAAACCAAATTTCCCTTCATCTAGTACATTCGCCCATCCGGTGAAAATACCAAAGTTACTAACATTCTCTCAGTACTGTGTTGTGCAAATGTTTATTTGTTTACTTATCGAAGAACAATCAGTTAAGTAGAGAGAACATAGTTCAGCTCGTAAGTATTCATGCACCGGATAAGTAATTGTAATATTTTAAAAGTTTTTGTTTTCAGATCATTCCTTCTTCGTGCTGCTGTGTTTTGCTCTGCACGTATTTTTTCGACTAGTGATGCTGGAAATCTATTAAAAATGTTTGGTGGTGTTGAATGTTTTCTGCGTCTCCAAAAAGGAATTGTCATTTTTATAATCTGCCATTTTTTTCCGTATTGGATAAATTTTGTGCCGCTGACAACATATCTTTTGCTGATGAGTATTTTTAGGGTTTTGTCCTAAAATACAAAACCCTATTGGAATCACGACCTGTGTCCATCTGTCCGTCCGTCCGTCCGTCAGTATGTCACAGCACTTTTTCTCCGAAACTTTAGAAGCTACAGCCATGAAACTTTGTGGAAAGGTCAGAAGTGGCGACTTCTTGAAAGTTTTGTGGTGGAAATTTTTTTCAAGGGGTCTAAGGGGGTCTCTTCATATAGGGAGGTGACCCCTCAAAAAAAATTTCTCCATTGGTAGTCGAGTAGGGTGTCGTTGGAAAGGTCTTAATGATATCTTTTTAATTCAAGTCCTAAAATTGCAGTATCGGTACCGTCGGGGGCAGGGGAAGGGGAAATGTACGAACCTGAAGGAGATCGACTGTGTCCTCACCACAGGCCAGACCCTTCAATAAAAATGTTTGGTTCTTTTCGCTTTTCAGGGTGTCCGTGAAATGCGGAACATCTCTAGAATTTAAGGCACTTTTTGTTGCCTGGAAATCAACCAACGACTTAGTCCTAATTGTCAATTTATCGGCATTGACTCAAAGTCAAGGTCAAAGTCAAAAGCGCTTTATTTAATACCAATCGTTATAATTTTTTAAAAGAACATAAAGCAAATTCCAAACAATAAAACTATAAAAAACTAAATGGCCCGAATGGCTCTCTAAATTTATACGTTATCAGTTAAGCACATTTAATGAAAAAAATACACTTGCAAATTTAAATTAATTAAGATTATTAGATATTTTTTGATTCAATTGGAAAAAGGAGAAAAAACCAACCAGCATTATTCAAAAATTACTTATACTACTAACACAACAATGAACTTATATCCTATACCTAATATGTTACACCCTAATTCGAAATAAGTTCAATCAAAAAAAAAAAAAACAAAAAACTTTACCTTATATTGAAAACTATACCTAATTTATAATACAAATAAACAACAATACTAGATGTAGCAATAATGAGATGAATCTAAAAAACTAAGTAACGAGAAAAAGCACAAAAAGAGAAAATAAACACGAATAATTTAGACATTGTCATTCAGCCACCAATACCTAGGTTGCTCCATCTCAGCTCGACCAGCCTCAACGAATCTAGCAAATGAGTATAGTATCTCCATTGGAATTGTTGGCCTCGTGAACTCAGATTCAGAGGATATTTTATCTTCTTATCGGTGGCCCGTCGGCTTATGTGATATATGATTGGGATGCCATCAGAATCAAAGACATATCGATTCATATCCAAATACACGAATGCTTCTGGAGGAACGAAGCCAGTAGTGAGGCAAGTCACAATATACCCGTCTGTAGGGTGGAACGGCTGTGAAATCCAAAGGTTTTCACTCACAGTTACAGATCTTGCGATATGATTCCGAAGAAGTTTCAATATGAAGATATCGACTCTTGTCACTTGAGGGGTTTGATAAATTTTTCTATTCGATATATGGTGCTTCCAATCCGTCTCAGGCTTTCTGTACAAACCAGTACATGCACGAAGACATATCCTTTCGAAAACTCTTAATCTTTCCATTGTACTTGCACTCTGGTTGTACCAGATCTGGCATCCGTATGTCAAAACTGGCCTAACCAGGGTCTTGTAACAAATAACTTTGACTTTTTGATCAATGTATCTGGAATGAAAGAGTCGCCGAAGGGCCATGACTACTTTGAGTGCTTTACTGAGCATGATTTTCACATGTTCAGTACAGTACAGATACTGATCGAGATAAACACCGAGGTATCGAACACAGGATTTATGTGGAACCCGTTCTGAACTACCCTCACCAGCCATAATGTGGAAATCCTTCCAATTACGTTTCAGGTCTTGATTGGCCCCCTGCAGCGTGGTCCGAAACAAAATTGTTTCGCACTTCTGCGCATTGATTTTCATTCGCCAATTGTCGGTGTAGAGCTGCACATCATTAAACATTTTTTGAAGATTGCTCTGAACAATTGTAGCTTTTCGGTCTGCCGTATAGATGATCAGATCATCAGCAAACGCTACCAATGATCGCGTTGGGGAGACATTAAAATCAAAGCTGTTCAATAGCTTGCGAATGAATATTGAGCAAAGCAGGGGCGCAGTAACTGTTCCCTGCTGTAGACCATTCAAGACCTTGAATTCGCGCATTGTTGTCAAATTTCCATCAGTTACAACAAATGATTTCCCGTATAACATATTGCACATCATGGCGACAAGGTGCCTGGGGAACCTGTCCTGAAGAAGTTTGAAAACTAGTCCATCTAACCACACCGTATCGAAGGTTTTCTCCATATCAATGAGACATGCTTCAACACATTCTTTGTTGTTTAGTTTCCAACAGATGTCTGAGGTTACTTTCGTTACTGCATGTATGGTCGAATGCTTGGCACGAAAACCAAATTGGCAATTCGGCATCAACTCATATTTCTCAATGTGGGCGTTTAATGCTCTGTTGAGTATCACTTCAAACACCTTGCTGATGTTAGGCAGCAAGCTGATTGGGCGATAGCTTTTGGGGCATGAAGATTCTTTTCCTTTCTTCAAGATCGGAAATACCTTAGCCTTTTTCCACTCATTTGGGAAATATGAATTGTTCAACATGTTGTTGCACAATATGCAATAATTCGTAATAGCAACCTCAGGCAAATGTCGGAGAACTATATTATACCGTCAGTACCACATGATTTTTTGTTGTTTATTCTGCAAAATATGAAACACAAGTCTTCATAGCTGACAAAATAATCAATAAAATTCAAGCTCGGTATGAGGTCAGATGTTAATGTTTCATCGAAATGAAGAATTGATCGGCCGTTCAGGCTTGATTTGAAGTCGGAAACTTTTACTTCAACGACCTCCGAAAATATTTCATTCCTTCTTTCTGGGTTTGGCAGATGAATCAATTCAAAATGTGTTCCAATCAGGGCAAGTTGCTGCAATCCATCACATCTAATCCTGTTTCCATTTTTATCCGGAGTCGTACTATCAATTTCGATACCAGCTCTATCGAGAAGATTTATCTCATCACTAGCGACTTCAAGATTCGATACCTTCACTCGAGACTTCTTGCGGAATAAGCTATTCACTTTCGCGTAAACACCATCTGGGTCCTGTGGGCTAATACCCCTCAGTTTTTCCGCCCATTGATTGCTGACCTCACTCCTGAAGTATGAACGGATTAAGTTCCAGACATTCTTCAGGTGTAATTTCAACAAAGCCAACGAGGGATGGTTGTAGTCCAAAAATCGTCGATAAATATTGTTGACGCGGGTGAGAAGAAGGCTTTTCAATCTTTTCAACCTTGCGATGGTTGGTGTTTCATATCCTTCCATATTGTTTCGATGTTTAATCTTGGGAACAACTTTCTCAATCGTTTCCAACGTCAGCTTCTCTAACTTCGACAAATAGAGATCTATTTCATCGTCAGCTAAATTTCTGTTACTAGGAACCATTGAGCAGGAGTTGCTATCATCAGAAGAGGGACATTGCTTCTGGTCCTTCCGATTAAACTTCTTTTGAAACTTTCCCCAGTCTGTTTTTTTTGAAATTCAACCGATGGTTTTCATGTTGAACTGATATGAGGAAGAAATCATCCCTTTGATGATTGATTTCCATTACGATTGCGTTATGGTCGCTATCGTTAGGAAGCACCTGCAGTTTCCATTGAGGACTATTAAAGTTGAATTCAAGTCTTGCGTCTGCAATGCAGAGGTCCAAATATGAATTTGTCCTAGGGTATGTTGGGAACTCCGACCCATATAGGTTGCACCTGTATTCAATTTGGTTCTCTGTTATCCATGATTTCAGGAATACACCTCTTGGATTATTGGTGGCGTTTAGCCATGATGTATGCTTGGCATTCAGGTCACCGGCAAAAATATAATAACTATCCAGCCTATTCAATTCGAGTATTTCAAACAAGGAATTGAGTTCCTCCTTGAACTTACGAACATTTTGACCAGTTGCATAGGCAGAGATAATGAAGAGGTTATCCCCACGTGGCAGTAAAATTTTGATGACGGACACTTCAAGAAATTCAAAGTTTTTGAATACGACTTTTTCAATATTTTGGAAACAATAGGGTCTTCGAACCAGTATTTCGGTGCCACCTCCCCAAGCACCTATTACCCTATCGTTTCTTACGAATGCAAAATCTTTGAATTCCATGTAATGCCATGAATTGAGGTGGGTTTCAGTGAGAAGTATGATGTTTGGCTTTTGCTTAACAACAAATTCAAGGAGATAATCATGTCGATGTATAGCAACGATAGAGTTGACGTTGATCGATTTGAGGCAAAGCCTATCCATAGGAATATGACTGGATGACAAGTTATTATTAGGCATTTGAAAGACCTAAACGCTGAAAAGCAAAGTTAATTTTTGAATCTTGTTTGTCGATTCTCTCCGATAAAGAATTAAGTTGCTGGTAAATTTTGAGAAGCAGCTCATTATTACCACTTACATTATTTACATTATTTCCAGCATTTTCTGCTGGTCCTCTAGCGGCGAGTGCAAATGATACTCCGGGCTTGACGAAGTTGGAAGGTATGATATTACGGTGTACTTGTGTTTGCTTTGGAGCAAATTTAACTTTTGCATCTTGATATCGGGAGCATCCTCGATATGATGCTGGGTGACCAAAAACACCGCAGTTAACGCAGTATAATTTTTCTTTAGGCCCCGTCTGAGCCAATTTGCACTCACCGGGAGCATGAACGTCTTTGCATTTAACGCAACGATAGTGCATGGCACAATTGGCAGCCGAATGTCCAAATCTTTGACACCGGTAACACTGGTTGACTTTCTTTTTCTGGAGGCGTTCCCACCTCACCACTCTGAAATTCAAGTACCTTATTTGTTGAAGGGCACTTGGAATGCTCTTATTTGCAATTTGTACCAGGTAAAGTGGTAAATTCTTCCTTTCTATGGTCGACCTTCTTGTCGCAAAGGCTTTGACTGAAACAAAATCAATATCTGGTGCAGCCTCCTTGAGCACCTGAAGAAGATCGACCGTATCTTCTCCGCTGTCCAAACCCTTCAACAAGAATGTCTGATTTTTTTCACTTTTTGGGGTATAGGTGAAGTGTGGAACCTCTCCAGAAATCAGTGCATCTTTGGCTGACTTGAAATCAACCAGTGATCTCGTCCTTATAGTTAATTTTTCGGCATTAACTCTTTTGATTTCGAAATTGGCCCGTTTATTTTCGGCTGCCAATAGCCGAACCATATCTTTCCCGGTTTGTCCGAACACGTTGATTGGCGGAACTTTTTCTGTCTTGTTGGAAGCTTTTTAGAGGAACCAGCAGAACTGCGGGCTGGTTTTTTCTCCTTTTTTTTGTTCTTTAAATATTCAATAAAATTAACGTCATTATCTTGATTAAAATTACCTCCGATGTTTTCTTCGATTTCCATATTTTCGATTAATCCCTCCAGCGCTGCAAAATAATTTTGGCTCTCGTTAGTGCCACCATTACTATGAACTTCTTCTGGATTTACTTGCTTTGTACATTTCTTCGGCTTTGTTACCTGTTGCCATTGATTTTGTGGCTGCGTCTTTTGAGGCTTCATCCCTTTCTTGAAAAGATCCTTGAGAGACTGTATCTCTTGCCTTAGTTCATCATTTTCTTTCTGCAATTTGGCCATTTGTTGATTGTCCGCTATTATTTGCAGCTTGCACCCTCCATCTACAGAGTTTTCTTCGTTATGTTTTCTTTTGGTGATTGTCGCCAGTTTCGTATTCGTCGTTTCCCCAGGTTGCCCCAACGGTGGGAAGCCGTCGGGCTCCTCCATACCAGCGGTGAAATTTTCTTTGTGGATTTGTTTTTCGTTACCAATCGAAGTAAAAATATTCGATAGAAATTTCCTGAGTCGACTACTTCGACAATATAAGATTTTTTCCTATAAAAATTAACTTCGGACTAACGTTTTTAAAAAATTAATTTAATTTTTGAAAACTTTTGACAGGAGCGATTTAAAAGACGTCTATACGCAAAGACTACTTCGATCCCTCTTATCGGCATTGACTCTTTTTATCTCAAAATCGTTTAGCTTATTTTCAGCTGCCAAAAGCCGAACCATATCTTTGCCCGTTTGCCCAAATACATTGACTGGTGGGACTTTTTCTTTTTTTTCATTAGTTAGCAGACAAACGTTTTGGTTTTTTGTCCCGATTTTTAATTTTAAGGTATTCTATGAACTCATTTTCTAACTTAGAAGTTTTACCTGTATCCTCTTCAATGTTCATCGTTTCTTCAAGACCAGCTAGCGCTGCATAGTAATTTCTCCTGTTGTTTGCGCCATCTGCGCTGAGGACATTCTCTTGATTAGCTTCCTTCTTTGGCTTTTTAGTTTTCTTATCTTCGGTTTTTGAATTTGCTTGTCGGCCTTTCTTGGTTTCTTTATCTTTGTTGAACTTTAACGTTCCAACAAGTGCTTCTAATGATTTAACTCGAAGCTTGAGCTCTTCATTTTCTTTTTCAATTTTGTCAGCTTTTTCTTTGTCTTTGATCAGCTGCTCGATTTCGATTACCGATAGGATTGTTGGTTTTTCTTCTTTATCGTCGTATCTTCTTTTTAGTTTTTTTTCGCCCGTCATCGTTGGCGGTGGGCACGAACCTTCTGGTTGATGCAGCGAGAGTAGAGGGAATGTTCTCAGACAGGGACTTCCTTTGAACGTATTTCTACTTTTGATATTTCTTCAGGAAATGAATTTCGGGTATTCGATAAATGCTCGAATAATTCGACGGTGATAATTTTCCCAATAAAATCAAAATTTGCTTTTGACTGGCTCGTAAAAAAAATATTGCAATTATTTGAAACTGACATTTGTGAAAATTTAATTAATTTTTAAAATTAATGACAGGAGCGATTAAAAACACGTCTACACGCAACGAGTGCTAGACGTAGAATCCTTGGTGTTTTAGTCATTACAACAAGTATGTGAGTTGCAATGAAAAAAACCTGACGAATATGTATATCGATTATTCTATATAGGCAGCATGGCATACAGGCATGATTATTAAAAGAATTGCGATATAAACGATGACGGTATACAAGAAGTGAAAAGCTGCGAGGCTGATAAAGAGAATCTAAGTGCTAGTAAAGTGAAAAATAATTATTGTGATTAATGTCTCCGTCCACCCGGGAAATTGTGATAAATAAAAGATTTAATACAACTAAAGATGGTGTTCACTTTCGTGGAAACCTTTACTTATAGGCAGCAATCCTGATTCACTCATCTAATATTGAAAGCTCAAATTATAATGATTCACAAACTGATAGTGTGAAATTTGAAAACTCCTCTAACTTGCCATAGCATAATCTCGTTTCTCTACGGAATATGCTTAGATGGTTCCATTACAAGATAATTTTTACCGGCAACTATCATAATCCATTATAATAATACATCAAAGGCAGCTGAAATATTCATACTCAAAAACCCTCCATACTCATATCTATCCTTTTTATAGCACAGATTAAGCTATCATAGCAAACACACTTGATTATGGTTGCACATAAACCCTCAACAGCGCGTTTAGCAGTAAAACGCAAATTAACATAATGATGATATGATGATGATGAAGTTTCCTTGAATTTCCTAGAAAATTAATTTTCAGATTTGCACGCTTTTGATTTTATATCAGAGCATCCGTAAAGTCGATTTATATGTTTATTGAAATGAGGGAAGGAGACTCATGTTTCTAAGAATCTGTTCCGATTGACATGCAATTACGAGTTCCCTTTCAACTCGCCATATGTATCTAACTTTACTATGAAATGAAATTAATTTGAGTTTATGTGGTTGATGGGACGTTTTGTTATGTGAAACCCACGAAAATTGCATTTATTGCGAATTCGTAAGAAAGAATAGGGTAAACAGGGCACCGAGATAGTGATTGGAAGACCCTATGGTTTCTAGTTCGAATCTCTTGAAAGTGTCCGTTATCAAAATTTCACTACCAGGTGGGAGTAGCATCTTACTTTTTTCTGCCTCTACATGTCTTTCATTGAAACCTAACGTATAAATTTGCAGAGCCATTTGAGCCATTAGCTTTTCGTATTTTTATTGTTTGTAATTTGCTTTATATTCTTTTAAAATATATAACAATTAAAATTGAATAAAGCGCTTTGGACTTGACTTGACCATTAAACAATTATTTAACAAAATAAATAGAGACAGAACTAATATTCTCTGGACACTGCAAGCGTAAAATGTCTTCAGCTATTGCATGCGCAAACTAACTGCCATCACATTCATCTCATTTCCATCCCCAACTGTAAAAATTACCTTCACTACCGATGCCGCCTCCACAGCAATAGGTGCAAAGCTGAAACAACTCGTCGACAATATCTGGCAACCATCAGGCTCCTTCTACTGTTACCTCACTCCAACCAAGTAACACTAACGTACGTATGATCCCAAGCTACGCGCCATTTTCACCTCTGTAGAGTTTTTGAACACTTTGTAGACCGTAGAGACTTCAGTATTAGAACCGACAAAAACTGCTGGTTCACAACTTCAGTCAGAAGTGTGGCAAATGATCAGCATGATAACTCAGGCATCTGGGTTTCATTTTTCAATTTTCTACAAAAATAGCTTACGGAAAAGTTGAAGTAATCTAGTCAATGACACACCATCTTGTGTAAACTCGATTAAAATGCCCATCAGACGACATTCAGAAAAAATGTACGAAGTGTACCTCAACGTCAATGAGCTACGCAAACTGAAACAATACCCCAAGTCGCTACAACTTCCAGAACTCGTAATTGAAGAAACAAAAATTATTTGTGTCATATCCAATCGAACTATCAAACTGTGCACCTCAACCTTATTACGCACGACTGCTTTTGACATCATTCACTGCCCGGCTCATCCAAGCAGTAGAACTATCTCCCGACTACTTTTCGAAAAGTTCATCTGCCCCAAAATTAGAAAAGGTGCCGCTATATGGTTTCGGGAATGCATCGCCTGTCAAAAATCCAAAGTATACTGCCACACTAGCCTCAAATCTACCAACATCAAAGTATCTCATTCAAGGTTCAATCACCTACAAATCGAAGTCATAATCTTACCGGATGATCAAGGCTGTCAATATCATCTCGACTTGATTGACTGTTCTTCAGATGACACGAAAGAGTTCCTTTTAAGCACCTGATCGCTTACACTGTTGCCACTAAACTCTCCAAACATTTGATCACCTGTTTTGATTCACCAGTCACAATTAACTCCAACTAGGGCACTCAATTTGAGTCGGCTTTTTTCCGGGCTCCTACTCAACCTACTGGAACAGAGTAAACACGCACTACTGCTTACCACCTACAATCAAATGGCATGATCAAGCAATTGCACCGCACTTTTTAAGATTTCTACTCATATTCTCTTCAAAACCATGGCATGACATATTCCTAACCATGCTACTCGGACTTAGAAACTCCTTTAAAGAACACATCCAAGCTAGTCCTGGAGAAATGCTCTATAGAACCTGCCTCCGAATACCTGAAGAATTCTTCGTTCCGGTAGATCGCTCACCAGATCTACCAATGTTCGTGGAAAAACATAGAAAGCGCAGGTGCGGGATCCTTGCCACGTCAACAGCTCATCACACCAAAACAAGAATCATCATACACCAAAAACCTTAACATATGCTCACACGTCTGGCTGCACGGTGACCACGTTAAAACGCTTTTATAACCATCATATCGGACACAGTAGAAAGTTATCCAACGCATCAACAATAAACTATACAAATCAACGTTGATGACGAAGAGAAAAATATAGCAGTTGACAGGTATAGTAGGACTTACAACCCAACAAAACTGATAACGACTTCGTTGACAAAGATCCTACTCCAGCCTTGGAGCCCGTAAAACTTCATCGATGGGGTACAACCCCGAGCCCACCTAAATGCACTTATGGACGCACTGTGAGGTTCATCTGGCCTCAGAAAACCACTCGCTATGGAGTGATTGTGGCGACTCCGTTTCATCACAAACTTTAAGTTGACCTACTGATGATAGGCAGAAAAAGGTAGAACAAGGCAGAAAAAGTTTTGCCAATTAATATATTCTGACAAAGCGGAAATGATATGATTCGGCTTTTGTCAGCTGAAAATTAATTAAGTGGTTTCGAAATCAAAGGAGTTAATGCAGAAAAAATAACTAAATGATCGGTTGAATTTAAAAAAAACGGATCGAGGAAAGTTTCTAAAAATGTTATCAGAAGCAATGTCCCCCTTCTGACGATATCAATGCTTACTGAATGGTTTCTAATCACAGGAACATAACTAACGATGAAACAGATCTCTATTTGTTGAAGTTACAGAATCTCACGTTGGAAACAATTGCGGAAGCAGTTCCTATAATTAAAAATTGAAACAATATAGAACGATATCACATGCGTCAATAATATTTATCGGTGATTTTTAGACTACAACCATCGTTGGCTTTGTTGAAATTGCACCTGAATTATGCCCGAAACTAAGTCCGCTCATACATGAGGAGTGAGGTCGGCAACCGATGAGTGGAAAAACCGAGAAGTATTAGCTCACAGAACCTAGAAGGGATTTTCACGAAAATGAAAGCTTAACATATTCTGTAAGAAGGCTCGAGAGAAGGTATTGAATCTTGAAGTCGCTTGTGATGAGATACATGTTCTTGATAGGGCCGACATTGAAATTTATAGTAGAACTTCGGATAGAAATGGAACCATGATTACATGTGATAGATTGCAGAAACTTTTCCTGATATGAACACATTTTGAATTGGTTCATCTACCAAACCCTGAGAGAAGGAATGAAATATTTACTGGTGGCACTCGTACGTGAACGATTTCAATATACCTATTATACTGTCTCTATTACGATGAAACCGTGGCAAGCCTCAAAGTACGCTCAAATTTTGTAATATTGGGTTAGTGGTGTATGTTTGGTGGAAACTGACCTCTGATTAGCGCTTGTCTGGCTCTGCGTCCTTATCTCCATAAGGACTTGTGCTAACCCTCGCATAGCCTCCCTGCTCTGCATAGATTACCATGGGTCTAAAAAGGCGACTTCACACACGAACGGAGAAAGCGACTCCAATAATACTGGAGCAACTAAAAACCCTAAAATAGATCAGAAAATTCAAAAAAAGAAAACCAAACTAATAATAATGACAACATAACCACTAGCTGCAGCCATGATGTTGGCAGCACTTTGGGAGCAGTACTAACGAGGGAAAAAACAACGATGAATGCAATCACGGTGAAGACGGACGGACAACGGAGATGTTCAGACTGCTATTGCTGTGGCTTTTGGGTGCATAAAAAGAAGATGCAAACGCCAGAATGTCCTAAAAAGGAAGAGTGGGAAACTCTGCTCAACACGCCAGATGTTCGAGTGAAAGGGGAAAATATTAAGATTATCGAGATTACAGCAAGAAAAGAAAAGAGTGACCAAACAAATAAAGCGCCATTATGTGATTTAATCGCCACCGACGAAAATGTGGCGGAAGTACTGTACTTGGAAATGGAAGCCGATAGCCTCTCCCAAGAAAGGTAGTCGCAAAGTGCAATTCCACTCAGCGACATAAAGAAGAAAGGCTAATCCAAAAAGTGGAAGATGTTCTTAAAAGAATAAAATCTGCATGCGACTCGCCAAAAATCCACAAAGGAGTAAACATTGGGCTTTTTGAACTAGAAGAGCTTCTAGATCGCATATAGCATTATCGGAAGAGCTGGTTAAAAGTGGAAGAGGACCAGAAGACCAAAGAAGAACAGGAGGCTAAAGAAGTACTTAGGGCTAAGCATAAAGGGCACGTACAGATAGCTTCACCATAAAACACCAATAAAAGAATGGCCTCTAGCTCAATCAAAGGAGATCAGGATAGAAGAAGAAAGGAAAAGGCACTTGATGGGCATGAAACGAGGTTTCAGACAGTGCTGACAAAAGGAAGGAAGAAAGCCACAAAGAAATTCCTTCAAAAGGTTCCAGAAAATAAAGTTAGCATGGACGCCCAACAACAAAAAAAAGCCTCATGTGAAACAGGAGAAGAAGAAGCCACGAAGACTTCGGTAGCAGTCACTGCTCGTAAAACCCGAAGATGGCCGAGCCTACGCAGAAGTGTTGCGGGATATCAGGCAAATATAAGGCTTAAAGGCACAAAATCAACTATCAAACCAGTACGAACAACGCGGTCGGGCCAGATACTGGTCAAATTTGAAGCAGAGGCCAACAATAAAGAAGCATTTTACAACACATCAAGAAAATTCCTCAGCTAAAATGCCACAGTAGCCTCATTTGAACCAATGGTAACGATGGAAATAAGAGTCATTGGCTGGATCATGGATCTGGCTGTGGTACAAGAGGCCACCAAAAGGGAGTTCTCTAGTATGGAAAGAATCAAAACGAGGTTGACACCGAAAAACAATCGGGGACAACACATGGCCATCATTGGCTTGACCGAAAACGACGCCAAACAATTTTAGAATAAGAGCAAAGTAAAAATAGGGTGGGTTGTTTGGAATATACGGCAAAGAGCAAGGCCTCCTCAATGATTCAAATGCTTTGGCTTTGGTCACACCGCACAAGTATGCAAAGGATCCAATAGGAGCTCCCGATGTTACAAAAACGGTGAAATGGGACATAAAAGAAAAGAGTATACAAAGAAGGCGCACTGTATTCTTTGCAAGAATGCTGATCCAAGACCGGATCTTGGGCACGTCTCGGGATCAGGGAAAAGTCAGATTTTCCAGTAAGCGCTAGCCAAAGCGAAATCAGAACTTCGATGACCCGCATCCTACAACTAAGCCTACAACGCTGTTCAACGACACAAAACCTGCTTGAGTAGTTTGCCAGGAACATGGAAGCCAACTTTTTGTTGCTGAATGAGCAGCACCACGATAAAAGTTCTGCATCATGGTATCTTTATGAAACTGTAACTGCCACCAACTGGATTCAGAACAATGATTTTCAGGCGGAGAATTGTGGATGGGGAGATGTTTCTGTATGATTTTGGTGCTCAGGGACCACCTTCTTTGGTGTGTACCGAACGCCGAACGAATCAATATCATCTTTCAAAGACGAGCTTCATGCTTTGGAAGGCACTATCTCGAGCGCAGACGGCAATAAGCTCATTGCGCAAGACTTCAACGCTAAAGCAATCGAATAGGGCATACCTCCACGAGAAAAACGAATCCTACAAGTGGCAGCCAGGACGACATTCGTCGTACTAACTACCGGAAGTATGCCAGCTTTCCACCATATTGGCCGCGAAGGAGTCATACAGGAGTTGTTTATGTTCGGGCTCAGATATGTGGATGATGTTGCTGCTCTGATTGCTGGACGCACTGTTGAACACGCGCAACTTAGGCTAGGTATGCTAATGCACTGGGTGAAAGACTGGACGACTGGTCGTGGGTTTAGCTTAGCACTGGAGAAAACCGAACTGGTCATCTTCACAAAAAAGAGAATCCCTAACGTAAGGATGATCTTTGTTGGAGACATATTGATCGACTCGAAGCCAGCGGTGAAGTGCCTGGGGCTACTGATTGACTCAAAGATGTGTTTCTCTGAGAAAATAAGGGAAACTGCTGAGAAGGTTGCTTCGAGAGTATCAGCTCTGAGTCGACTTATGGCGAACCAACGAACTCTGCTGTGTGTCCTCTCGCTGCACCATAAAATCGCCTAATTACCTAGTATCTTTGATTAATTCACCGCTGAAGCTTTTTCGGTTAGTGCCTTGCCGCAATCTTGTTTCTACCGGGTTAAGATATTGTGTCTCGGCTAACCGAGACAGTGTGGTATCTACAATTTAAATTACTTTTCTTAATCCTAAACAAATTTTTCTTTGTTCGCATTCGAAGCAAAAAGCTTCAGTGTCATATCAATCCGTGATCTTACATCAAATAGTGTTTTGCTAATTTTGAACTCATGAATTTTACTCGCTCCTAGTGTCTTGGTTAAACTTTTTGTTATGGCTTAAACCAATTCACGAATTTCCCCCTGGATTCCCCCTTGTGGAGTGTATGTGAATCAGAATTTTAGGTTCGTGCTTAAGCTAAGCAAGAACTTTTTATACGAATATATCTTTAGGCGTTAGCATATCAATTGAGCTAATTTATCAAAGACTCACCTCTACATATTTATGTAAATTTGTTGATCGATAGTTGTAGGGCGTGAGTTTGTGCCTGTGCTAACTTCTAACTTTTTACTTGCATTATGTCTATCTGCATGGCCACTACTTGCTTAGATAGGCCGAACAAAACTAAAGTCGTGACATGTTTTGGTCTTTGTGGATTAAAATTCCACGCTAAATGCGTAAACTTAACTGGCCCAGTGGCTGACAACATTCTGCGAAGCGGTTCTGGGGTGTACTGGTACTGCGCTAGATGCCGCAAATATACCATTTCATCATTTTTAGAACCGGCTCCGGCTAGTTAATGCTACAGTGAAGTCCCTTTCAACCTCCTTTTCTAAAACGCAGGAGAAACTTGAAGAGACTAAATCCTCTTTAGCGTCTCTTTTTTTTATTGCGCAGGTGGTATTATTGACGACATGTCGGATGAATCAGCAACTAGAACAGGGTGTTAATGTCCTTCCCCCTGAAACGGAGCACATTTAACAACAACAGCAACCTCAGCATGCTTTACAAAAACAGCAACTTCAGCAATTGCTCCTGAGTGTGCCGCAGAGTGAGGATCAGGTACAGCAGTTTCCTGATCAACCATTGACACCTCAAAATCTTCTGCTCTCTCCGCAGTTACTCTTGCCCAGTGTGTATGATGAGCTGGTATCGTCACGCCGTCACTGCATTATACAAACTTCTACCGTATCACCTCTTGGGCAGTTGTGGCCTCTTACGCGAAGTGTGCTTGCGCAGCAACAGCAAGCAGTTAGTCAAGAGTCAATTCCGGCTCGGTCCAGCAACAAAATAGTCGCATGCAGCAGTCTATCTTGCCTATTCAACAGCAACAAAAAATTCAGCCGCAATCCGAGCCGTGTCCCATATAATCTACGACTAATAATCTTCAGCAAAACATTGTTATGTCTTCAGCACCACAAAACTATACAGATAGTGTTTTAGCTCATAACAGAATGTTGCGAGTAGTCTCCCCACCTCTACAATTTTTCATATCAAGGCTCGCTTACAAAACAACCAAGGATACACTTGCCAACTACGCAACATCGAAGCTTGGTTACGTGCCTAGTATTTTTAGGTGCGTAAAATTAACAAAAGGCAACCTTCCTGACTAGGTTCTAAGTTCATTCAAGCTGATAGCTCCGACTGAACTTACTATCCTACTTAGTCCCGATTTTTGGCCAAAGAGGACACTCGTTAAAGCATTCGATACAAGGAAACCTAAGCGGCGATCCCGTCCCAAAAAAGGTTCCAAACAGCCTCAACAACCTTCAAGGATCATCTAACACTGAAAGAAAGTCTTCCCTTCCTAATCGCTCAACTATTTCTATTTATTACTAGAATGTTCATGGCTTAAGAACCAAACTTAAGGACTTATTACTCGTACCTCAATTAACTAACGATTCTGTTATCTGTTTAACTGAAACGTGGTTGAATGCAAATATTTCAAATTCGGAAATATTACCTGATTATTTAGTCTACTGATACAACCGTGACCTTAACATCACTTATAAATCTGATGAGGGGGGAGTCTTGGTTGCAGTCTCCAAAACTCTTAATAGTTTACTTTGCGCTGACTTCAAATTTGCTCGTGCTATTACAGGTATGTGTATAATTTCTCATTACTCCTCTTTATTAATTTCCTCTGTGTATATTCCCTGTAGTTCTCCCATAACTGTGTACGAAGCCTTCTTCAATGAACCTTCTGTCTATCTTCTTGCTCGTCATCCACATTCTAAAATTCTAATTTGTGGGGACTTCAAGCTACCGGCAGTGAAATTGGACCCCTTAACAACACCTGGCATTTCCTCAACAAATAATCCTTCTTTTCAACTTTCTTCCTTTCTTTCCCTTTGCTTTTTTTTCACAGTTTAATAATATCCATAACCCTAATGGTCGTCTTCTGGACTTTGTCATGTCAAATGCTCAAACTGGGTGTCTATCAATAGCTTCTGTTTTGCATCCTTATATTCAACCTGGTCTCCATCATCCACTTTTGTCGCTAGCACTAACCGTTGCTGCCCTAAAACCCCAGAGAATTGCCTCAGTTTACCGTTACAAATTCTTTAGAGGAAATTATGAGGCAATTAAAACCAATCTGGACTCGATCAACTGGTGCAGCTTCTTCACTCGTATTGACTGCGATAGTGCTTTGAACAAACTTTTCGGCTACCTTAATAATCTGATTGCTCTTTATACTCCTCTCCAAGCTCCTCGCAAAGCAAAAGTGAAGCCTTGGCTTACTTGGTGAGTTCTTTGGGCCTTAAAAGCCAAAAACAAAGGGCATAGGCACAATAAATTGACCGGAAATGATGACGCCAATCAGAATTTTT
Organism: Odontomyia ornata; assembly: GCA_963969285.1. Classification (NCBI taxonomy): domain Eukaryota; kingdom Metazoa; phylum Arthropoda; class Insecta; order Diptera; family Stratiomyidae; genus Odontomyia; species Odontomyia ornata. The sequence continues at coordinate 54,191,330 of OZ017742.1, read as the reverse complement.
GTAGACTGCGTTCTTTGGCTAAAAAAGAGCTCAAAATGGCCATGAAAAACTACTTTAGCTGTTAAGAGAGTTCCCTCCTGACAAATAACGGCAAACCTTTTTGGTCCTACATCCGATCCTTCAAATCTTCCTCTACCATCCCGCATACTGTTAAATGGAATAACACTGGAGCATCCTCCCCTCAGGTTATTTCTAACCTGTTTGTGGAATATTTTTCCTCCACTTGTTCCTCTTCTGATATACGATACTCCCCGATAAACTCAATTCAACATCCTACTCCACTGATCCTTCTGAAGTTTAATCCCTTATTAACTTGCTCGATCCGAATGTTAGTCCTGGTCCCGATGGATTCCCTAATATATTTGTAAAGTCACTTTGTTCCCCTTTCTGTTTGCCTCTATATCTTATATTCAATCTCAGCCTTGGTACTGGCACCTTTCCAACGTACTGGAAAGATGCAAATGTTGTTCCTATCTTTAAAAACGGTGACCCATCATCTGCCTCAAACTATCGTTCCATATCTCTCCTCCCCTGTTTCGCTAAGCTGCTGGAACGACTTCAGCACTATAGGCTTCCTGATTCATTGAGTTCACTTGTCACACCATAGCAACATGGATCCTCAAAAAGTCGTTCAACTTCTTCGAACTTTGCTGAGTTTGAAGATTATATTGCAAGAGCTTTAGATAAACTGCTTCAAGTAGATACAATATTCACGGACTTCTCCAAAGCTTTTAATTCCGTGCACCATGTTCTTCTCTGTCAGAAGTTAGCATTGCTTGGCATATCCGGTTCTCTTCATTCTTGAATCTCATCTTATCTATCTTCTCGTTCATGTCGTGTTAATCTCTATGACACAATCTCCTCACCATTCAATCCTACATTTGGCGTCCCTCAAGGGCCAATCGTTGGACCTCTTCTTTTCGTACTGTTTATGAATAATCTTTTCTCTGTAATTTCCTCTTCTTGTCTCCTGTCTGCTGATGATTTCAAGGTATTCCGGATGATTAGATCCCTTGAAGATTGTCAGCAACTCCACATTGATCTTTTCAACCTCTATAACTGGTGTAATGTAAACTCCCTTCGCATCAATGTTTCCAAATATTTTAAAATGACTTTTACTTTAAAAATTGTTCTTTTAACTTACAATTACACCGTATGTGATGTTTTTCTCTCCTCTGCAGACTCATATAAAGGTCTTGGTATAGTATTTGACCCCGAGCTTAAATTCGATGCCCATATTTTTAGCATAATTACCAAGGCATCAAAAGTTTTGGGTTTTGTTATGTGGAGTTCGCACAAATTTGAAAATATTGCTACCGCTTTTCGCTTGTTTACATTTCTTGTCCACCCGCTTCTTGAGTACTGCTCAGTAATGTGGTCTCCTAGGCATTTATATCTTGTGAACTCACTAGAAGCTGTTCAGCGTAAGTTTAGCCGTATTGTGTTCTTAAAATTCAACTTAGCTTATGAGTCTTATAAGCGTTGTCTATCCATACTTCGTCCCTTTTCTCTGTCATCCCGTAGAACCTTCTTAGATCAATGTTTCCTTTATAAGTTGTACCACCAACAAATTGCTTCCACTCTACGCAAAGACCTGCACTACAGACTGTATGCGCGTCCTAGTCCATTCTTGAGGTTCCGTACCCTCGGACAGATTTATATTTTCAGTCAATTATGGCGCGAATCATCAGAATGCATCACAACCTCGAGCTTGGTTCTCTATCCACGTCCTACTTTGTTTTTAAAAATAAACTAAAGACATTACTTTTGGTGAATAGTGGTTGATATTTCCTTATCACTCAATTTTTCAAACTTTCATCTAGACTCTAATTTCTTTCCTTACATTTTTAGTTAACTTTTTCCTGCTTGATTTTGTTGTATAAATGTGTCTTACTTTAAACTAAATTTAATTGTCTAAGTCTATTTTGTAATTGGACTTTTTTCTGTTAAATGGATTCAAATAAATAAATAAATAATAAATATAAATAAATATAATATATATTTTATTAATGGTATATTTGTCATGATTGTTTAGCAACGAATCATAATCAATTGCCGTTGACCGTTTATTTACATATTGTCGCGTGTTTTCGGTTCGCGGCCAATAATTTTAATGTTCCGGGAAAGTGTCTTTTAATTTAAGTTAAAAGAGTTTATTTGATCGCAAAAGTGCACAATGATCAATTTAACACTTTCACTAATTTTAATTTTCACTATGAAAAATCTAACACTTGTCCATAAATTTCTTATCGCAATTGTCTTCTAAATTACTTCACTATTACGAAACACACTATCGCAGTTCTTATCGCGGTCGAATGAATGATGATCCCCCATTCATTCAGCTCGCCTTTATATAGGGTCTGTAGTCATTCAACCCAGTTCTCGTACATTGGCGAATTCGCGGGAACATTCGAGCGACTGCAAATGAATGGAGCACTGACTCACTTTCAGATGTTGTTCATGCTTGTTAGGTTCTCGTGGTTTCGAGTAAATTCGTGTTCTTCATTGTCGTGAAAACAATTGCGACAGTAGCTCGCAGAATTATTTGTACATGTAACACTGCCCCCACCTCAGTTCTTTTCGCCCCGAAAAGATGTGTCGCCAGTTGAAGTCTATTCTCCCTGGATGTAATATGGGGCAAGACGGTCCAGGTGCACGATTTTCATTTTGGCTCTTGGCTTACGATGTTCCTGTATTCGATATACGACGTCGTTAATTCGCTTTGCAACTCGGTATGGCCCCTCCCAATTATGTTGCAACATTGGAGACCTACCCTTTCGCCGTTGCGGGTTATATAGCCATACCAAGTCATCTTGCTGGAAGCCAGTAGAGTTTGCCTTGAGATCATACCTGGTCTGCATGCGGTCAGTAGCCGATTCGAGGTGATTTCGCACTGTCCGATGTATCTGGTTCAACCGTTGCCTTAGATCATTTGCGTACTCCGAGATCGTTTGGGGTTTCTCAGGGGGTGTTCCGAGCTTTATATCGGCTGGCAGACGAATAGTCTTCCAAAAATGACTTTGGCTGGGGCTTGGCCCATCGATGCGTGTTCGGCAGCTCTGTACGCCATCAAAAATAGTGGGATATGTCGGTCCCAGTCCCTTTGGTTCTCGTCAACCATCTTGGCCAGATGTTTATTGAGCGTGCCGTTGAACCGTTCGACCATTCCATCGGATTGGGGATGCAGCGGTGTTGTCCTCGTTTTCCGTATTCCCAGTAGTTCACACATTTCGCCAAAAACTAGTGACTCAAAGTTTCGGCCTTGATCTCAATGTAATTCACAAGGTACGCCATACCTACTGACCCAATTTAACACTATATTTTCAGCTACGGTAGCTGCTTCCTGGTTGGGAATTGGGTAGACCTCGGGCCACTTGCTGAAATAATCGTCCACAACCAGCCTGTATCGATTTCCCCAATCGGATTCAGGAAAGGGTCCTGCGATGTCAACAGCAATCCTTTCGAATGGCACGCCTACGTTATATTTGCATTTGTCCTCTCAGTCGTTGCTTTGGGCCTTTGACGGAAGCGCAAATTGTGCATCTGCGACACCAGTCCTCTACGTCTTCTCGAGCGTGGAGCCAGTAGAACCTTTCCCGCAATTTCGCTAAGGTCTTGTTAACACCAAGGTGGCCTCCCGAGGATCCTTCATGCATTTCCTTAATCACATCGTGGATTCGGCTTTTGGGTAGTATAGTTTGCATCCTATAGGAGCTACCATCCGCCGTTTCCCATTTCCGCTCCACCTGAAGAGAGTTCCATTGTGCCCAATAGCTTTTCAGGGATGCGCCATGCATTGAAACGTCTTTCCACTCAGGTCGCTCAGTCGTCTCCTTCCATACGAGCAATGGTCCGATGTCTTCATCGGCTAACTGGGCGTTTCGAATCTCCTCCGATGACCAACCTTCATCGAATTCGGCCGTTATCAATCGCAGATCAACGAGTGGTTCCTTTTCCTCAATCCGTCGGCAATGCTTGCAGTTAGCTGGACATGGACGGCGGGATAGGGCGTCAGCATTTCCATGAACTCCGCCCTTCCGATGAACAATTTCGTAGTCGTATGACTGCAATCTTCCGATCCATCTCGCAACTTGTCCCTCGGGGTTTTTGAAGTTGAGCAACCATCTCAGTGATGCATGGTCCGTTCGAAGAACAAATTTCTGGCCATATAGATACTCGTGGAACTGCTTGGTGGCCTCTATTATAGCCAATAGCTCCTTCCTGGTCACGCAGTAGTTCCTCTCACTTTTTGAGAGAACTCGACTGTAATACGAGAGGACTCTTTCTTTGCCATTGATCTGCTGGGAGAGTACAGCTCCAATACCGCCGTTGCTTGCATCGGTGTCAACAACAAACATTTTTCCGGGTTTCGGATACGCCAGTACGGGTGATTCACATAGCTTTTCCTTCAGGGTCTCAAAGGCTGTCTGGCATTGTTCATTCCAGACATACGGACGATTTTTCTCGGTTAGCTGATGGAGACACTTGGCGATTTTGGCAAAGTCTTTGACGAATCTTCGATAGTAGATTGCCAGACCCAGAAAACTTCGTAGTTGGCGCTTGTTGTTTGGTGTTGGCCAGCTTTTCACGGCTTCAATTTTCTCAGGGTCTGTTTTGACCCCTTCTGCTGATATGACGTGTCCCAGGTTTTTTACTTCAGCTGCAAAAAGGGTACACTTGTTGGGAATAAGTTTCAAATTCGCCAGTCACAATCGGGAGAAAACCTCTTCTAAGTTCCGCACATGCTCTTCGAACGTTCTACCGATGACGATGATGTCATTTAGGTACACCAAGCAGGTTTTCCAGGTTAGACCACGTAGCATGTACTCCATCAAGCGTTCGAAAGTGGCTGGAGCATTGCAAAGCCCAAACGGCATCACTACCGATTGCCACAATCCGGTCCCAACTGAAAATGCGGTCTTCTCTCGGTCCTTCTTGTCAATTTCTACCTGCCAGTAGCCAGTCTTGAGATCGAGTGTAGAAAACCATTTTGCGTCGGCTAAAGTGTCCATGATGTCATCGATGCGTGAGAGTGGGTAACTATCTTTCTTAGTGACGTCGTTAAGCTGCCTATAGTCGACACAAAAACGAGTGCTACCATCCTTTTTCTTTACTAGAACTACAGGCGCGGCCCATGGACTTACAGAAGGTTCAATAATGCCTTGTTTTTCCATGTCCAAGATCAGCGCGCTCACTTCTCCTTGTTTGGCTATAGGGAGACGTCTCGGTGCTTGTCGAATCGGCTTGGCTCCCTGTGTATCTATGACGTGAGTTACCAAACTCGTTCGGCCTTGGTCATCCGGGTTTGTTGAGAAGATGTCACTGTACTTGGTGACCAGATCAGAGGCTCGTTTGAATAGCTGCACTAGCAATTTGACCTGCTTCAAAATTGCAGACGTTGATTCCCGGGCTTTGGCTGTGTCTTGGCTCCTTTTGCAATGATGGTCGTGAGTAGCTTCCAAAGAAGTGATGGTGGAAACAGGCTGGCAGCTGCCGATGACTTCTCCCGCTTTGATGCTCGTGGTTGAATCTGCGGTGCTAAGGACTCTAATCGGCACATATCCGTTCCTTAAAGATCTTACAAGGCATCGTCCTACAATCAAACTGCGCAATGCGGACGTCTTCGTTGGCTCTATCAGATAAGATCGGTGGTCTCCAGAATCACCATCAAGCTTGGCCCATACAATGCTTTCGGAAGAATTCGGTACATCAGTGTCGGTACATACCACTACATTCCTCCATCCTCCATCAGTACTTCGACATTCTGCCATTTCAATACACGTTTGCCCAAATCCAACGTGATTCCATGTGGTCGCAGAAAATCCATTCCGAGAATGCAGTCATCCATAATGTTCGCGACCAGAAAATTATGCCGGAACACAAGGTCTCCCAACTGTATCTGGAGGTTGATCTCTCCATGAATAGGTGCAGTTTCTCCCGTAGCTGTCCGTAGTGAGAAAATTCTGACCTTGTGAAGTTGTTGCTGTCTAACTAGGTCTGGTCGGATAATCGATTGGGTTGCACCAGTGTCGATTGTTATGGTGCAGTGTTCTCCGTCAACTTGACCCGGAAGGCATAAGTCCGCTTCTCCACGATGTAATCTTGACACGGTGATGGTGGTGCTGGGGACGTTGATCCTCCTAGCCAACCTCTGCCCCACGAAGTTGGCTCTTACATGTTTCCCGACCCCTCTGTTTGAAGGGCTTCCATTCTGGGCTCCTGACTCGGTCTGGATCTCCTCCTAGCTGCACACCCTGGACAATAGCTCGGTTTTCTTTGCTTCTTGCAGTCTCTTTGCACGTGCCCCTTCTCTCCGCAATTCCAGCATCTAGGCGCACCATTTACATGTGAGTCTCACTCAATTTCTACGCGCTCACACCTGCACTCGTCTGTCACTACCTCACGAACCCGGACAGTGGTACGAGTCACATTTTTCGCTGCCTCAAAGTTCAGACTATAAGCCAATTCGTCCTTAACCGTTTGCTTTTGAGCTAAACGCACGGCTTGTTGCAATTTCGGGTCTTTTAGTGCGCTGATGAATGCTTCTGTCGCTGCATCATCTCGAAGTTCTGGGTCGTAGGCTGGGTAAGCCAAAAGTGCTAGTCGCTCAATGTCTTGAGCTAGCTGCTGTAGGGTTTCACCAGACTTCTTTACCCGATGCCTGAGCTGTGACCGATAAATCTGCTTTAGATGATCGTCTCCATAACGCATGTCGAGCGCATTCATTATAGCATTCGGGTTTGAGTGCAATTCAACGGGGATCGTCTGCAAAAGCTCGGCAGCTGGGCCTCTTAGAGCAAGAATCAGTGCAGTTGCTCGTTTCTGCTCATTCCAGTGATTTGCCCTTGCGGCGGCTTCAAACTGAGTATTTACAAACTCCAGGCCGTTCGCCTATCGAATATTGGTGCTTGCACATTTCTGGATATGCTTTGCGCTGCGGTTATAAGCGGGGCTGGTGAAGTGGTTACTACTGCCTTCGCTGCTTCCAATTCTTTTTTCACTTTTTCCATCTCATGGTTCATTCTTTCTTCGACCTGGCTGACCTTTTCCTCGACGCCTTTAATTTGTTTGTTCAGATGACCAAGCTCCGCTTTTATTTCGGTTGACTGTTTCTCCAGCTCCTGTGTGATGTCTTCCTTGATTTCGATCGCTTGTTGGTCCAGCTTCGCTGATTGTTCATTTAGCTTCGCAGTTAAACTGGATGACTGTTCATTTAGCTTTGCAGTTAAACTGGATGACTGTTCATTTAGCTTCGCTGATTGTTCATCTAGTTTCGCAGTCAGACTCGATGATATCAGTATTAACATTTGCATCAGCGCATTTTCTGGCTCCTTTAATTTTGGTGTTTCCACTTCTCCACCTTCTGCGCCTTTTTCCGCATCTGAGAACTCACCCGAATCCAGATTCACGCCTTCCGACTCGATCGCGTCACGCAAGCGTGCAATCAGTGTGGCCTTTGTACCTTGCGTAGCCAGGTTTCGCTGTTCCAACTCTTCCTTAAGCTCCGACATGGTCAATTCATTAATTTTTAAGTTTAAGCTTCGTGGCGTTTTTAATGTTTCTTTAAATTTTACTATTGTGCACTATAAGTTTTTTTGATCGCAAAAGTGCACAATGATCAATTTAACACTTTCACAAATTTTAATTTTCACTATGAAAAATCTAACACTTGTCCATAAATTTCTTATCGCAATTGTCTTCTAAATTACTTCACTATTACGAAACACACTATCGCAGTTCTTATCGCGGTCGAATGAATGATGATCCCCCATTCATTCAGCTCGCCTTTATATAGGGTCTGTAGTCATTCAACCCAGTTCTCGTACATTGGCGAATTTGCGGGAACATTCGAGCGACTGCAGATGAATGGAGCAGTGACTCACTTTCAGATGTTGTTCATGCTTGTTGGGTTCTCGTGGTTTCGAGTAAATTCGTGTTCTTCATTGTTGTGAAAACAATTGCGACAGTAGCTCGCAGAATTATTTGTACATGTAACATGTATTATCATTTTTTATATGAATTAATTTTTACCAAAATCAACTATAAGTCTGTCTTACAAAATATAGAGTTTGATAAATATTTAATTATTTAAAATTTATCCTCCAAATGCTGAATTGCTAAAACGCTTTCAAGCCAAGTTAACGTTTTACATATATATATATATATATATATATATATATATATATATATATATATATATATATATATATATTAAGTACATACAAGTAACTATGAATTTATATTTTTGCAGTTGGAATACAAAACAATACAATGCAAAGGTAAAATTGAAAAGAAACTCGGTCTTTTCACTTTGTTTGGAACCCGAACCGGGTATGGGACCCGCCACGTTGGCTGGACCGAGCGAGTCCCTTCTTTTTGCGTTGCAGGTGCCTTTGTAGGGTAAAGTGGCTTTCCGCTTCCGTTCTTATTTATGTTATAGTATTATGTGATTCCATCATATAAGACTGTAACATTTCATTCAAATGGAAACATCTGGCCACGTCTACAATGGATCTTGATCCAGATGGGGGGTGCAAGGGGGCACAGTTTCCACCTGAATGCCATAAGTATCTCAAGTAAAGACGTGCTTTCTAAAATTCGACAATTTTGAAACAAGAAAAGAAAGAAAACGCAATGGTAAATTTACACCAATCAGAGAGATTTTCGACAGTTTTGTATCAAATTACAAGAAACCTTAAAATCCATATGAATACTTGTGCGTGGATGAGCAGTTAGTCCCATTCCAAGGTCTGCACAAGATTGGCAAGTCACGCTCCCCCGATTGTCGGTATTGCCCAGGAGAGGAAGACAATGCCTGCCACACATTTTTTGCATGCATAAAATGGGACATACTGCAAAGAACCCTCTACAGGGGGACGGGAGAGCTCATCCCAGATAATAAAGTCGCGGTGATGCTCGAATGGGTTGAAAAATGGAACCAGGTGGCACATTATGTTCGGTTAGTCCTAAAATATAAAAGGGACTCACAGTAGCCGGAGATTTTGGGGCTGAGAGATCACTTGACTCGCACTTCCTCTTCCCCCCTCTCCTCATGCTAGAAGAGGGATCTTCCAGCTCAAAGGCGCCTCACGGCGTAAAAAAACGAGATCTGGCCCGAAGTAATGTGTCAAAACGGTTCCAGGCTAGGTTCTCTGGTTGACAGGGGAGGTGTTTAGTGGGTAGTCCGATCGCTTTTTTGCGTGAATGTGCACTCACCTCCCTACCACAAAAAAAGGCAAGGCTTTATTTCGGGTCTTAATGAAGAGTAAGCCGGACAAGTACGGCTTAAAAATATAGCTGATTGTAGTTTGGCGTATATAGCGAACATGCAAATTTATTTAGGTAAGTTATTTCATTAAAAAATGCAGATATTTTATTGTTATAGAATAATTTTAGGCAAAGAAGAAATAGGCCAAGCGCAAAGGGTAGTGATGGACCTGGTAAACCTGTTATTTATTTTACCAGTATTGAGTTAGAAAGTAAGTAAAAATAAGCCTTATATTCTGAAAGAACTACTTCCAGCTACATATAGGAAGGATTTTTCAAGCATGTTAGCTTTTTTGGAACATAAAACCTTAGTTCCTTGCGTATCAAAGAAAAATGCAACAGTTATTCTTTTATTGACAAAACATACCGATGATAAAATAAGTGAAGAGGAAACTGACTACAAACCAGATATTATCGAACACTAAAATAAAACAAAGGGTGCAGTGGATACAACCGATAAATTGGCAAAGGAATTCACAACACAAAGAAAAAGTAATTGGTGGCCGATGGCGGTCTTTTTTCATCTGCTAGACATTGGCGGCATCAACGCCTATAAACTTTGGGTGTTGAAAAATCCAGATTGGGAACAAAATCGTTTGGATAGAAGAAAAATATTTTTGTTAGAGTTGAGCCAAGAATTAACTAGAAAAAATACAATTCGAAGGTACCAAAATGACAAGTCATTACACACCAATATAAAACAATTCATGTTAATCATTTTGCCACAGTTAAACGTAAGTCACGAACAATCTGTTCCCGTTATTGGAGGACAGCAGCCATGTTTCTTATGCGACAGAAGTAAATATGGGAAATCTCGAAAGTTTTGTTTTCGGTGCAATCAGTACGCATGAGCAGAGCATTTAAAAAATAACACAGTTTGTAACAAGTGTAAAAGTGAAATTATTATTTAAAATGTCACAAATTCCTGTTTTCAGATTCTTGTTTCTTTAATTTTTCTTTTTATTATAATTTTTTTATACTATTTTTATAAAATGTGTTTATCTACTTATCAATGCTTACAGCATACTTATATGTGAATATATATATATATATATATATATATATATATATATATATATATATATATATATATATATATATATATATATATATATATATATATTTTTTTTTTTTAAATCAGAAAGAATTTAGTTTTAATGTTCCTTAAATATTATACTGCAGACTGCAGACACAATTCATGTGTTTCATGTAGTGCTCTATATTATTTTCAACTTTTAAAAATATTGTGATATCGTGAAAACTTGATCTTCTTAAAATCATTCCTTCTTAATATTCGGACTAAAATCAAACTAACTACATTGATACTCAAACATTAATTATAATTATATAAGCCATTTTGCGATCTACTGAGATATTAAAATGTCCCTCTGTGCTTCCTCTACTTGTGCAGACAAATACAACAAAACCATATTAGTAACCTGCTATGGGATTTGTGGATTGACAGTCCACGCAAAGTGTGCAGGTCTGACCGGCCCTATAGCAGACAGTATTATGCGTAGGGATTCTGGCGTTTACTGGTACTGCAAATCTTGTAGAAAACACAGAACCTCCAGCTATGTGACCAGATTGCGTGTTGCTAAGAGTACAATTGATTGCCTTTTTGTTGATATAGGGAACCTAAAAAATAAGATCGAACACGCACAATTAAAAATGAGTATAACAACATTCTTACTACAATGGCAGTTAGCCCCCTCCGTCCTCTGACGCGTAGCATGGTGAGCCAACAGCAGCAACATCCTAGCCCAAATCTGCTAAGACTTCAATGTCAACCTCAACTGGAGCCCTTTGGTCCTCATCAGTCTCATCAACTTCTTGATGGAACCCCGGTAGAACAGCAACCTCAGCATGAAGAGTACCATCAACAGCAACAGCCCCAGATGCAGGGAGAAAAGAATTGCCAGCAATCTGATAAACAGATACATCAGCAACCCTCCTCTCTAGAGAGTGGCACAAACATAGCCGTATTACCTCAAACTCCTCTGGTAAGTGTAACATCAGATAGCATCTTGCAAACTGTGTCGCCACCCCTTCAGGTGTTCATATCAAGACTTGCTTATGCAACCTCAGAGGATAATGTTAAACAATACGTTATGTCCAAACTTGGACACGTCCCGAAAATATTCCGATGCACCAAGCTAACGAAAGATAATCTTTCGGATCAAATTATTGGATCCTTCGAGCTAACGGTACCTGCAGAGCTTTCGGATATACTCAAACCTGAGTTCTGGCCAAAGGAACGCTTGTAAAAACATTCAGCAAACGATCTAGACCTCGTAGCTTTCGACCCAGCAAGCGGCCGTAACAGTAGTAACTTCACTTCAAGCAATTGTTTCCCGTGTTGTTATCAAAATGTCCGTGGCTTAAGGACCAAGACAAATGAATTCCGATTAACTGTTTTTTCAGATAAAATTATATGTTTGACAGAAACGTGGCTTACGAGTGAAATCTTAGACAGTAAAATTTTACCCAATCATTTTGTCTTCCGCAAAGATTGCAATCGTAGCGGTAAAAACGATGGCGGAGGCGTTTTGGAAGGCGTTCATAAATCTCTCAGCTGTTCACTGTGCGCGGTAAAAACGATGGCGGAGGCGTTTTGGAAGGCGTTCATAAATCTCTCAGCTGTTCACTGTGCCTCTTAATCTCGCCTCCTGTGGAATGTGTTGCTGCGCATGTTTGTTTTGCCCCTTACAATACTTTAGTCGTCTGTGCAGTTTATATTCCATGTAACAGTCCAACCTCAGTATATGAGCAGTTCTTTTCTGAATTTTTGAACTGCATTAACATTGATCTTCCTACGTCTTATTTCCTAGTTTGTGGCGATTTCAATTTTTCGAATGTCGAATGGGATGAATCATTTTCATCAGTTCTCTCGAGTGGTAGTTTGTCCTTTGCTCTATATTCTTTCCTTTCTCTTTCCTCATTTTCTCAGTTCAATAGTGTTCCCAATATAAATAATAAAGTTCTTGATCTAATTTTATCCAACCTTCCTTCATCTTCATTTGGCTGAATTTCTTCTGTCGCACCTTATGTGAAACTAGATCTTCACCATCCGCCTCTCTCTTTTCAACTCACTATGGGCATTATTTCCTCTTGCAAAAAAGCACTGCCGATTCGGTACAACTTTTTTAAGGCTAACTACTCAGAAATCGAGCAGGAAATCAATTCGAAGAACTCGTACTCACTGCTTAGGAATTTAGATGCCAACGAAGCACTCTTTAAATTCAATACCATTCTAGCTGAAACAATAGATAAGTATACGCCTAGCTACCGACCGAAAAAAGTCAGCGATGTTCCGTGGTTTAGCTCTGACTTGGCTCTTAAAGCGCAAGAGCTCGTTCGGAAGAAGTTTCTGAAATCACGCCTGTAAAGCGATTTAGGAGCATATAAAAAAATCGCTCATGTTGCTCAAAAAAGCTATATGGAGCACTTAGAAAACTCTATAAATGCTAACCAAACCAAGCCTTTTTGGTCCTACATCCGCTCTCTCAAAAATTCTCGAGCTATGCCCGCACATATGCGCTATCAACACATTTCTTCCTCCTCTCAACAAGGCTCTTGTGATCTCTTTGCTAATTATTTCTCTTTTTTTTCTATCACTCAACTCTCATTCCCTCTTCTAATCCTCATGCATCTTTGCCTCCTTCATTTATCACTTCTAATATCTTAACCATCACTCCATTGGAAGTGGAGTTAATCATGCATAATCTTGATGCAAGCATCGGTTGTGGGCCAGATGGCATCCCGAATATCTTCGCCAAATCCTTGTCCTCTTCGCTATGTGTTCCCCTTTCCATCATCTTCAATATCAGTCTTTACAATACCACTTTCCCTGCAGAATGGAAAAATGCTTTTATTTTTTCCTATTTTTAAAGCTGGAGATATTAGTTGTGTCTAAAATTACAGACCAATCTCGCTCCTCTCGTGTTTTAGTAAGATACTTGAGCGTGTGTATACAATCGAGTTTATCCTTTAGTCCTTCCTCTATTAGCCAACGAACAACATGGTTTCATCAAAGGCAGATCGACTCTGACCAACCTACTGTCGTTTAACAACACAGTAGCATCAGCTTTAGATAAGCAAAAACAGGTCGATGTTGTCTATACAGATTTCTCTAAAGCTTTCGATGCTGTTGATCACAATCTCCTCCTCTTAAAGCTCAGAAGCTTTCATCTTCCAGATTATATAATATCCTGGTTTTCTTCCTACGTCTCCAATCGTTCGTGTGTTGTCACAGTCAAATCCTGCCTTTCATCTCCCTTTAAGCCGAAGTCTGGTGTTCCGCAAGGCTCAATCTTGGGCCCTCTTCTGTTTTTGCTGTTCATTAATGATCTCCCATTGACTTTATCCTCCCCTTGTCTATTATATGCTGATGATCTTAAAATATTCAGAGTAATCGAAAGTTTCGAAGACTGCGACATACTGCAAAAAGATCTTTCTTCTTTAGCTCTGTGGTGCAGCTCCAACTCTCTTATTCTGAATATTTCTAATTGTCACCAAATGACTTATACGTACAAAAAGACTCCTCTGTTATTTCGCTATTCCATTCTTTGTGAGACCTTAGAAAGTGTTTCAAGTTTTAAAGATCTGGGCGTAGTGTTCGATGTTAAACTGAAATCAGAACAACACGTTATGATGGTAGTCTCAAAAGCCTCCCGCCTCGCTGGATTTATTCGAAGATCATCTAAATCCTTTCACCATGTTTCGACCTCGGTCAAACTCTTTGTTTCCCAAGTTCGAAGTATACTTGAATACTGCTCCCAAGTATGGAATCCACATAACAAATATTTGATTGACGCTGTTGAGTCTGTCTAACGAAGATTCACCCGAATATTATACTACAAATTCTCTATGGTCTATAGCCCATACAGTGAACGCCTTAGAACCCTAAATCTTCCATTTTTAGAGAAACGTAGATCCTTTCTTGATGAGTGTCTTCTTTTTAAGCTCCACAACAAACTTCTTCCTGACGATCTCTGCAATCTAAGATCTCCCATTAATCCGGTTCGCACAAATCTTATCCAACTTGTTTTTAATGTTCCCCTCGCACGTACGAATGCTTACTATTTCTCACCGCTTGTACGCCTACCACGTGTTCATAATGAATTGCATCTTGGTCCTTTGCCACAGTCATTTTTTGTTTTTAAATCTATATTAAGAGATATACTTGAATTACCTAATAATGAGTTTATCTTGATTAGCGACTTAACTTGAATTTTAAATTTATTGTGAATTACGGAATTCAACTTACTTCTAATTATATAATAATACTATTTTTTATTTGCTTTCCTTCTTTTTCTGTCGCATCTTATCAGTAACTGGATGTCTATGTAATCTGTTGATATTGATGTAAATAAATAAATAAATAACATTAAAAGTAATAATGATAAACCACAAATATGTGGGGGTACATATGCACTCCACTTGGTATTTAAAATATGTTTTTGATCACGGGTTTATGAAGGTTAAAAACGCATATGTATGTGACGAATACAAGACGTAGAATTTGTGCAAATCGATAGGATCATTATACTGGCCCTAAAAATTAATATTTTCGAAATAGCCTACAAAGTTGAAGCAGAAAAATAGCTGCTAAAAGATCAGTATGTATGCACTCTCCAACTTAAACTACTGTTTGAATTAAATTTGAAATAATATAAACTTCTCCAGAAGATAGCTCCATAACGATGGCCTAGAATGAAAACCTCGTACCTCAAAAAAACCTAAAATAACTTTTATATGTTATTATATGGAAAACCTCGTTTCTCACATTACTCGACAGTCAAACAAAATTAAATTTAAACATGCTGCGCTCTACCGACAAAAAATCAAACCTTGTATCTTTCTCAGTTGTCATTTTGAGTGCGATAACCGCGTATGTTGTGTGAAGTCTAGTGCTCAATAAACCTGTTGATAGTGTACCCTCCTGTTGCTAGTAGGCAACAAGATTTCGCATTGTGATCAGGTAAGTGGAATTTCTATTCTATAATATTGAAAAATAAATGTTTCCTCTAAATCAAGAGAGTTTTTATCACCCTAAGTTAAGGTTGTATCAAGGAAAACCACGTATATAAGTGGACAGTGGCCAAGCCATAATGGAAATACTCGTAAGTCAAAGATACGAGGATTTCAGTTTAAAACATCTACAGCCCGCTATCTGAATATTCATTGCTACAGCATTTTACTACTGAGTTTCAAGGTTTGATCATGTAATAAATGTGAAGAGGCTTCTTTACAATGTTTATTTATCAACATCATGATCATCTATGGTGCAACAGCCCAAGTCGGGCATTGGCCTCCAGGATTAAACTCCTCCTATCATCGCAGTTCTGCGACGTCGTTCACCAATTGATCTCTCCTAACAAGGATCTGTTGTCAGCTGCTATTGTGTCCTCCCATCGAGTCCTTGGTCTTCTAGCTAGATATTTGCCTTACGCTTTACCCTTACTATTCTTCTGGGTAGCCAGTTTTTTCCATTCTTTCTACATGGCCCGCCCATTGTAATTCGCGCATTTTTGCGCACTTGGATATAGGTGGTTCATAAAATAATTAATATAACTCGTCGTTGTAACGTAGCCTCTACTCTATTCCTTTTTTCACAGTACTTTGCGTTCAAAGATGTCCACTGCCTTTTCAAATTCGCCCGTGAAGGTTCATTTTTCGCTTCTATATACCAGCACAAGTTTGACTAGAGATTTATAAATACGAAGCATTATTTTCCTGTGCATATCTCTGGATCTTAGAATGGAAAGCACGGAGTAGAAGCCTTGGTTTGTGGCGTTTATATGGCGTCCGATCTCGTCCTTATCAACAAATACAGGCATAATCAAAAAAATAATAATAACGCAAGAGATTCACAATAAAGCAATGTTTCTTCTTCTTCGTAGCACTACAGCCCCTCTCAGGCCTTCGCTTTCTGCAGGCAGTGCCTCCAACGACCACGTCCTCCAATTTCGAAACCCACTTCGTTGACGGAGTCGAACCAGCGTTTCAGTTCTCACAACAAATACCTTTTTGGGTACTCGTTGTTGGTCCATTCGATTCACGTGGCCATCCCATTGAAACTTCCGCAATTTTATAATCTTCGAGACTTCCGGCTCGTCAAATATTTCATAAAGCTCATGGTTGTATCGGATACGCCATTGTTTCTTCTTCTTTTTAGCACTACAGCCCCTCTCGGGCCTTCGCTTAGAGATAGTTAGAGTATCTTGTTTACTTAAAGTGAATTTCTAGAGCGCTATGTTCCTTGCTTATTTCTACATTTGGATCATGAATTTTTTGTTTATCTCTTTGGTATTTTATTTAGTGAAAACTGCATTCTATAATCTTCTACAAATGGAAGAAAAAAAATACAAATCACGAGGCTTGGGGCTCGTAGAATTGGCGCTAAAACAAACCACAAGGCGAGGCGATGAAGAAAAAGGTTAAGATTTTTTTAATTCGTATGATATTTGAATATCTGGTTTTATTCCTGTCATCTACTTTTCATGTTAAATAACATTTCCAGGCGGAGAATGTCGTGAAACCAGAGCTTCAGCACTATTCCAACCTCAAGAAGAAAACAAGGAGCCCATAGTAATTGTTATACCCGCAGATCCAAATGAAACTTATAATAATCAATTTGAAAATGTATTGAGTTTAACTTATATTTTAAATAACTCATCAGACATCATCTATGTTGATAGCTTCTTCCAAGATGAAGCTAGACCACAATTCAATTTTCCTCTAAATGCTGAGCTGATCTCCATTGCTCCTTACGACAATTTGAATGGAATTGAACGTAATGAAACCCCTGGCTTAGAGCCGGACAAAGAATCTGGACTTGATCTGGAAGAAAAAAATTCCTATGAACCAAATTCAGGTGAGAGTGATCAAGATGAAACTAGTCCACAACTAAATTTGCCTCTAAATGCATGTAATGCGTGCCCTGGTTTAGAGCCAGACAAAGAATCTGGACTGGCTCTAGCAGAAAAAAACTCCTATGAACTAAATTCAAGTGAGGGTAATTCGAATTCTCGAAATGTAACCAACGACAGCGCCGCATTGAATTTGAGTGAGAGTGATCAAGATGCAACTCACAGCAAAATAACATACCAAAAACGCAAAAGGTCCAAACGGGGAAAAGCTGATAAGAAATCATGGGTAGCTGATAGCAATAAAATTAAAAGAATGAAAGGAGAAGAATACAAAGGGCGAAGAAAGAATGAAGATGGAAAAACAGTCTTTGACGTTGACCGTCAAAAAAGGCAGCTAAAACCACGATGTTCTTGCAAAATAACGAAAAGAAATAAATTCAAATGTATGCTGATCACAGAAGAAAGAAGAAGGGAAATTTTTGAATATTTTTGGAACTTAGATTGGGGACAAAGAAAGATTAAAGTAAACCATCTTGTCGTTAGGACTCATGTCCACCAGAGAACTGTACCCAGTATCGAGTCAAGAAGAAGTAACTCCTTACAATACAATCTGAAGCAGATTAAACACGGAGAAAGAATTCGAGTGTGCAAGAAAATTTTTTTAAACTGTATTAGTCTGCGTGAATGGACGGTTCGGAATTGGGTCTTGAAAAACCAGCTAGAACAGCAAAATAAAAATGATCCGACCAGAAATGCTGAAGGGAGTAATGAAACTGCTAATTCAAAAACAAGACAGCAAGATCATAACGATGCTGTTCGAAAACTTATAAATGAATTTCTTGAGCTCCTTCCAAAATTAGAATCACATTTTTGTCGTAAAAATACCACTAAGTTGTATCTCGAACCATTTTGGCAATCAAAAGCGCAATTATTCCGAGAGTACAAGACATACTGTATAGCGCAGAGAAAGGAAAACTTCGTTGCATCCTCTTTTACGTTCCATGAGGTTTTCGAAGCGATGAATTTGGGACTTTTTTCTCCTAAGAAAGATCAGTGTGATCTATGTTGTGCTTACAAACAAGGTAATGTTTCTGAAGAAGAATACAATATTCACATAAGAAGAAAATATGAAGCCAGAGAAGAAAAATCTAAAAACAAGGAGGAATGCGATCAAAATACTGCAGTATACACGATGGATGTTCAAGCTGTATTGTTGTGCCCTTATCTTAAAGCTTCTGCGCTCTACTATAGAAGCAAACTAAAATTACACAACTTTACTTTGTACAATCTCAAAACAGGAGAAGGCTACTGTTATCTTTGGGATGAAACTGAAGGGGGCGTAAACGCTGATAAATTTGCAACCATACTCACGCATTTTATTACAACCGAAATCAATTTAGATGTTATCAAACATGTAATCATTTATAGTGATGGCTGTACCAACCAAAATAGAAATGTCATCATGGCAAATGCGTTGCTATTAGTTTCACATGAATTCGGGATTAAAATAACTCAAAAATACTTAGAAAAGGGTCATACACAAATGGAATGTGATAGCATTCATAGCAATATCGAAAAACAAATGAATAACAGGGAAATATATTCTCCAGCAGCCTATGTTGAAATAATAAGGACAGCTAGATTGAATCCTCAACCGTACAAAGTATTCCAGCTACATTTTTCATTTTTTAAGCGCTTCAATAAAATCAACCTCCTCACATCAAT
Source organism: Odontomyia ornata (assembly GCA_963969285.1). Classification (NCBI taxonomy): domain Eukaryota; kingdom Metazoa; phylum Arthropoda; class Insecta; order Diptera; family Stratiomyidae; genus Odontomyia; species Odontomyia ornata. The sequence goes on along the minus strand of OZ017742.1, from coordinate 54,172,464 downwards.
AAGACCAGGTACAAAGAAGGGAGAGCTTGTAGTAACCGACCTAAGATGTATTCAGTACACGCCAGAAGGCAGCATCCAAGTAAAACTCAGTCCTATAGATGAATTTTTTACCCTACCCCGAAGGATTAAAACGGTTTCTACTAGGATTGAAGAGCTTCACCAGTTGTATGATGCTCCACTACCAATTGAAGGCATTAAGTTTCGTCATCTTCAAGAGCTCAAACAAGTTATACCAAAAGACGTTCATGCATTTTATGACAACTTACCCCACCATCCTTAGTATTTACAGTTGTTTGTATTTGAGTAATTTTGCTTTATTTCCAGCCCTATTTAGTTTATAAGTTCACAATGTGCAATTTTGAACATTTAATATAGTATGTTAACAAGACGTGTGCTTTATTGTTAAGAAAACCTCTTATATCAAACAAGGTTATAAGTGATAAATACTCGTAATTAAAAATTAAGGTGGAATATCTCGTAACTCATTTTCTTTACAAGTAAGAAAACCTTGTAAGTCATACTTAAAAACAAATAAAAAAAAAATTTCACATTTGATTGTATTATGCATGCCAGAGAAGAAAAATCTAAAGACAAGGAGGAATGCGATCAAAATACTGCAGTATACACGATGGATGTTCAAGCTGTATTGGTGTGCCCTTATCTTAAAGCTTCTGCGCTCTACTATAGAAGAAAACTAAAATTACACAACTTTACTTTGTACAATCTCAAAACAGGAGAAGGCTACTGTTATCTTTGGGATGAAACTGAAGGGGGCGTAAACGCTGATGAATTTGCAACCATACTCACGCATTTTATTACAACCGAAATCAATTTAGATGTTATCAAACATGTAATCATTTATAGTGATGGCTGTACCAACCAAAATAGAAATGTCATCATGGCAAATGCGTTGCCATTAGTTTCACATGAATTCGGGATTAAAATAACTCAAAAATACTTAGAAAAACAAATGAAGAACAGGGAAATATATTCTCCAGCAGCCTATGTTGAAATAATAAGGACAGCTAGATTGAATCCTCAACCGTACAAAGTATTCCAGCTACATTTTTCATTTTTTAAGCGCTTCAATAAAATCAACCTCCTCACATCAATAAGACAGTGGCGGATCCACGGGGGGGTGGGGAAATTTAGGGAAATTTCCCCCACCCCCCTTGGAACCGCAGAACCTGAAAATTTCACTTGTTTGCTAGAAAAATATTCTCTGCAATAAAAAAAATGAAAATACAACAGTGACACTCTTCCACTGATCTCTATTTATCACTGGATAGGCTACGGCTAGCTTCTGCCTATAACAGCGATGGAACACTTTGAGCGCCATGTTGCGTGAGGAATTTTTGCATTCTGAAATGTGAATGGCGCGAAATTCGAATCGTCTTATGAAGTGTCATTGAAATCAATTCAATAAAGTACGGATTTAGAGGCGCTTTTTCAATTAGTATCATATATATGCTATAATTAGATATGAAATGATATATATAATTGAAAATTATGATTAATTTTTAGAAAAGTAAAAGCAATTTGTCAGCTCCTCATACAAAACAGTTCGTTTGGAGTCCTGTCATTTTAACCATGTACCCTATCCGCACTTTCATACATATCATTGGTTTCGGCCAGCTGATAGTCGTCAGCCAATCAAAACGCATATATTATGTCGCAGATCCTCTGACAAAATGCATCTAGTGGTGCCGTGTAGTTTAAACGCGTCACATATCCAGTGTGTAGTATAGATCAGTGCACTCTTCTCACCAAATACGCTATGGAAATCACAACAAGATACTATCATAAATTGCATTATATGACCTGCCTAAATTTATTTAACCCTTTTCTGGGCGACTCACAGCGGAAGTACTAAATTCTAAATCGAGAAAGAGTCGAAGTCTTGAGTACAATTGGTACTATTTAAATCCGTTTATCTCGCCAAAAAATGGTAAGTGTCGATGTTGTTTCGATTTTACTGTTAATTTTTGTGCGTGGTGAAATTTTACTGACATTATACAAACGAGTGTTTACATAAAAATTGAGGTTTGGTTTGCTCATTCAACAATAGCAGTAGCCAATTTTGCATATAGAACCCGTGTTTTAACTTGGTGTTCCGTAACAAACTTCAGGAATCTCAATATACGAGTAGAATGAGAATTTTGAAAAAAAAAAAAGTCATTCGACATTATTTTCGACGTCATTTTCTTTATTTTTAAAATCTATACGTTTCATAATTCATATTCTCATATTATACCTAGATACACTCATTATTTCAAACCGACGGAATGATTAGTATTGAAACTTGAATTTATATTTATAATTCCTATTTTACAGTCATCTCGACAAAAGTCCATCTCGGACTACTTTTACTCTGCAACTGCGAAAAAAAGAAAACTAGATGAAGATGAAGATGTTGCGACAGTACATCGAGAAGAAAACGAGGTTCCTCGTGCAGTGACGCACAGTTCACCTAAACATGATGAAGGCATTGACAATTCGGGCAGCGAAACACCGTCTTCGTCCAGAAACTCCGACATTGTGCAAGTTTCTACCATTGCTGTAAACATTTCCAATGATGTTGGTAATTTCGTGGGACAAAAAATTGACGATCACGTGAAACAAATTTTACTTGAAAATCCCTGGACTCCTCCAAAAAATTATACTTTCCCATTTTCGTCGAGAGTTGTTTCTGACAAAGAAATAAAGCACTACGTCTCTTCCAAACACTTGGATTCTCATGCAGAGTGGCTCGTACTATCTGACGTGAAGAAAGGGCTATTCTGCAAATATTGTCCATGGTTTACACCTCGAAATCAAGGAGGTTATCGGGGAAATACTCCGCTTGGGGTACTTGTCACGTAGCCGTTGACTGATTTCAAAAATTTGGTTGGGATCAAGGGTGTGTTAGAAATTCATTCTCAAAATATGTACCATAAGAATGCAATGGCAACTGGGAAGGACTTCGTGAGAAATTATCACAATCCACAACGAAGCGTCTGTAATCTTCTCGACGAAAACCATCTTTCGGAAACGCAAGAGAACAGAAAACGACTCATCCCCATTGCGAAAACGGTCATTTTTTGCGGAAAGCAGAACATTCCACTTCGTGGGCATAGAGATGACGGAGATATTCAAAAAAATAAAACGCCCGTGCAAAACGAAGGGAATTTCAGGGCTTTGCTGAGATTCAGAATCGATTCAGGTGACACAACTCCGGAGCATCACCTTGGGACCACATCTTCAAGAGCGACCTATACCAGTAAAACGATTCAGAACCAACTAATTGACTGCTGCAGGGCAGAGATACTGGACAAAATTTTGCAACAAGTGGCTCGTGCTGAGTTTTACACGATTGTTTTCGATGAATCTCCAGATCTGTCGGGAAAAGCTCAGGTAATACTTTAATCCTGCCAATTATTAATAATAATAATTGATGCCTATTGTCTGAACTATCGGATAGGGGTTGTTCTCAAGAAAATGAACAGAAATTTACAGAAGAATGATGTTTCTCGTTACAGATTAGCGTTGTACTCAGATACGTCGATTTTTCTCCTGGCGAAGCATGCATACGAGAAGACTTTGTATCTTTTTTGGACGCATTCGGTCAACTTTCGAAGAATACTCTCGCGGAGGGCACAGAGTCAGAAGAAAGCGAGGATGAAGATGGATTAATGGCTTACAGGACTGCTGGGAAAAATGACCGAACCGACAAAGAATTGTCTCTAACTGGATCTGCCATCGGGGGGCTTGTTCTTGGAGACATGAAGAAAATGAATCTCCGAATGGACAAATGCGCTTCGATAGGGACTGATGGATGTGCGGTCATGCTGTCAGATATCGGAGCAGTCAACGAAATTCGGAAAGAAGCAAAAAATGCTGTCATGACTCCTTGTTTCTCTTACAAACTCAACAACACTATTTCAAAGTCAGTGAAAGTACGATTAATCGAAAACGTTGCCGGTGCCATACGAGAAGTCGACAAATTCTTCAAGAACTCATTTCCAAAACGTGTGATTGTATTAGCAAAGATACTTGGTGAAAAAATTGTCCAGTTGTGTGAAACAAGATGGGTAGAGAGACACGATGCTGTCCTTCAATTTGTTGCGAAGTTACCGTTGATCATCGAAGCTCTGTCAAAAATCAGTGAGCGGAAGAACAGAGAAACAGCAGGCAAAGCAACAATTCTCATATCGGCTTTGTGCAAGTTCGAATTTATCGTCGGGCTCTTCTGTCTTAGCGACATTCTATCGCTCACCCATTCGCTTAGCGTAGTTCTTCAGAAGGAAGCAATAGATTTGGCGAAGGCATCAAAAATGATTAGGACGTTGCTTGCCACGTTGGGAAAAAAAGAGGGAAAAAGTTGATGAAATATTCCGACTGATTTATTCAGATGCCAAGAAAATGGCGGAAAAACTCGATGTTGACGAAGCGAAACCGAGAACATGTGGTTGGCAAACGAAACGCGAAAATTACTACGTGAAAACTTGCGAAGATTACTACAGGGTCTCTGTCTACATACCTCTGCCGGATACCATCAAAGAAGATTTGGAAGCTCGTTTTTCACAAGAAGTTTTGGATGGTTACCAAGAGCGTGTGTTGCTCCCAGAAAAAGCAAGTCTTTTAAAAGAAAACGAAATCGATGATCTAATCGGATGCTTGATAGAAAGATTCGGGAATCTTCTGGATGATGACAAAAGCGTACAAAAATTGAAATTCAAAGGTGAATTGAGCTACTGGCAATGTCACTGGCAGCAGCAACAAAAAATTGAAGGCAGCGAAATTCCAACTTCTGCACTGGAAACATTAAGAAAACGTGATGTCGACATATTCCCAACAATCCACACCTATCTCCGAGTATTATGTACACTTCCCGTAACAAACGCGACCTCTGAACGATCTTTCTCTTATCTTCGCCGCATTAAAACATGGCTTAGGACGACCATGCTTCAAGAAAGACTAGTTGGATTAGCGTTGCTTCATACGCATCATGACATCAAAATCACCACCGAAGAAGTCATTGAAAGATTCGCAAAACTTGGCAGCCATCGTTTAGCGTTATGAAACACGCAATGTAAAAGCATTTTTCTGAGCCACTCGGTAATGCATGCATATGGTTGACTTTTCGAATATAACCACTTTGTTTACCTAAAAATTGGAATTGATAATTTTTGTTTCATAATTTGTACTGTATTTCTCTCGCAATAATAAGTTTGAACCCCAAATCGAAGGATAAATTCAATTTCCACCCCCCCCCCCCCCCCCCCCAAGAATCGTCTCTGGATCCGCCACTGAATAAGACCAGGTACAAAGAAGGGAGAGCTTGTAGTAACCGACCTAAGATGTATTCAGTACACGCCAGAAGGCAGCATCCAAGTAAAACTCAGTCCTAAAGATGAATTTTTTACCCTACCCCGAAGGATTAAAACGGTTTCTACTAGGATTGAAGAGCTTCATCAGTTGTATGATGCTCCACTACCAATTGAAGGCATTAAGTTTCGTCATCTTCAAGAGCTCAAACAAGTTATACCAAAAGACGTTCATGCATTTTATGACAACTTACCCCACCATCCTTAGTATTTACAGTTGTTTGTATTTGAGTAATTTTGCTTTATTTCCAGCCCTATTTAGTTTATAAGTTCACAATGTGCAATTTTGAACATTTAATATAGTATGTTAACAAGACGTATGCTTTATTGTTAAGAAAACCTCTTATATCTAACAAAGTTATAAGTGATAAATACTCGTAACTAAAAATTAAGGTGGAATATCTCGTAACTCATTTTCTTTACAAGTAAGAAAACCTTGTAAGTCATACTTAAAAACAAATAAAAAAAAATTTCACATTTGATTGTATAATGCATACTTGTTACAAAATACAACAAATATTCGTACTGAATTCTGAGTAAGTATTGTTACTTATTAATAACTGGTACGTTTTTTGCTTCTCCTGTAAAGTTTGAGTTTTTTTAGTTACGTGGTTATCATTCTAGGCCATCGATAATTGGCAAGTAAGTAAAGACTCCACATACCGACACTTATATGTACCGCTTGAATGTACTATAGTATATATCAACTAAACATACTTCTGTGGAACAAACGACAAAGTTTTTGTGTTGACTCTCACGCTAGTTGCCGGATATGTTTTGATCAAATTCAAAGAAGTGCTATCTTATATACTCGTACACATTACATAATAACATTTATGTGCCATTAAGTTTCCTCAATATTTCTGACCATATATCGAGTTTAGCCAAGTGTGTCTGCTGCTCCCGATAAAGGAAAACTTTCTCAGATAAAGAGACTCAAAATAACTTATTCGCATTTATGGATATATGCATACACGGACAAAGTTATGTTCACTTACACTTGTTAAATTTTAGTTCATTTATTAATAATTTGATTACTCCACATTATATCCTTCAAAGTCCCTATTCACTCACAACACTACAAACTAAATTCAATGTAGCATACTTAGAACCTGTTGGACACTATTTGCTTATACATCTTATCAGTACTTACACCCTCACCCCAAAGATCCAATCTTATCCTTTTAGCATCAATCGACCCTCGCCCCGCTCAAATTTAGCACATCCTTAACCGAATCCAATTTTACATCTTAAACATGTGCATGAGACCAAGAGACGACAGGGAAAATCAATAGACAAATCCTTAGCGAGAAAAAGTGCTGAGCGTAGATGGAAAAAGATTAAAAGAAACGAAAGAATTATATCCTGGAATCCTCTGTTAAGCAAATTATACTAGGACAATAAATTTTTCAATGAGAATGAGGACTACAAATGTCGTACTTTACAATTTCTTGCGACTCAATTACACATCGACTGCCCCCTTGTGTTGCCCTAGAGTGCGTCGTGTGATGGGGAAGGAAGGAGGAAATATATATGCCAATGTCAGGGACTCCAGTACGGGTGGAGGTGTCATGGCGGTGGTGATGTAATTTCCTTAAACAGAAATGGCTGACAGATTTACATTCAGTTGAGTACGGAAGAGGTGAAGGCACAATCGCCCCTACTTATACTTAAAGGGAAATTAACGTTAGAGTGCATCCCCTTCTCACATCACAGCTCTGATCGCTTCTGATTAACCTCCATGATCCTGTTTTTATTTCTTCTTGCCATTCCGGAGCCGCCTACAGACATAATTAGAGTTGAGAGTTGCGATTGTAAAATAAGGATTCCGCTTGCTTATTATTCATCCTTTTGCCTCGTTCCGACACAATGCACAATGCTGGAGCTGTTTGTGTATGACTTCTTCGGCTCCTTAAGAAAAGAATCACTAGAAAAGGCTTGGAAAAGTTTTCTTTTTTTGTTGTTGCTCAAGTATATTTAATTGGCTTGCTATAGGTAAACGAGGAAGAAAAATTATGAATATAGAGTTTCATCTAAGGAAATTCGGGGAAGTCCTTAGCAAACATTTTAGGCAAAACGTCCGTACCCACGCATTCTCCACATGATTAGAGAAGGAAAAGTACTTACATAAGAAATCCACAATGTTCAGCTGCTGCCAAAAGAAAATCACAGTAAATCAGCTTTGATTAGCACTCCACTTAATATTCCACACACAAATTTTCCAATCGTTAACAAAACTGACACTGAAAAGCTTCAAGGAATCGCGTGGACACTTTTGTAAGAATTTTCCTTTGCTCTTCGCAACCGAAAGGAAACCGTGATTTTCCTGACTGCGTAAGTTTGTGTATGGGACTGTAGCGGATGAGTTCTTAGCACCACTTGCGATTTGAAACGCGAGGAAAACTGATATGAAAATCGTTCGGAATTTGACCCGCAATTACTCTGGTCCTGATCCAAATCGTTTTCTGACTTCTTTTCGCGACACAAATTCCTTTAGCCAAGCCAAAGATCGATATGTTCTTTGAAACTATGGCAGACTATGTCACTTCCAGCATACAATCAATACGTAATGAAATGAAAATCCACCAAAACGAGCTTAACGTGGAGAATTTCTCCCGTTTTCAACCCCTATTTTCTTTGCAGAGTTTCACAAACTGGATGCGTGCGGGAATGGGATACGTTTCTGGGAATGGGATCTTATATAAAATGAACGTTGAAGGCATATGAGGAAATGTTGATTACTTTGAAATGAGTTTCCTTATGATTGGACTGAAATTTGGGGGTAATTTATTGCAGTACATCCTCGTTTAGCTCGTGTGGGGTGTGAAATCAAAATCTGATTGCAAATACCAAGGAGCTCAAAAATAAAGCAAATTCATTCAAGTTATTGAATGTTGTTATGTAATGTTTTATATGACCAGCTCCTTGATTACGTAGAAACATTTATATTTTCAATTGATATTGAATAATGTAACATTTAGGTAATAAATCTACTTAAAAGTCCATATGGAGTTGATACTTAAATTTGTATAAGAGAATCACTTTGAAAGATTCATTGGTTAGCGTATCTATATGTTTTGTTGCTCGTTTGAGGTACGTGGGCTATAATTTTATTATGACAAAATTGAAAAACTGTCATTTATGGTGAAATAAATTTTTTCCTTATTTACATTTCACATTTCAATCACTCATCGTGCATCAAAATAGTTTCCCTTGCTCTCTTGACTTACATAACAACTCGAAAAATGATATTTTTCATCCCTCGAACGGTCACTCGTTAAGACCTCATTTCCATATTTTGGCTTATGTAGTAGAATCCAATGAGACTAGTTTTGACGAGCACATTATAGCCTTGTTTCGAATTATTTGTGCGTTGTTCTCATTCTCACTGTAATCATTTTGCCTGAACATTCAAGATATTTTATAATGATTGAATTAGGGTTTTGTAAAAAATTTTTACTATGCCTTATTAAAACCCATCTGTCCATCAGGGCGTCACAGAAAGTTTTCTCAGGAGCCAGAAAAGCTAGAATTATCGAAATTCAGAAATTTCTGGCTAATAAAAGATTCTTGGCCAAAAAAAATTTCAAATTCTACGTCTAGCACTCGTTGCGTGTGTGGGGGAAAGTGACTATGTGAAATTGGCGGCAAACGTCAACAAGCGAAGACACACGAGCACCCAGGACTCCGCAGATGGCAGCCGTAAGACTCAAGTGGTCGAGGATAGGCAGGAGGTGAGTCGACTTCGAGCTGAAATCGAAGAATTAAAATTAAGAATCAAAACGTAAGAAGATATGTTCGAGGCAGCGAAGAAAGTGCAAGATACTGAACCGGTACGAAAAATCGATACACAAGCAAAGCAGAAGAAAGCTGTTAAACCAGTCATCCCAGAAGACGTTTTAAGTGCTGGAGGCACTAATGACAGCCAGAATTATTATGCAGCGCTGGACGGAGCAAGCAATGGAGTTGGATGAAAATATTGGAGGTAAAGTTAAACATAACGAAAGTTTTCTCCTATATTTAAAAAATAAAAATAAGGAGAAGAAACCAGCCCGTAGTTCTGCTGGTTCTCCTCAAAAAGTAGCCAAGAATGCAGAGAAAGTTCCGCCAATAAATGTCTTCGGTCAAAGCGGAAAGGACAGGGTTCGACTGTTGGCAGCCGAAAACAAATTAACAAATTTTGAAATCAAGCGAACCAATTCCGAGAAGTTATCTGTCAGAACAAAATCACTAGTTGATTTCAAATCGGCAAAAAATGCTTTGAATTCTGGGGAGGTTCCACACTTTACATATACCCCCAAATGCGAAAAAAACCAGACGTTCTTGTTGAAGGGCTTGGACTGCGGAGAAGATACCGTTGATCTTTTTCAGGTTCTCAAGGAAGCAGCACCACAAATCGAATTTATCCCAGTTAAAACATTCGCGACGAGAAGGTTGACGGTAGAAAAAAAAATTTACTACTTTATTTAGTGCAAATATAAAACAAGAGCAGTCCAAGCGCTCTTCAACAAATCAGATATTTGAATTTCCGAGTGGTGAGGTGAGAACGCCTCCAGAAACGAGAAATCAACCAGTGCTATCACTGCCAAAGATTTGACCATTCGGCTGCCAACTGCGCCATGCATTACCGATGCGTCAAATGCAAGGACGTGCATGTTCCCGGCGAGTGCAAATTGGCTCAAACGGAGCCAGAAGAGAAACTATACTGTATGAACTGCGGTGTTTTTGGTCACCCGGCATCATATTGAGGATGCGAGAGTAAAATCTGTCCCAAAGCAAACATAAATACACCGCAGTGTCTTAGCTCCAAATTTCGTCAAGCCTGGAGTATCATTTGCACAAGCCGCTAAAGGACCAGCAGAAAATGCGGCAAATAGTGTAAATAACGTAAGTTGCAATAATGAGCTGCTTCCCAAAAATTTACAGAAATAATCGATAAGCATGAAACAAAAATTTATCTTGTTTTTCATCGTTTAGGGGTTTCATATGCCTCAAAATAATTTGTCATCCAGTCACATTCCCATGGAAAGGATTCGTCTCATCTCAATCAACGTCAACTCCATTGTTACTATACATTGGCGTGATTATCTCCTTGAAATTCATTTCTAAGCAAAAGCCTGACATCATGCTACTCACCGAAACCTACCTCAATTCATGGCACTCTATGACATTCAAGGATTTCGAATTCATAAGAAACGATAGACTAATAGGTGATGGGGAGGTGGCACCGAGATATTGGTTCGAGGACCCTATCGTTTCCAAAATATTGAAAAAGTGGAATTCAAAAGCTTTGAATCTCTTGTAGTATCCGTTATCAAAATCTCACTGCCACGTAGGGATAACCTCTCCATTATCTCTGCCTATGCAATTGGTAGAAATGTTCTCAAGCGCAAGGAGGAGCTCAATTCCTTGTTTGAAATACTTGAATTGAACTGGCTGCACAACCATTATATTCTTGCCGGTGACTTGAACGTCAAGCATACATCATGGCTGAACGCCACCAATAATCCAAGAGGTGTATTCCTGAAATCTTTGATAACAGAGAACCAAATTGAATACAGGTGCAACTTATATGGGTCGAAGTTCCCAACATAGAGTCATTCGGGGCAACTGTGCGCAGTTTTGCCTTTCAACCCACACTATATTGTTAATATTAAAGCTATGTAAATCAAAGCGTTTTCTTTAGAAAGAACATTTTTTCGTCTATGAATGAAAATTGAAAAGTTAACAAATTAAACGTTTATCCTTTTGCAACATGCAATTAAAGAAAGAAAATCAGAATGCGTTCACTTCACCCGTATTGCGGGTAATCGCGCGCACCCCTAAGGGGTAAGTAAGCGTATATGGGGTAAGTAAACGCATTCCTCAGAGAAACACACAAACAATTACAAAAAATAGTTTTTTTTTATATATTTATATTTCTTGTTTTTGCTGATAATTCAGTCTTTTTTATAAATACAAAATTAATATTGCTTCATCAAAGTTTTTGGACTTCATTATATTTACCTCAACCTAAAAGGAGATTACAGACATGAGTCAAATTAATATTAATCTTCATTTGAAAGATATCACAAAGATCAGTCTGACTAATTACCACAAATATCATGAATCAAACGTGTTAAAGGAAAACAAAACAAATACAAGATACATTTTTCTTTTCATTTATCATATTATTCCTTGCAAGTCAATTAGACATGATTACCACCACAGTGCGTGCTTAGTGAAGCACTATATCAAACCAAAATAATTTTTCTTAAAAAATAAAATTTTCGAACGTTTTTTCTAATTGTCAATGCAATTATCGCATACAAAAGCGCCTCTTTCATAAGCAGTGCACTGTTCGTGCCACCATTACTCGCAAACTCTACACTTGATCCACTCCTCTGATGGTGGATCTTCATATTTTTGTAGACAAAGGGGTCAATAGTAATCCCTTTCTTTCGCTTCTGAAAGAGGGTTTTTATAAATATTCGTTTTGTTGTTCCTTCGGTTTTTAATTCTCTATTAAAGCTTGTTTTTTCTTTTTTGTAGGAACAGTTAATGACAAAGTTGGAACTTTCCTTTGCTCATATTCTTTTCTTTTCTTGGCGCTTCTTTTCTTCTAGCAGTTTTTTATATGGACTGTTTGTAATTACTTCTGATTTCATGGAAACTCTGCCTCCACGTCTTTTTTCTTTCATCCGAGGAAGAGGTGAGAGGTGAGATACAGGCACATGATGGCTACTTGTTGGTTTTGATTTAACTTATAGTCACCAGAACTACGTCTTTTTTCAGTGTAAGAGTCAATAGACGGATTTGTTTTTATTAGAACCTCCATCGCAGGCTCTTTTAATGGAAGATATCCAAGAGTAATGTGAATTTCATCTATTATTTCATTTGTGCTCTGCCTATTTTCAATACCAGGATTATTAGATACGCTATTCATCGATGAAGCTTCGGCAATAAACTTTTCCCCTACGGGATCAAGTATTGAAGGACTTGGTGTAGCTGCTTCTCTGAGTAGATTGTCGCCACATGCATGATTAAGAAGTGAGGTTGTCTCCGTTTGGTACAATCTGTCTATTAGCTGTCTGGGTCATTTTCTCTGCTGATCTTGACTCTCATTAGAAGGTTCCGCTCCTGTAGGGTGGTTATCCTCAGCTTCGTTTCTTTCAGGCTGGTACACTTCCACAGATTGGTTTGATGTCTGCTGTACATCTTGTTGCATCTGATCTGTAACTAATGATGGTGCAAAATCTGCTTCATCGAATAGGTCATCATCGTAGGGATATATTCCAGTCACTTTAAAGCCAGACTCAGCATTGCCTAGCGTGGCTCCTTTTTTGTATGCTTCGTTAAATAAGCGAGCCACTTGATATTGTGTAATGGCTCTTCCAGGGTGTCGCGGCATGAATTTGTCACATTCTATCGAGTATTTAACTTTTAAAGGATTGTAAAGGCACCTGTCCAGAGGTTGAAGTTTGTGACTTCCATGCGGAGGAAGCGTCAGCATCACAATGTTATTTTCACGAGCATATTTTACTGCCTCCAAGCTGATATGAGATGAATGATTGTCAAGTAAGAGTAATACAGGATCTCCTGAGTGGAATGGACAAAATATTTAAAGTGGTGCAGCCAGATTACGAAAAGCTCTGTGTTTACAAAACCACTTTCAGACACCATGCAAATGCTTTGTGTTGGGCCTCCATCCAATAAATCATCACGGGGTCTTTTGCGAGGGTAGATCAATGCTGGTGGGATATAATGACCATTAGCACTCATGCAGCAGATCGCTGTTACGGTAATGCCTCTTTCTGCGGATACAACTTTAGAGACTACCTTTTTTCCTTTTGTGGTGACCACCTTTTGAGTTTTCTTTTGTACAGTGCTCATGCCTATCTCATCTACATTGTATATGCGACTTGGCTGAAATTTTTATTTTTCATACAATTCCTTCAAGTTTTTGTTGAATCTGTTAAGTTGAACTTTATTAAACCCGATAGCTCGAGCCAGACTGGTCGCTGCAGATTGTCGTATGACTAGTTCAGGATGACGTTTTAAAAAACATTCAACGCAGTCATGTCCTGCCATATTTAAAGACTGATCCAATCGGTTATCAATCTCATTAACGGCAGCATATTCATATGCCAAGCGCCTCAAATCATTTATAGTGAGACCGAAATATCTTTCATTCATTTTATTGCAATGAATGACAAACTCTTCCTCTTGCGCATTATTGAATGTTGGCTTAAAGCGGCCCATTGAATCTGCAGCTTCGTCAAGTTTAAGTCTTTTGCGCAGACAGGATTCGCTTATGCCAATGGCATTTGCAGCACTTCTCTGACTTTTTCCATTTCGAATAAGCTCTTTAGCCTTAGCAATTTGTTGCTCGGTCACTGGTGCTAGTTCGGGTTTTTTTCGAATATATGTTCGCGGCATGATGACACTGTAACATGAAAAAATGATTCATATAAGATTTGAAAACCAACTAAGTCACCATCCATTTTTAAGTATTGCTCATGGGAGTAAGTGTACGCATGCGCTCACTTATCCGCACACACTTTCCCCATGGAGACAAAACCCAAATTAATAATGCTACCGGCTTGCGACACAAACATAACCTCAATATTATTTCTCATGTATCTACAAGAATATACGCATAATCTAAGAAAGTATGACTAACGAGTATCGGATCCGAAATGTGAACGTGACAGGATTTCGCAAAACACATAAATTAACCAAGGAAAATAGTTAATTTAATTAAATGCCAGGAACAAATTGATACAATGTCACATGGGACAATGTCATATCAAAACTAGATTGCCACTGTGGCGTTCTTGTTTCACTCTAACGAACACCTATCACGCACACTGCGTTCAGGAGATATACGCGGTGCGCTCACTTTCCCACTGCGCTCAGTTACCCCAAATGACTCTACCCTAGGACAAATTCATATTTGGATCTCTGCGTAGCTAACGCAAGACTTGAATTCAGCTTTAATAGTCCTCAACGGAAACTGCAGGTGCTTCTTTACGATAGCGACCATAACGCAATCGTAATGGAAACCAATCATCAATGGGATGATTTCTTCCACATTCCAGTTCAACACGAAAATCATCGGTTGAATTTCAAAAAAGCAGACTGGGGAAAGTTGAAAAAGAAGTTTAATCGAGAGTACTAGAAGCAATGTCCCCCTTCTGATGATGGCAACCCTTGCTCAATGGTTCCTAATGACAGAAATCTAACTAACGATGAAATAGATGTCTATTTGTCGAAGTTAGAGAAGCTGACGTTGGAAACGATTGAGAAAGTCGTTCCCAAGATTAAGCATCGAGACAATATGAAACGATATGAAACACCAACCATCGCAAGGTTGAAGAGATTGAAAAGCCTTCTTCTTACACGTGTCAACAATATTTATCGACGATTTTTGGACTACAACCATCCCTCGTTAGCTTTGTTGAAATTACACCTGAAGAATGTCGGGAACTTATTCCGGTCATACTTCAGGAGTGAGGTCAGCAATCAATGGGCGGAAAAATTGAGGGGTATTAGCCCACAGGACCCAGACGGCGTGTTTGCGAAGGTGTATAGCATATTTCGCAAGAAGTTTCGAGTGAGGGTATCGAATCTTGAAGTCACTAGTGATGAGATAAATCTTCTCGATAGGGCTGGTATCGAAAACTATCGATTTCGATACTCCGGATAGAAATGGAAACAGGGTTATTGGTGAAGGATTGGATAAACTTGCCTTGATTGGAACACATTTTGAATTGGTTCATCTACCGAACCCTGAGAGAGGAAATGGGGTTTTTTCAGAGGTGGTTGAAGCGAAATTTTCCGACTTCAAATCAAGCCGAACGGCGAATCAATTCTTCATTTCAATGAAACATTAACATCGGACCTCATACCAAGCTTGATTCTTCTTGATTATTTTTTCAGCTATGAAGACTTGTGTTTTATATTTGACAAGATAAACAACAAGAAATCATGTGGTACTGATGGTATTCCAAATGTAGTTCTTCGATATTTGCCTGAGGTTGCCTTTAGGAACTATTTCATATCGCTCAATAACATGTTGAGCAATTCATATTTCCCAAATGAGTGAAAAAAGGCTAAGGTATTTCCGATCTTGAAGAAAGGAAAAGAATCTTCATGCCCTAAAAGCAATCGCCTAATCAACTTGCTGCCTAACATCAGCAAGGTGTTTGAAGTAATACGAAATAAAACATTAAACACCCATATTGAGCCCTTCAGTTGATGCCGAGTACCCAATTTTGATTTCGTGCCAGGCATTCAATCATACACGCCATAACGAAAGTAACCTCAGACATGTATTGGAAACTAAACTAGAGAATGTGTTGGAGCATGTCTCATTGATATGGAGAAAGCCTTTGATACGTTGTGGTTAGATGGACTAGTTTTTAAACTCCTTCAGGACACGTTCCCCAGACACCTTGTCGCCATGATGTATAATATGTTGTACGGGAAATCGTTTGTTGTAACTGCTGGAAATCTGATAACAATGTGCAAATTCAAGGTCTCGAATGGTCTACAGCACGGAACAATTACTATGCCTCTATTTTTCTCAATATTCATTCGCAAGCTATTGAACGGCTTTGATCTTAACGTCTTGCCCACGCGATCATTGGTAGCGGTTGCTAATGATCTGATTACCTATACGGCAGACCGAAAAGCTATAATAGTTCAGAACAATCTTCAAAAAGTGTTCAAAGATGTGCAGTTGTACACTGACAATTGGCGAATGAAAATCAATATGCTGAGGTGCGAGACAATTTTGTTTCAGCCAACACGGCAGGGGTACAGTCAAGACCTGAAATGTGATTGAAAGGATTGCCCATCACAGCTAGCGAGGATAGTTCAGAGTGGGTTCCACATCAATCCTGTACTCGATACCTCGGTGTTCATCTCGATCAGTATCTCTACTATACTTAACATGTCAAAATCATGCTTCTCCTTCTTCGTAGCACTACAGCCTCTTTTGGACCTTCGCTTCCTTCAAACAGCGCCTCCAACTGTCTCGAACCGTTGACCGCGTCATCCGATTCCGAAACACGAGCAGCAATGAACTGTCTTCGTTAACCGGTTCGTCAAAAATTTCATACAACTCATGGTTGTATCGAATTCGCCATTGGTACCCGTCAAACAACAAATATATTCTTACATTACAATAAACATATTTTTACATCAAAAGAACTCCATTTTAACCAAACAACATTTTGTTACAAGATTACTAAAATCATTGGCTGACCTGCATTTTAAATGTAACTTTGTTATTCATCTTATCTGCAAATTTGGAAAAAATTCAATCAAAAGCGAAGTGTCTGGTTCGATGGAAAGCCTATGTAATAGAATAATTGTATATAATTATTATAATTGGAGGAAATTCAAATGGCTATAACATCGGTGAATTTTATTTAAACTTATAGAATGAAATGATATTTTAAAGAACTATCTAAATGACTGATTTCATCCAATTTAATGATACTAATACAATTTTTAATGTTAAATCCTACTACAACTAGCAATGTTCAACGAATTTCAGTCTGTAAGTTATTTGTTATTGGATCAACCTCCATAATTTTTAGGGCCTTTGGAAGAAATTTTGCAAAAACCTATTAGTTTCCCGTCTTATCCGTCCATCTGTCCGCCTGGCCATTCGTCTATACATCTGTGCGTCTATCCGTACGTCACAAGAAATTTCTTCCGAAACTATAGAAGCTACAAAGCTTAAACTTTGCGAAAGAAGTGGTGGTCTCTCAAAAGTGTAGGGGACTTATCAAACATATTTTTTAAGGGGTCCCCCCATTATGACGAAATGGCCCTTAACAAATTTTTTCATTAAATGTAGTCAAATAGGGTAACAAACAAAAGGTCTAAGCGCTTTCAGAATCTGAAGTATAAGTTATTTTTTCTATTTAATGTCCAGGAGGAGGCTAAATGCACGAACGATATTTGTGTCCCCTGCCCTCACGATTTTGAGCTGAAAAAATCACGAAGGTAAGTCTTTATGAGACCAAAGGTAACAAATACCCCAGAAATCAAAATTCACTCAACTCTGTTAATAATAGTGTGATTTGTAAATTCTACAATTCGCTTGTAAAATTGCACGGTTCAGCTGTGGCGGCGGTTAATCTTCTTTAACTTCTTCTTCCCTTATGTCTACAAAAATTCATAGAAATCAAATCATAATCCAGTGAGTGATCACCATTTCAATTGTATGGAATTACAAAATTAATAACACATGTTGATAGTTAATTTACAGGGTGGACCAAATACGAGTTTCTTTTTAAAAATACAATAAAATGAACGAAAATCAAAGTTTTTTCTTATATTTTGGCTTTATTCGCTACAATAAACCGTCCCATTTGTTGTGAAATACAATTTTTTTCATATGGCTGACAATTTACCAAGACATTATTGATGGTTACGGGCCCTATCTGAGCAATGGTTTGGTAAATACTCGATTTCAGTGCTTGAATCATTTGTGGATTTTCCGCATAACATCGATCTTTCACAGCGCCCCATGAAAAGAAGTCCAACTTCGAGGCGGCCAATCGACATCGCCCGCGCAGCTGATTACACAATTTCCAAATTTTGTGCGCGAATGATCGATCGTTTGATGAGCTGCATGGAATGGCGCGCCATCCTGTTAAAACCAAGGTCAGTCAAGTCCAAATCCTACACAATCTCCGGCCACAAAAAGTCGGTTATCAAGCCTCTGTAGCGCTCCTCATTGACCGAAACAGCATTTCCAGCCTAATTTTATAGAAAAACGGTCCAATGAGGCCACAACTCCAGAATCCACACCACACTGTCACTTGCTGACGATATATTGACTTTTCAACAATCACGTGTGGGTAGCCGCTGAGACGAATCGTGTCAAAATCACTTGTGATTTAAAAAAAAACTTCTAGATTGTCCATCCTATGTATTCCAAATCCCCCAAGGCACTCTTTTTTTTCAAATTTTGATGAAAATTTAATGAATAGTGTTTTACTTAAATATGCTCAATCAGCCGAGCATTCAGTTAAAATAATTTCACTGGAACAAAAGCGCGGCTGTTATGTGCTTATGAATGAAACTTTGCATCTTTTGGATGAGTTGGAACGATTTCTTAGACAAGTATTGGGTGAATAGTTCAAATCATCGATTCATGGTATTAGACAATTTTTTTCGAACGCTAGAATGGTTACAAAGCCTGTTGCGAGTTCCAGCCATACTGGCATTCTCCCATTTGCAACTTCAAATTAACTCCGTATCATCTCCACCTTCTTTTGGGCACACATACCTTTTTCTTTGTATATTTTTTTTTTGTTTTTTTAACATTGAAGCTTTATTGTGAAAAATTGCTTTTAGACAATCGGAAATGGTTTTTTGAGCGACGCTAAGTGATTTTGCAAGTTTCGGATGGTCTTGGTCGAGCAATGTCTCCAATTCGTCGCCTTCAATCTGTTTTGGCTGCCCGGGCCGTTCATCGTCCTCCAAGTCAAAATTGTCACTTTTAAACCGTGCAAACCACTTCTGGCACGTACGCTCAGCTAGGGCATGCACACCATACACTTCCATCAAAATACGATGCCTTTCGGCAGCCTTTTTCTTCAATGAAGAAGTACTTCCCGCAAAAACACTTTATTCGGCACAAAATTCGACATTTTCAGAGTAGAAAAAAGTATTGTTGTTTACGCTTCAGCTAAATGACACATACTGATTCTAAAACTATATGACAGTAGCTTTCAGCTTTGGAAAGGTGAATCACTAAAATAAAAATCAATTTATAAAACCGCACGAATTAACCGGTACCCCAATTAATTCTTATTTCCACATCATCTAGCTTTTTACCCTATTTTTAACTACAAACAAAAAATAATAGTAATCTTGTCCATCCCACAAATAACATTTCATTCATTATTTCCCACTAACAAAATTTCATTATATTTATATCTTTTCCCTGACAAAACCTCTTTCCTTCCTTGATACTAACTAATTCTATTCACTATCTTCCACTGAAAAATTTCATACCAATGCTCATTGAGAAAAGTTGCACAGTTGAAGCTGCGAATTGGATGAATGCGAGATCATCAGAAAGGGGCTCTGATGGTAGTGTCGGTGGGTCCGCTGGGCCCTGGGTTCAAATTCCCCCGAGCACAGGAACACTCTTTTTGAATATCAGCAAAAGCAATTATTTTCGTGCGTATGACTATTTGCATATAACTAAACGCTATCATGGTTATGCAAATCGCCGTACATACAAAATGGAAATTGTTGCATTTGCCGAGATGGAAGAAGATGTGTTGGTACCAGAATCGAAGTGTATTGAACTTCGATTACATAACCTTGATACGGCAGCGGGAATTGGGAAAAGAAAGGATTGCAGGATTGGTTTTTTGAATGAGTCAGGATTTGGCTTTCAAATAAGAGGGAGTTCTTTCGCGGTGTCGGGAAAACATTTTTAATTTGGATTGCGGAACAAAAGTTTTGATTTGAATTAGAAGACGAAAGTTTCTTTGAGTCAAGGAGGCTTACCGAAAGTTAGTGACGGAAGTTTGAGAGTGATGAAAGAGAACAAATAGAACTCAAATTTGATTGAAATTCGGTTGATAAAAATCAGGATTGAAAGGAGTGAAGTGAGAAAGAAATTAAAAACCATTAACGAAAATTTAAATATATTTATAAAAACTAGCCCGCAACATCATAGTGTAAGCAAAATCAAGTGCGATACAAAAACGAGATTTAAATTATCGTTTGCCAGGACTATTAAATTATAAAAAAGCTGAAGAGTGAAGTGAAAAAGATAAGAAAACATTAACGACAATTTAATAAGTATATTTACAAAAGCTAACCACCAACATTGTGGTGGAAGAAAAATCAAGTGTGAACAGGAATCACAAGATTTAAATTATCAGGTATTAGGTTTATTAAATTATTTCAAAAACTGAACAATGAAATGAGAATTGAGAAAGCAAGTGCGGAATTTTGAATTTTCTGCTATTAGACAGAACAGAAGAAACGGATAGACAGCGGATGATGTGGTGACTCGACGCTACCTGTTTTTTGTCTTTCGCCAAGCGCTTGAGGTTCTGCAAGAAAAATTTGACTTTTTCTCAATTTAATTTTTTTTTATGCATTTTGTCATATAAGTTTATTTTTGGCTATACAGTATACTCAGTTAGCCTTTGATTTGTTCATATTAAATTATGTTAGATTTTGAAGGAGGCAGATTTGCTTTTGCTGTTTATTTTTCTTTTGCAAAATTTGCGAATCATCTTTATAAATTTTCTTTTTATTAAATAAAACGGCCATGTCTGTCTAAGAAAAAAAATTTCATTTCTTAGGATGACCTCCTCCTTTCCCGTTCGTTTCATTTAGTGCTAGGTTTTATATGCAGGGTGGCTCAGCACAAACAGAAGGTGCCCCGGACGACACGTGACACGACTGAGCTCTAGCTGGCGTAAGTATGCCATCCCTCTGATATAACTTAATGTATGCAACTGCAGTGACTTCCGTGATTGCTATAAGCCCTTCTACCTTATCGAATTGTTTCACCTATAAGTATTAATTATAGGTACTCACCTTCAGTCATTCATGAAATTGAATCAAGTTTTAAACGCATGTATGTACCTTAACGTTAAAGTTTGGGGAAAGTAGCTCAAAATTATTCAATCTTCTCATTTAAAACAGCCACAATTTTGTTTTATGATTACAAGCACCACTAGTTGAACCAATTCTCAAAGATAATCATGATACCTATCAGTCCTCAAACTTTCATGCAAATCGTAGCAAACCTGTGGTGTCTGAATACGTAGGCATATGTTTCCATAAGAATACAGCGCATATTGTTCCATAGTAATACAGGGAAATTCGAACTGCTATAACTTCTTCAAATACCATTCGCTCTTTGTGAAACTTTCAGGACAGGTCAACTTTATAAGTAATCATCTGTGTAGTAAATTTTGTTGAATTTAAAGGTAAATCATTCTTCTACTAACAAAGCTGAGTGAATTTCAACTTTTCATGTATTTGTTGTTGTTGTACTCATAAAGGCCTACATCCATGATTTTTCTCAGATTTTTGGAGGAAAGGTGTTCAATCACGAAGGAGGGGTATGCGAAAAGTTTGTGGATTTCCCCTTCCCCTGCCCCCACAGTACCGATAAGGCAATTTTAAGACTTTTTTTAAAAGATCTCATTAAGACTTTTCCAATGACACCCTATTCGATTTTTTTAAAGAGACCCCCTTAAAACCCTTTGAAAACAATTTTCAACCACAAATTTCAAGAAGTCACCACTTCTGCCCTTTCCACAAAGTTTGATGGCCGTAGCTACGATAGTTTCGGAGCAAAGCTGCTGTTACTTACAGGCGGATGGACGGCCAGATGGACACAAGTCGTGATTTCAATAGGGTTTTGTATTATAGTACAAAACCCCACATAGTATACAATAGAATAAGCTAAGCAATCACTTCTTTTTCTTCTTTTCGCTGCCTGCAACATATGCCTCAATTGTAACTTCCGCAGTCTTACAATTGTTGAGACCTCTTGCTCGACAAAAACTGCATACAACTCATGGTTGTTTCAAATCACTTTTGGTCCCCGTGTAGCCTCGTTCCGATTATTTGCCTCAGGATGCGCCTTTCGAAGCCCTTCAATATGTTTGTGGATTGGTATGTTAGGGTCCATGTTTCACAACCATAGCATAACGCACGTTTATCGCAGACTCATATACTTGGAGCTTTCTTTTTCTATATATGCAGCTCGTCTTCAAGATTGCCAAAACTGAATAGGATATTTTATTTATTTGCTGTATTTTTCAGCGTATTTCATCTCTTCCAGTACCGGTTCTCCTTATTTTGGCATCTTAATATACGAGTTCGCCCACATTTTTGATATTGCATTCTATTTTTCCGCATCATGAGATTTGTTTTATTCCCATTGATTTATAGTCCAACCAGCTTTGCTTCACTGTCGAGGTTCAGGAAAAGCTCTTTGGCGATTGTTAACGACCATGGCAAACTATTGATGTCATTCACATAGGCTACCATTTGGCTTGACTTGTATAATGACGTACCCCTTCTATCAACAGATAGCTTTCTAATGACATATTGCAAAGCCGAATTGAATAACATTGGGGCCGCCGTACAAAGTATTGATATGCCTCTATAGTTTTCGCCCTGTAGCTTATCGCCTTTTTTATGGATAGGGAATATACTTAATGAGCTCCACTCGTTTCGGCATATGTGCTGGATGACTTTGTGAATAGCTCTTTAAACACTGCTGCCACCATATTTGATGAGCCCCACTGGAATCTCATCGATGCACGGTGTTTTATTATTGTTTTGGGCTTTGATGATGGAACAAACTTCATCCAGAGTAGGTGCGAGCAATAAAAGCTCTCTAGGAATATCTATAAGCTCTGATGATCTAGAGCTGTATGAGAAATTAAGGAGGTTCTAGAAATATGATGTCCATCTTTCCATAATCCTGGTTTCATCAGCGATAATGTTGCCGATGCCATCATCACAGAGCGTGGTTCTAGGCTAATAACCACGTTACAGGCTTTTCACTACTTTGTATGCTTGTTTTGTGTTGTTGCTCGCTAAACTTATGTTATATCAATACTTCTCAATTGGTCGTCATAGTATTTTCTTTTCTTGATTCTAATTATCTTATTCGCTACTCTTCTGAGGTTTTTACATTGTTCTATCTTCGTCCTAGTTTTCCTTTGTTCGTAGTATTTGTACGCCTGATTTTTTTTTCGTTTTGTTTTTGTCTAACGCATTTTGGCGCTCATCATCGAACCAATCGTTTCTGTTGCGCTGGGCTTGATGTACGATCGTCTGTTCTGCCACGGTCTTAATCACCGCTTTCACTTCCAGCCATGGCTCATGAGTTATTTTCAACGGCGCATCTGATACGATGATTGTCGAGGGTTACCGTGGAATCTTTGGACACAGACGCCGTTGCAAGCCTTTCTATGTCAAATTTTTGTAGCGGGCTGGTTTTTGCTGAATATGCCTTTGACATACGACATTGATCGGGTAATTTGATCAAGTAATGATCTAAGTTAAAATTGGCTCCTCCATACGTAAGGACGTCAAGCATGACCGAGGCCAAACGTTGTTGGATCAGAACATGATCGATCTGGTTTTGTGTGTTGCCATCCGATGATACCCAGGTCATTTTATGAATGAGTCGATTTGAGAAGCAAGTTAAAGATATGACTAGACTTCTGCTACATGCTAAGTCAATCAGGCACTGGCCGTTGTCATTTGTTACATCGTAGAAGCTATATCCTCCAGTCATTTCCATACGAGATAGCTCATTGCCAACTTCTGCACAGAAATCACCCAGAATTATTATTTTTTTGTCATTTGTAGGCAATGAGTTGACTAGTCTTTCCAGATGATTGTAGAATGTTTCCTTCCTTTCTTCGTCCTTTTCTTCGGTTGGGGCATGAATATTTATCAGCCAGATTTTGAAGAACTCCATGTCAATAAAGAGCGCATTCAATCGATCATTAACTGCTTTTAAATCAATAACGTGCGATTTGAATCCATATTCACAATGAAGGCCACTTCCTGCAGGTTTTTCACGTCTTTAATATCCTTTTCAGTCCATTTCGTTTCCTGGATTGCCAGCATTTTTAATTAATTTTGATTAGCCTATTGTAAAAGGCCTTTAACAGCGCCAGGGTAATTGAGTGATCGGACATTCCAGGATCTAATGCCATAGTCCTTTTCCGTTTTCGAGGTCATTGCCGTGAGTCCAATCCGTTCCGAGGCCTTTGTGCAGGTTTTGAAACATTGTAGGGTTTTTCAGGGACGGGGAGTTAGCCCGTCGCCAAACCTCCATTCTGGCGATATGGTTTTCATTCGATTCCGTTATCAGGCGCGGAAGATTCGCCTTTACCCTCTTACGTCCCAACAACGGAGATGTGAGTAGGATTTAGTAGCAGAGCTGTAGATGTATTTACAGTTATTGACATTTCTCGGCATTTAATGTCCCATTATTGGGGAACCAATAAACCAAATGTGCGACACCGAGAGCATTTACTACCATTTAACTGGGGGGTTTGGGAGGAGAATGACGGAAGCTGTAGGTTGCGAAAACAAGGTATTCTCTTCTCCTTTCTCGAACGGATTTGATACCGTCTATGGCGGAGTTATATATATATATATATATATATATATATATATATATATATATATATATATATATATATATATATATATATTTATAAAATGGCGGCTGTTTTAGATGACAGCGTGTGATTTCTGTTCTGATCCAAGTATACTTCCGATTTGCATTAAAGTTGGTACATAGGTTCATTCAAGTGTATGATAAAGCTCAGAAAGAAAATTCCAAGGTCGAACAATTTGAAACGATATGGCGACCGCTGGGAGGTTGGAAAATTTAGTTAAGGTAGTTTTAAACAAAACTTTGAATCAATGTTAATGGAACTTGGTAATGTAGTAGAAACAATAAAAATGGTGAACAATATAAAGATAAACTTCAGAGTCGTTCCGAACAATTTATATATATAGGATTTTAATGAAACCAGAAATCAACGTAGACGTTGATGAGGTCTTGGATTGAAATATATCAGAACCAAATTCGATTCGAATGAACGCTTCAGGTTTTAGTATTAGTGAATTTAGCATTGCAGTCAAGAAATTACATATTAATTTACATGGTACAATTCAGCTAAGAAACTGAATTTCAATAGATTTGAAATCAATAAATTTACGGCTAAAAAGGGTGAAATTAAGAAACGTTTAAAAAAAAGGAAACCGACTTCGAAATGCCCTAAAAAGGATAAAATAAATTTTGTGGAAGCGGTGTCAAATCAATTTTCCCGTTTCAACATAAGAACTTCCGACATAGGCCCCATTACAAAAGAAACCTGGAAAAACTGATTTGGCACCGTTTCCATAAAATTTATTTCATCCTTCTTAGGGCATTTTGAACTCGGTTTTTTTTCCAAAAGTTTTTTTACCGCGTAAAATTATATAATTTTTTATCTTTGGGATTTGATCACAAATTGGACACGATAAGATTAATGGGTTGACCAAATATCTTTTGTGTGACCCCTTATACCAATATTCTAAATATTGCCACCTGATGAAACGCATAGAAAATGCATTGTGCGACAAAGAAGGAGTGATGGAAAGATTGGCAGGGAATGAAGGTATTAAAAAAAAGCTTATTTTGATTCAAATACATTAGTTGGATCAAACATACATTAATTTTGCCTTGTATAACCTCAGTATGCTTTATTTAAAATTACGGTTTCATCTGATATGCAGATTTTGCTTAGCTCTGATTTTTGGCCTCCAGGAATTCTTGTGAAACTTTTTGAACGCCAGTCGCGGAAAAATTTTCGGTCGTCCAGCAGACTTCAAGCGAGAACCTAAATAACCATACTTTTAGTAATTACGTTAATTTTTATTATCAAAATGTCAGAGGTACAAGAACAAAGCTGGACACAATCAACCTTGCATCCCTTTTGGCTAATGATGACATCATAGGCTTAATCGAAACCTGGCTTAATGACGAGATCATGGACAAAGAAATCTTTCCTCAACACGTAATTTTTAGATATGACCGGGATCGATCTACTTCCGGTAAACGGGATGGTGGAGGTGTGCTAATAGCTGTGTACAACCAGTTGCATTGTAGACTCGTCAGTACTTTTGCTCCATCACTACCAATCGAAGGCGTAGCAGTTCAAATTTCTCTTCACACTATTTGTCTTCTGCATTTACATTCCCTGTAGAACTCACTTAAGATCGTATGAAATCCTTTCTAGTGAACTATCGAGCTTTATAATTAATGCCAGCTCCTCCTCGCAGTTTTTATTCTGTGGGGACTTCAATATACCTCTCATTAACTGGGATGCAGAAACTAAATCCATTGCCTCATCTGATGACCTTTCTATAGCCTTATCCTCGTTTTTATCCCTCTGTAGCCTTAAACAATTAAACTATGTAATAAATGCTTCCAAACGCATTCTTGACCTAATTTTCTCTAACAACCCTGCTGCAGATCCTGTTTACCCTGCTGTTTCTCCTTATGTTAAGCCGGACCCTCACCATCCTCCTTTAGAGATCCGATTATCATTGGATCCAATATGTAGCAAGCCTAAAGAGAAAACAAGTCGATTTAACTTCTTCAAGGCTAACTACGAAGGCTTAGCTGCTGATTTTGATGTCATTAATTGGCAAGCCACTTTCAATCTAGGCAACCCCAACCTCGCAAAACAGCAATTCTATGCAGTCCTTCACAGCATTATCCCACTGCATACACCGACTACACGACCATGCAAAAATCTTCCTTTGTGGTTCACGAGAGAAGTTGAATCTGCTTTGCCCTTGAAGGACTCAGCCAGGAAACGCTACTTACGTTCGAGATCAGAACTGAACCTCTCCGAATTTCGCCACCTACGTACTAATGCAAAAAAAGTGTGTAAATCCACAAAGTTATCTTATTTGAGAACAATTGAAGCATCATTTGCTAATAACCCTAAATCCTTCTGGTCTTATGTCAACTCTTTAAAAGACTCGCGTCGGCATATCAATGCATTGTCATACCAGAACCACTTAGTCTACAATGACCAGGCCATATGTGACATGTTTGTATTTAAAAATATGTTTAGAAAATGTTTTTCTCCTTAGACGCAAATAAAATATTTTGTTTTTTTATACATATATATATATTTCGAGGGTAAGTTTTCCCTCTTCTTCAGTGTACTGAAGAAGAGGGAAAACTTACCCTAAATATATATATATATGTATAAAAAAACAAAATATTTTATTTGCGTCTAAGGAGAAAAACATTTTCTAAACATATTTTTAAACAAGCGCAAAAACACCGAGACCACAAACAATTTGATGTTTGTATTTATTTATTTATTTATTTATTTAAATTCCATTTAACAGATAAACATTATCCAATTACAAAATGGAACAAAACAAACAGAAAAGAAAATTAATGAAAATTAGAATTGAGTGTTAAAGTTAATATAAAAAAGAAATTCAATGGTACTAACAATAATAAATATGCGTGTAAAATTAAATTAAAGCACACAAAAAAAGAAAATAAAGTCTAATATTTACTCCAGTTGAGCTTTAAGAATCAGGCTTCTTAACCTCAATTTAAAAACTAGGTATGAGTCGGAAAAAGGACCAAGCTCAAGCCTATCATGATTCCTTACCATTCATATAATAGGAGAGTGAAAATATAAATTTGTACGGGCATACGGTGGCACGAAAAAATTGTTTGCCCGAGAAGAACGCGATGATTGACGAAGACGTAGGTCTGCAAGCAATGTTAATGAAATTTGATTGTGGCAGAGTTGATACAGAAAACACTGATCTAGATACATGCGACGGGATGACAGAGTAGGCAAACGTAGGAAGGATAAACGGCAGTCATAGGGTTGATATGGGATTTTGAATTTGTAAAACAAGACACGAGTAAATTTACGCTGGACATTCTCTAACGAGTCAATGAGGTAGGAGTGTCGGGGAGACCAAACTACAGAGCAATATTCGAGGATAGGACGGGCAAGACAGTTAAACAAGCGGACAGGAGTAGATACGAGGTGTGTTCAAAAAGTATCGCGAGTTTTGAATTTTCGCGGGTTACGTATATTCGAATTTCGATTTTTTTTTGGCGTTATGTTGGTACTCATGTCTGTCACTTATGCCAACAAGCTCGGCCATTTTGAATGTTCACTTGATTGGTGATAGCTGCTTTACTTGCACGTGTTTTCAATCGTCTTCGATTTTTACTTATTCAAAAAAATGGATCAAAGAACGTGTATCAAATTTTGTGTGAAAAACGAAATTAAGTGCGCGGATGCATTCCGAATGTCCACTGTGGCATACGGAGAAGCTACCTTGGACCGAAGCAACGTTTATCGGCGGTACAAAATGTTTTTAGAAGGCCGAGAAGATGTGAACGACGAAGAGCGTGCCGGACGCCCGAGCACTTCAACAACAGACGAAAAAATTAACGAAGTGGAGAAAATGGTATTGGCCAATCGTCAAATCACCGTTAGAGAAGTTGCTGAGGACCTAAACATATCGATTGGCTCGTGCCATTCGATTTTTATCAACGATTTGGGCATGAGACGGGTCGCCGCGAAAATCGTACCAAAATTGCTCAATTGCGACCAAAAACAGCAACGCATGAACATTGCTAATGAGATGTTAAACTCTGTCCGCGACGAACCAAATTTGCTCCAGAGGGTCATAACTGGTGACGAATCGTGGGTTTATGGTTATGACGTGGAAACCAAAGCTCAATCATCTCAATGGAAGCTGCCGCATGAACCAAGACCGAAAAAAGCGCGCCAAGTTCGGTCGAATGTGAAAGTTTTGCTGACAGTTTTCTTCGATTGCAGGGGCGTGGTGCATCATGAGTTCTTGCCACAGGGAAGAACGGTCAATAAGGAATATTACCTGCAAGTTATGCGCAATTTGCGCGAAGCAATCCGCCAGAAACGCCCGGATTTTTGGGAGAACAAAAATTGGCTTTTGCACCACGATAACGCCCCTGCTCACACATCGTTGCTTGTGCGCGACTTTTTGGCCAAAAACAACACACTAATGATGCCGCAGCCACCGTATTCCCCAGATCTGGCCCCCTGTGACTTTTCCTTGTTTCCTAAACTGAAGAGGCCCATGAAAGGACGACGTTACGCTACGCTTGACGAGATAAAGACGGCATCGAAGGAGGAGCTGAACAAGATTAAAAAAAATGATTTTTTGAAGTGCTTCGAAGATTGGAAAAACCGTTGGCACAAGTGTATAATATCTCATGGGGATTACTTTGAAGGGGACAAAATAGATATTCATGAATAAATAAATAATTTTTGAAAAAAAATAAAATTCGCGATATTTTTGGAACACACCTCGTTTATTGTTAAATTTATGCGCGTGCTTGAAAATAAGTCCCAATATTTTCGAGGCCCTAGTAGTCGCGATTAGAACGTGTGCATCAAAATTGAGCTTAGGATCAAAAGTAACGCCAAGGTCCTTGGCAGAGCTCACAGCAGCGAGTGGGACTTCGTTCAACATATAGGTAAAATTCAGCGGAGAACGATTTAGATTAAAAGTCATTTTATAGCATTTGGCAACATTAAGACAGAGGTAATTAGATGAACTCCAGTTACTTAGTGCAATCAGGTCCATCTGAAGATATTGACAATCTTGTACAGACCTGATAGCTCGAAAGATTTTAAAATCATCGGCATACAGTAGGCGATTGGAAGCGATAACCGAAGGAAGATCATTTATAAACAATAGGAATAAGAGGGGACCTAAAATTGAACCTTGAGGAACACCAGAGGACGGATAGAATGGAATGGCGGTGTGCCTTACTTTTAGCATTCAATGCACTTAGTACTTGCTTGGTTAGCCATGGTTTCTGCTTTACTTTGCGAAGAGCTTGTAAAGGTGTGAAGTGTTTAATCAACTCATAGAGGTAATTATAAAACTTATTCAGAGCTTCCTCACACTCCAAATTATCAAAAAACTCCTGCCAGTCAATCAAGCTCAGCTCGGAGGCTAAAGCTTCGTAGTTTACTTTGAAGAAGTTGAATTTTGGCGAAGAAGCAAACGTACGACTTGACAAAGATGTAATGGAGAGATCGAGCGATAATGGCGGATGATGACTATCGATACTCACTAGAGGATTTAATGCAGTGGAAACAGATAGACAGTTTAGTGGAAAGTTAGAAAGAACTAGGTCAAGTACCCGACCATTAGCATTAGGGATATAATTGGATTGCGATAGTGAACAGAGTGATAGAAACGAGGAGAGGGATAAAGAAGATGCATCGGTTGATGAAACAGAGAAAGGCAGGTTCTTCGTCCATTGCACTGTTCCCAAATTAAAATCACCGCATATTAGAATTAAAGATTGCGGATGTTGCAATTAGACATAAGAGGAAAACTCGTCAAAGAATGTCTCATACACATACAAAGGAGAGTTACTAGGTATGTAGACAGAGGAAACTAATAAAGATGTATTGTTAGGAAGGAAGATCTTGACAATCACACAATCCACAACACGGGAAAAGCAAAAATCAGCACAAAGGGAGCTACGTACTGTATTACTAACAGCTACAAGAACACCACCTCCATCTACTTTATTTGCAGAGGCCAAGTCCCGATCACAACGGTACATATCAAAATCAAGGGATATTTCCGAGTTTAAGATGTTACTATTTAACCGTGTTTCCGTAAGACATATAAATACATCTTCGCTGAGTTGTAACGATAAAAAGGGCTTGTCAAGCTTGGTCCTTAAACCTCTTACATTTTAGTAATATACTGAAATATTTGAAGTTAAGCTACAGTCATTAAATCTTATACTAGTTTGTAGGTTGCTGTCTACCCGGTGCATGAAAGGACTTCCTTCTTGTTGAGCTGAATGGTTTACTAATTACTCCAGGCGGCCAAGCTTCAGGATTCAAAATAGTATCACAATTTAAGGGCACTGTAAGCTTGAAAGAAGCTACCACTCTGTCCTCCAGATTGTCCTTAGTTAATTTGTAGCAACTAATAACTTTAACAGCTGGCCCAAATTTTTTACAAACGTAGTTTTTTTAGGTATTCCGCAGTTGTATGTTAGCTTAGGCGCGAAATAAA
Organism: Odontomyia ornata; assembly: GCA_963969285.1. Lineage (NCBI taxonomy): Eukaryota > Metazoa > Arthropoda > Insecta > Diptera > Stratiomyidae > Odontomyia > Odontomyia ornata. The sequence continues at coordinate 54,141,442 of OZ017742.1, read as the reverse complement.
GATCTCCTTTGGAAGGGATACGATGTCAAGTGTTGGGACTTCGTCATCCAAAATCAGAGTAGCCACAGCCGAGGTGTCAACACCAGATGAGGGCGGAAGACTAGGCGATTGATTATTTTTGATTTTAGGGATCGCCCCCCGATTTATTGATGAGGGTCCCGGAAAGCTATCACATGCCACAGGTAATTCATTACTAACCATATGCTGAGTTGCTGCTGAAGGCACAGGAGAATTAGAGCACGACGTAGTTGTGCTAGAACCAGCAGCGAGGTTCGGGGTTTTAGAGGCCGATAACTTTGCCAGCGATTTACTACGAGTAAGGATGGAAGGCTTTTGAACGGGCGTAATTGAGCCCCTAATGCATACCTGCTGAGCTGTCGGCGTAAGTAATTGCGTCTGGTTATTTACGTCAGTGATATTCACTGAAGCCAGAGTTTTGGGTGACGCGTCCTCTGTAAATCGCAACAGGGTCTCGAATTCCAGACATGCACTTGAGCACTTGGTTTGAAGCTGTTTAAGCTCGTCCGCGAGCGATTTTATTGTTTTATCAGCTAATTGCAGACTGGAAACATCTGCTGACAAGGAGTACCTCCTGCAAGAACCGCAATACCAGTACACGCCGTTACCAGCCTTATTGATCAGGTGGGCTAAAGAACCTTTAAGGTTAACGCAAGCCGAATGGTAAGATAGCTCACAAAAACCAAAGCAAAGGACCATAGGGGTCTTATTGGTTGGATCAATACACTTTACTGCACTGCACGACATGCTGGAAATTTCTAGTTTAATTTATTTATAATTATTATTTATAATTATTATTGACTTTATTTAGTTTTTAACGATTTTGTACGATTAATTATTAAATTTGAAATTAATTATTTAATATTATTAATATTATTATTATTTTCCCGACTATTTCTCCGCCTATTTCTCTGCCGTCCATAGCTCCCCGACCTCTACTTCTGATGAAAACCCTCAATCAACTCCAGACTCAATTGTTGATTTATACACTAACCCCTTAGACGTCGCTGAGGTAATTCAGTCCCTGAATTCTAGCAGCGCAGTCGGCCCTGATGGAATCCCTAACATTTTATCAAATCCCTCTCTTATCCTTATGTATTCCCCTCGCCCATATCTTTAATTCAAGTCTCGAAAAGGGTACTTTTCTAGACGTTTGGAAATGTGCAAATATCCTCCCCATCCATAAAGCAGGTGACCACTCCCAGGCCTCTAATTACAGACCCATTTTACTCCTATCGTGCTGTGGAAAAATCCTGGAAAGCATTGTTCACTGTAAACTTTATAATGTTTTGCACCCCAACTTATCCGAAAATCAACATGGATTTGTAAAAGGACGTCCTACCGGTACCAACCTAGGGAAATTTATCAACACCGTTGCAATCATCCTTGACTTAGGAGGTCAAGTTGATGTGATCTACACTGATTTTGCGAAAGCGTTCGATAGTGTGGATCACCACATCCTGATCAACAAGCTCCGCCGTTTTGGCATTCAGGGATCTCTTCTTTCCTGGATTCACTCCTTTCTCTTTCATCGTTCCTGCACGGTTATCTGTAACGGATCTTTGTCACACTCTTTCGTCCCAACTTCTGGTGATCCATAGAGATCAATTTTAAGTCCACTTCTTTTCAACCTCTTTATTAATGATCTCCCAGCTATCTTCACATCCAAACCCCTTCTATATGCTGATGACCTGAAGATATTTCGAGTCATTAATTCAATTCAGGATTGCCAAGCTCTTCAGGGTGACTTCAACTTTTTGTCTTCTTCGTGTAATAGAAATCGACTTCAACTTAACATATCTAAGTGCCTTTCCATGACCTTTACCAATAAAACTTACCCCATTCAATTTTCATACTCTATCGAAAGCTCAGTTCTCGTTTCGGTTGAGAGTTTCAAGGATTTAGGTGTGACATTTGATTCTCAGTTGAAATTCAATGTTCACGTTTTGGAAATAACCAAGAAAGCTTCTCGGATCACGGGCTTTGTCCTACGTTGCTCTCATCGATGTTTCAGCTTTCAAACCTGTGTTCGGTTATTCGTCATGTTGGCTCGCCCAATCCTTGAATATGCATGCTAGATATGGTTCCTACATCTTAATTATCTCATGGTGGCGGTTGAATCTGTGCAGCGTAGGTTCTCGCGCACACTTTTCTACAAATACAACATCCCGTATCGCCCTTATGACGATCGCCTGAATTTCCTTAGTCTACCTTCACTGCAGGCAAGGAGGCAATTCCTGGATAAATGCTTCTTATTTAAACTATCGAGAGGCATGTTATCGTCGAAATTATACAACGCCATTAGCATACGTCCCCCTTCTCGCACTAGGTCGTCGCAATACTACGCTATACCGTTTGCCAGAACCGGAACTTACAGTCACTCACCGATGGTTCGTATGGTAAGAGACCATCTTAATCTCCAGCTTGGTCCTCCTCCTGGCTCATTTGAATCATTTAAAAACATGCTGCGGAGAGTACTCTACGAGCAATAAATTCTTTTGTCGTAATTTCAGTCACTACTTTATTGTTAACTTTAGATTAATTCTTACATGATATTTATATTTTAATCTTAACACGTAATTTATTAGTTCTATTTCATAATTGAGATTATTAATTCTGTAAAATAGTGATGAAGTAAATAAATAAATAAATCATTTCAAACTTTTCAAACGTCCTGTTCTACTGAAAAGTTAGGCAGCACTGCAATGTGGCGCTATTCAATTTTCCTCTCACGCACGAAATTTTCACAGCATGATGAAAAACATTCGACAGAAGTATACAGACAACTACCCCCTTTCATAGTTGGAGGAGAGCAGCTACTGTGGATGACTCTCCGTGGGATTTCGTCATGCGCAAAATTTCATTGAAAATGGGAAATACGATATCCTTCCTGACCATCAACTTACAGTTGGTTCAAAGATTTTGGCAAAGCTTCGCCACCCACCTAACATTACTCCATTGCCCCATTTTGTCACGACCGTACTTTCCCAACATCTCATTGAGCTTTCATTCATATACGCTAACGTGGTTTTACAAGGTCCCCACTTGAGCGTACACAATGTCCGCACAATCTTAACGCCCGCTTGTCCGCCCGTCCGGGGGTAGTAGCTGAATCGGATCCTATTAGCGTCCGTTATAGGTGGCCACTTGTCACTCAATACTTTGACCCAGTAGCTTAGTAAACTTGACGAGAGTTGCTCACAATATATTGTTATTGTTGATCCTGCATTGCATGTACACTTGACTGGTGGTGTGTCGGTTGTACTCGACATGAAATGAACAATAAACACATCGACGTAAAAAAGAAAAAGTTGAAAAAAGCGGAAACATCGCCGGCATGGCAAACATTTTATTGCTGTTATGATGTTAACTTAATGGAACGACGCTCAATGAGCACTGATTACGGAAATAAAGCGATGAAAAGAATCTATTAATTATCGTTGACTTTATTACTGTCTGGTTTTCTTCATTCATGAAATGATGTGAATTATTATATAAGATGCTGTTACGTCTTTCTTATTTTAGTTATGATCCGACTCCAGTTGTGCTTCTAATCAATGAATTCTAGTCAGTCGAAATTAAAGGGAATTGTATTGTATTCAGTTTGAGAGCACGTTTCCAATTTTAAGTTTCATAAATTCCGTTTTCCCCTGAGTTTTTCCTAAATTTTCCCACATATTTCCACTGGCAAAGTGGGATGCTATTTTTTCGCATTTCTACCCTTCTCCTGCAAAACGAAAACACATTTTTCGCAGTTGAGAATGAAAGATCCCGTCTCCAACTTTCGTGTGATATCCTAAGTAAAAATTTTTGGTAACAATTCTTAACGGTTCTGATCCTTACATGGGGAGGCCACCCTCTTGAGATCCTTCGAAAATGCATATATTTGAATGAGAAATACTTGATGAAGCAATCACATTTGAGCTTTTGACAATATTTGATGATTCTTGCTCGAGAAGTTCTTGAGAAAACTTTCTCTTACGCACAGAGCCAGGACAAACAGACAGACATGTTCCAATTTTAGTAGGATCTTGTAAATTTTTAACTTAAAAAAATTATTAACATACTACATGGGAATCAAGTTTAACATAAAGTGAAATTGTTATCAAAAATTCAAGCATTTAACGATTTTTAACAGTAGGTTGAGAAATAACTGACATGTGCTTAATCGAAATATGTGACTGAAATGATGTCATTTTGCTATCAACGAAAAACATGTCTGATGACCCAAATAATGAAGGAAAGGAAAGGTAAGAGCGTGAATCTTTTCCTTTATTATTATTTGAAGGACTCATGTGCCTCTTTTCCAAATTGCAGAACTTCAGATCATGATGAAGACGTTCAAGTTCCGGAAGAAGTGATGACAATTGGAGCTAGTTTAGGTGAAGAAACCTCAAGAGACATTTACGACTTCTTCAAGCGAAATAGGCTTCTGTTTCACTTTGGAAGTGATGAGGAAATTTCTCGAGTTAAGAAATCAGAGCATCAACCAGAAACAATTTATGTGAGTTATTAAATAAGGGCGTTTCAAGGAATTCGGAATTATGCTTGATTTATTGGTCTATGTATTTCAGGTCTACATGACGATACCACCAGATGGTGGCTGGGGCTGGGTAATAGTTGCAGTATCATTTCTTTGCAACGTTATTATTGATGGGATTTGTTTGACATTTGGACGTATAATTCCAGATATGGAACAAGATATGAAATTAGATATTTCCAAAGTTATAACGATAAGTTCTGTTCAAAATGGTAAGTATTCAGCATTACATGTTTTTCGCACAATGTTTGTGCGATTTACTCCTATACTATCTCTTGCTTGGTATGCCTTCTAGGCAATCCATTCTAGCATTAGTTTAAGAGAAGCACTGCAGTCACTTTATATATTCAATAATTTTCTCTTAGAAAAAACAGACTAGTTAAGGAAGCAGGACAGATCTCCTTCCAGAAGGTCTTTGTAACCATCCTAGGGTTGGAGACAAGTTTTTTAATAGCGTAAGCCGTTGACTTGAATTATTCATTCAATACTTGGATAAAAAATTGTGTAGTACTTAAGCAGTCATCTAAGCAAACAGCTCGAAAAACGGCATCACAGATCCGAAATTTTAATTGCAAATTTGAAAAATTTAAATATTTCAATTTATCGTTTTATAAATTATGAAAAATTTTTTTTTTTCTAAATATAAATTTTATATTATCTTCTTCCTCTATATATTAAATTTTTCTTTATAATTACATTCTTTATGATATTGTCGAGTGTTATGGTTCGCGGCCGATAATTTCAATGTTCCGGGAAAGTTAAACCGCACTGTCTTTTAAATTAAGTTAAGATCTTATTTACTTAAAAAAAAGCACAATCATTAATTTAACTATTTCACCAATTTTACTTTTCACTTGTCTATAAATTTTTATGACAACTATTAACTAATATCGCCTTTAATTCGCACTCCACACTTATCACAGTTCTTACCATCACGGTTTCACTATTCCCCTCATTCATTCAGCTCGGCATTATAGGGTCTCCAGTCATTCAATCCATTTCTTGTATATTGGCGAGTGTTCTGGCGATAACTACCTGGAATATTCGAGCAATCCTGAATACCCCCGCAGTGACGTCACTTCCAGATATTGATCATGCTTGGTTGGTTCTTGTGATTTCGAGTACATTCGTTAATTAATCATGATGTTCTTAATGGTTGCGAAAACAATTTTGACTGTAGCTCGCAGAATTATTTGCACATGTAACATTGCCCCCACCTCAGTTCTTTTCGCCCCGAAAGGATGTGTCGCCAGTTGTAGTCAAATCTCCATGGATGTAATATCGGGCAAGACGGTCCAGGTGCACGACTTTCATTTTGGCTCTTGGCTTACGGTGTTCCTGTATGCGATATACGACGTCGTTGACTCGCTTTGTAACTCGGTAAGGTCCTTCCCAATTATGCCGGAACTTTGGAGAACTACCCTTCCGCCGCTGTGGGTTATATAACCACACCAAGTCATCTTGCTGGAAGCCAGTAGAATTTGCCTTTAGATCATACCTTGTATTCATGTGGTCAGTAGCCGATTCGAGGTGTTTTTACACTGTCCGATGTATCTGGTTCAACCGTTGCCTTAGCTCACATGCGTACTCCAAGATCGTTTGGTGTTTCTCAGGGGGTACTCCGAACTTTATATCAGCCGGCAGACAAATAGTCTTTCTGCTGGGGCTTCGCCCATCAATGCAGGCTCAGCAGCTCTGTACGCCATAAAAAATAGTGCCATACGCCATAAAAAATAGTGGGATGCGGCGGTCCCAGTCCCTTTAGATCTCGTCAATCATCTTCGCCAGGTGTTTGTTGAGTGTGCCGTTGAAACGTTCATCCATTCCATCGGATTGGGGATGCAGCGGTGTTGTCCTTGTTTTTCGTATTCCCAGCAGCTCACACATTTTGCTAAAAACCAGTGACTCAAAGTTTCGGCCTTGATCCGAATGTAATTCACAAGGTACGCCGTACCTACTGACCCAACTTAACACTAGCTGTTCGGCTACAGTAGTTGCTTCTTGGTTGGGAATGGGGTAGACCTCGGGCCACTTGCTGAAATAATCGGCCACAACCAGCGTGTATCGATTTCCCCATTCGGATTCAGGCAAATGTCCTGCGATGTCAACAGCAATCCTTTCAAACGGTACACCCACGTTGTAGGTTTGCATTTGTCCTCTCAGTCGTCGCCTTGGACCTTTGACGGAAGGGCAAATTGTGCAACTGCGACACCAGTCCTCTTCGTCTTCGTGAGCGTGGAGCCAGTAGAGCCTTTCCCGCAATTTCGCTAAGGTCTTGTTAACACCAAAGTGGCCTCCCGAGGATCCTTCGTGCATCTCCTTAACCACATCGTGGATTCAGCTTTTGGGAAGTATCGTTTGCATCCCATAAGAGCGACCATCCACCGTGTCTCATTTCCGCTTGAGTACGCCACCCTCTACATGAAAGGAGTTCCATTGTGCCCCATAGCTTTTCAGGGTGGCGCCATGCATCGAAACGTCCTACCACTCAGGTCGCCCAGTTGTCTCCTTCCATACGAGCAATGGTCCGATGCCTTTATCGGCTAGTTGAGCATTTCGAATCTCCTCCAATGACCAACCGTCATCAAATTTGGCCGTTATCACTCGCAGATCAACGATCAGCTCCTTTTCCTCAATTCGCCGGCAATGCTTGCAGTTAGCTGGACATGGACGACAAGATAGGGCGTCAGCATTTCTATGAACTCCGCCCTTCCGATGAACAATTTGGTAGTCATATGACTGCAATCTTTCGATCCATCTCGCCACTTGTCCATCGGGGTTTTTGAAACTAAGCAGCCATGTCAGCGATGCATGGTCTGTTCGAAGAACAAATTTCTGGCCATATAGGTACAAGTGGAACTGCTTGGTTGCTTCTATTATAGCCCAAAAGCTCCCTCCTGGTCACGCAGTAGTTCCTCTCATTTTTGAGAGAACTTGACTGTAATACGAGAGGACTCTTTCGTTGCCATCAATCTGCTGGGAGAGTACAGCTGCAAAGCCGCCGTTGCTCGCATCGGGGTCAACTACAAACATTTTTCCGGGTTTCGGATATGCCAGTACAGGTGATTCACACAACTTCTCCTTCAAGGTCTCAAAGGCTGCCTGGTAATTCTCTCTCCAGATATACGGACGATTTTTCTCTGTTAACTGATTTAGACACTTAGCTATTTTGGCAAAGTCTTTGACGAATCTTCAATAGTTGGTCGCCAGCTCCAGAAAACTTGGTAGTTGGTGTTTATTTTTTGGTGTTGGCCGGCTTTTTATTTTCAATTTTCCAGCCAGCTTTTTATCTTCAATTTTCTCAGGGTCTGTTTTAACCCCTTCTGCTGGTACAACGTGTCTCAGGTATTTTACTGCAAAAAGGGGACACTTGCCGGGACTAAGTTTTAGATTAACCAGTCGCAATCGGGAGAAAATCCCTTTTAAGTTCCACACATGCTCTTCAAATGTTCTCCCAATAACAATGATGTCATCTAGGCACATCAAGCAGGTCTTCTAGGTCATTCCTCGTAGCAAGTATTCCATCAGGCGTTCGAAGGTGGCTGGAGCATAATTGATCGGGTTGCACCAGTGTCGATTGTTTTGGTGCAATTTTCTCCGTCAACTTGGCTTGGAAGGCATAAGTCTGCTCCTCCACGATGTAGTCTTGACACGGTGATGGTGGTGCTGGGGACGTCGATCATCCTAGCCACCTTCTGCCCCACGAAGTTGGCTCTTACATGTTTCCCGACCCTTCAGTTTGAAGGGCTTCCATTCTGCGATCCTGAATCGGTCTGGATTTCCTCCTAGCTGCACACCCTGGACAATAGCTCGGTTTTCTTCGCTTCTTGCAATCTCTTTTCACGTGCACCTTCTCTCCACAATTCCAGCATCCAGGCGCACCATTTACATGCGAGTATCACTCAATTTCGACGCGCTCACACCTGCACTCGTCTGCCACTACCTCGTGAACCCGGGCAGTGGTTCGAGTCACATTTTTTGCTGCCTCACAGCTCAGACTATAAGCCAATGCGTCCTTACCGTTTGCTTTTGGGCTAAACGCACGGTTTTTTGCAATTCCTGGTCGTTTAATGCGCTGATGAATGCTTCTGTTGCTGCGTGATCTCGATGTTCTGGGTTGTAAGCTGGCTAAGCCAAAAGTGCCAATCGCTCAATGTCTTGGGCTAGCTGCTGTATGTTTTCGCTAGACTTCTGGATCCAATGCCGTAGCTATGACCGATAAATCTGCTTCAGATGATCATCTCCATAATGCACGTCAAGAGCATTCATTGTAGCAGCCGGATTCGAATGCAACTGAATGGGGATAGTCTGCAAAAGCTCGGCAGCTGGGCCTCTTAGAGGGAAAATTAATGTAGTTGCTCGTTCCTTCTCATTCCAGTGATTTATCCTAGCGGCGGCTTCAAAGTGTGTTTTGTAAATACACCAGACCGTTTGCCCGTCGAATATTGGTGCTTGCACATTTCTGGATGTGCTTTGCGGTGCGGTTATAGGTGAGGCTGGTGGGGTGGTTACTGCTGCCTTCGTTGCTTCCAATTCCCTTTTCATGTTTTCCATTTCATGGTTGATTCTCTCCTCGACTTGGCTGATATCATGGTTGATTCTCTCCTGGAACTTGCTGATCTCATGGTTGACTCTCTCCTCGACGTGGTAAACCTTTACCTCGATGCATTCAATTTGTTTGTTCAGACTACCGAGCTCCGCTTTTATTTCGGTTGACTGTTTTTACAAATTCACCTTGATTTTGATCGCTTTTTGGTCCAGCTTCGCTGATTGTTCATTTTGCTTTGCAGTTAAACTGGATGGCTGTTCATTTAGCTTCAAAGTTAAACTGGAGAACTGCTGTCGCTGCTGCATCAGCATCAACATTTGCATCAACGCATTTTCTGGTTCCTTTGATTTTGGTGCGTTTGCTTCTCCACCTTCTCCGCCTTTTTCCGCATCTGAGGGCTCACCCAAATCCAGATACCCACCTTCCGACTCAATCGCGTCACGTAAGCGTACAGTCAGTATGGCCTTTGTTCCTTGCGTATCCAGATTTCGCTGTTTCAACTCCTCCTTAAGCTCCAATATGGTCGATTCGTGGCATTTTTATTGTTTCGGGTATTTTTTCGCCAGTTTCTACGTTAATTTTCACTATTGATCGCTTTAAAAATGTTTAAACGCTTTCACTTCCAAAATTTTCTTTCTCAGTTCTCGGCACCACTGTCGAGTGTTATGGTTTGCGCCCGATAATTTTAATGTTCCGGGAAAGTGAAAATTAAGTCAAAAGGGTTTATTTACTAAAAAATGCACAATCATAAATTTAACTATTTCACCAATTTTAATTTTCACTTGTCTATAAAATTTTATTACCACTATTAACTAGTAACTAATATCGCCTTTAATTCGCACTCCACCCTTATCACAGTTTTTACTATCGTGGTTTTACTATTCTCCTCATTCATTCAGCTCGGCTTTATATAGGGTCTCTAGTCATTCAATCCATTTCTCGTATATTGGCAAATGCTCTGGCGATAACTACCTGGAATATTTGAGCAATTATGAATACCCCGCAGTGACGTCACTTTCAGATATTGATCATACTTGGTTGGTTCTTGTGCTTTCGAGTACATTCGTTAATTGATCATGATCATGTAGCTCGCAGAATTATTTGTACATGTAAAAATACTTATGTTATATTATTATTTAAAATTTTTTTCATTATCTTCTATTAATTTAAAAATTCAAATCTGCAATTAAGTTTTCGGACATGACTGAGATAATACAGCCCATCTACGTTTTGCATTGCTGAATGCAATCTACAGTGGCTGAGGTAGATGCTCGTCAACCCACCGTTGCGGCGTGATGATACGGTGGACGACGGACAAGTAAGGAAGAAATCTGCTTGGGCGCGAGAAAACCACCGTTGCGGCATGCAAATTACGCTGGCATTGGAAAGGGGGCGAGAATTCTCTTTCTGATCACCACATGTAGTGGACGTCTGGAAGAGTCGCGCCAACGACCGGGGACTCTTACGCAGAAAATGTTAGCGCAAAACGCTTGAGCAGAACGCGGAACCATCAAGACGATATTTTGCGCGGGTACTTTTGTTTTCCAACTTCACCGTGTTAGTCAGAAACTTTTGTTGATATTCGATATCAGTGGTGGAGCTATCGCTTAGATGAATGATATTTTGCGCCGATACTCTTGTTCCTGCTCGAGTTCATTGTTGCGTAATTCCTTCGATTGTCGAATTTTCCAACTTGGCGAAGTAATAGTCATAAATTTCTTCTGATATTCGGTATCAGTGGGGGAGCAATCGCTCAAATGGATAAGATTCAAGTAACCCATATGGTGAAGTGCGGAAGTAAATATGACCGAAAGATTCACGATTTCTTAGTGCAGCGGTTGAACATCCACTTATGATGAAAAGCCAAAACCAAAGAAAAGCAGCGATAAATGTTAGTCGCATCTTTGATGGCAACACATTGAAAGCGGTTGATTCGTGCGATATATTGAAAATTCTTAAAAGTGAACTTTCTGAAATTTGTGTACGACATCTAATGAGAGCGTTAAAAAATGAAAGGATGAAATTATGGTAGCAGTTTTCTTTTATTCCGAAACGCATGTCTAGTCATTCTAGCTACGAATCCTAGTCTGACATCAAAAGCATAAAGTGTATTGTTGAAAGTATTCTGTCTCGGTTTTGACATATTGGATAAAGCCTGCTTATTTTCCAAACTCTCAAATCTGATTAGAATAATCTGAAGGGATTTCATCAATACTACACACTATGCAAAAAATGTTTTTACCTTTCAATTATTGCGGTCTTGACTAGATTGAAGTGGAAGTTGTCACTATACCATGTCGGACCACCCAAAGCAGGGAGCTCACTATCGAAACCCTAAATGGAACCACTTGTTGATGTAGTTGACCCAAAGCAGCTTGTCTCAACATCTGATATGATTGTGGAAGTTGATTCCCGAGTAGGTACCGTGTTAAAGGAAAGGAAATAAAAATGTTTCATAGTTAAATTAAAAACTCGGTCTTTCCCTTTCGTTCAACCTGACCGGGTATGAGACCCGTCACGTTGGCTGGCCCCTCTACTATAATGAGCTAGCCATCACGCGAACTCAGCCCTTTTTAATATGTTCACAGGCGCTCTTGCAGGGAAAGGTGGCCTTCCACCATGGCATTATATTTGCCACGTTTATATTTTTCATATAGAGGAAAAAAGCATTCAAATTATGTTTGTATGAGATTTTCATTTAAATCGAAAATATATGGCCACGCTTACATTTGGATCTTGATCCGGCTGGGGGGTACGAGCGCGCACTGCTTCAGCCTGGATGCCCCACTCTTATTAGGGGGTCATAAGTATATATAGTCGGCAACGATGAAATACTCTAAGTCCGTCTGTTTTCTCCAGGCCCGGTTTGTCTTCTTAATCAAGAATTTTTGGCCCTTAGTATGTTACCTCATTCTCGACTTCGGTCGATATTCATTTGAACGTCAAAATTCATGGATGCGAAATCTCTTTTGTAGTGAGTCCTTGTGCTGGGGAAAAGAACCCGCCCACGACACCGCAATCCTAGCCTGCCTTCGCATTCACGCGTCCTCAAACAAAGCCAATCTCGGCAAATCCCACCATCCTCTTTTGCCAAGGCAGCAAACCATCGTTTCAGTCCTTTACGGACACTTTATCTACCTCTTTTCACTAAAATTGTTCAAATTTATATAGTTTCTTTCATAAGCACATTGCAGCCGTCATTTTGATCTAGCTTAAATAATTTTTCTTAATGTTCGGCCGATTGAACATATTCAAATTAAACACTCTTCCTGAAATTTTCATGAAAACTGGAAGAAAAGTAAAGTGCCTAGGTCAATTTGTAATATGTATTAATCTTCAACACATGTTATTGTTGTTGTAAATGCATATAACTGAAATGCTTATAACTCATTTGATTATGATTCGATTGCAACAAAATTTTATGAGCATAAAGATCTTATATTAATCTTTTGATTTCATGGGTGGAAATGTAAAATCTACAAATCACACTATTATTAACAAAGTTGAGTGAATTTTGATTTTTGAAGTATTTGTTACCCTTGTACTTGTAAAGACCCATCTCTGTGATTATTTTTAGATTTTTCGGCTCAAAAATGTCCTATCGCGAGTGGAGGGACACCAAATTTTGGTATAATTTGCCTCCCTCTAAGCCCCTTGATCCATAAAATGACTTTTTTCTTTCTGATTCTAAAAGTTATAATTGAGAACTTTCATTTGATATCCCATTACACTACCTTTGATTGACAAAACTTTTAACGGCTACTTCGTTATTAGGGAGAACCCTCCTCAAGCAATTTTGAAATGCTTGGTAAGACCTTAACTTTTAAGAGACCACCATTTCTGGCCTTCTCACAAAGCTTGAGCTTTCTACCTTCTACAGTGTCTGAGGAAATTACCTGTGATGCACGGACAGACGGCGGGACGAGCGGACAAGTGCACAGACGGACATGCAGGTTGTAAAAGTAGTAGGACTTTGTAAAAAAAAGTTTCCACAAAGACCTAAAAATAAGCGACAAGTAAAAGAAACTCTATTTCGCTTCAAACATTTGGAGTTTATTTCGTTTTTGCCCATCTAAAGGATGGTCCAACCATAATGCATGATGTTAATTGTGAGTCACACCTTAACGTCAAGTTTTTTGCCCAACTTCATTTGACGTTTCTTTATTTCAGTGTTTGACAAATTCAACCATGGGGAGGTATAACATTGAGCAGCGCGTTAAGGTTATTGAAGCCTTTTACGAAAATGGGCATTCAAATCAAAATGCATTTCGTGTACTACGTGATTTTTTTTGGTTAGCATAATCGACTAAATATGTCCAAAATCGGGAGAATTGTGCGCAAATTTCAGCAAAGCGGGCCTGTAGAAAATGTGAAATCACCTGTGCATACTCGCCCAGTTCGTTCTGCGGAAAACGTTGCTGTTGTTCGCGATAGTGTGTGGCAGAAGCGCCGTCAAACTCGACTCGTTGTCTTGTCCAAAAATTAAACATCACTGATGCGAATTTCGAAAAAAGTTTTGAATTCACACGCTTACAAGGTTGAATTGACTAAAGAGCTGAAGCTTACTGACCATTTCAATCGTCGGCAATTCGCCGAACTGTTGGTTAAACAGACAGAAGGGAATGATGACTTTACAAAGAAAATCATCTTAAGCGACGAGGCACACTTTCACCCCAGTGGATTCGTTAACAAACAGAACTGCCGCATTTGGGCAAACGAGAATCCACGAGTGGCTGTTGAAAAGCCGATGCATCCCCAAAGAGTGACTGCTTGGTGCAGTTTATGGGCTAGCGGTGTCATCGAGCCGTATTTCTTCGAAAATGAGGACGGCTAACCAGATTCCGTGAATGGTGCTCGCTATGGCCAGATGAAGTCTTTGACATTTTCGTAAGGTGGACTAATTTGGCTGAGATGCCAAAGCATTATTTGCAACAGAACGTTCGGATCAATACTATTGCATACTTGCTTAAAATCAACGAAAATTCGGTGTACATCTATGTTAAACTCCCAGCATTTCTCAAATAGTTGTATGACTGTAAACAATTGGTTGATCATCGATCTACCTGCGCTAAAGCCACCTTGATACTCCCCAATAATACTGTTGGCGTATTATCGGATTTTATTTTCTACGAACTTCGAAAAGATTTTGTAATCCATACAAAGTAGTGATATGCCTCTACAGTTTACGCACTGTAGCTCGTCACCTTTTTTGTGAGTAGGGAGTACTCATATAATTGATTGGCTCCAATCATTTGGCATATGTTATGGTCTTATTGCAAAATATGTTGGATGACTTAATGGATGGCTTTCTGAATACCAATGTCACCATATTTTATAAGCTCCACTAGCACCTCGTTGATGCTCGGTGCTTTATTATTTTTTTGGGGTTGGATGGTAGAAAAACTTTGTTCTGATTCGATTGGGCTAATAAAGACTCTACAGGAATATCTGTAGCCTCCAATGCTCAGAAGCTGTGTGGAGGATGAAGGAAGCTCTTGAAATATAATGCTCGTCTTTCGTTTTATGCTTTTTACTCCTTTGTAGATCTATCTTGTATTGTTGCTCACTAGACTTACTTCGATGTTCGTCAATTGGTGGTATTTTATTTTTTTAACTCTTATTCTCTTATTCGCTACTCTTTTGAGATTTTCAGAGTGTTATCTCTTTGCCACATTTTCACACCTGATTCTTTTTATCAACCTCATTCTGGCACTTATCATCGAACCAATCAGTTCTTTTGTGACGGGCTTGGTATCTGATCGTTTATTCTTTCACGGTCTAAATTGCCATTTTCAATTTAACCTATAGCTTGTTTTCAGCGATGTCTCAGATAGAATGGGAGCCAGCTGGTTGTCGAGGGTCTCCATAACCGTAAGGGGCCTTTCAATTTCAATTTCTATAGAAGGCTGGTCTCTGCCGAATACGCCTTTGACATACGACATCGATGGGTTTGTTTTATCAAGTAACGATACGAGTCACAATTGGCTCTTTGGCATATACGGATGTCAAGTATGCTCGAGGCCCAACGTTGTTGGATCAGAACACGGTCGATCCAATTTTATCTGTCAATACTCAGGTCATTTTATGTATGTGTTAAGGTGAGAGGCAAGTCGAACGTATGAATAGATTTCTGCTATATGTAAAGTCAATCAGGTGCTGGCCGTTGTAATTTGTTTCATCGTGGAAACTATACCCTTCAGTCGTTCCCCGATGAGATAGCTCATTGCCAAACTTAACGTTAAAATCACCCAGAATTATATTTGTGTTGTTAGTAGGCAATAAGTCGACTAGTAATTCAAGGTGATTGAAGAATATTTCCTTCGTTTATAAATCCTTTACTTAGGTCGGGGCGTGTACATTCATCTGCCAAATTTTGAAAAATGTCGCTTTTATATGATTCGCACACATTCGTTCATTGACTGCTTTAAAGTCAATAACGTGTGATTTCGACTTCCTATCTTCACTATGCTATGAATGATACTAAAACTCCAATTTGGATTCAAATACTGGTTTGCCTCTACCCCTTGATATGTCTTGTTTTGTCTTTATCGTAATTCACCAGTTTTTTTTTTCGATGGAGTTCATTTTTCGGCTTCAAATTATTGCAATTTATGCTTTGTTTTTGCAAGAACAAATCAATTTTCGTCACTGGGTATCGAGTGTTCCCATCTATTATTGAACCATTATTCTATAGCATAGCAATCAAACCTAACCAGTAATATCTTCCCGCTGCGCAAATACTGTTGTAATAATGGACTTTTACCCATTAAAATCAGATGAATTAAAAACTAAGCTAGATTTTATTATGTGGGGTTTCTTCATTTGTTTCTATCGTGTAGAGAGATTGAAATGTTAATTTTTATGAATGGAAGTAATTTGTTAGTGATCGGTTTTTCCTATCGTAAAAAATTATATTCACTGTAAATTGAGTCTGCGAAAGCGTGCATAAACTTTGTTCGATACGGGGAAGTTTGATCTGCCTCCGACTGTAGAAATAGTTGTCTTGGAAAATTTTTGAGTCGGAATACTAAATTCAATTCTACGAGGGGTACCAATTAAGTAATGAGACTAATCCCATGAAAACCGTAAATTTAAAAATTATTTTACAACTCTGCTATCTACTTTAAAGTAATTTCCTTAGGCAGCTATACAACGATTCCAGCGCGTTTTCCATGCTTCGTAACATTTCTGGAACGCTTCGACTGAGATGTCCACAAATACCTTCATCACGGCCGCCTTGATGTCCGTAATCGACTCGAAATGGGTTCCTTTGACCACCGATTTTGTTGTTAGGAACAAAAAAAGTCACAGGGTGACATATCGGTCGAATAAAGTGATTGTTGCAACACGGCGATCCCTTTAGAGGCCAAATACTGGGACGCACTGAGGGCGGTTTGGTGTGGTCCTTTGGAACTATCTTCGCGCACAACTTTTTCATCCCAAAATCGTCGGTTAAAATTTGTCTGACTGTTTCATGGTTCATACCCAGCTCCGAGGCCAACGTTCGAACTGTTAAACGCCGATCTCCACGGATAAGGGCACGCACACGCTGCGCATTCACGTCAGTTCACACCTCGATTGTTCTCCCGCTCCGCGCCTCGTCTTTCACGCTCTCACGCCCTTCCTTAAACTTTTTATGCCATCGAAACACCTGGGCACGACTACGAGCGCTATCACCATGCACTTTTACAATTTCAGCGTAAGTTTCCGAAGCTGTTTCGCTCAATCTGGCGCAAAATTTTATCGCAACACGTCACTCTTGATTTCGTTTCTCCATTTTCGTGACGAGCACCATCAACACACGTCTACTCAACACGACACAGCAGGCGAAATAGACAAGCTAGAGCAATGATGAATATATCAATGGGGAGGGGAAAGATGCCGAGGAAGGAACAAGGAATTTCAAGGCCGCGGGTTTACTACAAGCGCGGCAATAAAATCAGTCTCATGACTTTGTTGTCACACCTCGTATATCCTATTTAAAATCGAACAGAATATTATAGAGAAATATGTTTTGAGATGCAAACATATTCTCATCAGGCATCAGCTCAAAAGTTTTGCATCGATTTATATGACCACGGAAAGTAGGAAAATGTATTTTTAGGGTTTTGTACTAAAATACAAAACCCTATTGCAATCACGACCTGTGTCCGTCTGTCCGTCCGTCCGTTCGTCTGTATGTCACAGCACTTTTTCTCCGAAACTATAGAGGCTACAGCCATGAAACTTTGTGGAAAGGTCAGAAATGGAGACTTCTTGAAAATTCAAGGGTGGAAAAACTTTTCAAAGGTGTTTAAGGGGGGTTCCATATAGGGAGGTGACCCCTCAAAAAAAACTTTTCATCATTCGTAGTCGAATAGGGTGTCATTGGAAAGGTCTCAATGAGATCTTTTCAAAACAACCCTTAAAATTGCTTAATGAGTACCAAGGGGGTCAAGGGAAGGGGAAATGTACGAACTTTTCGTATACTCCCCCTCGCGATTGGACACCTTCCATCCGAAAAATCTAAAAAAAAATCATGAATGTAGGCCTTAATGAGTACAACAACAACAAATACATGAGAAGTTGAAATTCACTCAACTTTGTTAGTAAAAGTATGATTTATCGATTTTATGTTTTCTTGAATAAAATTGACTATATATAAGATTAATTTTTTCTGAAAGTTTCATAAAGATCGAATAGTATTTAACGAAGTTATAGCGATTTGAATTATCCTGTAGTCAAAGTCAAAGTCAAAAGCGCTTTATTTAATACTAATCGTTATAAATTTTAAAAGAATATAAAGCAAAATCCAAACAATAACAATAAAAAACTTAATGGCCCAAATGGCTCTCTAAATTTGTACGTTATCATTAAACACATTTAAAAAAAGAAAAAAACTATAGCAATTCAAATCAATGAAGATTGTTACATATTTTTAAAATTCAATTGGAAAAAGGAGAAAAAACCAACCAACACTATTCTAAAATTATTTATCATCTTAACACTACAGTGAACTTTGATCCTACACCCAATATGTTCTAACTTAATTCTAATAAATGGCATCAAAAACTTTATCTTATACTAAAAAATTCTATAACAATGTTCCTAACCTAAGTGTTTAATCTTATCTCTAACGGAATATAGTAAACATTACATAAACCTAACCTATACCTTATTTTTAACAAAAATAAACAACACTAAATGTAGCAATAATGAGCTGAAACTCAAAAAAACGAAACAACGAAGAACACCAAATCTGAAAAATAAACACGAATAATTTAGACATTGTCATTCAGCCACCAATACCTGGATTGCGCCGTCTCAACTCGATCAGCTTCAACGAATCTAGCAAATGAGTACCTCCATTGAAATCGTTGGTCTCGTGAACTCAAATTAGGAGGATATTTTATCTTCTTATCGGTGGCCCGTCGATATATGTGATATATGACTGGGACGCCGTCAGAATCAAAAACATATCGATTCATGTCCAAATACACGAATGCTTCTGGAGCAATGAAGCCAGTAGCGAGGCAAGTCACTATATACCCGTCTGTAGGGTGGAACGGCTGTGAAATCCAAGGGTTTTCACTCACAGTCACAGTTCTTGCGATATGATTCCGAAGAAGTTTCAATATGAAGATATCGACCCTCGTCACTTCAGCAGTTTGATAAATTCTACTATTCGATATATAATGTTTCCAATCCGTCTCAGGCTTTCTGTACAAACCAGTACATGCACGAAGACATTTCCTTTCGAAAACTCTTAATTTTTCCATAGTACTAGCGCTCTGGTTGTACCAGATCTGACATCCATATGTCAAAACTGGTCTAACCGGTGTCTTGTAACAGATAATTTTGACCTTTTGATCAATGTATCTGGAATGAAAGAGTTTTCGAAGGGCCATGATTATTTTAAGTGCCTTACTGAGCATGATTTTGACATGTTCAGTATAGTACAGATACTGATCGAGATATACACCGAGGTATCGAACACAGGATTTATGTGGAACCCGTTCTAGACTACTCTCACCAGCCATGATGTGGAAATCTTTCCAATTACGTTTCAGATCTTGACTGACCCCCTGCACCGTTGTCCGAAACAAAATTGTTTGACACTTCTGCGCATTGGTTTTCATTCGCCAATTGTCAGTGTACAGCTGTACATCATTGAACATTTTTTGGAGATTGCTCTGAACTATTGTAGCTTTTCGGTGTGCCGTATAGATGATCAGATCATCAGCAAACGCTACCAATGATCGCGTTGGCGAGACGTTAAAATCAAAGCCGTTCAATAGCTTGCGAATGAAGATTGAAAAGAGCAGAGGCGCAGTAACTGTTCCCTGCTGTAGACCATTCAAGACCTTGAACTCGCGCATTGTTGTCAGATTTCCATCAGTTACGACAAACGACTTCCCGTATAACATATTACACATCATGGCGACAAGGTGTCTGGGGGACTTGTCCTGAAGGAGTTTAAAAATTAGTCCATCTAACCACACCGTATCGAAGGCTTTCTCCATATCAATGAGACATGCTCCAACACATTGTCTATCATTTAGTTTCCAACAGATGTCTGAGGTTACTTTCGTTATTGCATGTGTGGTCAAATGCCTGGCACGAAAACCAAATTGGCGATTTGGCATCAACTCATTTTCCTCAATGTGGGCGTTTAATGCTCTGTTGAGTATCACTTCAAACACCTTGCTGATGTTAGGCAGCAAGCTGATTGGGCGATAGCTTTTGGGGCATGAAGATTCTTTTCATTTCTTCAAGATCGGAAATACCTTAGCCTTTTTTTCACTCATTTGGAAAATATGAATTGCTCAACATATTGTTGAACAATATGCAACAGTTTCTAATAGCAACCTCAGGCAAATGTCGGAGAACTGCATTTGGAATACCATCAGTACCACATGATTTCTTGTTGTTTATCTTGCGAATTATGAAACACAAGTCTTCATAGCTGACAAAATAATCAATAAGATTCAAGCTCGGTATGAGGTCAGATGTTAATGTTTCATTGAAATGAAGAATTGATTGGCCGTTCAGGCTTGATTTGAAGTCGGATACTTTTGCTTCAACGACCTCTGAAAAAATTTCGTTCCCTCTCTCAGGGTTTGGTAGATGAACCAATTCAAAATGTGTTCCAATCAGGGCAAGTTTATCCAATCCTTCACAAATAATCCTGTTTTCATTTCTATCCGGAGTCGTACTATCAATTTCGATACCAGCCCTATCGAGAATGGTTTATCTCATCACTAGTGACTTCAAGATTCGATACCTTCACTCGAGACTTCTTGCGGAATATGCTATTCACTTTCGCGAACACGCCGTCTGGGTCTTGTGGGCTAATACCCCTCAATTTTTCCGCCCATTGATTGCTGACCTCACTCCTGAAGTATGACCGGATTAAGTTCCAGACATTCTTCAGATGTACTTTCAACAAAGACAACGAGGGATGGTTGTAGTCCAAAAATCGTCGATAAATATTGTTGACGCGTGTGAAAAGGAGGCTTTTCAATCTTTTCAACCTTGCGATGGTTGGTGTTTCATATCCTTCCATAATGTTTCGATGTTTAATCTTGGGAACTACTTTCTCAATCGTTTCCAACGTCAGCTTCTCTAACTTCGACAAATAGATATCTATTTCATCGTTAGTTAGATTCGTGTCATTAGGAACCATTGAGCAAGAGTTGCCACCATCAGAAGGGGGACATTGCTTCTGGTACTCCCGATTAAACTTCTTTTGAAACTTTCCCCAGTCTGTTTTTTTTTTTAAATTCAACCGATGGTTTTCATGTTGAACTGGAATGAGGAAGAAATCATCCCTGTGATGATTGATTTCCATTACGATTGCGTTATGGTCGCTATCATAAGGAAGCACCTGCAGTTTCCGTTGAGGACTATTAAAGCTGAATTCAAGTCTTGCGTCAGTAATGCAGAGGTCAAAATATGAATTTGTCCTAGGGTATGTTGGGAACTCCGACCCATATAGATTGCACCTGTATTCAATTTGATTCTCTGTTATCCATGATTTCAGAAATGCACCTCTTGGATTATTGGTGGCGTTCAGCCATGATGTATGCTTGGCGTTCAGGTCACCAGCAAGAATATAGTAGTTCTGCAGCCTGTTCAATTCGAGTATTTCGAACAAGGAATCGAGCTCCTCCTTGAGCTTGAGAACAGTTCCACCAGTTGCATAGGCAGAGATAACGAAGAGGTTATCCCCACCTGGCAGTGAGATTTTGATAACGGACACTTCAAGAGATTCAAAGCTTTTGAATTCGACTTTTTCAATATTTTGGAAACGATAGGGTCTTCGAACCAATATCCCGGTGCCACCTCCCCCATCACCTGTTACCCTATCGTTTCTTACGAACTCAAAATCCTTGAATCTCATGGAGTGCCATGAACTGAGGTGGGTTTCGGTGAGAAGCAGGATGTCAGGCTTTTGTCTGGCAATGAATTCAAGGAGATAATCACGCCGATGTATTGTAACAATGGAGTTGACGTTGATCGAGATGAGACGAATCCTATCCGTGGGAACGTGGCTGGATGACAACTTATTTTGAGGCATTTGAAAGCGCTAAACGCTGAAAAACAATGTTAATTTTCGAATCTTGTTTATTGATTCGCTCCGATAAGGAATTTAGTTGCTGATAAATTTTAAGGAGCAGCTCATTATTGCCACTTACATTATTTATTTTATTTACATTGTCTGCTGGTCCTCTCGCAGCAAGTGCAAATGACACCCCGGGCTTGACGAAGTTGGTAGGCATCACACTGCGATGTGCTTGACTTTGTTTCGGAGTGACTTTAATCTTTGCATCTTGATACCGGGGGCATCCTCGATATGATGCTGGATGACCAAAGGCACCGCAGTTCACACAATATAGTTTTTCTTTTGGCTCCGCCTGAGCCAATTTGCACTCGCCGGGAGCATGAATGTCTTTGCATTTCACACACCTATATTTCATGGCGCAATTGGCAGCCGAATGCCCGAATCTTTGACACCTATAGCACTGGTTGACCTCACTTTTCTGGATGCGTTCCCACCTCACTACGCGGAAGTTCAAGTACCGTATTTTCTGCAGGGCACTCGAACTACGTTTGCTCGAAATCTGGACTAAGTAGTGAGGCAAGTTTTTGCGCTCCACAATCGATCTTCTCGTTGCAAAGTTTTTGACTGTAATGAATTTTATTTCTGGTGCAGCTTCTTGGAGCACCTGAAGGAGATCGACTGTGTCCTCACCACAGTCCAGACCCTTCAATAAAAAGGTTTGGTTCTTTTCGCTTTTCGGGGTGTACGTGAAATGCGGAACATCTCCAGAATTTAAGGCATTTTTCGTTGCCTGGAAATCAACCAGCGACTTAGTCCTTATTGTCAACTTATCGGCATTGACTCTTTTTATGTGAAAATCTTTTAGTTTATTTTTGGCTGCCAAAAGCCGAACCATATCTTTGCCCGTTTGCCCAAACACATTGATTGGTGGGACTTTTTCTTTTTTTTTCATTAATGATAACGGACGGACCAACAGACGGACCAGCAGACCAACCTTTTGGTTTTTTCTCCCGATTTTTAATTTTAAGATATTCAATGAAATCATTATCTAATTTTGACGTTTTACCTGGATCCTCTTCAACGTTCATCGTTTCTTCAAAACCAGCTAGCGCTGCATCATAATTTCTGCTTTCGTTTGCGCCTCCTGCGCTGAGGACATCCTCTTGATTAGCTTCTTCCTGTGGCTTTTTAATTTTCTTGTCTTCGATTTTGGGGTTTGCTTGTCGGCCTTTCTTGCTTTCTTTATCCTTGTTGAACGTTAACGTTCCAACGAGTGCTTCGAACGATTTAACTCGAAGCTTGAGTTCTTCATTTTCTTTTTCTGAATTATCCTGTATTACTATGGAACAATGTGCCCTGTATTACTATGGAAACATATGGCTATGGAGCCATATGCGCTTTTTACCGACTAAGACACTACAGCTTTGCTAGGATTTGCATGAAAATTTCAGGAATGATAGGTATCATGAAGATGAGTACATACAATTGAAACAAATCGAAGAGGCAGGAGAGAGCTTCTAGGAAAAGGGCTTTGTAACCATTCTAGGATTCGAAAAATTAGGCCATGAATCGATGATTACAGTACAGAGGAGTGGCCCCTGAAAAAATGTCATGAAAGGTAGCCGATATGAGTATCAAATGAAAGTTCTCTATGAGAGCTTTTCAAAACAGTTCTTACACTAACAGTTTTTGCTTCAGTTGGGGCACAGGGGGGGGGGGATACATGAAAAATGTGTTTCCTTCCTCGCGAATGGACACCCGTGATCTAAAAAATCTGAAAAAATGATCAAGCGAGATATTTATGGGTATAACTTTTACAAATACCTCAGAAGTCAAAATTCTTCCAACTTTGTTAATAATAGTATGATCCTCGAACATGACGTGTTTCTTGATTTTATTCGTTGCTGGTTACTGCATTTTGTAGGTTGAGTACAAAACCCTTCTGACATGAGCATAGGTCTGTCTACCCAACTTGTTTTATTTTGTTATGTGATTTTGAAACTTTTAAAATTATTAATGACGTTTTCTAACAAAGAAAATTAACGATTAGTAAACGATTTATTTTTTTACAGCGTAAGAAAATCCCACCCGTTCCATGCACAGTGCACATAAATGTGGGCATTAATTTTGAGTAAACCGTGTGGTGCTGATATTTACAAGGAATTCTTTCTTATTAGAAACCAAACAAACTAACAGAAACAATTAATCATCAAATAGTTTGCGTCCATATCGTGGGCACTAATAAGTTAAATCAGAAGGCATCAATCTGACCAAAACCTCTTTGCCAAAAAATCTAAAGATAATCAGGTTTCCTAGCCCTTCCTAACGATAATATTTAAGGTTGATTTATGCTAGAAGTTATTCATAAAATTCTACATAGAATTTAAAATTATTTTGTTTATTTGATACTCTGCCCAATTCTCTGTTTTTCTTTAAAAGCCGTCGAGCATTGCTTTATTGTGTGAGTAGTCGTGTTTCGACTCATTTGTTTCATCTTCAGTGTCTAAAGGATGTGTAGAAACACATCCTGCTCACACAACAAAGCAAGACCCGACAGCTTTTCAAGAAAAATAACTTAAAATGTTTATTTTATTTCAGGTGTTTACTTTCTCGTTGGGCCGGTAGTTAGTGCTATTGTTAATAAAGTCGGTTTCCGTCCTGTAGCTATGATTGGTGGATTTTTGAGTTTCATTGGAGTCTTAGCTGGATCATTTTGCAGAACATGGATTGGAATTGTATCATGTTATGGTTTCCTTGGTAAATATTTTGCCAAAAGATTAAATTAACTAGTTAAGTAGACTCTTTTCAGCCGGGTGGGGCTTCGGAATGGTATTTGCACCGTCAAACATTATTGTTGGATATTATTTTGAAAAGTATAGAGCTCTCGTCAATGGAATCGCAATCTGCGGTACAGGAGTTGGAACGCTGGTTTTTTCGCCGATCTATGGATACTTTACAGACGTGTATGGATGGAGAAATACTTTGCGATTCCAAGCGGGCTTGTGCATACTCGTTGGCTTAGTTTCGATGCTGTTTCGACCTCTTTTACCTGTCCGTGTTGCACAAATTAAGGAACCAGAGGTAAAAGACTCAAATGTCGCATCCCTTATTAATATTTATTTTCAGACTTGTGGTTTGCTTATTTTTGCCAGGCTGATACAATATCTGATATAGAAAGTGAACAATCAGTCGAACTTGATTTCGCTAGTTATTCAAAATTTCTACCTACAAGGGCAATCCCAGATTCTGACTCAGCTTCAGGAACTGGAACTTTTGTGCTTGAGCCAACAGCTGAAATAATTCAACATTTGAGTACGTTCTGCCTTTGACATTTTTCCATAATCAAATCTTTTTACTCAAAAATAGAGAGATACAATCCTGAAGAAAGACGTAGTATAGAAAATTGCTGTATAAAATTTTGGCGACGCGTTTTTTGCTGCAAGAAAAAACCACCTCCGGATAAACCGTTGACTGATGCAAGTCATCGTGATGTGAATTTGGTATTAGAATCACATCCTTTATTTCGAAGAGATATTTTTTATCCGGGGAGTGTTGGAAATTTGGTTAACAATGAACATTTTGAAGATGATATGAAATTGTCGAGGATGCGAGGTGCTCTAAAGCAAGATGACCAGGTTTGGGTATTATTTTAAGTTTGGGAAAGTTAATTGAAAAACATCAAAACCCAGGCTGCTCGAATCAACTACACCATGTCTATGATGCATCCGAGTAGAAAGATCAAACAACCTCCCAAAGGATTGAGAGTATCATCGGTCATAATCCAAGGACTTATTCTACTGTTTGATGTGCGGCTGTTCACATATTCCACATTTCGACTTTTGGTGGTTATTTGCTTCTTCTTTGTGATTGGATCGAATGTGCCCTATATGTTTATCACAAGTATATTCAAGCATGACCTTACCAAATTGACAAGTAAATTTACTCATTTTATTTGCAGGCCACTGTGAAAACCATGGAATGCCAAAGAAGTATGCCAATTGGCTTATTTCGGTGATTGGAGTCTCAAATACAATCTTTCGGCTTATAGCAGGCTTGGTTTCATTTCTTCCAAAGCTAGATCCAATGTATTTAACAGCAAGTGTAGTCCTTATATCTGGTGTTCACACTTGCATTGCTGGTGTGGTTGGACAAGGCAACGTTCCATTTCAATACTCGTTCTGTATTGTCTTTGGGATTGGGTCTGGTGAGTAAGCTTGCATTGTTTATGGATGTCAAGTTTTTACATGGGATTATTCATTCTTCAATTTTTCAGATTTGTATGGTTAGAATTTCCTTTTCAAAATCTACTTTAAAAATTTTGAATTTTTGGATGTCTGGTAAGCTTCTCTTAGAAACCTTATGAAGTGCTTCGAAGCTCTTGTACATGTTATTCATCTCCATTTATAATTACCTAACACTCATTTCTATGCTGTATAATTTTTATTTCCAACGAGTACGTCTGTAATGGAACAGCTTCTAAACGACAAACGATCGTTTGTGCACTGTTACTTTGATCTCAACTGAAAGTAGATTATCATTGCATTGGATATTAGCTCTAGATCGGGCATACCATAGAAAAATGTTTACGTTCCAAATCCTGCAGTAAATCAGACCGTGTAGGGTCCACGTAGAACCCGTGTGCTGATCCTCGAGCACAAAAGTCAGACAGGCTATAAAAGAAAAGTGAGCTCTGCAGACTAGCTTTGCTTTGCGACTGCATACTAGGGATGACGGTTTTCGGCACAAAACCGGTTCTTTGGTTTTGCATTTTTTTGTAGCCTTCGGTTAAACCGGGCGGTTTTTTTACAACCAATCATCAAAATAAAAAAAGTTGTGTAGACAGGAGAGCGGTCTACCTAGGGTTCAAAACAAGTTTTCTAATAGCGTGAATCGATAATTTGAATCATTCATCCAATACTTGGATAAGAATCAGTCAAATTTATGCAAAAGACGCAGAGTTTCTTACACAACTACATTGGAACCGCCATTTTGATCCAACTTAAATAATTTTCCTGAATGCTTGGCCGATTTAACAAATTCAAATTACACACTTTTTCTTCAATTTTCATGAAAATTGGAAGGAAACGAAAGTACGGAGGATACACAACTGGAAAAATTTCGAGGACTACTCATCCAGTGATCATCAGTGTATTCTGTTTGAGATAAGCAATGTTGTCTCTCGACGTCCATGCCCTCGGCTTTCGACAATTGGATGGAACATCGGAAAGATGGATGTCGAGAGGTTCGTCGAGGTTCTCACAATACGTACACTGCTGCAGGGAGCTTCGGAGGGGATGGAACTCAACTATGAACATCATCACGACTGCTTGCAATGCTTCTATGCCCCGTTGAAAACCCCAGGACGGCAAGCCCCTAATGTATTGATGGTCAACTAAAATCGCTGAAAAGCGAAGTGAGTGTTACAAGCTCCGGCGTGAGGCCCAACGGGCGTGGAACCGTGACGAGACAAGTAACTGTACAGCAGCATATAAGTTGGCCAGGAAATGCCTTCGCAAATTGATCAACAACAGCAAGGCTCGCTAGTGGCAAGAGCTAGTGGAAAATGTGAACAAGGATCCGTGGAGCCTTGGCTACAAGATGCGGAAAAGATCAACGAGATAGTGTGGGCACTTTTTCCCATGCGTATTGATGCTGTTCATGGTGGAACAGCAGTCGAGTGTCCACTCTTCATACAGCCAGAACTGGAAGTGGCAGTCCTTTCGTCGAAAGTGAGGAAGGCTCCAGGTCCAGATGGCATTCCAGCTGAGGTGTTGCGGCTTGTATATCACCATTGTCCTGACTTGCTGCTCAGCACATTCAACGCTTGCCTACTGGACGGGATTTTCCCGGTACGATGGAATGTGTCAAGGCTCATGCTGATCAGCAAGGGGAAGGGAAATCCCGAATCGCAGTCTGCATACCGTCCGTTATGCATATTTGACATGGCTGGGAAAGTGCTAGAGTAACTCATCAAGGGAAGACACGCTGACGCGATTTGTGCTGCTGTGGACCTATCCCCTTGGCAGTACGGACTTAGAACAGGACGTTCTACTATTGATGCGATTGCAGTGGTGTTGAACGCGGTACAAAAGGCAGAGGCACAAAGTCGCACCAAACGACGGATCGTATTGTTGGTGAGACTCGACGTCAGGAACGCCTTCAACTCCGCTAGATGTATCCACCCATCTAATGCGGCTTTTGAGGAACTACTTAAAGGACCGAAGCCTGCTCTACAATACAACACAGGGCCAACGAAGGATGGCTGTTACATTAGGTGTTGCACAGGGATCTATCCTTGGTCCGGACCTGTGGAATGTATCTTACGACGGGCTACTGAGACTCGAGATGCCAGATGAGTCACGTTTGGTCGGCTATGCGGATGATGTTGCGGCTCTGGTCGCTGGACGCACCGCTGAACAGACGCAACTTAGGCTAGGTATACTTATGCGTCAAGTGAGGGACTGGATGAATGCTCGCGGATTCAGTTTAGCACTGGAAAAAACCGAAGTGATCATCTTGACAAAAAAGAGAATCCCTAGAGCAAGGATGATCAGATATGCGAATCTTATCAAAGCCATCGGTGAAGTACCTGGGGCTACTGATCGGCTCGAAGATGAGCTTCTCTGAGTAAATCAGGGCAATGGCTGAGAAGGCTGCTTCAGGAATATCGGTTCTGAGTCGTAGGTCAACGTAAGGGGCCCAGCCCATCAAGAAGACGCCTTTAGGGTCAGCGCTATTGTACAGAGCAGAAATATGGGGCGACGCTCGCAGTAAGGAGGTTTACCGAAAACGCCTGGCACAGGTACAGAGAAGAGGAGCAATGAGGATTGCATCATCGTATCCAACAGTCTCCGATTCGGTGGTGAAAGTCATTGCAGGCATGATACCTGTCGGCCTCCTTGCTAGGGAGCGCTGCTCTTTTTATCTACGTCGAAACGAGGATGCGAGGGAGATGGTTGTCGGTGAAGAGAGACAGTGCTCACTCAACGATTGGTAGCAGTCTTGGGTGAATTGCGTGAAAGGGACCGTGGATTAATCGAAGGCATGATGAAGCTGACTTTTATCTGGCCCAGCTTTTGAGCGGGCATGGGTGTTTTCAGTCTTACCTGCACAAGATCGGTAAGCCACGGTCCCCCGATTGTCGGTACTGTTTAGGAGTGGAAGACAATGCCTGCCACACATTTTTTGCGTGCATGAAATGAGACAGGCTGCGAATGGCCCTCTACAGGGAGACGGGAGAGCTCACCCTGGAAAATATAGTCGTGGTGATGCTCGAATCGGTTGACAAATGGAACCAGGTGGCACGTTATGCTCGGGTGGTCCTAAAAGATAAAAGGGACTCACAGCAGCCGGAGGTGTTGGGGCTGAGGGATCACTTGTCTGGCACTTCCTCTTCCCCTCTTCTCTCTCACTAAAAGAGGGATCCCCCAGCTTGAAGGCGCCTCATGGCGTAACAAAACAAGACCTGGCCCGAAGTCATGTGTCAAACGGTTCCAGGCTAGGTTCTCAGGTTGACAGGGGAGGTGCTTAGTGGGTAGTCCGGTCACCTTGTTGCGAGCATGAGAGGCCCACACTCTGTGCGTGAATGGGCATTCACCTCCCTACAACAGACAAAAAAAAAATGGTTTGATTTCCAGAAAATTTTGTGAGGCTAAAGATCCAATATCAACCTACATAATTGTGAAATTTCAGGAATTTTAAGGGTAGCGTGCTGATTTCATTAGTGAGAATGTAAAATCTACAATTGAGTGAATTTCGCTTTCGGAGGTATTTTTGCCCTTGTATTCATAAAGATCCACTTCCCTGATTTTTTTTTTAGGATTTTCGGCTTAAAAGTGGCCAATCGTGACGGGGGCGACACTAAATTTTAGTAAATTTTGCCTCCCCCGGGACTCCTTGATGCATGACATTTCAAATTCTAAAAGTAATAATTAAGGCCTTCCATTGAATATACCTCTTAAATATCTTTGCTTAAAAAACTTTTAAGGGCTACTTCGTTATTACGGGGGACCCCTCTTAAAAACCCTTTCAAATTTTTGTTAAGACCTAAACTTTTGAAAAACCTTCAATTCCGAGCTTTTCACAAAGTTGAGCATGCTAGCTTTTATAGTTTCTGAGGAAACCTGCGAAACTAATATTTTTTTGCAAAGACCTGAAAATCGAACCAAATTTAAATGAGTATTTTAATTTCCGTTGATTAGCTTCAGGTGTAAATGGTTTTTCGATTTTTCACTCACTAAATTATTTGAATTAAAATGAACTGAAGCATATTTCGTATTTACATCCAAGTCAATAATTTACATTAAGCTAAATCATTCATTTACAGTATAAGGATGAAAGAACCTTTAGTTCTATCCCCGAACATTTTGAATTTTTTGTGCGCTAGCTTCACTTCGCACCCGACATAAAGTTCTGCACATTAAACAGTAACATAAACAACTAATACCAAAAGTTAATCAAATATAGAAATTTACTTTGCTCTGGTGAACTGTGGTTGTTAATACTGTCTAGGTAGCTATGGTGAAAAAAACTGTTTTCCGGTTTCGTTTTTGATATTTTTCTATTCCATCGGATTCGCTTTTTTGAATTTAATAGATAACACCGGTCCTGGTGCGAAAAAAAGTCAGGAAAAAACCGATTTTTCGAACCATTAAAAAAATGTTTGTGGTTAAACTAGTGCGGGTTTTCCTATCCCTGCCACATACGCGTGCTGGTCGGCTATCTGTTTGCGGGATTATATGTTGGGGGTTCTTTGTTGCTGTACAAAGCTGCACCATAAAACATTTATCCCGCAAACACTCTAAAAGGCATTTTGATCAGTTTTTATTATCTTCAGAAACTTTTTCTTGTATGCTAGTCAAGCTACTCTACAGTGACTCAAAATTTTCATCTCGTCTATGTTAATAGCCAGCTACCGTTCTTTACCCCCAAAGAAAGCCGTTCCATTACAATGAGAATATCAAACCTAATCGCGTTAAATTGAGTGAAGTGAACCGCTCACCCCTGCCTAAATGACGGAAACTTGCCGGGTGCAACTAACTATGACCTAGTTAAACACCAAGGCCCACAGTTTAAATGGGGTGACCAACTTCCTCACCAGAAATAGCCACTACTGATCACCACGGGCTGTTTGATTTCTGAAGTTTACAGCAGCTGGTATTTGCGTAGTTGGCAGTAGGCAGTTATGAGGCCAACTACAATTTTAACCTGGTCTTTAGTGAGGCTTAATGCCTGTCAAAGCTTGAATGTTTTCTATACCTTTAGCCTTCAGATGTTTCAATGTCACCCTATATCTTATTACTTACAATGTATTTTATTTTGGGTTAACTGATACCTAGCAACGGATCGTCCTGTTGGTGACACCCAACGTTAGGAACGCCTTCAACTCCGTTAGATGGATAGATATTGTGGATAGGGTGGAAAACTTTTCAAGTTCCAGAATATCCAATGCGGCTTCTGAAGGACTATCTGGACAACCGAACACTGCCTTGAGACACGGCACAGGGCTAATGACATTACCAACGTAGGGCGCCCCAACTCATCATGAAGATGCCTTTTGATGAGTGCTTGAGGGTCAGTGCTACTGTACGAAGCAGAGGTATGGGGTGACGCTCTCAGTAAGGGAAAGCACCGAAAACTTTGGCACAGATATAGAGAAAAGGAGCACTGTGCATTGCTTCTACAAATCCGACAGTCTCTGATTCAGCGGCGAAAGTTACTGCAGACGTAATGCCTGCTGCCCCTCTTGCTAAAGAATGCCACGTTATTATCTTGCATCAAAACTAGGGCGTGAGAGAGATGGTTCTTCGTGAAGAGAGAAAGTACTCACTCAACGATTGGCAGCAGTCTTGGGTGAATTGCATGAAGGGAGGGTGGACTGCGCACCTCATACCGGATCTGAAACCATGTCTTAATCGAAGACATGGTGAAACTGACTTTTATCTGACCCAGCTTTTGAGCGGACATGGATGTTTTCAATCTTACCTACACAGGACTGATAAGTCATGGTCCCCCGATTGACAGTCTTTTCTAGGAGACCAAGACGATGCCTTCCACACATGCCTTGCATGCAAAAATGGGACAAGCTGTGACAGAAGTTAGTTCAGTCACTTCCAAACATGGAAGTTCCACACTCAATGCGTCGATGGCATTCACGTCCCAACTTAAAAAAAACGCATACCTATTTCCGAGTCCGTGCCTAAAAATTTGGTTTCAGATCTCTTTTCGCCGAGGTTTTTTATTTTTATTTTACGTTTTTTTCGTACAAGTTTTTTATGTGCTCTAGCATCCATTTGACAGTTACAGTCTAACGTTCCAGTAGAGTCGTAAGATTTTGCTAGCCTTCCTATAACTGTTTTCATCTGCGTTCTGGACTTGCCTGAGTCTCTATTGTTGCTTAGTTGTTTGAAAAATAAAGATCTCAAGGTCAAATCATGAAAAATTAAACATGGTTGTCAAAGCACTGGGAAATTTGCTAAGCCTTGAAAGTAATGCTAAGAAACAAGTAGTCTTTGGGGAAGACCACCCCATGGATTTAAAGTGAAACCACCTATTTTGGTACAGTGACCACATACTCGGTGATTGTCAGGCAAAGTAGAGTTTTGATCTTTACCATGGGTTTCGGGGAGCTTATGACAGGTCACTCTCACCGCTTATATCTTGAGGAGCCTATCTTGGCTGAAACGTGGTGATTGTGGTTGGAACAGTTTGAAAGTAGTTTTGAGCAAACATCAGTTGTATTGCTGGTATCCTGAATGGGCGTCAACTGGAACCTCATGCCAATAGGTGAGGAACGTTGATTGATGCATCGAATCAATCAAATCAACCAGTCAAATGATGAACATCGGATCAGACCTTTTCTTCGAAAGTATCCACGTAAACCACGTCCTTCTCTGTCAAGGCTGCTTAAGCATTGTATGCCATGTGGTTCCATTTGTCAACTACTGATAGGCGCCTTTCTGGTAATTGTTTCCGAGAAGAACTCTATGGTTTTCCAGAAGAGGTCACCATACTGCTTATCCTAACATTTGCAGGCAAAAAATGTGTTGCTTTTCTCTTTTATATAAAACGCGCAATTAATAGACCACGACATCAATCTTGTGAAGGTAAAACTGAATACATCCTAGCGCAGGCAAGAGAGCTAGGCCAGGCAAAAATCAGTCAACATGCCTTCGATTATGCCACGGCATCAGGTCAGAGATCAGACACGCAGTCCATCTTCCTTTTACATCGGTTTCCCAGTATTTCTAAGAGAGCATCATTTCTCCTCCCTAGCAGTCATATCTCTGTCGCCTTTATTCTGATGCATATGGATATTTCTGCACTCTTTAACAGGAAAGGCAGTGGGCTTCATCCCTTGGGAACGATCTGATGTGCAAACTGCTTTCGGTATGCTCCTAGCTAAGAGTGTCAACTAACAGTTAAAAGTGATATCGAAAATATGCTTTATTTAAACCAGCCTTAAGATAAAGTGAATTTAAACCATAAGAAAAATTATTATAAAATATAATGGCCCTAAAGGCACTCTAAATTTATACAATACATCTCTATTCATAAAATTGAAATTTTTAATTCTGATCCATAGAGTTATATAAACTGCATGGCACTCATCAGAAGTCATTTGCTTAATGTGGTGGGTCCCCTATCTTGGCCATCAGTCGTTCAAGTGTCGTTAAATGTGCTGCTGCCTTATCAGTTGTTGCTCTGATTTATTTGAAAAAACTCATCTCCGGGTCTATCAATACCCCCAGGTATTTTACTTCTGGACCAACTTTCCCCAATACTGATATTTCTCACTCTGGAGATTTTCTTCTTTATAAAAATGACCACTTCGACTTTCCCCAGTGCTATAATAAACTCGTTAGTAGTCATCTACTTGGCAGATTAGCATACCTTGTTTAAATTGCACATGTGTAATTGTGTAACCAGTGACTAGTGCCGCAACTTCACCCGCAACGCAAATCAAGAGTTACTCATTTGGAACCTCTAGCTTGTCTGTCATACGAGATGTTTCGGAAATCAGAGCCAAAGATGGAGCTGTAAGCAATATAACTACAATTTTTTGACTATCCTTTTTGTCATTGAGCAGGCTGTGGTATTTCGGATAGTCACTCAAGATTCGCATCAAATATTTTAGCACTTCTAGAATATCTAGAATATAGCCCAGTTAAATGCATTTCTGATGTCAAGAATAACTAACAGGGCAACCCATAGTGGGGAGATGTTGTGTATCTTCAGAGGTTGGACCACGATTACCACTTCTCCTATTGCATCAATAGTAGAGCAAACTTTTCAGAAGCTATACAGCTATGCAGAGAGGTCCTCAGCAACATTTAATTTTTAATTCGCTTTTCGTGCATTTTCCCGGCCATGCTTAGCAAACATAGCAAACCAGTATACAGGCGGTGATTCAAGATTCCTGTACTTTTTGTTGTCCTACATAAGCGTTACTACCTTCCAGCTCTCTGGAAATATCCCTCCGTGCAAACGAGCATTGGATAAATTGAGCAGCAAGTCTGCATCTAATACATTTCTTTCCTCCTCTTTGCAGACTTAGTTACTTGCAGGTTGAACTGCTCTAAATAGGTCTCGGCTCCAGAACTTATAGTGGCCCAGAGGGCATAATGAATTTCCTGGCAAAATCATTACCTTTGTTTCCATGCGTTCCAATTTCCATTGTTATGTGTTAATAAAACCCCCAGGATTTGCTTGGCTACAGGAAAAATAGGCCCACGTTCTTTTAGTACCTCCATTCTCTGCTATTCATTATTTCTCTATCATTCTGTCTTCATCACACAACACTTTTGTGATCTGCATTCACAGTTCTTTGCTTCGTCAAGTGTGCCACCCAAACAATTTTGATGCATCGGTAGATCCATACCATTCAAGATTCTCATAGAGACGTCAACGCTAAAGCAATTGAATGGGGAATGCCTTCAACAGATCCGCGGGGAAAACGAATGCTAGATATGGCAGCCAGGATTGTACTCATCTTCTAGCCATATTCGCTGTGAAGGCACCATACCCGACATAAATTTCGCCTTGGAGTCTTTAGTGATGTTGTATCCTGACGTCCATGCGCGCGAACTTCTGCAATTGGGTGGAACAATGGAAGGATGGACGTGAGACATTCATCAAGGTGTGCATAGCAAGCCCTCCACTGCAGGTAGATGCGCAGAGGACAGAAAAACTGGCACTGAACTCAACTATGAGCATCATCGCAACTATTTGCAGCGCTTCTATGCTCCATCAAAAATCTCGGCATGGCAAGCCTGGGTGTACTGGTAGTCAACCAAAATTGTTCAAAAGTAAATAAAGTACCGCAAGCTTTGGCATGACGCTTAATGGGCGCGGAACCATGACAAGGCATGCAACTTGATAGCAGCATATAAATCAACTAAAAAAGGCCTTCACAAACTAACTAACAACGGCAAGACTCACTACTGGAAGGATCTGGTGTACAATGGGAACAAAGGTCTGTGGGGGCTTGGGTGCAAGCTAGTTATGCGCAAGCATGGTGCCCTACGGATGCCTTGCCTCCATGAAGTGAAAAAGATGGACTAGATGTTATGGGCACTTTTCCCCGCCCATCCTATCTATGTTCATGCTGCCCACGATAAAATAGCAATCAAGTTTTCACTCTTCACACGACCAGAACTAGAACAGTCAGTCTTATCATTGAAAACAAGGAAGGGTCCAGGCCAAAATGATGTTCCAGCTGAGGTTTTGCGACTTGTTTATCGCCATTGTCCTAACTTGGTGCTCTTCACATTCAACGCTTGCCTGTGAAATGGGATTTTCCCGGTACAATGGAAGCTATCGATGTTCATGCAAATTAGCAAGGGAAAAGAAAGTTCCAGATCACCATCTCCATACCGGCTGTTATGCATGGTTGACAGGGTTGGCAAATTGCTACAGAAACTCATCAAGCGAAGACTCATCGACGGAATTCGTGCTGCTGGGGAACTATCCCCTTGATAGTATGGCTTTAGATCAGATGGCTCCACCATTTATGCAATTGTAGAGGCGTTGAGTGCGGTTCAAAAGGCAGAGGCATATAGCCGCACCAAGTGACGGATTATTCTGTTGGTGACTCTCGACGTTAGGAACGCCTTCAACTCCACTAGGTGGGTGGATGTTCTGGATACTCTGCAAACCCGTTTTCAAGTTCCAAAATATTTTTGCAACTTCTGAGAGACGACATAAAAGTCAAAAGGCCTGCTTTATGACGCCAACGAGGTATGGAAGTTACATCTGGCGTTTCTCAGGGATCTATCCTTAGTTCAAGCCTGTGAAATATATCTTACAATAAGCTACTGAGACTGCAGTTGGCACATAAGTCACATTTGATTGGTTATAGGGATGATGTAGTCTCTCTAGTCACTGGAAGCATCGCTGAAAAGGCGTAAATGCGTCGGATGAGCGACTAGATGATTGCTTATGGGTTCAGCCTAGCACTAGAGAAAACGGACGTGTTCATATAGACAAAAAAGAAAATCCCTAAAGTAAGGATGATCGGTATTGGAGGGAAAATAATTGAATTGAAGCCAGCGATATTATTTTTGGGGCTACTGAGACTCAGAAATGGGTTTCTCTGAGCAAATCAGGGTAGCGGCTGGTATAGCTGCTTCATGCGTATTGGCTCTGAGTTGACTTCTAGCCTATGTAGGGGGACCCAACCCATCAAAAGGATGCCTACTGTACGGGGCAGGAATATGGGGTGATGATCTCAGTCAGGGTGCACCAAAACCATATGGCACTGGTACAGTAAAAACTAGCACTGAGGATCGTATCTTCATACCCGATAGTCTCTGATTCAGTACTGAGAGTTATTGCAGGTGTGAATATAGTTACTGTCCTTGCTAGAGATTGCCACATTATTTACCTGCGTCAAAACAAGGGCACCAGGATAACAATTGCCCAATAGGAGAGACAGCGCTCACCCTACGATTGACAGAAGTCTTGTGTGAATTGTATGGAGAAAAGGTGGACTTGAGGGCTCATCTTTGGTCTGAGACCATGGCTCAATCAAAAGCATGGTGAGATTGACTTCTATCCTACCCAGTTTTTGAGCGGCCATATATGTTTTCAGTTTTACTTGCACAAGATTGCTAAGTCATAGTCTTCTAGCTATTGGTTTTGTCTAGGAAGACAATGCCGGCCATGTA
This sequence comes from Odontomyia ornata, assembly GCA_963969285.1. Taxonomy (NCBI): domain Eukaryota; kingdom Metazoa; phylum Arthropoda; class Insecta; order Diptera; family Stratiomyidae; genus Odontomyia; species Odontomyia ornata. Next base: position 54,104,624 of record OZ017742.1, on the reverse strand, counting down.
CTTTTGGTATACAAAAAATGGACCAAATTATGATAGGACCTCTACAAGGAGGCAGCAGAGCTCACCTCAGAAAGAATAGTCGCGGTGATGCTTGGATCCATTGAAAAATGGAAACATATGACATATTATGATTGAGCAGTCCTAAAAGATAAAAGGGAGTCCAAGTAGCCAGGGACGTTGGTGCTGGGGAACCACTTATTTAGCAATTCCTCTCCTGCCACTCTTTTCACTAGAGGAGGGATCCTCCAGCTTAAAGGTGCATTATGTTGTAGCAAAATGAGACCTGGCGAAAAGCAATGTGCCAAACGGTTCCAAACTAGCTTCTCAGTTTAACAGGGGAGGTAGTTAGTAGGTAGTGCAAATGCTTGTAAGCATGGAAGTCCCACATTCAGGCTGAAATGATATTCACCTCCCAAACACAAAAAAAGCGATGAATAAATTAATTGTTTAATTTAGATAGGCAGTTTTTAAATTCATTATTTGAGATTAAGAATCTAGTATAAAGGAAATCGTTTCAAGCAGTAGTATAAGACGCATTTGAAACATTATTAGATGGAATAATAACGGAAATGGAATTATTTTAATTGCAATTTGTTCCTTTTTCAAGTATGTTCTTAATTTAACTTTTTCTCCTGATCAGTCGAGGAGCATAATATGCGACAAACAGGAGAAGTATCAGGATTATTAAAGTTATCATTATTGTTACCTTACGTGGGCCCATATCATCTATGTGTTCCTTTCCGTAAACAATACAACTTTTTTATATCCACAATTTGAGGATACGTGCCCAGAACATTGACATGTGTAGCATTGTGTCAAATCATCCCTCTTATGTTCATTCCCAGGTAATTTTAAGATGGAGCAAAAAACGAACTTTTAAAAGCTTTGTTAGATCGTAGCCATTATTTGATTTAAATTTTGATATATTTAACTATAGATCGTAAGATTATGCTATACATAAATATATTTCGAAATTTTTTGAATCCGGAATTTGTGACTAGACATAATTCTTTATCTTGGGGATAGGGAACAAAGTATTGAATACCTTGAGGATTACAGTGGGCTTATGTTTGATCAAAGGCGTAGACAAATACCCTCCTAGTTCCTTTATTTCATCAAATTCATTTCGTCGAGTTATTTTGTAGAACGAGTTCGAAAATGACTTCAAACGTAACTTGCAGGTGAGAAATTGTTTGAAAATCAATTTTATCGTTGAAGAATTCATGTTATTAATAAGATGGGTGGAATCCATAAGATTTTTTTTAATAATGACGGTATCAGAACTATCTGTTTAATTTTGAGTAATATTCTTCTTCTTCTTCTTCGTAGCACTACAGCTCCTCTTGGGCCTTCGCTTCCTGCAAATATCGCCTCCAACTGTCTCGGTCCATTGACTGCGTCCTCCAATTTCGAAATCCAAGCAGTGATCAACTGTCCTCGATGACTGAATCAGACCAGCGTTTTCTTGGTTTCCCCACTGTTTTCCGGTCTTCAGCTCTTCCAACGAATACCTTTTTGAGTATCCGTTGTTTGTCTATACGATTCTAGTATCCAGCCCATTGCAGCTTCTATAGCCTGACAATCGTTGAGACCTCAGGCTCGTCAAAAATTTCATACAGCTTTTGGTTGTATCGAAATCAACATTGGTTCTCATCTAGCTTCACTCCTTTTATTCGCCTCAGGACACATCACTCAAAGGCATTCAGTATACAAGCGGATGCTTTGGTTAGGGTCCTTGTTTCACACCCATAGCATAACACAAATTTTATCACAGGTTTGTGTAATTAGAGCTTTGTTTACCTGTGTATGCAGCTGGTCTTCAAGACCATCAAAATTGAATAAAATATTTTATTTGCGAGCTGTATTCTTCGGTGTATTTCGTCTCTTTCATTACCCATTTTCGTTATTTTGGCGCCTAAATACACAAATTTGCCCACATTTTTGATACAGCATTCGGCATTTGTGATATTTTCTGTATTTTACATATTTTTCTTCGTCTGCTTAATGAGCTTTATTTTATTTTCATTGATTTTTAGCTCTACTAGTTTTGCTTTGCTGTCGGGTTTCAGAAAGAGTTCTTTGGCAATTGTTAGTGACCGTGACAAAATGTTCATGTCATTCGCATAGGCTTCTACTTGGCTCGACTTGTATAATAATTTACCTCATGTATCAACATTATAACGGTTTTCAGAGCCAAAATGAATAGCAATTAGGCCAGCCCATCTCTTTGTTTTAGTCTAATATTTGCGTCAAAGGCATCGATGAGTTGATTATTGATGGTGACTTGGGAGCTTGTCGACGTCATTGTTTTTTGGTAAGACGGACTAATTTGGCTGGGACGCCAAAGGAAAGCATTATGTGGCTCAGTATGTTACGATCAATACTGTCGTATACTTGCTTAAAGTCAACGAAAATTTGGTGTACGTCTATATTGAACTCCCAGCATTTTTCAAGTATCTACTTGACTGTAAACAATTGGTCTATTTTCGATCTACCTGCTCTAAAACCACCGTGTTACTCAAAAAAAAAAACGGTTGGCATATGATCCAATTATTTCCCTGATATTTTTGAAAATATTTTGTATGCCGAACAAAGTAGATATATGCCTTTATAGTTTTCGCTCTGTGACTTTCCACCTTTTTGTGGATATGGAATATAATTGATTGGGTCTACTGTTGCGACATATGCTCTTGTTGCCAAATGTGCTGGATGACTTTGTGAATAGTTCTATGAACACTGCTGCCACCATATTTCATGAGCACCACTGGAATCTCATCGATGCCTAGTGCTTTATTATTCGTTTGGGCTTTATTAATGGAGCAAACTTCATCCAGATTTGGTGGAGGTCGTGTAACGTTACCATTGATGAAGATGGGAGGCTATTTCGTACAACAAAATTTATCATTAATTTTAAATGGTTTAAAATTAATTTGCCCGTTGCCTTTTTGAACTTGCTCACATCCTTTTCAATTGTTATATCTAAGGCTTGCTTTGAAGAGCTTTCCATTTCTGTCACGATACTTCATTTGGCTAGTATGTAGGAACAAAAAATCTACAACTGATATTATAACTTAATTCTTGTCCATTGTTTCGGCGTATTGAAATTACTTTTCGATAAATTTCTTGAAATTTGTATTTGTCAGAATCTCGCGCTCTTAGATAACTATTGTTTTGATTCCAGTTTGCGCCAGAATTTTGACAAATTCCCAAGTTTTTCTCAATATTCTCGGATTTTGATTTGAAAATTTTTGACACGTGAATATATTCTTCTACACAAGGATAATAAAATCGTTGCAATCAATTGCAAAGGACAAATTCCTAGTCATGCATCCCTCCCTTCGCTCAGTCACGAAATGCTTGGAGATTTCTTTTTTTTTCAATGTCTAATAAAGTATTTTAATAAGTTTGTTATTATATTTGACACAAACAAAAACATGTCCTATGACAATGATAGATACAATGACAAACACGGCAAGTCGAAGTAGCAAGAGAGTGCTCTTACTAGAAGGGTGTCGTAAAATAATAAACAGCTTGAACAACGTCCTTTGCATATCAAGGCTTGGCTCATACTCATTTTCTATAAAATGAGCTGGGAAAACCAATGTACGTTTATTATGTAAATTCAACCATGGAGAGGTACGCAATTGAGCAGTGCGTTAAGATTTTTGAAGCCTCTTACGAAAATGGGTCATCACTTCAAAATGCATTTCGTGCACACTTTCACCTTAGTGGATTCGTTAACAAGCAGAATTGCCGCATTTGGGCAAATGAGAATCCACAAGTGATTGTTGAAAAGCCGATGTATTCACGAAGACTGACTGTTTGGTGCGGTTTATGGCCTGACGGCGTCATCGGGCCGTACTTCTTCGAAAATGAGGACGGCCAAACAGTTACTGTAAATGGTGTTCGCTATTGCTAGATGATAACGGACTTCTTGTGGTCATAAATTGAGGTTATGGACCTGGACAATATGTGGTTCCAACAAGATGGTGCGACCCGCCACAATGGCTCTTTTGCGCGAGAAATTCAATGGCCGTGGTATCCCATATTGCAGCGATGTTAGTTGGCCGCCACGATAATGTGATTTGACACCGTTGGACTTCTTGCTCTGGGCATATTTAAAAGAAAAGTGTACATCAATAAGCCAAGAACAAGACAACGGCGAAAATATGAGAAAATTCAGCTCATTAATGGCATTGATCCTCAATTATGTCTCAGAGTCATTGAAAATATGGACCATCGGATAGAACTATGCAATTGGGCGATATTTTGTTTAACTCATAATTGTCAAAGATTCTTCTATTATAATAAAAAAAATATTAGCATAATTTTCTGGAAACTTTTGTTTTATTAACAATTAACATCGTGTATTCTGACAAATTTAAGCGTCACTCTTAAATTTTATAGATGAAAACGTAAAATTCACAAAATGTACTATCATCAACAAAGCTGATCAAACTTTGCCTTCTTATGTGTTTGTTGGTCTTGTACTCGTAAAGACCTACTTCCTGATTTTTTACTTTTTACAGTTTTCAAATCAAAGGCGTCCTAATTTCGAGGGGGACACAAATTTTTCGGACATTTCCCCCCCGCCTGTACCCCTTGCAGCAAAAAGTGTCATTTTAAAACCTGTTTTGAAAGGCTCTCACCAAGACTTGTTATCTGATATCACTATTGGCTACCTTTGAGGAAATTTTTATTCACGGGCCACTCCCCTATATGGGGAGATCCCCCTTAAACACCTTATAAAAATTATTTTATACTGAAACCTTGAAGAAATTACTACTTCCCACCTAGTCGCCAAATTTCATGTTTCCATCTTAAGTAGTTTTCGAGAAAACTTGCTGTGACCCACGGACGGACGGACAGGACGCGATTTTAATAGGGTACTGTAAAATTATTTTACAATACCCCCTAAAAATTAGTCCTCGTTATTTTGGGGTGATAAAATAAATAATCAGATTTGGATGTGAATAATCCAAAATACTTGTAATGTCAGAATTAGTCTTAATTATTGAAAATTTGTTTCAAACGAAATCCCTGTTTCTCACATAAAATCCATTCCCTTTCAGCTTATTTCAACACACTACGACAAGTTATCTTTGTTCGCTGTCTCGGGTTGGACAATCTTACAAATGCTTTTGGTATTTCGGCACTAGTAATGGGTATAGCAACTCTCATTGGCATGCCTCTGGCCGGAATTTTGATTGATTGGACTGGAAATGCTAACGCCGCTTTTATTTATGCTGGAGTTTCAATAATAATTGCAGGTATATTACAAGCATGTCTTCCTTTGTGCCTAAAGCAGCAGCAAGCTCAAAAGGAGAAGAAAGAAAGGGAATCGAAACAATTGTCTTCATTGAATAAAAGAAGAACAATCATATAGCGAATGACAAATGATTTTAGAGAAGAAATGGATAGAAAAAAATATTTTAAAATATCATTCAATGTTTTATTTCCTGAGATTTTTATTTTTAAGTGAGTTTTTAAATACTTGTGTTTGAATGTTTTCTCTTTAGATTTCTCAAATCTAAATTGTTCATGTACGATAACATGTGGAAATGAATTTTTAAATCAAACTTCTAGTTTTATTAACACTGAAATAAATTTAGAAACAAGTCGAGTAAGCAGGAGAGTGCTCCTACCAGAAGGGTTATGTAACCATCGTAGGGTTTGAAATCTGTTTTGTGATGGCATGAATCGATGACTTGAACTATTTATCCAATACTTGAATATGAAATTATTCAAAAGATGGAGAGTTTCTTTCATTAACACATAAAAGCCACCGTTTTGTTCTAGCTTAAATATTGTAATTTTTCTGGATGATCAGGTTATTGAATAAATCAAACACTATTCCCTAAATTTTCATGAATCTCTGAAGAGAATCAGAGCGCCAAAGTCGATTTGAAATATGCATCAATCATCAACACGTATGTAATGAACCATCCGACGCTGCTGGCGACCACTACCAATACACCTTGCCGCCATGTGGCTTTCCATCTCATGTTCGTTGTGACGGCTTCCCATCCCACGTCAGTTTTGTCGTGGGATGTCAAAATCAAGTGACAGCCACATTGCGGGAGTGTGGGATTGGTGAGTGCCGTCGAGAAGGACCGCCGCGAGACGTTGCGATCGTTGCCATCTGAGTTGCGTGCTGTCTATGTTGTTGCTTGTAGTGAAGGTTATACGAGTAAAAATCACATTTTGCTGTTCACCATTATAAATCCATTTTATCCCATTACAGTGGACATAACCCCGACTTTGTAGAGGGTGAAAAATAGCAGCAGGGAAGAGTCAACGAAGAATCACTCTTTAGATTCAACTCTCACCATCCAATTTTCACTGGTGAACTCGTTTTATCATTCGTCTTTCATCATTGTCAGCTGGGAGGAATAAAACCTTATGGAAAAGCCAACACGGCGTTCGCCAATAATGAGCGCATGTTAAGGAGATATTGCTATGCAGTAGTATTTGGAAACCGGCTTCAAACATCAAACTCCACTAAAGAGTCCCGCAAATTAAAGTGTAGATGTAAACTTCGCATTGACTGTACACAGCATGATTTTTGCGTGTGATTAAACAGGCCAGGATTGAGGACCGACGAACGATCAACTTGCCATCACTAATAACCCGCTGATGAAAGAAGAGTAAGTAAGCATTACCGATAAATTGATCAGCAGCATTTGTAGGCAAATTAGGTCCATTTAAATGAGAATGGAATAAAGTTATCATGCATATTTCAAACTATGCCGCAGTTGACAATGTTGAAAGGATTGTGTATGTTTGAAGAAACCTCTTGACCCTATCAAATGTAAGATAGGTAGTGAAAAGTAAAAGCAGACGTTGAATGGCAACGATAGAGAAAATTTTGGGTCGTAGCCAATATTTTCTAAACTGGCGAAGATGAGTTATAAGTTGGTTAACGTTGGAATAGCGTATTTTATTAAATTTTTCGAGGCTAGTACATTAAAGTAGATTTTAGAATGAATAACTAATTCTACGTCTAGCACTCGTTGCGTGTAGATGTGTTTTTAATTCGCTCCTGTCAAGAATCTTTATAAATTAAAATAATTTTTAAAAACGTCAATTAGAAAGTAATTTTATAAAGAAACTTATTACATCGTCGAACTATTCGAACAATTTATCGAGTATCTGGATTTTACCTCCGAGAAAGTTTCAAGAAAGAAGAAAAGTTTTTTTTCACCGGGGGGATGGAGGAGCCCGACGGCTTCCCACCGCTGGGGGACCCAGAGCCAGGCATTTCGAAAATTACAAATGATAAAATAAACAAGCCGAAAAATGAACAGAACAATTGTGAGCATGGAAAGCGTATTACGCTTTCCAGCGAAGATTATGAAAAAGTAACCAGTGAGAATGCAAGGGTTACGAAACAAAATGACAAATTAAAACTCCGGATACAGAGTTTGGAAGATATGGTTCGGACGTTGTCAAATGGGAGCAAATCAAAAGCGAAGCCGATATTAACTAAGAAGAATGAAAAACAGGAAACAACAACAACAAGCAAGACTAACGAGAAAGCAGTGCCAACATATAAAACGAAATCGCAAGATATGAACAAGACAATCCATGATGCTGAAAATATCCTGAGCGTAGGAGGAGCGAACGACAGCGCCAATTATTATGCGGTGCTGTTTGCAATGAACAAAGAAATGGACATCGAGATGGAGAGCAATGATAACATAGGTAATATTGATAGCAGTAATAATTTCATTAAACATTTAAAATTAAAAAATAAGCAAAAGGAGAAGAAGCCAACCGGTGTGTCTGCTGGTCCTCGTAATAAAATAAATAAGGTAAATGAGAAAGTTCCTCCAATTAACGTTTTTGGGCGGCGTGGAGGAGTTATGGTTCTGTTATTGGCAGCCGAACATAAAATCGAGAACTTCGAAGTTAAGAGAGTGACCGCTGATAAGCTCTCGATCAAGACAAAGACACTGGCTGACTTCAAACTGGCGAAAGATGCTCTTAATAGTGTCAAAGCTCCCCACTTCACATATACGCCAAAAGCGGAAAAAATCAGACCTTCCTGTTGAAGGGCTTGGACTGTGGGGAGAATACAGTTGATCTCTTCGAAATGTTACAGGAAGCAGCACCAGCTGTTAAGTTCATCTGTGGGAAAAATTTTGCTACAAGGAGATCAACTGTAGAAGGTAAAATATTACCATTTTATTTAATCCAAATTTCCAACGACAGCAGTCCGAGTGCCCTCCAACAGGTAAGGTACTTAAACTTTAGAGTTGTGAGGTGGGAACGCTTCCAAAAAACTGAGGTCAACCAGTGTTACAGGTGTCAAAGATTCGGTCATTCGGCTGCCAATTGTGCAATGCACTATCGCTGTGTTAAGTGCAAAGATATCCACGCCCCGGTGAATGCAAATTGGCTCAGATGGAGCCAAAAGAAAAATTGTATTGTGTTAATTGCGGTATATTTGGTCATCCAGCATCATACCGAGGATGCCCTTGGTATCAAGATACAAGAGCTAAATTTTCCCCAAAGCAAACCAAAGTAAATCACAATCTGTTACCTCTCAACTTCATCAAACCCGGGGTATCATTTGTACTTGCTGCCAGAGGACCAGGAGACAACAATATAAATAAAACAAATGATGTAAGTGGCAATGATGAGCTGTTTCTTAAAATATACCAGCAAATTGAATCGCTTTCAGACAGAATTAATAAGCAAGACCAAAAAATCAATTTCGTTTTTCAACGTTTAGGCCAACATGCTCCAAAAAAGTTTGTCAACCAGTCATGGAAATCAATCATCACAGGGATGATTTCTTCCTCATTCCAGTTCAACATGAAAATCATCGGTTGAATTTCAAAAAAACAGACTGGGGAAAGTTTCAAAAGAAGTTTGATCGGGAGTACCAGAAGCAATGTTCCCCTTCTGATGGCGGCAACTCTTGCTCAATGGTTCCTAATGACAGAAATCTAACTAACGATGAAATAGATGTCTATTTGTCGAAGTTAGAGAAGCTGACGTTGGAAACGATTGAGAAAGTAGTTCCCAAGATTAAACATCGAAACAATATGGAAGGATATGAAACACCAACCATCGCAAGGTTGAAAAGATTGAAAAGCCTCCTTCTCACACGTGTCAACAATATTTATCGACGATTTTTGGACTACAACCATCCCTCGTTGTCTTTGTTGAAATTACATCTGAAGAATGTCCGGAACTCAATCCGGTCATACTTCAGGAATGAGGTCAGCAATCAATGGGCGGAAAAATTGAGGGGTATTAGCCCACAGGACCCAGACGGCGTGTTCGCGAAAGTGAATAGCATATTCCGCAAGAAGTCTCGAGTGAAGGTATCGAATCTTGAAGTCACTAGTGATGAGATAAATCTTCTCGATAGGGCTGGTATCAAAATTGATAGTACGACTCCGGATAGAAATGGAAACAGGATTATTTGTGAAGGATTGGATAAACTTGCCCTGATTGGAACACATTTTGAATTGGTTCATCTACCAAACCCTGAGAGAGGGAACGAAATTTTTTCAGAGATTGTTGAAGCAAAAGTTTCCGACTTCAAATCAAGCCTGAACGGCCAATCAATTCCTCATTTCAATGAAACAATAACATCTGACCTCATACTGAGCTTGAGCCTTATTGATTATTTTGTCAGCTATGAAGACTTGTGTGTCATATTTCGCAGGATAAACAACAAGAACCCATGCGGTACTGATGGTATTCCAAATATAACTCTCCAAAATTTGCCTGAGGTTGCTATTAGGAATTATTGCATATTGTTCAACAACATGTTGAACAATTCATATTTCCCAAATGAGTGGAAAAAAGCTAAGGTATTTCCGATCTTGAAGAAAGGAAAAGAATCTTCATGCCCCAAAAGCTATTGCCCAATCAGCTTGCTGCCTAACATCGGCAAGGTGTTTGAATTGATACTCAACAGAGTATTAAACGCCCACATTGAGGAATATGAGTTGATGCCAAATTGCCAATTTGGTTTTCGTGCCAGGCATTCGACCATACATGCAATAACGAAAGTAACTTCAGGCATCTGTTGGAAACTAGATGATAGACAATGTGTTGGAGCATGTCTCATTGATATGGGGAAAGCCTTCGATATGGTGTGGTTAGATGGACTAATTTTTAAACTCCTTCAGGACAAGTTTCCCAGATACCTTGTCGCCATGATGTGTAATATGTTAAACGGGAAATCGTTTGTTATAACTGATGGAAATCTGACAACAATGCACGAATTCAAGGTCTTGAATGGTCTACAGTAGGGAACAGTTACTGCGCCTCTGCACTTCTCAACCTTCATTCGCAAGCTATACAACGGCTTTGATGTTAACGTCCCGCCAACGCGATCATTGGCAGCTTTTGCTGATGATCTGATCATCTATACGGCAGAACGAAAAGCTACAATAGTTCAGAATAAACTCGAAAAATGTTCAATGATGTGCAGTTGTACGCTGACAATTGGCAAATAAAAACCAATGCGCAGAAAAGCGAAACAATCTTGTTTCGGACAACGCTGCACGGGGTCAGTCAGTGATTTCCGGATCATGGCTAGCGAGGGTAGTTCAGATCGGGTTCCACATAAGTCCTGTGTTCGATACCTCAATGTTCATCTCGATCAGTGTCTGTACTATGCTGAACATGTCAAAATCACGCTCAGTAAGGCACAAAAATTAGTCATGGCCCTACGAAGACTCTTTCATTCCAAAAACATTGATCAAAAGATCGGAGTTATCTGTTACAAGACCCTGGTTAAGCCGGTGATAAGAGTCAATATCTTCATTATGATACTTCTTCGGAATCATATCGCAAGATCTGTGACTGTGAGTGAAAGCCCTTGGATCTCACAGCCGTTCCACCCTACAGACGGGTATATAGCGACTTGCTTCGCTGCTGGCTTCATTCCTCCAGAAGCATTCGTGTATTTTGACATGAATCGAGACGTTGTAGATCCTGATGGCGTCCCAGTTATACATCACCTGTATAGACGGGCCACCGATAAGAAGATAAAACATCCTCCGAATTTGAGTTCATAAGACCAACGATTCCAATGAAGATAGTCATTTGCTTGATTCGTTGAAGCTGATCGAGCTGAGATGGCGCAATCTTTGTTTTGGTGGCTGTATGACAATGTCTAAGTTCTTCGTGTTTATTTTCACTTTTTTGTTTTTCGTTACTTAGTTTTTGAGTTTCAGCTCATTATTGCTACATTTAATTTTGTTGTTAATTTGTGTTAAAAATTAGGGATAGGTAAGGTATATTTTATGTTTATTATATTAGGTTTAGAGATAAGGTCAAACGCGTAGGTTAGAATATTGCGATGGATTTTTTTAGCATAAGATTAGGTTTTTTGATTGAATTTTATGAAAGTTAGGTTTGACATATTAGGTGTAGGATCAAAGTTCACTATTGGGTTAAAATTGTAAATAATTTTGGGATAGTGTTGAGTGATTTTTGCTCCTTTTTCCAACCAAATCATAAAATATGTAATACTAAGTTCGTTTGAGTTCACTATGGTTTTGTTTTTTTGTTTTTTGGTAAGATTTGTTTAACTGATAATGTATTTATTTAGAGAGGCATTCGAGCCATTAAGTTTTTTTATTGTTATTGCTTGGAATTCGCTTTATACTGTTTGAAAATTTATAACCGTTATTCCGTGTAAAAAGTTCCCCCACGACGTTGGGGAAGGGCGGGCAACATGGGTCCTTAAAGTTTGAAGAGTAATAAAACGGATATTTTAATGTAATTAAAATCTTTATTAATTTGACATTACTCCTACATAATTCATCTTTGGAAATACGAGTTGCAGGATAAGGCATCATTTGCTGAGGACTAACAACAGAAAACACTGATTGCTCTGGTGGAGTTGGCCTGTGGTCTATTTCTATATTTCTCATCCAAGTCGAGCATCCAGGCTCAGGATTCATAAAATTTACAACCACTGAGCTAGCTGCTGTTATAGAGGGTGTCAGAGGGACAACAGGTACGTGAGATGGCTCTGCTTCAAAGGATGGCGCTATAGCAACAGGCATGGTATATATCAGCCGGATAGTTGCAATCATCCCTTGGTTGCTGTGAACCCTAGCTGTGATTCGTTGGTCGTAGTATGTGCTCGTGGGCCTCATGTATGCTACATCTAGAACTTGAAGTCGATGAGTTATATGAGGGGGAGAAACATTAAATAATAACCCCATTGATACGAGCTCCACTAATAAGGTCCAAGTTTTGTGTGGGGTGCTGTAGGCATCTAACAAAAACAGTACAGGTCGATCAACCGTTGTCCCACTAAACTCAACAAACTTATTAAACCAGTCAAGGAATAATTTAGCTGTCGTCCAGCCAGAATCACTGCAAACACCCCAAGCTTCAGCAGCATTGAGCATTAACTGTGAGTCCATTCTCTTTCGTGGGAGCACCAGCATTGGAAACATGTATTGACGACTCGCACTGAAACATAGTTCCACAGTTATTGTCGTACCTCTCTCCGCAGAAGTTTAAGATCCCACTTGTTTTCTACCTTTGCATGCGATTATTCTAAACTTGGGTTTTTGGTACCACTGAAACTCCTGTTTTTCTCACAATTGTAAATTCTTTCTGTCAAACGCTTATGCTTATCATTAACGTTACCGAGGAAGTTGTAAAACTATTTAAGAGCTTGTTTATTAAACCCAGCGGCACGTGCAGCTGTAGTGTTTTCTGGTTTTCGTATCGACAATTCTGTATGCCTGCATAAAAACCGCTGCACCCAATCTTTGCCAGCTTCTTTTCATTCAGAGTTCAAGAAATTTTGCTTCCCATTTTTTACTGCCAGAGTGTACACCAAAGCTCTCAAATCTTATGTTTTGAGCCCGTAAAGGCGACTCTCCATATCCATTATATAGTTAGAAAGCTCTTCTCTTCATCATAAGTAAATGTTCACTTTTTTGGGCCTAAAGGAACTTTAATCGAAGTTGCAGTAGCAGTAGGATCTTCTAGGGCTGCACGAACTACGTTGACTTTTCGTTCAAAGGTCGTTTGTGGCACAAGATATGTTTTTACCGCTAATTTGTACCCCATTTCCCTTCCGATCACAACATCTACCGCATTTCTTATACTCTGTTCTCTTCAGTTTCCCCTCTCCGACTTTCTTTTATAATTTTTCACAATCCTGAAACAAGATTAAAAACAAAGAAGTTATGAAGAAGCACAAACTGTCATAAGGAAATAATTGAATTTCTTCGAGGGGCCAGATGGGGTACTCTACTCCATTTTGCCCTCCAATGCTTATTTGAATAAAATAACATGCCTTTAATGACCAATTCAGAATATGGACACAAACATGTTCTTCAGTTAGTTCTAGAAAACTAATATTGAGGTACAAAACACAATCGATGTATAACGCGGAAATCACAACTAACTTGACAAAAACTGAATTTTTGGCGCCAAAGCCAAAACGCGTGCACTTATAAGCCGGTCACTGCGCTGACTGATGAGGACCATGACGGCGCATCATTGCAAGCCAGAGCGGCTGGGATTGATCATATGTGTGGCTGTTACAACGCGTTGCCCCGTCTTGCCCACTACCCCGCCTTGCCTCCCCTTCCCCTAATAAAAATGGCGGCGTCGAGTTCGGTTAGAATCGAAGTGTTAACAAAGAAAATTTCGATAAATCAAAGATCCAAATGGAAGCGCTGCTTTTAAAAAATGATTCCTGGTCGTATGTCAGTGGACTAAAAATTTAACTCGAAGTTGTTGCTGGTGAAAATTCAGTGATTGACACTGCATCTATTGAAGCTGTAAATAAGTGAGAGAAAGAAAACAAAAAAGTGAAATCCTACACCATATAAGCAATTAGGATGTGTCACATCAAGATGAGTATGGTTAAAATCAGAATCCATATATCAATCCAAGGGTTGTACTAGGAAAGTAACTTTATTAAAGCAGTTAACCTTACACCAAATAGATGGAAGTGCTGACGTGAATAAACAAGTTTTTCGGCACCGTCAATAAGTTGGAAGAGATAGGAATTACGACTAACCCTGATCTTTTTACAGTGATGATGTTGTACAGTCTCCTGTCAAGTTTCGAGAATGTTCGGTGTACTTTTGAATTGCCATACGAACTGCCAAGCCCCGAAGTATTGCGCATAAAAATCATAGAGGAGAGTGATGCCTGAAAGAACAATATTCGCATCAACGAATCTAGTGCGATAATTGTAAAGAAAACTTTTCGGCAGTATTGGAATTCAAAGAAAATTTGTGGTGATCGTGGTGGAAATGCTCAAAAAAGTGAAGTTTAACTGTCACGGTTGCCACTTCACGTTGTGAACTTGGACAAGAATGATCTTTGGTGTCTAGATAGTGTGTGTATGTCACATTTGTGCAAAAATCCGTAATATTTTGTAACGATTGACAAAAGAAACAGCGGAAAATTTAAGTTAGCCGATAGTGCATCAGAAAAAAATTGAAGCAAGTGGAACAGTGTCAACCACGGCGGAATCAAACAATCTGCTATTGAATGTGAAGTTAGATGAGACATTACGTGTTCCGGAGTTATGAACAAACTTGCTTTTGGTCGGAAAAATTGCCGACAAAGATTTTATTGTTATTTTCGATAAGGAATCGGCAACAATAATCAACGACGATGGAATACCAATTATAAAAACTAGCCGAATAAATGGATTGTATTGTTTACATTAAAAAAGCAACAAATATAACTTGACAGAAAGTAGTTCAGTAGTGGCAAAATCAATCACGTTGAAGTCGTGGCATCAGAAAGTGGTTCATTTGGATATCAAAAGTCTTGTGGAATGTCAACGCAGTGGATGTGTCCGAAGAATTGATTCAACAGGCCCAAAGGAAGATTTTGTTTATGATAATTGTGCTCTTGGCAAAGTGAAAGTGACTAAGGCTCTGTTTACAATTGAAAGTAAAAGAAATTCAGGGGTTCTTGAAATTATTCATTCTCATTTGTGCGGACGAATGCAATGGAATGGCTAAATATTTTGTAACATTTATCGAAAGTTTTTCACGTTGATGTGAAATTTTATTGCTAGTTTTTGATGCATTTAAAAGCTTTAAAACATCTGTCGAGAGCAAATTCAAAAAAAAAAATAAGTTTTTGCAAACTAGCAATGGTATGGAATATGAAAACAAGAGTTTCAAGCAATACTTACGAGAAAATGGAGCTGGTTACAGATTAACAGTAACGTGCACTCCTCAACAAAATGGATTAGCAGAGAGAAAAAATCGCACTTTTCTAGATTCTACTAGGTGCCTCATGATCCAATCTAGATTACCTCCGTCTTTTTGGGAGTGAAGCCATCAACACGGTGAACTATATAAAAACCAGGTGTCCTCCACGGAGCATTGTTAATAAAACTTCCTCAGAGATATGGAATGGTTATACACTTACTGTGAAATATTCCAAGAATTTGGCTGTGAAGTATTTGTTTTGACTCAGAAAACTCAAGTTAAATTTGAATCATGATCAAAAAAAGAAATTTGGCTCAGTTATTCGGAATAATCGAAAGTGATTAGGATATAAACCCGATGAAAATAATGAAGTATCTTGTTTAGCAGAAGTTCCTTTACAGAACACCATGAAAAGTTCAGATAATGAACAATAGATAAATTCTATGTCTATGGAAATGAAATCAATCATCAAAAACAATACATGGATCATAGTAGCTCGTCCTGAGGATCAGCAGGTAATTGGGAGTAGAGTTATTCTGACAAACAAATGCAATAACGGTGGAGTCGTAGAAAAAACAAAATCTGGAATTGTTGCGCAAGGCTTCTCTCAACGCCCGTGGATAGATTTGAGTCAAACTTTTGCTCCTGTAGATACCTCAGCTCAGTTTATTTAATTACAGTACTAGCGGCTCAACAAGATATGAAAATCACTCAACTTGACGTCACTTCAACATATTTAGATGGCAATCTGAAGGAAGATATTTCCATGGAAGTCCCGAAATGTTCAAAAAAATGCTTGAAACACTTATCCATATTGACGAAAAGTGTAGTGACATTAGACAGGAAGCTCTAAAATTGTTGAATGAATTGAACTATGGTGATAAAGTCTGCCTGAACTTCATTGGCATGCAAAATTGGATAATGAATTAAAAGATCTTGGTGCAATTCTATCTAAATACGATCCGCGTGTGTATCATATTCAACAAAGGGAAGAAGTTGTCCTTATTGTAGTATATTTCGATGATTTCCTACTGGTATCTGAAAAATACTGATATAGTCATCAGCTTAGTGGAACATCTACCGAAGAAGTTTGAAGTCAAGAATCTAGAAGACGTGAAGTTGTGTCTTGGAATCGATTTTTCACAGAAAGAAATGAAACTTACTTAAACCAGAAGGGAAACGATATGGAATGTATGATTGCGAATCAATCTCAACTCCATTGGATCTGGGGACGAAACTACAAAAAGATGAATATCAATCTAACATTACGGCACAAAGTCTACCATGCAGAGAGTTAGTTGGTGCCTCAACTTATTCGCAATATGTACTCGCCCAGGTATTGCTCATATTGTCAGTTGTATTACCGTTTTACCAAGGATGCTCCGGTCAGGCTCTTTTTGGCCCCAGATAGCTCCATTGGAGATGGCACAGGCGCCACTCATCCGCCCTTGGAGTCCGATTGGAGCCGGCGAACGAGGTAACGGCTCCCTGGAGAGTAAAGAATAGAATCTTACCTACCTCCGGTCCTATTCTATCAAATTGTAATCTCCTAAAACACCTGAATAAAAGTTGTAAAAGCTAGGAAAAACTTTAAGCCCGATCGGACCACGACGGGCACTTGGCAATCTCGCGACATCGAAACGACGCCAGTAAACTCCTTTCTTCGGAAAAAAAGATATCTTCCCGCTCATGAGTAGAAAGTTCACAATTCGAGTAGCTAAATCAGAAATAAAAACAGTAAAAGAAACAACCAAAGAAAATTCACTTCAGTTAATCTTTAGCTTTAAACTTTTAAATTTTACAAGAAAATATAAAACAGAACATTGAGAAAAAAAAGAAAAACGGTTGGCCAACACTTACCACTGTGATTCCGCTGATGTGGGGATCCCCAAATAATTGGTTTTCGCTTTCTTCGCTGTTTGTTTTATTTCTAAATCTCCACTGCCAATTTCATTGATTTATTTTCTAGATCTCCACTGTCAATTTCCTTGATTTATTTTCTAGATCTCCACTGCCCATTTCCTCGATCGCGTTTAAACAGTAGATTCCTGTCTCGACTCGATCTCTTCAACAGATGATTATTTCTGCTAGAATGAAGAACGGGACATCCTTCCGTCCTCCTTTTATTGGATTCTCGGCGAACGGCTCATTCGGGGAGGTCGAGGACCTTAAAACTCCCACTACGTGTGGTTAGGTATGCAGCTTCCCACCACGAGAATTGGTGCTTTTGGGTGTTCATGGAATCTCACTCCTACTAAACGAGTTTGGAGAAATCTCAGCAAGACAATTAACTGACAGTTCGAGTTTATTGCTGTTGTTGCTGAAGAACAACATTAGCGGCGGCATTCGACATGTGCTGTTGATTTGAATTTGCTGAACGGACTAGCGGTGTTTTGATTGAGCGCAATTGTTTATTGTTGGAATTTGCATCCCTCGTGGTTTGTAACTTATGAATTACTGACGCACCGTCATTAAATTTTGCATGGTTTGTATGTTTTGAACGTTTGCATTGTTATAAATTCTTTCGACTTGCTGTTGAGCATAGTTTTGTGCAATTATTTCACCAGCTCTCATGGCTCCTGGTGCATATGCTAGAGACCAAGCCTGAACAGTTGCTGGTGTAAGAGAGCTCTTATGAATAGCCAAAGAAGCGGTAGCTGCTGTCTGATGCATTCTTTGGATATTATTATGATTTTGCATTCCTGCCTGATAAGCATTCATTCTGATTTGTTGCTATTTTTGCTGCTGCTGGCCTCCTTTTGGTACACTATTCAAAATTTATGGAGTCATAGGTGGCACTGTTGGTTGTTCCGTCCAATAAACTGAATTATTGATATTCTTTGACGCTATCAGCAGGTTTGAATCAATTACCGTGCTGGGCCAATATTCCTCAAATTCCGTTTCGGTGGGAAAGTAACTTTTGATATCAGTCAAACTAATCACAGCTACAGATTTACTAGAGAACAATTTAATACGAATGCCTTGAACTTTTCAACAAACTTTCAGGTAGGCTAGATCCCATCTTGACAACAGTTCCGCCTTTTGTCTCAGGTTTTCAGTCTCATTCTCAAAGTAGAAGAACGTCACAACTTGCTCCGTTCCTCGTACCGTATATGGGACGACCAAGTCTGTGTTTATCCTTATGAATGCATTCTGTAGCATATGTATATCCAAGAACTAGTTAACTTGTTTGCGTAACCTAATCACACCACAAGGTCCCGGGCCAAGCGATTTCGATTGGTTCAACTTGTTAGAGCTTGTTTGCTTCTGCAGCGTTCCACTAACATTGTTCATTTTAGCATTCATACCTCCAGTAGCCGGGTTGGCATTAACCACATTGTGTACATATTTCTGTTACACTAAGACCTGGTTATTATGAAGTTTGTGCGGCAAATGAGCATCTGATTGCTGTGACAACTGCTGATGCTGCCCCTGCTGGTGGTGAGGAGATGATTGGCTTATGGTTTGCATCCTCGTCACTACATGCACATTTCTCGGTACTCCCACTTTCTGGACTATTATCCCTGGCGCTGAGTTGGAACTACCGTTCTACACATTGTTACCAGTAGATGAAATATGATGGACTGGTTGTTGTTGAGCTACATTCACAGCATTTGAATTGGAGCTAAAGGTTGCATGCTCTAAAAAACCCTCACTAACGATTGTTTGTCCAGGTTATGCTGCTTGCAAAATTGTTGTGGTTGTAGTTTGATGATGTTCGGTGATTGGGTTTGGTGTCGTGCATGTTGTTGAACTTGATGAATTTGTTGAGTTCACCTAGTACCAATTCATAATACCTAAGATATTTTTGGTGTACGTAACTTTACGCCTTCTGCTCGTGGGGTTTGCGTTTATTCCCGGCTGATTGCATAATGTGTTGCCAGGATCCCTTCGTGGTCGACGCGAATTTAACCTACCTGACGTTACCCCGTAACCGATGTTTGGGGCAATATAATTCCTGCTGCAATGAAAGTCATTGGATTGCCGTGAAGTGAGTCTTACACTACTTAAAGGGTCTTCATTTCAAAAGGTGTTAAAAGTCATTAATAAGATACGTGGATGCCGATTGGGCAAATTGCTTGGATGATCAAAGATCATTTTCTGGTAGCCCTATTTGATGGGTGTCCAGGAAACAAAGAACAGTTGCTCTTTCATGCACAAAAGCCGAGTACATGGTACATTAGCAGACGCATCAAAAGAAGCGGTTCATCTCAGAAGATTCTTTACTGAGAATTGGATTTGATTCCGTTGCTATATTCAAAGTATTCAGTGACAACTGTGGAGCTAAGAAGTTGGCAGAAAATCCGGTTTATTATGGAAGGACTAAGCATACGGGCGTCATCATTTTGTTCGAAAAATACTGGAGAACAGATCTTTGGAAATTAAATATATTGCAACAGAAAACATGGCAGCAGATATTCTCACTAAAGGACTATCCAAACCAAAGCATGAAAGAAATATCATACTTCTGGGTCTGAAAACGTGCTAATCGCTCATCGGGGGGAAGTGTTGAGTATGCTAACTAAACTATGTTCGACTACACAATGTTGTTCTGCTCTCTATAAGAAATGGATCAAACTGAATTCTCTACATGAACTCAATGTAGACGTTCCTTCCTTGCTTACTTCTCTGGTAGCTTTGAACTGAATCACACGCGTTGTAGCCAAGCGAATATTTTGTTATAATAAATCCAGTTAATTTTCACTTGAGATTATTTTGTTTTTGTCTACCGTAAGACTCTGCTCACAATAGTATTTGTGTATTTTATTCACCTATGAATAATATATATATAAATACTGGATTATTGAATTATCATTAAAATTATATTAAATTTTACTGTTGGTAAATTTTTTAAATAATTTGATTTTGAGATCCGAATCACCTCTTATGGTAGATATTGCTCTGACAATGGAAAGTCCATACTTCTGTTTCTCTTTTGGTCGGTGACTCGAATGAGTTTACCCCTCACACTAACGTGATTTTTTCCCTTCGCACTATCTTCTGTTACCACCTTTAGTACCATTTACCCTCCCCTGATAATAATTTGATTAACATATACCACTCATTGGTACTGGTGGAGCTTGATTTACAAGCCTGATGGCTTAATGCCTTTATAACAACGTCCATCACTGTCCAAAGTATACTTTGTAGAGCCGGTGCATAAACCAGATACTAGGAGTAACTGCGAGAAGTACATCGAATTCTGTGCAGAGAGATGGAAAGGTTACGTACAGTTAAGCTGACCTCATCAAAATAGAAGAGTGCATTATATTCTCAGCCACATGCAAAGAAAATGTAGCGCTCAAACCACACTCAGCCACATGTTAAGCTGCCAGAAATGTCCATACCGAGTTTTGATGGGTTAAGTTGACTGAATTTTGTTTTCTGGGGCATTTGTTTCCCTTGTACTCATGAATACCTAACTCCGCGATTTTTTTTCTTCAAATTTTTCAGCTAACAGGTGACAAAAGGAGAGGAGGGGGAAACAAATTTTCCGTACATTTCTCCTCCCCTTTACCTCCTGATGCATCTAATGACTTTTTGTACTAGGTTCTGAAAATGATGTTCAATCAATCAATCAATCAAAAGCGCTTTATTTAATACTAATCGTTATAAATTTTAAAAGAATATAAAGCAAATTCCAAACAATAACAATAAAAAACTTAATGGCCCAAATGGCTCTCTAAATTTGTACGTTATCATTACACATTTAAAAAAAAAAAAAACTATAGCAAATTCAAATCAATGAAAATTATTACATATTTTTTAAATTTAATTGGAAAAAGGAGAAAAAACCAACCAACACTATTCTAAAAATTTTTATAATCTTAACACTACAGTGAACTTTGATCCTACATCTAATATGTTTTAACTTAATTCTAATAAATGCTATCAAAAACTTTATCTTATACTTAAAAAAATCTATAACAATGTTCCTAACCTAAGCGTTTTACCTTATCTCTAACCTAATATAATAATTTTTAACAAAAATAAACAACAACACTAAATGTAGCAATAATGAGCTGAAACTCAAAAACTAAATGACGAAAAACACCAAAACTGAAAATATACACGAATAATTTAGACATTGTCATTCAGCCACTAATACCTAGATTGCCCCGTCTCAACTCGATCAGCCTCAACGAATCTAGCAAATGAGTACCTCCATTGGAACTGTTGGTCTCGTGAACTCAAGTAAGAATATATTTTTTCTTCTTATCGGTGGCCCGTCGATATATGTGATATATGACTGGGACGCCGTCAGAATCAAAAACATATCGATTCATGTCCAAATACACGAATGCTTCTGGAGGAATGAAGCCAGTAGCGAGGCAAGTCGCTATATACCCATCTGTAGGGTGGAACGGCTGTGAAATCCAAGGGTTTTCACTCACAGTCACAGATCTTGCGATATGATTCCGAAGAAGTTTCAATATGAAAATATCGAGTCTAGTCACTTCAGCAGTTTGATAAATTCTTCTATTCGATATATAATGTTTCCAATCCGTCTCAGGCTTTCTGTACAAACCAGTACATGCACGAAGACATTTCCTTTCGAAAACTCTTAATTTTTCCATAGTACTAGCACTCTGGTTGTACCAGATCTGACATCCATATGTCAAAACTGGTCTAACCAGGGTCTTGTAACAGATAATTTTGACCTTTTGATCAATGTATCTGGAATGAAAGAGCTTTCGAAGGGCCATGGCTACTTTAAGTGCCTTACTGAGCATGGTTTTCACATGTTCAGTATAGTACAGATACTGATCGAGATAAACACCGAGGTATCGAACACAGGATTTATGTGGAACCCGTTCAAGACTACTCTCACCAGCCATGATGTGGAAATCTTTCCAATTACGTTTCAGGTCTTGACTGACCCCCTGCAGCGTTGTCCGAAACAAGATTGTTTCACACTTTTGCACATTGATTTTCATTCGCCAATTGTCAGTGTACAGCTGTACATCATTGAACATTTTTTGGAGTTTGCTCTGAACTATTGTAGCTTTTTGGTCTGCCGTATAGATGATCAGATCATCAGCAAACGCTACCAATGATCGCGTTGGCGAGACGTTAAAATCAAAGCCGTTCAATAGCTTGCGAATGAAGATTGAAAAGAGCAGAGGCGCAGTAACTGTTCCCTGCTGTAGACCATTCAAGACCTTGAACTCGCGCATTGTTGTCAGATTTCCATCAGTTACAACAAACAATTTCCCGTATAACATATTACACATCATGGCGACAAGGTGTCTGGGGAAGTTGTCCTGAAGGAGTTTAAAAATAAGTCCATCTAACCACACCGTATCAAAGGCTTTCTCCATATCAATGAGACATGCTCCAACACATTGTCTATCATTTAGTTTCCAACAGATGTCTGAGGTTACTTTCGTTATTGCATGTGTGGACGAAGGCCTGGCACGAAAACCAAATTGGCAATTCGGCATCAACTCATTTTCCTCAATGTGGGCGTTTAATGCTCTGTTGAGTATCACTTCAAACACCTTGCTGATGTTAGGCAGCAAGCTAATTGGGCGATAGCTTTTGGGGCATGAAGATCCTTTTCCTTTCTTCAAGATCGGAAATATCTTAGCCTTTTTTCACTCATTTTCCACTCATTTGGCTCAACATGTTGTTGAACAATATGCAATAGTTCCTAATAGCAACCTCAGGCAAATGTCGGAGAACTACATTTGGAATACCATCAGTACCACATGATTTCTTGTTGTTTATCTTGCGAAATATGAAACACAAGTCTTCATAGCTGACAAAATAATCAATTAGATTCAAGCTCGGTATGAGGTCAGATGTTAATGTTTCATTGAAATGAAGAATTGGTTGGCCGTTCAGGCTTGATTTGAAGTCGGAAACTTTTGCTTCAACGACCTCTGAAAAAATTTCGTTCCCTCTCTCAGGGTTTGGTAGATGAACCAATTCAAAATGTGTTCCAATCAGGGCAAGTTTATCCAATCCTTCACAAATAATCCTGTTTCCATTTCTATCCGGAGTCGTACTATTAATTTCGATACCAGCCCTATCGAGAAGATTTATCTCATCACTAGTGACTTCAAGATTCGATAGCTTCACTCGAGACTTCTTGCGGAATATGCTATTCACTTTCGCGAACACGCCGTCTAGGTCCTGTGGGCTAATACCCCTCAATTTTTCCGCCCATTGACTGCTGACCTCACTCCTGAAGTATGACCGGATTGAGTTCCGGACATTCTTCAGATGTAATTTCAACAAAGACAACGAGGGATGGTTGTAGTCCAAAAATCGTCGATAAATATTGTTGACGCGTGTGAGAAGAAGGCTTTTCAATCTTTTCAACCTTGCGATGGTTGGTGTTTCATATCCTTCCATATTGTTTCGAAGTTTAATCTTGGGAACGACTTTCTCAATTGTTTCCAACGTCAGCTTCTCTAACTTCGACAAATAGGCATCTATTTCATCGTTAGTTAGATTCCTGTCATAACGAACCATTGAGCAAGAGTTGCCACTATCAGAAGGGGGACATTGCTTCTGGTACTCGCGATTAAACTTCATTTGAAACCTTCCCCAGTCTGTTTTTTCGGAATTCAACCGATGATTTTGATGTTGAACTGGAATGAGGAAGAAATCATCCCTGTGATGATTAATTTCCATTTCGATTGCGTTATGGTCGCTATCATAAGGAAGTATCTGCAGTTTCCGTTGAGGACTATTAAGGTTGAATTCGAGTCTTGCGTCAGCAATGCAAAGGTCCAAATATGAATTTGTCCTAGGGTATGTTTGGAACTCCGACCCATATAGAGTGCACCTGTATTCAATTTGGTTCTCTGTTATCTACGATTTCAGGTATACACCTCTTGGATTATTGGTGGCGTTCAGCCATGATGTATGCTTGGCATTCCGGTCACCAGCAAGAATATAGTAGTTATGCAGCCTGTTCAATTCGAGTATTTCGAACAAGGAATTGAGCTCCTCCTTGAGCTTGAGAACAGTTCCACCAGTTGCATAGGCAGAGATAACGAAGAGATTATCCCCACCTGGCAGTGAGATTTTGATAACGGACACTTCAAGAGATTCAAAGCTTTTGAATTCGACTTTTTCAATATTTTGGAAACGATACGGTCTTCGAACCAATATCCCGGTGCCACTTCCTCCATCACCTGTTACCCTATCGTTTCTTACGAACTCAAAATCCTTGAATCTCATGGAGTGCCATGAACTGAGGTTGGTGTCGGTGAGAAGCACGATGTCAGGCTTTTGTCTGGCAATGAATTCAAGGAGATAATCACGCCGATGTAAAGTAACAATGGAGTTGACGTTGATCGAGATGAGACGAATCCTATCCGTGGGAATGTGGCTGGATGACAACTTATTTTGAGGCATTTGAAAGCCCTAAACGCTGAAAAACAATGTTAATTTTCGAATCTTGTTTATCGATTCGCTCCGATAAGGAATTTAATTGTTGATAAATTTTAAGGAGCAGCTCATTATTGCCACTTACATTATTTATTTTATTTACATTGTCTGCTGGTCCTCTCGCAGCAAGTGCAAATGACACCCCGGGCTTGACGAAGTTGGTAGGTATCACACTGCGGTGTGCTTGACTTTGTTTTGGAGTGACTTTAACCTTTGCATCTTGATACCGGGGGCATCCTCGATATGATTCTGGATGACCAAAGGCACTGCAGTTCACACAATATAGTTTTTCTTTTGGCTCCGCCTGAGCCAATTTGCACTCGCCGGGAGCATGAATGTCTTTGCATTTCACACACCTATATTTCATGGCGCAATTGGCAGCCAAATGCCCGAATTTTTGACACCTGTAGCACTGGTTGACCTCACTTTTCTGGAGGCGTTCCCACCTCACCACGCGGAAGTTCAAGTACCGCATTTTCTGTAGGGCACTCGAACTACTTTTGCTGGAAATCTGGACTAAGTAGTGAGGCAAGTTTTTGCGCTCCACAATCGATCTCCTCGTTGCAAAGTTTTTAACTGAAATAAACTGTATTTCTGGTGCAGCTTCTTGGAGCACTTGAAGGAGATCGACTGTGTCCTCACCACAGTCCAGACCCTTCAATAAAAATGTTTGGTTCTTTTCGCTTTTCGGGGTGTACGTGAAATGCGGAATTTAAGGCACTTTTTGTTGCCTGGAAATCAACCAGCGACTTAGTCCTTATTGTCAACTTATCGGCATTGACTCTTTTTATCTAAAAATCTTTTAGCTTATTTTCGGCTGCCAAAAGCCGAACCATATCTTTGCCCGTTTGCCCAAACACATTGATTGGTGGGACTTTTTCTTTTTTTTCATCAATCTTAACGGACGGACCAACAGACGGACCAGCAGACAAACCTTTTGGTTTTTTCTCCCGATTTTTAACTCTAAGATATTCAATGAAATCATCATCTAATTTTGACGTTTTACCTTTATCCTCTTCAACGTTCATCGTTTCTTCAAGACCAGCTGCTGTCATTTGCGCCTCCTGCGCTGAGGACATCCTCTTGATTAGCTTCTTCCTGTGGCTTTTTAATTTTCTTGTCTTCAGATTTTGAGTGTGGTTGTCGGCCTTTATTGATATCCTTATCCTTGTTTAACGTTAACGTTCCAACAAGTGCTTCTAACGATTTAACTCGAAGCTTGAGTTCTTCATTTTCCTTTTCAAATTTTTCAGCTTTCTCTTTTTCTTGGATCAGCTGTTCGATCTCGATAACTGATAGGATTGTCGGGTTTTGTTCTTGATTCTCGTATTTTCTTTTAAGTTTTTTTTCGCCCATCATCATTGGCGATGGGCATGATCCTTCTAATTGATGGCTGAAGCCATCGGGCACCTCCATCTCGTTGCTTTCGCAGCAAGACTAGAGGGAATGTTCTCAGACCGGGACTTCCCTTGAACGTATTTCCACTTTTGATATTTCTTCAGGAAATGAATTTCAGGTATTCGATAAATGCTCGAATAATTCGACGGTGATGGTTTTCCCAATAAAATCAAAATTTGCTTTTGACTGGCTGTAAAAAAATATTGCAATTGTTTGAAACTGACTTTTGCGAAAAATTAATTAATTTTTAAAATTAATGACAGGAGCGATTAAAAACACGTCTACACGCAACGAGTGCTAGACGTAGAATTGAAAATGATGTTCAAGACCTTTCATTTGATACTTGACTACATCTGATAAACAAAATTTGTAAGGGCCACTTTAGTACAAGGGAAGGACCCTTTGTAAATATTTGAAATTTTTGAAAGGATATAATGTTTTGAGAGATCACCACTTTTGACTTTTCCACAAAGTTTTAGCTTTCTTGCTTCTAAGATTTCTGTGGAAGCTTGATGTGACCCACGGACAGACAGATGGATGGAAGGACAGACAAGATGTGAAACTAGTAAGACTTTGTATAATTTACTTTACAAGGCCCTAAAAGCATAGGCTAAATTGAAGATTAAGAGAACTATATAGCACAATTATAATTGACAGATCATCGTTGTAAGTTAGTCCAATCATCGAGTTTTTATAAGTTATGGAAAGCTTAAAGCGCCGGCAAAAATGCACGCAACGCATTTTGTCATGGTACGAGTACATCATGATGTGGTATCATATTTTGCGAATGGCCTGAAAACCCGATACCTGCTTATCCATTCATCCATCTGATTACTTGTCAAATTAATTTGTACTTATCACATTAATTTGTACCAGTTATCGACTTTTGAAAGTTCTGGCTTCCCAAATTTTCAAAAAGTATTCTCAAATGGCCGTCATTTAGGGATGAAATATTTGATAGCTTCCTTGGATAAAAAATTAATTTATATGTTTGGACTTTTATCGATTCCTGAAATAAGTGTAGCAGTCTACCTGTGTATACTTTTTACAGTATGTGAGCTTGTATTAAATGGAACTAATTTCAGCAAAAACTGAACAATATTAGATAAAAAAGGCATGACGTTCTAAAAAATACTTCCTTTGCTAATTGGTTTATTACTGACAACTTTTCATTATTTCAATCATCGGTCTATACACCATGGGTACTACATCCTTTCCCCAAAGGAATTCCAAATGCCCAAATGGAATAGCAAAGGGTCCTATTGAGCCAGGTATTTGCGAATCCAAGTTCGTTACATCCTAATAATTCAAAATAATATTTTAATTAAAATACAAAATATTCGAACATTTACCTTTCTAGTTGCAAATAAATCCTTTGTACCAAAGTAATTTGCCATCGGAACCGTTATCTTATTCAGAGGATAGTCAGGAGGAATTATCTGCCCATATAAATCCAAATTTTTTTTTGGTCCATAGTCATAAAAGTGCAAACCTCCTCCTGAGGAATGCAGTTTCAATCAGTTAGTGATTTTTTTAAATATTTGGAACGGATTGTGTTATTGCTTACCAGCCAGTATTCCTTGTCCGTAATGAATTAGGGTTTTAGTTGATGTGCCTGCGGGTAACGTATTTAGAATTCGGGGAAGTAAAGTCTGAAAGTGAAATACGAATATCCCATATTATTTTGATGCTTTATTGTAAATTCAGCACAACTGTAAGAAAAACTACTTAATGGTATGCTTATATCCTAGTCATAATGCTGTTGTCTTAGCTCCATTGATGGCAACCATATTTAATTTGAATGATTCGTCGTATTAAGCACTGGAGAAATACAAACATTCTAAATTTTTCAATCAAATTGAATTGGTTACGATCGAATTTTGTAGTTTCTACGTCTAGCATCTGTTATGTATACACGTGTTTTTAATCGTTTCTGTCAAAAACTTTCAAAATTAAATATATTTTTTTATTGAAAATCATCACCGTTGAATTATTCGAACAATTATCGAATACCTGATGTTTCTTTTCTGATGAAGTCTCAAACAAGTTGAAGTAGCAGGAGGATGCTCCTGCCAGAAGGGTATTGTAAAACAATTAGTAAATCAAACAATATAATCTGCATATCAAAACTTGACTAATATATAGATTCCATAAATTGAGTTCGAAAAATTATTATGATTATTAGAATTTTAGACTCGCCACCATTTTGTTTTAAGTGGTTTGACCCCGTCGCTTGATAAGTCATGATAACACATGGATATAACAAACGATTTCTAAAATTTTTATCAAAATTCCTACATATTTGTAGTGTCTAGATCCGTTGCAAGCGTGTATCTCCCTAGTATCACGTGTTAATGTTGTTGCAATTGTTAAATATTCAATCGGCTGTAACTTCGATGTTTATTGTTCAATTATTGTGAAATTTTTGAATCATATACAATTACTTACAGAAAATTTAAGTTATAGATTTTGGGAAATTTAAGGGTCCCATCTTGATTTTAAAGACAAAAAAGCAAAATTTATAAAATGTACTATTATTAACAACGTTGATCGAATTTTGACTACTTAGGTATTTGTTACTGTTTGCAATAAAAACCAAACTTATTTGTGTATGGAAAAAACTTTAATGGCAATTCAAAACTTCAATTATGATTTTAAGGAAAAAAACGATTTAATTTAATTCGATATTGTTCGCGGGACTCTACTTTGAAAAGTTTAATCTCACTTCGAAATGACAATTATGATTTTACGGAAAAATGATTTGATTTGATTCGACGTTGCTCGACAGATTCTACTTTAACTACTAATTAACCTTTTCTTTTGTTTGCAAAAATTGCGGTATTCCGCTTCAGAGAATTACCGCTTCACTTAGCTGCGAAACGTCAAACAGTATTGCTGTGTTCTTTTGCTGTGTTTTGTTTTTGCCGTTTCCGAGTTTTGCCGCATAAATTCATCCATTAAAACCGTTCGTTTGAGAATTCGAACGATCTAGCTCACGACTGTGCTATAGGTGGTGGGTTTCAGCAACTGCGAGAGTGATTTTCATTCAAAACAATAATTTCGTTTGCTAAAATCTTCGGCATTGTTATTATTATCAATTTGAGTATCTACCGCGCCATTTATTACCTCAAACTAACTGTATAGTGAAATCTCTTAAACTCATTCTGTTCCTTCGCCAAGTGTCTTGGCCTTCTGACGTAAATAAAAACAATCGGAGTTTAGTGGCATACTCGCATTAACTTAACTCTTATTTAGTTATATCAATCGGTAGTGAAATTGCCCTGTGCACCTAAAGTGATGTGTTAATCTCTTTGGTGCAATTTAAGTTTTTAAATGATAATCTATTCCTGAGTCAAATATTTTAATATACTGTCATTAATAAAAACAAAGAGTGTAGTGACATCTTTGTGTTAACGAAAATCTTATTTAGTGGTGAGCTTAACCTTTCCAATATTTTTTCTTATCTGTTATACAGTATAAGACACAAACCATCAACGCTTTTATCTTGATAAGAAACATTATACTGCAGACACAATTCATGTGTTTCATGTAGTGCTCTATATTAGTTTAAATTTTTAAAAATATTGTGAAATCGTGAAAACTTGATCTTCTTAAAATCATTCCTTCTTAATATTCGGACTAAAATCAAACTAACTATATTGATACTCAAATATAAATTATAATTATATAAGCCATTTTGCCATCTACTGATATATTAAAATGTCCCTCTGTGCTTCCTCTTTTTGTGCGGACAAATACAACAAAACCATATTAGTAACCTGCTATGGAATTGTGGATTGACAGTCCACGCAAAGTGTGCAGGTCTGACCGGCCCTATAGCAGACAGTATTATGCGTAGGGATTCTAGCGTTTACTGGTACTGCATATCTTGTAGAAAACACAGCACCTCCAGCTATGAGACCAGATTGCGTGTTGCTAAGAGTACAATTGATTCCCTTTTTGTTGATATTTATTTATTTATTTGTTTATTTAAATTCCATTTAACAGATAAACATAATCCAATTACAAAATGGAACAAAACAAACAGAAAAGAAAATTAATGAAAATTAGAATGAAGTGTTAAAGTCAATATAAAAAAGAAATTCAATGGTACTAACAACAATGAATATGGTACTAACAATAATAAATATTAAAGCACACAAAAAAAGAAAATAAAGTCTAATATTTACTCCAGTTGAGTTTTAAGAATCAGGCTTCTTAACCTCAATTTAAAAACTAGGTATGAGTCGGAAAAAGGACCAAGCTCAAGGTTATCATGATTCCTTACCATTCGTATAATAGGAGAGTGAAAATATAAATTTGTACGGGCATACGGTGGCACGAAAAAATTGTTTGCCCGAGAAGAACGCGATGATTGACGAAGACGTAGGTCTGCAAATAATGTTAATGAAATTTGATTGTGGCAGTGTTGATACAGAAAACACTGATCTAGAAACATGCGACGGGATGACAGAGAAGGCAAACGTAGGAAGGATAAACGGCAGTCATAGGGTTGATATGGGATTTTGAATTTGTAAAACAAGACACGAGTAAATTTACGCTGGACATTCTCTAATGAGCCAATGAGGTAGGAGTGTCGGGGAGACCAAACTACAGAGCAATATTCGAAGATAGGATGGGCAAGACAGATAAACAAGCGGACAGGGGAAGATATATTGTTAAATTTATGAGCGTGCCTGAAAATAAGTCCCAATATTTTCGAGGCCCTAGTAGTCGCGATTAGAACGTGTGCATCAAAATTGAGCTTAGGATCAAAAGTAACGCCAAGGTCCTTGGCAGAGCTCACAGCAGCGAGTGGGACTTCATTCCACATATAGGTAAAAGTCACCGGAGAACGATTTAGGTTAAAAGTCATTTTATAGCATTTGGCAACATTAAGACAGAGGTAATTAGATGAACACCAGTTACTTAGTGCAATCAGGTCCATCTGAAGATATTGACAATCTTGTACAGACCTGATAGCTCGAAAGACTTTAAAATCATCGGCATACAGTAGGCAATTGGAAGCGATAACCGAAGGAAGATCATTTATAAACAATAGGAATAGGAGGGGACATAAAATGGAACCTTGAAGAACACCAGAGGATGGAAAGAATGGAATAGAGGTAGTTCCACAGTAACTAACACAACATATACGAGAAGACAAGTAGGAGTCCATCCATGATAAGAGAGGGCCGACAACCCCAAAAGTTTTCAGTTTATAACAGAGAAGTTGATGGTTGACCGTGTCAAATGCCTTCGAGAAGTCAGTGAAGATTACATCAACCTGCAATCGATTGTCTTGGGCCTTAGCAATGAAATCGGTGAATTCAATTAAAATTGATAGAGGGAACCTAACAAATAAGATCGAACACGCACAATTGAAAATGCAGGAATTTTTAACCTACACTGACATTGAGCAACCAACCACATCTCCGATGACTTCTGAGTATAACAACATTCTTACTTCAATGGCAGTTAGCCCCCTCCGTCCTCTGACGCGTAGCATGGTGAGCAAACAGAGCCAACAGCAATGCCAACCTCAACTGGAGCCCTTTGGTCCTCATCAGTCTCGTCAACTTCTTGATGGAACCCCGGTAGAACAGCAACCTCAGCATGAAGAGTACCATCAACAGCAACAGCCCCAGATGCAGGGAGAAAAGAATTGCCAGAAATCTGATAAACAGATACATCAGCAACCCTCCTCTCTAGAGAGTGGCACAAACATAGCCGTATTACCTCAAACTCTTCTGGTAAGTGTAACATCAGATAGCATCTTGCAAACTGTGTCACCACCCCTTCAGGTGTTCATATCCAGACTTGCTTATGCAACCTCAGAGGATAATGTTAAACAATACGTTACGTCCAAACTTGGGCACGTCCCGAAAATATTCCGATGCACCAAGCTAACGAAGGATAATCTTTCGGATCAAATTATTGGATCCTTCAAGCTAAGGGTACCTGCAGAGCTTTCGGATATACTCAAACCTGAGTTCTGGCCAAAAGGAACGCTTGTAAAAACATTCAGCAAACGACCTAGACATCGTAGCTTTCGACTCAGCGAGCGGCCGCAACAGTTGTAACTTCACTTCAAGCAATTGTATTCCGTGTTATTATCAAAATGTCCGTGGCTTAAGGACCAAGACAAATGAATTCCGATTATCTTCAACTGTTTTTTCAGATAAAATTATATGTTTGACAGAAACGTGGCTTACGAGTGAAATCTTAGACAGTGAAATTTTACCCAATCATTTTGTCTTCCGCAAAGATCGCAATCGTGAGGCAAGCGGTGAACACGATGGCGGAGGCGTTTTGGTAGGCGTTCATAAATCTCTCAGCTGTTCACTGTGCGCTGGCCTCTTAATCTCGCCTCCTGTGGAATGTGTTGCTGTGCGTGTTTGTTTTGTCCCTTACAATACTTTAGTCGTCTGTGCAGTTTATATTCCATGTAACAGTCCAACCTCAGTATATGAGCAGTTCTTTTCTGTATTGTTGGACTACATTAACATTGATTTTCCTACGTCGTATTTCCTAGTTTTTGGCGATTTCAATTTTTCGAATGTCGAATGGGATACATCATTTTCATCAGTTCTCTCCAGTGGTAGTTTGTCGTTTGTTCTATCTTCTTTCCTTTTTCTTTCCTCATTCTCTCCGCTCAAAAGTGTTCCCAATAACAATAATAAAGCCCTTGATCTAATTTTATCCAACCTTCCTTCATCTTCATTTGGCTTAATTCCTTCTGTCACACTTTATGTGAAGCCAGATTTATCCTAAGATCATCTAAATCCTTCCACCATGTTTCGACCTCGGTAAAACTCTTTGTTTCCCTAGTTCGAAGTATACTTGAATACTGCTCCCAAGTATGGAATCCACATAACAAATATTTGATTGATGCTGTTGAATCTGTCCAACGAAGATTCAGCCGAATATTATACTACAAATTCTCTATGGTCTATAGCCCATATAGTGGACGCCTTAGAATCCTAACTCTTCCATCTTTAGAGAAACGTAGGTCCTTTCTTGATGATTGTCTTCTTTTTAAGCTCCACAACAAACATCTTCCTGACGATCTCTGCAATCTAATATCTCCCATTAATCCGGTTCGCACAAATCGTCTCCAACTTATTTTTAATGTTCCCTTCGCACGTACGAATGCTTACTATTTCTCACCGCTTGTACGCCCACCACGTGTTCATAATGAATTGCATCTTGGTCCTTTGCCACAGTCATTTTTTGTTTTTAAATCTATATTAAGAGATATACTTGAATTACCTAATAATTAGTATATCTTGATTAGCGACTTAACTTGAATTTTGAATTTATTGTGAATTACGGAATTTAACTTAATTCTAATTATATAATAATACTATATTTTATTTGCTTTCCTTCTTTTTCTGTCGCATCTTATCAGTAACTGGACGTCTATGTACTCTGTTGATATTGATGTAAATAAATAAATAAATAAATAAATAAATGTCTTATTCCTCGATTCGAACATTTCTTGAAATTAGTATACTAAAATTGTTACCCGATTCAAATTCGGTCATTTTTACTATCGGTGAACTACTTAACATTTTATCTTTGCTGCCTTGATCTTTGCATACTTTTAATTGATGTTTGACAATTGTCATGTATTTGAAAATTGTTATATGTCTGTTTACAATTCAACGTAAACATGTAGTGTCGCGAGTGAAATCGCAAACATTTACCGACGTTTACATCGTGTTTTGGGCGTTTCGTGTGCTGCAGGGACCTCCAACCCTGTCAGAGAAGTATTTTGTTTTTTTTTGTAAAAAATACCCGATGCTTTGTGGTTCTTTATCTTTCAGGTATCCTGTGAAGATGCAGCTGCAACATACTCCCCCGGGTGAGGGATTGTAAATACCTCATAATTGAAAATAACTGTCCTGTAAGTATACTGATTGACACATTACTTCGGGCCAGGTCTCGTTTTGTTACGCCGTGGGGCGCCTTCAAGCTGGGGAGTCCCTTTCCTAGCGGGAGGGGAGGCTAGGTTCTCAGATTGACAGGGGAGGTGTTTAGTGGGTAGTCCAAAGGTATCCTCCATGGGAGTCCCACACTGCCAGACTCAGCGGGCATAAATGCCTTCACCTCCCTACCACAAAAAAAAAAAAAGTATACTGATTAATTTTTATTTTTGGTTTATTATATTTTGTATATCGTTTTGATTGTCCGGTCCCATTCATGGGGTGACGAAGTTGACTCATGGAAATCCTTTGAGTCTTGGATGATACCACTTGTTTGCAATGGCTTGTGTCGTCACGTAGGTATGGCGAAGTTGTCGCATCTTATGCGGGGCGTCCACGTACACCTTGTAACAATTCAAGTTTCTATTGTGTTATTAAAGTTCATATTGGCTGGTATCAAGGTCTGCTGGGAAATAAATGGAAACTGATAGGAATTGGCGTGGTTTCTCTTTAGAATCTAGGTCTGTTGGGGAAAGATATTTGTATTGATAAAGTAATGAAAAAACATTACGAGCGTTATTCTGCATTTGTTTGCACGGATAAAAGTGCAATTTTCGTGATCGCTCTCTTATAGTACTTTCCGTTTGAAAATACTGTTACGACTTGCACCACCGCATCATGTCCTGGATGAACCTGGGTGATCCTAGCTAGAGGCCATCTACAGGACGGAGTCCTTACTTCTTTCAGAATGCATAAATCGCCTACTTTGAGGTCGATTCCACTCTTGAACAACTTCGGTCGGCATTGTAAACGGCTTAAGTACTCACATTGCCAACGTCTCCAAAAATCTTGAGCAATTTTTTGTGTCAGTTGCCATCGGTCGAGGCGGTTGATATTAACATCTTCCAATATACAATCCGGTGGAGTTATACGAATGTCACCAATTAAAAAATGAGCAGGAGTTAGTTAATGCTGCGGTATCCATTGGGTCATCATTAAGGGGACACAGGGTACGAGAGTTGAGGTAGGTTTCTATCTGTACTAGCACTGTAGAAAATTCTTCGTAGCTCAATGGAACGACGTAGATGCGCTTTTATAGACTTGACTCCGGCTTCCCAAAGCCCTCCAAAATGAGGTGATGCAGGCGGATTGAAATGCCAAGTTATTCCATCCTGTGCCAGAGCTTCAGCTGCTCCAGCATTGATTTTCTTCATCCTCTTAAGTTCAGCAGCCGCACCAACAAAATTTGTACCGCAGTCAGAATACAGCTATAGCTAATTACCGCTTTGTTCTCTTGCTACCTCTTTCTCGCCTGTCCTTTATATCAAAGGGTCCACAGAAATCAACACCCGTGTGCGTAAAAGGACGGGATATGGTCACTCGACTTCTGGCAAATCGCCCATCAGTTGTGTTGAGGTGTTTGCTTTGGCCCGGAAACAATGAACGCATCTATGTATAAATTGTTTGATACAATTGCGACCATCTATTAGCCAGAATTTTTCCTAACTGTATTAAGCATTAGCTGCATTTGTCTATGTAACGTTGACTGATGAATTTGATGTAGTGATAAATCGGTCAGTTTCCCGTTTTGTGGTAGAATAATTTGATGCTTTTCATCGTTAGGTGACTGGGCATTTTTTAAACGTCCTCCAACTCGCAACATTCTCTTTTCGTCCAGGAATGGATTCAAGTTAGTCAATTTGCTTTTGATTCCAACGGGTTCTGATTTCTGAAGACGTGCGATTTCTTGTGAGCATTTTGTTCGCTGAGCGTATTTGATCCGGGACGTAACGCCATGGAATATTCCCAGTGGTTTCTAGAATTTGCGCTGTCCTATTACTAACGAAAACCGTCCATCGAGTTGGATGCCCTTTCAGCCATGCTAAGACAACTTCGGAATCAGTCCACAACTAGGTGGGTATTTTTTTCGATTTCTACTGAACCTGTGACCTCTTTTAATAATCGCGACAGCAATACTGCACCGCATAGTTCCAGTCGAGGTATACTAATTGGTTTTACTGGTGCTATTTTGGTCTTCGCTATTAGTAAGTGACTGTTGGTCGATGATCCTGATTGTACCACTTTATAAATTGCTGCTGTGTATGCCCATTGAGACACATCACAAAAACCATGGAGTGATACTACTGAATTCTTTTGGTATGTTACCCATCTAGGGATTTTAATGTCTTCAATATTGTGTAATTCTTCCAACAGGTTAACCCATTCTTTGTTTAACGCACTCGGTATTGGCTGATCCTATTCTTGTCCATGTAACCAAAAACTTTGAAGCAAAATTTTTGCTGTTACCATTATAGGTGCTATCCATCCTAATGGGTCGTATAGCCGTGCCACTTCCGAAGGGACAGAGCGTTTGGTAATGTTGTTGATTGTTCCCGTCTTTTCAACCGATACGTGAAATAATCCTTCATGGGAAACCACATAACTCCCAGAGACTTGTATCCGCCATCTATTTCAAAATCGATTGAGTCTTTCATTTCAATGTCTTCGATTGGGAGATTATGCAGTAATCCTTCATCATTTGTGATCCATTTTCTTACTTGAAAACCACCAGTTTTCAAAAGTTGAATCAATTCATCTCGTTTCTGCACAGTTTCTTCTATGTTGTGTCCCTCCGATAACACATCATCGACATAAAATTCCTTTAACAGTGACTTGCTCGCAGCAGGATACTTCTCCATCTCGTCCATTGCTTACTGGTGCAACGTCCTTATCGCAAGAAATGGGGCTGAGCATGTTCCAAATGTGAAGGTGCATAGACAATAATCCTTAATTGTTGTCTCTGGTTGTAACCTCCAGACAATCTTTTGATAGTTCGCGTCTTCAGGATGCATGTTCACTTGGCGGTACATCTTAGCTATGTCGGCTATCATTGCAAATTGCTTTAACCTCCAATTGATAAAAATTGACGTCATGCTATTCTGGATGGTCGGTCCAGTCAATAGTGTGTCATTAAGCGACAGTCCAGAACTTGTCTTCCATGAGGCATCAAAAACCACCCGTGTTTTGTTGATGTACTCTCCTTGAATACGGCATGATGTTGCAGAAAATTGGCCATACTAATCTTTCTTCCCTGGTCATAATCACTTCATTGCAATAAGGAACCTTCTTCATGTGACCTAATTCTAGATTCTCTTGAATTACTGCCGAAATATTCTTCTTGCAATTTCCTGTTTCCAGCAAATCGCCTTTCTAAATAGAGTGAGCTTGCCACTGTGATTGCCCTGAAACAACCTAATGAATGTCGGCTTTCAGTATCCGGCAATCGAACTTGGTACCACCCATCCAGTTCTCCTTGAACGTTTGCTTTGTAATGTTGTTCGCAGGCTTCATCCTCTTGCGTCATATCGTTACGAGAGTCAATTTCCTCCAGTTCCCAAAATCGTTTTAATTGTTCGCTTATCTCCATGCATTGCTCGTGCACCATCGACGTCAACTCTTCCTGAAATTATCCAGCCTAATTTGGTTCGTTGCAAAACTGGACCTAGTGTCAATTTTCGAATTCCCCCGAGTATAACTAGAGCGTGTATACATCTGCTCCTAAAAGAAGATAGATTTTATTTGGCTGATCAAATTAAGGGTCAGGCAGATCCAAATTTCTAATGTGCTCTCGCACCAATGTAGAGATCGTTTGGGACGGGACGAAATTGGTGAGCTTACTCAATATGAGAGCCTCGATTGTTAAACATTCGTTTGTTTTTGTGCGTAATCTGATTTCCAGATTTCCATTGGTTGAAATTCCTTTCAATTTCCCAATACCAGCTATTGTAATGTTAGTAAATTGTCTTTTAATCCCCAGTCTTTGGGCTGCGTGTTCAGTAATTATTGATGTCTGCGAACCTTGATCCAACAAAGCACGAAGTGTTATATATCCGCTCAAAGCTTCGACCTTTACTAGTGCTGTCGCTAGCAATACCTATTGTGCAGTGTTACTGTTCGCAGAGTTGGTCTTGATGGACGATGGCGTTGATGCCCCAGAATGCGAAGGGAACCTACTAGATGTTTGTCCAGTATCCGAAAACCTCGATGAGGATGGCTGAACTAGCGTTGTCGATGCGAGTTGATTCTGGGACAACTGATTGTTCTTTATGTTCAGGCAACAGCTGCGATTGCGATATTTTTCCCATCAGTCGATGCGGCAGATTTGTGAAGAAGTGTATGATGAGCCTTTTTGCAATGAAAGCATCTCGAAGTACTGGGACATTTTCCAACCAAATGTTCTTTACTCAAACAGTTGAGACATAAGCCATTTCTTTCGACCACATTAAATTTCTCCGCATGACCAAACTGCAGGAATTCGTTGCACCTTCTCAAATGATGTGGTCCTTTACACAAAACACTTGTAACTTCTTGCTCTCCTTGCGTCGTTATGACACTATGCGACACCTTATTGGACCTTTGTTTATCGAAGCCAGCAGCTTCTAATGCTTTAAAACGTGACTGCAAAAATTCCTTTAATTTTGCAAATGTTGCTATCCCAGACTTGACTGCATGTTGTTGCTTCTACATTTGACGCGTGTCCGATGGTAATCGCTGCGTTGTCAAGTGTACTAACAATGCCTCCCATTAATTTTCTATCTCCAAGTGATCGATTGCCTGGATGCAATCGAGTATTTTATCCAATAACGCCTTTATGGAAGAAACTGATTCAGTGGCATTATGAATTACTAACAGCTTTCTGAATTGGACGTTTATCAGTACATATTCTACGAGCAGTTTCCATGCTGACTCGTAGTTAGCTTCGGTGATAGAACAATGTTTGACAAGCTGCTCAGCCTCACCCGATAGACTGCACTTCAGGTAGTGCAATTTTTCCACCGTCGATAAATTTGCTTTTTTGTGAATTAGAGATGTAAATAAATCTTTGAATGACGTCCACTCACTATAACTTCCACTAAATTTCGGTAAGTTGATCCGTGGAAGTCGAACGTCGGCATCATTCACTATTACAGACGACTGATTCGGTGCCTCTTTGATTCTTTGTGAACCCTGTGCCCCTTGTTCCGCTTGCAGTTCGGCCAACTCATTTCTTCGAAAGTTAAATACAACTTCTTAGTGAAATATTCTAAGGATAACTCCTCTTCACCTTCCAGCAAACTTATTATTTTATCATGCGTTTGCATGAGCAATTGTCGAACTTCTTGCACACGCTGCAGTAATTTTATGGCGTATGATAAGGTTTTTCGCGTTTCGGAGTCTTTGTGGAAATTGGAAAACATTCTGTTTAATTGTTCGTTCAACAATTTTTGCTGCGTTATTAAACGCTCCGTTATTTTACCGTAGCAGAACAATGGCACAATCAGCGGTATTTATTTCGGTATTTTATCTCCCGTTATATACCTCAAATTTTGGCTTTCTATTTGCCCCAATTGTCTTTAGACCTCAAAGCCAATCTAAAAAGTTTTCGGAATTATTGGTGACTGCTGTAGTTCGAATTGATCAATATGAAATGTGAAATGCTTCTATGCAATATTTCACCCCAATGCATTTACACTACAATCACCACCGAAAAATTCACGCACTGTATATATTTCAAATATACTTCACCCACTGTGCAACGTGCCACTGCCCTTTGTTTGCCAATTAAATTTTATTAAGGATATATAAATATGAAGGAATGAAAAATGAACTCACCGGACCGTGAACGGTTATTTTCTCTTTCCTTTTCCTTTTAAATTAGTCACAGTTATAATTTCGCGCGCCTCGAATTTTATTAAACACTTTAAAACACCTTTTTCCAGACGCTATGTAAAATTTTCACACGCTCCGTTGATTTTCTAATTATCTATTCCTCGGATACACAATACCCGGCCTGACGGACCGAAATGTTTGCAATAAAAACCAAACTTATTTGTGTATGGAAAAAACTTTAATGACAATTCAAAACTTCAATTATGATTTTAAGGAAAAAAACGATTTAATTTAATTCGATGTTGTTCGCGAGACTCTACTTTGAAAACTTTAATTACAATTCGAAATTACAATTATGATTTTACGGAAAAACGATTTGATTTGATTCGACGTTGCTCGACAGACTCTACTTTAACTACTAACTAACCTTTTCTTTTGTTTGCAAAAATTGCGGTATTCCGCTTCAGAGAATTACCGCTTCTTACAATTATTCCCCGATTCGAACATTTCTTGAAATTAGTATACTAATATTGTTACCCGATTCAAATTCGACCATTTTTACAATCGGTGAACTACTTAACATTTTATCTTTGCTGCCTTGATCTTTGCATACTTTTAACTGATGTTTGACAATTGTCATGTATTTGACAATTGTCATATGTCTGTTTACGATTCGACGTAAACATGTAGTGTCGCGAGTGAGATCCCAAACATTTTCCGACGTTTGCATCGTGTTTTGGGCGTTTCGTGTGCTTCAGGGACCTGCAACACTGTCAGAGAAGTATATTGTCTTATTTTGTAAAAAATACCCGATGCTTTGTAGTTCTTTATCTTTCAGGTATCCTGTGAAGCTGCAGCTGCAACAGTTACCCTTGTGAAGGAAAAATTGTCAGTTCAAGTACTGTTTTGAAAAGCTCTTATAAAGAACTTTCATTTGATATTAATATTGGCTAGCTTTGATGAATTTTTTTTTTCAGCGGCCACTCCCCTGTACTGTAATCATCGATTCATGGCCTATTTTTCGAATCCTAGAATGGTTACAAAGCCTATTCGCTAGGAGTTCTCTCCTCGACTTGTTTCACCTATGAGTATTAATTGTAGGTACTCATCTTCAGTCATTCATTAAATTGAATCAAGTGTTAAAATCATGCGCCTTAAACGTTAAAGTTGGGGCAAAATAACTCAAAATTATTCAATCTTCGCATTTAAAACAGCCACTATTTTGTTTTACGATTATTAATACCACTAGCTGAGCGAATACCTATCATTCCTGAAACTTTCATGCAAATCCTAGCAAAGCTGTAGTATCTGATTCAGTAAGAAGCGCATATTGTTCCATAGCCATATGTTTTCATAGTAATACAGCGCATATTGTTCGATAGTAATACAGGAAAGTTCAAATCGCTATAACTTCATTAAATACCATTCGATCTTTATGAAACTTAGGACAGATTAATCTAATAAATAGTCATCTGCATGCTGAATTTCATTCAATTTAAGGGTACTGTTAAGAAAAGAAAACATAAAATCGACAAATCATACTATCACTAACAAAGTTGAGTGAATTTCGACTTCTCATGTATTTGTTGTTGTTGTACTCATAAAGGCCTATATTCATGATTTTTTTCAAATTTTTCGAGTCAAAGGTGTCCAATCGCGAGGGGGGGACACAAAATTTTCGTACATTTCCCCTTCCCCTGCACCCCTCAAAGCATAATTTGTCATT
This sequence comes from Odontomyia ornata, assembly GCA_963969285.1. NCBI lineage: Eukaryota > Metazoa > Arthropoda > Insecta > Diptera > Stratiomyidae > Odontomyia > Odontomyia ornata. Next base: position 54,063,336 of record OZ017742.1, on the reverse strand, counting down.
TGAAAAGTGCTCATTTAGACATGTTTTGAAAAGTGCTCATTAAGACCTTTCATTTGATACCCATATTGTCTACATGCGATGAAAACTTTTTTTCTGGGGCAGCTCCCCTATATGGAGAGACCCCTCTTGAAGACCTTATAAATTTCTTTTCGTGTTGAAACTTTGAAGAGGGCATCACTTCGCACCTACCTACAAAATCTTATGTTTCTAGCTTATGTAGTTTGCGAGAAAAAGTGGTGTGACACACGGATGGACGGACGGGCGAACGGACAGACAGGACGCGTAAAATGATTTTACAATAGCCTAAAAATGGAAAGACATTCGAAGGAAATCCAGGTTTATGAGCATACTCTCTAATCTCGCTGCAAAAGCAACAAGTTGAAGAAGCTCGATGGCTTCAGCCATTAAATAGAACGATTGTGTCCATCGTCAATGTTGATGGGCGAGAAAAAATTAAAGCGAAGATCCGATAACAATGAAGACAAAGACAAAGCGAAAATTTTATCAGGAGTGGAGCAAACGTCAGTACAAACTTTTATGCAGCGCTAACTTGGCTCGACAAATCCAGGAACATCGAAGAGGATAAAGGTAACCAAAATTCTGAATATTGTTCTACTAAACCTGATAATAAATTCATTGAATATTTGAAAATTAAAAATAGAGAAGAAAAAACCAAAAGTTTTGTGTGCTGGTCCGTCTGTCAATACAAATCAGAAGAAAGAAAAAGTCCCACCAATCAATGTATTTGGGTAACCTGGCAAAGATATGTGTTCAATGAAAATTCACATAAAATTGTACGCATCAACAAATTCCAGTTTCCACGCGCAATTAACGTTCAACGTACTCTGGATTACACCTAAGTCGACTTAATATGCAATATGCACATTCCAAACATTTTTCATTTCCCCGCGCGATCAATGTCCAAATTACACATAAGTTAATTCGTATAGTATGCATGTTCCAAAAATTTTATTTCCACGGCGCTCATGTACTTTTTGCTGACCACGACATCAAACATTTGATGAGCTGAAATGAACTTTAAGGATTGTCAACGAATCAGCACTAAGGCAATGACCACGATACGGACTTTGCGATATTATAAATTGACTAATTGTAAATCTTTACTATAAACGACTTTAATAATAAAATTATATTATCAGTTGTTCAACAGGTCTTTTTGGAAAGCCACACGAAACGCCGTCTGACTAAATAGCAATTTATTTTTATAAATTTGCTTTTTGAACATTTGACGACCCCAACCTGATCAACATCATACCTCAAAGTTCAATCTACTTCCAGCTTCAGGAAGGAGGAATCACAGTTATTACTTCTGGCAAGCAAGCAGAAGGAGTTGGGAGACGAGTTCAAGGAAATAATCAGTAATTACAGGAAGGATTCGTTCAGCCGCAAGACTCCCAAATACCTGAAGGTTATGCTAGCATAGTTGGAACAATTGTGGATAACGTTCAATGCAACCCACCAGGAGTTGCAACCCCACGCAGGGACTTATCCGCAACGCCCGTACTTTCAAGCCCAGTATTTCGCCAAGGTCACTGCGGAATACACGAAAGTAGAGCAAAATATGCATCAACTTCTACGCACTCTGGACGCACCATCAACGTCCGCACCAGGTGCATCATCAGGAGTGAAGACTGACATGCAGGGGCCGAAGGACTCCACCGCGTCCAACTTTCAGAACACTGAACAACTTATCAGGCGTTATGGTATTGTCACACAATCTATAACGCACCTTATCGAGGTCAGCCAACCTAGACAATTTTTCGAAATAAAGTTGGTCACTCTTCAGCGGTTCTGAGACGAGGCCTGAAAACTGCATCAGCACGTCAATGAGAGTGACAACGTGGCAGCACTTGACTACATTTCAAGCAGCTACCGCAACACCGAAGATACGATCCAAGAAGCGATAATCTTCCTCAACCAATGTCTGGCGAGATTCTAGCCACAACTGCGCCCACCACAGTTGCGCCTACCACACAGGCATCGGTCAGCCTGCCAAAAATCACGCTTTTAACGTTTTATGGCGACTGACTTAGGCGGAAACAGTTCCATAATCTGTTCAAACAAATGATTCACGACTTAGGAATACCCAGAAAATGCAGTGCATAAAAAATAATGTGACCGGTGAAACTGAACGCCTAATTCGTCATTTCCACCTTTCTGACGGTAACTATGCCATTGCATGGGAAATACTACAAGCACGGTACAATAACCAACGAATCTTGGTTTCGGCACTCATCGAGAGACTGGTATCAGAACCAATAGTTGTCAGTGAATTTGCTGCATCAACAAAGGGATTCCATGACACAACCAAAGAGTGCTTATTCGGACTAGCAACCTTGGGCATCTCAACAGGAGGCTGAGATCCCATCATAATTCACCTTCTGCTTAAAAAACTCAACAGAACAACACATAGGCTGTATGAGCAAACGCTTCAACGACCTCGTGAAGTACAAATCATCGACGCCTATCTCGCATTTGTGGAAACTAGATTTTAGTCGCTGAAGGCTTTAGCAACGAGAGACATTCACATCCACGAGTGAAACCGACATCCCTCGTCTCATCCAGTTTGGACGAAAGCTGCAAAGTATGCCCTGGGAACCACAAGGTTTTTAAGTGCAACCAATTGCTCCTACTAAATTCACACGATCGATTTACCAAAATCAAGGGCCTTCAGCTTTGCATTAACTGTCTCAAGGCAGGCCACGGTGCAAGTAACTGCCTATCAAGAAGCTGCTCTAAGTATCAAGGCAGGCACAATACGTTGCTCCATCATGAGAAGGAAATTAACAAGGCAAAGACATCAGCCATGATAAGCAGCAACTATCAACCTGTTACGCATAGTGACACGACTTTTGTCGCCCTTACCAAGCAGACATCTGGTAGCAAGTACGTTTTATTGGGAACAACATCAGTCAACACCATGAACTGTGCTGGTTCAACCGACGTTTGTACAGCCGCTTTAGGTTCCGGATCACAGCTCGATTTCATTAGTGCTTGAATGCTAAAGAGGTTGAAAATATCCGGATCAAATTCCAACATCAATATCTGCGGAATAGGGACAACAGAAACACATTTCTCGAAGAGAGTGAACATCACCATTTCCTCAAGACACTCCAGATATTCAACCCGATTGGAGGCATACGTCATACCGACAATTGACCTTGTCCGAAGACACTTGAATGTGCTGGCAGGCTAGCGTTGCGGTGTCGTGGGGTGGGTTCTTTTCCCCAGCACAAGACCCATTACAAAGAAAAATTTCGCATTCATGAATTGAATCAGGTATAATGCCGATCGACCGGTGTCGAGGCCGAACCAAGTATTGAAACTGCCTGTAGCTAGTAAAAAACTGGGCCGGAAGAAAACGGACGGACTTGAGCGGACTTCATCACTACCGATATTTATGGCCCACAAATAAGAGTGAAGTATCCAGGGGGAAACGTGCCCCCTCGCACTCTAACAATCGGATCAAGATCCAAATGAAGACGTGACCATAGATTTCCATTTAAGTGAAAAACTCATACAAACATAATGTGTGTTCACTGAAATGAGAAACCAATTTAAGTTATATATACAGCATAAAAAGGCATGCAAGCGAAAAACCATTCTACCTGGGGAGAGCCCCTATAACGCAAAAAGAAAAGGAAGAGCGCGCCCGACGGCTAGCTTATTATAGTGGAGGGGCCGGCCATCTTTGCGGGTCCCATACCCGGTCAGGCTTCAAATAAATGAAAAGACCGCGTTTTTCTTTAACTGATGCTTTTTTTTCAAAACAATCTACAAAAAAACCCCATCGTACAATAATGATTATTACATACTGACTTTCATGTGTTTCTTGGTTTTTTTGTTTTTCTGCTTCTTTCCTTTATAAATTAAATCTTTTTTTATAAAAACCAAACATTACAAATAATACTTGAAATAATACAAACACTAAATTTTAATATAGAAAAATTTAGAAAAAAAATCAGAAAATTAATAATTGTGAAAAAAATCACGAAAAGGTACTTACCCAATATCCGCGCTGGGCGCCCACTGGTGATGTGGGTGGTACTTGTAATTTCTGTTAATTAGTTGACATTGTTGTGACATATAAAAAAATTCAATTGCCCTAGATTATTTGATTAAATTTTAAATTATTATTATAATTCACTTCAACACTTAATTTGAATAGGGAGGGAAATCTCAAATCACGCTTTAACACTGTATGTAAATTTACATCCTTAAATAAATATGTTATCTAAACGAGCTGCTTTGGGCCATCTTCATCAACAAGCGGTTCCGTTATAGCTAAGTAAATTGATCTTCTAGCAAAATGTCTTGTATCAAAAGCTAATTCACTTTCGAAAGCCGCGCTCAACTGCCCATAATAGTTCCGCATCCAATGCGGATCAATCCCTTAGCCCACCAAGACACAATTCCACAAGTTCAATGCAAGGAAATTGAATTGAATGCAAAAAGCTAATAATACTACAGTACCATGAAGAGTTATGTAACGAACAAATGTCTGGAAAATTCCAACATCGTGATCAGCATGTTTCTGCATAACCTAAATTGCTGGTGGTTGGTTCGCGCGTTTTTCATGCAAACATTCATGCAACGAGTCTCAACATAAATAAGTACAAATGCGCCAGCATCAAATGAGTGAAAGTTTGTTGTTGATTGCTCGGGAAATTTATTCTTATGTGGAGTGATTTCAAGAAATCAAAATGTCGCACTTCACATACACATATGTAAGTACACTCCATTTAGTTTCCACCGCTTCTATGCAAATCCGATTCAAGATGGTTTTCTTGAGTAAGTTACTATAGTACATTCTTGACATTTTCATATCCTCAGAATTGGTATTTGTGCCTCATTACGAATATTTGCTGACAAGAATTCTCTACATCACTTACATGGGTCGCATTGTTATCACCAACTTACATTAGGGGCATTCGCGAACTGATATGATCGTTCGGGTCTGCGTATTGACACTTCGCGGCAAAGATGTCCCCAAGTTATTCTGCGTTTCGATGCATTTTGAGGGAATTTATGAGAAAGTTTTATATAAATTTCACGGGTAAAGGAGTGATCATGGAAAAACTGCTTGCATAGAAATAGTAAATCAAACAAAATACAGCTCCACCGACGACAACATACACGAACTTCCGATGCAATACCACCGACCAAACCATACGTGGCGCCTTTAAGTGGAATGCCCGCTAGCTGATCATGCACGACGCACGTGCATGTGCAACGGGAAAAGGTGATGCCGTGTTCGCATTTCAATAGCAGATTTGAATCTTTAGAGTATGGAAAATAACATAGAAAAATTTAAATAATAATAAAATAAGGCAAATATCGTAAAGAATACGAGTATAATTATAACGAAAGGCTTAAATATAATATAGAAAAAAAAAATTATTTAAAATTTATATTAAAAAAATGAAAGAATAAAAAGATATTTTATAATTTATAACTATAATATGAACAATAAAAACGAATGTCTTTTCCAAATTTGCGATTAAAAATTTCGGAGAGGTATTATGAAGGTTTTCGAGCAGTTTGCTTAGGCGACTGCTCAATTACTACAAAATTTTTTTGTAGTAGGTCTTTGCGCTGGTGTAAAGAACCCATCCCACAACACCGCAATGCTAACTCCCAGCACGCTTACGCGTCTTTAGGCTGGGCCCTGCCAATTGTTCACCAATTTTTTGCTCGCTAAGGCAGCAGTCCACCACTGCAGTCCTGAACGGACAGTCTAACATTCATTAAACTCTACAGAATGCAGAGTAACCCTGAATGATTGGCAATCACAAGTATTGATAACGACGTCAGCTCTTGCGCCGTTACAACAACAAGAAGTATGGGGTTACAAATTAAAATCATTAATGTCATCATCAACGCTTATGTTGTCACAACAAAAATAAGTATGTGATTCGTAATTGAAAACACAAATGAAGTCGTTAGCGCTTATTTCGTTTCGAAGGTTTGAGGTATATTGATTATCCTGTAAAATCACCAGAGCATATACACATCAGGATTGGCAGACTATTGCGAATTCGTGCTGGCAGTACGTGCCCTTAAAATTGATAACAGTAGCGAAAATCAGAGTGCAAAGACAATATAATGATAAACATTTTCATGGCTTTAAAAATTGTGATAAATCAAACTTTGGTTTGAACCAAAAGTGAACGTTTACTATCGACAAAATCTGAAATTATAGGCTGCGCATTTAATACACGTAACAGGAGTAAATCATTTATTCCTATTGATATTTTATACATGGAACAGTCTGGCCAAAAACTTCTGCACCGTCTGCATCATATTATTTCAAGAACCTTTGTAAAGTCACTTTGTTTCTCGTTGTGTTTTCCTCCATCCCTTATATGCAATCTAAATCTTGGTACTGGCACCTTTCCAATATACTAGAAAGACGCAAATGATGTCCCTATCTTTAAAAACGGCGATCCATCATCTGCCTTAAACTGTCGTCCCGTATCACTCCTCTCATTTTTCTCTAAGCCGCTGGAACGACTTGTACACACCAGGCTTCTTGAGTCATTGAGTTCACTTGTCGCACCATGGTAACATGGATTCTTGAAGGGTCGTTCGACTTCTACGAGCTTGGCTGAGTTCTGAAATTATATTGCAAGAGCTTTAGATAAACAGCTTCAAGTAGAAACAATATTCACGGACTTCTCCAAAGCTTTTGACTTCGTGAACCATGTTCTCCTCTGTCAAAAGTTAGCTTTGCTCGGCATATCCGGTTCCCTTCATTCTTGGATTTCATTGTATATATCCTCCCGTTCATGTCGGGTTAATCTCTAAGCCACAATCTCTTTTCCATTCAATCCTACATCTGGCGACCCTCAAGGGTCAATCCTTGGACCTCTTCTTTTCGTACTGTTTATCAATGATCTTCCCTCTGTAATTTTCTCTTCTTGTCTCCTGTATGCTGATGGTTTCAAGGTATTCCGGTTAATTAGATCCCTTGAAGATTGTCAGCAACTCCAAATTGATCTTTTAAACCTCTATAACTGGTGTAATATAAACTCCCTTCGCATCAATGTTTCCAAATGTTTTAAAATGACATTAACTTTGAAAATTGTTCCTTTAACTTTTAATTACACCCTTTGTGATGTTGTTCTCTACTCTGAAGACTCATGTAGAGATCTTGGTGTAATATTCGATCCCAAGCTTAAATTCGATGTTCACATTTTTAACATAATTACCAAGACATCAAATGTTTCGGGTTTTATTATGTGGCATTTGCACAAGTTTGCAAATATTTCTACCGCTGTTCGCTTATTCACATCTCTTGTCTGCCCACTTCTTGAGTATTGCTCAGTTGTGTGGTCTCCTAGACATTTAAATCTTGTGAACTCACTAGAAGCTGTTCAGCGTAAGTCAACCCGTATTGTGTTCTTCAAATTCAACTTAGCTTACGAGTCTCACGAGTGTCATCTATCCATACTTCGTCTCCCTTCTCTGTCGTCCCGTAGAAACTTCTGAGATCAATGTTCCTTTATAAGTTGTACCACCAACAAATTGTTTCCACTCTAAGCAAAGACTTGCACTACAGACTGTATGCACGTCCTAGTTGGTTGAATAACATTCTTGAGGTTCCGTACGCCCGGACATATTTATATTTTCAGTCAATTATGCCGCGAATCATCAAAAAACATAACAACCTCGAGCTTGGTTCTCTATCCACGTCCTACTTTGTTTTTGAAAATTAACTAAAGACGTTACTTTTTGCCAATAGTGATTAATGTTTCCTTATAACTCAATTTTTTCCATTTTTTCAAACTTTGATCTAGACTCTAACTTTATTTCTTACATGTTTCAAATAACTTTTTTCTGCTTGATTTTGTTGATTTAATCTGTCTTACTCTAAACTATGTTTAATTGTCTAAACCTATTTTGTATTGCGATTTCTGTCTGTTAAATAGATTTGAATAAACAAATAAACCTCGTTGATCTTCCGCACAGTTACAAAACATTGGAGTCTATATATATTTCCGGAGAGCTTTCGTTGACCCCATCAACTCTGGAAGAAGCTTGTTCGACCATCAAAGGCCAAAAGAATAATAAAGCACCGGGCATCGATCAAATTCCAGTAGAGCTTACAAAATATGATGGCAGTAGTATTCATGTGGCAACAAGAACATATGCCAAAAGAGTGGAGCCAATCAATTCCATTCCCTATACACAAAAAATGTGACAAATGGCAGTGTGAAAACTATAGAGGCATATCACTACTTTGTATGCCGTTCAAAATATTTTCAAAATCTTAGAAAATAAAATCGGATCATACGTACTCTTCGGGAGTATCGAGGTGGTTTTAGAGTTGGTAGATCGACAGTAGACCAATTTTTCACGGTCAAGCTTGTGCTTAAGAAATGCTGGGGGTTTAACATAGATGTATACCAAATTTTCATTGACTTTAAGCAAGCATACAACAGCATTAACCGTAACGTACTGTACCAAATAATGCTTCGCTTTGGCATACCAGCCAGATTAGTCCATTTTGTTAAAATGACAATGACGTCGACGACCTCCCAAGTCAGCATCAATAATCAACTCGCCGATGCCTTTGTATTAAATACCAGAGCAAAGCTAGAAGATGGGCTGGCCACATTGCTATTCAATTTGGCTCTGGGGTACGTCATAAGGAAGCTATCTGTCGATACACGAGGTATATAACTATGCAAGTCAAGTCAAGTAGTAAACTATGTGGACAACATCAACACTTTGTCACGGTTGTTAACAGTCGCCAAAGAACTCTTCCTGAAACTCGACAACGGAGCAAAACTATCAGGGCTACAAATCAATGAGAATAATACAAATCTTATGACGCAGTTTAAAAAAAATGCCTCAAATATTCAAAATATCACACTTGACGAATACAATATCGAAAATCTGCTTAAATTTCAGTATTTTGGCATTAAAATAACGAGAACCAGAAATGAAACAGACGAAATACGTCGAAGAATACAGCTCGCAAATGAAGTATCTTATTCAGTTTTGACAATTTCGAAGACCAGCTGCATACAGAGGAGAAAAAGCTCCATGTATGTATACAAATCTGTGTTAAGATCTGTGTTATGCTATGGATGTGAAACAAGGACCCTAACCCAAATATCCGCGCATATATAGAATGCCTTTGAGCAACGGGTCCTGAGACAGATAATTGCAGCGAAACTAAATGGAGACCAATACCAAATTCGATACAACCATGAGCTGTATAAAATTTTTGACGAACCGGAGGTCACAATGATTGTAAAACTACGGAAACTGCAAAGGACTGGCCATTTAAACCGTATGGACGAACAACGAACGGCCAAAAAAATATTCGTTGGGAGAACTGAAGGGCAGAGACCAGTGGGGGAACCGGGGAAACGCTGGTCTGACTCGGTCGATGAAAACAGTTCATCGCTGCCCGAATTTCAAAATTGGTGTTGGTGGTGTCCTCTTCAAAGTTCAACTTCAAAAAAAATTAAAAAAGGAATGGGGAAGTGTCCCCCAAAAAAAGTTTCATCAAAGATAGCCGATATGGGAATCAATTGAAAGGTATTGATAAGAACTTTTCAAAGCAGGTCCGAAACTAGCATTTCTTGTTTCGACAGGCACACAGGAAGGAAAAATGCTCGAAAAAATTGGGTCCTCCCCTCACGATTGGACACCTATGACCTGAAAATTATATGGGTTTAGGTGTTTATCAGTGCAACAACAACAAATACCTTAGAAGTCAAAATTCGCTCAACTTTGTTAATAAGAGTGTGATCATCGAATTTCACATTTTCCCCAATAACATCCTATGGATGCTGTTAGAATTTCATAACTTACAAAAAGCATAAATGATTTTCGCCACATCATCATTTCCCACAGTTCGGATAGGAAAAATAATATGCATGATATGCATTCGCATGTATTCAGACTATTTGTAATTCCCATGGTCCAACGCGGTAAGACTACAACGCCAGACAAAACAATAAAGTTGTATGCGGGGCGATTCTGCAAGACCACACCGCCAGACAAATTAAAAAAAATCTATGCGGTGCGACCCCACGATCTAGCATAGAACATGAAACCGCGAAAACTCAAACATGCTTAGAAGCAAATTCCATCGACGCGTTGAACCATGGGAAGATTTAATTTGTTTGTAATTAAAATTGTATTTAAGGTAAAGTGCAATAATAAAAGATGTCTATTGTCTCTCAACTACTTGGAGTGATCATTTCGAGCTCAAACATAGGCGACCGTGATAGGACTTTCGACAAACCAAGATTTCGGACCTAACTGCGAAGCAGCAATCATTGGGAGACGAGATAGAGCGGCTGGCGTGGAACTTCGCCTGGGATTTTTCATCCAGGAAGAGTCAGGAATATCTGCAAGCACCGACAACACCAACTCAGCCAACTATGGCGGGAATTCAAACGTAACCACGGACTCATCGAGGCAGCCATAGAAAGCTACAAGGAGTCAGCGTATCTACGCAACAATTGCTACGACCAAATCGAGAAGCTAGCGATTAACCTGTTGGAGTAGTTAGAGGAACTGTTGGTAAAATCATCAAAGGGAGAAGCCACTGAAAGGGATCAACCAGAGGAACTGTTGGCAACATCATCGAAGGGAGAAGCCAGTCAAAGGGATCAAACAGAAGAACTCTTAGCAACATCGTTGAAGGGAGAGGCCGCTCATAAGCAGCTGCCGGTGGAGATGTTATCCATGGTCAACACCTTAAAAATTTTGATGAAGGCATTAAGAAAAGTAATGGACTGTCTTAATAGCAGTTTGCCTCGCCACAACCAACGCAGTTTTTGGAAATGCAGCGAGTTACCGTGAAGAAACATTGGGAAGCCATTCAAGACAAGTACTTCAGCTTTTTAAAATCAGCTGTCGTTCCTAGTGATTACGATGCCGAGGCATACACGAAGATAGAAGAAGAGGTCGAAGTTCTTCAAATGAGGATGATGGGGGCTGGATCTTCAACCCTAAGGTCTTCAAGTGCTACAACCACGTCATATCCAACAACAACTTCCACGGATCCAGTTGCCCAAATTTAACGGAAACTACTTGCGGTGGCAAGAGTTCCACGACTTCTTTTGCCAGCTGATTGACCAGAGCAACTTGGGAACCGCACAAAAATTGTTTTATTTAAAGGCAAACGTGGAAGGTGAAGCCGAAGCGCTAATTAAGCACCTTACAGTATGTGACAAAAGTTTCAGCCCAGCTTGGGAGCTCATAAAAGAACGCTTATTATTCACCTCCATCATACAGAAGCTCATTTCGCAGCCAAATATTAACCAGAAAACTGCCAATAACTTAAAGGGGCTACATGACGTTACGCAGGAATGCATTCGGGGGCTCCAAACGTTGGAGGTGAACGTAGATCAATGGGATCCAATATTGATATTCCTGTTGCTGAAAAAACTGGACAGCACTACACATGTAGCATTCGAGCGCTCGCTTTCTTCGCCAAGAGAGTTGCCATCCATGTACCAAAACTTGCAGTTCCTAGAGTTTCGGTGTCAAGCTATAGAAGCAATAGGTGTGACACTGACCAAACCAAATGTCTCCGAAAAAGCCCTAAGAGCAACGGATAGTGGTTGCAAGATGTGTAGAGGAGTATATCAACTACACCAATGCAGCGGTTTTGTAAACCTGAATCAAGCTGACGGGAAAAAACTCGCAAACAAGTGGCAGCTGTGCCTCAATTGTTTGAGAGCAGGTCATGCAGAAAAGGTGTGCACCTCACGAAGCTGTACAAAATGTGGGCAATGACGCCATCCAAAAGAAATCTATCAGGGAAAGCAAATTACTGGCGGTCAAAGGCGAAGTTGACAACTCATCCTACGTTTTGTTGGCCACAGTAGAAGTTTTCATCATCAATCGCTACGGCGAACGTATTTATGCACGATTCTTATTGGACTCAGGTTCACAGCTTCACTTAATCACTGAAAGGTTTTGCGCCAAACTTAGTCTCAAAGGAAGAAGAGACAACCATGAGATTGTTTGGATCGGCAACACTACACAGCAATCTAGACATCGTGTATTTTTACGTCTGAAGTCTAAGCTATCCAGCTATGAAGCACCACTCGAAGCCCTTGTTATCAGCGAGATAACACCCAAGACAAAACTTAGACACATCTAATTGGCCGATTCCTAAGTATATTTCGCTTGCTGATCCACACTTCAATCGGCCCAAGAACATTGATCTTCTTATTGGTGCGGAGCTATTTTGTTCTCTGTGGTGCAGTGAAAAAATAACCATGGGCCCTTCACTACTAGTTCTACAAAACTATGCTAGGATGGGTGGCAATCGGAGGGGTTGATAGTAGTATTGATGCAACGAAAAACATATCTGCGGCACTTTGATAAGCCTCGACAAGCAGCTTGAACACTTTTGGACTATAGAGGAAGTTGAGGAAACGAAACAGAGAATATCAGAAGAGGATCGCCAGTGCGAGGATCGATATATGTTCTCAAGAGTATCAGCTACTCCACATCGGCCAATATTGCAAGACCCTAATATCGCAGTTCGAATATTTACTCCGCGAAATCGAGCACAAAAACGAGCTTTTGCATCCAAATCAACTACGCACACAAAGATCACCTCTGAATATAATAGGCTCAACTGTTCACCTTTTATTCGGAGTATTAGATGAAGAGTTTGCCAATCAGTATGAAAGCGACAGTGGTCAAATAAAACAAAACGAAGGCTATTTATTGGAGCTTATAAAAAATCAAACAATGATACTTGATTGTACTTCAAACATACTAGCCAAGGAAACGGAACAAATCAACCAACAATTTCGTTTCATGAAAACACAGTTCGAACACTTCGCAAACACAACATTCCAAATTGAGACTTCCCTTTAGCGCTGCAAACAACAATTCTCCTATCCAACTTCAAAGGCGTGCAGAATGTCCCATTGCAAGTTGTAACCAACACCTTTCAAGGCAACATAATTCCATTGCTAATAAAGCCTTCACAACTTCGCAGAAAACTGCAAATCATCAGAGAAAATCTGCCCGAAAATCAAATGCTTCCGGTATCTTCAGAATTTACAAATAAACTGTACAGCATTGCTACCGTGCGTACGAGAACCACTATGAAGCGAATCATATTTGACATGCGCATACCACTCACTTCTGTGCTGTTGCTCAAACTTAACGCTGTTCCAACAATTTCGAACAACATTTCGGCATGTATAAAACCTTACACTGAGTATCTGGCGACCAACTTGAAAAGAGACAAACTCTTTCCATTATCAACACAAGAACGCAGTAAATGCCTCCGACTATCGGGGATCAAACTGATATGCCCTCAGAACCAACCTATTTACATCACACATTCACATATGTACAAATGCGAGACAGCCCTTCTTGCTCACAGGGTTAATTCTTTGGCATACTGCAATGTACGAATTGATCCAATGGCCAATACAAGGATACCATTAGCTGCTTCCAATAACTGGATATACATTTTGAAAGAGCGAACAACATTCGATGCCATATGACAAGGAAGCGTTCGAACACTTCAGCTGAATGGCACTGGGGTTCTAAAACTAAGCCCAATTCGTGAACTAAACCATTCAGCAATCATTATTACTGGCCACTCGCAATGCCTTGATGGAATGAATTTTTCCTTTTACCCGATGAGCAATATGTCCGACTACATCAGCCAAAATATGTTACACTTCGCTAAAAAAATGAACCTCAATGATATAATCATTGACAAAAGGCTATAGGGCCACATCAAGGAGGGTATTGACAAGATAAAACAGGCCAAACTCCCAGAAACCATTTCTTCGCCCAACACACTTACATACATTGTCAGCTTCTTCTGCTTACTTTCAATAATAACAGCTTTAATATGGTTGACATGGAAAAAATTACGCATTCACCGAAAATCATGTTCGCCAAACATTCCATATCGACAACCAATTCCCCGTCGTAGAACATCAATACATCAGCAAGAACAAAAAATTATCGAAGGCTATTCAACTGTTGAACCAGCTCCACGAGTGTTTCAAGTGGGGGAGGATGTTAGAATTTGATAACTTACCAAATGCATAGATGATTTTCGCCACATCATCATTTTCCACAGTTCCGATAGGAAAAATAATATGCATGATATGCATTCGCATGTATTCAGACTATTTGTAATTTCCATGGTCCAACGCAGTAAGACTTCACCGCCAGACAAAACAATAAAGTTCTATGCGGTGTGATCCCGCGATCTAGCATAGAACATGAAACCGCGAAAATTCAAACATGCTTAGAAGCAAATTCCATCGACGCGTTGGACCATGGGAAGATTTAATTTGTTTGTAATTAAAAATGTATTTAAGGTAAAGTGCAATAATAAAAGATGTCTATTGTCTCTCAACCACTCGGAGTAATCATTTTGAGCTCAAACAGATGCCCTTAAACTCAATCAATTATGAAAAGCCCTGATACTCTGCAAACTTGATGAAAATTTTATCATATTCAGGGAAGTTATAGCTATTTCCAATGTCTCTTATTGCAACAACAATAACTCACGATTTTGGTATTTTATGGACTTTCCATCCAATCAGACAATGAAGTTTTGATTTGATCTTCTTGAAATTTTCAGATAAGATCAAAAACAAAAAAAAAAATCGGAATTCATAATCCGAGGGTTTTTTGTTAGTTCGCAACAAAATGGCGGCCGTTGAAAATGGAGAAACAATGGATTTTCTTTTGACATACTTTTTGAGTTTATTTGTTGCTGGTGACTTCATTTCGTAAGTCGGTTACAAACCCCTTCCGACATCAGCGTAGGTCTGTCTACCCAGCTTGTTTTTTTTCTGCGATTGAGAGGTGAATGCGATTTTCGTGCTGAATGCGGAACTCCCAAGCTCGCAAGCGACTGGACTACCCGCTAAACAACTCCCCTGTCAACTTGAAAACCCAGCCTGGAACCATTTGACACATTACTTCGGGCCAGGTTTCGTTTTGTTACGCCGTGAGGCTCCTTTAAGCTCGAGGATCCCTCCTTGCCTTGCAGTTAATGATCATACAATCACGTGTCTATTGTCCTTAATTTTGTCAATTATATAATAAAACAACTTTTAGAAGTACTCACCGTATTAAATTGTTGAGTATTGGAACCAGATGTAATAAACAAGAATATCTCACATAACCCATATTCAACAGGCGGTATTGAACATATAAATTCCAACATCGATTTCATCAATGTACTGTCCCTAGAAATTTCATTTCCATATAGTAAAAATGATAAATCCTGGAAAGTAAATAATATATGATCACAATAGGACCACTTTCATAAAAGTTACCTCAAGGGGAAGTAAGGCCAGCAGGGCGGCCAATCTAACAGGACTTATCATATATTTTGAGTATCCAATTGGTGCGAAATTGAACACTGCTGCAACTCTTTTATTGTATTCTGGTCGAACAGAAAAAAGAACATAAGTTGCTGTTCCACCCAACGAATGTGTAGCTATATGTAAATCATTTGGATTGTGACTCACATACCCTTCGTCAGCTATAGATATCAAATCAATAAAATGCGTAATTAGTCTGTATTTGTAAGTTACCTTTTTTACAATAAATAAATTCGATAAATGCTGGTAAGTCGTAGATACCCATTTCATGCCAACTGAAATCCCAAAAAGGAGATCTCGGATTAATGGAGTAATTCATGTGAGCTTTTGAAAATTCAGTTCCTCGTAGATTTCCCATCCATACATCGTAGCCAGCATCAGCAAGGACATACGCTTTTAAAAAGAAATGACATTACTTAAATATACTTTTGGAAGGGTTGCGAAAATAGTGTGTCCAATTTAAGATTCCTGAGTATGCCTGTTACTCAACAGTTAGTTTCGGCACTCTAAACGTCTCGCTAATTTATAAGTAGAGAGCAAAAATACTGGTCTTATTAACTTTCCCTGAACTTCAGAGATATTTAATACTTCTACAATTCACTGAAAACGTTTGACATACTCGTAGTTTACTTACAATGGGTATCTGATATTACTTCCTTGTATTATTTCTGGACTTATAAACTCACCCAATCCATGTTCTTTTCCACTTAGTGTCCAGACTCGAGAAGAGCTTGCTAGACCATGTATGAGTAAGACTGGTTGACCACGCCCACGACCAGAAGTACAATTGCATCCACAAGGAATCCGCTGTAAATTGAGCACGTAACCGTCTTCAGTGACGGTATAGTGCTCTTCAATTGGATATCCTTCTCTCACAACAGTTTGAGGCTATTAAAAAATAAGGTTGTTATCAATCAGCTAACTATGAGAGCACACTTACTAGTGATATTTCTAGGTCTACATCGAAGGGTATTTCATTGATTAGTTTTCTCAGGCTGTTTGTGAGCATTCGAAGAGGACCTTGAGCATTGATATAGTTTGTATGTAAAATGAATACCAAAAATATTGAGTAGAAATAATGCAATGTTTCCATCTTCAAAGCCTGGAATAAACAATAGACAAATAGTTATATGTCTACCGATGAAAGTAATCTCTGTTCAAAATGTGAATGTTTGAAGGGCCCAGAGAGGCAACTATTCTCTAAGGCTTTAGGCAACCTTCTTAACAATGACTCTGATATGAGGTGAGTTGGATACTTTTCTCAGTCGTAACACTACAGTCGCTCCCGGGCCTTCGCTTCCTGTAAAAAGCACCTCCAAGTGCTGCGGTCTCTCGACCGCATTTTCCAAATTTCAAAATCTGAGTTGTAATAAACTGTCTTCGTTGACCAAGTTAGACCAGTGTTTCTTTAGTTTCTCCACTGGTGGCCGCCCTTCAGTTCTCTTAAAGAAAACCTTATTAGGTTTCCGTTGTTCGTCCATACGATTCATGTGGCCAGTCCATCGCTGAGACCTCTGGCTCGTCAAAAATTTCATAAACCTCATGGTTGCATCGAGTTCGCTATTAGTCTCCGTCTAGCTTTGATCCTATCATTTTCCTTAGGACTCATCTTTTGGAGGCGTCCAATATGTTTGCAGATGGTTTGGTTTGGATTCATGTTTTACACCCATAGTATACCACAGATCTTATCATAGATTTATATACTTGAAACTATGTTTCCTCGTGTATGCCGCTGGTCTTCACGATCGTCAAAACGGAATTAAATATTTAACTTGCAAGCTGCAATGTACGGCGAATTTTGTCTCTTTTGTTTCCAGTTCTCATCATTCAGGCTCCGAAGTATAAAAATTTGCCAAAATTTTGATACTGTATTCGCTATGTGCGATATTTTCTGTATTTGAGGTATTTTTCCTCGACTCCGTCATGAGCTTTTTTTTTTTTTTTATTCTTGTTTCGTGGGCGGGTTTCAGGAAAACTTCTGTGATTGTTGTTAACGAACATGTCAAAATATTCATTTGGTCCGCTTAGGCTACCACTTAGCTCGACTTGTATAATAATGTACCTCATGTATCGGCAAGTAGCTTCCTTATGATGTATTCCAGAGCCAAATTGAATGGCAATGGTGCCAGCCCATCTCCCTGCTTTAGTCCGATATGTGTGTCAAAGGCGTCGGTGAGTTGGTTATTGATGCGGGCTTGGGAGGTCACCGACGTCATTTTCATTTTGGTAAGATGGACCTATTTGGCTGGGATACCAAAGCAAAGCAGTGTTTGGCACAGTACGTTACGATCGATACTGTCGTATGCTTGCTTAAAGTCGTCAACATCATTGTCATGTTGCTAATTTGGCTGGAATACCTAAACAAACCAATATTTGATACAATACGTTACTTTCAATACTGTCATACTATATGCTTGCGCAAAGTCAACATATATTTGATGTATATCTATGTTGAACTTCCAGTATTTTTCAAGCAAATTTCTGACTGTAAGCAATAATTCTAGTGTTGATCTACCTGCTCTAAAATCATCTTGATACTCCCCAATAATACTGTTCTCGTACGATCTGATGTGATTTTCTAAGATCATTGAAAATATTTTGTACTCTGTACAAAGCAGTGATACGCCTCTATAGTTTCTGTACTGTAGCTTATCCCGTTTAGGTGAATCGGATGCTGAACATAAAATTGTAGCTCGCAAAATTCAGTTAAGCGAAGATATAACATCGTATAATGAGGGATGCTTCGAAAAGTTGTTAAACTATTTGAGCCTAAAAAATTAAAAAATAACCGGTTTTTTAATAGCAACTTTTGTACTTTGTATTTAAATAATTTATTTTTCTTTGATTCCTGCAATATAATTCAATTTTTGCAATTTATCGGTGGAATTTAATCAGTGCAGATTTGACTGCGGAAAAAATCGTGACTCGTCTTTTTAATATCACTTGAAGTTTGTGCCTCACTCGTCCTCATCTATTTTTTAACAGTCACCCATAAAACCTTCGTAACCATCCACTTCCAACCTGTCGCCATTCTTGCAGGCAGAATGCGGGCCGACAGGAATACTCTTGGAGTTTAGCATTCCTTGAAGAGGGCCGCCCCCACGTATCCGAGGAAATTCCCGCGGGGGAATGCCGTTCGACAGAAGTATTCTCGAGGGCTAGCATTCCTCGGGGAGTGCTGCTCCCACAGACCCAAGGGCATGGAGGGTACCGCAAGGTGCCCTCCTGGGGTGACAGGTAACGACCCTGACTACACTTCGGACAACAAACTGGAATTTATGGTTTGGGCTGGTGGATATGATGGTTTAGGTCTATTTGCTTTGCACGGTAGCGCTGAGGTGACACTCGTGTGTGAACGGCTCCAATTCAACTATCATACCGTCTCCGTCCCGGTAAAGGCTTGGCAGGCCTCGAAGTACGTTTAAAGTTCACACCATTGGGCTGTGATGAAGGCTCGGTTAAGACGGGCTCCCGATTAGCGCTGGTCTGGTTCTGAGCACTTGTCTCCATAAAGGCTTGTGCCAACCCTCGCATGGCCTCCCTGCTCTGCAAAGATAAACATGGGACCAAAAAGACGATTACACAGAAGGACGGTGATAGCGGCTCCGAGGTGGGGGGGACCCAATAAAACTGGAGCAACTTAAACTAAATACCTTAAAAAAGATCAAAAAATACAAAAAAGAAAGCAAAAATACCAACAACGAAGACGCAATCAGCGGCTGGAGCCACGATGTTCACAGCAAATTAGGAATGGTACTAACGATGACAAAAACAACGACGAAAACAATGACAGTCAAGATAGACGAAAACGGCGATTAACAGGCTGTCTTGTCTAGACTAAGATTCCTGCAGCGTTCAGGCACAGCAAAAAAAATGATGTGAACGCCAGAGTGTCCTAAAAAGGAAAAGCAGGAAACTCTGCAGGACATGCCAGATGCTCGAGTGGAGGGGGAATATAAAGAGTATCGAGAATTCGGTGGTTACTACTACGATCGCTACCAAAGTGATTGAAGCAAGGGTCTTAAGTCCCGAATAATAGCGCACCATCCTGAAGTCCACAAAGAGATCACGTCAGGAAAAGAACGGAGTAAACAGAAACATAAGACACCGTTGCGCAATTTCATCACCCCCATCGAAAATGTGGCGGAAGTGCTGTACTCGGGAATAAAAGCCGATAACCTCTCCCTAGAAACATGGTCGGAAAGTACAATTGAAGAAGAAAGGCAAATATGTGGTGGGAGATGTTCCTTGAAGAATAAAATTTGCATGTGACTTACTAAAAATCAGCAAAGCAGTAAAACTTGCGCTTCTTCTAGAGGAGCTCCTAGACCGCATATTTCCTTCTTTATTTGAGAGTGCTCTGGCTGGGGGTTACGGTCCCGGATAACCCATCGAAGACAGCGTGAACGCCAATTGCTTAGACCAGGCGGCCCCTTTTGAGCCGCCAAGCGACAAATGTGGCTCGCTAGAGTAGTAGAACGTCGCTTCGGATAACGTATTTGTGGGAGCTAAACACTGGGTGCTAAAAGAAACCCAAAACCTGTGGATACCCACTGAATACGGAACTCCCCCAACATCAATAGGCTGCTTTATGGATTTCCCTGAGGTAAACCTGCACCTTCCAACACTCTATTGTAAAGTTAACCACAGTGCTTTAAGCATTTCTAGGGTACTCTCCTTCAACCTGAACCAAAACGCTGCAAAAGCCAAAATTCACTAGCTGACACTTCACAGGAGCTTACAAGCTTAAGATATCCCCAAACCCTTCCCGAGGCCCAAAGGACTCCCGCACTCCACCTGCATATTTGACGCCGCGAATAGGCGTGCTTATTCCACAAGTGAGTATGCTGGCTGAAACAAAGTACTTCATGTAGACTAGCAAATAGGAAGCAAGGTTTTGAAATGAATCCATGCGCACATGAAGTTAAAATTACTACTATATTGGAACAATTCCACTTTCGAAATAATTCTTAACCTATTAAAGTGATCTACCTTCGCTCTATATCCTACGCGGTACTTTGGGGGCCCCTTTGATGATGGCAACCGAATTCTCTCATTTATTGGCACATTACCCTTCCCGATCCACACGATGCTTTCCTCAACACAAAAAAGATACGCTGCCACAGATAAACCGAATCGTCCTTCACAACTGTTGACTTCTACCCACAAAAACAAATTGTAACCTTTCGTCTGTATCATTTTCTTCCACCTTGATGGAGAGCTGTTGCTTCTTGATCCGTTCGCAATAAAAACAGAAAAAAGGGGGCTTCCTCCATCACTGGCCCTTTTAATAACTTGTGCCGCAACGGTTCTTTTTTTCTCTGTTCAAGTTTAATTCAAGGTCAGAGTATCCATCTTCACTGCTGCTCAACCTTCTGTAGTCCACGCAGCGTTAGTGGGGATTCCAACCAAATCTTCGACGGCTATACTTCTTCGTGCAGAAGCTTTTCATCTGAACCGAAACCACCATAAGTACAAGCCAAACACAGTAACTTTGCACATGTAGTAGTTAGCCTACAGAGGGTCCTACGTGAGTAGTGAATATATTTTCACCATTGTATTTTAACTATGTTTTTTATAAATATTGTAGTTTTTCCAATTTCTGTTTGATCATTACACAGTTTGGCGTAGAGCTCGTGGTGTAGATAGTTGTGGGGATGTATTGGGTGTGAATCGTTTCTGTTTTTTAAAATGCTATTCAGTAGCAAGATGGCGATTATTTCAGGGCCAATGTAAATGTAGTCGTTTATCCTGATCCTACTTAACTTTAGTTTTTTTTTTTTTTGAACAAAACTGACTGACTTCTAAAATTGATCTTTAAGTTAAGTATACTTTCGAGAAATAAAAGGAATAAAGTTACTGTAAATATTCTCTAAACAACATCACCAAAAGAATGAGATCGGAATAAAAGAAGGCAGGAAGAAACACTTGATGGACGTGGAATACCTGATCAGGGGTTTTTGACAGCACTGACAAAAGGAGCGAAGAGAGCCGTAAAGAAACTACTTCAAAAAGCACCAGAAAATAGTGTTCGCACGGGTGCCCAACAAGAAAAAGGCCTTGATGGGAAACAGGAAAAAAGTCCCGAAGAAGACCACGGCAGCAGGGACCACTCGTAAACCCGCAAGATAGCCAATCATAGGTAGAAGTAGTGGCTCCAAGCTACAATGACCGGTTTGCCTTCAGGTTCGTGACATCTACGACTCCCGCTCCTACACCTCCGCCATGTCGCTGTCACTTCTTTGACTTCCCACGACAAAACTGACGTGGGATGGGAAACCACCACAACGAACATGAGATGGAAAGCCACATGGCAGGAAGGTGTATTGGTAGTGGTCGCCAGCGGCGTCGAATGATTCATTACAGGTATCAGGAAAATGTAAGGCCCAAAGACACGAACACTGCCATTAATGCAGTACGACCAACGTGGTCGGACGACATAATCATGGAATTTGGAGCAGAAGCCGGCAATGAAGATGCATTTTGTGATGCAGTAAAGAAAATCCTCAACGTAAGTGCAACTATAGCCTTACTTGAGCCAATGGCAATGATTGAAATAAGAGACATTGACTGCATCACAGACCTGGTCGAGATAAAAGAGGCCATCAAAAAGAAGTTCCATAGAGAGCGGGCAGGATCAGCGTGACGCTGACACCAGAAAACCATAGGGGTCAAGGCATCGGTACTATTAACCTGACCAAAAAGGACGCCGAACAATTTCTGAATAAGTGCAAAGTAGGAATAGGGTGCATTGTCGGCAGGATATGATGGAAAGCAGCGCCTCTTCAATATTTCAAATGCACACCACACAAGTATGCAAAGGACCTAATAGGAATTCCCTATGTTGCGAATGCGGTGAAATAGGACATAAAAGAAAAGATTGTCCAAAGGAGGCACACTGTATCCTTTTCAAGGATGCTGATCCAAGACTGAATCTTGAACATGTCTTACAATCAGGGAAATGTCAGGTTTTCCAAGAAGCTCTAGCCAAAGCAAAAGAGAAACTTCGATGACCTACCTACACCACAGTTCAATCACCCAAAACCTGCTTCAGCAGTCTGCGAGGGTCACGAAAGCTGATTTTGGCTGCTGAGGGCACAACACAATGATAAAAGTTCTGCATCATGGTATCCTGATGAAACTTGTACTATCACAATCTGGACTCGGAACAGTAATCTCCAGGCGAAAAGTTGTGAACGTGTGGGTTCAGTGCTCAGGGAGTACCTTCTTTAGTGTCTATCTAACGCCAAGCAAATGGATATCATCTTTCCAAACCAAGGTTAGTGCTTTGGACGGCACTGCCTCAAACTTTGATGTCAAAGGGCATACCTCAAACGAATCCACGGGAGTCCCAGAAACGGCAGCCAGGACGGCACTCTTTGAAGTAAACTAGAAATATGCTGACTTTTCACCATCTTAGCTACAAAGGAATCGTACCGGACGTGACATTCACCTCGGATTCCATAGTATGGAAGATATACAATTGAAGAGCATTAGAGGACTACTCACCTAGTGAGGTCGGTGATATTGCCTCCCGACATCCGTGCTCTCAACTTTCCACAATTGGGTGGAACATCGGAAGGGAGGATGTCAAGAGATTTTTGGAGGTGCTCACGGCAGGTGCTCCACTGCAGGGAGATTTGCAGGTGACGGAATAACTGGCAACTCAAGATGTGGTGAACTTAACAACGAGCATCATCATGACTACTTACAATGCTTCTATGCCCCGTCAAAAACTCCTGCACGCCAAGCCCCCAGTGTACTGGTGCTCGACAGAAATCGCTGAAAAGTGAAGATAGTATCACAAGTTTCGGCGTGTGGCTCAACAGGCTCGGAACCATGACAAGGCATGCAACTGGGTATTAGCATATAAATTGGCCAAGATATACCTTCGCGAATTGATTAACTATAGCAAGACTCGCAGCTGGCAATATCTAGTGGACAGTGTGAACAAGGATCCGTAAGGCCTTGGCTACAAGCTTAAGGGTGGTCCAACCAAAGCACACGACGTTAATTATAAATAAAACAAAAAGTTTTCAAAGATTAATTTTTTATAATACTAGAAAGATCTATGACCATTATATGTGAGACAAAATATTGCCCAAATGCTCACTACGGCTACGGTGGCATACTTCTATCCGATGGCCCATATTTTCAATGACTCTGAGACATAATTTAAGTTCGCGCAAAAGAGCCAATGTTTTGTTGGCTATGTGGCAAGTGGCACCATCTTGCTGGATCAACATATTGTCCAGACTCATAACCTCAGTTTCTCGTCCCAAAAAGGCCGTTATAATTTCGCAATAGCAAACACCTTTCACGGTAACTGCCTGGCACTCACTCTTTGTGGATGCATCGGCTTTTCAACAATCACTCGTGGATTCTTATTTGCCCTAATGCGGAAATTCTGCTTGTTAACAAATCCACTGCGGTGATTTTCTATGTAAAGTCAACATTCCCTTCTGTCTGTTCAACCAACCATTCGGCGTATTGCCGGCACTTGAAATGATCAGTAGGCTTTAGGCCTTGAGTCAACTGAGCCTTGTAAGCTTGAAAATTCAAATCATTATTCAAAATTCACATCAGTAATGTTGGTGAGGTATTCAATCGGTGGGCACGACGACGGGTCGAGGTTGACGGCTCTTCTGCCACACTATCACTAGCAATAGCAATTTTTTCCGTAGAACGAACTGGGCGAGCATGCACAAGTTATTCCACATTTTCTACAGACCCGTTTTGCTGAAATTTGCGCTCAATCCTCCCGATTGTGAACACATTTGGTAGATTATGCTGACGAAAAAAATCACAAAGTACACGAAATGCATTTTAATTTGAACGCCCATTTTCGTGAAAGGTTTCAACAACCTTAACGCGCTGCTCAATCGTGTGCCTTTCCATGGTAAAATTTGTCAATTACTGAAACAAAGAAATGTCAAATTAATTTGGTCGAAAAACTTGACGTTAAGGTGTGACTCAAAATTCATATCATGCATTATGGTTAGGCCACCCTTTATGTTATGCGGAAGCTTGGTGCAATATGAACACCTTGCATACATCATGCAGAAAAGATAGACAACATAGTGGGGGCACTCTTCCTCACCTATTCCGTCCATGTTCACGCTGTCCACAGTGAAGCAGCAGTCGAATGTCCACTCTTCGCCCATCAGAAACTGGAAGAGCCAGTGGTTTCACTGAAAGCGAGGAAGGCTGCAGGTCCAGATGGTGTTCCAGCTGAGGTTTTGCAATTTGTCTATTACCATTATCCTGACTTGCTGCTAAGCACATTCAATGCCTGCCTACAGGATGAGGTTTTCCTGGTACAATGGTAGGTGGCGACGCTCGTTCTGATCAGCAAGGAGAAGGAAAATCCTGGATTGCCAACTGCATACCATCCGTTGTACATGCTAGACATTGCTGGGAAAGTGCTAGAAAAACTCATCAAGCGAAGACTCCCTCCTCGGCAGGACAGCTTTAAAGCAGGACGCTTCACCATTGATCTTATTGTAGAGTAATTAACCTTGGTCCAAAAGGAAGAGACATATAGCCGGATCAATCAACTTACTTTTCACTGCTCCTGTAGAATGTGTGAGGGCAAAAATTGTTATTTCGTCTTCCCTTTCTCTTCTTGTCTTTTGCACTTATATAACTTGTGAGTCTCCTTTTACACTCTACAATACTTTACTCACCGAAATTTCTAGTATTTTCTTATTGCATTTTGTCACCTTATTTTATGTGGAGATTTTAACCTTCCTAAACTCTCATGGGATGACAATCAGGTTGATTCTGACTCATCTCAAATTTGGTCTTTAATTTCTTCTTTCATGTCCACGCATTCCCTGGCTCAATTTAATAATTTTCTTAACGTCAATAATCATGTTCTTGACTTATCCTTTCGTAGTATGGAGCAATCATTGTTATGCTTACCTCCAGTTCTTTTTCCTTTTCTTTTTCCTTATCTTTCTCCTGATTCCCATCATCACCCCTTACGCATTGAAATTTCCTATAGTGCTTCTGTCCGTTATCGTTGGAAAGAGGACCAGCGCTATAACTTTTATAAAACTAATTATGGGCAACTTTCCGAAACAATTTGCTCTGTTGATTGGTCCTCCTTCTTTCGCGGTCTTCACTCGGATACTTGTTGTAAGAATTTCTATGATTGCTTAAACGCTGCTATTTCCAACTCGACTCCACTTGTCAGTATAAAAAAATCTTCTGACTGTCCCTGGTTAACTCTCGATGTGAAACGAGCCTTGGAAGCTAAAGATCGAGCTCATCAACGTTTTTAACGTAACAAATCCTCTATGTCACGTACAGCTTTTTGTCATCTGAGGTCGGTGGCTAAGAAAAGGATGCAGATCGCTAAAATTTCTTATTTGCATAGTATTGAAGGCTCTCTAAACTCAAATCATTCAAAACCATTTTAGAAATATATACGCTCCCTTAAGTCCTCTTTCAGTTTCCCATCCTCGCTTCATTTGAATGACTGATGAGCATATTCACCTCTCGAGATTTGTAAACTTTCTAGAACTCAGTTTCTTTCTTCTTTTAATGCTACTCCCAGCAATAGCCTTTCGTTCCCAATCATACATACGCCATCATCATTCTCTTTTACTTGCTATCCAGAAGATGTTATGAAGCTTATTTTAGAACTTGATGACTCTGTTAGTTCAGGTCTCGATAGTATTCCTAATCATTTTGTGAAATCATTAGCTACTTACGAGGGTCATTTAACAAGTACTTAGCCTTCAGAATAAAAACGAAAATTTTGGAAAGGTGGCAAGCTCGATACACTTGACCTAACGATGCTCTAACTTTTTCAACCCGTCCAAAAAATACATTTTCTCGAGGGCTGCGAAATAGGCCTCCGTGGTGGCAATGACCTCCTCATTCGACCTAAATTTATTCCTGGCGAGTGATTTTTTCAGGTTTGGAAACAAAAAGTAGTCAGAGGGGGCCAAATCTGGAGAGTACGGTAGATGGGGCAGCAATTCGTAGCACGATTCGACCAATTTGGCCATGGCGACGGCGGAGGTGTAAGCCGGTTCGTTGTCGTGGTGGAACAGAACTTTTTTCTTTGTCAAGCGGGGCCGCTTAAGTCTGCATAGTAGCGCCCCGTGATTGATTTACCCTTCACCCGATAACCGATGTGGATCACACCTTGTGAATTCCAGAAAACGGTGGCCATCACCTATCCGGCTGATCGAACAGTCTTCGCCTTCTTCGGAGCACGTTTGCCGGGTGAGGTCCACTGTTTCGACTGTTTCTTGGTACCTGGCGTGTACCAGTGAATCCATAATTCGTCAAAAGTCACAAAACGATGCAAGAACTCTGTCGGATTGCGCTGAAACAGCGCCAAACACGTCGTCGATGTGGTCGCACGGTCGCGCTTGTTTTCCGATGTGAGCAAACGTGGCACCCATCGCGCCGACAGCTTTTTCATGCCCAGTTCTTCGTGGAGAATATAATGCACCATTCCTTCTGCGATGCCCACAGTCTCAGCTATCTCGCGAACCTTCAATCAACGGTCTGCCAACACGCGATCGTGGATTTTTTAACGTTTTCCTCCGCAGCAGCCGTTTTCGGGGCACCTGGGCGTGGCTCATCAAAAACCGACGTGCGGCCACGAACAAACTCGTTGAACCGATTCTTGAGGTCGCCATCGAAGGAGAAGAGTCACCGTACACAGCACCCAAGCGATCTTTGATTTCGGTGCGCATTTTCCCTTCCAAAAACAAGAATCTAATCACTGAACGATATTGTTCTTTTTCCATTTTTGTACAACCAACCGACACGCTCGCTTCCAAAGGCTATCAAAACAAAACTAATGAAGGGAATCACTGAAACTTTGACAGTAGGCTATTAAAAGAATGTACTGCACGATGGTAAAACTCTTTTATAATAGCAGCGCCATCGGGCGGTGAGGCTAAGTACTTGTTGAATGACCCTCGTATATTTGTGTCCCCCTTTCCTTTCTCTTCAACGCTAGCTTATCTTTTGGCTCTTTTCCTTCATGTTGGAAAAGTTCCTATGCTACTCCTATTTTTAAAAAAGGTAGCACCTCAGACATTACCAATTATCGGCCTACCTCCTTATTACCCTTTTTCTCCAAACTACTGGAGAAAATCGCGTACTTGCACCTTTTTTCACATACTCACGATTTGTTCGTTCCTGAACTAGATGGTTTTATCAAAGGACAATCGACCTTAAAGAATTTGTCAGAATTCATGACCGTTACTTCAAAAGCCATGGAGGATCATTTACAAGTCAAGCCCTTGTATTTGAATTTCTCTAAAGCCTTCGACTCAGCAAATCACAATATTTTGTTTAGCAAACTTAAATTTCTTAACGTTCCTGATTATTTGCTCCACTGGTTATCTTCTTACTTAGCCAATCGAATCTAATCAACAAGGACTTCTGGCCAAAGGGTGTCTTCTTCAAGGAGTTCATCAATAGACCACGGAATTTTCGATCATTAGTCCTCCAAAAAGATCCAAAAGAGTAAATTCGATTAATGTGTATTACCAAAATGTTCGGGGTCTTAGGACCAAGACCAACGAATTTCGACTGGCTTCCTGTATCGCATCGGATGATATTGTTTGTCTCACGGAAATTTGGCTTACTGAAGATATACTCGTACTTGACAATGAAATTCTTCCATCTTACATCGTGTTCAGACGGGACCGTAACCGCTCACTCTCTGGTAAATTGGACGGAGGTGGTGTTCTTGTTGGAGTTAGGAGATCTTTTAGTTCAAGTTTCTGCTCAAATTTTGATCCTTCCCAACCTGTGGAATGTATTGCGGCTACCGTTGCCTTATCTCCGGCCATAAAACTAGTTATTTTTTCTGTTTATATCCTGTGTAATAGTTTTGTTTATGTCTATGAAAGATTTTTCGCTGAGTTGTCTTCGTGTATTAACGATTTTAGTTCTAAAACTTTCGTCTTGATTTGTGGAAACTTCAACCTTCCTAACATCTTATGGAATGAGTTATATACTGACATCCTCTCTAATGACAGTTTTTCGATTTCTCTTTCTTCTTTCATCTCATTTTGCTCCCTTTCACAATTTAATTCCACAGCAAATATTAACAATAAAATCCTAGACTTAGTTTTTACTAATTTCCCGAAACCCTCCCTCTTTTTGGACTCAACCTTGGAGTCTTACGTTGCCTCCGACCCCCATCACCCTCCTCTTCATCTGGTGATATCTGTGGACTTAGAATCCGTTGGAAAAAGTATCACTCCTATTCGATACAACTTTAACAAAGCAAATTACTCAGCTCTAGAAAGAGAGATTTGCTCTGTCAATTAGTTTTCTTTTTTATGTAATCTAAATATTGAGGATGCTGTACGTAAATTCTATAACTTTCTTGACTCTGAAATAGCAGTACATACTCCTACAGCCCGTCCCAAAAAAATTAAAGATGCGCCGTTGTTCAATATGAAAATTGCGGCAGCTTTAAAAGCCAAGGATAGGGCTCGTAAAGCGTTTCTAGTAAGTGGTTTGTGTTCGGATTTGCAGCTATTCAGAAGGCTTGGACTGGTAGCTAAAAGACTTATAACTGAAACCCAACTAGATTATCTTAAGTATGTGGAAGGCTCAATATATCATAACCAATCGAAACCATTTTGGGCTTACATTAAGTCGCTAAGAAATGGCAATAACTTTTCTGGCTCGATGATTCACGAAGGCATTGAAACGTCAAATAATGAAGAGATTTGTGAGCTGTTTGCTCAATATTTTTCATCATTTTATGCTAAACAGACATCTTCTTCCAATGTCGAGTTTTTCCAACAATTCTCGCCAACAGATTCCTTTTCTTATATTAGCCCACTTGAAGTAGAATTGCTTCTTAATAAATTAGATACATATGGCAGTAGCGGTCCAGATGGTATTCCAAACATCATCGCCATAACTCTCTCTTCATCTTTATGCGTACCGCTATCAATTCTGTTCAATAATAGCCTGGCCTGTGGCACTTTTCCAACTTTCTGGAAGAGATCAGTTGTCCTTCCTATTCACAAAGCTGGGAATAAAGCTGCAATCTTAAATTACCGTCCCATAACCCTTCTGTCTTCTTTTAGCAAGATTTTCGAACGCATAGTTTATAACAACTTATATTCCCTTCCCTTCCTAATTTAGCTATTCAGCAACACGGTTTTATCAAAGGCAGTTCCACTCTTTCTAATCTTCTCTCCTTCTCTCATACGGTGGCTTCTGCTATAGACCAAAGGAATCAAGTAGATGTTATTTATACTGACTTCTCAAAAGCTTTTGACTCTGTCAACCATGGTCTTCTACTGAACAAGCTCAAGGCATTAAATATTGACTCGACCCTTCTCCACTGGCTATACTCCTACCTCTATAATCGTGAGTGTGTGGTAACGTATAAATCTTATAAGTCTTCCTCCTATTGTCCTCAGTCTGGTGTTTCTCAAGGCTCAATACTTGGTCCCTCATTATTCTTAGCTTTCATTAATGATCTGCCATCCTTATTTAACTCTTCGTCGCTTATCTATGCTGACGATTTGAAAATTTTCAAAATTATTCATTCTCTAGATGACTGCTTGCGACTGCAAGCAGACCCAGATAATCTGTTTCCTGGAGCAGCTCTAACTTCCTTCCTTTAAATATTAGCAAGTGTCTCCTTATGTCTTACTTACGTAAAAAATCTCCATTTTCTTTCGTTTATTCGATCAGTGGCACTGCTTTTGGGGTAGTGACCACTTATAAAGATCTTGGTGTAATTTTTGACGATAAGCTCCGCTTTGATCGCCACATTTCTTATATTGTTTCGAAGGTATCTAAAATGTCTGGTTTTATTTTAAGAACCTCTAAAGGCTTCAATAATATACGGTCTTGTACCTATCTATTTCTATCGCTGGTTCGTAGTCTATTAGAATATTGTGCTCAAGTATGGTGTCCTCATCAGCGTTATTTAATTGATGCGCTTGAGACAGTGCAGCGTAGATTCCCAAGATTTCTTATTTTCAAATTTCAGATTGCATAGGTTTCCTATAGTGAGCGTCTCGTTATGTAACAGCTCCCCTCTTTATTATCTCACAGGATCTTCCTGGATGAATGCCTCCTGTACAAACTTTATTACCATCTTTTGCCACCAGCTTTGTGCGACAATATATCGGCCTTTACTTCTGAACGTATGAGTAGATCTTCAGTAATCTTTAATATCCCGTTCGCCCGGACCGAGATTTTTTTTTAACCCGCCTTTTGCTCGGGTTTCCCGCAATCACAATATTCGTGGTCTTGGTCCTATACCTTCTTCTTTTTACGAATACAAATTTCGTTTAAAACGGGATGTTCTTGAATTCGTTTTTATTACTTAAGTTTTCGTTTTTACTATTTAACGGATTATTAATTCCTTTATGCTTTTATAGGTTTTAAGATACGAGTACATTCTTTTGCTTTTTTATTATTAATAATTTTTGCATTTTTTCATTGTTTTCTTACTTGTCTATATTATAATTGGAGTTTACTCTGTACATATAGATAAATAAATAAATAAATCGTGTCAGTCAGGCATATTTCCAAGGCAGTCTTTCTACCCCCTTCCATCCGTCTATTGGTGATCCTCAAGGATCCATTTTGGGCCCACTATTGTACACTCTGTTTATAAACGACTTACCATCCGTTGTCATCAACTCCTCCTGCCTTCTTTATGCAGATGACGTGAAAGTTTTCAAAGTAGTGTCGTCAATCGATGACGGTGCCTGTGTTTTTTTTCCTGCTAAATAGAAATAAATAAATAAATCAACGAATCGTCATATTAGTGACACTCGGCGCTAGAAACGCCTTCATCTCCACTAGTTGGGTGAATATTCTGAATACACCGGGAACCGAGAATATCTAATACAGCTTCTGAGGGACTACCTGAAGGGCCGAAGCCTGCTTAGCGACACGACACAAGGCCAACGAAGGATGAAAGTTACATCGGGTGTTGCTTAGGGATCGATCCTTGATCGTACGACGGGCTACTGAAACTGGAGATGCCAGATGTCACTGGGCGCACTGTTCAACAAGCGCAACTTAGACTAAGTATGCTAATGCGCTGGATGACTGCTTATGGGTTCAGTTTCGTCCTGGAGAAAACGGAAGTGGTCATCTTGACAAAAAAGAGAATCCCTAGAGTAAGGATGATCAGTATTGAAGACATACTAATCGAATTGAAGTCAGCGGTAGAGTACCTCGGCCTACTGATTGACTCGAAGGTGAATTTCTCTGAGCAAATCAGGGCAACGGCTGAGAAGGCTGTTTCGGGAGGATCGGTCCTTAGTCGGCTTATGGCAAACGTAGGAGGACCCAACCCATCAAGAAGCTGCATCTTGATTAGTACTGCAGGGTCAGTGCTACTGTATGGCACGGAAATATGGGACGGGTCTTGCAGCAAAGAGGCATACTGAAAACACCTGGTGCGAGTACACAGAAGAGAAGCACTGAGGATTGCATTTTTGTATCCGACAGCCTCTGGCTCGGCAGTGAGGGTTGTTCTAGGCGTAATAGCTGATGCTATGATCAGATGGTTGCCCGCGAGGACACACGGCACATACTCAACGATTGGTAGCTATTTGGGAAAATTGCACGAAGGGAAGGTAGGCACATCCCCGATTTGAGAGTACGGCTGAATCGAAGAAAAGGTGAGGCTGACTTCTACCTCACCCAGCTTTTGAGCGAGCATGGGTGTTTTCAGTCTTACCTGAACAAGATTGGTAAATCACGATTCCCTGATTGTCAGTTTCGCCCTGAAGAGGACGTATTAATTTGAACGTGACAATGCCCATAGGACTTCGAGTAGGGGTGCCAGTTTTTGATATAGTCCGAATCATTCCGTTTTTCCAACTTCGTTTTTTTGGGTGGTTTAGTTCGGCCCCAAAAATTAGTTTAACGAAAAACTAGTTAATAGTTTACTTATCTTAGAAAATTATTAAAATCTAAAAGTTTTCATCAAAATCAAATGTATGTTCATTTGTACATTAATTACAACTTTTGCGTGATAATTATGTGGCCATCTGAAATTTTATTTGAGGAAAATCCATCAATTTTCAATTATTTCTACTAAGAATACTTTTTTTGGAGAAGGGAGGTAAATACCATTTATAAACAGAGTGTGGGACTCCCGTGCTCAAAATAAAGCAACTGGACTACCCACTAAATACCTCCCCTGTCAACCTGAGGACCCAGCCTGGAGCCATTCTAAGAATACTTTAGACCTTACCTATGGCATTTAATTGTAGTTGAAACTTAAATTTTAATAGTTATTCATTCACCTAGGTTGAAGATTTAAAGGTGCTTTGTCTAATCAAATTATATGAATTTTAACAAGAAACATACGACGAATTTCAATGAAAATATTTAAAAAAAACTTGATGGCCCAATCAGAACTCTAAACTGCCGATTGCCGGTTTTGCCCAGAAGAGAAAGACAATACCTGCCACACATTTTTTGCGTGCATAACATTGAACAGGCTACAAAGGGACCTCAACAGGAGGACGGCAGAGCTGATCCTGGATAATATAGTTGCGGTGATGCTCGAATCGGTTGACAAATGGAACCATGTGGGACATTATGCATGGACAGTTTTAAAAGATAAAAGGGACTCACAGCAGCCGGGGTTGTTAGGGCTGGGGAGCACTTTTCTGGCGATTTCTCTTCCCATTCTGCTAGAAGAGGGATTCCCAGCTTGATGGCACCTCACGAGACCTGACCCGAAGTAATGTGTCAAAAGGTCTCAGCCTGGGTTCTCCTGTTGACAGGGAAGGTGTTTACTTGGTAGTCCAGTTGACTTCTCACAAACATGGGAGTCCCACACTCTGTGCGAAAATTACATTAATCTTCCAATTACAAATTTTTAAGACCTATTTGGAAAAGTTCTCATTAGGACCTTTCATTT
Source organism: Odontomyia ornata (assembly GCA_963969285.1). NCBI lineage: Eukaryota > Metazoa > Arthropoda > Insecta > Diptera > Stratiomyidae > Odontomyia > Odontomyia ornata. The sequence continues at coordinate 54,030,054 of OZ017742.1, read as the reverse complement.
GATACCCATATCGCCTACATGCGATGACATTTTTTTTTTTCAACGGCAACTCCTCTATGTAGGGAGACCCCCCTTAAACACCTTATAAATTTCTTTTTGTGGTGAAACTTTAAAGAAGGTGTCACTTTGCAACTACCTACAAAATCTTATGTTTCTACCTTATGTAGTTTGCGAGGAAAAGTGGCGTGACACACGGACGGGCTTACAGATAGGAGGCGATTTCAGTAGAGTTTTGTAAAATGATTTTACAAACCCCTAAAAACCGGTTCGGACCAGAGAAAAAATTCTCCAGAAAAACTGAGCTTACTATCTCGCTTCCCATCTCAATTCCAAACCTATTGGGAGTGCACGTGTTTTCACTTATTCATCAACAAAATTCAATAAATAGTCAAAGTGTTCGCATAACATGAGTCCATTCACAAAAACGTGCCTCAACTTACTGGTAATAAAACTGTACTCAGTATATCAGTTCATTTAAAAACTTAATTGTACCTTTGAGCCAGTTGTACCTAATTTAAAAAAAACTCCTTTTATTTACCTGGAATTTAAATGAAAATAGTCGTGACCAGAGAATAAAATGACTATCTCTCAAAGTCCTTCCAATGATTTGACAGAAAAAATATTCCAAGAACTTTAAAGAGGTGGAATCGAAATCCAGGATGACATACACTTCTATAATTGCTAGTCAACTAAAAATCAATTTAACTTTTAGCTAAAAATCAATTCACTATTTCTCATCAATCAAATTCAGCTTTTGAAGCATAATAAACAACACATTCTATAAAATTCATACAAAAAACTTCAAAGTTGGATTTTTTATCCTTTTTCAAATCAAATTTAATTCACACTCCACTTTCCGAAATTGATCAAAAATGGAGTCTCCGAACTCAGCACTTGTACTAACAACCTTTTATTTAACTAACTTATCCCGAGAATACCTAAAACAGACTAGTGTCGAATAAAAGTTGCACAATATGCAATTTTCTTGCTTTGAAATTTTACTACTGAATACATCGTGCGGGAAAGATTATACAAATTTAATTTCAAAAACGTTGGATGGTTTTAATGCTTTTGTTTTTTAATATAAATCCAGGTTTCGATGAAAGCGAAAGTGTTTACGCTGAAACATGAGTTGCTTAAAGGTTAAAAAACTCATAATGGAGCAATAATAGTAGACAATAGCAGAGATAGGAGTTCTACGTCTAGCACTCGTTGCGTGTAGACGTGTTTTTAATCGCTCCTGTCATTAATTTTAAAAATTAATTAATTTTTCGCAAAAGTCAGTTTCAAACAATTGAAATATTTTTTTACGAGCCAGTCAAAAGCAAATTTTGATTTTATTGGGAAACCCATCACCGTCGAATTATTCGAGCATTTATCGAATACCTGAAATTCATTTCCTGAAGAAATATCAAAAGTGGAAATACGTTCAAAGGAAGTCCCGGTCTGAGAACATTCCCTCTAGTCTCGCTGCGAAAGCAACGAGATGGAGGAGCCCGATGGCTTCAGCCATCAATCGGAAGGACCATGCCCATCGCCAATGATGATGGGCGAAAAAAAACTTAAAAGAAAATACGAGAATCAAGAACCAAACCCGACAATCCTATCGGTTATGGAAATCGAACAGCTTATCCAAGAAAAGGAGAAAGCTGAAAGAATCGAAAAAGAAAATGAAGAATTCAAGCTTCGAGTTAAATCTTTAGAAGCACTTGTTGGAACGTTAACGTTCAACAAGGATAAAGATAGCAAGAAAAGCCGACAAACAACCCCAAAAACCGAAGAGATGAAAATTAAAAAGCCACAGGAAGAAGCTTATCAAGAGGATGTCCTCAGCGCAGGAGGCGCAAACGAAAGCAGAAATTATTATGCAGCGCTAGCTGGTCTGGAAGAAACAATGAACGTTGAAGAGGATACAGGTAAAACATCAAAATTAGAAAATAATTTCATTGAATATCTTAGAGTTAAAAATCAGGAGAAAAAACCCAAAGGTTTGTCTGCTGGTCCGTCTGCTGGTCCGTCCGTTAACATTAATGAAAAAAAGAAAAAGTCCCACCAATCAATGTGTTTGGGCAAACGGGCAAAGATATGGTTCGGCTTTTGGCAGCCGAAAATAAACTAAAAGATTTTCAGATAAAAAGAGTCAATGCCGATAAGTTGACAATAAGGACTAAGTCGCTGGTTGATTTCCAGGCAACAAAAAGTGCCTTAAATTCTGGAGATGTTCCGCATTTCACGTACACCCCGAAAAGCGAAAAGAACCAAACCTTTTTATTGAAGGGTCTGGACTGTGGTGAGGACACAGTCGATCTCCTTCAAGTGCTCCAAGAAGCTGCACCAGAAATACAGTTTATTTCAGTTAAAAATTTTGCAACGAGGAGATCGATTGTGGAGCGCAAAAACTTGCCTCACTACTTAGTCCAGATTTTGAGCAAAAGTAGTTCGAGTGCCCTGCAGAAAATACGGTACTTGAACTTCCGCGTAGTGAGATGGGAACGCCCCCAGAAAAGTGAGGTCAACCAGTGCTACAGGTGTCAAAGATTCGGGCATTCGGCTGCCAATTGTGCCATGAAATATAGGTGTGTGAAATGTAAAGACATTCATGCTCCCGGCGAGTGCAAATTGGCTCAGGCGGAGCCAAAAGAAAAACTATATTGTGTGAACTGCGGTGCCTTTGGTCATCCAGCATCATATCGAGGATGCCCCCGGTATCAAGATGCAAAGATCAAAGTCACTCCGAAACAAAGTCAAGCACACCGCAGTGTGATACCTACCAACTTCGTCAAGCCCGGGGTGTCATTTGCACTTGCAGCGAGAGGACCAGCAGACAATGTAAATAAAATGAATAATGTAAGTGGCAATAATGAGCTGCTCCTTAAAATTTATCAGCAACTAAATTCCTTATCAGAGCGAATCGATAAACAAGATTCGAAAATTAACATTGTTTTTCAGCGTTTAGGGCTTTCAAATGCCTCAAAATAATTTGTCATCCAGCCACATCCCCACGGATAGGATTCGTCTCATCTCGATCAACGTCAACTCCATTGTTACTTTACATCGGCGTGATTATCTCCTTGAATTCATTGCCAGACAAAAGCCTGACATCGTGCTTCTCACTGAAACCCACCTCAGTTCATGGCACTCCATGAGATTCAAGGATTTTGAGTTCGTAAGAAACGATAGGGTGACAGGTGATGGGGAAGGTGGCACCGGGATATTGGTTCGAAGACCCTATCGTTTCCAAAATATTGAAAAAGTCGAATTCAAAAGCTTTGAATCTCTTGAAGTGTCCGTTATCAAAATCTCACTGCCAGGTGGGGATAACCTCTTCGTTATCTCTGCCTATGCAACTGGTGGAACTGTTCTCAAGCTCAAGGAGGAGCTCAATTCCTTGTTCGAAATACTCGAACTGAACAGGCTGCATAACTATTATATTCTTGCTGGTGACCTGAACGCCAAGCATACATCATGGCTGAACGCCAGCAATAATCCAAGAGGTGCATTCCTGAAATCATGGATAACAGAGAACCAAATTGAATACAGGTGCAACCTATATGGGTCGGAGTTCCCAACATACCCTAGGACAAATTCATATTTGGACCTTTGCATTGCTGACGCAAGACTCGAATTCAACTTTAATAGTCCTCAACGGAAACTGCACGTGCTTCCTTATGATAGCGACCATAACGCAATCGTAATGGAAATCAATCATCACAGGGATGATTTCTTCCTCATTCCAGTTCAACATGAAAATCATCGGTTGAATTTCAAAAAAACAGACTGGGGAAAGTTTCAAAAGAAGTTTAATCGCGAGTACCAGAAGCAATGTCCCCCTTCTGATGGTGGCAACTCTTGTTCAATGATTCCTAATAACAGGAACCTAACTAACGATGAAATAGATGTCTATTTGTCGAAGTTAGAGAAGCTGACGTTGGAAACGGTTGAGAAAGTCGTTCCAAAGATTAAACATCGAAACAATATGGAAGGATATGAAACACCAACCATCGCAAGGTTGAAAAGATTGAAAAGCCTCCTTCTCACACGCGTCAACAATATTTATCGACGATTTTTGGACTACAACCATCCCTCGTTGTCTTTGTTGAAATTACATCTGAAGAATGTCCGGAACTTAATCCGGTCATACTTCAGGAGTGAGGTCAGCAATCAATGGGCGGAAAAATTGAGGGGTATTAGCCCACAGGACCCAGACGGCGTTTTCGCGAAAGTGAATACCATATTCCGCAAGAAGTCTCGAGTGAAGGTATCGAATCTTGAAGTCACTAGTGATGAGATAAATCTTCTCGATAGGGCTGGTATCGAAATTGATAGTACGACTCCGGATAGAAATGGAAACAGGATTATTTGTGAAGGATTGGATAAACTTGCCCTGATTGGAACACATTTTGAATTGGTTCATCTACCAAACCCTGAGAGAGGGAACGAAATTTTTTCAGAGGTCGTTGAAGCAAAAGTTTCCGACTTCAAATCAAGCCTGAACGGCCAAACCTCATACCGAGCTTGAATCTTATTGATTATTTTGTCAGCTATGAAGACTTTTGTTTCATGATTCGCAAGATAAACAACAAGAAATCATGTGGTACTGATGGTATTCCAAATGTAGTTCTCCGACATTTGCCTGAGGTTGCTATTAGGAACTATTGCATATTGTTCAACAACATGTTGAGCAATTCATATTTCCCAAATGAGTGGAAAAAAGCTAAGGTATTTCCAATCTTGAAGAAAGGAAAAGAATCTTCATGCCCCAAAAGCTATCGCCCAATCAGCTTGCTGCCTAACATCAGCAAGGTGTTTGAAGTGATACTCAACAGAGCATTAAACGCCCACATTGAGGAAAATGAGTTGATGCCAAATTGCCAATTTGGTTTTCGTGCCAGGCATTCGACCACACATGCAATAACGAAAGTAACCTCAGACATCTGTTGGAAACTAAATGATAGACAATGTGTTGGAGCATGTCTCATTGATATGGAGAAAGCCTTTGATACGGTATGGTTAGATGGACTTATTTTTAAACTCCTTCAGGACAAGTTCCCCAGACACCTTGTCGCCATGATGTGTAATATGTTATACGGGAAATCGTTTGTTGTAACTGATGGAAATCTGTCAACAATGCGCGAGTTCAAGGTCTTGAATGGTCTACAGCAGGGAACAGTTACTGCCCCTCTGCTCTTTTCAATCTTCATTCGCAAGCTATTGAACGGCTTTGATTTTAACGTCTCGCCAAATCGATCATTGGTCGCGTTTGCTGATGATCTGATCATCTATACGGCAGACCGAAAAGCTACAATAGTTCAGAGCAATCTCCAAAAAATGTTCAATGATGTACAGCTGTACATTGACAATTGGCGAATGAAAATCAATGCGCAGAAGTGTGAAACAATCTTGTTTCGGACAACGCTGCAGGGGTTTAGTCAAGACCTGAAACGTAATTGGAAAGATTTCCACATCATGGCTGGTGAGAGTAGTCTAGAACGGGTTCCACATAAATCCTGTGTTCGATACCTCGGTGTTTATCTCGATCAGTATCTGTACTATACTGAACATGTGAAAATCATGCTCAGTAAGCCACTTAAAGTAGTCATGGCCCTTCGAAAGCTCTTTCATTCCAGATACATTGATCAAAAGGTCAAAATTATCTGTTACAAGACCCTGGTTAGACCAGTTTTGACATATGGATGTCAGATCTGGTACAACCAGAGTGCTAGTACTATGGAAAAATTAAGAGTTTTCGAAAGGAAATGTCTTCGTGCATGTACTGGTTTGTACAGAAAGCCTGAGACGGATTAGAAACATTATATATCGAATAGAAGAATTTATGAAACTGCTGAAGTGACGAGGGTCGATATCTTCATATTGAGACTTCTTCAGAATCATATCGCAAGATCTGTGACTGTGAGTGAAAACCCTTGGATTTCACAGCCGTTCCACCCTACAGACGGGTATATAGCGACTTGCCTCGCTACTGGCTTCATTCCTCCAGGAGCATTCGTGTATTTGGACATGAATCGATATGTTTTTGATTCTGACGGTGTCCCAGTCATATATCACATATATCGACGGGCCACCGATAAGAAGATAAAATATCCTCCTAATTTGAGTTCACGAGACCAACAATTTCAATGGAGGTACTCATTTGCTAGATTCGTTGAAGCTGATCGAGTTGAGACGGCGCAATCCAGGTATTGGTGGCTGAATGACAATGTCTAAATTATTCGTGTTTATTTTCAGTTTTGGTGTTCTTCGTTATTTAGTTTTTGAGTTTCAGCTCATTATTGCTACATTTAGTGTTGTTGTTTATTTCTGTTAAAAATAAGGTATAGGTTAGGTATATGTAATGTTTACTATATTCCGTTAGAGATAAGATTAAACACTTAGGTTAGGAACATTGTTATTGATTTTTTTAGTATAAGTTAGAGTTTTTGATTGTATTCTATTTGAAATAAGTTACAACATATTAGGTGTAGGATCAAAGTTTCACTGTTGTGTTTTGATTATAAATAATTTTAGGATAGTGTTGGTTGGTTTTTTCTCCTTTTTCCAATTAAATTTTAAAAATATGTAATAATCGTAATTAATTGAATTTGCCACAGTTTTTTTTTGATGATATGAGTTAACGATAACGTACAAATTTAGAGAGCCATTTGGGCCATTAAGTTTTTTCATTGTTATTGTTTGGAATTTGCTGTATATTCTTGTAAAATTTATAACGATTAGTATTAAATAAAGCGCCTTTGACTTTGACTTTGACTTTAGCAGAGATAGGACAGTCGATTCTATCAGTGACTATCCAGCAGTTTTTTTTATGGTCTTACCCGCTGCCTTATCTTTTTCCTGAAAAAGCCTAGTCTACTGGAAAAGCCACTTTAAAGTTTACCTATAAGTTTACCTATAATTCTGTAGTGATTAGAGTACAACTCCGTAAGCCGAAGGTCCCTGACTCAAATTCCGTTGGTGAAAACGAGATTGTTTGGAATGATTCTACAGACTGACTATAAGCCCGTTCAGTTATGATATATAATGGTTTAAATCAGAACTTATCGCAGCTGGATGGGCGGACACATGGCCAGAGCGTAGTACTGACCATACCATCTTGAGTACCAATATATATGATCAAGGTAATGCGATGCTCTAACTATTTCTAATCAAATCAATCAGAATATAACAAAGCTCATGATGCACTCGAGGGAAAATACCTCAAATACACAAAATATCACACTTGGCGAATACAGTAACAAAAATTTGGGCAATTTTGAGTATTAATGCGCCAAAATAATAAGAACCGGTAGTTAAAGAGACGAAATACGCCGAAGAATACAGCTCGCAAAGAAAATATTTTATTCAGTATCATATATATATATATATATATATATATATATATATATATATATATATATATATATATATATATATATATATATTGTCACGTGTTATTGGTTCGCGGCCTATAATTTTAATGTTCCGGGAAAGTGAAAACGCAATGTCTTTTAATTTAAGTTAAAAGAGTTTATTTAATTAAATAAAATGCACAATAATCAGTTAACACTTTCACTAATTTTAATTTTCACTATTAAAATTAAAATCTAACACTTGTCTATAAATTTTTTATCGCAATCGTCTTCTAAATTACTTCACTATTACGAAACACACTTTGCACTCAAACAATCAATTGTCTTTACTTCGCGTTCCACTATATCGCAGTTTTCTTATCGCCGTCGAATGAATGATGATCCCCCATTCATTCAGCTCGCCTTTATATAGGGTCTCTACCTATTCACCCATTTCTCGTTTATTGGCGAATGTTCTACCGAGAAAATTAATGAATGGAGTGACGTCACTTGCAGATGTTGATCATGCTTGTTGGGTTCTCGGGGTTTCGAGTGAATTCGTGTTCTTCATTGTTGTGAAAACAATTGCGACAGTAGCTCGCAGAATTATTTGTACATGTAATTATTTGTACATGTAACACTGCCCCCACCTCAGTTCTTTTCGCCCCGAAAAGGTGTGTCGCCAGTTGAAGTCAATTCTCCCTGGGTGTAATATGGGGCAAGACGGTCCAGATGCACGATTTTCATTTTAGCTCTCGGCTTACGATGTTCCTGTATTCGGTATACGACGTCGTTGATTCGCTTTCTAACTCGGTATGGTCCCTCCCAATTATGTTGCAACTTTGGAGACCTACCCTTTCGCCGTTGCGGGTTATAAAGCCACACCAAGTCATCTTGCTGGAAGCCAGTAGAATTAGCCTTTAGATCATACCTGGTCTTCATGCGGTCAGTAGCCGATTCGAGGTGTTTTCGCACTGTCCGATGTATCTGGTTCAACCGTTGTCTTAGATCACTTGCGTACTCCGAGACCGTTTAGGGTTTCTCAGGGGGTGTTCCGAACTTTATATCGGCTGGCAAACGAATAGACTTTCCAAAAATGACTTTGGCTGGGGCTTGGCCCGTCGACGCATGTTCAGCGGCTCTATACGCCATCAAAAATAGTGGGATATGTCGGTCCCAGTCCCTTTGGTTCTCGTCAACCATTTTGGCAAGGTGTTTATTGAGCGTGCCGTTGAAACGTTCGACCATTCCATCGGATTGGGGATGCAGCGGTGTTGTCCTTGTTTTCCGTATTCCGAGCAGCTCGCACATTTCGCCAAAAACTAGTGACTCAAAGTTTCGGCCTTGATCCGAATGTAGTTCGCCAGGTACGCCGTACCTACTGACCCAATTTAACACTAGCTGTTCAGCTACAGTAGTTGCTTCCTGGTTGGGAATGGGGTAGACCTCGGGCCACTTGCTGAAATAATCGGCTACAACTAGCGTGTATCGATTTCCCCATTCAGATTCAGGAAAGGGTCCAGCGATGTCAACAGCAATCCTTTCAAACGGTACCCCTACGTTATAGGTTTGCATTTGTCCTCTCAGTCGTCGCTTTGGGCCGTTGACGGAAGCGCAAATTGTGCATCTGCAACACCAGTCCTCTACGTCTTCTCGAGCGTGGAGCCAGTAGAACCGTTCCCGCAATTTCGCTAAGGTCTTGTTAACACCAAGGTGGCCTCCCGAGGATCCTTCATGCATTTCCTTAACCACATCGTGGATTCGGCTTTTGGGTAGTATAGTTTGCATCCTATAGGAGCTGCCATCCGCCGTTTCCCATTTCCGCTTGAGTACACCACCCTCCACCTGAAGGGAGTTCCATTGTGCCCAATAGCTTTTCAGGGTTGCGCCATGCGTTGAAACGTCCTTCCACTCAGGTCGCCCAGTCGTCTCCTTCCATACGAGCAATGGTCCGATGTCTTCATCGGCTAGCTGGGCATTTCGAATCTCCTCCGATGACCAACCTTCATCGAATTCAGCCGTTATCAGTCGCAGATCAACGGGCGGCTCCTTTTCCTCAATCCGTCGGCAATGCTTGCAGTTAGCTGGACATGGGCGACGAGATAGGGCGTCAGCATTTCCATGAACTCCGCCCTTTCGATGAACGATTTCGTAGTCGTACGACTGCAATCTTTCGATCCATCTCGCAACTTGTCCCTCGGGGTTTTTGAAGTTAAGTAGCCATCTCAGCGATGCATGGTCCGTTCGAAGAACAAATTTCTGGCCATATAGGTACTTGTGGAACTGCTTGGTGGCCTCGTTTATAGCCCATAGCTCCTTCCTGGTCACACAGTAGTTCCTCTCACTTTTTGAAAGAACTCGACTGTAATACGAGAGGACTCTTTCTTCGCCATTGATCTGCTGGGAGAGTACAGCTCCAATACCGCCGTTGCTTGCATCAGTGTCAACTACAAACATTTTTCCGGGTTTCGGATACGCCAGCACGGGTGATTCACACAGCTTTTCCTTCAGGGTCTCAAAGGCTGTCTGGCATTGTTCGTTCCAGACATACGGACGATTTTTCTCGGTTAGCTGATGGAGACACTTAGCTATTTTGGCAAAGTCTTTGACGAATCTTCGATAGTAGGTTGCCAGACCCAGGAAACTTCGTAGTTGGCGCTTGTTGTTTGGTGATGGCCAGCTTTTCACGGCTTCAATCTTCTCAGGGTCTGTTTTGACCCCTTCTGCTGATACGACATGTCCCAGGTATTTTACTTCAGCTGCGAAAAGAGTACACTTGTCGGGACTAAGTTTCAAATTTGCCAGTCGCAGTCTGGAGAAAACCTCTTCTAAGTTCCGCACATGCTCTTCGAACGTTCTCCCGATGACGATGATGTCATCTAGGTACACCAAGCAGGTTTTCCAGGTTAGACCACGTAGCACGTATTCCATCAAACGTTCGAAAGTGGCTGGAGCATTGCAAAGCCCAAATGGCATCACCACAAACTGCCACAATCCGGTCCCAACTGAAAATGCGGTCTTCTCTCGGTCCTTCTTGTCGATTTCTACCTGCCAGTAGCCACTCTTGAAATCGAGTGTAGAAAACCATTTTGCGTCGGCTAAAGTGTCCATGATGTCATCGATGCGTGGGAGCGGGTAGCTATCTTTCTTAGTGACGTCGTTGAGCTGCCTATAGTCGACACAAAAACGAGTACTACCATCCTTTTTCTTTACTAGAACTACAGGCGCGGCCCATGGACTGACAGAAGGTTCAATAACGCCTTGTTTTTCCATGTCCGAGATCAGCGCGCTCACTTCTCCTTGTTTGGCTATAGGGAGGCGTCTGGGTGCTTGTCGAATCGGCTTAGCTCCCTGTGTATCTATGACGTGAGTTACCAGACTCGTTCGGCCTTGGTCATCCGGGCTTGTTGAGAAGATGTCACTGTACTTGGTGACCAGATCAGAGGCTCGTTTGAATAGCTGCACCGGCAATTTGACTTGCTTCAATATTGCAGACGTGGATTCCCGGGCTTTGTCTGTGTCTTGCCTCCTTTTCCAATGATGGTTGTGAGAAGCTTCCAAAGAGGTGATGGTGGAAACAGGCTGGCAGCTGCCGATGACTTCTCCCGCTTTGATGCTCGTGGTTGAGTCTGCGGTGTTAAGGACTCTAACCGGCACATATCCGTTCCTTAAAGATCTTACAAGGCTTCGTCCTACAATCAAGCTGCGCAATGCGGATGTCTTCGTTGGCTCCATCAGATAAGATCGGTGGTCTCCAGAATCACCATCAAGCTCGGCCCATACAATGCTTTCGGAGGAATTCGGTACATCAGTGTCAGTACATACCACTACATTCATCTTGGGGATTTGGACGCTAGGATCCTCCATCAGTACTTCGACATTCTGCCATTTCAACACACGTTTGCCCAAGTCTAACGTGATTCCATGTGGTCGGAGAAAATCCATTCCGATAATGCAGTCATCCATAATGTTCGCGACCAGAAAATTATGTCGGAACACAAGGTCTCCCAACTGTATCTGGAGGTTGACCTCTCCATGACCTGGTGCAGTTTCTCCCGTAGCTGTCCGTAGTGAGAAAATTCTGCCCTTGTGAAGTTGTTGCTGTCTAACTAGGTCTGGTCGGATAATCGATCGGGTAGCACCAGTGTCGATTGTTATGGTGCAGTGTTCTCCGTCAATTTGACCCGGAAGGCATAAGTCCGCTTCTCCACGATGTAGTCTTGACACGGTGATGGTGGTGCTGGGGACGTCGATCCTCCTAGCCAACCTCTGCCCCACGAAGTTGGCTCTTACATGTTTCCCGACCCCTCTGTTTGAAGGGCTTCCATTCTGGGCTCCTGACTCGGTCTGGATCTCCTCCTAGCTGCACACCCTGGACAATAGCTCGGTTTTCTTCGCTTCTTGCAGTCTCTTTGCAAGTGCCCCTTCTCTCCGCAATTCCAGCATCTAGGCGCACCATTTACATGCGGGTCTCGCTCGATTTCCACGCGTTCACACCTGCACTCGTCTGTCACTACTTCACGAACCCGGGCAGTGGTACGAGTCACATTTTTCGCTGCCTCAAAGTTCAGACTGTAAGCCAATGCGTCCTTAACCGTTTGCTTTTGAGCTAAACGCACGGCTTGTTGCAATTCCGGGTCCTTTAGTGCGCTGATGAATGCTTCTGTCGCTGCATCATCTCGATGTTCTGGGTCGTAGGCTGGGTAAGCCAAAAGTGCTAGTCGCTCAATGTCTTGGGCTAGCTGCTGTAGGGTTTCACCAGGCTTCTGCACCCGATGCCTTAGCTGTGACCGATAAATCTGCTTTAGATGATCATCTCCATAACGCATGTCGAGCGCATTCATTATAGCATTCGAGTTTGAGTGCAATTCAACGGGGATCGTCTGCAACAGCTCGGCAGCTGGGCCTCTTAGAGCAAGAATCAATGCAGTTGCTCGTTCCTGCTCATTCCAGTAATTTATGCGAGCGGCTGCTTCAAACTGGGTTTTGTAAATAGTCCAGACCGTTTGCCCATCGAATATTGGTGCTTGTACATTTCTAGATGAGCTTTGCGCTGCCGTTATAATTGGGGCTGGTGGGGCGGTTACTACTGCCTTTGCTGCTTCCAATTCCTTTTTCATGTTTTCCATCTCATTGTTGATTCTCTCCTCGACCTGGCTGACCTTTTCCTCGACCTGGTAAACCTTTTCCTCGACCTGGTCAACCTTTTCCTCGACGCCTTTAATTTGCTTGTTGAGACTACCGAGCTCCGCTTTTATTTCGGTTGACTGTTTCTCCAGCTTCTGTGTGATGTCTGCCTTGATGTCTGCTTTGATTTCGATTGCTTGTTGGTCCAGCTTCGCTGATTGTTCGTTTAGCTTCGCAGCTAAACTGGATGTCTGTTCATTTAGCTGCGCTGATTGTTCATCTAGCTTCGCAGTCAGACTCGATGACATCAGCATTAACATTTGCATTAGCGCATTTTCTGGCTCCTTCGATTTTGGTGTTTCTACTTCTCCACCTTCTGCGCCTTTTTCCGCATCTGAGAACTCACCCGAATCCAGATTCACGCCTTCCGACTCGATCGCGTCGCGCAAGCGTGCAATCAGTGTGGCCTTTGTACCTTGCGTAGCCAGATTTCGCTGTTCTAACTCTTCCTTGAGCTCCGACATGGTCAATTCATTGATTCTTAGATGCAAGTTTCGTGGCATTTTTATTGTATTGGCTTTTTGTTTTTTTTTTTTTTTCAACAGTTTTTACGTTAGATTTCACAACTGTGCACTTTAAAAATGTTTAAATGTTTTCACTTTCGAAATTTTCTATCTCACTTCTCGACACCACTGTCGCGTGTTATTGGTTCGCGGCCTATAATTTTAATGTTCCGGGAAAGTGAAAACGCAATGTCTTTTAATTTAAGTTAAAAGAGTTTATTTAATTAAATAAAATGCACAATAATCAGTTAACACTTTCACTAATTTTAATTTTCACTATTAAAATTAAAATCTAACACTTGTCTATAAATTTTTTATCGCAATCGTCTTCTAAATTACTTCACTATTACGAAACACACTTTGCACTCAAACAATCAATTGTCTTTACTTCGCGTTCCACTATATCGCAGTTTTCTTATCGCCGTCGAATGAATGATGATCCCCCATTCATTCAGCTCGCCTTTATATAGGGTCTCTACCTATTCACCCATTTCTCGTTTATTGGCGAATGTTCTACCGAGAAAATTAATGAATGGAGTGACGTCACTTGCAGATGTTGATCATGCTTGTTGGGTTCTCGGGGTTTCGGGTGAATTCGTGTTCTTCATTGTTGTGAAAACAATTGCGACAGTAGCTCGCAGAATTATTTGTACATGTAACAATATATGTATATATATATATATATATATATATATATATATATATATATATATATATATATATGGGACATAACGAAATTTGTGACCACGCTAGCGGTTGCAGGTTTGCTCCGATGCAGCAAAAGTATCATGTTCAAGATTTTTCGAACCCATATCTTGTTGATCGCATCTCATTAGCAGTTATTTCCACTTCCAAAACTGCTGGATCACTTTCACGAGGAAGGTTGTTAATGTTTCGTATCCCTGAGCAGCCTTTGCCTAATTCATTATCGTTTCCTTGCTCATCGCTTACGAGATCTTGTTCCCGCAAAGTATCTGAGAGTGAAAAATCGAGATCTTGTTCCCGCAAAGTATCTGAGAGTGAAAAATAGTGCTCTGATATGACGTTTGGATCATAAGGGTAGATTCCACAGGACTTTAAACCAGCGATACTATTGGATACACTAGCAGCCTTTCCCCAAGCTTTACCAATCAGTTTGGATACATCGTACCGAGTAAGTCGCTTGTCTTTATTCATGACCATCCAATATTTGGCTTCCTGGGCAAAATAAACCTTTAGAGGCCTGAAAAATCCCCTGTCCAGTGGCTGAAGTGCATGAGTGGTGTGACTTAGGTAAGCATAGTAATGTAACATCATTCTCTTTAGCTACTTCTAACAAACGAATATTGTTGCTGTGTGAACAGTGACCATCCAGTATCAACAGGAATTTTCCAGGACTTTTTTGTTTTAAGAATATTTCCTCGAACCATTTCATGAAAAGCTCAGAGTTTATATATGAAGACTTTTTGTTCATAAATACTTGCGAACCAGGCGGTAGTCCTTCAGAAAACTGAGGTTTGTTGTAGGTACCTTAATAAATCAAAACTGGTGGCATAAAGTAACTTTGAGCATTGCAGCAAACTATGACTGTCACATTCTCTCCCTTTTCGCAACTAGTCAAAGTATAAACGTCTTTAGCTCCTTTGCTGGCAATCACTTTTCCAGGTTTATTATTTATTTGGATGCCAGTTTCATCCATGTTAAATATTTGATCTGGATGTTGGCCTAAGTCATTTTCTTCATATATATGAGCTAGCAGTGTAAAAATATCATGAACATCCTCCCGATTAACACCATAAGCTCTAGCAAGTGACAAACCTTCAGCCTTTTGCTGACTTAACTCATGATTTCTTTTAAAGAACCAATTAAACCAAATATTACCTGCTTGCCGAGATTCATTTGAGAACGGATTTTTAATATTAAGCTTTTGAACTAGCTGGTAGACCATTTTTTTAACATCCTTGCAATCAGGTGCAAAGCCAACTTTTTCAAGTTTTTTATATCAACTACCAACTTTTTCTCATGCTCTTTTGGAAAAACAGGCGGCCTCCCGAGTGGTACTTTGAGCTTTCCTGTTCACAAATGTCGTCTAAGCGTTCTTGATGGGATATTATAAATGCTGGTAGCCGCATTGACTCCCATCTCCTTGTTGTGCACTTTTTACATAGCCTCATTTGAATCCTTCTCGGACCAAGAAGCCCGTAGAGTCTTCCTTTGATAATTACGCGGCATCTGTAAAAGTAAAAACTTGATTTTGTACGTTGCCTTCATCGTGGGGTGTATTGTACTATAATGAATGGTGCGTTTCGTAAAACTTATAATTACAAAACGACCCAGTCATGTCATGGACGCCATTGAAAGTTATTCAATGCAGACGGTACGTCAAACGGTAGGTAATTTAAAGCTAAACACTTGTTTGAATGCAAAATCTGCTTGGAAAAATCACTGTCCAAAGTAAATGAATTTGTATAGCACCCACCGCAAATTGTTCCGAAGCACTTTGTAAAGATTTTAATGTTTTATTCGAACTAAATCACAAAGAACACACACATAACTAGCAGCAATGTCGACAAGCGAATGTTGCGGCACTGTGCGTGTCACTACTTGTTTGATGTCTGTATTCATGTGTGTGTAGGCGCAGTGGGGCGTATTGTCAACTGAGGTATATTGTAGCGTTTTACCCTAGCGTCTATCCGAGCTCAAGTTGATAAAAGGATGTGTGATGGCCCGATGAAAATTAGTACAAACGTCGAAACCACCTTCTTCGAACATTTTTCATCTCTAATAATTTTTCAGAAAAATTATTAAAATAAACAACAACAAAAGAATTTTATTAGTTATATTCGCAAGTTTTTCGACACCGTCGATAAGTTGGAAGAGAGGTACAATTAACCCTGATCTATTAACAATGATGCTGTTGTACAGTTTTCTGTCAAGCTTCGAAAATTTTCGGCATGCTATCAAATTGCGAGACGAACTGCCAAAGTCCGAAGTATTGCGCATAAAAATCATAGAGGAGAGTGATGCCCGAAAGACCTATATTCGAATCAGTGAATCTAGTGCAATGTTTACAAAGAAAACTTTCCCAAAACACTGGAATTCAAAGAACATTAGTGGTGATCGTGGTGGAAATGCGCAAAAAAGAGATAAACATTTTAAGTTTAACCGTCATGGTTGCCACTTAACGTTAGTGTGGGTATACGTCACATTTGTGCAAAAATTCGAAATATTTTGTAACGATCGACAGAAGAAACAGCGGAAAATTTAGCTTAGCCAAAAATGCATCAGCAAAAATTGAAGCAAGTAGAACAGTGTCAATCACGATCGAATCAAACAATCAGCTGTTGAATGTGAAGTTGGATGAGACATTACGTGTGCCGGATTTACGAACGAATTTGCTTTTGGTCGGAAAAATTACCGACAAGGATTTTATTGTTATTTTCGAAAAACAATCGGCAAAAATAGTCAACAACAATAGAATACCAATTATAAAAGTTAGTCGAATAAATGGATTGTATTATTTACATTAAAAAAGCAACAAATGTAACTTGACAGCAAGTAGTTCAGTTGTGACAAAATCGAACACATTGGAATCGTGGCATCAGAAAATGAGTTATTTGGATATCAAAAGTCTTGTAGAATGTCAACGCAGTGGATGTGTTTGAAGAATTGATTCAACAGCCCCAAAGAAAGATTTTGTTTGTGATGTTTGTGCTCTTGGCAAAGTTACTAAAGCTCTGTTTACAATTGAAAGTAAAAGAACTTCAGGGGTTCTTGAAATTATTCATTCTTATTTGTGCGGACCAATGTCAGTCGAATCCAATGGAATGGCTAAATATTTTGTAACATTTATCGAAAATTTTTCGCGTTGGTGTGAAATTCGATTGCTGACGAGTAAAGATAAAGTTTTTGAACCGTTTAAAGGCTTTAAGACATCTGTCGAGAACAAATTCGGGAAAAACATCAAGAGTTTGCAAACCAACAATGGCATGGAATATTAAAACAAGAGTTTCAAGCAATACTTACGAGAAAATGGAACTAGTCACAGATTAACAGTGACGTACACTCCTCAACAAAGTGGATAAGCAGAGAGAGAAAATCACCCTCTTCTAGATTCTACTAGGTGCCTCATGATCCAATCTGGATTACCTCCGTCTTTTTGGGAGTGTAGCCATCAACACGGTGAACTATATAAAAACCAGGTGTCCTTCACGGAGCATTGTTAATAAAACTCCCTCAGAGATATGGAATGGTTATACACTTACTGCGAAATATTCAAAGAATTTGGCTGTGAAGTATTTGTTTTGACTCAGAAAACTCAAGATAAATTTGAATCATGATCAAAAAAAGAAATTTTGCTCAGTTATTCGGAATAATCGAAAGTGATTAGGATATAAACCCGATGAAAATAATGAAGTATCTTGTTTAGCAGAAGTTCCTTTACAGAACACCATGAAAAGTTCAGATAATGAGTAATAGATAAATTCTATGTCGATGGAAATGAAATCAATCATAAGAACAATACATGGATCATAGTAGATAGTCCTGAGGATCAGCAGGTAATTGGGAGTAGAGTTATTCTGAAAAACAAATGCAATAACGGTGGAGTCGTAGAAAAAACAAAAGCTGGAATTGTTGCGCAAGGCTTCTCTCAACGCCCGTGGATAGATTTTAGTCAAACTTTTGCTCCCGTAGCTCACCTCAGTTCAGTTCATTTAATAACAGTACTAGCGGCTCAACAAGATATGAAAATCACTCAACTTGACGTCACTTCAGCATATTTAGATGGCGATCTGGAGGAAGATCATGGATGTCCCGAAATTTTCAACAGAAATGCTTGAAACACTTATTCATATTGACGAAAAGTGTAGTGACATTAGACAGGAAGCTCTAAAATTGTTGAATGAATTGAACTACGGTGATAAAGTCTGCCTGCTCAAAAAGGCATTATATAGTTTACGACAAACTGCTTACGACATTATCCAATTTGCATGCTTTGGCATGTAAATTGGATAATGAATTAAAAGATTTTGATGCAATTCTATCTAAATACGATCCGCGTGTGTACCATATTCAACAAAGGGAAGAATTTGTCCTTATTGTAGTATATTTTGATGATTTCCTACTGGTATCTGAAAAATACTGATATAGTCATCAGCTTAGTGGAATATCTACCGAAGAAGTTTGAAGTCAAGAATCTAGGAGACGTGAAGCTGTGTCTTGGAATCGATTTTTCATAGAACGAAATGGAATTTACTTGAATCAGAAGGGATATGTCAACGACCATCTGAAACAATATGGAATGTATGATTGCGAATCAATCTCAACTCCATTGGATCTGGGAACGAGACTACAAAAAAGTTAATATCAATCTAACATTACGGCACAAAGTCTACCATGTAGAGAGTTATTTGGTGCCTTAACTTATTTGCAATATGTACTCGCCCAGGTTTTGCTCATATTGTTAGTTGTATTACCGTTTTACCAAGGGTGCTCCATTCAGGCTCTTTTTGGCCCCGGATAGCTCCATCGGAGATGGCGCAGGTGCCACTCGTCCGCCCTTGGAGCCCGATCGGAGCCACCGAACGAGGTTACGGCCCCCCGGAGAACAAAGAATAGCATCTTACCTACCTCAGATCCTATTCTATCAAATCGTAATCCCCTACATCACCTGAATAAAACGTCGAAAAAGCTAGGAAAAAACTTTAAGCGCGATCGGACCACGACGGGCGCTTGGCAATCTTGGGAATAAAAAGATATCTTCCCGCTCATGAACAGAAAGTTCACAATTCGAGTAGCTAAATCAGAAATGAAAACAGTAAAAGAAAGAACCAAAGAAAATTCACTTCAGTTAATCTTTAGCTTTAAACTTTTAAATTCCACAAGAAAATATAAAACAGAACATTGAGAAAATAAAGAAAAACGGTTGGCCAACACTTACCACGGTGATTGCGCTGCCGCTGATGTGGGGATCCCCAATTAATTGGTTTTCGCTTTCTTCACTGTTTGTTTCATTTCCAAAACTCCACTGGCAATTTCATTGATTTATCTTCTAGATCTGCACTGCCAATTTCCTTGATTTATTTTCTAGATCTCCACTGCCCATTACCTCGATCACGTTTAAGCAGTAGACTCCTGTCTCGACTCGATCTCTTCACCAGATGATTATTTCTGCTAGAAAGAAGAGCCGGACATCCTTCCGTCCTCCTTTTCTTGGATTCTCGGCGAACGGCTCATTCGGGGAGGTCGAGGACCTTAAAAATCCCACTACGTGTGGTTAGGTAGGTAGCTTCCCACCACGAGAATCGGTGCTTTTAGGTGTTCATGGAACCTCACTCCTACTAAACGAGTTTGGAGAAATGTCAGCAAGACAGTTTACTGACAGTTTGGGTGTATTGCTGTTGTTGCTGAAGAACAACATTAGCGGCGGCATTCCATATGTGCTGTTGATTTGAATTTGCTGAACGGACTAGCGGTGTTGTGATTGAGCGCAATTGTTTATTGTTGGAATTTGCATCCCTCGTGGTTTGTAACTTATGAATTACTGACGCACCGTCATTAAATTTTGCATGGTTTGTATGTTTTGAACGTTTGCATTGTTATAAGTTCTTTGGACTTGCTGTTGAGCATAGTTTTGTGCAATTGTGTCACCAGCTCTCATGGCTCCTGGTGCATATGCTAGAGAACAAGCCTGATTAGCTGCTGGTGTTAGAGAGCTCTTAGAAATAACCATGGAAGCAGCAGCTGCTGTCTGATGCATTCTTTGGACATTATTATGATTTTGCATTCCTGCTTGATAAGCATTCATTCTGATTTGTTGCTATTGTTGCTGCTGCTGGCCTCCTTTTGGTACACTATTCAAAATTTTTGGAGTTACAGGTGGCGCTGTTGGTTGTCTCGTCCAATGAACCGAATTGATATTTTTTAACGCTATCAGCAGGTTTGAATCGATTTCCGTGCTGGGCCAATATTCCTCGAATTCCGTTTCGGTGGGAAAGTAACTTTTGATATCAGTCAAACTAATCACAGCTACAGATTCACTAGAGAACAATTTAATACGAATGCCTTGAACCTTTCGACAAACTTTCAGGTAGGCCGGATCCCATCTTGACAACAGTTCTGCCTTTTGCCTCAGGTTTTCAGTCTCATTCTCAAAGTAGAAGAGCGGCACAACTTACTCCTTTCCTCGTACCGTATATGGCACTACCAAGTCCTTGTTTATCCCTATGAATCCACATTTTTCCAAGGGCTACCAGCTTTCTGTAGCATATATCCAAAAACTAGTAGAACTTGTTAGCGTTACTCAATCGCACCACAAGGTCCCGGGCCAAGCGATTTCGATTGGTTCAACTTGTTAGAGCTCGTTTGCTTCTTCAGCGTTCCACTAACATTGTTCATTTTAGCATTCATACTTCCAGTAGCTGAGTTGGCATTAACAACATTGTGTACATATTTTTGTTGCACTTCGACCTGGTTATTATGAAGTTTGTGCGCCAAATGAGCATTTGATTGCTGTGATAACTGCTGATGCTGCCCCTGCTGGTGGTGAGGAGACGATTGGCTTATGGTTTGCATCCTCGTCACTACATGCAAATTTCTCGGTGCTCCCACTTTCTGGACTCTTATCCCTGGCGCTGAGTTGGAACTACCATTCGGCACATTGTTACCAGTTGATGAGATATGGTGGACTGGTTGTTGTTGAGCTACATTCACAGCATTTGAATTAGAGCTAAAGGTTGCATGCTCTAAAAAACCCTCACTAACGATTATTTGTCCAGGTTATGCTGCTTGCAAAATTGTTGTGGTTGTAGTTGGATGATGTTGAGATGATTGGGTTTAGTGTCGTACATGTTGTTGAACTTGTTGAATTTGTTGAGTTCACCTAGTACCAATTCATAATACCTAAGATATTTCTGGTGTACGTAACTTAATGCTTGCTGCTCGTGGGGTTTGCGTTTATTCGCGGCTGATTGCGTAATGTCTTGCCAAGATCCCTTCGTGGTCGACGCAAATTTAACCTACCTGACGTTACCCCCTAACCGTTGTTTGGCTCAATATAATTCCTGATGGAATGAAAGTCATTGAATTGCCATGAAGTGAGTCTTACGCTACTTAAAGGGGCTTCATTTCAAAAGGTGTTGAAAGTCATTAATAAGATACGTAGATACCGATTGGGCAAATCGCTTGGATGATCGAAGATCATTTTCTGGCTATGCGTTTCTCCCAAGTGGTAGCCCTATTTGATGGGAGTCCAGAAAACAAACAACAGCTGCTCTTTCATGCACAAAAGCCGAGTACATGGTACATTATCAGACGCATCAAAAGAAGCGGTTCATCTCAGAAGATTCTTTACTGAGCTTGGATTTGATTCCCTTGCTATATCCGGTATATTATGGAAGGACTAAGCACATTGATGGGCGTCAACATTTTGTTCGAGAAATACTGGAGAATAGATCTTTGGAAATTGAATATATTGCAACAAAAAACATGCCAGCAAATTTTCTCACTAAAGCACTATCCAAACCAAAGCATGAAAGAAATATCAGACTTCTGGGTCTTAAAACGTGCTAATCGCTCATCGAGGGGAAGTGTTGAGTATGCTAACTAAACTATGTTCGACTACAAAATGTTGTACTGCTCTCTGTAAGAAATGGATCAAACTTAAATCTCTACATGAACTCAATGTAGACGTTCCTTCCTTGCTTACTTCTCTGCTAGCTTCGAACTGAATCACACGCGTTGTAACCAAGTGAACATTTTGTTATAATAAATCCAGTTAATTTTTACTTGAGATTGTTTTGTTTTTGTCTACCGTAAGACTCTGCTCACAATAGTATTTGTGTATTTTATTCATTTATGGATAATATGTATATAAATACTGGATTATTGAATTATCATTAAAATTATATTAAATTTTACTGTCGGTAAATTTTTTAAATAATATGATTGTGAGATCCGAATCACCTCTTGTTCTTGATATTGCTCTGACAATGGAAAGACCATACTTCTGTTTCTCTTATGGGTCGGTGACTCGAATGAGTTTACCCCTCACACTAACGTGGTTTTTTCCCTTCGCACTCTCTTCTGTTGCCACCTTTAGTACCATTTACCCTCCCCTGATAATAATTTGATTAACATATACCACTCATTGTTACTGGTGGAGCTTGATTAACAAGCCTGACGGCTTGATGGCTTCATAACAACGTCCATCACAGTCCAAAGTAGTACTATGTAGAGCCGGTGCATTAACCAGATACTAGGAGGAACTGCGAGACGTACATCGAATTATGTGCAGAAAGGTGGAAAGGTTACGTACAGCTAAGCTGACCTCATCAAAATAGAAGAGTGCATTATATTCTCAGCCACATGCAAAGAAAATATAGCGCTCATACCACACTCAGCCACATGTTAAGCTGCCAGAAATGTGCATACCGCGTTTTGATGGACTTAAGTTGAGTGAATTTGTTTCCCTTGTACTCATGAAGGCCTACCTCCACGATTTTTTTTTCAAATTTTTCAGCTAACAGATGACGAAAGGAGAGGGGGGAAACAAATTTTCCGTACATTTCTCCTCCACTTTACCTCCTGATGCATCTAATAACTTTTTGTTTGAGATTCTGAAAATGATGCTCAAGACCTTTCATTTGATACTTGACTACATTTGATAAACAAAATTGTTAAGGGCCACTTTAGCATAAGGGGAGTGTTCAGTCTTCTCACGACAAAGCAGCGGCGAGCAATACCATTATAGTTCCAGCCTCATACACATATACACATACATATAATTTTGCATCATATACAAGCCACTCTCAGTACTGGCATCACCCCAGTACATACTTACGACAACAGTAAATCTTTTTTCTATCGGGAGAGATGCTAATACTGCGATTAGTCTTCCCTCGGTTCAAATTTGTCGTTATCATAGTGTGAACATTGGCAATTTACCCTTTTCGTTTGTAGCCTTTTTCTCGGCCTTTGTTCCGCTTGTATTATCGATTTATCTTTAAATAAATTCTCGAAACAAACAGTTATTGCCAACTCAAGGCTAATTTGCTATCAATTATCGAGAAGCTTCGCCCAAGGCAATCAGTCGATGCATCCACCATTTGGAATTCGACCGCTGCCTCCGAAACCTCATCAACCAGACTTCACTTGCAGAAACTGAATTTGACCAAGTTTTCGGGTTTGTATAGTGAGTGGTTATGTTTTCTTGGGATGTTCGAGAAAATGATCGACTCCAATACCCACTTATCGTCTTTGAAAAAATTCCAATATCTTCGTTCTGCACTAACCGGTACAGCTGCTTCAGTGATAGAGGGGATTGAGCTTACCGAAGAAAATTTTTCTAAGGCAAAGGAGCTTTTAAAAAGGAGATTCGACAACAAGCCATACATTTTCGCTTCGCATATCAACGACTTGCTTCAAGTGCAATCCATTCGTCATCCGTCTACTAAAAAATTGCGTCAGATGACTGATGCTATAAACAAGCATATGCGCTGTTTGCTGAGCTTCGGTACAAAGGAAAATATTGCAGATGGATTCTTGTTGCACATTCTCGTATCAAAGCTTGATGCTGAGTCCCAGCTCAAATGGCAAGAATTAATTACCAGCTGTTCTCGATCATCCATAGAATCTAGCGCTCAATTTCCAACTTGGGAAAAGTTTACTGATTTCTTGAATCTACGATGATCAGCGCTACAATTCGTAGAAGAAGCAAAATCCAACAACAAACCTCCTTCAATCCTCAATAAATCCAAGCGGACTAGTTTTATTGCTAGTAACTGTGATACGAGAGCGAAGTGCAATTTTTGTGATTCACGCAGCGGACACACATTATTCGACTGCAATGGGTTAAAGAGCATGCCACCCGACCAAATTTACCAAAAAGCTAGGCAATTGAATTTGTGTTACAATTGCCTTCGAAAGGGGCATTCTTGAAAAGTTGTTTATCGAGCAAGTGTCGTACATGTGACCGCAGCCATCATACTCTACTCCACGGTAACGTAAAGAATTCAGGCATCTCTCAAAGATCTCATCAGTTGACTGAAATTGAAACCCCAACAACCAGCGAACATTCGTCGCTGATCGGTTAAACGAGATCTAGACATCAATTGTCCCGCCTGGAAGAAGATGCTCAACCCAACAACGTTATTTTGGGTACTGCTATTATCAAAGTCAAATCACCTGATGGAGCTTCAATCGAATGCCGAGCGATATTGGACAGCGGTTCCCAGTTGCACTTCATGACAGAGAGAATCGCCCAGCAACTTCGTTTACGACGTTGTTGACGATGTGGCTATTAGTGGAATTTGTATGACGACATCCCGATGTATTTCGAAAACCGTTGCCACCGTGCAATCACTACAAAACAATTTCAGTTCATTGCTAGAGTTTTTCATTGTACCAAATTTCGTCGGATTGCAGCCATTGCAAAGGATCAATACATCTGACGGGAATATTCCTAAGAACACTCCACTAGCGGACCCTCAATTCGACATACCTCGGAAGGTTGATATTTTGATTGGTGCTGCCTTGTTTTTCAAATTACTTGCTGTTGGACAGATTGATTTAGGTGTTAATCGGCCTATCGTGCAGAAAACTATTTTCGGCTGGGTGGTTCCGGGGCCATCCAGTACTTCATAGAACTCACTCAGTGTAAACATAAGTGCCGACAGTAACAGTGAACCGTGCGAACAAAATTTAAATAATATCGTCGCTAAGTTTTGGGAGCTAGACCACTGTAATAGTGAAATAGACAAAAGGTCAGCTGAGGAGATTGCTTGTGAAGAACACTTTCGTGTCAATACAGTTCGTGATGCAAACGGTCGGTTCGTTGTGAGATTACCCTTAAGGCAAGATGCGTCAGTGCTTGGTGACACATACGAAATCGCATTAAAACGATTTTAGAGCCTTGAAAGAAAACTTGAGAAATGCCGTGAATTACGCGTCAGTTACTACGGTTTTATGAATCAATATTTATCGTTGGGACATATGGAGGAAGTCATTGATTCACAGTGTGTGTTACACAAACCTTATTATGTTCTCCCCCATCATTGTGTTGTAAAGAATCATGGCAGCAGCACTAAATCACGCGTAGTCTTTGATGGTTCTGCGAAATCCTCCAGTGGTGTATCCTTAAATGATATTCTAATGGTAGGACCCACAGTTCAAGATGACCTATTTTTGATCCTACTTCGATTTCGTTTCCATCTTTATGTAATATCAGCTGACATAGAAAAAATGTATCAGCAAGTCATAGTGCATCCAAGTGATAGAGACCTAAAACTAATAGTTTTTCGTAATTCACATCATGATCGTGTGAAGCTCTATCGATTAAAAACAGTTACTTATGGCACTGGGTCTGCTCAATATCACGCAGTAGAATGTATTCGTCAAGCGGCAGCAGATGCTAGGAGTAAGTTTCCAGTAGGAGCATTGATTATCAAGCGAGATGCATATGTCAATAACTTATTGACGGGAAGTGATGACTTGGATGAAGCTGTAAAGATCAAAAATGAAGTTACCGATATTCTACTATCAGACGGCTTCCCCCTTGAAAAATTGGCATCAAATGAACCATCGATTCTAGAAAATATCAATGAAAATGACAAGGAAATAATGACTCGACTAGATGACAAGGATTTCATCAAAACTCTTGGCCTAGCCTGGAACCCAATGAATTTCCGATTACATATCACTCGCCAGAAATACGAAGTTCTGTGACCAAAAGAATAATGTTGTCGGAAACTGCTCGATTCTTCGATCCATTAGGATTACTCAGCCCAGTGATTGTTACCGCCAAACTCTTTCTACAGGAGTTGTGGAAGCTTAATATTGATTGGGATGAAAGCTTACCCATCGAGATGCAAACAAGATGGCAGTCTTTTCGCTCGGATATGGCCAAGGTCAACAACTTTAGTATCCCACGACATGTTTGTTTGTCGAATTCCAGCCTTCAAATCCATGGATTCGCTGATGCCAGTCTACGCGCTTATGGAGCTTGTGTATATATTTGAAGTGAAACTCCTGATAAGAAAGTATCGACGAACCTGCTTTGTTCGAAATCCCGTATAGCTCCATTGAAAACTACTACGATACCGCGTCTAGAGCTCTGTCTAGCCCTAATACTTTGCAAGCTCATAGAACGTGCTACGAAGATTATCCCCCGTGACCTCACGGATGTCGTGTGTTGGAGTGACTCACAAATCGTGTTAGCCTGGCTAAGTGCACCTTCGTACCAATGGTCCACGTTTGTAGCCAATCGTGTGTCCAAAATTCAAGCTGTTATATCCGTTACATGGCGCTATGTTCCAACGCAGCATAACCCGGCAGATTTGATCTCGCGAGGCGCTAAATCAGAAAGTCAACAAGGGTCTAACTTATGGCTGCATTGTCCAAGCTTTTTATCCGCATCGTCATCACAATGGCCATATCATGGAAAGGTTCCAGATCAAATCGATGTTCCAGAATATCGCAAGCTGAACTTCACAGTCTTGTCGTCTTATGCAGTGAAAGACCTAGTTAAGGACACAAAATATATTAACTCATACTGGAAAACTCTTCGAGTATTTGGAAACGTTAATCGATATCTCGAATCATTGCGGTTGCGAGCACGTAGTTCAATGAAACCTAGCTTTGCGTTACGAAGCTTAACGGTGTCAGAGTTAGAAGAAGCAGTCACGGTTATCGTTCGTTGCATACAACGAGTATATTTTAATCGTGACTTTACTGACCTCCTCAAGGGTGCATCCGTAAATGCGAGAAGTCGAATTTTATCTCTACGTCCTTTCCTTGATGGAAATGGAGTTATTCGAGCCGGTGGACGTATTACGAAATCTGATCTACCCTTTGATGCGCGCCATCAAATGCTTCTTCCGCAAGCGCATCCCTTTACAAACGCATTGTTAACCTTCTTGCATGTTAACAACTCACATGCTGGCTGCCATACCTTGGTAAACATTTTTCGGCAAACGTTTTGGTTGATCAACGTAAAGTCGGAGGCTAAACGAGTTATTCATCAGCGCACAATATGCTTTCGAGCGTAGCCTTGCTTCTTTCAGCAAATAATGGGAAACCTCCCATCGGATAGGCTGAAAGTATCACATCCCTTTGCGGTTACCGGTGTAGATTTTTGTGGACCGTTTTTCATGCGAGCTCAACTACGAGGAAGATCTCCAATCAAAGGCTACTTATCGGTTTTCATATGTTTCGCTACCAAGGCTGTACATTTTGAACTCGTTTCAGATTTATCGACAGCAGCATTCATTTTATGCCTTAAACGATTCTTCGCTCGCAGGAGAAAATGCAACAAGCTATACTCGGACAACGCTACTAATTTTATCGGTGCTAATAACCAGTTGCGAGAGTTAAGAAAACTTTTCTCGACTCAATCACATATTGACCAAGTCCAGCAAGCTTGCCTTCTGGAAGGCATTGGATGGTGATTCATCCCACCACGCTCCCCACATTTTGGTGGCTTGTGGGATACGGCGGTGTAGAAGGCAAAATTTCACCTTACCAGAGCAATCGCCAATGCATCGCTAACCCACAAACAAATGCTTACGGTTATCTATCAAGTGAAGCCGATCGTCAATTCTCGACCCATCACGGAGATGTCATCAGATCCAACTGATTTGGAAGCCCTCACACCCGGACATTTCTTGATTGGACGACCAATTACAAGCTTACCCGAACCAATCATCACACAACTTATGTTCGATTCCTTGGGCAACTTTCAAAAAATATCCTTCATCCAGCAATCCTTTTGGACTCGATGGCGCAACGACTATCTTCACCTATTGCAGTCACGATCTAAGTGGACCTCAGTCAAAAGCAATGCCAAGGTTAACCAACTTGTATTAATGAAAGATGGAAATCTTCCACCTATGAAGTGGCCTCTCGCCAGAATTATCGATGTGACACGTGGCGAAGATGATAAGGTTCGAGTTGCTACAGTACGTACAGGTTCGGGAATTGATGTGACCCACGGACAGACAGATGCACGGAAGGACAGACAGGATGTGAAACTAGTAAGTCTTTGTACAACTAACTCTACAGAGCCCTAAAATATAGGCAAAATTGAAGATTTAGAGAACTATATAGCACAATTCTAATTGGCAGATCATTGTTGTAAGTTAGTCCAATCACCGAGTTTTCATAAGTTATGGAAACTACACCCAACGCATTTTGTCATGGTACATCATGATGTGGTATCCTATTTTGCAAATGGCCTAAAAAACCGTTACCTGCTTATCCATTCATCCATCTGACTACTTATCACATTAATTTGTACCAAATACACCAACGTCGGAGGGTGCATCAAAAGTTATCGACTATTGAAAGTTCTGGCTTTCCAAATTTTTAAAAAGTATTCTCTAATGGCCATCATTTAGGGATAAAATACTTGCTAGCTTCCTTGGATAAAAAATTAATTTTTACGTTTGGACTATTATCGATTCCTGAAATAAGGCGAACTCAAAATAGTGTAGCAGTCTATCTGTGTATATTTTTTACAGTATGTTAACTTGTATTAAATGTTGGTAACTAATTTCAGGAAAAACTGTACAATGTGAGATAAAAAAGGCATGACGTTCTAAAAAATACTTCCTTTGCTAATTGGTTTACTACTGATATCTTTTCATTATTTCAATCATCGGTTTATACACCACGGGTACTACATCCTTTCCCCAAAGAAATTCCAAATGTGCAAATGGAATAGCAAAGGGTCCTATTGAGCCAGGAATTTGCGCATCCAAGTTGCTTACATCCTAATAATTCAAAATTAAATGTTAAATAACATACAATATGTTTGAAAATTTACCTTTTTAGTTGCAAATAAATCTTTTGTACCATAATAATTCGCCATCGGAACCGTTATCTTATTCAGAGGATAGTCAGGAGGAGTTATCTGCCCATATAAATCCAAATTTTTTTTTGGTCCATAGTCATAAAAGTGCAAACCTCCTCCTGAGGAATGCAGTTTCAATCAGTTAGTGATTTTTTTTAATATTTGGAACGGATTGTGTTATTGCTTACCAGCCAGTATTCCTTGTCCGTAATGAACTAGGGTTTTAGATGATGTGCCTGCGGGTAACGTATTTAGAATTCGGGGAAGTAAAGTCTGAAAGTAAAATACGAATATCCCATATTATTTTGATGCTTTATTGTAAATTTAGCAGTACTGCAAGAAAAAGTACTTAATGGTATGCTTATATCCTAGTCATTGCTGTTGTCTTAGCTCCATTGATGGCAACCATATTTAATTTAAATGATACGTCGTATTAAGCACTGGGGAAATATTAATATTCTCAATTTTTCAATCAAAATGAATTGGTTAAGATCGAATTTTGTAGTTTCTACGTCTAGCATCTGTTACGTATACACATGTTTTTAATCGTTTCTGTCAAAAACGTTCAAAATTAAATTTTTTTTTTTTTAGAAAAGTCACTTGAAACTGTTTTTTTTTTTTTTTGATTGAAAATCATCACCGTTGAATTATTCGAACAATTATCAATACCTGAAGTTTCTTTTCTGATGGAGTCTTAAAAAGTGGAAAGACATTCGAAGGAAATCCAGGTTTACGAACATACCCTCTAATCTCGCTGCAAAAGCAATGAGATGGAGAAGCTCGATGGCTTCAGCCATCAAATAGAACGATTGTGTCCATCGTCAATGATGATGGGCGAGAAAAAATCAAACCAAAGATCCGATAGCAATGAAGAAAAAGACAAACCGAACATTTTATCAGGAGCGGAGCAAACGTCAGTACAAACGTTTATGCAGCGCTAGCTGTTTAGTCATTCAATCCATTTCTCGTACATTGGCGAATGTTCTGACGACAGCTACCTGGAATATTCGAGCAATTGAATGGTGTGGAGACGTCACTTTCAGATATTGATCATGCTTGGTGCATTCTTGTGCTTTCAAGTACATTCGTTGATCATGATGTTGTTAATAGTTGTGACAGTAGCTCGCAGAAATGCTTGGACATGTAACTCTGGCTCTACCTCAATTCTTTTTGCCCCGGAAAGATGTTTCACCACTTGTAGTTAAGTGTTCCTGGGTGTAAGATAGGGCAAGACGGTCTAGGTGCACGATTTTCATTTTGGCTCTTGGGTGACGGTATTACTGTATGCGATATACGACGTCATTGATTCGCTTTGTAACTCGGTATGGTCCCTCGCAATTATGCTGCAACTTCTGAGACCTACCCTTCCGCCGTTGTGAGTTATATAGCCACACCAAGTTATCTCGCTGGAAGCCAGTAGAATTTGCCTGGAGATCACACCTGGTCTTCATGCGGTCAGCAGCCGATTCGAAGTGTTTCCACACTGTCCGATGTATCTGGTTCAACCGTTGCCTTAGCTCACTGGCGTACCCAGAAATCATTCGGGGCTTCTCAGGGGGTGTTCAGAGCTTTATATCAGCTGGCAGACGAACAGCCTTTCCAAAAATGACTTCGGCTGGGGCTTCGCCGGTCGATGCATGTTCGGCAGCTCTATACGCCATCAAGAATAATGGGATGTGCCAGTCCCAGTCCCTTTGGTTCTCGTCAACCATCTTGGCCAGGTGTTTATCGAGTGTGCCGTTGAAACCATTCCATCGGATTGAGGATGCAGCGATGTTGTCCCCGCTTTCCGTATTCCCAATAGCTCGCACATTTCGCCAAAAACTAGTGACTCAAAGTTTCGGCCTTGATCTGAATGTAGTTCACAAGGTACGCCATACCTACTGACCCAATTTAACGCTAGCGACTCGGCTACGTAATTGCTTCCTGGTTGGGAATGCGGTAGACCTCAGGCCATCAGCTGAAATAATTGGCCACAACCAGCGAGTATCGATTACCCCATTCGGGTTCAGGAAAAGGTCGCTTTGGACCTTTAACGGTGGCGCAAATTGTGCATCTCCAACGCCAGCCCTCTACGTCTTCTTGAGCGTGGAGCCAGTAGAACCTTTACCAAGATCTTGTTAACACCAAGGTGGGCTCCCGAAGATCCTTCGTGCATTTCCTTAACCACATCGTGGATTCGGCTTTTGGGAAGACAGTTTGCACCCTATAGGAGCTGCCATCCGCCGTTTCCCATTTCTGCTTGAGTACTCCAACCTCCACCTAAAGGGAGCTCCATTGCGCTCAACAACTTTTCAGGGTGGCGCCATGCATCGAAACGTCCTTCCACTCATGTCGCTCAGTTGTCTCCTTCCATACGAGCAATGGTCCGATGTCTTCATCGGCTAACTGGGCATTTCGAATCTCCTCCGAAGACCAAGCTTCATCGAACTCGGCCGTTATCACTAGCATATCAACGGTCGGCTCCTTTTCCTGAATGCTTGCAGTTTGGTGGACATGGACGACGAGATAGGGCGTCAGCATTTCCATGAACTCCGCCCTTCCGATGAAGAATTTCGTCGTCATATGACTGTAATCTTTCGACCCTTTTCGCAACTTGTCCCTCAGGGTTTTGAAGTTAAGTAACCATCTCAGCGATGCATGGTCCGTTCAAAGAACAAATTTCTGGCCATATAGGTACTTGTGGAACTGCTTGGTGGCCTCTAGTATAGCCAATAGCTCCTTCCAGGTCACGCAGTAGTTCCTCTCACTTTTTGAGAGAACTTGACTTTAATACGAGAGGACTCTTTCTTCGCCATCGATCTGTTGGGAGAGTACAGCTCCAATCGCACTGTTGCTCGCATCGGTATCAACTACAAACATTTTTCCAGGTTTTGAATATGCCTTCAAGGTCTCAAAGGCCGCCCGGCATTGTTCATTCTAGACATACAGACGAGTTTTCTCGGTTAGCTGATGGAGACACTTAGCTATTTAGGCAAAGTCTTTGACGAATCTTCGAAAGTAGGTTGCCAGACCCAGAAAACTTCGTAGTTGGCGCTTGTTATTGGTGTTGGCCAGCTTTTCACAGCTTTAGATTTTTCCATGTCTGTTTTGACCCCTTCTGCTGATACGACGTGTCCCAGGCATTTTACTTCAACTGCAAAACGTTACACTTGTTAAGGCTAAGTTTCAAATTCACCAGTCGCAATCAGGTAAAAACCTCTTCTAAGTTCCGCACATGCTCTTCGAACGTTCTTCCGATAACAATGATGTCATCTGGGTACACCAAGCAGGTTTTCCAGGCTAAGCCTCATATCACGTATTCCATCAGGCCTTCGAAAGTCACTGGAGCATTGCAAAGCCCAAATGGCATCACCACAAATTGGCACAATCCGGTTCCAACTGAAAATGCGGTCTTCTCTGCGTCTTTCTTGTCGATTTCTACCTGCCAGTAGCCACTCTTGAGATCGAGTGTAGAAAACCATTTTGCGTCGGCTAAAGTTTCCATGAGGTCGTCGATGCGTGGAAGCGGGTAATTATCTTTCTTAGTGACGTCGTTAAGCTGCCTATAGTCGACAGAAAAACGAATGCCACCATCGTTTTCTTTACTAGAACTGCTGATGCGGCCCATGGACTGAGAGAAGTTTCGATAACACCTTATTTTTCCATGTCCGATATCAGTGCGCTCTTTTCTCCTTGTTTGGCTATAGGAAGACGTCTCAGGGCTTGTCGAATTTGCTTGGCTTCCTTTGTATCTATGACGTGAGTTACCATACTCGTTCGGCCTTGGTCATCCGGGCTTGTTGAGAAGATGTCACTGTACTTAGTGACCAGATCAGAGGCTCACTTGAATAGCTGCACTGGCAATTTGACCTGCTTTAGTATTCCAGATGTGAGCTCGTACGCTTTGTCTGCGTCTTGCCTTATTTTCCAATGGTGATCGTGAGTGACTTCCAAAGAGGTGATGGTGGAAACAGGCTGGCAGCTGCCGATGACTTCTACCGCTTTGATGCTCGTGGTTGAGTCTCCGATGATAAGGACTCTAACCGGCACTTATCCGTTCCTTATAAATCTTACAAGGCTTCATCCTACAATCAAACTGTGCAATGCCGACGTCTTCCTTGACTCTAGCAGATAAGATCGCTGGTCTCCAGAATCACCAGCAAGCTTGGCCCATATAATGCTTTCGAAAGAATTGGGTACATCAGTGTCGGTACATACTACCACATTCATCTTGGGTATTTGGACGCTGGGATCCTCCATCAAAACTTCGACATTCTGCCATTTCAATACCCGTTTGCCTAAATCCAACGTGATTCCAAGTGGTTGCAGGAAATCCATTCCCAGAATGCAGTCATCTTTAATGTTCGGGACCAGAAAATTATGTCGGAACGTAAGGTCCCCAACTGTATCTGGAGGTTGATCTCTCCATGGATAAGTGCAGTTTCTCCCGTAGCTGTCCATGGTGAGAAAATCCTGCCCTTGTGAAGTAGTTGTTGCCTCACAAGGTCTGGTCGGATAATCGATCGGGTTGCACCAGTGTCGATTGTTATGGTGCAATGTTCTCTATCAACTTGGCCCGAAAGACATAAGTCTGCTTCTCCACGATGTTATCTTGACACGCTGATGGTGGTGCTGGGGACGTCGCTCCTCCTGGCTAACCTTTGCCCCAAGAAGTTGACCCCAGTAGTTTGATGGGCTTCCATTCTGGGCTCCTGACTCGGTCTGGATCTCTTTCACCCTGGACAAAAGCTCGGTTTTCTTCGCTTCTAGCAATCTCCTTGCAAGTGTCCCTTCTCACCGCGATTTCAGCATCCAGGCGCACCATTTGCCTGCGGCTCTCGTTTAATTTCCACCCGCTCACACCTGCACTCACCTGTCACTTCCTCGCGAACCCAGGCAATCGTACAACTCACATTTTTCGCTGCCTTAAAGTTCAGACTATAAGCCAATGCGTCCTTAACCGTTTGCTTTTGAGCTAAACGCATGGCTTGTTGCAATTCCTGGTAATTTAATGCAATGATAAATGCTTCTATTGCTGCATCATCTCCATGTTCTGGGCAATACGCTGGGTAAGCCAAAAGTGCCAGTCGCTCCATGTCTTGGGCTAGCTGCTGTAAGGTTTCGCCAGACTTCTGCATCCGATGCCATAGCTGTGACCGATAAATCTACTTCAGATGATCGTCTCCGTAACGCATGTTGAGCGCATTCATTATAGCAGCCGGTTTTGAATGCAACTCAACGGGGATAGTCTGCAAAAGCTCGGCAGCTGGGCCTCTTAGAGCAAGAATTAATGCAGTTGCTCGTCCCTGCTCATTCCAATGATTTGTCCTAGCGGCGGTTTCAAACAGGATTTTGTAAATAGTCCAGGCCGTTTTCCCGTCAAAAAGTAGTGCATTCACATTTCTGGATGTGCTTTGCGCTACGGTTATAAGCGGGGCTGGTAAGGTGCTTACTACTGCCTTCGATGCTTCTAATTCTTTTTTCATTTTTTCCATCTCATGCTTGATTGTCTCTTTGGCCTGAAGGATCTCATGGTTGTGTCTCTCCTCGACCTGGTATACCTTTTGCTCGGCGCATTTAATTTGGTTGTTCAGACTGCCGAGTTCCGCTTTTATTTCAGTTGACTGTTTTTGTAAATCTGCCTTCAAATCAGTTTTTTTTAGGGTTTTATACTAAAATACAAAACCCTATTGCAATCACGACCTGCGTCCGTCTGTCCGTCCGTCCGTCCGTCCGTCTGTATGTCACAGCACTTTTTCTCCGAAACCATAAAAGCTACAGCCATGAAACTTCGTGGAAAGGTCAGAAGTGGTGACCTCTTGAAAGTTCAATGGTGAAAAAAAATTTCAAAGGGGTTTAAGGGGGGTCTCCCCACATAGGGAAGTGACCACAAAAAAAAAAATTTCTACATTGGTAGTCGAGTATGGTGTCATTGGAAAGGTCTCAATGAGATCTTCTCAAAACAAGTCTTAAAATTGCCTTATGAGTACCGAGGGGGGCAGGGGAAGGGGAAATGTACGAACTTTTCGCGTACCCCCCCTCGCGATTGGACACCTTCCATCCGAAAAATCTGAAAAAAATCATGGATGTAGACCTTGATGAGTACAACAGCAACAAATACATGAGAAGTCGAAATTCACTCAACTTTGTTAGTAATAGTATGATTTATTGATTTTATGTTTTCTTGAATAAAATCTAGACGGTACCCTAAAATTCAATAAAATTTAGCACGCAAATGACTATTTATAAGGTTGATCTTTTCTGAAAGTTTCATAAAGAGCGAATAATATTTGACGAAGTTATAGCGATTTGAATTTTCCTGCATTACTATGGAACAATATGCCCTGTATTACTATGGAAACATATGGCTATGGAGCCATATGCGCTTTTTACCGAATTAGAAACTACAGCTTTGCTAGGATTTGCATGAAAATTTCAGGAATGATAGGTATCACGAGGATGAGTATATACAAATGAAACAAGTCGGAAAGGCAGGAGAGTACTCCTAGCAAAAGGGCTTTGTAACCATTCTAAGATTCGAAAAAACAGGCCATGAATCGATGATTACAGTACAGAGGAGTGACCCCTGAAAAAAAATTTGATGAATTTCTATAAGAGCTTTTCAAAACAGTTCTTAAACTGACAGTTTTTGCTTCTGTGGGGCATAGGGGGGGGTGGGGGGGTGGAAATACATGAAAAATGTGTTTCCTCCCTCGCGAATGGACACCCATGATCTTAGGAAATCTGAAATAATTATCAAGGGAGATATTTGTGGGTATAACTATAACAAATACCTCAGAAGTCAAAATTTTTTCAACTTTGCTAATAATAGTATGATCCTCGAACATGACATGTTTCTTGATTTTATTCGTTACTGGTTACTGCATTTTGTAAGTTGAGTACAAAACCCTTCTGACATGAGCATAGGTCTGTCTACCCAACTTGTTTCCAGCTTCTGTGGGATGTCTGCCTGGATTTCGAATGCTTGTTGGTACAATTTTTGGTCTAGCTTTGATGATTTTTCATTTAGCTGCGCTGATTGTTTAATAAGCTTCGCTGATTGTTCATTAAGCTTCGCAGTTGAACTGGATGACTGTTGTAGCCGCTCTTGCTGCATCAGCATCAACATTTGCATCAGCGCATCTTCTGGTTTCTTTGATGTTGGCATTTCTGCTTCTCCCGTAGGCTCCGACATGGTAAATTCATTAATTTTTAAACGTTGGCTTCGTAGGATTTTTAATGTTTCGTCTTTTTTTTTCAACTTTTCGCGTTACATTTCACTATTGTGCATTTTTAAAATTGTTTATAAGTTTTCACTTTCAAAATTTTCATTCTCATTTCTGACAATTTTTTCGCGTGTTATGGTTCACCACCAATGATTTTAATGTTCCGGGAAAGTGAAAAAGCACTGTCTTTTAAATTACGAGTAAGTTAAAAATGTTTATTTACTAAAAATGCACAATCATAAATGTAACAATTTCACCGATTTTACTTTTCACTTTGTCTATAAATTTTTAATTCAACTGTGTTAGCTAAAATCACCACAATCAATCAATCAATATCGCCTTTACCTCGTGCTCTACTCTATCACAGTTTTACAATATAATAATCCACCCATTCATTCAGCTCGGCTTTATATAGGGTCTCTAGTCTTTCAATCCATTTCTCGTACATTGGCAAATGTTTTAACGAAAGCTGCCTGGAATATTCGAACAATTGAATGGCGCAATGACGACACTTTCTGACATTGATCATGCTTGGTGGATTCTTGTGCTTTCGAGTCCATTCGTTGATCATGATATTGTTAATAGTTGCGCCAGTAGCTCGCAGAAATGTTTGGACATGCAACAATAAATTTCACTGGTAAAGGAAATGGAAAAACTGCTTGCGTAGAAATAGTAAATCAAACAAAACACAGCTCCACCGATGACGACACACAAGAACTTCCGATGCAACACACCAACCAAATCATACGTGGCGACTTATGGCAAAAAACCGAGCACCTCGAAACTGAGATACGAGTATCATATACTACCGCCACAGTCGCTGCTGAAGCTGTTGCGATTGCTTCTGCTGCTGCTGGCGCCGTTTTTCGAATTTTTCGCGGTGACGATCAATAACAGACTTCCCGTTGTTGTGAGTCTCCCCGTGCTCGACGCGCTTCCCATTCATTCCGCTGCACACTTGCTTTCGTCAATGCAATACGTGCATGTGCAGCGGGTAAAGGTGTTGCCATATCCGCATTTCAATAGCCGATTTGAATTTCAAATATGAAAAATAATATAGAAAAATTTAAATAATAATAGAAAAAGGCAAATATCATAAAAAATATAATTATAACGAAAGGTTTAAATTTAATATAGAAGAAAAATGATCTAAACTTTATATTTAAAAAAAAATAAAAAAGGAATAAAAAGATATAGACTATAAATTGAAAAATGAAAACGAATGTCTTTTCCAAATCTGCAAATAAAATTTCGGATAGGTGTTATGAAAGTTTTCGAGCAGTTTGTTTAGGTGACTGCTCGATTACTACAATTTTTTTTTTGTAGTAGGTCCTTGCGCTGGTAGTAAAAGCCCACCCCACAACACCACAATGCTAACTGTCAGCACGCTTACGCGTCGGTAGGCAGGGCCATTCGAAGATTCACCACTGCAGTCCTGAACGGACAGTCTAACATCCATTAAACCTACAGAATAGAGAGTAATCTTGAATGATTGGCAATCAAAAATTAAGCCATTACATCAACAAAAAGTATGGGGTTACTAATTAAAATCACTAATGCCATCGTCGGTACTAATTTCATCACAACCAAATAATTATGCAAATCGTAGTTAAAAACACCAATGAAGTCATCAGCGCTTATTTACTTTCGAAGGTTTGAGGTATATTGATTATCCTGTAAAAAGCGCCAGAGCATATGCATATCAGGCTTGGTAGACTAGTGGACAGTCGTGCTGGCAGTACATGCCATTGAAATAGATAAAAAGTAGGGAAAATTAGAGCGCAAAGAGAATATAGTACAATGATAAACATTCTCATTCTTTAAAAATCGCGATGATTCAAACTTTTATTTGAGCCAAAGTTGAACGTTGACAATCGAGAGAATCTTAAATTATAGGCTGTGCATTTGATACATGCAACAATAGTAAATCATTCATTCTCATGAACATTTTATACATGGAACTCTCTCGCCAGAAATCTCTGCATCGTTTGCTTAAAAGGGTGAAAGTAGAATAAGTCTTTCATCATATTATTTCAAGAACCTCTTTGATCCTTCACACAGCTACAGAGAATAGGAGGCAACGAATATTCCCGGAGAACTTCCGTTGGCTCCACCAGCTTTAGATGAAGATTGTCCCAGCATCAAAGCATAAAAGAATAATAAAGCACCGAGCATCGATGAGATTCTAGTGGTGCTTATCAAATATGGTGGCGGCAGTGTAGAGAAAGCCATCCATAAAGTCATTTGGCAACAAGAGCATATGCTGAAAGAGTGGGTCCAATCAATTATATTCCCTATCCGCCTTTGAGCGACGGGTCCTGAGACAGATAATTGGAGCGAAACTAAATGGAGACCAATAGCGAATTCGAAACAACCATGAGCTTTATGAAATTTTTGACGAGCCGGAGGTCACAACGATTGTAAGTTTGTGGAAGCTGCAATTTGCCGGCCATGTTAACCGTATAGATGAACAACGAATACCTTTTTGGAAGTAGTGGAGGGCGGAGACCAGTGAAGAAACCGAGGAAACGCTGCTCTGACTTGGTCGATGATTACAGTTCATCGCTGCTTGGATTTTGAAATTGGAGAACGTGGTTAATGGGCCGATACAGTTGGAGGCGCCATTTGCAGGAAGCGAAGAGCCAAGAGGGGCTGTAGTGCTAAGAAGAAGAAGAATGCCGACTCTTTAAATTATAATAAAACAACTTATAGAAGTACTCACCGTATTAAATTGTCGAGGATTGAAACCAGATGTAATGTACAAGACTGTCTCACATAACCCATTTTCAACAGGCGGTATTGAACATATAAATTCCACCATCGATTTCATCAATGTATTGTCCCTAATAAATTCATTTCCATATAGTAGAAAGGATAAATCCTGGGAATTGAATAATATATAGTATCTTAGTGCTAAGAAGAAGAAGAAATAATATATGATCACAATAGCACCACATCCATAAAAGTTACCTCGAAGGGAAGTAAGGTCAGCAGGCCGGCCCATCTTACAGGACTTAGCATATATTTTGAGTATCCAATTGGTGCGAAATTGAACACTGCTGTAACTCTTTTATTGTATTCTGGTCGAACAGAAAAAAGGACATAAGTTGCTGTTCCTCCCAACGAATGTGTAGCTATATATAAATCATTTGGATTGTGACTCACATACCCTTCGTCAGCTATAGAAATCAAATCAATTGAACGCATGATTAGTCTGTATTTGGAAGTTACCTTTTTTACAATAAATAAATTCAATAAACGCTGGAAGGTCGTAAATACCCATTTCATGCCAACTGAAATCCCAAAAAGGAGATCTCGAATTTATGGAGTAATTCATGTGAGCTTTGGAAAACTCAGTCCCTCGTAGGTTTCCCATCCAGACATCATATCCAGCATCAGCAAGAACATACGCTATTTAAAAGAAATGAAATTACTTAAATAAGCTTTCGGAAGGGTTGAGAGAAAATAGTGTGTCCAATTTAAGGTTCCTGAGTATGCCTGTTACTCAACAGTTAGTTCCGGCACTCTAAACGTCTCGCTAATTTATAAGTAAAGAGCATAAATACTGGTATTATTAATTTTACCTGACTTCAGAAATATTTAATGCTTCTACAATTCAGTGAAAACTTTAGACATGCTTTACTTACAATGGTTATCTGATATTACTTCCTTGTATTATTTCTGGACTTATAAACTCACCCAATCCATGTTCTTTTCCACTTAGTGTCCAGACTCGAGAAGAGCTTGCTACACCATGTATGAGTAAGACTGGTTGACCACGCCCACGACCAGAAGTACAATTGCATCCACAAGGAATTCGCTGTAAATTGAGCACGTAACCATCTTCAGTGACGGTATAGTGCTCTTCAACCGGATATCCTTCTCTCACAACAGTTTGAGGCTATTAAAAAAAATAAGGTTGTTATCAATCAGCTAACTATGAGAGCACACTTACTAGTGATATTTCTAGGTCTAGATCGAAGGGTATTTCATTGATTAGTTTTCTTAGGCTGTTTGTGAGCATTCGAAGAGGTCCTTGAGCGTTGATATAATTTGTATGTAAAATGAATACTAAAAATATTGAGTAAAAATAATGCAATGTTTCCATCTTCAAAGCCTGGAATAAACAATAGAGAAATGATTATATGAAAGCCGATGAAAATAATCTCTGTTCAAAATATAGCTGTTTGACGGGCCCAGAGAGGCAACTATTCTCTAAGACTTTAGGCAACCTTCTTAACAACGACTGTTATATGAGGTGAGTTGGATCTTTTTCTCAGCCGCAGCACTACAGCCGCTCGCTTGGCCTTCGCTTCCTGCAAAAAACATCTCCAACTGTAGCGATGGACAAACTTGAGCTTTCTTCAACACTTTTGGCTATAGCAGCAATATTCTCGGCTGTTCTTGAGTGACATGCACGGGGTTTGTTCTTCACATCACTAAATTGTCCCAGCAGCTCGAATTTTCCACCGATTTCTGTATTGCGGTTCGACAAGGTGCTTCATAACGACCCAAAAATGTTCGAGTTTTACAAACCGTGAATTTTAGTAACTTCAATTCATTGTTGAAGCATGTCTCATTCCATTTTTATTAATGACGTAGTTTCTGCTGGTCAAATGTCAAAAAATGACAGCTTCAAAAGTGACATCTACTGGAATAGCGGGCTATTCAAAAAAGCACATCTTATTGGAAAACCCTTTATGCCGAACTTGCAGCATTTTTCAAGCAACTGTCTGACTGTAAGCAATTGGTTCAGCGTTGATCTACCTGCTCTAAAGCCACCTTCATACTCCCCGGTAATACTGTTCTCGTATGGTCTGATGTGATTTTCTAAGATCCATGAAAATATTTTGTACTCCGTACAAAGCAGTGATATGCCTCTATAGTTTCTGCATTGTAGCTTATCACCTTTAGGTGAATTGGATGCTTAACATAATATTGTAGTTCACCAAATTCAGTTAAGCGACGATATATCATCACATAATGAAAGATACCCGGAAAAGTTATCAATTTTTTAGGCCTAAAAAATTAAAAAATTACCGGTTTTTTATAGGAACTTTTATACTCTGTATTTGAACAATTTATTTTTCTTCAATTCCTACGATTTAATTTAATTTTTACAAATGTATCGGCGGAATTTAAACAGTGCGGATTTGACTGCGGGAAAAAATTGTGAACCGGCTTTTTAATATCACTTGAAGTTTGTGTCTTACTCATTTCTATCTATTTTTTTGCAATCGCCCATAAAACCTTCGTAGCTATCCACTTCAAACCTGACGCCATTCTTGCAGGGAGAATGCTGGCCGTTAGGAATACTCTTGGAGCTTAGCATTCCTTGAAGCGGACCGCCCCACGTGTCCAAGCATATACCAGCGGGGGAGTGCCGCCCCCATGGACCCAAGTGCTTGGAGATCATACCGTATCCGTCCCGGTAAAAGCTTGGCAGGCCTCAAAGTACGTTTGAAGTTCGCACCATTGGGCTGTGGTGAAGGTTCGGTTGAGACGGGCTCCCGATTAACGCTAGTCTGGTTCTGATCACTTGCGACCCTATAGCGTGACACGTGAGCAACAAGATGCGAAAGATAGTGAGTTGATTGTTATCGTTCATTAGGGATGCTTCGTACTTAATAAATAAGATTTAATAAGTGATTTTAGGGTCGACTTTAATTTTATTGTTTTCGGTACCGTCGCTGATAAGATTCACAAGTGCGCGACGTTTATGCGAGACTGTGTATATAATTTAAAATCGTAAAATGCCGGTCTGAAAGCTTGAAGATCTGTCTCACAAACAGCTACGTGCTAAGCTGAAGTCCTTAAATTGTTCGATGTCGGGCTCTAAAACAAATTTAATTGCGCGCCTCAGAGGAATATTAAGCACCGAAGAAGTGGACGATAAATGTGAGGAAACGGATGGAAAAAATTCTTCGTCCAAAACATCGAGTCCTATAACACGTGAAGAGTTTGAGAAACTGAAAGACGTCATGGCGTCCGTTACGTCATTGTTGAGGAAAATTGCCGGAAGGAACATATTTCACGCACCCCCCGCCATACAAACACACAGTATCAATTCGACCAATGCAACAGCTGCCCACATTGCTAACAAAAACAACGTACAATCGTTTTCACAAACGCCAATCAATACATACGTGCAGACGGCCCTGCCAACGCCGACTAATACAATGGCAGCAATACAAGCCGACATACAGTCAATCATGTCACCGCCAGCAACATACCCCGCGATGCTGCCGTCAGTAGCATTAAAAGTCTCAATGTTACCGCCGAAAATGTCCAGCGTCTCATATATACCGCAACCGCTCGTTGCCATGCCGTCGGATGCTGCACCGGCAATGCATCACAATACGTAGCTACCCACTAACCATTCGTGAAGTTGGTGAGACGCTACCCGATTTTGACCCATGGCTCAATTTGTAACTCGGATCAGCATGCTGTAAGACACATTCAACTGGGATGACCAGATGTTGCTACTTGCCACACTGTCAATGTTTAAATGAGCAGCAAAATTATGACTTCACAGCTATCCGCGGCCACACGTTTCATGGTAAACGCTCGCACGCGATTCGGAATAAAATTCCCCAAAAAATCTAAACGAGAGTGCCATACATGAAAAGCTGATAACAACGACCAGAAAATCAAGGGAATCTATCGAGTCGTTTTTTCATCGCATGTGCACGATTGCTCGAAGAGGCGGCGTTAATGAAAAGGCAATGACTCGATATATTCGAACTAACTTCTGTCATAGCGCTCTGCAAAATGCGCTAGCGTGTTTGGAGTTTACAATGACAGCAGAATTATTCGAAGCCATCCGCCGATTTTTCGCAAACCATCCAAAGTACCTCTATGAACCACGTGAAAGTGTAAGTGTAGCAAACCATGCCAGAGGCAACCCCATTCTGACTCCGAAAACAAGTGTTTTCTTCCATGACCCTTGTCCATAAATTGCTCAAAACCTCAACGTCACGAGAGGTGTAATTTATGTACGCGCGTAGGGCACTAATCGACATCATGTCCCAATAATAAACCCGGTCAAAGCATTCTTGAGATTTGTGAAACTGAACGTTTAGACCAGGCCAATCAAAAAAATAAAAGTAAACAATAAAGAAACTGTAGCTTTGATCGATACCGGCAGTAAGCGTACCCTTGCGTTCCGTTGTTGCAGATGTTTCGCTGCAGGAATTTAAAACACATTTGAAGGGTTTTGCAAGCAGTGAATATATGTGTACGAAAATGGAGTGCGTGACAGTGACATTCGACAATGGGCGCTTTCACACGGGAATGGTAAAAACCCATATCCAAACAGGTTTTGCGCTTACGCCATTATGTTTACACGTTGCATAGTTCAGCCAACCTATTTTTGTATACGATACACGTCTTGCGAGTGTATGTGTCAAAAGGGTCATTTGATCGTTAAACATCGTGCGGACAACATGAGAGCGAAGACAGAGAGATGAGCGATTGAGAATTGATGTTTTAGCCTTGAATTGTGCCCGAGGTAATAAAAACTGGAACGAATTATGATTGTTAAAGTTTGTCGATTCAAATTTATCTCTTGGATTTATTCGAATCCTCCGTGTTTTTCCGCTTTCTGAAAATATATTCCAAATTTGAATTCCTCTTTTAG
This sequence comes from Odontomyia ornata, assembly GCA_963969285.1. NCBI lineage: Eukaryota > Metazoa > Arthropoda > Insecta > Diptera > Stratiomyidae > Odontomyia > Odontomyia ornata. The sequence continues at coordinate 53,986,348 of OZ017742.1, read as the reverse complement.
TCGCATAACTTGCTTATCATAATGTGATTCTATGAAGATTATGCGTACTGTTAATATGGATTCACAATAGGGAATTTAACTTTATTGAAATCGTGATATTCGTCATGTTGTTTCCTGAAATTGAACATGGCCTCCGCTATTATAAATTTATTAAATAACGCGTAGCTTCTCGCGTCCACGCATTCATTTTTGCACGCAAATTAAAGAAAGGCAATCGTTTCATGACGACTACCTTCTTCACCGAATGTTCAATTCTGAATGATTACTGGCGTTTGTATAAAATTTCCCCCACAAAATGATCAACAAAATGCGTTTGTATATGTGCGTTACGCTCGTTCACCCTAAAATATGTTGGCTTGTTTTTACCATCAGGTCCCCTCAATGCCTCTCACTCTTCTTGTCCATATAACCTGTTTAACGCTCACTTTTAACGCTGCGTCTGAAAAAGCCCATTGAATGGGTTAAGACATCCACGTTGATCGTGCATAATGATCTTATTTGCGAGAATGTACTCTTGGGTAGGGACGTTTTGGGCGGAAACGGTAAACGTTTGATAATAGAAGGTGGAGGCTGCCATATGAAAAGAATCGTGGACTTAGACAAAGTAAATTTGGTGACTCTGTATCGAACACGGACAAAAATACATTAAAGTCAGTGTTAATCACCAATAGAAAATGTTTCGCGAGAGACTCATCGAAGTTGGAAAAATGTTTGTTAACGGAATTCCGGATGAATTTGACAATAGACAAACCAGTCGACCTAAAACCTTACTGTACTCTATTCGCGAAAAGATCGATCATTAATAGTATCGTTGAAAATCTGCTCGAACATAAAATAATCCACCCATCTTACTCTCCATACGCGTCACCAATAGTTTTGGGTGAAAAAAAACGGTGAGCATCGAATTTGTAATGACTTCCGCCGATTAAACGAAATTACCGTGAAACAATCTTTCCTAATGCCGACAATCGAAGAGATATTTGCATCCATTGCGGGAAACAAATACTTTGGATTTCCGTACTAGGTATCATCAGATAGAAGTAGATGAGTCGTCAAAACAATTAACCGCCTTAGTAACTAACGACGCCAAGATGGAATTTAACCGTATGCCTTTCAGTCCGGCGAATGCTCCATGGGAGCAGGAGCCTTCTTTGAAGGTTATCACCTATCTAGATGATGTGATCATTCCCGCAAAAACTGTACCCGAAACCATCGAAAAACTCAAAAAATTTCTTAATCTACTGAGACATGTTAGACTTACGCTACAGATAGGCAAATGCCGATTTTTGCAAAGTGAGATGAATTTCTTGGGTCATCGTGTGAGCTGCGGGAAGACCAAAGCAATAAGAATGTTCATGCGTCCATCGAATATCGCAGAAACCCGTCGATTTTTGGGGTTAACCGGATTCTTTCGGAAGTATGTGAAAAGCTACGTGATCATTGCTCGTCCACTTACAAAGCTACTGAAGAAAGATACTCCATTCTCATCGGATCTAGAACATGAATAAGCCGTTACAAAGCTCAAAAACATATTATGCGAGGAACCTGTCCTTGCACTTTATAACGTAACTGCGGAACATCAAGTGCACACCTATGCCAGCAGCCATGGTGTTGCTGCTATGTTACTCCAATCCGAAAATGGTAGAAACTGGAAACCCGTAATGTACTACAGCCGACATTGTACCGAAGCCGAGAGCTTGTATCATAGTTGCGAGCGGGAAGTCCTTGCAGTTGTCGATGGGCTGAAGTGTTTCAAGATTTACCTTCTAAGAAAACACTTTGAACTGGTGACGGACTGCAGCGCTATCGCCAAATTTAAAAATTGCCGCGAGATGAAACCCCGAATTTCCCGATGGTGGATGTGACTTCTCGAACTCGACTTCAATATTGTTCATCGTTCCGGATCTAAGATGGCTCGCATCGACGCGCTAAGCTGAGCTCCAGTAGGACCAGAGCAGGATATGGAAATAGCCGGTTTCATACTTACTGTCTCAATCGGTCAACAAGACTGGTTTCTAACGATGCAACTTCAGGACAAAACTCTAAAAAACATAATTGCCATCCTAAAAGGAGACAACACGTCGGCGCAAGAAAAACAATTGAAGTTAAATTATCGAATCAAAGAACACCGTCCTTATGTTTTTGTCGTTTCAAAAGGAGTACGGTGGATGACGTAGGCCATTTTGCATTGGAAAAAACGATAAACCGAATAAAAGAAAATTTCTGGTTTCCCCGTGTGCAAAAATATGGGAAGGATTACATCACCGCGTGCCTGAAATGCAATTACAATGAAGCCCGAGGCGGAAAGACAGAAGGATGGCTACATTTTGCCGAAATGGAGCCCGTTCTATTCAAACGACTTCACTTGGATCATCTAGGAGCATTTCTGTGAAGCCACTATGGTAATTTGTACCTTTTGGTAATCTCCGACGCTTTCACCAAATACATGGTCATAAAAGCCGTTAAAAATACGAAAACCGTTCCAGTATTATAATGTTTAAACGAAATGACGAAGTATTCCGGACTTCCCTCCTGCATCATCACCGACCAGGGCTCTGCGTTTATAGCGAAGTCATTTATTCGATATTGTGCTGAAAACAATATTAAACACATCAAAAACGCAGCTCGTACTCCTCAAACCAACAGGCAATTGAAGCGAGTGCATTAATCGATACTCAATTATTTGCGCACTTGGATTGGAAACAATAATCGTTGGGACATGTGCGAACTTCAGTGGGTTATAGACAATCAGAAAAACGATGCGACTGGGTATAGCCCTAACAAGATTGTGTTCGATTTCCGGCTTAACGAAATTCTTCCGGATCGTCTGTTATCTGCACTGAAACAAAACGTTGGAGATCTGATAGAAACAAATATGAGGGAAAGAAGAGACGCTGCTCAAGGGAACGCGAAAAATGGAAAAGACGGTTTGATCAATGAGCTGCTGCCCCAACTGTCTACGCTGTTGATGACTTGGTTCTGATGGAATACGAATCGCCTGCAATGGGGCATTCCCGAAAATTAGAGCCGAAGTACAAAGGCCCATTTGTTGTTCGAAAATGCCTCGGTAATGACCGATATTTAGTGGAGACATTGGTTGTAAATCGGCACTGCAGTTAGATAATGTCAGCAACGCCTCTACCAGCAGTGAGTGACAACGAAGATGTATACGGCAAAATCAAGGAAGATCCCGAAACAGGAGTGGCCGTGCAGTCACCTGGTAATACTATAGCGTGAGACGCAAGCAGCAAGATGGCGGGGTTATCGTAATCATTCAATGGGGATACGTCGTACTTAATAAATTAAATTGAATAAGCAATTTCGGTGTCGACATTAATTTCATTGTTTTCGGTACCATCTCTGACACTTCACACCGTAAAGGCGTGTACCAACCCTCGCATGACCTTCTCGCCCTGCAAAGATAACCATGGTACCGAAAATGTGATTACACACATGAACAGAGATAGCGGCTCCAAGGGAAGAGCCAATAAAACTTGAGCAACTTCAACTAAATACCCAAAAAAAAGATCAAAAAATACAAAAAAGGAAGCAAAAATACCTGGCGCTACGATGTTCAAAGCGGATTGAGAATGGTATTAACGACGACAAAAATTACGATGAATACAATTACAGTGAAGATGGGCAAAAACGATGATTAACAGGCAGTCTTGTCCAGACTCTGGTCCCTGCAGCGTTCGGGCACACATAAAATGATGCGAGCGCCAGAGTGTCTTAACAAGGAAATGCAGGAAACTCTGCAGGACGTGCCAGATGTTCGAGCCGTGGGGGAAAATATAAATAACATCGAGGATTCGGTGGTTACTGCTGCGATCGCTACCAAAATTGACTGAAGCAAGTGTCTTAAATCCCGAATAACAACGAAAGAGATCACGTCAGGAAAAGGAAGGAGTAACCAGGCACATAAAACGCCGTTGTGCAATTTCATCGCCACCGCCGAAAATGTAGCGGAAGTGTTGTACTCAGAAATAAAAACCGATAACCTCTCTCATGAAAGGTGGTCGCAAAGTACAATTGGTGCCCAGTGGTATGAAGAAGAAAGGCTAATCCGAAAACTGGAAGATTTTCTTTAAAGAATGAAATCTGCATGCAACTCACGAAAAATCAGCAAAGCAGTAAAAATTGCGCTTTTGAACTAAAGAAGCTCCTGGACTGCATAGAACATTACCAAAGGAACAGGTTAAAGGCCAAAGAAGAGCATAAGGCTTAATAAATGCTAACAGCTAAGCCTAAACAGCACGCGCAGATAGCTCCACTATCAAGTATCACCAAAGAAGGTAGAAAGACTCACATGATGGACGCAGAATGCCAGAACAGGGGTCTTAGACAGTGCTCACAAAAAGATCGAAGAAAACTGCAAAGAAAGTCCTTTAAAAAGTGTCAAAAAATAAAGCTCTCACGGACACCCAACAAGAGAAAGGCCTTGGTACAAAACAGAAAAAAAAGCCCCGACGAAGACTCCGGCAGCAGACACTGCTCGTAAAACCCCAAGATGGTCAATCGTCCGAGGAAGTGGTGGGGGATATTAGGAATATTAGGAAAATGTAAGGCCTAAGGACACCAACACTGCCATTAATGCAGTACGACCAACGTGGTCGGACCACATAATCATGGAATTTGGAGCCGAAGCCGACAATAAAGAAGCATTTTGTGACGCAGTAAGGAAAATCCTCAGCAAAAATGCAACTATAGCCTTGCTTGCGTCGATGGCAACAATCAAAATAAGAGACTAACTCCATCACAAACTTGGCCGAGATAGGAGATGCCGTCAAAAGGAAGTTCCATAGTGTGGGCAGGATCAACGTGAGGCTGACACCAGAAAACCAGAAGAGTCAAGGCATCGGAATCATTAGCCTGACCAAAAACGACGCCGATCAATTTCTGAATAAGAGGAAACAAAGAATAGGGTGCATTGTCTGCAGAGTATAGTGAAGAGCAGTGCCTATTCAATGTTTCAAATGTCTTGGCTATGCTCACACCACACAAGTATGCAAAGAAACCGATAGGAGTTCCGTATGTTGCAAATGTGGTGCAATGTGACATAAAAGAAAAGAGAGTACAAAAGAGGCACACTGTATCCTTTTCAAGGATGATGATCCGAGACTGGATCTTAGGCACGTCTTGGGATTAGGGGAAATATTTGGATTTTCCAGAAAGCCAAAAGGCAAAATCAGAACATTGATGACCTGCATCCTGCAACTAAACGCACACCACAGTTCAACCACCCAAAACCTGCTTGAGCAGTCTACGAGACACGTGAAAGCTGAGTTTTTGCTGCTGAGTGAGCTACACAATGGTAAAAGTCTGCATCATGGTGTCCTGATGAAACTGGCACTGTCGCCATCTGGACTTGAAACAGTAATCTGCAGGTAGAGATTTGTGGACGTTTGGGCTCGGTGATTCAGGAGCACCTTCTTTAGTGTCTATCTAACGCCAAGCAAATCGATATCATCTTTCTAAGTCAAGCTTAATGCTTTGGAGGGCACTTTCTCGAGCTCTGACGTCAAAGGGCATACCTCAAACAGATCCGTGGGAAAAACGAGTCCCAAAAACGGCAGCCAGGATGGCACTCTTTGAACTAAACCGGAAATATGCTGACTTTTTGCCATCTTGGCTACAAAGGAACCGTACCGGACGTGACATTCACCTCAGGTTCCATAGTACGGAGGATATACAATGGAAGAGCATTAAGGGACTACTCACCTAGTGAGGTCAGTGATATTGCCTACTGACATCCGTGCTCTCAACTTTCTACAATTGGGTGCAACATGGGAAGGGTGGATGACAAGAGGTTTTTCGAGGTGCTCCACTGCAGGGAGATTCGCAGGGGACGGAATAACTGGTGGTGAGCTTAACTACGAGCATCATCATGACTACTTACAATGCTTTTATGCCCCGTCAAAAACTCCGGCACGACAAGCCCCCAGTGTACTGGTGGTCGACAGAAATCGCTGAAAAGCGAAGAGAGTATCACAAGTTTCGGTGTGTGGCTCAACAGTCTCGGAACCATGACGAGGCATACAACTAGGTAATTCAAAGATTTATTTTTTATTATACTAGAAAGATCTATGACCATTATGTGTGAGACAAAATATTGCCCAAATAATCACCACGACTACGGTGGCATACTTCTATCTGAAAATCCATATTTTCAATGATACTGAGACATAATTTAAGTTCGATGTCGTTAATGTGCTAAAATGTCGCATCCTTTAGCTCTTGAATTGTTCTTGGCTTATTGACGTACACTTTTTTTTAAATATCCGCAGAGAAAGAAGTCCAATGGTGTCAAATCACATGATTGTGGTGGTCAATTAACATCGCCACAACGTGAGATAACACGGCCATTGAATTTCTCGCGCAAAAGAGCCAATATTTCGTTGGCTGTGTAGTTAGTGGCACCATCTTGTTGGAACAGCATATTGTGCAGACTCATAAGCTCGATTTCTGGTCTCAAAAAGTCCATTATCATCTCGCAATAGCAAACACCATTCACGGTGATTGCTTGGCCGTCCTCATTTTCGAAGAAGTACCGCCTTATGACGCCGCCAACCTACAAACCGCACCAAATAGTCACTCTTTGTAGATGCATCGGCTTTTCAACAATTACTCGTGGATCCTCATTTGTTCAAATGCGGCTATTATGCTTGTTAACAAATGAACTGCGGTGAAAGTGCCTCGTCGATGAAGATGATTTTCTTTGTAAAGTCACCATTTTCTTCTGTTTGTTCAACCAACCATTCGGCGTATTGCCGACGCTTGAAATGGTCAGTAGGCTTTAGCCCTTGAGTCAATTGAGCCCTGTAAGCGTGTAAATTCAAATCTTTATTCAAAATTCGCATCAGTGATGTTGGTGAGATGTTGAATTGTTGGGCACGACAATGGGTTGAGGTTGACGGCTCTTCTGCCACACTATCACGAGCAACAGTAATTTTTTCCATAGAACGAACAGAGCGGGCATGTACAAGTGATTCCACATTTTTTACAGACCCGTTTTGCTGAAATTTGCGCTCAATTCTCCCGATTGTGGACGCATTTGGTACATTATGCTGACGAAAAAAATCATAAAGTGCACGAAATGCATTTTGATTTGAACACCCATTTTCGTAAAAGGCTTCAACAACCTAAATGCACTGCTCAATCGTGTACCTCTCTATGGTCGAATTTGTCAATCACTGAAACAAAGAAATGTCAAATTAATTTGGTCGAAAAACTTGACGTTAAGGTGTGACACACAATTAACATCATGCATCATGGTTAGAACACCCTTTGGTTATGCGAAGCTTGGTGCAATATGGACACCTTGAATACATCATGTAGAAAAGATAGACAGCATAGTGCGGGCACTCTTCCTCACCTATTCCGTCCATGTTGACGCTGTCCACAATGAAACAGCAGTCGAATGTCCACTCTTCATCCAGCAGAAACTGGAAGAGCCAGTCATTTCAGTGAAAGCGAGGAAGGCTACAGGTCCAGATGGTATTCCAGCTGAGGTGTTACAACTTATCTATTACCATTATCCTGACTTGCTGTTCAGCACATTCAATGCCTGCCTACAGGATGAGGTTTTCCTGGTGCAATGGAAGGTGGCAACGCTCGTTCTGATCAGCAAGGAGAAGGAAAACCCTGGATTGCCATCTGCATACCACCCGTTGTTCATGCTAGACACTGCCGAGAAAGTACTAGAAAAACTCATCAAGGGAAGACTTACTCCTCGGCAGTACAGCTTTAGAGCAGGACGCTTCACCATTGATCTTATTGTAAAGTCATTAAGCTCGGTTCAAAGGGCAGAGATACTAGCGCTATAACTTTTATATAACTAACTATGGGCAACTTTCTGAAACGATTCGCTCTGTTGATTGGTCCTCCTTCTTACATGGTCTTCACTCGGATAGCAGTTGTAAGAATTTCTATGATTGCTTGAATGCTGCTATTTCTAACTCGACTCCACTTGTCAGTAAAAGAAACTCTTCTGACTGTCCCTGGTTAACTCGCGATGTGAAACGAGCCTTGAAAGCTAAAGATTGAGGTCATCAACGTTTTTAACGTAACAGATCCCCTGAATCACGTACAGCTTTTTGTCATCTGAGGTCGGTAGCTAAGAAAAGGATGCATATCGCTAAAACTTCTTATTTCCATAGAATTGAAGGCTCTCTAAACTCAAATCATTCAAAACCACTTTAGAAATATATACGCTCCCTTAAATCCTCTTTCAGTTTCCCATCCTCGCTTCATTTGAATGTCTGGTTAGCAACTTCACCTCTCGAGATCTGTGAACTTTATAGAACTCAGTTTCTTTCTACTTTTAATGCTACTCCCAGCAATAGCGCTTCGTTCCCAATCATACATACGCCATCTTCATTCCATTATACTTGCTATCCTGAAGATGTTATGAAGCTTATTTTAGAACTTGGTGACTCTGTTAGTTCAGGTCCTGACGGTATTCCTAATCATTTTGTGAAATTATTAGCTACTTATAATTGTGTCCCCCTTTCCTTTCTCTTCAACGCTAGCTTATCTTCAGGCTCTTTTCCTTCATGTTGGAAAATATCTTATGCTACTCTTTTTTTTAAAAAAGGTAGCTCCTCAGACATTGCCAATTATTGGCCTACCTCCTTATAACGTTTTCCTCCGAACCACTGGAGAAAATCGTGTACTCGCACCTTTTTTCACATGCTCACGATTTGTTCGTTTCTGAACAAGATGATTTTATCAAAGCGCGATCGACCTTAACGAATTCGTTAGAATTCATGACCGTTACTACAAAAGCCATGGAGGATCGTTTACAAGTCGAGCCCTTGTATTTGAATTTCTCTAAAGCCTTCGACTCAGTAAATCACAATATTTTGTTAAGCAAACTTAAATTACTTAACGTTCCTGATTATTTGCTCCACTGGTTATCCTCTTACTCAGCCAATCGTGTCAGTCAGGTATATTTTCAAGGCAGTCTTTCTACCTCCTTCCATCCATCTATTGGTGTTCCTCAAGGATCCATTCTGGGCCCACTATTGTTCACTCTGTTTATAAATGACTTACCATCCGCTGTCATCAACTCCTCCTGCCTTCTTTACGCAGACGACGTAAAAGTTTTCAAAGAAGTGTCTTCAATCGATGACGGTGCCTGTGGATTTTTTTTTTCTGTTAAATAGAAATAAATAAATAAATCAACGGATCGTCATATTGGTGACACTCGACGTTAGGAACGCCTTCATCTCCGCTAGATGGGTGAATATTCTGGATACACTGGGAATTGAGAATATCTTATACAGCTTCTGAGGGACTACCTGAAGGGCCGAAGCCTGCTTAGCGACACGACACAAGGCCAACGAAGGATGAAAGTTACATCGGGTGTTGCTTAGAGATCGATCCTTGGTCGTACGACGGGCTACTGAGACTGGAGATGCCAGATGTCACTGGACGCACTGTTCAACAAGCGCAACTTAGGCTAAGTATGCTAATGCGCTGGATGACCGCTCGTGGATTCAGTTTCATCCTGGAGAAACCCGAAGTGGTCATCTTGACAAAAAAAGAGAATCCTTAGAGTAAGGATGATCAGTCTTGGAGACATACTAATCAAATTGAAGTCAGCGGTGGAGTACCTGGGCCTACTGATTGAATCGAAGATGAATTTCTCTGAGCAAACCAGGGCAACGGCTGAGAAGGCTGTTTCGGAAGGATCGGTTCTGAGTTGGCTTATGGCGAACGTAGGAGGACCCAACCCATCAAGAAGCTGCCTCTTGATTTGTGCTGTAGGGTCAGCGCTACTGCACGGCACGGAAATATGGGACGGATCTTGCAGTAAGGAGGCATACTGAAAACAACTGGTGCGGGTACACAGAAGAGAAGCACTGAGGATTGCATTTTGGTATCCAACAGCGTCTGGCTTGGCAGTGAGAGTTATTCTAGGCGTAATAACTGATACCCTTCTTGCTAGGGAATGCTGCGCTATTTACTAGTATCGAGACTAGAACACAAAGGAGATGGTTGCCCACGAGGACACACGGCACTTACTCAACGATTGGCAGCTTTTTTGGGAAAATTGCACGAAAGGAAGGTAGGCTGAGAGTGTGGCTGAATCGAAGTAAAGTTGAGGCTGACTTCTACCTCACCCAGCTTTTGCGCGAGCATGGATGTTTTCAGTCTTACCTGAACAAGATTGGTAAATCACGATTTCCTGATTGTCAATTTCGCCCTAGAGAGGAGGTATTAAATTGAACGTGACAATGTCCATAGAACTTGGAGTAGGGGTGTCAGTTTTTGATAAAGTCCGAATTATTCCGTTAACCGGGGTTTTTTCAACTTCGTTTTTTTGGGTGGTTTTGTACGACCCGAAAAATAAGTTTAACGAAAAACTGGTTAATAGTTTACTTATCTTAGAAAATTATTAAAATCTAAAAGTTTTCATCAAAATCAAATATACGAGTATGTTAATTTGTACATTAATGATATTTTTTGCGTGATAATTATGTGGCCATCTGAAATTTTATTTGAGGAAAATCCATCGGCTTTCAATTATTCCTACTAAGAATAAATTTTTTTTGTAGTAGGGAGGTGAATGCCATTTATAAACAGAGTGTGGGACTTCCATGCTCGAAAAAAGGCAACTGGACTACCCACTAAACACCTCTCCTGTCAACCTGAGGACCCAGCCTGGAGCCATTCTAAGAATACCTTAAACCGTGCCTATGGCATGCAATTGCAGTTGAAACTTAAATTTTAATAGTTACTCATTCACCTAGGTTAAAGATTTAAAGGTGCTTTGTCTAATCAAATTATATGAATTTTAACAAGAAACATACGACAAATTTCAACGATAATATTTAAAAAAACTTGTTGGCCCAATCAGAACTCTAAACTGCCGATTGCCGGTTTTGCCCAGAAGAGAAAGACAATGCCTGCCACACATTTTTTGCGTGCATAGAATCGAGCAGACTACAAAGGGACCTCAACAGGGAGACAGGAGAGCTAATCCCGGATAATATAGTTGCGGTGATGCTCAAATCGGTTGACAAATGGAACCATGTGGCATATTATGCTCGGACAGTTCTAAAAGATAAAAGGGACTCACAGCAGCCGGGGTCGTTAGGGCTGGGGAACACTTCTCTGGCTTGATGGCACCTCCCGAGACCCGGCCAGAAGCATTGTGTCAAAAGGTCTCAGCTTAGGTTCTCGTGTTGACAGGGAAGGTGTTTACCAGTCCAGTCAACTTCTCACAAACATGGGAGTCCCACACTGTGTGCGTAAATGACATTAACCTTACAATCACAAAAAAAATGTATTTATATTATTTATTTAAGATATACAATCTCTGGAAAACAAATAGATAAACTCCTTTCCAGTTAGTATAACTTGAAAAAATAAGAAAATATCAACCAAATTGAACATATATATGTAATATTTATTTCATAAATAATTATTCAGCTATTGTTCATTCCAATACTTATCATCTAATATATTCATGAAGACGTTTCATTTCTTTATATACGGGATTTCAATCATTTCTTGAATTTGAAAGAAACAAGTTGGAGTAGCAAGAGAGTGCTTGTGCCAGAAGGGTTTACTAAAACGATTAGTAACTCATGCAATATAATCTGCATATCAAAAGTTGACTAATATACAGATTCCATAAATCGAGTTTGAAAAATTATTATGGTTATTATTTTTTTAAATTCGCCGCCATTTCGTTTTTAGTGTTTTGACCCCGTCGCTGAGTTAGTCACGATAACATATCAATATTACAAACCATTTCTAAAATTTTTTCAAAGCTTCTGCACATTTGTCGTGTCTAGATCCGTTGCAAACGTTTATCTCCCTTGTATCACGTGTTAATATTGTTGTAATTGCTAGGTATGCTAATGAGCCGAGTGAGGGACTGGATGACTGCTCGTGGGCTCAGTTTAGCACTGGAGAAAACCGAAGTGGTCATCTTGACAAAAAAGAGAATGCCTAGAGTAAGGATGATCAGTATTGGAGATATACAAATAGAATCGAAGCCAGCGGTGAAGTACCTGGGGCTACTGATCGACTCGAAGATGAGTTTCTCTGAGCAAATCAGGGCAACGGCTGAGAAGGCTGCTTCGGGAATATCGGCCCTGAGTCGACTTATGGCCAACGTAGGGGGACCCAGCCCATCAAGAAGACGCCTCTTGATGAGTGCTGTAGGGTCAGTGCTACTGTACGGAGCAGAGGTATGGGGCGATGCTCTCAGCAAGGAGGTATACCGAAAACGATTGGCACAGGTACAGAGAAGAGGAGCACTGAGAATTGCATCTTCGTATCCAACAGTCTCCGACTCGGCGGTGAGAGTGATTGCAGGCGTGATACCTGTCGGCCTCCTTGCTAGAGAGCGCCGCGCTATTTACATGCGCCGAAACGAGAATGCGAGGGAGATGGTTGTCCGCGAGGAGAGACAACGCTCGCTCAACGATTGGCAGCAGTCTTGGAGGAATTGCACGAAGGGAAGGTGGACTGCGCGCCTCATCCCGGATGTGAGACCGTGGCTAAATCGAAGGCATGGTGAGACTGACTTCTATCTGACCCAGCTTTTGAGCGGGCACGGGTGTTTTCAGTCTTACCTGCACAAGATCGGTAAGTCACGGTCTCCCGATTGTCGGTTTTGCCCAGGAGAGGAGGACAATGCCTGTCACACATTTTTTGCGTGTACCAAATGGGCCAGGCTGCGAAGGGAACTGTATAGGGAGACGGGAGAGCTCACCCCGGATAATATAGTTGCGGTGATGCTCGAATCGGTTGACAAACGGAACCAGGTGGCACATTATGCTTGGGCAGTCCTACAAGATAAAAGGGACTCACAGCAGCCGGAGGTGCTGGGGTTGGGGGATCACTCTTCCGGCATTTCCTCTTCCCCTCTCCCCTCCCGCAAGGAAAGGGACTCCCCAGCTTGAAGGCACCCCACGGCGTAACAAAACGAGACCTGGCCCGAAGTAATGTGTCAAACGGTTCCCGGCTAGGTTCTCAGATTGACAGGGGAGGTGTTTAGTGGGTAGTCTAAGGGTATCCTCCATGGGAGTCCCACACTGCCAGACTTGGCGGGCGTAAATGCCTTCACCTCCCTACCACAAAAAAAAATATTGTTGTAATTGTTAAATATTCAATCGGCTGTAACTTAGCTGTTTATTGTTCGAACACATACAATTGCTATCAGAAAACTTAAATTGTAGCTTTTAAGGAAATTAAGTGTCCCATTTTCACTTTATAGGCGAAACTGTATAATTTATAAAATGTACTATTATTAACAATCAATTACCAAAATGGCGTCGGGGGGCATACAACCTCCCGGTCAGCAGTCCGATAAAGTTTACAAATGCCATCCGAAACATAAAGTTTTAGCTGTAGTATGTTTAGTGTGTGAATCAGTGTATCACCGAAGTGACTTTGAAAAATTAAACAATTCTAAAAAAATCAGTGAAACTTTATTTATATGTCCTGATTGCCGGCTAACCTCTGAATATGATGACATGTCAATGAGTGACTTTGCGAAAAGTGTAATAATAAAAATAAAGATGCAGACAGAAGAGGAAATTAAGAATAATTTATTGAGGGAAATTCAAGAGGAGTCTCGTGTGATGCTTAACACTTCAATAGTTGACTCTGACGCAGATTATGAGATGTTGAAGAGAGAAAACGTTTTATTAAGACAGCTCAACAAAGAATTGACTGAAAAGAATTTACTTCTAATGGAAATGAGGAATATGAATGGATTTTATCAACAGAAAATTGTAAGCACAACTTATGCAGATATAATTACTCAAACAAAGCCACAACCAAAAAGAATTCCAAGATTAAGTGTAAAAAAAGTAAACAAGAATGATAAAACTAATATAAGTCAACGAGTTGCACATTACATTTTGCAGGACAAAACGTGTCAAATTAAAAAAATTAATGTCAAGAATGAAAATGAAATCATTATAAGCTGCATGAATGAAAAGAGTGTAAATTCAGTTGGAAAAATATTAAAAAATAAGTTAGCGGATGCTTATGATGTTAATTTTGAGCAATTATTGAAGCCTACAATAAAAATTGTTGGAATAAATAATTATGAAAAAATGAATAGCACACAAATTGAACAAGACATAAGCTCCAGGAATTTCACAAGCTTTAACACCAAAGCACAAGTAATGCATATGTACACAAATAAAAATACAGGTATGGATACAGTCATCCTAGAAGTAACATCAGAAATATATAAGAATATAAGGGAGAATAAAAATCATGTATTTGTGGGATTTCAAAACTGCAAAGTATATGACTTTATACATGTCAAACCCTGTTTCAAGTGTGGAAGATATGGGCATAGCGGAACTAAGTGCAGGAATGAATCAATATGTTTAAAATGTGCAGGAAAACATGAAACTAACTCTTGCATTGAACGAGGAAAAAAATGCCCGAATTGCATTTATAGTAACAATAGATTTAAAACTAAATATGACATAAATCATTCAGTATTCGATATGAACCTATGTCAAGTATATAAGAACAAAATCACCAAACGTATCAAAATGACGGACTACCCAGTGCAACCTGAATTACCGACATCAAAAAATACAATCACACAAGATAGACGTCAAGTGTCACTTTGCGAGAAGTGAATTTCAAGAGGAGTCGCATGTGATTCTTAACACTGGAATGATTGACTCTGACGCAGATGATGAGATGTTGAAGAGAAGAAGTGTTTTGTTGGGACAGCTCAGCCAGGAATTAACTGAGAAGAGTTTACTATCTATGGAACTGAAAAATATGAATAAAAATAATATACAGAAAACTAGTAAAGTCAACAAACGTAGCAAGAGGACGGACTATCTAGTGCAACCTGAATTGCCGACATCAAGAAATACAATAACACATGATAGACGTTCAAGTGCCAGCTCGTCATGTGTCGTCAACTACATCAGCTGATTTAGTGTCACCAGCATCATTTAAAAGTTCTTTGCACAAGAGTGAATTTAGTATTATAATAGGTAATTTAAGTAAGAATGGAATTAATTGGAGATATACAAAATGTTTTATATTTAAATGAGACTGAATGTGCTGATCTTGAAGCTCTCAATAATGAATTCAATACTATTGATAAAACAATAATGTATATAAATATTAGAAGCTTAAATGCTAATTATAATAAACTACAAATACTTGTTGAGAGCTTGAAGATCAAACCGTATGTAATAGTATTGTCGCGTGTTTTCGGTTTGCGGCCAATAATTTTAATGTTCCGGGAAAGTGAAAACGCAATGTCTTTTAATTTAAGTTAAAAGAGTTTATTTAATTAAATAAAATGCACAATAATCAGTTAACACTTTTCACTAATTTTAATTTTCACTATGAAAAATCTAACACTTGTCCATAAATTTCTTATCGCAATTGTCTTCTAAATCACTTCACTATTACGAAAATCACTTTTCTACTACTCTCGCAGTTCTTATCGCGGTCGAATGAATGATCCCCCCCAGCTCGCCTTTATATAGGGTCTCTACCTATTCACCCATTTCTCGCACATTGGCGAATGTTCTACCGAGAGGTACCTGGTAGGTTCGAGCAAGTTCATGAATGGAGTGACGTCACTTGCAGATGTTGATCATGCTGGTTGGATTCTCGTGGGTTCGAGTAAATTCATTCGTTGACGTTCTTAATGATGATGAAAACAATTGCGACAGTAGCTCGCAGAATTATTTGTACATGTAATTATTTGTACATGTAACACTGCCCCCACCTCAGTTCTTTTCGCCCCGAAAAGATGTGTCGCTATTTGTAGTCAATTCTCCCTGGGTGTAATATGGGGCAAGACGGTCCAGATGCACGATTTTCATTTTAGCTCTCGGCTTACGATGTTCCTGTATTCGGTATACGACGTCGTTGATTCGCTTTGTAACTCGGTATGGTCCCTCCCAATTATGTTGCAACTTTGGAGACCTACCCTTTCGCCGTTGCGGGTTATAAAGCCACACCAAGTCATCTTGCTGGAAGCCAGTAGAATTAGCCTTTAGATCATACCTGGTCTTCATGCGGTCAGTAGCCGATTTGAGGTGTTTTCGCACTGTCCGATGTATCTGGTTCAACCGTTGTCTTAGATCACTTGCGTACTCCGAGACCGTTTGGGGTTTCTCAGGGGTTGTTCCGAACTTTATATCGGCTGGCAAACGAATAGTCTTTCCAAAAATGACTTTGGCTGGGGCTTGGCCCATCGATGCATGTTCAGCGGCTCTATACGCCATTAAAAATAGTGGGATATGTCGGTCCCAGTCCCTTTGGTTCTCGTCAACCATCTTGGCCAAGTGTTTATTGAGCGTGCCGTTGAAACGTTCGACCATTCCATCGGATTGGGGATGCAGCGGTGTTGTCCTCGTTTTCCGTATTCCCAGCTGCTTGCACATTTCGCTAAAAACTACTGACTCAAAGTTTCGGCCTTGATCCGAATGTAGTTCACAAGGCACGCCGTACCTGCTGACCCAATTTAACACTAGCTGTTCGGCTACAGTAGTTGCTTCCTGGTTGGGAATGGGATAGGCCTCGGGCCACTTGCTGAAATAATCAGCTACAACCAGCGTGTATCGATTTCCCCATTCAGATTCAGGAAAGGGTCCAGCGATGTCAACAGCAATCCTTTCGAATGGCACGCCTACGTTATAGGTTTGCATTTGTCCTCTCAGTCGTCACTTTGGGCCTTTGACGGAAGCGCAAATTGTGCATCTGCGACACCAGTCCTCTACGTCTTCTCGAGCGTGGAGCCAGTAGAACCTTTCCCGCAATTTCGCTAAGGTTTTGTTAACACCAAGATGGCCTCCCGAGGATCCTTCATGCATTTCCTTAAACACATCGTGGATTCGGCTTTTGGGTAGTATAGTTTGCATCCTATAGGAGCTGCCATCCGCCGTTTCCCATTTCCGCTTGAGTACGCCACCCTCCACCTGTAGGGAGTTCCATTGTGCCCAATAGCTTTTCAGGGTTGCGCCATGCATCGAAACGTCCTTCCACTCCGGTCGCCCAGTCGTCTCCTTCCATACGAGCAATGGTCCGATATCTTCATCGGCTAACTGGGCATTTCGAATCTCCTCCGATGACCAACCTTCATCGAATTCGGCCGTTATCACTCGCAGATCAACGGGCGGCTCCTTTTCCTCAATCCGTTGGCAATGTTTGCAGTTAGCTGGACATGGATGACGAGATAGGGCGTCAGCAATTCCATGAACTCTGCCCTTGTGGAGCAGTTGGGGCCTCACTAGGTCTGGTCGGATCGTCGCTCGGGTTGCACCAGTGTCGTTTGTTAGGGTGCATTGTTCTTCATCAACTTGACCAGGAAGGCATCTGTCTGCTTCTCCACGATGTTGCCTTGGCACGGTGCTGGAGATTTCGATACTCGTGGCCAACGTTCGCCCCACGAAGTTGGCCCTTGCAGTTTGATGGGCCTCCATTCTAGGCTCCTGACACGGTCTGGATCTCCACCACCCTGGACAATAGCTCGGTCTTCTCCCCTTCTTGCAGTCTCTTTGCAGGTGCCCTTTTTCCCCGCAATTCCAGCATCTAGGCGCACCGTTCACCTGCAGCTCTCGCTCAATTCCCACGCGCTCACACCTGGATTTATCTGTCACTACCTCGCGAGCCCGGACAGTGGTGCGGGTCACATTTTTGGCTGCCTCAAAATTTAAACTATAAGCCAATGCTTCCTTGACTGTTTGCTTTTGAGCTAACCGCACGGCTTGTTGCAATTCCTTGTCCTTTAAGGCGCTGATGAATGCTTCTGCTGCTACGTCATCTCGATGTTCTGGGTCGTACGCTGGGTAAGCCAAAAGTGCCAATCGCTCAATGTCTTGTGCTAGCTGCTGCAAGGTTTCGCCAGACTTCTGCATCCGATGCCGTAGCTGCGCCCGGTAAATCTGCTTCAGATGATCGTCTCTATAACGCATGTCCAGCGCATTCATTATAGCAGCCGGGTTTGAATGCAGCTCAACGGGGATAGTCTGCAAAAGCTCGGCAGCTGGGCCTCTTAGAGCCAGAATTAACGCAGTTGCTCGTTCCTGCTCATTCCAGTGATTTATCCTAGCGGCGGCTTCAAACTGGATTTTGTAAATACTCCAGACCGTTTGTCCATCGAATATTGGTGCTTGCACATTTCTGGATGAGCTTTGCGCTGCGGTTATAAGCGGGGCTGGTGAGGTGGTTACTACTGCCTTCGCTGCTTCCAATTCTTTTTTCACTTTTTCCATCTCATGGTTCATTCTCTCTTCAACCTGGCTGATCTCATAGTTGATTTTCTCCTCAACTTGGCTGACCTTCTCCTCGACCTCGTAAACCTTTTCCTCGACGCATTTAATTTGATTGTTCAGGCTACCGAGCTCCACTTTTATTTCGGTTGACTGTTTTTGCAAATTTTCCTTGATTTCGATCGCTTGTTGGTCTAGCTTCGCTGATTGTTCATTTAGCTTTGCAGCTAAACTGGATGTCTGTTCATTTAGCTGCGCTGATTGTTCATTTAACTTCGTTGATTGTTTATCTAGCTTCGTCGTTAAGTTGGATGACTGTTCATTGAGCTTCGCAGTTAAATTGGATGACTGTTGTCGCTGCTCTTGCTGCATCAGCATCAACATTTGCATCAGCGCATTTTCTGGTTCCTTTGGTTTTGGTGTGTCTACTTCTCCACCTTCTGCGCCTTTTTCCGCATCTGAGAGCTCACCCGAATCCAGCTTCACGCCTTTCGACTCGATCGCGTCACGCAAGCGTGCAATCAGTATGGCCTTTGTACCTTGTGTGGCCAGATTCCGCTGTTCCAACTCCTCCTTGAGCTCCGATATGGTCAATTCATTAATTTTTAAGTTTAAGCTTCGTGGCATTTTTAATGTTTCTTTAAATTTTACTATTGTGCACTATAAAAATGTTCAAATTTTCACTTTCAAAATTTTTCTATCCCACTTCTGACACCATTGTCGCGTGTTTTCGGTTCGCGGCCAATAATTTTAATGTTCCGGGAAAGTGAAAACGCAATGTCTTTTAATTTAAGTTAAAAGAGTTTATTTAATTAAATAAAATGCACAATAATCAGTTAACACTTTTCACTAATTTTAATTTTCACTATGAAAAATCTAACACTTGTCCATAAATTTCTTATCGCAATTGTCTTCTAAATCACTTCACTATTACGAAAATCACTTTTCTACTACTCTCGCAGTTCTTATCGCGGTCGAATGAATGATCCCCCCCAGCTCGCCTTTACATAGGGTCTCTACCTATTCACCCATTTCTCGCACATTGGCGAATGTTCTACCGAGAGGTACCTGGTAGGTTCGAGCAAGTTCATGAATGGAGTGACGTCACTTGCAGATGTTGATCATGCTGGTTGGATTCTCGTGGGTTCGAGTAAATTCATTCGTTGACGTTCTTAATGATGATGAAAACAATTGCGACAGTAGCTCGCAGAATTATTTGTACATGTAATTATTTGTACATGTAACAGTATGTAGTGAGACCTGGAATTTACCGTGCTATCATTACTTTGATCTGCATGATTATAAGGTATATTACAACGAAAGTCTTATAAATAAGTCTGATGGAGTAGTGGTGTATGTTATGAAACATTTGAATCATGAGGCATGTATTGTAGAAATTGGTAAACTTAGAGTTTTAAATATTCAGATGAAACTAGGGATTAACAATATCAATTTCGAAATATCAGCCACTTATTGATGTCACGATTACCCAATTTTAGAATTCATTATGAACATGAATGAATACTTAAACGGCAAAAAGAACAACAAAAATCATTTGTGAATAGGAGACTTCAATATAAACATTTTGAAAGAAGATGAGATAAGTCATGAATTTATGAATAATCTGCTAGAGAAAGGTTACATTCCGGGGTTCACGGGTGTTACTAGACCCTCAGACAAAAATACAGAGAATGCAAATAGTGGATCATGCATTGATAATATATTTATCAAAGCTAACTCACTTACTACAAAAGCTATCAAATTAACTAATCCAATTACAGACCATTATACATTATTTGTTACACTAAACAATATAACGACTGTAAATAAAAAACAAATCAATTACTCTTATAATTATAATAAAATCAGGAAAATAGCCAATACAAAAAATTGGAATTACGTCGGTTCAATGAATGACCCGAATGAGGCAACTAACTTTATAATTAATGAAATTCAAGATTGCTTAGAAAAATCCAAATTTATTCCTAGACAAAATAACACTAAAAATAAACCTAGAAGTGAATGGATTACCAAAGCTATTATTGTATCTTGTAAAAAGAAGAGGCAATTATACATCAGAATGAAGAAAAATCCAAATATTGAAGAATACAAACATGAATATAAAGATTATAGTAAATATTTGAGTAAACTCATTACAATAGCAAAAAACAAGTACAACAAAGAAAAAATAGAAAAAGTATCACTAATGTAAAATCACTTTGGAAATTCATAAATAACAAACTTGGCAAAAATAATAAAAAAGACAATAGTATTAAACAAATTATTAATAAACAAGGAGAAAATATTGAGAACCCGAAAGAGATAGCAGAAATAATGAACGATTTTTTCTGTAATATTGGTTCCGAATTGAATAAGAGGATTGTGAAACCAAAAGATAATAAAATTGAAATGCCACAAACGAATAAAAATTCAATATTCTTAGCACCAACGGATGTTGCAGAAATTTTAGAAATAATAGACAGAATGAAAGTAAAAAATGGAGGCGTAGACAAAATTAATACAATTACTTTAAAAACTTTAGCCAACTACATTGCAGAACCATTGAAATACATTTTCAACCTCTGCATTCTTAACTCAATATGGCCAAAAGCACTAAAAATAGCAGAAGTAGTACCCATTTACAAAACAGGAGGTTCAAAAGAGACTGGTAATTATAGGCCCATATCTTTAATTTCTAATATTGCAAAAATATTTGAAAAAATACTATACAAAAGAATACATAATTTTATGATTACCAACAATATATTACAGAAAAATCAATATGGCTTTGTCAAGCACGTTGGTACAAAAGATGCGCTAAATTACTTGAGTGAGAAAATTTATGATAAAATAGATAAAAGTGAGCCAATAGCAATTACTTTTCTGGATTTGGCAAAAGCTTTTGATACGGTGGATCATGATATACTTCTTGATAAATTGTATCATTATGGAATCAGAGGAAACCCACATATGCTTGTGTCAGATTATTTGAGAAATAGAGAACAATACGTTCGAATTGGTCAATCTAATAGTAATTTAAAACCCATTAATCTAGGAGTTCCACAAGGAACAATATTAGGACCACTATTTTTTATCATATATATAAATGATTTACTTTCAAAAATGCCTGAAAATATTGTGTCATATGCAGATGACACTGCTGTCATAGTAAGTGAAGACACATGGTATAAGGTTTAGAGAAATATGAATATTCATTTAAGCGAAATAGCTGATTGGCTGGCTTTGAACAAACTATCATTAAATGTTAGTTAAAATACAGATATGACATTTGGAAGCTACTGTGATGGTTTTCCTAATGAGATTGTAATTGAAATAAATAAAGCCAAAATACAAAGAGTGCAATACTGCGAATATCTGGGCATAATTTTTGATTGTCATATGAAATGGGATGGCCATATAAAACATATACTAAAGAAAACCAAATATCTACTCTATATATTCTACAAAATGTCTAGATATATGCAAGCTGAAATATTAAAACTCTTATATTATGCATTCTTTCATAGTATAATTAGTTATGGTAATATTGCATGGGGTGGTGCTTACAAAACACAACTTAATTTATTACAGAGATTTCAAAACAGACTTATCAAAATAGTCAATAAGAACCAATTTATAAAAGATAAACCACTGTCGTTAAATCAAATATATATACTTGAATCTTTGACTTTCCACTACCCAAGACTCTTTGTAATATATGCCAATTCAACCAATAAAACAAGAAATTAGTGTATTTCGTTACCAAAAGTTAATAAAACAATCAGTAACAAAAAAAGTTACTACAATGCTTTAAAAACATTTAATAGTCTTGATAATGATCTCAAAGTACTGGCTGTATCTAAAAAATCAATTAAAATTAAACTAAAAAAATGGATCAAAGAAAACATCTTAGGATGAATTTGAATAATTTTAAACTGGTGATGGTATTTTATTTTATTTTATAGTATTAATTTTAAGTGATAGTATATCATATGTTTTTGATTGAAAATTTAATTCTTAGTTAGTAAGTTACCGGAAAGCGTACAGATGTCTATGTATATCTCTGCTGAATTACTTAAATTGATTTTGTAATTGTATTCTGGTGAAATAAATAAATAAATAACAAAGTTGATCGTATTTCGACTTTTGAGGCATTTGTTGCCCTTGTACTCTTGAAACCTCACCTCTGTGAATTTTTTCAGATTTTTCGGGCCATTTTAAGACGTGTTCTTATCAAGACCTTTCATTTGATACCCATATTGCCTACGTGCGATGAAATTTTTTTTCAGAGGCCACTCCTCTATATGAGAAGGCCCCCCTTAAACACCTTATAAATTTATTTTTAAGGTGAAACTTTAAAGAGGGCGTCACTTTGCAACTACCCACAAAATCTTATGTTTCTACCTTATGTAGTTTGCGAAAAAAAGTGGTGTGACACACGGATGGACGGACAGACAGGAGGGGATTTCAGTAGGGTTTTGTAAAATGGTTTTACAAAACTTCTCTACAAAAACTGAGCTTACCATCTCTATTCTAAACCATCCCACCTATTGGGAGCGCACATGTTTTCACTTATCCATCAATAAAATTCACTCAATAATCAATGTGTGCCCCATAATATGAGTTCATTCACAATAACGTGTCTCAATTTACTGATAATAAAACTGTACTAAGTATATCAGTTCATTTGAAAGCTTACTTGCACCTTTGATCCTGTTCTATCTAATTAAAAAAAAACCACTTTTTATTTACCTGAATTTAAATGAAAATAGTCGTGACCAGAAAATAAAATAACTATCTCTCAAAGCCTTTCCAATGATTTGACAGTAATAAATATTCCAAGAACTTTAAAAAGGTGGAATTGAAATCCAGGATTACATACACTTCTGTAATTGCTAGTCAACTAAAAATCAACTAAACTTTTAGTTTAAAATCAATTCACTATTTCTCATCAATCGAACTTAGTTTTTGAAACATATTTAAAAAACACATTCTGTAAAATTCATACAAAGAACGTCAAACTTGGTTTTTTTATCCTTTTTCAAATCAAATAGAGGGGTAAAATTTTCGTGCACACTATTAAAAAAATCTAATTCACACTCCACTTTCCAAAATTGATCAAAAATGGAGTCTCCGCACTCACCACTTGTACTAACAACCTTTTATTTAACTTTCGTATCCCGAGAATACCTGGAACAGACTGGTGTCGAATAAAAGTTGCATATGCAGCAGAATTAAATGTTCTTGCTTTAAAATTTTACTACTGAATACGTCGTGCGGGAAAGCTTATAAAAATTTTATTTCAAAAACGTTGGATGGTTTTAATGCTTTTGTTTTTTAATATAAATCCAGGTTTTGATGAAAGTGAAAGTTTTTACGCTGAAACATTAATTGCTTAAAGGCTAAAAAACTCATAATAGAGCAATAATAGTAGACAATAGCAGAGATAGGACAGTCCATTCTATCAGTGACTATCCAGCAGTTTTTTTTATGATCTTACCCGCTGCCTTATCTTTTTCCTGAAAAAGCCTAGCCTACTGGAAAAGCCACTTTAGAGTTTACCTATAATTCACATTACTTGTGGTCCACATGCTGTAGTGATTAGAGTACAACTCCGTAAGCCGAAGGTCCCTGATTGTTTGGAATGATTCTACAGACTGACTATAAGCCCGTTCAGTTATGACATATAATGGTTTAAATCAGAACTTATCGCAGCTGGAAGGGCGGACACATGGCCAGAGCGTAGTATTGACCATACCATCTTGAGTGCCAATATATATGATCAAGGTAATGCGATTCTCTAACTATTTCTAATCAAATCAATCAGAATATAACAAAGCTCATGACGCAGTACCTCAAATATACAAAAT
The DNA here is from genome assembly GCA_963969285.1 of Odontomyia ornata. NCBI lineage: Eukaryota > Metazoa > Arthropoda > Insecta > Diptera > Stratiomyidae > Odontomyia > Odontomyia ornata. Next base: position 53,962,245 of record OZ017742.1, on the reverse strand, counting down.
ATCACACTTACCGAATACAGTAACAAAAATGTGGGCAATTTTGAGTATTAATGCGCCAAAATAATAAGAACCGGTGGTTAAAGAGACGAAATACGCCGAAGAATACAGCTCGCAAATAAAATATTTTATTCAGTGTTGACGATCTTGAATACCCGCTGCAAACACAGAAAAACAAAGCTCCAAGCATACGAACTGTAATGAAACCTGTGCTTTGCTGTGGGTGTGAAGCATGGACCCTAACCCAAGCATCCGCAAACATATTCAACGCCTTCGATAGCCAGGTCCTGAGGCGGATACCCCAAAAAGGAATTCTGTAGAAGAACTGAAGGGGAAACCGAGTAAACGCTGGTCTGACTAAGTCGACAAAGACAGTTTATCACTGCTTAGATTTCGGGATTGAATGATGTGGTCAATGGACCAAAATAGTTGGAGACACTTTATGTATGAAGAAGAAACCCGATTTTCATCCAAGCAAGATTTTACTTACCCATATTTAACTCAAGTCTTTGAAATTTGAGCCACTCTGAAATCTCCACTAATAACTCAAGGTTACTATTCAAGTCTTCTATTGCTACCATTTTGTGGTCCATTTAAACGATTTTCCTTTTCTCGATGAAGTCTCTAAAGACTGCATCAACGAGTCGCTGGAAAAAGTTGGTGCGTTCTTTAGCTCAAATGGCATACTGTTAGCTTTAAAGCTACTCTGGTGATTCTAAACTGATGGAACGCATTTTTCACTCACCACTCGGCTATAGAAATTTTCATAAGTTCGATCCACTAATACCTCTCAGGAGCTAGAGGTTGATAACGACTTCATGAGTTCGTTCTGTTTTTAAGGCTTTGCAAAAAATTTTCTACAAGGACCTGTTATCCGTCTATTCATCCATCCATGCGTCTATCTGTGCGTCACAGCAAGTTTCCTCAGAAACTATAGAGGCTAGAAGGGGTATCAAATGAAGGGTCTTGAATAGAACTATTTGAATTTAAACCATTTTAAGCCTCAAAACGTCCAGGGGGAGACAAAATTTACCAAAAAAGTGGCCTTTTTTGTTAGCCAACATTTTGATCAGTATGTAAAGTTTGGTGTTACTAAAACGTACGACGTTAATTGTAAATAAAACAATAAGTTTTCAAAGAATTATGCTAATATTTTTTATTTTAATAGAAAAAACTATGACAATTCTGTGTCAATCAAAATATTGTCCAAATGCCCGCCATGGCTACGGTGGCATACTTCTATCCGAAAGTCTATATTTTCAATGACACTCTGAGATATAATTGAGGTTCAATGTCGTTAATGTGCTGAATTTTCTCATTCTTTAGCTCTTGAATTGTTCTTGGCTTATTGACGTTCACTTTTTCTTTTAAATATCTCCAGAGAGATAAGTCCAACGGTGTTAAATCACATGATCGTGACAGCCAATTAACATCGCCACAACGTGAGATAACACGGCCATTGAATTTCTCGCGCAAAAGAGCCATTGTTTTGTTGGCTGTGTGGTAAGTGGCACCATCTTGTTGAAACCGCATATCGCCCAGGTCCATAACCTCAATATCTGGCCACAAGAAGTCCGTTATCATCTCGCAATAGCGAACACCATTCACGGTAACTGCTTGGCCATCCTCATTTTCGAGAAAGTACGGCCTGATGACGCCGCCAGCCCATAAATCGCGCCAAACAGTCACTCTTTGTGGATGCATCGGCTTTTCAACAATCACTCGTGGATTTTCATTTGCTCAAATGTGGCAATTCTGCTTGTTAACGAATACACTCAGGTGAAAGTGTGCCTCGTCACTGAAGAGGATTTTCTTTGTAAAGTCACCATTCCCTTCTGTCTGTTCAACCAACCATTCAGCGTATTGCCGACGCTTGAAATGGTCAGTAGGCTTTAGCTCTTGAGTCAATTGAACCTTGTAACTGTGTAAATTCAAATCGTTATTCAAAATTTGCATCAGTGATGTTAGTGAGATGTTCAATTGTTGGGCACGACGACGAGTCGAGGTTGACGGTTCTTCGGCCACACTATCGCGAACAAGAGCAATGTTTTCCACAGAACGAGCTGGGCAAGCATGCACAGGTGATTCCACATTTCTTACAGACCCGTTTTGCTGAAATTTGCGCACGATTCTCCCGATTGTGGACACATTTGGTAAATTATGCTAACCAAAAAAATCACGAAGTGCACGAAATGCATTTTGATTTGAACACCCATTAAAGGCATCAACAACCTTAACGTGCTCCTCAATTGTGTACATCTGCATGATTGAAGTTGTCAAACATTGAAACAAAGAAGTATCAAATTAAGTTGGGCCAAAAACTTGACGTTCAGGTGTGACTCACAATTAACATCGTACATTATAGTTGGACCACCCTTTATGTGAGCTGAAGCACCGCTATCTAAAATCTATCTGTTATCCTCATCACTACCTTCCCAATCACTTTTTATTACATTGAATACCATCATATTTTTCTCTCTATGTTTCTGTTTGGGAGCACGGTAATCTTTTGCGAAGTGACCACGTTTTCTAGAGTTATAGCACACAAAACAATGTGGTTTTTCTTTTGATTCATTTTTGGGTCTTTTACTAAAATACAAAACCCCATTACAATCACGACCTGTGTCCGTGTGTCCGTCCATCTGTCTGTATGTCTCCGAAACTATAAGCAGCAGCAGCAATTTGATCGAATTAGAACGGGCTTACCATCAGATCCCAATGTTTGAAGCTGAAATAAAAAAGACAGCCGTTACAACACCCTTCAGGTTGTTCGAATATTTGGTCATGCCTTTCGGTCTTAGTAATGTCACACAAACTTTTCAACGGCACAATAACATCCTCTATGGACTGGAATTCGTCTTCTGCTCTATAGACGATATCATCATCATGTCAGACAATTGTAACCAACATCGAGAACACCAAAACATTGTCGGTCAATGACTTGAGCAACATAACTTGCACATTAACATTGATAAGTGTGCTTTCGGTCAAACGGAGATAGAGTAGTTGTAACCAACACAAGAGCTAGTCACTGCGCTGCTTAACTTCAAGCAACCTGAGACCATCGTCGTGCTGCGTCGATTTCTCGGGGCCTGCAACTTCTGCAGACGTTTTCTTAAACACTCAGCCCACCATCAGGCATTGCTGAACGCTTTCTTAAGCAACAGCAAGAGAACGATAATCGTAAAGTTCCTTGGACACCACAAACGGAATCAGATTTTAAAATATGCAAACGTGACCTTGCAACTGCAGCACAACTTCAACTTATCACTGACGCATCTGACATTGCTATCGGAGCAGCCTTGGAACAGCACAATGGTGAACACTGGCATCCACTCGGCTCCTTGTCTCGTAAGCTGAGCTCAACGAAAGCGAGATACAGCGCATATGATCGTGAACCACTAGCCATTTATGCCGCAATCAAGTTTTTTAGGTATATTCCACAAGCTTTTAACTTACACATTCGCTCAAAGTCTTGACAAAGCCCATCCGAGACAATTGAGACAGTTGGACTTCATATCTCAGTTTACGACGGAGATAGTCCACATCTGCGGCTCGGAGAATCTGGTAGCTGACGCCTTCTCCAGAATCAATACAATCAACATGCTATTCACCTTAGACCCAACTCAAATAGCCGAGGCTCAACAAGAAGACTACGAGCTTCGTTTGCTCCTAGATAACAGCAACAATACGTGATTACAACTACAAAAGCTGTCAATTAGTACTGCAACAGTTTACTGCGATACTTCAAACCACCGGAACTTCATCAATAGGCTTTTGCTTCAGTACATGGACTCGCTCACCCGAGCGGCAAGGCCACCCTTCACCAACAGCGCCAAAAATACGTATGGCCCAGCATTCAGAAGGACACGATACGATGGGTCCGCAACTGCATCTCCTGTCAACACTCGAACATCCAACGACACAACAGGAACCAGCGCATCTCAATAAAGGTAACGTACGGAAGATTCGATCATGTACACATCGACATCGTCATCCTGCCATTGGTGAGCGGGTATCGATACTGTCTTACCATGGTAGACAGGTTTTCACGGTAGCCAGAAGCAGTCCCCATGCAAGACATGACTGCGGACACAGTGGTCAACGCTTTTTACAACACTTGGGTTGCGCATTTGGAACTCCCAAAGCATTGACAACCGACCAAGGTGCTCAATTTGAGAGCGCCCTTTTTCGAGCCCTTACCAATCTAACGGGAACGAAATGAATTAGAACAACACCCAATCATCCTGCGTCGAATGGTGCGTTGAGCGATGGCACCGAACCTTCAAATCAGCTCTTATGTGCAGTCAACCAACGTCCTGGATAGAACTACTTCCAACTGTTCTACTAGGATTGCGAACTTTACTCAAGGAGGACTTGGGAGCTTCACCCGCCGAATTACTTTACGGTGAACAGCTACTTGTTCCGGGTGAATTTTTTACAAACGAGTACATGGCAGCCGATCTCACATTTTTTTTCGAGAAATTTTGTGAGCGCATGTGACTCCTTCGACCGACACCTACAGCTCACCATATAAAAAGAAGCCTTTTTCAATACAAGGATCTCTACACGTGCGAGTCGATGCAGTCAGACAGCTGTTGGAGCAACCCTACACAGGACCACACGAGGTGGTTGAACAAATCAACAATCACGTCTTCATTATCAAGAGAAAGGGACAAGACGCAACCGTCTCAACCGAACGACTCAAACCAGCGTATACTACAAAAAATGACAACGAACAACATCATGATATTCCCTTCAGAACTTACAGTCGGATGTCAGAGCCAACATCAACTTGACGTCAATTCTGGAAAGGACCATAAAAACTATTTCCACCACTGAGTGGCACTGACATCATCTCGAGGAAGTTCGACTTTACACATCTGGCAACCAATCAGCTAGCAACAAAAAGACTTTTCATCAGTTAGTCCCTTTGACTTTTGGTCGCGAACCAGACAAGTTTAGTTTCAGTTAACGAAATGTGATAAATTTAGATGTTTGTAGAAAACCACACTTCTTCCATTTGATTTTAAGTCCCGCTGTAGCTGCAACGTTAAAAACTTGCTTCATTTTGGCAATGCGATGTTCAGGCATCTCCACATATATAATTATGTCGACCATATATAAATCCAAGACGTCCTCGTCAATTAGGTTCCGGAACACATAGTTCACAAATCAAATGAAAACTGCTGGAGAGTTACGGAATCCAAACGGCGCCCTGTTAAACTCGTACAATCCATTTTTCGTGATAAACGCTGTGTATTTTTTACTATCCTCCTCAATGGCGACGTGGAAAAAGCCATTTTCCAAATCCATTATGGTGAAATATTTCGCTTTCTGCAGCTTCAGCAAAACTTCATCGACAATCGGCACGGGGAAACAGTCCTTCAAAACATTTTTATTGAGTTGATGGAAGTCAACGCAAACTCGATTAGTCCCGTCCTTTTTCTTAACAATAACCATTCGGCTAGCGAAATTCGATGTGGATCGACGAATGATGCCCGCTTCTAACCACTCATCAACCTGGTTCTTTACAGCATCCATCTCTCCTACTGCTACGCGACCTGGTGAATGTTGAAATGGCAGGATTTCACCGTCAGGAGCAATCTTCAGCTTCACAGGACATTCCTCGGTACATGCAGCTGGCTGATAGCTGTCGACCATCCTCTGCGCGTTATGTTTGTACTGTGGGGGTACAACAATTTCAGTAAGTGACTGGACAATGTTAAAGGTACTTACCTGATTTGTTTCCACAGTTTTCTCCCCCGAAGGAGGAGAAAACTTATTACCGGCCGGGAAGACTTCATTTCGAACTTCCTGATGAAATTATCTCCTAGAATAGCATCGCATCTTATAACGCCGTCCTCCACAACCAGAAATTTGAGGCTCGCCCGTATGCTATTCACCTGCACTTCCACAACAACTTCGCGAATAGGGTGGGTTGTTGTGTTGCCTAAGCCTTGTAATGCTGCACTGCCGTTAACTGCTACAACGCTGCTGAATTCGCTGCCCACTGTTCTTTGTACGAGAGAAACATCAGCTCACGTATCCACCAGGGCATTAACCTTATTGGTGTTGACTGTCAATTGCTTCAACCGATTTTTTCCATATTTGGTATTCACCAACGCATTGTTTGTGCATTGCTTTGACATGTGTCCGGTTTTGTTGCAGCAAAAGCATTTCATCTCCACCTTGCAGTCTTTCCGCAGGTGATCCGCCGACCCGCAATTATAACAATGTTGCTTTTTCGGCTTGGTTCCTGTCAAATTTGGCTTCACTTGTTGATCCTTGTGAACTACACTTTCATATATATCATATTCGGTTTTTAATTCTTTGAATGACTTACACCGGTAACGATTAAATCGGAAATCACTCTTCAAATTCAGACCCTCCACTGTGTATCGAATAATGGATTCAGTATCGACTATCCGTCGAGCGAAACGTTTCATCTTTGCGCTTCTTACGTTCATTCAGCTGCTTGTGTATTTCAGCACCGCATATGTATTCTCTTTTGAACTCTTCTAACAATAATCGGCGTAGAGCACTATAGTCACACCCTGTTGTAGTTGTTGATTCTAAGAACAGCTTTGCCGTGTGAGTCATTTTCGCTCTCGCCTGTACGTACTTCTGCTTTTCATTAAGTCCATAAGCGTTGGCGTTCAGTTCAAAATTACTTAGCCACTGCCTTATGGTCATGTTTTCACCGTCGAAGTCTGGTATTATTCTCGCGAAGTTTTTGACCACTAGCTTGGTGTCATTCCTTCCGACTGGATTTTCAGTGATAGCAATTGAATCAACTGCTGCAAAAATTCACCATCGTTGGTGGATGCAGTAGGCGCGGTGGGTGTTGCGGGCTTTGCTGCTTCTGGAAAACCTCCTGCTTTTATATTTGTGTACAAACAGCTAGGTGACACACTGTATTGCTTCTCTGTACCGCTTACAGAAAGCTCGTCACACTTAATCGCTGTTGCTAAGGTTGAAGCTGTATTCAACGGTACATTTTCGCTCTTTCCGAATCGCTAATACTGCTGCTGCTGTTAATCCGCTGCACCGCTCTCGTATTGTACGGTTTCCTAGATTGTGCCACTTGCTGTTGCCTTGCTTGCACTGCACTGCGCGGTTTTTTCGGGGTCTTCTTTGCGATCATGTAAATTTGGCCACGAATATAGATGACAATGCCGCGCTATTTCTTTTTCGTAATAACCGCGCCGACGATAAACAAAATCATGTGCCGAATCCGCGGCGAATGCACTACTAAACTACGTTCTCAGACGGTTGAGCCCCCAAATGTAATATTGAATAGTCTTTATTCATATAAACTGCTATAAAATAGATAAATTGATATTATGTAAGTATTCGCGTAGTGGCTATAGCGACAACTGAGTGACGACCGATGGGTTGAACGGCTTACTGTACAACGGCTTGCACACGACGGACGACGGCTGAGACATGACCTTTCGACTGCTCCGTAGAACCGGTGAAACACGACCCTCCCATCGACTGACACGACTAACTCGTAGAGCGGCTAAATGAGACGACTGCTCACACACAATAGCTACATACTTTATATTTATACGTTATCATTCACACATTTCATCAAAAAAACTATAGCAAAATCAATTAATTAAGATTATTACATATTTTTAGAATTCAATTGGAAAAAGGAGAAAAAACCAACCAACACTATCTTGCATTTATTTATAATTTAAACACAATAGTGAAACCTTGATCCTATACTTTATATGTTTTAACTTGATTCTAGTAAAAAGCAATCAAAAACTTTATCTTATACTTAAAAAAATTCTATAACAATGTTCCTAGCCTAAGCGTTTTACCTTATCTCTAACGTCATATAGTAAACATAGCATATACCTAACCTATACCTAAATTTTAACACAAATAAACAACAATATTAAATGTAGCAATAATGAGCTGAAACTCAAAAACTAAATAACCAAAAACATCAGAACTGAAAATCGACACGAATAATTTAGACATTGTCATTCAGTCACCAATACCTGCACCGTCTCAATTCGATCAGCTTCAACGAATCTAGCAAATTAATATCTCCATTGGAATTGTTGGTCTCGTGAACTCAAATTCGGAGGATATTTTATCTTCTTATCGGTGGCTCGTCGATATATGTGATATATGACTGGGACGCCGTCAGAATCAAAAACATATCAATTCATGTCCAAACACACGAATGCTTCTGGAGGAACGAAACCAGTAGCGAGGCAAGTCGCTTTATACCCGTCTGTAGGGTGGAACGGCTGTGAAATTCAAGCGTTTTCACTCACAGTCACAGATCTTGCGATATGATTCCGAAGAAGTTTCAATATGAAGATATCGACCCTCGTCACTTCAGCTGTTTGATAAATTCTTCTATTCGATTTATAATGTTTCCAATCCGTCTCCGGTTTTCTGTACAAACAGTACATGCACGAAGACATTTTCTTTTGGAAACTCTTAATTTTTCCATAGAACTAGCACTCTGGTTGTACCAGATCTGACATCCATATGTCAAAAGTGGTGTAACTAGGGTGTTGTAACAGATAATTTTGACCTTTTGATCAATGTATTTGGAATGAAAGAGTTTTCGTAGAGCCATGACTACTTTTAGTGCCTTACTGAGCATACTTTTCACACGTTCAGTATAGTACAGATACTGATCGAGATAAACACCGAGGTATCGAACACAGGATTTATGTGGAACTCGTTCTAAACTTCCCTTGCCAGCCATGATGTGGTAATCTTTCCAATTACGTTTCAGGTCTTGACTGACCCCCTGCAGCGTTGTCCAAAACAAAATTGTTTCGCACTTTTGCGCATTGATTTTCATTCGCCAACTGTCGGTGTAGAGCTGCACATCATTAAACATTTTTTGAAGATTGCTCTGAACTATTGTAGCTTTTCGGTCTGTCGTATAGATGATCAGATCATCAGCAAACGCTAACAATGATCGCGTTGGCGAGACGTTAAAATCAAAGCCGTTCAAAAGCTTGCTCTTGGATCATTATCAGTTCCAGTAAAAAGTTGAACTCAAAATAGTGTCGATTGATAGCCTATCTCTTGGCGGTTAGTCACCATATGTAAACTGCTGTTAAAAATTGAAAATCAATCTGAGCATAAACTATGCAATATAATATGGCAAAAATTGGACAATCAGAAAATACTTTTATTGCTAGTTTATTTTTTTATCGATATCTTTTCATTATTTCAATCATAGGTCTATACACCACAGGTACTACATCCTTTCCCCAAAGAAAGTCCAAATGTGCGAATGTGGAACAAAAGGGTCCTATTGAGCCAGGTATTTGAGCATCCATGTTTCTTACATCCTAATAATCCAAAATTAATATTTTGAATTATATACAATATGTTTGAATATTTACCTTTTCAGATGCATAATAATCGTTGGTTCCATAATAATTCGCCATTGGAACCGTTATCTTATTCAGTGGATAGTCGGGAGGAGTTATCTGTCCATATACATCTAGATTTCCTTTTGGCCCATAGTCATAAAAGCGAAAAGCTCCTCCTGAGAAACAAATTTTCAAATGATTACTGTATTTTGTTGTAATTTGAAAATGTTAAATAATGACCTACCTGCTAGAACTCCTTGACTATAATGTATTATTGTTTTAAGTGATGTTCCTGAGGCTAATGTGTTTAAAATTCGGGGAAGTAAAGTCTGAAACGAAACCGTAGAATTTGTATTATTTTGCCAGGAATAAATTATTGGTAAAACAAAGGGTTTTCCAATAAGAGGTGTTATTTCAGTAGATGTCACCTTTGAAGCTGTCATTTTTTGACGTTTGGGAAGTAAAAACTACGCAATTAATAAAATTGGAACAATACACGCTTCAACAATGCATTGAAATTATTAAAATTCACTATAAAAATGGAGAAAATTGGTGGTTCGTAAAACTCGAACATTTTTGGGTCGTCGTGAAGCACCTTGTTGGACCGCAATGCAGAAATTGGTGCAAAAATTCGAGCTGTTGGGATAACATAGTGATATGAAGAATAAAACCCGTGCACGTCACTCAAGAACAGCCGGGAATATTGCTGCTGTAGCCGAAAGTGTTGAAGAAAACCCAGGTTTGTCCATTCCTCGTCGTTCTTTGGAATTAGGGATTCCACAAACGTTATTACACTGTATTTTGCATAAAGATTTGGATCTTAAGGCTCATCAAGTTCAGTTAACACAAGAACTCAAGCCAGTCGATCACCAATAACTTCATGTTTTTGCTGATTGGGTCCTTGAAATGCATGTAAATGATCCGGAATTCCATCGAAAAATCATCTTGAGTGATGAGGCAACAAGCAAAATTGTCGCATCTACGGCTCAGAAGACCCAAAAGTTATTGTTGAAAAGCCTCTCTATCCTCAATATGTGACTGTTTGGTGCAGTTTATGGTCCGGCGGAGTCATTGGACCTTACTTTTTCGAAAATGAGGCTGGAGCAACAGGTACGGTGAATGGATTGCGCTATCAAGAGATGATTAATGATTTTTCATGACCGGAATTGGATGGTATTGATCTGGACAACATTTACTTTTCACAAGATGGCACTACGTGCCACACAAGCAACGAAACTATTGATATTTTACGAGAAAAGTTTCCGGACCGTGTTATCTCTCGAAGAGATGATCACAATTGGCCACCGAGATCTTGTGATTTAAAACGTTGCAACTTCTTTCTTTGGGGCCACATGAAAGAGAAGGTCTACGCCAACAACCCAGCGTTGATTCCAGACCTCAAAGATGGAATTCGTGAGGCTATCGAGGACATAAGGCAGCCACTTTGCGATTTGGTTATGGAAAATTTCATGAAAAGGATATGGGCCTATGAGCGTGGTCGTGGTGATCATATGCCTGATGTTATTTTTACTACTAACGACATACCTTCTTCTTTATAATGAAATAAACATCTGATCATTTAAATTAAAAAAATGGCATTTTTCTCTTAATATAAAAATAGCACCTCTTATTGGAAAGCCCTGTACCACAGCTTCTCATGGGGCTCGGTTTTCCGTTGAAAATGCCTCCAGTTGTCTCGTACCATTGACTGCGTTCTCCGATTTTCAAAATCACGTAGCAATGTGGTGTCTTCATTACATCATATGTTTGTTAATTTTTTCTATCTTCCCTTTGACAACTCTGCGTTTCTTCTATCGGTACAGCATTTTCGTTTGTTGACGGATGTATTGCTTCTTTTTCGTCGGATGTATTGTACTGTTGCTTCTTGGTCTTTGGATGTACAGCTTGTGTACGTGATTTCTTTTGGTAACCACTTCTTGACAGTTTTCGCTGAACCAATCACATCGATCATTTTCCGGTCGATGTTCCAAGACCTTTTCCGCTGTGTCTATAATAGGGATGCGACATCGATGCCGATGTTTAAAACAACGATGTTTTCGTTAAACATCGATGTTTCCAAGACGATGTTTTTCTCATATTGATGTTTTTGCGTCGATGTCCCAACCCAATCGATGCTTTTTCTCTGTCATTTCATCAATCTTCGGTCCACCTGGAATATTTGAGATCTCTGGATATAATATGGGGTAAGATGGTCCAGGTACCTGGTTTTCATTTTGGCTCTTGGCTTACGGTGTTCCTGTATGTGATATATGACGTCATTGATTCGCTTTGTAACTCAGTATGATCCCTCCCAATTATGCTGCAACTTCGGAGACCTACCCTTCCACCGTTGTGGGTAATATAGCCACACCAAGTCATCTTGCTGGAAGCCAGTAGAATTTACCTTTAGATCATTCCTGGTCTTCATGCGGTCAGTAGCCGATTTGAGGTGTTTTTGCACTGTCCGATGTATCTGGTTCAACCGTAGCCTTTGCTTACTTGCGCACTCTAAGGTCGTTTGGCGTTTCTCAGGGGGTGCTCAGAGCTTTCTATCACCTATGGCTGGGGCTTTACCCGTCGGCGCATGTTCAGCAGCTCTATCCACCATCAAGAATAATGGGATGTGCCGGTCCAAGTCTTTTTGGTTCTCGTCAACCATCTTGGCCAGGTGTTTATTGAGTGTGCCGTTGCAACGTTCGACCATTCCATCGGATTGGGGATGCAGCGGTGTTGTTTTCGATTTCCGTATTCCCAGCAGCTCAAACATTTGGCCAAAAACTCGTGACTCAAAGCTTTGGCCTTGATCCGAATGTAATTCACAAGCTACGCCGTACATACTGACCCAATTCAACACTAGCTGTTTGGCTACAGTAGTTGCTTCCTGGTTGGGAATGGGGTAGACCTCGGGTCATCTGCTGAAATAATCGACCACAGCTAGCATGTATCGATTTCCCCATTCGGATTCAGGATAGGGTTATGCGATATCAACAGCAACCCCTTCAGGCTGTACTCCCACGTTATAGGTTTGCATTTGTCCTCTCAGTCGACACTTTGGACCTTTGACAGAAGCGCAAATCGTACATCTAAGACGCCAGCCTTCTACGTCTTCTTGAGCGTAGAGCCAGTAGAACCTTCCCCACAATTTCACTAAGGTCTTGTTAACACCAAGATGGCCTCCCGAGGATCCTTCGTGCATTTCCTTAACCACATTGCGGATTTGGCTTTTGGGAAGTATAGTTTGCATCCCATAGGAGCTGCCATCCGCTGTCTCCCATTTCCGCTTGAGTATGCCACCTTCTACCTGAAGGGAATTCCATTGTGTTCAATAACTTTTCAGGGTTGCGCCATGCATAGAAACGTGCTTCCACTCAGATCATCCGGTTGACTCCTTCCATACGATCAATGGTTCGATGTCTTCATCGGCCACCTGGGCATTTTATATTTCCTCCAATGATCAACCTTCATCGAATTCAGCCATTATCACTCGCAGATCAACGGCTGGCCCCTTTTACCCAATCCGTCGACAATGCTTGCCTTAGATAGGCATGGACGACGAGATAGGGCGTCAGCATTTCCATGAACTCCGCCCTACCGATGAACAATTTTGTAGTCATATGACTGCAATTTTTCGATCCGTCTCGCAACTTGCCCCTTGGGGTTTTTGAAGTAAAGCAGCCACCTCAACGATGCATGGCTTGTTCGAAGAACAAATTTCTAGCCATATAGATACTTATGGAACTGCTTGTTGTCCTCTATTATATCCAATAGCTCCGTCCTGTTTACGCAGTATTCCCTCTCACTTTTTGAGAGAGCTTGACCGTAGTACGAGAGGAGTCTTTACTCGCTATCGATTTGTTGGGAGAGTACAGCTCCAATCCCACCGTTGCCCGCATATGCCAGCACGGGCGATTCATACAGCTCCTCCTTCAAGGTCTCAAAGGCTGCCTGGTATTGCTTATTCCAGACATATGGACGATTTTTCTCGGTTAGCTGATGAAGACACTCAGCTATTTTGGCAAAGTCTGAGACGCATCTTCGATAGTAGGTCACCAAATCCATAAAATTTCGTAGTTGGCGCTTTTTGTTTGGTGTTGGCCAGATTTTCACGGCTTCGATTTTCTCAGGGTATATTTTGACCCCTTCTGCTGATATAACGTGTCCCAGGTAATTTACTTCACCTACAAAAGGGGTATACTTGTTGAGACTTAGTTTCAAACTTACCAGTTACATTCGGGAGAACACCTCTCCTAAGTTCCGCACATGCTCTTCGAACGTTCTCCCAATAACAATGATGTCATCTAGGTACACCAAGCAGGTCTTCCAGGACAGGCCTCCTTCCATCAGGCGTTCGAAAGTGGCTGGAGCATTGCAAAGCACATCACAACAAACTGCCACAATCCGATCTCAAACGAAAATGCGATCTTCTCTCGGTCCTTCTTATCGATTTCTATCTGCCAGTAGCCACTCTTGAGATCGAGTGTAGAAAACCCATTTTGCGTCGGCTAACGTGTCCATGATGTCATCGATGCGTGGAAATGGGTAACTATCTTTCTTAGTGATATCGTTAAGCCTCCTTTAGTCGACACAAAAACGAGTGCTTTTATCCTTTTTCTTGGATTGACAGAAGGCTCGATAACACCTTGTTTTTCATGTCCGAGATCAGTGTGCTCACTTCTCTTTGTTTGGCTATAGGAAGACGTCTTGGCGCTTGTCGAATTGGCTTGGCTTCCTGTGTATCTATGACGTGAGTTACTATAATCGTTCGGCCTTGGAAATTCAGGCTTGTTAAGAAGATGTCGCTGTACTTGGTGACCAGCTCAGAGGCTTATTTGAATAACTGCGCTGGTAATTTGGTCTGCTACAATACTATAGACGTGTATTTTTGAGCTTGGTCTGGGTCTTGCCTCCTTTTTCAATGATGATCGTGAGTAGCTTCCAAAGATGTGATGGTGAAAATGGTCTGGCAGCAGCCAATGACTTCTCCCGCTTTGATGCTTGTGGCTGAGTCTGCGCTCTTAAGGACTCTTACCGTCACGTATCTGTTCCTTATAAATCTTACGAGGCTTCGTTCTGCAATCAAACTGCGCAAAGCTGACGTCTTCGTTTGCTCTATCAGATGAGATCGGTAGTCTGCGAAATCTCCATCAAGCTTGGCATATACAATGCTCTCGGAAGATTTCGGTACATCACTGTCGACATCTACTGCCACATTCATTTTGGGAATTCAGACGCTGGGATTCTCCATCAAGACTTCGACCTTCCGCCATTTTAATACTCGTTTGCCCAAATCCAACGTGAATCCATGTGGTCGCAGAAAATCCATTCCGAGAATGCAGTCATCCATAATGTTCGCGACCAAAACGTTATGTCGGAACGTAAGGTCTCCCAACTGTATCTGGAGATTGACCTCTCCATGGAACGGTGTAGCTTCTCCCGTAGCTGTCCGTAGTTAAAAACTCCTACCTTTGTGAAGTAGTTGTTGCCCCTTAGGTTTGGTAGGATATTCGATCGGGTTGCACCAGTGTCGATTGTCAACTTGACCCAGAAGGCATAAGTCTGACACGGAAGGCATAAGTCTTCTGGCGATATCAATCCACCTAGCCAACCTCTGCCCCACGAAGTTGGCCCCTTCAGTTTGAAGGGCATCCATTCTGGTCTCCTGACTCGGTCTGGATCTCCTCCACCCTGGACAATAACTTAGTTTTCATCACTTCTTGCAGTCTCTTTGCAGGTGCCCCTTCTCACTGCAATTCCAGCATCTAGCCGCACCATTTACCTGCGGCTCTCGCTCAATTTCCATGCCCTCATACCTGCACTCGTCGGCCAATACCTCGCGAACCCGGGCAGGGGTACGAGTCACATTTTTCACTGCCTCAAAGTTCAGACTATAAGCCAATGCGTCCTTAACCGTTTGCTTTTGAGCAAAACGCACGGCTTGTTGCAATTCCTTGTCCTTTATTAGGCTGATGAATGCTTCTGTTGCTGCGTCATATTGATGTTCCGGATCGTATGCTGGGTAAGCCAAAAGTGTCAGTCGCTCGATGTCTTGAGCTAGCTGCTGTAGGGTTACACCAAACTTCTGCATCCGATGCTATAGCTCTGACCGATAAATCTGCTTTAGATGATCATCTCCATAACGCATGTCGAGCGCATTCATTGTAACAGCCGAGTTTGAGTGCAACTTTACGGGATTAATTTGCAAAAGCTCGGCAGCTGGGCCTCTTAGAGCAAGAATTAATGCAGTTGCTCGCTTTTGCTCATTCCAGTGATTTGTCCTAGCGGCAGCTCCAAACTGGTTTTTGTTAATGCTCTAGACCGTTTGCCCGTCAAATATTGGTGCTTTCACATTTCTGGATGTGCGTTGCGCTGCGGTTATAAGCGGCGCTGGTGAGGTTGTTACTACTGCCTTTGCTGCTTCCAATTCCTTTTAATATTAAGTAAATTTGATGAAAATCAAATTGTATAAACGGAAGTTATAGCCATTTGAAATTTCTCCAATGACAACGACAATAACACATGATATTGGCCTTTTATGGACTTTCCATAGAATCAATCACTGCTGTTTTGATTTGATCTTCTTAAACTTTTCAAATAAGATCAATCACATTAATATTTTTGGGTATTCGTGATTTGAGTGATTTTTGTTGGCTTGCAACAAAATGGCGACCGTTGAAAATAGAAAAACAATGGATTTTCTTTTAAACGTGCACATCTCTTTGACATATTTCGTGACTTTATTCGTTGCTGAGAAGTTAAGCACAAAACCCTTCTGACATGAGCGTAGGTCTGTATACCTTTTCCTTGACGCATTTAATTTGGTAAACCTTTTCCTTGACGCATTTAATTTGGTAAACCTTTGCCTTGATGCATTTAATTTGTTTGATCAGACCACCGAGCTCAGCTTTTATTTCGGTTGACTATTTTCGCAAATCTGCCTTCAAATCAGTTGACTGTTGTTGCAAATCTGTCTTAGTTTCGTTTGTCTGTTGGTCTGGCTTTGTTGATTGCTCCTCCAGCTTCTGTGCGATGTCTCCCTTGATTTCGAATGCTTGTTGGTCCAGCTTCTGGTCTAGCTTTGATAAAAGTTCATTTAGCTTCGCAGTTAAACTGGATGAAGGTTTTTGCTGCTCTTACTGCATCAGCATCAACATTTGCATCAGCGCATTTTCTGGTTCCTTTAATTTTGATGTTTCTACTTCTCCCCCCTCTGCGCCTTCTTCCGCATTTGAGGGCGCACCCAAATCCAGATACCCGCCTTCTGATTCAATCACGTCATACCAGCGCGCCATCAGTGTGGGCTTTGGTACCTTGGGTGGCTGGATTTCGCTGTTCTAATTCTTCCTTAAGCTCTGAAATGGTCAACTCATAAATTTTTATTGTTTTGGCTCTTTTTTTCCACCAATTACCAAGTTAAATTTCACTATTGAGCACTTTAAATATGTTTAGAAGTTTTCACTTTCAAAGTTTTTTATCCCACTTCTGACACCACTGTCGCGTGTTGCAATTCGCGGCCGATAAGATTTATGTCCCAGGTAAGTGAAAACGCACTGTCTTTTAAATTAAGTTAAAAGTGTTTATTTACTAAGAATTCACAACAATTAATTTCACTATTTTAGGAATCGCTTTAATTTACTTTCCACTTGCCTATCAATTTATGTTTCAGCTCTCCTCAAATGTATCACAAAAATCTTTTACTTCACTATCAATCAATATAACCTTCGATTCGCGCTCCGCTCTTATCGCAAGTTTTACTGTCACTGTTTTACTATGACTACACCTCCCATTCATTCAGCTCGGCTTTATATAGGGTCTGCAGTCATTCAATCAGTTTTTCGTATACAAGCGAATGTTTTGACAGGAACTACCTGGGATATTCAAGAAATTCTGAATACCCGCAGGGACGTCACTTGCTTACTTTCAGATATTGATCATGGATCTACTTGGTCCATTCTTGTGCTTTCGAGTACATGCTTTTGACGTCATTTCGTTTACTTTTCTTGATTACTTCTTTTCAATCAATATTGATCATTATGTTTACAGTAATTGCGACAGTAGTTCGCAGAATTGTGTGAACAGGTAACGATATATATATATATATATATATATATATATATATATATATATATATATATATATATATATATATATATATATATATATATAGATATATCAAACACGACCACATAATTAAAATGGCTTCACCTTACTTGAATATGATCCGATTTCAATGAAATTTTGTATGCTCAAGGACTTAATGCTAATCCATTTAACTGTGAAATATTAAGAAGTCTCCAGACGGTCACTTATTCAACCAGATCTACCATGTTTTCAAACGTAAACGAGTCACCCAGCATTCTCAACACGCCGTGGTGCTTTCTGTGATTCGGACTACTTTCTTATATGGGTCAAGTCCTGATGCCGCAGCTCCAAGTGTTGTAAACAAAGAGCATCAGTTACTCCAAAGTACTAGATAAGTCATAATGACATCAACACCATATGGAAGACAGTATAAGATGCGGTAACAGAAACAGCCGAGGAGGTCTTGGGGCACCAGCGAAAGTAAAGTATGAATGACTGGTATGACGAATAATGCAATGAAGCGATTAAAAAAAGGAACCAGGTGGACAAAGAATACATTCAGCGACTAGCTTGGGCTAAAGAAGAGCAATATAAAAGCCTTCGACGTCAAACTAAAAAAAATTGCTGGAGAGAGAAATGACTGACCATCAACACCGAAATCCAACAGAATGATGAAAACATGACTCTAAATGAAATCAAATGGGCGTATGCCTCTATCAAACAACTAAGAGATGGCTTCAATTCACAAACAAGTCTTTGCAAAAGTGTACAGGATGTAATCATAGGCAACCCACTCTAAATTAAAAACAAGTGGCTGCCATATTTTCAGATGCTTTTCACTGCGTCCCAAACAACGGCTGAAGCTGTGAGCATTCCAGGAGCAGAACAAGAGGTGCCAGACTCACCACCAATCAGAGACGAAGTACAGGCGGCAGTACAGGACTCCAGAAAAAATAAGGCTCCTGGAATAGATGCAATGCCAGAAGAACTACTTCAGAGTGGGGGTCACCATCCAAATAACCTTCTGCATCGACTAACATGCAGAATATGGTCAGAACAGCAGATATCAGAGGAGTGGTGAAAAAGTATAATATGTCCTGTACACAAAAGACGGGAGACATTATGGTGTGAAAACTATAGAGGCATCGCTCTACCATGCAGAACTTCTAAAATGCTCTCCAAAATAACGGAAAGAAAACTAAAGAAGTTCTACGAAAGTATTATAGGAAAGGATCAGGTAGGCTTACAAGAAGGACAATCGACCAAATATTCTTAGTCGTATCCTGCAGACAACCCACCCTATTCTTACTTTGCCCTTATTCAGAAATTGCTCGGCGTCCTTTTCGGTCAACTCAATGATGTCCATGCGTTTTTCCCTGTGGTTTTCTGGTGTCAGCCTCACTTTGTTTTTGCCCCAGCTAGGGAACCCCTTTCTGATGGCCTCTTCTACCTCGGGGAGATCCGTAACGCAGTCAATGTTTTTATTTCTATCGTTGCCGTGAGCTCGGTAGTTACGGCGAAGAGCAGTGCGCCTTCAATGTTTCAAATGCTTTGGCTATGTTCACACCTCACAAATGTGCAAAGGACCCAATAGGAGTTCCCTATGGTACGAATGTAGTGAAATGGGACATACAAGAAAAGAATGTATAAAGGAGGCGAAGGTAAAACAATAAATTCGATGACCTGTCTCTTGCAGCTAAAGCTACACTGCAGCTCAACCACCCAAAATTTGCTCGAATAGATTGCAAGGGACATGAAAGCCGACTTTATGCTGCTGAATAAGCAACACCATGATAAAAATTTGGCATCATGGTATCCTGATCAAACTAGTATTGTCGCCATCCTGGTTTGAAATAGTGATTTCCAGGCGGAAAGCTCTGAACAGGGGGATGGTTTCGTGTGGGTTCGACGGTCGAGTACTAACTTCTTTATTGTGTATTTAACGCCGAACGAATCGATATCATCCTTCCAAGCCAAGCTTAATGCTTTAGGCGGCACTGTCTCGAACGCAGACAGCAACGTGCTTGTTGGGGGAGACTTCAACGCTAGAGCAGTTGAATGGGGATTGCCTCAAACTAAGCCACGGAGAAAACCAAGTCTCTAAATAGCAGCCACGATGGCACTTGTCGGACTAAGCCCTGAAAATGCACCAACTTTCCCCCTTATTGGCTGTGAAAAAACCATGCCTGACGTGACATTCACCTTGGATTCCTTAGTATAGGGGATATATAATTGGAGAGTACTAGAGAAATACTCAACCAGTGATCATCAGTGTATTCTGCTTGAGATCAGTGATGCTGTCTCCCGATGTCCGTGCTCTCGGCTTTCTACAATGCGGTGGAACATCGGAAGGATGGACGCCGGAAGGGTCATCAAGTTGCTCACAGCAGGTGCCCGGCTGCAGGGAGATTCACTGGGGATGGAATAACTGGCAGCTCAAGACGTGGTGAACTCATCTATCGAAATCATCACGATTGCTTGCAACACTTCTATGCCCCGTTGAAAACTCCGCCGCGGCAAGCCCTCAGTGTACTGGTGGTCAATTGAAATCGCTGAAAAGCAAAGGGAGTGCCATAAGCTTTGGTGTGAGGCTCGACGGGCACAGAACCATGATGAGGCATGCAACTGGGAAGCAGCATATAAGTCGGCCAGGAAATCGCAAACTGATGAGCAACAGCAAGGCTCGCTGCTGGCTCGCGCCTCATGGAAAATGTGAACAAGAACCCGTGGGGCCTTGGCTACAAGCTAATTATGCGGAAGCTTGGTGCCCTACAGAAACATTGTACACATGATGCGGAGAAGCTGGAGGAGATAATGCGGGCACTCTTCCCCGACAATCCCAATCGTATTGGCGTTGTCCGTGGTGAAACAACAGTCGAGTGTAAACTCTTCAAACATTAGGAACTGGAAGAGGCAGTCCTTTCACTGAAAGCGAGGAAGGCTCCAGGTCCAGATGGTGCTCCAGCTAAGGTGTTGCAACTTGTCTATCACTATTGTCCTGACTTACTGCTCAGTATATTCAACGCTTCCCTAAGGCGCGGGGTTTTCCTGGTACGATAGAAGTTGGCGAGGCTATTGCTGATCAGCAAGGGAAGGCGGAACCCTGGATCGACGTCTATGTACCAACCGTTATGCATGCTAGACACAGCTGGGAAAGTGCTAGAGAAACTCATCAGGGGAAAACTCACTGACGTGACGCATAATGCTTGAGAACTATCTCCTCCGTAGTAAGGCTCTATAGCCAAAGGTTCCACCATTAATGTGATTCCAGAGGTGGTGAGCGTGGTCCAAAAAGAAGGAGCATATAGCCACACTAAGCGACGGATCGTTCTGTTGATGACACTCAACGTTAGGATGGCCTTCATCTTCACTAGATCAGTGGATGTTCAGGATACGCTGGGAAACCCAAAGCTTGTTCCAGAATATGTAATGCGGCTTTTAAGGGACTTCCCGAAGGACCGAAGCCTTTATTACAACACGACACAGGGCCAACAAAGGACGGAAGTTACATCGGTTATTGCCGAGGGATCTATCCTTGGTCGAGACCAATCGAACGTTTCTTACGATGGGCCACTGAAACTTGAGATGCCAGATGAGTCAAGCTTGATTGGCCATGTGGGTCATGTTGCGGCTTTGGTTACTGCACACACCATTGGACAAGCGCAACTTAGACTATGTAGACACATGCGGGGAGTGAGATACTGGATGACTACTCACGGGCTCAGTTTGCCTCTGAAGAAAATTGAAGTGGTCATTTTGACAAAAACGAGAATCACTGGAGACAAAAACGAGAATCACTGGAGTAAGGATGATCAGTATTGGAGACATACTAATCGGATCGAAGCCAGCGGTGAAGTACCTGGGGCTACTGATCGACTCGAAGATGAATTTCTCGGCACAAATCAGGGCAACAGCTCAAAATTTTGCTCCGAAAGAAAGAATGGAAGAAATTCGGCTACCCAAAAGAACATTCACAGGTAAAACACAAAGTAGATATCCAGCGGGAAGACCAAGTACTCAATGGGAAGATACGATAGAAGCTGATAGCAGATCCTTGTTGGAAGTAAACACATAGCGGACAAGGTCATAGAACCATGATGATTGGCGGCGATTGATCCTGGGGGCCAATCCCAGCGTAGGCATTCGCGTCATAGATGATCATGAAGAAGTTTAAGGGTATACCATTTCAATTTTATGAAGGAAAATATAAAACTTACAGATCATACTATTACTAACAAAGATGAGTAAACTTTGATTTCTGAGGTATTTGTTGCCCTTGTACTCATTAAGATCTACCTCCGTATTTTTTCAGTTTGTTCAGCTCAAAGATGTCCAATCACGAACGGAGTCGCCAATCTGGAGCCTCTGAAGTAAATCCTGACTTTTTAATTCCAGATTCTAAGAGTTTTATCAGACCTTTCATTTGACTCGACTAACTTTATTAAAAAATAATTTTTTTAGAGGTTACTTCAGTCTAACGCGGGAGCCTCCTTAAGAACATTTGAAATTCGCGATGAGACTAAATTTGCTGAGAGATCCTTTGAAGCTTGAGCAGTTTCTGAGAAAACTTGCTATAATAATAGAGACAGGACGTGAAACTAGTAGGTACTTATGAAGTTCATTTCACAGTGACCAATTTATTATTTGTAATTACATATCTTTTGTCCTCAATTCCATCCCAAATATTTACTGTATTAAATATGCTAAAAACACTTTAGAGGTACTTACCGTATTAAATTCTTTAATATTGAAGCCACTCGGAATAAAAAACAAAGCTGTCTCACATAATCCATTTTGAACTGGCGGTATGGAGCATATTAATTCTAACAATGATTTCCTCAATTGATCGTCCATAATAATTTCATTTCCAGAGAATAAGAAGGCGATATCCTGGGAATTGATAACATGTGTTCATTGTACACAACATTCATAAAAGTTACCTCGATAGGAAATAAGGCCATCAGGGCAGCAAATCTAATAGGACTTAACATATATTTTGTGTATCCAATTGGTGCAAAATTGAACACTGCTGCAACTCTCTTGTTGTATTCCGGTCGGAGAGAAAAAAGGACAAAAGTTGCTGTTCCACCCAACGAATGTGTAGCTATATGTAAATCATTTGGATTGCGGCTCACATATCCTTCGTCAGCTACAGAGATTGAATCAATTAAATGTGTAGTTAGTCTGTGTTGATTAGTTACCTTTTTTACAATAAATAAATTCGATAAATGCTGGAAGATCGTAAATACCCATTTCATGCCAACTAAAATCCCAAAAAGGTGATCTCGAATTTATAGAGTAGTTCATGTGAGCTTTGGAAAACTCAGTTCCTCGTAGGTTTCCCATCCATACATCATATCCAGCATCAGCAAGGACATATGCTGTTAAATAGAAAATTAAATTTTATTGGATGGGTGTCTGTCTATGAATTGACTTAGATTGAGCCCATTAATTACATCTCTAATTTATAAGTATAAGCCATCCATACTGGCTTAATCGATTTTACTCTAAACTTAACGGAAGTCATTTGAGACGTTGGCTAATTAAAATCATATTATTGTCTATAAAACAATAACATGGTAGCAGAGCGTAGTCCGATTTGAGAGGACCAACGTTTTTTCAAGAAGATTGAGCGAAACAAATAGTATTTTTTTGAAGAGATTTTCTCGAAACTTGAAGGTGATAGTTGCTGGAATTTTGATGACTGACAATCATGGAATTTCAAGGTATTGAGAAGTTAAAAGGTTCGGAAAACTGGAATATTTGGAAATTCATGGTGCGCAATTTATTGCGAGCAACTGAAGGAGCATACGAAGTGAGTATTGGAGAGTTGGTTCAACCGGTGCTGGCAGCTAATGCTAATGTGGTTGCAATTGATGCTCACAATGCGGCAATGAAAATTCGGGATAAGGCAGATCACGCCGGTTGTCAAATCATCATCAAGACAATTGATTCGAGTGTCATGACGTTGATCGTCGCTTGCGAGACTGCTCATCAGATGTGGAACAAATTGCATGGTATTTATGAACAACAAACAAGGCAAGCCGTTCATTCAGTTCAGACTAAGTTTTTCAGTTTTGAGATGAATTTACAGATGATATGATAAATCATATTGCTAAATTTAAAGGTTTGATTCTACGCATGCAGTAGTTGAAAGTTAAGCCCGACGAGTCACCTTTGATGGTCAAGTTGCTGGACATGTTGCCTGACAGTTTCGAAAGTTTCAGGCAAGCTTGGTGGATGATGATCAGCAGACCCTCGATAACCTGATCAACTTGTTGACATCTGATGAGCACAGGTGGAAACTTCGACAAGAAAAGGAGAACAATCTAACGGCACTGATGGCAACCAAGTTGAAAATCCAGTTCAAAGGGGCAAGTGGAAGTCAACAAGGTGCAGCTGATAAGCAGGCCAAAGATGATGTCAAGTCCAACCAGAAGGGGAAGAAGTCGGCTTGTAAGTGCTACGGTTGTCACAGAACTGGTCATTTTAAAAGAGATTGTCCTAACAGGAAGAAGAAGAGTGATGGGACGTCTGAAAGTAAGGGTTCGTTAGCGTTCATTAGCAAAGTGTTCAGTGTGGAAGGCAAGAACGAAGCCTTGATCATTTATTCTGGTGCGACAGACCACATGACCTTCAAGAAAGAGTGGTATTCATTCTTTGAGGCCTTCTTTATTCAATCAGAGATTCGTATCGGAAATAATTCTGTGATGAGTGCTTTTGGAAGAGGAAATTTTGACTTTGAGGCGCATGTGAATAGCCGTTGTACTTCTTGTCACATGGAAAACGTGTTGTATGTTCCGGAAGCTAGGAGAAATTTATTTTCGGTTACGCGTGCACTGGACAAACGTATGACTTTTAGCTCATCTAAAGATAGCTGTGAATTCCTGCTTGATGGTGTTGTCAAGGCTCAAGGTATGCAATCTGGTCAGCTGCTCATAATAATGCTCAAGGTAAAAGAACCGGACACTTGCTGTGTGAGTGAGGATAATCTGGCGGTCAAGGACTCTCTTCAAGTCTGGCATGAGCATTTAGGTCATCAGAATAAAAGAAATCCCCGTTGGCAGCACTAGTCGGAAAGGTAAATTTCTCGTATGTAGCGTAAGGTTTCGGAAAAAAAATTTGGCCTGCCTACTACTTAACTTCTTACTGCAATTTCGGTAGCACTACATGGGTTTTTAGTAACGAAAAGGATCTGCCGCCGTTTTTGTATGGAGACACCCCATAGAGGCGCAAATATTTTGCCAATTAAATTGAGTTACACACGTATGGATCACATATTGAAAATCGGCGGGTAGTAAATTGTTATAAACATATTTATACTCGTTTCGCCCTTCTCACATTTGCTGTTTATACATTTCATAGTGGCTACCACACAAAGGTGATAACTTGTCGGCTTTAATAGCTCAAATAGTTAATTTCAAAAGATTTCCATAAAAGTTTAATCAGCACTTGCATTGCCATTAATATATACATTTTCAATTTTTTTCTGAACTATGAGGGCCGTCATTTCGATTTTTATTGAAATCGGCTGCTAAGAATATTAAGCTGTAAATTTTTAACTTTTTTATTTGTCATTCGATTTGCATAATTAAATTAAATTAACTTGCCTTAATAACTTATAATTTCAAGTTTCAAAGGAATCTGTTGAGAATCTTGGCTGCTAGAGGGCTACAGAAATAAAAAAAATTGCTTGCCGCCCCCCTGTATGGGAAGACCCGCCTGTATGGAGAGACCCCCCTTAAATACCTTAAAATATTTTCTTGCACTGCAAATTTCAAGAGGCACCACTTTTGACCTACGTCGAAAATTTCCTCATTCTAGCTCATGTGGTTTGCGAGAAAACTTGTTATGACGCACGAACAAACGGGCGGACGGACGGACAGACAGACAAGTCGCGATTCTATAATTTTTTAGGGTATTGTTAAAAATATTTTACAATATCTCAAAAATGATCTGGTTTATAAGTTCTTTCAAGTAAAGTCATTTAAAACGTTTCAATGAAAAATATTCATTATTTCAGTTGGCACTAAAATAGCGAATTGCGCTTGCCTTCAGACCTTTGGGGGCCGCCATTTTGAATGCATGCATTTGATTTTGGATTATTTTAAATCTTTGTATGCTAGGACCTCACCAATCAATGTACTATCTCGTTCAAATAGGAGTTTCAGTCTAGACAGGGCAAAATAATTCAATTTTTAAAGAAAATGGCAGCTAAAAATATTAGGCTTTAAATTTTCGACTTTTTTATTTTTCATTCAATTTTAATAAAGAACATAGTAAAGAAATTCATAATCTCAAGTTTCATCAAAATCCGTTGGAAAATGTGACCGCTAGAGGGCCACAAAGACATGAAAAAAACGCATATTTAAACGGCCGCCATTTTGAAATTTGCACATGCATGATCACCAAAATATCAAAGATTGTAGGTCTAAGTAATGTCTATCTTGAAACCAAGTTTCATATATGTCGGATCAAAATTGCGACTTTTAGAAGCCTTTGAAGTTTTGAGTTTCAACTGGCCGCCATTTTGTTTTTTGCAACCTGACCTCCAGTTTTTTTACGTAATTCTTTAGATACTTATAATTTCTATTCAACTGCCGAGTTTCATAAAAATCTGTTGAAACCTTTGACCACTATTACAACAACAAAATTTTGCACGTTTTTCGACCTTTGAGCGGCCGCCATTTTGTTTCTGCCGTACCGACTTTGGATTTTTTATTGTGAAATTCATCACATACATCAATGAACCTTCGTACCAAATTTCATCCAAATCGGAGCTATACTTTGGTCAGAACAGAAATCACGATTTTTCGTCTAAAATGGCCGCCATTTTGTTTTTGATCGGCCGATATAGCTGGTTCACGAACTTAACCGAGATAATAACCCAATACACCTTTCCTGAAAATTTGGTGAAAATCGAAGCAAAATTGCAACCTCTAGCGTGGTCACAAATTTCGTTATATCCCATATATATATATATATATATATATATATATATATATATATATATATATATATATATATATATATATATATATATATATATATATATATATATATATATGTATGATGCTCTCCGCAATAGGTAAATTTCTCTCGAGAAATTTACCTAAAAAGTTGTGAAGATACGCAAGAATCACGGAATTGAAGTGCAATAGGACGACGAATTCTATGGAGCTTGTGTAGAAGGTAAACAACATCAAGAACCGTTCAAGTCACGTCAACAGCGTTCACCTGTGCAAGGAGAAGTGATCCATGCTGATGTCGGTGTTTCACTTGGCCAGGAGTCTATTGCTGGTGCCAGGTACTTTGTCTGCTTTACGTGTGACTATTCAAGATTTCGTATGGTTTACTTCTTGAAGGAAAAATCTGAGGTGTTTGACAAGACCAAAGAAATGTTGCAGCTGGTGAAGACTCGACGAGGTCGACCGATAAAGGTGCTCCAGTGCGATGGAGGAAAGGAATTTGACAACAAGAAGATGCGAAAACTCATGGATTCCGAAGGTACGAAAATTGTGATTACGAATCCTTATACGCCTCAGCAGAACAGTTGTGCTGAACGATCAAACCGGACAATTGTTGAGCTAGCACTAACCATGCTTGTAAGCAAGGATCTGCCGAAGTTTTGTGGGCTGAAGCTGTCAACGCTCCGGTCTACATTCTCAACCAAACTGGTCCAAGCTTTTTAGAGGGCAAAACTCCGTGCGAGTTGTTCGTTGAGAAGAATGTTCATTTGAACAGGTTTCATATTTTTGGAACCACAGGCTGGGTGATGGTGCCTAAAGAACGTCGGAAGAAGTGGGATGCTAAGGGCGTCGAGGCAGTTTTTGTTGGGTATTCGGAAGACATCGATGGTTTTCGGGTGTGGAAGAAGGATACAAAGCAGGTGATCCGAAGTTGTGAGGTAGTTTTTGGTCCAGAGCATTCCTCTAAAATTCTAGCTTTGTTTCCTGTTGAAGAAATTGAAGATCCTGTCGAGCCCCGCAATTTTCCCAGAGTCCTGAGCTCATCTGAAGCTCCGCACTTGCCAGAGGTCCCGGATCCTGTATTGTCTGTCGTTCCTGCTGAACCGAAAATTGAAGAAACTCCTAAGGCTGCAAAAGATACCCCTCAACGATGTCTTTGAGATAGAAGTAAACTTCAGAAACCTGTGAAATTGAGTGAAATGTTTCTTGCAGAGTTGAAAGAACCTCGAGACTACAAAGAAGCCATGAAGTCATGAAGTCGGGTAATCGTGAACATTGGAAAGCTGCGATGAAAGTCGAAATGTCTTCACTGAAGAAAAATTCAACCTGGGTTTTAACGGTGTTACCTCCAGGAAAGATGACAATTGCTAATCGCTGGGTCTATCGTATTAAACGAGATGCAGAAGGAAAGGCTTGTCGCTACAAAGCTAGGCTTATTGCAAAGGGTTATAGTCAACAAGAAGGTATTGATTATCATGAAACTTTCAGTCCCGTAGCTCGACTTGATACTATCAGAGCGATTCTAAGTCTTACTGCCAAGGAAAGTCTGTAGTTGGCCCAATTTGATGTGGAGACGGCATTCCTTAACGGTGTTTTGACTGAAGAAATATACATGGATCAACCTGAAGGTTTTAAAGATGGTTCTGGTCGTGTGTGCAAGTTGATTAGAAGTTTCTACAGACTAGAGCAATCTCCGAGGTGCTGGAACAACCAGTTCAAGGAGATTCTTATCAAGTTTGGTCTCGTCCAGAGTGAAGCTGATCCATGTCTTTTCTTTTGTATGTCTGGTGAAGGTAAACTGATCATTGTCTTTTATGTTGATGATGGCCTGGTTGCTGCAACACAGAAGAGTGTGATTCAAGGGTTCCTGAGGAAGCTCTAGATGGAGTTCAATATCACATGTGAACCGCTTGGCTATTTCCTGAATATACTCATTGAGCGTGAAGAAGATGATTAAATCCGTTTGATTCAGGAGGTGTACGCGGAAAATCTTCTTAACAAGTTCAACATGGCTGAAGCCAATGCGGTTTCAACGCCCATTGACAAGTACATGCAGTTGGAAGAGAAAACTGGTTTGAGAACATCTGCTCCTTACCGTGAAGTTGTAGGATGTTTGATGTACTTAGCTGTTGCTACTCGTTCTGACATCGCGTTTGCAGTCAATTATGCGTCGCAGTTCTTGGAAGATCCGGAATATGTTCACTGGTTGCTGGTAAAGAGAATCCTGAGATACATCAAAGGGTCTACGTAAGTTGGTATCAGGTACGAGGCTGGTTCCAAAGGAAGTGTCTTGAAGGCCTTCAGTGATGCAGACTATGCTGGTCAATCGGATACTTGTCGGTCTGTTAGTGGAATCGTTTTCATGCACAGTGGAGGACCGATATCCTGGGCTAGCAGACGTCAAGAGTGTGTGTCTCTATCCACAACTGAGGCTGAGTATGTCGCTGCTAGTGAAGCTGCCAGGGAATCTGTGTGGTTGTCTCGACTGTTCGCATGAGTCTCTCCTTTAGACAACATTCCAATTCTTTTGTGGACAATCAAAGCGCAATCAAGTTAGCGAAGAATCACGAGTTCCACAAGAGGACCAAACACATTGAAGTGAGGTATCATTTCATTCGAAAGGAATTGCAGGATGGGTTGAATATTCAATATGTTTCAAGTGATCAACAACTTGCTGATATCCTGACGAAGCCACTGCCATGTCTGAGATTTGCTAATCTACTTTCTGCCCTTGGAATGATCTGATATGATTTTGAATTTGAATATAGTTTGTTATTGAAAAATTGAAATATCGTGTTTTAGAGGAAGTATTTATGTAAAACGTTGATATTTTCAATTCAAAATTATGTTCCTTTAACCTAATGCTACAACTGTCATTTGTCACTCTGTTCACTTCTGTCAATCAGTCTGTCAATAAGCATTGTGTTAAAACATTAACTAATCAAAATCATATTATTGTCTATAAAACAATAACAGTTAAATTTTGATAGTAATATATAGCTTATTCAATAGGAATGAAGAGGAAAAACAGCAACTATAAATTGAAGTTATCGAACTATATAGTCCATTGTATTGTGGTAACAGTGATATTACAAGATGTTGAAATAAAAAGAACCCTGTATTGATGAACATGGTGTAAACCCACGCGGCAATTGATTGTCTACACAATGGTAATGTTTCGGCGTCTTCAATGTTCGGCATCAAAACGATACATGCGTCTTTGATTAACGTTTTCGGCATAATCTATATCGGGCTCAACGGATTATGGGCCCAGAAGGGTGATCCACAAATTTAACATTTTAGTGTTGCGCACGTGTTCACATAAAATGTCGTAATTTTCAGAGCAGAATAACATTGAAAAGCTGAACGCAGTGAAAATTATCATACATGGAGCTTCGCAATGATGAATGCTCGCGAATTTCATGGAATGGATGGGTGCGTTAGGGAACCCGTGAAGGAAACCGATCCTGAAAAATTGAAAAGGGCTAAAGCTCGAATAGCCTTGGCAGTCGACGAATAACTTTTTTAGGGTTTTGTAAAATAATTTAACAAAACCCTACTAGTTTCGCGACCTGTCTGTCCGTCTGTCCGTCCGTCCGTCCGTGTGTCACAGCACTTTTTCTCGCAAACTACTTAAGCTAGAAACATCAAATTTTGCATGCAGATGTAAAATGGTGCCCTCTTTAAAGTTCAACTACAAAAAATTTTATAAGGTATTTAAGGAGGGGTCTCCCCATATAGGGGAGTGGCCCCCGAAAAAAAAATTTCATCAAAGGTAGCCGATATGGGTATCAAATGAAAGGTCTTGATGAGAACTTTTCAAAACAGGTCTTAGTTTGATACTTTCTGCTTCGAGGGACGCACAGGGAGGGGAAGTACACGGAAAATTTGTGTCCCCCTCCCTCGCAATTGGACACCTGTGATCCGAAAAATCTGAAAAAAATTATGGTGGTAGGTGTTTATGAGTACAACAACAACAAATACCTTAGAAGTCGAAATTCACTCAACTTTGTTAATAATAGTATGATCTTCGAGTTTCACATTCTCCCCAATAAAATCGCATCGGTACCCTTAAACTGAACGAAATTTACGATATTTAGGTAGTCCTACTAATTATTCTTAAATTTTGTAAGTTTGATGAAAATCAAATCATATACACGGAAGTTATAGCCATTTGAAATTTCTCCAATTACAACAACAATAACACATTATTTTGGTATTTTATGGACTTTCCATCCAATCAGTCACTGCAGTTTTGATTTGATCTTTTTGAAATTTTCCAATAAGGTCAATAACATTTATATTTTTGAGTATTCATGATTTAAATGATTTTTGTCGGTTTGCAACAAAATGGCGACCGTTGAAAGTAAAAAAACAATGGATTTTCCTTTGAACGTGCACATCTCTTTGACATATTTCTTGACGTTATTCATTGCTAGTGACTGCATTTCTGAGAAGTTGAGTACAAAACCCTTCTGACATGAGCGTAGGTCTGTTTACCCAACTTGTGTTCATATACAAAATGATGATTCCACGCGTAAAATGTAGAAGGCATTAAGTCGTTGTTCAGCAACTATATTTTGACGTGCGAAATTACTTTACACGATCAACGCTAACTTCATGGTGAGTCTACATAGACATGACCGTCTCTTCAAATATCTTGTCAAGCAAAAGCCTGACATCATGTTTATTACTGAAAGCCACCTCAATTAATGGCACTTCATGACATTTTTCTTCTTCTTAGCACTACAGCTGTTACACCAAATAACAAAAATACTTGTTCCTCAAATATCCGTGCGATTGTTTTACCGTGTGCTTGGCGGAGCAGGACGATACGCGGGAACTTGCTATAGTAATCCACGACTGAATATGTAGCAATTCTCTTGGGTTGACGGAGGTAAGAGCCCTATCAAATTGGCAGATATTATCTTCCAAGGCTCCTTCACCTGGCGTTCTCTAGAAACCATCGGGCCATACGGGCATCTTCGTTCCACTTTAGTCAAATGACAGATCTGGAATCTTGTAACATCTCGTTTAATATCTGCTCTCATTTTAGGGCAAAAGTACTTTTGTAGCACACGGCGTATGTTCTGTCAGCTCCCATATGAGCCGCCCTTGGATGGTCGTGACACTATCAGAGTACCTTCTCCTGCTCTCCCTTTGGTATAACCCGTTTGCATCTATTGCCACTTAAGTCTAGGTATCTGCCCGTGAGATGCTTCCACAGTTGCTCGTTTTCAATCCTCCAGTCCCGAAAGTTCTGTGGCTCAGTCTTCACGTCAAAAATCATTCTTTTCAGCTATTTATCACCACTGCTCGTCGGAAACTGAGCGTGATAATGCATATGGTACGAGATACTCTTTCCCTTTCTACGAAGGACGTTGAAGTCGAACAGCATATTTCGCAAATCTTCCATCTGGATCCTCTCGGTTGTTTAACCAGACCAACGAATGGTGATCTTTGATCACACTAAATTGAGTCCCTTTTAAATAAGGGCTCAGTTTTTCTACTGCCTACAGCACCACTCAACATTCATTTTCAGTGGTCGAGTGCCTCTTCTCAGCATTTGCAAAGCTACGACTGAGGTGGCAGACTACCTTCTCCCCCTCCGCATCTTCTTGACTCAACACTGCCCCCAACCCTGTGTCGGACGCATCGGTCTGCACTTTGAAGGGCTTGGTGTAATCAGGGCAGGTAAAGATTGGTGCTGTGGATAGCTTCGTTTTACAATGCAGAAAAGCTTCCTTGCATTCGGTAGTCCACACAAATCTTGATTTTCCCTCAGCAAATCAGTCAATGGAGCGGTTGCGTGACATGATCCGGTATAAACCGATGGTACTACGATATCATGCCCAAAAATTGCCACACTTTCTTCGCATTTGTAGGTTGTGGGATGTTCAGCAAACAATTTACCTTATCTGCTTCTACATTTAGCCCCCTGTGATCCACCACATACTCTAGATACTTAAGTTGCGCGTGACATAATAAACATTTTTCGCAAGATACTCGAAGTCTCACCTCACGCAACCGGCGTAGCATTTCTCGAAAAACCTCTATACGGTTCCTGAACACTGGGATAATGAAGATCACATCATCTAGGTAGACGAATACGTAAAGTTCTAACTCTGATCCCAGTATTTGATCTAGCAATCGTTGCCATGTAGCAGGGGCATTATGAAGACCAAACAGCATAAGTTTAAATTGGAATAGACCCCTACCTAGAATACTGAATGCCCTGAAAGGTTTTGATTTCTCTGCCCTCAGGACGAAAATTTGGCGTTTCGGTGCTTATCTGGCGTAGCGCACACATACGGGATAGGATATGCATCTCGTTCCGATACCTTGTTGAGCTTTCTACAGTCTACGCAGAAACGGTATTTCCCATCCTTCTTCTTGACTAGTAGAATCGGGGACAAAGAAGCACTTGAGGAAGGTTCTATGACTCCTAATTCAAGTATTTTGTCGAGCTCACCATTGATGTTTCGCTGGACGGCAGGCGAAACGGGATAGTAACGTTGCTTTATACCTAGAGGGTTGGTTCTAATCTCGTGTTCTACTATGGCTGTGCAACCAAGGCCTTCCCCCATCAGCTCGAACTCCTTCTTGATCAAACATTGAAGTTCTTCCTACTCTGGTTTTGTCAGTTAAGATCTTACTTGCAGCGCCAACAGAGTAGCTGTGACGGAAAACTTCCACGGCTCACTCTTTAGATTCAGTACAATCCCATACAACTGTAAGAAATCTACCCCCAGTATAAAGGGCTGGTTCAGTATGGACACTACCAGCGTTGGCATCCATTTTGTATGGCCTTTGACTGTGAGGGGCACCTAAGCTTCTCCTTCTATTTTTGCCCTGGCCCTATTAGTCATATTTCTCGAAACTTATTCTATTGGATTCACTTCCATGCCACGAGCCCTTAAACTTTCCCAGGTTTCTCCGCGCAGAGTTGAGTGTGTGACCTCGCCTTGATTAGGCACAACAGTTGTATTTCGAAAATTTGCATTTTTAAATGTGGCCGGTTGTCATCCTGTGCCCTTCCCAGTGCATATTCCCTCTTGATTCACTTTTTATCCCCGTGCTTCTCTCGTCACCTTGTGATCACGGTCTCCATTTTCCGACGGTATGGGCGTAGATTGTTCCCCCTCAGGTATTGCTCGAGAAGGAGAACTAGTTAGGTAACTAGATTTTTTCCATCAGTGGGCGAATTTCCAATGTCTTGCTGCGAACGGCCTCAAGATCTTCACTGGGAGTATATGGATAGTATTCAGTTTTCACCATACTTGTAATCATCGCTTGCGCTGCCCGGAATACCGCCTGTAAGTTACTCCTCATTTCATCGACTGTTCCTGGCGATTGGTCTCATACGAAGTGCTCATACGTTAATTCATTCTAGGACAAACTATTAACCATTCTTGCAAACAGCGCCTGCAACTGTCTCGGTTCATTGACCGCGTCTTCCAATTTCGAAACCTGAGCAGCAATGAACTGATTTCGTTGACCGAGTTAGACCAGCGTTTCTTCGGTTTCCCCACTGGCCTCCGGCCGTCAGTTCCCCCAAATAATCCGTTGTTCGTCCATACGATTCATGTGGCCAATTGCAGCATCGCAGCTTCCAAAGTTTTACAATCGGTGAAATCTCCGCTCCGTGAAAAATTTCATACAGCTCATATTTGTATCGAATTTGCCATTGGTCCCCGCCTAGCTTCGCCCTGATTATTCGCCTCAGGACCCGTCGCTCAAAGGCGTTCAATATACTCTTATTTGCAGGTATTTGGGTTAGGGTCCATGTTTCACACCCATTGCATAACATAGGTCTTATCACAGATTTTTATGCATGGAGCTTTGTTTTTCTGTATATGCAGCTGGTCTTCAAGATCGTCAAAACAGAATAAAATATTTTATTTGCGAGCTGTATTCTTCGGCATATTTCGTCTCTTTCGTTATCCGTTTTCATTATTTTGGCACCTAAATACACAAATTCGCTAACGTTTTCGACACTGTATTCGCCAAATGTGATATTTTGTGGGCTTGAGATATTTTTCCTCGACTGCATCATGAGCTTTGTTTTATTTTCACTGATTTGTAGGCCTACTAGTTTTGCCTCGCAATCGAGTTTCAGGGAGAGTTTTTGGCAGTTGTTGATGGCCATGACAAAATGTTAGCTTCGTTTGCATAGGACTACTACTTGACTCGACTTGTATAGTAATGTCCCTCGCGTATCGACAGGTAGCTTCCGTATGACGTACTCCAGAGCCAAATTGAATAGCAATAGGGCCACTATCTTCCTGCTTTAGTCCGATATTCGTATCAAAGATATCAGTGAATTGGTTATTGATGCGGACTTGGGAGGTCGTCGATGTCATTGTCATTTTGGTAAGACGGACTAATCTGGTAGTGATACCAAAGCGAAGCATTATTTGGTACAGTATGTTACGATCAATACTGTCGTATGCTTGCTTAAAATCAACGAAAATTTGGTGTATGTCTATGTTGAAATTCCACCGTTTTTCAAGTAACTGCTTGATTGTGAATAATTGGTTTATTGTTGATCTACCCACCTAAAGCCACTTTAAAACTCCCCAGTGATACTATTGGCGTATGATCCAATTTCGTTTTCTAGGATTTTTGAAAATATTTCGTAGTGATATGTCTCTATAATTTGCGCCCTGGTGCTTGTCACCTTTTTTATGGATAGGGAATATAATTGATTGGCTCCACTCTTTCGACATATGTTCTTGTTGCCAAATTTGCTGGATGACTTTGTGAATAGCTTTATGAACACTGCTGCATCCATGTTTGATAAGCTCCTCTGGAATCTCATCGATGCCTGGCTCTTTATTATACTTTTGGGCTTTGGTGATGGAACAAACTTCATCCAGAGTTGGTGGGGCCGATGGAAACTCTCCACAGACATCTATTCGATCTGATGTTCTGGAGCTTTGCAGAGAGTTAAGGAGGCTCTTAAAATATGATGCTCATCTTTCCTTAATATTGGTTTCATCAGCGATGATATTGCTAATGTCATCACGGCAGAGCATGGTTTTGGGCTGCAAAACACGTTTCAGGCTTTTCACTGCTTTGTATGCTTGTCTTGTGTTGTTGCTCGCTAGGCTTACATCTATACTTCTCAATTGATCGTCATAACATTTTCTTATCTTAATCCTAATGGTCTTATTCGCTACTCTTCTGAGAATTTCATATTGTTCTCTTCTCGTCCTGGTTTTCCTACAATACCTACGTATTCTTTGTACACCTGATTCTTTTTGTCCAACTCATTCTGGCACTCATCATCGAACTAGTCATACCTCTTGCACCGGGCTGGATATCCAATCGTCTGTTCTGCCACGGTCCTAATAGCTGCTTTCACTTAAATTCAGAGCTCGTTGCTCGTGTTTAACGATGCGTCTAATAAGATGGGAGCCAGCTGGTTGTCGAGGGTCTCCGTGAAATTTTTGGCCACCGACTCTGTTTGGAGCCTTTTAATGTCAAATTTTTGTGGTGGGCTGGTCTTCACCGACTATTTCTTTGACATACGATATCGATAGGTCAATTTGATCAAGTAATAGTATGAGTTACAATTGGCTCCTGTTGCGAACTCTGTTTTACCGGCATTCTGCCATTCACAACTTTAAATTGCCGCCGTAACATCTCCAACTTCTTTTGGGCGCATACACCCTTTACCTTGGAATATTTATTTATTTTTATTAACATTTAACAATTTCCTTATAATTCTTATTTCCCCATCATCTTGATTCTACCCTCTTACCCTATTCTTAATGACAAAATATAATGATATAATAATAATCTTAACATTTCCACCAACAGCACTCCATTCACTACTGCCCATTAACAAAATTTCATTCGATACCTTTTCTCTAATATAACCTAATTCTTTCCTTCATTCTAACTAATTTTATTCATTAGCTCCCACTAGCAAAATTTTATTTGTTATACTAACAAAATTCATCCACGCTTCCCTACTAACAAATTTCATTTCCATGTCCATTAAGAAAGGTGCATAGTTGAACTTGCTAATTCGATGAATGGGAAATCAACAGAAGGTGGCTGCGTTGGTACCGTCGTGGATTCTCGACCGGGGGTCCACTGGGACCTTGGGTTCAAGTTCCCCGGAGCGCAGGAAAACACTCTTTTTGGGATTTTGGCAAAAGAATTTTTTTCCGTATATCTATGACGATTTGCTTTTAACCAAACGCTATCATGGTTATGCAAATCGCCATATATGCAAAATGGAAATTGATGCATTTTTCGATATGGAAAAGATGTGTGCGTAGTGGAATCGAAGTGCATTGAACTTCGATTACGTTACCCAGATGCGGCAGCGGTTATTGGGAATGAAAGGATTGTGGGATTGGTATTCTGGGAGTGGATGGCATTCAGTATTTAGTTTTTGAAGAGAAAAAGTGAAATTTGCGTTTGGAAGAAAGTGGAGTGGCGCCGACGACATTTAATGGAGAAAAAAAGAAAAAGTAGATCTACGAATTGGGGAGCATTTAGTGGTTGAATTGTGGGATAGATGGATTTTCCATTGTGAGCTGCATGAATTTTTTTTGGTGAAAAAGTGAAAGCCAAGGAAGAAACTGAAAACATGAAGGAAGATAAGACGAGCATCGCGTAAATTTTCTGAAAATGTGTCAGGACGATACAATTTGTGAATGATTTTAGTGATTGAAATGATTATGAACAATTCAAACTGAGGTGTTCAATGAACAATTGGTGCAAAAGTGAAAATTTTTCCGTGCCGCGTGGAAACCATTACGGCAAAAGAAGTTCTAAGAGTATATTTTCAACATTTGGGCCATATTGATGCAACACACTACCAAGCTCGTCAGCTTTTATAGTTGTTATAGATGTTTCATACAATAACGTGAAAAATTGTGTAGCTCATTTGTTGTATTACGGCATTCAAAAAATAGAATTCTTAAGCATTTACCAAGCAATAACGGACAAGACAATAAAACAAACAGCACGTTTATTTTTGCAATATTGAGTATGAAGTTAAATTGCTGGCAATCTGGAAAGATAAAATCAGTGTTTTATCGACCTAAATCTTCAAGAAACGTTTAAATCACATAAGTGGCCAACATTTTATTCATTTTACTAAAGTTCATTGATATCCAGGAATTTTTAAAGTAATTTTTTCAGTGTCCTCCTCTCCAGTTGCAGAGAGCTCGGCATCATTTGAAGAAGTGAGTAATTTTTTATTGTCCTCTTATATTATCTGTCAAAATAAATTTTTATTATCCTTTTTTTTTTCGTTAATCAAAGAAAATTGGGCTATGAGTGCTTCAAAAATTTTCTTTACTTTTGCTAATAAAGGGGACTTAGTTTTCTTGTTGTAATCAACTTGGTATTTTCATTGATTTGGATTTTTTGCATATTGAATTGTTTTGTTTCTTACAATAAAATGCCCCATACAAGTTAAGACAACAATTGTTTCATTTCTCAATATGACCTCCTCCTTTCCCGTCTTTATCCCTTCGTGTTAGTTTTTATGTGTAGGATGGCTCAGCACAAGCAGAGGGTGTCCCGGAAGACCCATGGCATGACTGAGCGCTAGCCAGCCTCTGTATGCCACCCCGGGTTACCCACCCCTCTGCTAGAAATTGATGTCTGCAACTGCGGTGATTTCCGTGGTTGCTACACTCCTCGGTATGTACGGACGTCAAGTATGCTCGAGGCCCAACGTTGTTGGATCAGAGCATGATCGATCTGGGTTTGTGTATTGCCATCCAGTGATACCCAGATCATTTTATGAATGCGTCGATCTGGGAAGCAAGTCAAACGTATGACTAGATTTCTGCTACATGCAAAGTCAATCAGTCACTATCCGTTTTTTATTGTTTCATCTTGGAGGCTATATCCTCCAGTCGTTCCCCGATGAGATAACTCATTGCCAACCTTAGCGTTGAAATTGCTCAGAATTATTTTTGTGTTGTTTATAGGCAATAAGTCAACCAATCTTTCCAGGTGATTTTAAAACGCTTCCTTCGTTTCTTTGTCCTTTTCTTCAGCCAGGGCGCGATCATTGATCGCACACAGCCGCTCATTGACTGCCTTAAAATCAATAATGAGCAATTTGAACTCTCTATCCACAATCAAGGCCACTTTGAATTCCTGTTTTCCAGTAGGCTTCCCAATTTTGAATATTATGTGCAATCTCATGTCTTGAATGTCGTTTCCAGTCCAATTTGTTTCGTAGATTGCCAGTATTTTTAATTTATACTAACTGGCTTGTTGTAAAAGGTCCTTAACAGCGCCAGAGTAATTGAGTGATCTGACATTCCAGGATCCAATGCCATAATCTTCTTTTCATTTGTGAGGTCGTTATCGTAAGTCTAATCCATTCCAACGCCCATCTGCAGGTTTTAAAACATTGTAGGGTTTTCCAGGGACGGGGAGTTAGCCTGTCGCCCAACCCCCATTCAGGCGGTATGGTTATTACGTCATTCCGTTATCAAGCGCGGAAGGTTCGCCTTCACCCTCTTACGTCTCCACAAAGTAGGTGAAAGTAGGATTTTGTAGCAGAACTGTAGATGTACTTACAGTTATTGGCATTCTTCGGCGCTTAATGCCCCATTATTGGGGAAGCATTAAACGCAATGTGCGACCCCGAGAGCATTTACTACCATTTAATTAGGGGATTTGGGATGAGGAATCATGAAATCTATGGGTTAGGGAAACAAGGGGTTCCCTCCTCCTTTCTCAAACGGGCTTCGGACCGTCTACGGCGGAGTCCGGAGTGTCTTTAGCTTAGTCCGTTGATTCTTCAGGAGTGAGGTCAGCAATCGATGGGCGGAAAAACTGAGGGATATTTGCCCACTGGGCCCAGAAGGCGTTTTTGTACAAGTGAATAGCATATTTCAAAAGAAGTTTCGAGTAAAGGTATCAAATCTTGAAGACGCTAGTGATGAGAAAAATCTTCTCGAGAAGGCCGGTATCGAAATTGATAGTACGACCCCAGATAGAAATGGAAACAGGGTTATATGTGATGGATTGCAGAAACTTGCCTTGATTGGAAGAGATTTTGAATGGATTCATTTATCACACCGTGAGAGCAGGAATGAAATCTTTTCAGAGGTCGTTGAAGCAAAAGTTTCCGACTTCAGATCAAACCTGAATGGCGAACCAATTCTTCATTTCATTGAAACATATACATCTAACCTCATACCGAGCTTTTAACTTATTGATTATTTTGTTAGCTATAAAGGCTTGTATTTCATACTTAGCAAGTTAAACAACATGAAACCATGTGGTACTGCCAGTATTCCAATTATAGTTCTCCGACATTTGCCTGAGGTTGCTATTATAAATTATTGCATAGTGTTTAAGAACATGTTGAGCAATTCATATTTCCCAAATGAGTGGAAAAAGCCAAGATATTCCCAATCTTGAAGAAAGGAAAAGAACATTCGAATCCTAAAAGCTATCACCCAATTAGTTTATTGCCCAGCATCAGTAAGGTGTTTGGAGTGATACTAAACACAACATTAAACGCCCACATTGAGAAATATGAGTTGATGCCGAATTGCCAATTTGATTTTTGTGCCAGGCATTCGACCATACATGCGATAATGAATGTAACCTCAAAAATCTGTTGGAAACTAAATGATAGAGGATGTGTTGGAGCATGTCTCATTGATATGAAGGAAGCCTTTAGTACGATGAGATGAGATGCACTAATTTTTAAACTCTTTCAGGGCAGGTTCCCCAGACAACTTGTTCTCATGATGTGCAATATGTTATACGGGAAACCATTGGTGTGACTGCTAGAAATCTGACAACAATGCGTGACTTCCAGGTCTTGAATATTCTACAGCAGGGGACAGTTATTGGCTCCTCTGCTCTTCTCAATATTCATTCGCAAGCTATTGAACGACTTTGATTTTAGTGTATTGCGAACACGATCATTGGTAGCGTTTGCTGATGATCTCGTCACTTATACGCTAGTCCAAAAAGCTACAATAGTTTAGACTATTTTTCAAAAAATATGTTTAATGATGTCCAGCTGTACACAGACAATTGACGAATGAAAATCAATGCGCAGAAGTCCGAAACACTTTTTTGGACAATGCTGCAGGGGGCCAGTCAAGACCTGAAATGTAATTGGAAAGATTTCCACATCATGGCTGGTGCAGGTAGTGTAGAACGGGGTCTACATAAATCCTGAGTTCAATTCTTCGGTATCCATCTCGATCAGTATCTGTACTATACTGAAAATGTCAAAATCATGCTCAGCAAAGCACAAAAACTAGTCATGGCCCCTCAACAATTCTTTCATTTCAGACACATTGATCAAAAGGCCAAAGTTATCTGTTACAAGACCCTGGTTAGACCAGTTTTGACATATGGATGCCAGATCTGGTATAACCAGAGTGCTGGTACTATGGAAGGATTAAGAATTTTTGAAAGGAAATATCTTCGTGGGTGTATTAGTTTGTACAGAAAGCCTGAGACGGATTGGAAAAACTATATATCGAATAGAAGAATTTATCAAATTGCCAAAGTGACAAGTGCCGATATCTTCACATTGAAACTTCTTCGGAATCATATCGCAAGATATGTAACTGTGAGTGAAACTCCTGGCCGTTCTACCCTACAGACGGGTATAGTGTGAGTTGCCTCGCTACCAGCTTCGTTTCTCCAGGACCATTTGTGTATTTGAACATGATTCGATATGCTCTTGTTCTGACGGCGTCCCAATCATATATCACATATATAGACGGGCCATCGATAAGAAGATAAAACATCCTAAGAATTTGAGTTCCCCAGACCAACAATTCTAATGGTTAATCGAGCTGAGACGGCGCAATCTAGGTAATGGTGGCTGAATGACAATGTCTAAATTATTCACGTTTATTTTCCATTTCTGTGTTTTTCGTTGCTTAAATTTTGAGTTTCAGCTCATTAATATTACATTTCGTGTTGCTTGTTTATGTAAAAAATTAGGTTTCAGTATGTAGAATAGGTAAATATTATGTTTATGATAATAAGTTTAGAGATAAGGTTTGAGTTCCGGTTATTTATTTATTTCTATTTAACAGAAAAAAATTTCTATAACAAAATAGATAAAATAAAAGTACAGCAAAATTAATTAAATAATAGCACGGCACGCAAAAAGCAAGACAAATGTAATAAAAAATGCAAAAACGAGGAGAAAACAAGTTGAGTAAGCAGGAGAGTGCTCCTACCAGAAGGTCTTTGTAAACATCCTAGGGTTAGAAACAAGTTTTCTAATGGCGTGAATCGATAACTTGAATTATTCATCCAATAATTGGATATGAAATCGTTCAAATTTATACAAAAGATGCACAGTTTCTTTCATAAGCACGGTGCAGCCGCCATTTTAATCTAGCTTAAATGATTTTTCTGAATTTTCGGACGATTGAATATATTCAAGTTAAATACTATTCCTTAAATTTTCATGAAAATTGAAAGAAAATAAAAGTGCCTAAGTCAATTTTGAATATATATAGGGTTTTCCAATAAGAGGTGTTATTTTGAATAGATCTTGTGATTTAACACCTTGCGACTTCTTCCTTTGGAGCCAGGTGATAGAGAAGGCCTAAGCCAATAGCCCAGCGTCGATTCGAGATCTCAAAGATGAAATTCGTGAGGCTATCGAGGACATAGGGCAGCCACTTTGCGATTTGGTTATGGAAAATTTCATGAAGTTTGAAGGTACCGTTTTGATTTTATGGGCAAAAATGTAAAATCTACAAATCATACTATTATTAACAAAGTTGAGCAAATTTCAATTTCTAAGGTATTTGTTGCCCCTGTACTTATTACGGTCCACGTTCGTGAGAATTTTCAGATTTTTCGGCTGAAAGGTGTCCGATCGCGAGGGGGGGACATTCGACTACCTTTGATTAAAAAAACATTTTAAGGGCCAATTCGTTATAAGGGGGGACCCCCCTTAAATTTTTTTTTAAATTTTTGTAAAGGCCGTAACTTTTGAGCGACTATCACTTCTGACCTTTTCACAAAGTTTGAGCATTATAGCTTCTATAGTTTCTGAGGCAATTAGCTGTGACGCACGGACAGACGGACGGACAGACAGGTCGCGAAACTGGTAGGTCTTTGTAAAAAATTTTTTTACAAAGACGATACTGGTAAATATTTTATGTACAGCTTCTAGCGTGAACTTCAAACACACAAATGAGGCGACCAAACTGGTGAACACTACTCAAGGATGGGACGAACCAAACTAGAATATAATTTAACGCACAACAAAGCACCGGAAAAAAAGGGATTTCTTAAGATCAAGCCAGAAATGCGAGAGGCTTTAGAAGTAATTTCAGAAATATGAACATCGAACTTTAATTTAGAGTCAAAGGTGACATTCAAGTCCCTAAAGTGTATCACCGTACATAGGTACGAATTATTTAGCGTAAATTGAAAGCTAATAAGGCAAGAATTATTAGAAAATGCAAGATGGATGCACTTAGAAGCATTCAGCGTAAGTTGGTTATAAGAACTCCAAGATAAAATGGCATTCAAATCATCTTGAAGCAAAGCACAGTCATCGATTGACGTCACTACTTTGAAAACTTGGACGTCATCTGCATAAAAAAGGCAGGAGGAGTTGATGACAGCGGATGGTAAGTCATTTATAAACAGAGTGAACAATAGTGGGCCAAGAATGGATCCTTGAGGAACACCAGAAGACGGATGGAAGGGAGTAGAAAGACAGCCTTGAAAAGATACCTGATTGACACGATTGGATAAGTAAGAGGATAACCAGTGGAGCAAATAATCAGGAACGTTAAGAAATTTAAGTTTGCTAAATAAAATATTGTGATTTACTGAGTTGAAGGCTTTAGAGAAATCCAAATACAAGGTTTCGACTTGTAAACGGTCCTCCATGGCTTTTGAAGTAACGGTCATAAATTCTAACAAATTTGTTAAGGTCGATCGCCCTTTGATAAAACCATGTTGTTCAGGAAAGAACAACTCATGAGTAACTGAAGAAAGGTGCAAGTACACGATTTTCTCCAGTATTTTGGAGAAACAGGGTAATAAGGAGATAGGCCGACAATTGGCAACGTCTGAAGAGCTACCTTTTTTAAAAATAGGAGTAACATAGGATCTTTTCTGACACGAAGGAGAAGTGCCTGAAGATAAGCTTCAATTGAAGGGAAAGGAAAGGGGGATACAAATAGAAGAAGCTAATGATTTCGCAAATTGATTATGAATACCATCGGGACCTGAACTAACAGAGTCATCACGTTCTTAAATAATCTTCAAAACATCTTTTGGATAGCAAGTAAAAGGAAATGAAGTTGGCGTGTGTACGATTGGGAACGAAGGGCTATTGCTGGGAGCAGAAGAAGAAAACTGAGTTCTAAAAAGTTCACAAATCTCGAGAGGTAAAGTGGCTAAGCAGCCGTTCAAATGAAGCGAGGGTGAGAAACTGGAAGAAGATTAAGAGAGCGTATATATTTGCAAAATTGTTTTGAATGATTTGAGTTTAGATGCCTTCAATACTATGAAAATAAGAAGCTTTAGCGATCTGCATCTTTTTCTTAGCTATTGACCACAGATGACAAAAAGCTGTACGTGACTCAGGGGATCTGTCACGTGAAAAACGTTGGCGAGCTCGATCTTTAGCTAGAACTGGAGGTGAGAATAAGTCAAGAATATGATTCTTGACTAGGTGAGTCAAGAATATGATTCTTAACGTTTAGAAAAT
Organism: Odontomyia ornata; assembly: GCA_963969285.1. Classification (NCBI taxonomy): domain Eukaryota; kingdom Metazoa; phylum Arthropoda; class Insecta; order Diptera; family Stratiomyidae; genus Odontomyia; species Odontomyia ornata. Next base: position 53,918,122 of record OZ017742.1, on the reverse strand, counting down.
TATTAGATTAGAATATTGTGATAGCACTTTTAAGGAATATTGTGATAGCAGTTTCAAGTATAAGATAAAGTTTTTGGTTGAATCTAACTAGAATCAGGTTAGAACATATTATATGCTGGATAAAAGTTCACTGTTGTGTCGCAATTATCAATAAATTTTGAAAAGTGCTGGTTGGTTTTTCTTCGTTTTCCAATTGAATCATAAAATATGTAATAATTTCAGTTAGATTGAATTTGCTATTGTTTTTTTAATTAAATGTGTTTCATTGGCAACGTATATATTTAGGGAGCCATTTGGACCATTAAGTTTTAGTTTTTTTTATATTGTTTGGAATTTATTTTATATTCTGTTAAAATTGATAATGATTAGTATTGAATGAAGCGCTTTTGACTTTGACCTCCATCATTTGTCATTTTTTAACCATAAATTTTTCAGTCATAAACTGCTTCTATGTCCTTTACAATATTTAATATCTCTGATTTCTTTAGTTCGTAAAAAAACTAGCTGTAAAATACTGACGGACAGACGTTCGGACATCCAAGTACCAATTTAAATAGGGTATTGTGAAATTTTCAACGGACATACGGCCAAAGTGTGCTATTGTACATATCACCATCTCGAGGGCCAATACATTCAATAAAGAAAAAAAGATACTCTATCTCTAAGCGAAGGCCCAAAAAGGGCAAAAAAATTCGTTTGCATAACCCTGAAAATCGAACAAGTTTTTTCATCGCAAAAAAACTTAATGAAAATTATTAAAAACTTCACTCATTACTTTACCTAATCCTTGTTCTTTTCCACTTAGTGTCCAGGTTCTGGAGGTACTTGCTAGACCATGTACAAGCAAAACTGGTTGACCACGTCCACGACCAGAAGTACAATTGCATCCACATGGAATTCGGAGTAAATTGAGCACGTAACCGTCTTCAGTAACGGTATAGTGCTCTTCAATCGGATATCCTTCTCTTACTATAGTTTCAGACTGTAAAAAAATAATGTTATTATTAATCGGTTAATGTCCTTATGAGAGTACACTTACTTGTGATATCTCTATGTCTCGATCAAAAGGAATTTTATTGACCAGCTCTCTCACGGTATTTGTGAGTCTTCGTAGAGGACTTTGACCATTGACGCAGAATGTATAGACAATAAATACCGAAAAAAATGTGTAGAAATAGTTTAATTGTCTCATTTTGAAAATCTAGAATTATTAGAGAAAAAATTTGGTTATGATAGTACCAATATGAAAATAGTCCATTTTTAGGATTTGTAAAATAATTTTACAAAACCCTACTAAAACCGCGACCTGTCTGTCCGTCCGTGTGTCACAGCAATATTTCTCCCAAACGATATAAGTTAGAAACATCATATTTTGTATGTAGGTGTAAAGTGCTCATTTATAAAAAAAATTTTATGAGTTATTTATGGGGGGGTCCCCATGTAGGGGAGTGACACCTGAAAAAAAAAATTCACCAAGTGTAGCCGATACGGGTATCAAATGAAAGGTCTTGATAAGAGCTTTTTAAACAGGTCTTAAACTGACATTTGTTTCTTTGAGGGGGCTACAGGAAGGGGAAATACACGAAAAATGTGTGTTTCAAGGGTCGCCATTTTGTTGCAGCATAATAAAAATCATTCAAATCGTGAATTCCCAATAAAATTTCTTTTATTGATTTAATTTGAAAATTTTATGTAGATCAAATCAAAACTGCACTGTCTGTTTCGATGGAAAGTTCATAAAATACCAAAATCATGTGTTATTGTTGTTGTAATTGAAGGAACTTCAAATGGCTATAACTTTCGTGTATATCATTCAGAATTACAGAGTTTAAGTAGCTTTCATAAGAATACTTAGATATCGAATTTCATTGAGTTTTGTATATATATAATTTCTTTATTAGAATGTGTGCGGTACAGAGGCCTTATAATATAGTAGGTGTTCTGACAAAGTCGTTTCACCATCGTTTGAACATTACTTAAAACTATGCATATTATCGTATTTCTATGTGATTATGACAATTAGCTAGAGGAAAATTTAGGCAAAAACCTCTACTTAATAATTAATTTAATAGAATTTGATGAAGAAACCTACAAGCTAATAAGGAAGCGTAATTCTTTGCGGCGTGAATGGTAAAAAACCCGCATTAGGTCTCTCAAAATTGGAGCTAATATCCTCACTCTAGCAATTAAGAATAAAATTAAGGAGCTCCGGAATCTCCGATGGAACAACATGCTATCAAATCTAAACTACAACTCGCGGAAAGTCTGGTTTTCAAATAGAATTTTTAAGCGAAAGTATCATGCGTTACCGTATTCGATTACAAATAACAACGAAGAGCATATTTACTCTAATCAAAGAAAAGCAGATATACTTGCAGATAAATTTAAGCAGTTGCATAATATCTCCAATAGGTTCTGCAACAATTTAGCAGAAATGAGGGTGGCCAGAGCTTTGGAACATCAACCTAAACAAACATTTTTACCTCCTGGCGCATTAATAAAAACCAGGGAGTTAATAAGTTTACTTAAAAAAGTTAAAAACAGTAAAGCACCAGGTATCGATGGCCTACCGAATATAGTACTTAAAAATTTACCCAAAAAAGGAATAGTATTCTTATGCCACCTATTCAACGCATGCCTTAGGCTTTCCTTCTTTCCATCCATCTGGAAACAAGCTCTAGTCATACCTATCCCGAAGCCTGGAAGAGATCCGCACTCTCCTGACAACTACAGGCCCATAAGCTTACTACCAGGATTATGTAAGCTCTTTGAAAGAATAGTCCCGAAAAGATTAATAATTTAATGGCTAACAATAATATCTTACCGGATTTCCAATTCGGCTTCAGAAACAGACATTCGACTGAGCATCAGCTCCTCCGTGTTACGAAGGACGTCAAAGCAGCGATGTACAATAAATTGTATGTAGGTTTGGTGACACTGGACATAGAAAAAGCCTTTGATACAGTCTGGCATGATGCTCTGGTCTACAAACTTTAGAAATACAATACACCCCCATACTTGTTGAACCTTTTACAATCATTTTTAACTGATAGGAAGTTCCAGGTCAAAGTAGGGGAAAGCACTTCCTCAGTAAAAAGTATATCTGCCGGTGTTCCGCAAGGCTCCTGCCTAAGCCCATCTCTATATAACATCTATATGTTATTGAGTTTTAGGGGCCTTTATTGGGCAAAATGTGAAATTCGAAGATCATACTACATATTAACAAAGTTGAGCGAATTTTGACTTCTTAGGTATTTGTTGTTGATATGCTCATAAACACCTACCCACATAATTTTTTCAGATTTTTCACATCACAGGCGTTCAATCACGAGGGGGGCGGGACACATTTTTCGCGTATTTCCCCTCCCTGTGCACCCTTGAAGTAAAAAATGTATTTTGTAAAGTTCTCATCAATACCTTTCTTTTGATACGCATATCGACTACCTTTGATGAGATTTATTTCTTTGGGGGCCACTTCCCTCTACGGGGAGTCCCTTCTTAAATACCATATACAAATTTTTTTGTAATTGAACTATGAAGAAAGTACTACTTTACACCTACATTTAAAATTTGATGTTTCTACCTTAAGTAGTTTGCGAGAAAACTGCTGTGACAGACGAACAGAAGGACGGACAGACAGACGGACAGACAGGACGTGATTTTAGTAGGGTTTTGTAAAATTATTTTAACAAAAACCTAAAAACGGAAGAGTCGTATTTTTGTGGAACGTTTTTCATCCCGTTTTGAGATCATTTCTTGAGTCAGTTGCAATCATGATTTCTCGAGCATTGGGAACTGCTTTTTAAAATTCAGAATATCCTGCCAACGAAATGCATTGAGCTTGATGACGAAGGAATATACTTTGCAGCTGGCTTTAAGATATGGAGAAGGTGAAAATAAATTAAAAATACATTGCATGATGCTTTTCGTTCATTGTCCATGTTTACATCTTATCAAAATGAAGCTTTCTTTCAGGCGTTGGTTAAAAATATCGGAAACACAACGGCCAGGAACATTTATTGATGCTCTCAATAAATGCAATAAGTATCAGGCTAAGCCCGGTCTCACACACACACTCAACTAAACGATGACTAGTGAGAGGCACGGCAGTGAACAACTAACCGCCGAAGACGTACCGTGTCACTATATCGTTTGAGTATTTCAAAGATTATTCTTGTATAATCATTAACATTAATAAACATTTATATTCTCGGGAGGACTGAATTACTTTCTTTTCTTTTCTATTATTTCATATATTCGTGCATATTTAATGATCAAAACCTACTCTCATCCTGACATAAGGAATTATACCCTTCACTATATCGGTTTTTACAAATTTGTGCAACCCTCCTCCCTGGCTTCAAGCGAACGCTCGTTTTCTTCTCTTCGCAGATTAAAAACATACCTGCGAAACAAAACAGCTGAAAAGCGATTGAATGGGTAGGGGTTATTGAATGTGCATCGGGATGTAGATTGATGTATGAAGATGTGACTAACATTTTGTCCAAGTCGCCAAAAAGAATGAATATTTTATTGTAAACTTAAGCGCTGTTTTGCTAAATAATCTCAGCTAATAAAACTTGAATTAATGATATGATGAAAAAAGTTGTTTTCCTTGGTTTTATCGGCTTCAGTCCATTTCGCTTGGCCGATCATGGCTGATCACAACCTTTGCTTTATACTCATACTACTTTAGTATTCACACCAATTTGAGACTAAGTCCCCCACATAATGAAAATTATGAAATACCTTGTAGTGAAATAGCCAGCCTTCTCAACCTACTGCCAACATTTATATTTATAGTGATAGCATCAGGAGACCCGATTTTACGCCCACAGAACTACATTGAAGAAATACTTTGCATAATTCGCCGAACGCTAACCCATCCAAGCAAAAGTTATTGCACAACTGCTTAAGCACAAGTGACCGCCTGGATTAGGACGCTCACGTTGTATCGATCTTGATGAAAAAAGAGTTCAAAAACCCGGTCCGAAATTCTTTTCTGGATCCACCCCTGGTAAATATCGATTCCGGAACAATGGTGCCACGTAGGTTCCAAACGAAATCCAGCTGACATTTTATCTTACGGCATTATAGCTGCAGAGTTAGCCGGATGTAATACTTGGTTATTTAGACCACCTCCACCGTAGATGGTCAAAAGCCCTTTTGAGAAAGGAGGAGGGAGCCCCTTGTTTCACCAACCCATAGCTCCCATGATTCCTCATCCCAAACACACCAATCAAATGGTAGTAAATGCTATCGGGGTCGCACATTGGGTTTACTGGTTCCAAAATAATGGGACATTAAATGCTGAGAAATGCTAATAGCTGTAAATACATCTACAGCTCTGTTACTAAAACCTACTTACACCTCCTTTGTGGGGACGTAAGAGAGTGAAGGTAAATCTTTCGCACCTGATGATGAAATCGATGTTATAACTATGCCATATGGTGGCTAGCACCCCATCCCTGGAAAACCCTAAAATGTCTCAAAACCTGCGACAAGGTCTCAGAATTGATTGGATTTACGGCAACGAACTTACAATCCAAAAAATGTACTCTGGCACTGGATCCTGGAATGTTAGATTACTCAATTACCCTGGCCAGCCAATATAAATTAAAAATACTGGCAATCCAGGAAACGAGCTGGACTTATAATGATACTCAGGACATGAGATCGCACACAATATCCAAAAGTGGGAAGCCTACTGGAAAATGAGAATGGGGAGTGGCCTGTATTATGGATAGTGAGTTCAAATCGCAAGTTATTGATTTTATGGCAATAAACGAATGGTTGTGTGCGATCCATATAATAGTGAAATTCTTCAAAATCTGGCTGATCAATTTTCACGCCCCAACCGTAGAAATGGACGAAGAAATGAAGGAAAGGTTCTTCACTTAGAAAAACTAGTCAACTCATTGCGTACAAACGTCACAAAAAGAATTCTGGGTGATTTTAACGCTAAGGTTGACCTCCACGATGAAACAAATGACAACGGCCAATGTCTGACTAACTTTACTTGTAGAAGGAATCTGGTCATACGTTCCCATAAAATGAGCTAGCTATCACTGGATGGCAACATACAAAACCAACTCGATCATGTTTTGATCTAAAAACGTTGGACCTCGAGCATTGTAAATCAAGTCATTACTTGATCAAACTAAACCAATGATGTCGTATGTCAAAGCCATATTCCGCGAAGACCTGCCTGCTACAAAAATTTGACATCCTAAGGCTCCAAACGGCGTCTATGGCCCAAAATTTCACGGAGATTCTAGACAACCAGCTGGCTCCCATTTTATAAGACGCATCGTTTAAGATGGAAGTGAAAGCGGCTAATAAGACCGTGGCAGAACAGAAGAATGATTGTTTCGATGATGAGAGCCAGAATTCGTTAGACAAAAAAATCAGGTGTACAAAGATTACGTAGGTAGGAAAACCAGGACGAAAAGGAAACATTATGAAAATCTCAGAAGAGTAGCAAATATGATAATTAGAATTATGAAAAAAAAGAAAGTAGGTAGGAAAACCAGGACGAAAAGGAAACATTATGAAAATCTCAGAAGAGTAGCAAATATGATAATTAGAATTATGAAAAAAAAAGAAGTATAGATGCATGTTTAGTGAGCAACAACACAAGACAAGCATACAAAGTAGTGAAAAGCCTGAAACGTGGTTACCAGCCCAAAACCACGCTCTATCATGATGACATCGGCAACATCATCGCTAATGAAACCAAGATTAAGGAAAAATGGGCACCATATTTCAAGAACCTCCTTAACTCTCCGCATAATTGTAGAATATCGAAGTCTATAGATGTTTGCGGGGAGCCGCCATTGGCCCCACCAACTCTGGATGAAGTTTGTTCCATCATCAAACCCCAAAAGAATAATAAAGCGCCGAGCATCGATGGGATTCCAGAGGAGCTCATCAAATATGGTGGCAGCAGTGTTCACAAAGCTATTCACAAAGTCATCCAGCACATTTTACAACAAGAACATATGCCAAAAGTGTGAAGCCAATCAATTATATTCCCTATTCACAAAAAAATTGACAAGTTACAGTGCGAGAATCATAGAAACATACCACAACTTTCTATGGTGTACAAAATATTTTCTAAAATCTTAGAAAATGAAATCGGATCATACGCCAACAGTATTATTGGCGAGTATTAAGGTGATTTTAGAGCAGGTACGTCGACAGTAGACCAATTGTTCACTGCCAAGCAGGTACTTGAAAAATGCTGGGATCTCAACATAGACGCACATCAAACTTTCATTGACTTTAAGCAAGCATACGACAGTATTGATCGTAACATACTGTATCAAATAATCCTTTGCTTTGGTATCCCAGCCAAATTAGTCCATCTCACAAAAATGTCAATGACGTCGACACCCTCCCAAGTCCGTATCAATAACTAACTCACCGATACCTTTGACACAAATATCGCTCGCAAATAAAATATTTTATTCTGTGATGGTGATCTTGAAGACTTAGATGCATCCACAAGAAAACAAAGGTCCAAGTATACAAATCTGTTATAAGACCTGTGCTATGCTGTGGGTGGGAAACATAGACCCTATCCCAAGTATCCCCAAAAAAATTGAAAGCCTTTGAGCAACGGGTCCTGAGGCGAATAATTGGAGCGAAGCTAGATGGGGACCAATGGCGAATTCGACACAACTATCAGCTGTATGAAATTTTGGTGAACCGAAGGTCTCAACGATTGTAAGGCTGCGGAAGCTGCAATGGGCTGGCCACATGAATCGTATGGACGAACAAGGGGTATCCAAAAAGGTATTCGCTGGGAGAACTGAAGGCCGGAGATCAGTGGAGAGACCAAGGAAACGTTGGTCTGACTCGGTCGACGAAGACAGTTCATCGCTACTCGGATTTCGAAATTGGAAGACGCGATCAATGGACCGAGACAGTTGGAGGCGCTACTTACAGGAAGCGAAGGTCTGAAAGGGGCTGTAGTGCTACGAAGAAGAAGAAGATAGACCACCAACGGCACCACTGTAGTCACCGGAATATGTAAAGGAACCGTCATGTGATTTAGAGATGAAAAAAGAAAGGGTGACTATGGCCACCACCTTAATTGCTTCCACCGACTTTATCGATGCCGTACAACATAGAAACTCTATCAAAAAGCTAACATCGAACATTGTGTATGTGCTGAGGCACGAACATGTTCAAGTATTTAAACAACAAGTTTCAGCATAAGGCCAAGGCACCAGCCAAGACAAAGCAGCCTTTACTTTTACAACATGTTTAAAACTGAACGCAGTACCACAGTTCATATGACATCTTACCTTTCACTTCGTTATAAACGTGATATAGCAGTTTTACATAAATTAAAAAATATAATAGTAAATCATGACCGCAAAATAAAATGTTTTCTTTTAAATTTTTAAGATGATTAAGCAAAAAAAAATTGTTCCAAAGATTTTAAAAAGTGGAGAAAATATCCAAAAAGACATACATTTTTGTAATGATTAGTTAACTAAACATTGATTTAATTTTTGCATCAACTATTTTTCAAAACTTAAGCTTCAAACACATTCTGTCAAATCCAAATGAAAAGTATTACATCCAGTAATCTCCAACCATTTTTCAATCCACATAAAAATAGTCAATTTTTGTGCCTTATACTAACAAAAAAAATTGTTACCACTCAACTTCCTAAAAACGGTCGTAAATGAAATCGAAACACTCAACACTTGTGTAAACAACTTTGAATTTAACTAATTTACCTTAGGAACATCTAAAACAGACTGGTGTTCAACAAACTTTCTTTATGTCTCATAAGGCAATTTTCCTACTTTTCAACTTTAACTGCTAAATAGTGCGTGCAAAAATGCACATAAAATTTTATATTAAAAACGTTTGAATTCAAAAGCGTTTTTTTTTATAATAATGTATGGTTTACTAGAAGTGGAAGTATTTACACAATAAATTTGATTGCTTAAAGGCTGAAAAACTCATAAGAGTGGCATAATTATTTACCTAAGTCAAATAGGGCAGTCTCGTACATCAGTGATTGTCCAGCTGTTTTTTTTTTTAATGAAAGGTTCTGTATGTATGCATTGATGGTCGATACAAAAATCAGCCTAGAATATCGGTTGGGTACTCGTGGTTTCCGCACAAATAGTGTTTTCAATGATGCACTAATTGTTCCATCCACTTTATAAATACAAATGTTTATTGCTAAATGTTTTACGATTTTGACAATTAAAAAATGAAAAAAAGACACATTAGATGTGTTAAATGCTCACAATTTGAACACTTATAATTAGTTAATTAAGTCACTACGGCACTTGAACCGTGTAACTATCGAAGTTAATTGTTAAATGTCCACCAAAAACACCTATGATCAAACTAAGTTACGGCGGCACTTGCACCGTGTAACTATCGACGCACAATATACTATAATTATACAAACGGATATCAGCAGCACTTGAACTGCGATATCTTCCGCGAATTGAACACTTATTGATTCGATTGTCACAAAACAATGATTTTATTCTTCATAACATGAAATATTTATATCATAAAAATGCTTAGTCTAAATCAATTTCACATAACAAGAATTCAAGAATATGCAAAATGTACAAGTACAGGGTTATCCATTTTGTGTTTGGGAAAGTATAACCCTAGCATTTGACATTTGTAAAAATTACATGTCATCTAAAGCATATTTCTTTTAGTTGAAAGTTTGTCATTTAGAAAATATGGTTTAACAGTCAAGGAACGCGTTAAAATTATTAAATTTTATTATAAAAATGGTGATTCTGCAGTGTCAACATTTAGGGCTTTACTAGCCGATTACGGTCGTCATAATCGACCTACACAGCAAACAATTTCGAACACAGTGAGAAAATTTGAAGAAACTGGATCGGGTATTGATATTGCAAGGCCTGTGCATCATCGCAACATTCGTTCTGCTGAAAATATCGCTGTCGTTGCTCAAACTGTGGAGGAAGACCCGAATTCGTCGATTCCTCGACGTGCTCAGCATTTGGGCTTGTCTTACGGCTCATTGTGGCGGACTTTGCATTTGGATTTGCATCTCCATCCGTAAAAAATCCAACTCACTCAAGAACTTAATCCTCAAGATCATACACAACGCAGAATGTATGCGAATTGGGTGATTGAAGAACAAGCCATTGATAACGATTTTTCGAACAAAATTTTCTTTATTGATGAGGCTCAATTTTCGCTCAGTGGTTACGTAAATAAACAGAATTGCCGCATATGGGGCTCTCAAAATCCTCAGGTGATTGCAGAAAGGCCTTTGCATCTGGAAAAAGTGACCGTTTGTGTGCATTATGGTCTGGTGGTGTTGGCCAGTATTTTCCTGAAAACGATCAAGGAAGAGCCATTCCAGTCAACTCTAACCACTATGGACGGATGTTAACCGATTATTTTTGGAGAGAAATTGAATATTATGATCTGGAGAACATGTGGTTTCAACAGAACGGAGCCACAAGCCGCACAACACAGGCTAATCGAACACTTTTGCAAGAGAAATTTCCAGGACGCGTAATTTCGAGATTTAGTGATGTCAATTGGCCCGCAAGATCCTGCGATCTAACACCTTTGGATTCCTTTTTATGGGGCTATGCAAAAGATCGTGTTTACGCAAACAATCCTTAAAGTCTTGAGCAATTGAAAACCAATATTCGTGAAGTTATGGCCGAGATATTGACGGAAATGTGCCGAAAAGTCATTGAAAATTACCTCACAAGGATTGAGGCCTGTAAGAGGTCCCGTGGAGGACATTCGAATGATATTGTATTTAAAATATAATGGCAATTTTGTTTCCGTCTGAATATTTTATGTGTTTTCTTTAGCTTTACTTTCCCATGCGTAAAATGAATAACCCTATATAAATAATGAAATTGACGATCGTGCATTTCTAATCAATAATCTCTTTTAACTTAATTTAAAAGATGGTGCATTTTCACTTTCCCGGAACGTTAGAGCTATCGACCACGAACCATGACACGCGACAGTGGTGTCAAGAAGTGACAAAAAAGCTTTGAAAGTGAAAATTTGAACATTTTTGTAGTGCACAATAGTAAAATTTAACGTGGAAACTGGTGGAAAAATAGCCAAAACAATAAAAATGTCACGAAGCTCACATCTACAAACTAATGAATTGACCATATCGGAGCTTAAGGAGGAGTTAGAACAGCGAAGTCTGGCTACACAAGGTACAAAAGCCATACTGATTGCACGCTTATGTGATCCGATCGAGACGGAAGGCATGAATCTGGATTCGGGTGAAGCCTCAGATGCGGAAAAAGGTGCAGAAGGTGGTGAAGCAGAAGCACCAAAATCTATTGAATCAGAAAATATGCTGATGCAACCAAAATAAAAGCGGTGCTCGGTAGTCTGAACAAACAAATTAAATGCGTCGAGGAAAAGGTATACCAGGTTGAGTAGAGAATCAACCATGAGATGGAAAACATGAAAAAGGAATTGGAAGTAGCGAAGGCAGTAGTAACCGCCTCACCAGCCCCGCTTATAACCGAAGTGCAAAGCACATCCCAAAATGTGCAAGCACCAATATTTGATGGGCAAACGGTCTGGAGTATTTACAAAACCCAGTTTGAAGCAGCTGCTCGGATAAATCACTGGAATGAGCAGAAACGAGCAACTGCATTGATTCTTGCTCTAAGAGGCCCAGCTGCCGAGCTTTTGCAGACTACCCCCGTTGAGTTGCATTCAAACTCGGCTGCTATAATGAATGTGCTCGGCATGCATTATGGAGACGATCATCTGAAGCAGATTTATCGGTCACAGCTATGATTTCGGATGCAGAAGTCTGGCAAAACCTTACAGCAGCTAGCACAAGACATTGATTGACTGGCACTTTTGGCTTACCCAGCCGACGACCCAGAACATCGAGATGACGCAGCAACAGAAGCATTCATCAGTGCATAAAAAGACCAAGAATTGCAATAAGCTGTGCGTTTAGGTCAAAAGTAAACAGTTAAGGATGCATTGGCTTATAGTCTGAACTTTGAGGCAGCGAAAAATATGAGTCGTACCACTGCCCGGGTTCGCGAGGTAGTGACACACGAGTGCAGGTGTGAGTGCATGGAAATTGAGTGAGACCCGCATATAAATGGTGCGCTTAGATGCTGGAAGGGGCACCTGCAAAGAGACTGCAAGAAGCAAAGAAATCCGAGCTATTGTCCCGGGTGTGCAGTTTGGAGAAGATCTAGACCGAGTCAGGAGTCCAGAATGGAAGCCCTTCCAACTGAGGGATCGAGAAACATGTAAGAGCTAACCTCGTGGGGTAGACGTTGGCTAGGAGGATCGATGTCCCCAGTACCACCATCACTGTGTCAAGACTACATCGTGGAGAAGCGGACTTATGCCTTCCGTGTCAAGGTAACGGAGAACATTGCACCATAACAATCGACACTGATGCAACCCGATCGATTATCCGACCAGACTTAGTCAGGCAGCAACAACTTCACAAGGTCAGGATTTTCTCACTACGGGCAGCTACGGGAGAAACTGCAACTGTCCATGGAGAAGTCAACCTCCAGATACAGTTGGGAGACCTTGCGTTCCGACATAACGTTCTGATCGCGAACATTATGGATGACTGCATTCTCGGAATGGATTTTTTGCGACCACATGGAATACCGTTGGATTTGGGCAAATGGGTATTGAAATGGCAGAATGTCGAAGTATCTATGGAGGATCCCAGCGTCCAAATCCCAAGATGAATGTAGCAGTATGTGCCGACACTAATGTATCGAATTCTTCCGAAAGCATTGTATGGGCCAGGCTTGACGGTGATTCTGGAGACCACCGATCTTATCTGATAGAGCTAACAAAGACGTCCACATTGCGCAGTTTGATTGCAGGACGAAGCCTTGGAAGATCTATAAGGAACCGATACGTGCCGGTTAGAGTCCTTAACGCCGCAGACTCAACCACGAGCATCAAAGCGGGAGAAGTCATCGGCAGCTGCCAGCCTGTTTCCACCATCACTTCTTTGGAAGCCACTCACGACCATCATTGAAAACGGAGGCAAGACGCAGACAAAGCCCGTGAATCCACGTCTGCAACATTGAATCAGGTCAAATTGCCAGTGCAGCTACTCAAGCAAGCCTCTGATCTGGACACCAAGTACAGCGACATCTTCTCAAGAAGCCCGGATGATCAAGGCCCAACGAGGATGATGACTCACGTCATAGAGACACAGGGAGCCAAGCCAATCCGACAAGCACCGTGATGCCTTCCTATATATAGCCAAACAAGGAGAAGTGAGCACACTGATCTCGGACATGGAAAAACAAGGTGTTATCGAACCTTCTGTCAGTCCATCGGCCGCGCCAGTAGTTCTAGTCAAGAAAAAGGATGGTTGCACTCATTTTTGTGTCGACTATAGGCAGCTTAACGACGTCACTAAGAAAGATAGTTACCCGCTTCCACGCATCGATGACATCATGGACACTTTAGCCGACGCAAAATGGTTTTCTACACTCGATTTCAAAAGTGGCTACTGGTAGGTAGAAATCGACAAGAAAGGCCGAGAGAAGATCGCATTTTCAGTTGGAACCGGGTTGTGGCAATTTGTGATGATGCCATTTGGACTTTGCAATGCTCCAGCCATCTTCGAACGCCTGATGAAATACGTGCTACGAGGCCTTACCTGGAAGATCTGGTTGGTGTACCTAGATGACATCATTGTTATCGGGAGAACGTTCGAAGAGCATGTGCAGAAGTTAAAAGAGGTTTTCTCCCGATTGCGACTGGCGAATTTGAAACTTAGTCCCGACAAGTGTACCCTTTTCACAGCTGAAATAAAATACCTGGGACACGTTGTATCAGCAGAAGTGGTCAAAACAGACCCTGAGAAAATTGAAGCCGTGAAAAGCTGGCCAACACCAAACAACAAGCGCCTGACGACCTACTATCGAAGATTCGTTAAAGACTTTGCCGAAAAAGCGAAGTGTCTTCATCAGTCAACCGGGAAAATTGTCCGTATGAACAATGCCAGGCAGCCTTTGAGACTTTGAAGGAGAAGCTATGTGAATCACCCGTGCTGGCATATCCGAAACCCGGAAAAATGTTTGTAGTTGATACCGATGCGAGCAACGGCGGTATTGGAGCTGTACTCTCCCAGCAGATCGATGGCGAAGAAAGAGTCCTCTCTTATCACAGTCGAGTTCTATCAAAAAGTGAGAGGAACTATTGCGTGACCAGGAAGGAGCTTTTGGCTATAATAAAGGCCACCAAGCAGTTTCATAACTACCTGTATGGCCAGAAATTTGTTCTTCGAACGGACCATGCATCGCTGAGATGGCTGCTTAACTTCAAAAACCCCGAGGGACAAGTTGCGAAATGGATCGAAAGATTGCAGTCATATGACTACGAAATTGTTCATCGGAAGGGCGGAGTTCATGGATATGCTGACGCCCTATCTCGTCGTCCATGTCCAGCTAACTGCAAGCATTGCCGAAAATTTTAATTGATCTTTGTAAAACTAATGAAATTAACAATTGTGCGTTTTTAATAAACAAACTCTTTTTACTTAATTTAAAAGACGGTGCATTTTCACTTTCCCCAAACATTAAAGTTATCGGCCGCGAACCATAACACACGACAATATAATGTTTTTTTAGGCTCTTTCTGAACCAATTTGCACTCACCGGGAGCATGAACATCTTTGTATTTGACGCACCGATAGTGCATTGCGCAGTTGAAAGCCGAATGGCCAAATTTTGGAAACCGGTAAAACTGGCTGACTTCCCTATTCTGGAGGCGTTCTTACCTCACCACTCTGAAATCTAAGTGCCTTATTTGTTGAAAGGCACTTGGACTGCACTTATTTGAAATCTGTACCAAGTAAAGTGGCGAATTCTTCTTTTCCTTTTCGTTTTAACGGATATAAATTCAATTTCAGATGCACCTTCCTTGAGCACCTGAAGAAGATCAGTAGTATCCTCTCCGCAGTCCAAGCCTTTCAACAAAAAGGTCTGATTGCTTTTAATTTTTAGGGTGTAGGTGAAGTGTGGAACCTCCCAAGAATTCAGCGCATTTTTAGCTAACTTGAAACCAACCATTGATTTCGTTCTAATAATTAATTTTTCAGCATTAACTCTTTTGATCTCGAAATTGGTTAATTTATTTATGACTGCCAATAGCCGAACCATATCTTTTCCGCTTTGATCGAACACGTTAATTGACGGAACTTTTTCTGCATTTTTGGAAGTTTTTTGAGAGGAACCAACAAAACTGCGAGTTGGTTTCTTCTCATTATTTTTATTTTTAAGTAGTGAATAAAATTAACATCGTTAACCCGATTAGAATTACCTTCAATACATTCTTGAAATTCCATTTCTTGTTGTTGTGCGTCCAGCGCTGCATAATATATTTGGCTGTTGTTATCGCCTCCAGCACTTAGGATTTTTTCTGGGATACCAAAACTTTTCGCTGTACAGTTTTCTTCGCCTAAGTTTCCTTATTGATTTTCTTTAGCGGCTCTGCATCTTGAGTCTTCATCCCTCTCTTGAACAGATCTTCGAGGGATCGTAGTTATAGTCTTAATTCTTGATTTTCATGTCGAAGTCGAATCACTTGTTGTTGGTTTTCAACTATTTGGGTTTTGCGTCCGCCATCTATGGAGCTTTCCTGGTTATATCCCCTTTTATTGGCGATTGCCGCCAATTTCGTATTGCTTGTCTCCCCAGGTTCCCCCAACGGTGGGAAGCCGTCGGACTCCTCCATACCAGTGGTCCCGAATAAGTCTTTGGATTATTTGCTTTTCTTGATTTATCGAAGTAAAATAATATTCGATATGATGCCGTGGGTCGCTCCCTTCGGCCATATAAGCTTTTTCCAATTAAAACCAAAATAAACTTTGGACTGACTTTTAAGAAAATAAATTAAATTTTTTGCAAACTTGACGGGAGCAAATTAAAAACACGAAATCTCGACGTAGTATTAATGGCGAATTCGATATAATCATGAGCTGCATGACATTTTTGATGAACCGGAGGTCTCAACGATTGTAAGACTGCAGAAGGAGCAATGGGCAGGCCATGTGAATCGTATGGATAAACAACGGAAACCCAAAAAGGTATTCGTTGGGAGAACTAAAGAGCGGACTCTAATGGGTTAAACGGGGAAACGCTGGTCTGACTCGTTCGATGAAGACAATTCATCGCTGCTTGGATTTTGAAATTTGAGGACGTGGTCAATGAACAGAGATAGTTGGCAGCGCTATTGGCAGGAAGCAAAGCCTCGAAAAGGACTGTAGTGCTACAAAGAAGAAAAATTTCAACAAAACCAACGAGCGGTGATTGTAGTTCAGAAATCACCGATAAATATTGCTGACGCGCACGAGAAGAAGGCTTTTCAATCTTCTCTGCCTTGCACTGGTGATTTATATCCTTTCATATTGTTTCTGGGTTTAATCTTGTGAACTACTTTCTCAATCGTTTCAAATGTCAACTTTTCTAACTTCGACTAATAGATACAAATTTCATCCTTAATTAGATTTTTGTCATGAGGAACTATTGAAAAAGAGTTGCCATCATCAAAAGGTGAACATTGCTTCTAATGATCTCAATTAAATTTCCTTTGGAGTGTTCCCCAATCCATTTTTCTAAAATTCAGTCGATGATATTAATTTTGTGCCGGAATGAGGAAAACATCATCCCTTTAATGATTTCTTCCCTTCATAATTGCATAATGGTCACTTTCATACGGGAGTAACTACAATTTCAGTTGAGGACTATGAAATTTGAATTCAAAGCTGACATCAGCAATGCAGAAGTCCAAATATGAATTTGTCGTAAGGTTTGTTAGGATTGCACCTGTATTTAATTAGATGCATAATCATCTGTAGGCAAATCGAGAGTTTCGGTTTCCATTTGGGAGCTTCTATTCAAGATTCCCTTCGCGTAGACCGTAGTCAGATTCAAATGCTTCATCTGAAGTATCTTGTATAATTACGCTATGACTAGACCCATACAGATCTTCCCTGACGAAATCGTCCCTAACCGGCAAAACTTTTCGCATCCGAATGTTTGTTAAATCGATCCAGAAGTAGTTTACGTTGAAATGTTTCTAAATGCAAACTACATTTGAACTTACTCGGAAAATAAATGTTGCGAACTCAATTCAAAGTTTAATAAACATAAGCAGTCGAGCAACCCCGTGGTGATCAGGAGTGGCTGCTCCTGAAGAGATAAGGTGGTCACCCCGTCGAACTGCTTAGTTTGTTGTTTTACTAGTTTAAAGTAAACTACATCGGTCAAGTTTCCATCCTTTTGGCAGAGATGAGTGGTTCACTTCAGCCACTTCAACGTCTTTAGGTTTGACATTCCCCTTGTAATGCAACGATATTCTTCGGAAAAAGTAACGGTTGCTTTATTGTAAAATGTTTGCGCTTGTCTCGAGCCTCCGTGTCCGCTAACTTTAGCGAGGCAAAAAAATGTTGAAATACTGTAGAGTAGCTTAATTGACACATAATAAACATTTCTAAAGATAAAAAAAATTGATCGGTACCTCTCGTAGAGTAGAGTACGCATGATAAGTACTTTGCAGTGAAGCTTTGTGGCTCGACAAGAACCCGCCCCATATGGTCCCGCAAATGCTAGTCGTCAAGCACGCGTACACGGTCGATAAGCGAGGCTAGTTAGCTGAGCTCGATGTTTTTTATATCTCGCTGACACTTGTGCCAGACCATCGGCACCCGTGTCCTACACGGATTTTTGAAAAAAAGAAATTCATCACAAAAGTCTAATGTTGCGAAGTAAAGTTATCATATGTCGATAAGCTCATGAGCGAACCCCAGTATTAAGGCGCCGGAGCGCACTATTTGCGTCACCAGTAATTTTTCGTTAGTTGGTCTGTGACTGTTGCCCACGAGACGTGTACAATAAGAAGTACCTTCATGTAAAACAAATAAAGCGTACTCATATACATTCAAAGTTATCTTTCCCTTCAAACCTATCGTCCCTCTGTCCCTTCGATAATCTCAACAGGTTATGGGCCAAGGCAAGCAGCCAGCGTAACAACCGATTATCGAAGTCAGAGAACGATAGAAAGCATACGGTTATCTCGATTTTTCTTCTTGGGTGGTCGACACGTGGTCGCCATTGTAGTGCGCCGGTAATTGCGTACGGAAAACTAATCGAACGAAAATGATGGCATCAACTCTAATAAAGAACATCAAAAAGTTTGGTGGCTCGAATTTCCCAGTGTGGAAATTTCGAATGAACTCGATGCTTATCATGAACGCGTTACAAGACGTCGTTACGGGTGACCCATGGCAAAAAGTGGGTGAAAGACAATGCGACCGCCATGTGTTTAGTTTCCTCGTCAACAGAGGATTTTCAGCTCGACTGTATGCTCAACTGCACTACAGTGAAACAAATGTGGGGAAAAATTGGTGAGATTCACGAGTAAAAATCAGTGTCGAACAAGATGCTCTTGCTTCAGAATTCCACGGACATCGCATGGATTCAAACGAGTTGGTTGTACAACACGTTTATCGGGTACAAAACATGGCGTCTCAACCGAAGGATCTGGGAGAAGCGGTTCCGAGCACGGCCATAATAGCGAACGTACTTGGCAGCCTACCGGTAAAGTATAATGCTCTCCAGACAGCATGGGACAGTGTACCCGAAGAAAGTCAAACCCGCGATAATCTACTGGAACGATTATTGAAGGAAGAAAGAAGACTTGAAGGCGACGATGACGTCACTCGAGCATAAGCCGCTGTTAGTCTTGGCGGGGACAAGAAGAAAAAGTTCGCCGCGAATCAGAACAATAACAGTGAGGAAAACCGCGAAAGTAGAAATACGAGTGTCGAGTGTTTTTATTGTAAAAGTAAGGGGCATCTAGCTCGCGATTGCCGGAAATAAAAAAGGGACAAGGACAATGCCAGTGAAAATCCTCGCAAGTGAGCATTCGTCACTTCAACAAGTGAACAAAAACAGCGACAAGTGAAATCGGAGACAGTGCCGAGTAGCGAGGTCGTGGAACAACTCACGGCAATCAACACAAGCGATCGCGATGTCTGGATTACCGACAGCGGTGCGTCCATATATATCCCTTACTGACGGGACTGGTACAGTGAGTTCGAACCAAGCAGTGGCGATTCGATATCGCTCGGGGACAATGGCGTGTGTAACGTTACCGGTAGTGGCACTGTGCTCATCGATAGACTATTGAACGGCTAATAGTGTGAAGCTCGAATCAAAAACGTGCTCTACGTTCCAAAGATTCTAAAGAACTTATTTTCAGTCGGCGTATGCAATCAAAAAGGTTTCGATGTTTTGTTTAGAGGAAAACTAATAATAATTAACCGTGCCGGTGAAGTTTTCGGTGTCGATGTGCAACAAGACAATCAGATTTACCAGAAGCTCTTTAAAGTGAGAAAACCAAGTGTTGCGAGAGAAGCAAATGTGTCAACTGTCAACTTGCGTGTCTGGCACGAACGAATGGGACACGAAAACAATAAAGTTTTGCGTGAAATGACGCAAAAAGGGCTAGTTCGAGGTGTGAAATTAGCGGACATTTACAATTTCTTCTGTAGTTCCTGTTCAAAAAGAACGAGATAACAAGTTGGGTAAACAGACCTACGCTCATGTCAGAAGGGTTTTGTATTCAATTTACAAAATGCAGTCACCAGATCGAATCAAATCAAGAAACATGTCAAAGACGATTTTATTGGAGAAAATATGAAATGCGAAGATTATACTATTTTTAACAAAGTTCAATGAATTTCGACTTTTGAGGTTTTTGGTATTGTTATACTCATAAATATCTCCCTTGATAATTATTTCAGATGTCCATCCGCGACGGGAGAAACACATTTTTCATGTATTTCCCCCCTGTGCCCCCACTGAAGCAAAAACTGACAGCTTAACAACTTTTTTGAAAAGCTCCCATGAAAACTTTCATTTCATACTCAAATCGGCTACGTTTGATGAATTTTTTTTTCAGGGGCCACTCTCCTGTGCTGAAATCATCGATTCATGGCCAATTTTTTCGAATCCTAGAATGGTTACAAAACCCTTTTGCTAGGAGCTCTCTCCCGCCTCCTTGACTTATTTCACTTATGAGCATTAATTGTAGGTACTCATCTTCAGTCATTCATTCAATTGAATCAAGTGTTCAAAGCATGCACCTTAAACGTTGAAGTTGGGAAAAAATAGCTCCAAATTATTCAATCTTCGCATTTGAAACAGCCATTATCTTGTTTTACGATTACTGATACTACTAGCTGAACCGATTCTCAAAGATATACATGACACCTATCATTCCTGAAATTTTCATGCAAATCCTAGCAAAACTGTAGTGTCGGAGTCGGTAAAAAGCGCATGTTGTTCCATAGCCATATGTTGCCATAGTAATACATGCAGCGCATATTGTTCCATAGTAATACAGGAAAATTCAAACCGCTATAACTTCGCTAAATATGATTCAAACTTTCAGGATAGATTAATCTTATGAATAGTCATCTGTGTACTAAATTTCATAGAATTTTAGGGTACCGTTAAGATTTTATTCAAGAAAACATAAAATCGATAAATCATACTATTACTAACAAAGTTGAGTGAATTGCGACTTCTCACGTATTTGTTGTTGTTGTACTCACCAAGCCCTACATTCCTGATTTTTTTCAGATTTTTCGGATCACAGGTGTCCAATCGCGAGGGGGGGGGGACACAAATTTTTCGTGTATTTCCCCTCCCTGTGCGCCCCTCGAAGCAAATTTTGGCAAACTAAGACCTGTTTTGAAAAGCTCTCATCAAGACCTTTCATTTGATATCCATATCGGCTACCTTCAATGAAATTTTTTTTTCGGGGGGTCACTCTCCTATATGGGAGACCCCCCTTAAATACCTTATAAAATTTTTTTGTAGCTGAACTTTGAAGAGATCACCACTTTACACCTACACACAAAATTCGATGTTTCTAGCTTAAGTAGTTTCCGAGAAAAACTGCTGTGACACACGGACGGACGGACGGACAGACGGACAGACTGGTCGCGAAACTAGTAGGGTTTTGTAAAATTATTTTACAAAACCCTAAAAAGGAACACGAAATCGGGAGAATACATACATTCGGACATTTGCGAACCATTCTCAATAGAGTCCATCGGTGGTGCAACATTCTGCATAACCTTAAAGGATGGCGCATCAGGATTTCGGTGTGTTTACTTCATGAAACACAAGTCTGATGTTTTCGATATTTTCAAGAAATACGAAAGGTTGATCGACAACAAATTCGACAAGCCGATGAAGGTGTTACGTACGGACAATGGACGAGAGCATTGCAACCGTGAAATGAAGCAATATCTCGAGGCTCGTGATATCGAGCTGGTAAACACGGCACCTTACCCTCCTCAGCAGAACGGGAAAGCCGAGCGCGACAACAGAACGGTCATCGAGAGTGCGCGCACGATGATATTGGCGCTATGGGCGGAAGCAGTCGGTATAGCAGTGACCGTGCTTAACCGAGTTCTGGCTACCGGTAAAGAGAAAACGCCATACGAGATCTGGTTTGGAAAAACACCAGATGTGTCCCATTTTCGGTTCGGATCGGATGCGTACATGCATATCGACAAACAATTACGCAAGAAGTAAGATCCAAAGGCTACAAAATTGATCTTAGTTGGGTATCAGAACGAATCAATGAACTACCGTTTGAACAATCCACAGAACAAGAAAATATCTGTATCGAGAGACGTCACATTCAACGAGAAGTCGCAACTTGGGGCAGAAAAAGGAAAATAAATTCGAATACATTCTTCCAGCGGACGAAAACGAAGATGTGGCAGAACCCGTCGAGCAGCAACAGGAGGTAGAATGCCAGGAAGCTCAGGAAGAACCTGAAAGAAACGAAGAACCAGAAGATCCTCGAGAAGAAGATCAAAATCAACCGGATAGTAGCAGACTGCTGCGGGATCGTGCAAACATCCGACGACCGATAAGGTATGAGGTCGACTTTGCTGAATATAATCCGCTAAACACATTTCAGGAGGCGATGAACAGTGCTGAGGCAGAAAATTGGGCCGAGGCAATTCAGGAGGAGTTCGGCGCGCACGAGCAGAACGAGACTTGGTCAATTGTACCAAGGAAAAAGGAACGGAAGCCCATAGACTCAAAATGGGTCTTCAAGGTTATACGAGACACGTCAGGTAACGTATACCGGTACAAAGCGAGACTTTGTGCACGAGGATTTCAACAAAAAGAGGGACTCGACTACCCGGAGACCTTCTCGCCAGTCGTGAGATACAACTCGCTGAGAGTTCTATTGGCCATGGTGGACGAACAGGACTTGGAGCTCACACAGTTTGACGTGAGAGCAACCTTTCTTCATGGCGAGCTGAAGGAAGAAATCTACATGGAAATCCCGGAAGGACTCAACGTCAAGAAAGAAAAAAAACGTGGTTTCGTGTGTGATCTGAACAAGTCCTTGTGTGGCTTGAAACAAGCACCCAGGTGTTGGAACGAAAAGTTTCGTGAGTTCTTAGAGAAATATCAGTTTCGCGAAACGGCAAGTGTATCTTTCAAGGACGGGTAGACGGTGTAGATGTGCTTTTAGCGCTTTTTTGTAGATGACGGACTCATCGCAGCAAAAACAAGTAAAGCCCTTGAGTCGGTAATCAAATCATTGGGTAACGCTTTTGAAATTACGATCGGGGATGGAAAGTTATTTGTCAGGGTACAAATAGAACAAAATCGAGTAAAGAAATCCATGTTCTTGCATCAAGAAGCGTATGTGAAGAAAATTCTCAATAAATGTAAGATGCAAAAGTGGCAAGTGTGCCTACCGATCTGCACGCGCGACTAGTTCCAAACGATCGCGACGATGAAAACCCAAGTACGGTTTCGTTTCGAGAAGCAGTGGGCTCGTTAATGTTTCTTGCGGTTGTGACGCGGCCGGATATCGCATTTTCAGTAAATTCAGTTAGTAAATTTGTTAGCAATCACCACGAGAGACACTGGCAAGCGGTGAAACGAATCTACCGGCACTTGGTCGGAACAATGAAAGTCGGGATAATCTACAGAAGCGGCGGGAGTAACTCGGAGTTACAGGGGTTTTCAGACTCGGATTTCGCAAGTGACGTGGAGACGCGTAGATCACCACGGGGTATGCGTTTTGTCTATCGAACGGGACTGTGACATGGTCGTCCAAACGACAAAAGCTAGTCACACTCAGCACAACGGAGGCTGAGTACGTCGTGGCAGTAGCGGCCGCGAAAGAGGCCAGTTGGCTGAGAAAATTGTTGAACGATCTCGGGTGTCTACCGGTAACTACGACAGTTCTGCGAGTAGACAATCAAAGTGCAATCCGATTAATCAAAAATCCGGAGTTCCCCAAGCGAACCAAGCATATAGACATTAAGCATCACTATGTTCGCGAAACTGTGGAGAGTGGGGGAAATATCGGTAGAATATGTTCCTACGGATCAAAGTCAAAGTCAAAAGTGCTTTATTTAATACTAATGGTTATAAATTTTAAAAGAAATAAAGTAAAATCCAAACAATAACAATAAAAAACTTAATGGCCCAAATGGCTCTCTAAATTTGTACGTTATCATTAAACACATTTAAAAAAAAACTATAGCAAATTCAAATCAATGAAGATTATTACATATTTTTAAAATTCAGTTGAAAAAAGGAGAAAAAACCAACCAACACTATTCTAAAATTATTTATCATCTTCACACTACAGTGAACTTTGATCCTACACCTAATATGTTTTAACTTAATTCTAATAAATGCGATCAAAAACTTTATCTTATACTATAAAAAATTTATAATAATGTTCTAAGCGTTAAACCTTATCTCTAACCTAATATAATAAATATAATATAAACCTAACCCATACCTAGTTTTTAATAAAAATAAACAATAACACTAAATGTAGCAATAATGAGCTGAAACTCAAAAACTAAATAACAAAAAACACCAAAACTGAAAGTAAACACGAATAATTTAGACATTGTCATTCAGCCACCAATACCTAGATTGCGATCAGCTTCAACGAATCTAGCAAATGAGTATCTCCATTGGAACTGTTGGTCTCGTGAACTCAAATTCGGAGGATATTTTATCTTCTTATCGGTGGCCCGTCGATATATGTGATATATGACTGGGACGCCGTCAGAATCAAAAACATATCGATTCATGTCCAAATACACGAATGCTTCTGGAGGAATGAAGCCAGTAGCGAGGCAAGTCGCTATATACCCGTCTGTAGGGTGGAACGGCTGTGAAATCCAAGGGTTTTCACTCACATGATTCCGAAGAAGCTACAATATGAAGATATCGACTCTCGTCACTTCAGCAGTTTGATAAATTCTTCTATTCGATATATAATGTTTCCAATCCGTCTCAGGCTTTCTGTACAAACCAGTACATGCACGAAGACATTTCCTTTCGAAAACTCTTAATTTTTCCATAGTACTAGCACTCTGGTTGTACCAGATCTGACATCCATATGTCAAAACTGTTCTAACCAGTGTCTTGTAACAGATAATTTTGACCTTTCGATCAAATTACCTGGAATGAAAAAGCTTTCGAAGGGCCATGACTACTTTAAGTGCCTTACTGAGCATGATTTTCACATGTTCAGTATAGTACAGATACTGATCGAGATAAACATCGAGGTATCGAACACAGGATTTATGTGGAATCCGTTCAAGACTACCCTCACCAGCCATGATGTGGAAATCTTTCCAATTACGTTTCCGGTCTTGACTGACCCCTGCAGCGTTGTCCGAAATAAAATTGTTTCACACTTTTGCGCATTAATTTTCATTCGCCAATTGTCAGTGTACAGCTGCACGTCATTGAACATTTTCGGAGATTGTTCTGAACTTTTGCAGCTTTTCGGTCTGCGGTCATAGATGATCAGATCATCAGCAAACGCTACCAATGATCGCGTTGGCGAGACGTAAATAGCCGTTCAATAGCTTGCGAATGAAGATTGAGAAGAGTAGAGGAACAGAAACTGTTCCCTGCTGTAGACCATTCAAGACCTTGAATTCGCGCCTTGTTGTCAGATTTCCATCAGTTACAACAAACGATTTCCCGTATAACATATTGCACATCATGGCGACAAGGTGTCTGGGGAACTTGTCCTGAAGGAGTTTAAAATAGTCCATCTAACCACAACGTATCAAAGGCTTTCTCCATATCAATGAGTCATGCTCCAACACATTGTCAATCATTTAGATTCCAACAGATGTCTGAGGTTACTTTCGTTATTGCCAGTGTGGTCAAATGCCTGGCACGAAAACCAAATTGGCAATTCGGCATTAACTCATTTTCCTCAATGTGGGCGTTTAATGCTCTGTTGAGTATCACTTCAAACACCTTGCTGATGTTAGGCAGCAAGCCGATTAGGCGATAGCTTTTGGGGCAGGAAGATTCTTTTCCTTTCTTCAAGATTGGCAATACCTTAGCCCTTTTCCACTCATATGCGAAATATGAATTGCTCAACATCTTATTGAACAATATACAATAATTCCGAATAGCGACCTCCGGCAAACGTCGGAGAAGTACTTTTGGAATACCATCAGTACCACATGATTTCTTCTTGTTTATCCTGCGAAATATGAAACACAAGTCTTCATAGCTGACAAAATAATCAATAAGATTCAAGCTCGGTATGAGGTCAGATGTTAATGTTTCATTGAAATGTAGAATCGATTGGCCGTTCAGGCTTGATTTGAAGTCGGAAACTTTTGCTTCAACGACCTCTGAAAATATTTCATTCCCTCTCTCAGGGTTTGGTAGATGAACCAATTCAAAATGTGTTCCAATCAGGGCAAGTTTCTGCAATACATCACAAATAATCCTGTTTCCATTTCTATCCGGAGTCATACTATCAATTTCGATACCAGCCCTATCGAGAAGATTTATCTCATTACTAGTGACTTCAAGATTCGATACCTTCACTCGAAACTTCTTGCGGAATATGCTATTCCCTTTCGCAAACACGCCGTCTGGGTCCTGTGGGCAAATACCCCTCAATTTTTCCGCCCATTGATTGCTGACCTCACTCCTGAAGTATGACCGTATTAAGTTCCGGACATTCTTCAGATGTAGTTTCAACAAAGACAACGAGGGATGGTTGTAATCCAAAAATCGTCGATAAATATTGTTGACACGTGTGAGAAGGAGGCTTTTCAATCTTTTCAACCTTGCGATGGTTGGTGTTTCATATCTTTCCATATTGTTTCGATGTTTTATCCTAGGAGCTACTTTCTCAATCGTTTCCAACGTCAGCTTCTCTAACTTCGACAAATAGAGATCTATTTAGTTAGATTCCTGTTATAAGGAACCATTGAGCAAGAGTTGCCACCATCAGAAGGGGGACATTGCTTCTTGTACTCGCGATTAAACTTCTTTTGAAACTTTCCCCAGTCTGTTTTTTTGAAATTCAACCGATGATTTTCATGCTGAACTGGAATGAGGAAGAAATCATCCCTGTGATGATTGATTTCCATTACGATTGCGGTATGGTCGCTATCATAAGGAAGCACCTGCAGTTTCCGTTGAGGACTATTAAAGTTGAATTTGAGTCTTGCGTCGGCAATGCAAAGGTCCAAATATGAATTTGTCCTAGGGTATGTTGGGAGCTCCGACCCATATAGATTGCACCTGTATTCAATTTGGTTCTCTGTTATCCACGATTTCAGGAAAACACCTCTTGGACTATTTGTGGCGTTCAGCCATGATGTATGCTTGGCGTTCAAGTCACCAGCAAGAATATGAAAGTTATGCAGCCTGTTCAATTCGAGTGTTTCGAACAAGAAATTGAGCTCCTCCTTGAGCTTGAGAACAGTTCCACCAGTTGCATAGGCAGAGATAACGAAGAGGTTATCCCCACCTGGCAGTCCGATTTTGATAACGGATACTTCAAGAGATTCAAAGCTTTTGAATTCGACTTTTTCAATATTTTGAAAACGATAGGGTCTTCGAAACAATATCCCGGTGCCACCTCCCCCATCACCTGTTACCCTATCGTTTCTTACGAATTCAAAATCCTTGAATCTCATGGAGTGCCATGAACTGAGATGGGTTTCGGTGAGAAGCAGGATGTCAGGCTTTTGTCTGGCAATGAATTCAAGGAGATAATCACGCCGATGTAAAGTAACAATGGAGTTGACGTTGATCGAGATGAGACGAATCCTATCCGTGGGAGTGTGGCTGGATGACAACTTATTTTGAGGCATTTGAAAGCCCTAAACGCTGAAAAACAATGTTAATTTTCGAATCTTTTTCATCGATTCGCTCCGATAAGGAATTTAATCGCTGATAAATTTTAAGGAGCAGCTCATTATTGCCACTTACATTATTTATTTTATTTACATTGTCTGCTGGTCCTCTCGCAGCAAGTGCAAACGACACCCCGGGCTTGACGAAGTTGGTAGGTATCACACTGCGGTGTGCTTGACTTTGTTTCGGAGTGACTTTAACCTTTGCATCTTGATACCGGGGACATCCCCGATATGATGCTGGATGACCAAAGGCACCGCAGTTCACACAATATAGTTTTTCTTTTGGCTCCGCCTGAGCCAATTTGCACTCGCCGGGAGCATGAATGTCTTTGCATTTAACACACCTATATTTCATGGCGCAATTGGCAGCCGAATGCCCGAATCTTTGACACCTGTAGCACTGGTTGACCTCACTTTTCTGGAGGCGTTCCCATCTCACCACGCGGAAGTTCAAGTACCGTATTTTCTGCAGGGCACTCGAACTACTTTTGCTGGAAATCTGGACTAAGTAGTGAGGCAAGTTTTTGCGCTCCACAATCGATCTTCTCGTTGCTAAGTTTTTAACTGAAATAAATTGTATTTCTGGTACAGCTACTTGGAGCACTTGAAGGAGATCGACTGTGTCCTCACCACAGTCCAGACCCTTCAATAAAAAGGTTTGGTTCTTTTCGCTTTTCGGGGTGTACGTGAAATGCGGAACATCTCCAGAATTTAAGGCATTTTTTGTTGCCTGGAAATCAACCAGCGACTTATTCCTTATTGTCAATTTATCGGCATTGACTCTTTTTATCTGAAAATCTTTTAGCTTATTTTCGGCTGCCACAAGCCGAACCATATCTTTGCCTGTTTGCCCAAATACATTGATTGGTGGGACTTTTTCTTTTTTTTTTTCATTAATCTTAATGGGCGGACCAGCAGACAAACCTTTTGGTTTTTTCTCCCGATTTTTAAGTTTAAGGTATACAATGAAATCATTATCTAACTTAGACGTTTTACCTGTATCCTCTTCAATGTTCATCGTTTCTTCAAGACCAGCTAGCGCTCCATAGTAGTTTCTGCTGTCATTTGCGCCTCCTGCGCTGAGGACATCCTCTTGATTAGCTTCTTCCTTTGGCTTTTCAGTTTTCTTGTCTTCGGTTTTCAAATTTGCTTGTCGGCCTTTCTTGGTTTCTTTATCTTTGTTGAACGTTAACGTTCCAACAAGTGCTTCTAACGATTTAACTCGAAGCTTGAGTTCTTCATTTTCTTTTTCAATTTTTTCAGCTTTCTCTTTTTCTTGGATCAGCTGCTCGATTTCGATAACGGATAGGATTGTCGGTTTTTCTTCTTTATTCTTTTTTTCGCCAGTCATCATTGGCGATGGGCATGATCCTTCTGATTGATGGCTGAAGCCATCGGACTCCTCCATCTCGTTGCTTTTGCAGCGAGACTAGAGGGAATGTTCTCAGACCGGGACTTCCCTTGAACGTATTTCCACTTTTGATATTTCTTCAGGAAATGAATTTCAGGTATTCGATAAATGTTCGAATAATTCGACGGTGATGGTTTTCCAAATAAAATCAAAATTTGCTTTTGACTGGCTCGTAAAAAAATATTTCAATTGTTTGAAACTGACTTTTGCGAAAAATTAATTAATTTTTAAAATTAATGACAGGAGCGATTAAAAACACGTCTACACGCAACGAGTGCTAGACATAGAATCTGTTCCTACGGATCAGCAGCTAGCTGATATATTTACCCAAGCACTTCCAAAGAGACAGTTTCAGCATCTATGTAATGATTTAAGCATAGGGTCCTCGACGGACTCAAACGGCGGGTGTGTTGAGAAGTAAAGTGATCGTACGTCGATAGGCTCGCCACGCATGCGTGAGCGGAACCCAGTATTAAGGCGCCGGAGCGCACTACTTGCGTTACCAGTAATTTTTTGTTAGTTGGTCTGTGACTATTGCCAACGAGACATATGCAATAAGAAGTTCCTTTATGTAAAACAAATAAAGCGTACTCATATACATATATTCAAAGTTATCTTTCTCTTCAAACCTATCGTCTCTCTGTCCCTAAGATAACCTCAACATCTAAACATTATTTAACAAAAATAAAATATATTTAAGCTAATTAGTCTAATGTACTGCTGACCCAAAGCAATCAGTCGGGAAAATTTTTGCGGAGAACGCTTATTTAGAATGAATTTTCATAGCCAAGTCAAGTCAAGTCAAAAGCGCTTTATTTAATACTAATCGTTATAAATTTTAAAAGAATATAAAGCAAATTCCAAACAATAACAATCAAAAAACTTAATGGCCCAAATGGCTCTCGAAATTTGTACGTTATCGTTAACTCATATCATCAAAAAAAAAACTATAGCAAATTCAATCAATTACGATTATTACATATTTTTAAAATTTAATTGGAAAAAGGAGAAAAAACCAACCAACACTATCCTAAAATTATTTATAATCAAAACACAACAGTGAAACTTCGATCCTACACCTAATATGTTGTAACTTATTTCTAATAAAATACAATCAAAAACTTTAACTTATACTAAAAAAATCAATAACAATGTTCCTAACCTAAGTGTTTAATCTTATCTCTAACGGAATATAGTAAACATTACATATACCTAACCTATACCTAATTTTTAACAAAAATAAACAACAACACTAAATGTAGCAATAATGAGCTGAAACTCAAAAACTAAATAACGAAGAACACCAAAACTGAAAATAAACACGAATAATTTAGACATTGTCATTCAGCCACTAATACCTAGATTGCCCCGTCTCAACTCGATCAGCTTCAACGAATCTAGCAAATGAGTATCTCCATTGAAATCGTTGGTCTCGTGAACTCAAATTAGGAGGATATTTTATCTTCTTATCGGTGGCCCGTCGATATATGTGATATATGACTGGGACGCCGTCAGAATCAAAAACATATCGATTCATGTCCAAATACACGAATGCTTCTGGAGGAATGAAGCCAGTAGCGAGGCAAGTCGCTATATACCCGTCTGTAGGGTGGAACGGCTGTGAAATCCAAGGGTTTTCACTCACAGTCACAGATCTTGCGATATGATTCCGAAGAAGCTTCAATATGAAGATATCGACCCTCGTCACTTCAGCAGTTTGATAAATTCTTCTATTCGATATATAATGTTTCCAATCCGTCTCAGGCTTTCTGTACAAACCAGTACATGCACGAAGACATTTCCTTTCGAAAACTCTTAATTTTTCCATAGTACTAGCACTCTGGTTGTACCAGATCTGACATCCATATGTCAAAACTGGTCTAACCAGTGTCTTGTAACAGATAATTTTGACCTTTTGATCAATGTATCTGGAATGAAAGAGCTTTCGAAGGGCCATGACTACTTTTAGTGCCTTACTGAGCATGGTTTTCACATGTTCAGTATAGTACAGATACTGATCGAGATAAACACCGAGGTATCGAACACAGGATTTATGTGGAACCCGTTCAAGACTACCCTCACCAGCCATGATGTGGAAATCTTTCCAATTACGTTTCAGGTCTTGACTGACCCCCTGCAGCGTTGTCCGAAACAAGATTGTTTCACACTTTTGCGCATTGATTTTCATTCGCCAAATGTCAGTGTACAGCTGTACATCATTGAACATTTTTTGGAGATCGCTCTGAACTATTGTAGCTTTTCGGTCTGCCGTATAGATGATCAGATCATCAGCAAACGCTACCAATGATCGCGTTGGCGAGACGTTAAAATCAAAGCCGTTCAATAGCTTGCGAATGAAGATTGAAAAGAGCAGAGGCGCAGTAACTGTTCCCTGCTGTAGACCATTCAAGACCTTGAACTCGCGCATTGTTGTCAGATTTCCATCAGTTACAATAAACGATTTCCCGTATAACATATTACACATCATGGCGACAAGGTGTCTGGGGAACTTGTCCTGAAGGAGTTTAAAAATTAGTTCATCTAACCATACCGTATCAAAGGCTTTCTCCATATCAATGAGACATGCTCCAACACATTGTCTATCATTAAGTTTCCAACAGATGTCTGAGGTTACTTTCGTTATTGCATGTGTGGTCGAATGCCTGGCACGAAAACCAAATTGGCAATTCGGCATCAACTCATTTTCCTCAATGTGGGCGTTTAATGCTCTGTTGAGTATCACTTCAAACACCTTGCTGATGTTAGGCAGCAAGCTGATTGGGCGATAGCTTTTGGGGCATGAAGATTCTTTTCCTTTCTTCAAGATCGGAAATACCTTAGCCTTTTTCCACTCATTTGGGAAATATGAATTGCTCAACAGGTTGTTGAACAATATGCAATAGTTCCTAATAGCAACCTCAGGCAAATGTCGGAGAACTACATTTGGAATACCATCAGTACCACATGATTTCTTGTTGTTTATCTTGCGAAATATGAAACACAAGTCTTCATAGCTGACAAAATAATCAATAAGATTCAAGCTCGGTATGAGGTCAGATGTTAATGTTTCATTGAAATGAAGAATTGATTGGCCGTTCAGGCTTGATTTGAAGTCGGAAACTTTTGCTTCAACGACCTCTGAAAAAATTTCGTTCCCTCTCTCAGGGTTTGGTAGATGAACCAATTCAAAATGTGTTCCGATCAGGGCAAGTTTATCCAATCCTTCACAAATAATCCTGTTTCCATTTCTATCCGGAGTCGTACTATCAATTTCGATACCAGCCCTTTCGAGAAGATTTATCTCATCACTAGTGACTTCAAGATTCGATACCTTCACTCGAGACTTCTTGCGGAATATGCTATTCACTTTCGCAAACACGCCATCTGGGTCCTGTGGGCTAATACCCCTCAATTTTTCCGCCCATTGATGCTGACCTCACTCCTGAAGTATGACCGGATTAAGTTCCGGACATTCCTCAGATGTAATTTCAGCAAAGCCAACGAGGGATGGTAGTAATCCAAAAATCGTCGATAAATATTGTTGACGCGTGTGAGAAGAAGGCTTTTCAATCTTTTCAACCTTGCGATGGTTGGTGTTTCATATCCTTCCATATTGTTTCGAAGTTTAATCTTGGGAACTACTTTCTCAATCGTTTCCAACGTCAGCTTCTCTAACTTCGACAAATAGACATCTATTTCACCGTTAGTTAGATTCCTGTCATTCGGAACCATTGAGCAAGAGTTGCCACCATCAGAAGGGGGACATTGCTTCTGGTACCCGCGATTAAACTTCTTTTGAAACTTTCCCCAGTCTGTTTTTTTGAAGTTCAACCGATGATTTTCGTGTTGAACTGGAATGAGGAAGAAATCATCCCTGTGATGATTGATTTCCATTACTTGCGTTATGGTCGCTATCATAAGGAAGCACCTGCAGTTTCCGTTGAGGACTATTAAAGTTGAATTCGAGTCTTGCGTCAGCAATGCAAAGGTCCAAATATGAATTTGTCCTAGGGTATGTTGGGAACTCCGACCCATAAAGATTGCACCTGTATTCAATTTGGTTCTCTGTTATCCATGATTTCAGGAATACACCTCTTGGATTATTGGTGGCGTTCAGCCATGATGTATGCTTGGCGTTCAGGTCACCAGCAAGAATATAATAGTTATGCAGCCTGTTCAAGTCGAGTATTTCAAACAAGGAATTGAGTTCCTCCTTGAGCTTGAGAACAGTTCCACCAGTTGCATAGGCAGAGATAACGATGAGGTTATCCCCACCTGGCAGTGAGATTTTGATAACGGACACTTCAAGAGATTCAAAGCTTTTGAATTCGACTTTTTCAATATTTTGGAAACGATGTGGGTACTTTCTAAAAAAAAAACTTATCATTAACATGCCAAATGGTTGGCTTAGTACGAACTAATCGTCTGGTGGTGTGAAAAGAAACGGCGATAATTGGAAATAGGGGATTCACTTAGGTAACAGCCGTGAAGAAAAGCGTTAAATAAGCCGTTAAGACCTGTAATTGACAAATTTTCTCACAGTAATTGAAAGAAAAGACCCTTTTTGGTGTTTTTCGAAAAAAGGCATTTTATTAAAATTTCAAACAAAGCAACGTTGCAATATCCTCTCCCCTCACGTTTCCAACATCTTCTCTGCTCCCAAGATAAAACAATATTACATATTAAAATATTGCAACAATAAACTGTATGTTTTTTTCACAAATTCTCTTGTATAAAAAATAATAAATCGTCAAGAATAAATCAAAGGATAAACACAATATCAACAAAATATAAATCCTATAATGCTGATATCACAGATTAAACCTAATAATGTCTAAAACTATCATGTATGTCTTATGTTTATTATTTTATTTTAAACGTTAGCATCTAAAACTTAAAGATTACGCTAGACAGAATAAATTTCACTTAAAATTTATTTAAAATTTTATTTAAAGTATGCTTATCATTGGCCAGTAGTCAATGCGGTACATGAAGGAATTCTGAAAGGAACTAGACGTTGCTAGAAGCGAATTTAGCCTCTTGTTCTTCCGTTAGAAACCATTTCCTTAAAAGAATAGAGATAAAGAATAATATGAATTGTATAATCAAATTGCTGATACAAAATTTAACAAAGCAAACAATGTTTCTCAAACATTTAAGGAACTGAGTTTTTCAGCCTAAAGAAATTAAAAAATTTTGAACATTAAAAAATTTTTAAATTAAAAATTTGAGCAATAGGTCAACCACTGGCCATTCAATGTAACACAATTAATCTTAAATATAACTTATCGCGTACACATTCAAACTTTCAATTACGATTTTTGTATTCACAAAGTATTCATGTAAATTCACTTCTAACCTAGTTTAAAAATTTTGGCACTTTATTTTAATCGTTATCGTTAGAAGGCTTTTTAAATGTCTTAAAGAAGTTTCATATCTACAATTTTAGTGTATATAATTTAACATTGTCTACATTAGCACCATTTTACTCTACAATTATGTTTCTAACAAAATATGTAAAGATATTTTGAAAGCTTCGCGATTGTCTAAAGCTTTTCGAACTTTATTCAAAATTTACCACGAAATGATAGAAAATTTCATTCGTCAAAGTTCGGTTATCTTTAACAACAACCTATTTGAGCATTGGCTTAGCAAATCAAGTCGAAAGTTCGAAAAAGCTTTTAACAGTAACTACTAAAATTGAATTGAATTATAATATGTTGACAATTCGATTGAAAATTTAATGTAATATTGCAATAAAACTGTTACACGTTTATAACAATTTGGCAGAGCGTTTAGTCAGCTTTAAATTGCTGTGTGAAATGATAAAATTAACTTTAAACTTATTTCTAACTAAATTAAATCATAAAATAAATTTTCCAGCGATCAGTTTTTTTTAAATAGCAATGAAAAATTCATTGAAGATTTTCTCATTGAGTTTTTATGCTGCATTTCTATTCATTATGAAGGAACTTCTAGTTTTTCTTAAATTGCTTTAATTTACTTGCGCGATTTCAAGCTTGATCTAATCTTTATCTGTAATAATTAGTGAAACGACTTTAATATAAAGATAAACAGTTGTATATCTCTTTCAATTTTGCGTTCGAAATGTGATGTAAGCGTTACTGATGAAGTGTTTGTTCTATGCCTACACTCTTGGTTTTGATCCTGCTTTACGAGCTTCACGATTCTTCTCCCAGTTGCTGACCCATGTCAGTGGGTAACACAGGAACGCAGAGAGAGTGATAAGGATTCCGGCCAAATAGAATGAATAATCGTAGCTACCAGTCATGTCGTAGAATACACCTGGAATGGTGAAAATAACATTTTTGTATTAAAAAAATATACGAAAATTCTAAATTATAATTAAAGTTATCGAACAATTAAAAACCAAAGGTAGGATACAAAATCCAAACCCAAGTTTCGAGAAGAACGCTTTGAGGTTTATTTAGTGATGGAAGAATCGAGCAAAAAAAAAGAATCAATTCGATTATGTCAAGAATCGATTAATGAATCGGTTGCATGAATCGATTCACCTTCATCGTATTCTGTCGCCAGAATTCGAATAAACAATTCGATGCAAGTTGGTGCATGTTTCTGCCGATTCATATGATACAGCTCTTGCTGTCTTTCATTTCATTTCATTTGTGGTTTAATATAATCGTGTGTGGATTCAAGTTGTTCTATTGTGGAAATTGGGCGTTTATTTTTTTGTGAATTAGTGAGGTCTACATTAGTTGGCGTCAATAAGTGTAACGGATGGACTTAATCTTGTCGAAAAAACTTAATTGAAAATTATTTGTATTTATCGCAATCGATCCCGAATCCGGAATCATTTACAATAAATACAAATCATTCACAAAATCAATTAGTGCACATGTTTTTCATTTTGTTCCATTCATTTTATAGTGTATTTAGACTTTAAAACAGTTTCTGTCATCAATGTCTTCAAAGAGATCGGTCGTTTGGGAACACTATGACAGGGTTGATAAGACAATTATTTTTAAAATATGTAAAAGTAAGTTAAAATTTTGCGGAAATACAACAAATTTGATGCCTCATTTGAAAAGGAAACATCCTACAGCTTTGGACAATATTCCTCATGATATTGAAGTTAGCGATCGCTCATCCACTACGGTCAGTGCTATAGAAATATCTTTACCGAGTTCTTCTAATGAATTGCAACCCAATGAAAACTCTTCATTGGGAGCTTCACCTAAAGCCAAAAAGCCTCGGCATCGGAAATAAAAACTGCACACAACCATAAGTGATATTTCTAAGAATGAAAAAAGTCAACTCGATCTCTGTTTGTTAGAATTGGTTGTAAGTGATTTTCAACCTCTTTCAATTGTTGAAAACCAAGGCTTTGTCAAGTTTATTAAGAAGCTTCAACCACTTTACACAATGCCCAGCAGAAATATCTTGGCTGAAAAAATTCTTCCTAGTGCGTTCGAAAGCATTGTTTCAAAAATTAAACAATCGTTGAGTGACATCCAGTATGGAGCTGTGACTACAGATATGTGGTCTTCAGAAAGCAATAAATCTTATTTAACAGTATAAAAGATGAGACATTATTAAGCACCACCCTAGACACAGAAGAGTTATCTTGCAGCCACACTGTTCAAAATATCGCTTTTGCTTTTCGAAGTGTTTTTCACAAGTGGGATATAGAGCATAAAGTTAAAGCTGTAGTTACAGAAAATGGGGCTAACATCAAAGCAGCTGTAAACAACCATATGAAGCTATATCATGTTCCCTGTGTGGCACATACGCTTAATTTGTGTGTTATGGATGCGTTGAAAGAGAATTCAGCTTTAATCGCTTTACTAAAAAAGTGCAAACAAATTGTAAGCCATTTCAAATCAAGTAATGTCGCGGCTGAAAAACTGAGGGAAATGCAGAAAAAAATGGGGTTGCCTATTTTAAAAGTCAAGCAGGAGGTAATAACAAGGTGGAACTTCACACTTATTATGACGGAGAGGCTAATAGAGAAAAAAAATTCCCTTGTCAGCAGCGATATCTAGCTTGCCAAATGCTCCGAAATTCTTGGACGTAAACGAGTGGTTGATAATATCTGAATGCTCATATATGCTAAAACCAATCGAAACGATGACCACAGAAATCTCTGGTGAGAACTATTCAACATTATCAATGATAATCCCTTTAATACGTGGTCTTCAAAATGAAATAACAAACCACTGTCCAACTTCTCAAACAGCAAAAGATCTTCAATGTCAACTACTTGCGGTAATCTCTCGTCGACTAGGTGAATGGGAATGTAACAGAGTCGTGGCAAAATCAACGTTTTTAGATCCCAGATTCCAGAAAGCTGCTTTCGGAGTTGACTACAATGCAAATGCAGCTGAAGAATGGGTTACTGAAGAGCTAGACATAATTGCAATAGGCAATTAAAGTAATGGAGCTGAAAATCACACTCAAGAAGAATCCCAACAAGAAACCCAGATACCTAAAGGAAACTTACAGAAAATTGAAAACAGAAACAAGTTGTGGGCGGTTTTTGATGAAAAAGCAAGGATCTCCAAAAAAAAGTGTAACATCACAACTGACGCAGCAATCACAGTTCGGCAATATCTAGAACTTCCTCTGGCTGACAGAAATAAGTGTCCACTATCATTTTGTGCTTCCCATAAGAATACTTACCCTAGTCTTTATCAGATGCAGCAAAAATATTTATGTATTCCAGGCACATCTGTACCTGCAGAACGTGTGTTTTCAAAAACTGGGCAGCTCACTAAGGAAAAACGCAACCGACTTTCATCGAATCATTTAAATCAAATTGTATTTTTACACAGCAATATGAACAAGTTTCGAAATCGTGAACTATTTGTTGTTAGTAATTTTCAATATATTGGAATACAATTATTATGCTTTAAAACTCTTGCTGGTTTGATTATTATTTTAATTAAAACCCCAAAGTAGTATAAAATTTTCTCATTAGTAAGTATTTACATATACCTACAACTAACAATAATTTATTTTAGTATTAAAAATGTTGTATGCTAATTTAGTTTTATAACATTGTGAAATATATAGAATCGATTCTGCTTTGTTTTAAAAAGAATGTTTGGATGCATGATTAAAAGAGAATCGATTTCCAAACGTCCGATATTAAGATTATAATTTGATCGATTCATTTTTAGAATCGCAAAGCAATCGAGACAAAAAGAGATACATACGATATAAACGAATCGATTCATAAGTATGAAAATCGATTAATCGATTCTAGTTAAAGAATCGATGCATCGATTCTTTGGAACTCGATTCTCCTATCACTAGTTTATATGGAAATATGGGGTACAAGATCAAACACGCCTGACTCGGTCGACGAAGACATTTCATCGCTGCTCGGATTTCGAAATTGGAGGACGCGGTCAATGGACCGAGACAATTGGAGGCGCTGTTCGCAGGAAGTGAAGGCTCGAGAGGGGCTGTTGTGCTAAGAAGAAGATCAAACACGCTGTTACTCTGTCGCTTGTCAACACTTGGAACGTTTATTAACGTAATATATGAAGAATTTTCATTTTTCAATAATTAATCATCCTACTCGTAGGTAGGGCCTCAAGCGGGGATGATCCTTATTCGCCATGGTATTCTTCCCCGGATAACGATGTGTAAGAGCTCGAAGTTCAATGCTAAACCACACAAATGAGCAACTGGCGTTGCGAGCTACGTCAAAAACAACGTTGTGTCAAATATCAGTTTAATTACTTCGCAAAATACCATTGGCGATGTTAAATGTGCGTTAGCAGCTGCTCCCAAATAAATTGTATTGCTATGTTAAACAAGTGTTCTGCACTTTGATAAGCCCCCAGTGCAAAAAAATGGTGACTCCTTCGAGTTATCGATCTATTTTTGCTGATCGAGCCTGGATTCAGTGCCCAACGACGACGAGAAATTTCGCGATGCCGAAATCAATGGAGCAGCGGCTACCATTACTAACTTTGAACAGTTAGCTAACAGGAACGGCCCGATACTAATGGAACATTGCTTTTTCTTGTCGTCATTCCTCTTTGTCGATGAAGAGAAATCTTCATATTATCATGTGATTTTTTTGCATTCGCTGTCAAATTCAGCCACGAAAAACCGTAAACAAACTCGTTCGGTGTGTAATTTTCATGTTAAAATCGGTGAAAATTGGAGATTTGTGCGTTGTTCATCAACAAGACTATAAGAGACTATTTATCGGTTAAATTGTAAGTGAGAAAAACTTTATACTTCGACGGGAAAACAGAAAAATGCAATGAAGTTTCTTAAATCATGTGCATTGTGAAAACATGCAATAATAGAAGCCACCGTCAGCGCACATGAGTATTATTTCATAGGTTAGTATCACCATAAAACATAGAAAACAAAAGACAATATTTAGAACCGTTTTTCCACTCAATATTACTGCCTCCAAGTCATGCATGATCATGTTTACATTTCGGAGGGCGGCAATTTTATTCGATTAGTTTTCGCGCAGTAACTCCGCCATAGACGGTCCCAAGCCCGTTTGAGAAAGGAGGAGGGGACCCCTTGTTTCCCCAACCCACAGCTTCCATGGTTCCTCATCCCAAACGCCCCAATTAAATGGTAGTAAATGCTCTCGGGGTGCACATTGGGTTTACTGGTTCCCCAACATTGTAACATTAAATGTCGAGAAATGCTCATAACTGTAAATACATCTCCAGCTCTGCTACTAAATCCTACTGACACCTCCTTTGTGAGGAAGTAAGAGGGTGAAGGCGATTCTACGTCTAGCTTTCGCTCCTGTCAAGAATTTTTATAAATTAAAATAATTTTTAAAAACGTCAATTAGAAAGTAATTTTATAAAGAAACTTATTACATCGTCGAACTTTTCGAACAATTTATCGAGGATTTTACCTGCGAGAAAGTTTCAAAAAAGAAGAAAAGTTTTTTTCACCGGGGGGATGGAGGAGCCCGACGGCTTCCCACCGCTGGGGGACCCAGAGCCAGGCATTTCGAAAATTACAAATGATAAAGTCATCAAGCGAAAAAATGAAATAGACAACTGTGAGCATGGAAAGTGTATTACGCTTTTAAGCGAAGATTATGAAAAAGTAAGCAGGGAAAATACAAGGGTTACGAAACAAAACGAAGAGTTGAAACTCCGTATAAAGAGTTTGGAAGATATGGTCCGGACGTTGTCAAATGGGAGCAAACCTAAAGCGAAGTCACAGAATACGTCCGGGAAAGAAGAGCCGATATTAACTCAGAAGAATGAAAACAAGGAAATAACAACAACAAGTAAGACCAATGAGAAAGCAGTAAAAACACAGAAAACTCAAACATTTAAAACAAAATCGCAAGATACGAGCAAGACAATCCCTGATGCTGAAAATATCCTGAGCGCAGGAGGAGCGAACGACAGCGCCAATTATTATGCGGTGCTGTCTGCAATGAACGAAGAAATGGACATCGAGATGGAGAGCAACGATAACATAGGTAATATTGATAGCGATAATAATTTCATTAAATATTTAAAATTAAAAAATAAGGAAAAGGAGAAGGAGCCAACCAGTATGTCTGCTGGTTTTCCTAATAAAATTCATAAGGTAAATGAAAAAGTTCCTCCAATCAACGTTTTTGGGCAGCTTGGAGGAGATATGGTTCGGTTATTGGCAGCCGAACATAAAATCGAAAACTTTGAAGTTAAGAGTGACCGCTGATAAGCTCTCGATCAAGACAAAGACACTGGCTGATTTCAAACTGGTGAAAGATGCTGTTAATAGTGTCAAAGCTCCCCACTTCACATATACGCCAAAGGCGGAGAAAAATCAGACCTTCCTGTTGAAGGGCTTGGACTGTACAATACAGTTAATCTCCTTGAAATGTGGCAGGAAGCAGCACCAGCTATTAAGTTCATCTGTGCGAAAAATTTTACTACAAGGAGATCAACAGTAGAAGGTAAAATATTACCATTGTATTTGGTCCAAATTTCCAACGCCAGCAGTCCGAGTGCCCTCCAACAGGTAAGGTACTTAAACTTTAGAGTTGTGAGGTGGGAACGCCTCCAAAAAACTAAGGTCAACCAGTGTTACAGGTGTCAAAGATTCGGTCATTCGGCTGCCAATTGTGCGATGCACTATCGCTGTGTTAAGTGCAAAGATATTCGAGCCCCCGGTGAATGCAAATTGGCTCAGATGGAGCCAAAAGAAACATTGTATTGTGTTAATTGCGGTACATTTGATCATCCAGCATCATACCGAGGATGCCCTCGGTGTTAAGATGCAAGAACTAAATTTTCCCCAAAGCAAACCAAAGTAAATCACAATTTGTTACCTCCCAACTTCATCAACCCGGGGTTTCATTTGCACTTGCTGCCAGAGGACCAGCAGATAACAATGTAAATAAAATAAATAATGTAAGTGGTATTAATGAGCTGCTTCTTAAAATCTACCAGCAACTTGAATCGCTTTCAGAAAGAATTAATAAACAAGACCAAAAAATCAATTCCGTTTTTCAACGTTTAAGCCAACATGCTCCAAAATAGTTTGTCAGCCAGTCACATTCCCATGGATAGGATTCGTCTCATCTCGATCAACGTCAACTCCATTGTTACTATACATCGACGTGATTATCTCCTTGAATTCATTGTTGGGCAAAAGCCTGACATCATGCTTCTCACCGAAACCCACCTCAGTTCATGGCACTCCATGACATTTAAGGATTTTGAATTCGTTAGAAACGATAGGGTAATAGGTGATGGGGGAGGTGGCACCGGGATATTGGTGAGAAGACCCTATTGTTTCCAAAATATTGAAAAAGTCGAATTCAAAAGCTTTGAATCTCTTGAAGTATCCGTTATCAAAATTTCACTGCCAGGTGGGGATAACTTCTTCGTTATCTCTGCTTATGCAACTGGTGGAACTGTTCTCAGGCTCAAGGAGGAACTCAATTCCTTGTTTGAAATACTCGAATTGAACAGGCTTCATAATTATTATATTTTTGCTGGTGACCTGAACGCCAAGCATACATCATGGCTGAACGCCACAAATAATCCAAGAGGTGTTTTCCTGAAATCGTGGATAACAGAAGCCAAATTGAATACAGGTGCAATCTATATGGGCCGGAGCTCCCAACATACCCTAGGACAAATTCATATTTGGACCTTTGCATTGCCGACGCAAGACTCGAATTCAACTTTAATAGTCCTCAACGGAAACTGCAGGTGCTTCCTTATGATAGCGACCATAACGCAATCGTAATGGAAATCAATCATCAAAGGGATAATTTCTTCTTCATTCCAGTCCAACACGAAAATCATCGGTTGAACTTCAAAAAAACACACTGGGGAAAGTTTCAAAAGAAGTTTAATCGGGAGTACAAGAAGCAATGTCCCCCTTCTGATGGTGGCAATTCTTGCTCAATGGTTCCTAATGACAGGAATCTAACTGACGATGAAATAGATGTCTATTAGTCGAAGTTAGAGAAGCTGACGTTGGAAACGATTGAGAAAGTCGTTCCCAAGATTAAACTTCGAAACAATATGGAAAGATATGAAACACCAAGCATTGCAAGGTTGAAAAGATTGAAAAGCCTTCTTCTCACACGCGTCAACAATATTTATCGACGATTTTTGGACTATAACCATCCCTCGTTGTCTTTGTTGAAATGACATCTGTAGAATGTCCGGAACTTAATCCGGTCATATTTCAGGAGTGAGGTCAGCAATCAATGGGCGGAAAAATTGAGGGGTATTAGCCCACAGGACCCAGACGGCGTGTTCGCGAAAGTGAAAAGCATATTCCGCAAGAAGTCTCGAGTGAAGGTATCGAATCTTGAAGTCACTAGTAATGAGATAAATCTTCTCGATAGGGCTGGTATCGAAATTGATAGTACGACTCCGGGTAGAAATGGAAACAGGATCATTTGTGAAGGATTGGATAAACTTGCCCTGATTGGAACACATTTTGAATTGGTCCATCTGCGAAACCCTGAGAGAGGGAATGAAATAGTTTGAGAGATCGTTGAAGCAAAAGTTTCCGACTTCAAATCAAGCCTGAACGGCCAATCAATTCTTCATTTTAATGAAACATTAACATCTGACCTCATACCGAGCTTGAATCTTATTTATTATTTTGTCAGCTATGAAGACTTGTGTTTCATATTTCGCAGGATATACAACAAGAAATCATGTGGTACTGATGGTATTCCAAATGTAGTTCTCCGAAATTTGCCTGAGGTTGCTATTAGAAATTATTGCATATTGTGCAACAACATGTTGAGCAATTCATATTTCCCAAATGAGTGGAAAAAGGCTAAGGTTTTTCCGATCTTGAAGATAGGAAAAGAATCTTCATGTCCCAAAAGCTATCGCCCAATCAGCTTACTGCCTAACATCAGCAAGGTGTTTGAAGTGATACTCAACAGAGCATTAAACGCCCACATTGAGGAATATGAGTTGATGA
Organism: Odontomyia ornata; assembly: GCA_963969285.1. Taxonomy (NCBI): domain Eukaryota; kingdom Metazoa; phylum Arthropoda; class Insecta; order Diptera; family Stratiomyidae; genus Odontomyia; species Odontomyia ornata. The sequence goes on along the minus strand of OZ017742.1, from coordinate 53,874,995 downwards.
CGAATTGCCAATTTGGTTTTCGTGCCAGGCATTCGACCACACATGCAATAACGAAAGTAACCTCAGACATCTGTTGGAAATTAAATGATAGACAATGTGTTGGAGCATGTCTCATTGATATGGAGAAAGCCTTCGATACGGTGTGGCTAGATGGACTAGTTTTTTTAACTCCTTCAGGACAAGCTCCCCAGACACCTTGTCGCCATGATGTGCAATATGTTATACGGAAAATCGTTTGTTGTAACTGATGGAAATCTGACAACAATGCGCGAGTTCAAGGTCTTGAATGGTCTTCAGCAGGGAACAGTTACTGCGCATCTGCTCTTCTCAATCTTCATTCGCAAACTATTGAACGGCTTTGATTTTAACGTCTCGCCAACGCGATCATTGGTAGCGTTTGCTGATGATCTGATCATTTATATGGCAGACCGAAAAGCTAAAACAGGTCAGAGCAATCTCCAAAAAATGTTCAATGGTGTACAGCTGTACACTGACAATTTCCGAATGAAAATCAATGCACAAAAGTGTGAAACAATCTTGTTTCGGACAACGCTGCAGGGGGTCAGTCAAGACCTGAAACGTAATTGGAAAGATTTCCACATCATGGCTGGCGATGGTAGTCTAGAACGGGTTCCACATAAATCCTGTGTTGGATACCTCGGTGTTTATCTCGATCAGTATCTGTACTATACTGAACATGTGAAAATCATGCTCAGTAAGGCACTAAAAGTAGTCATGGCCCTACGAAGACTCTTTCATTCCAAATACATTGATCAAAAGGTCAAAATTATCTGTTACAAGACCTTGGTTAGACCAGTTTTGACATATGGATGTCAGATCTGGTACAACCAGAGTGCTAGTACTATGGAAAAATTAAGAGTTTTCGAAAGGAAATGTCTTCGTGCATGTACTGGCTTTTACAGAAAGCCTGAGACGGATTGGAAACATATATCGAATAGAAGAATTTATCAAACTGCTCAAGTGACGAGGGTTGATATCTTCATATTGAAGCTTCTTCGGAATCATATCGCAAGATCTGTGACTGTGAGTGAAAACCCTTGGATTTCACAGCCGTTCCACCCTACAGACGGGTATATTGCGACTTACCTCGCTACTGGCTTCATTCCTCCAGAAGCATTCGTGTATTTGGACATGAATCGATATGTTTTTGATTCTGACGGCGTCCCAGTCATATATCACATATATCGACGGGCCACCGATAAGAAGATAAAATATGCTCCGAATTTGAGTTCACGAGACCAACAATTCCAATGGAGATACTCAATTGCTAGATTCGTTGAAGCTGATCGAATTGAGACGGCACAATCCAGGTATTGGTGGCTGAATGACAATGTCTAAATTATTCGTGTTTATTTCCAGTTTTTGTGGTTTTTTTGTTATTTCGTTTTTGAGTTTCAGCTCATTATTGCTACATTTAGTGTTGTTGTTATTTGTGTTAAGAATTAGGTATAGGTTAGGTATATGTTATGTTTACTGTATTACGTTAGAGATAAGATTAAACGCTTAGGTTAGGAACATTGTTATAGAATTTTTTTTAGCATAAGATAAAGTTTTTGATTGCATTTTATTAGAATTAAGTTACAACATATTAGGTGTAGGATCAAAATTTCACTGTTGTGTTTAAATTATAAAAAATTTTAGGATAGTGTTGGTTGGTTTTTTCTCCTTTTTCCAATTGAATTCCAAAAATATGTAATAATCTTAATTAATTGAATTTGCTATAGTTTTTTTTAATGAAATGTGTTAATGATAACGCATAAATTTAGAGAGCCATTTGGGCCATTAAGTTTTTTATTGTTATTATTTGGAATTTGCTTTATATTCTTTTAAAATTTATAAATTTATTTTCTATAAAGCGCTTTTGACTTTGACTTTGACTTTGAGGGTGAAGGCAAATCTTCCGCACCTGATAACGGAATCGACGTAATAACCATGCCACCGGAATGGAGGTTGGGCGACGGGCTAACTCCCCGTCCCTGGAAAACCTTTAATTGTTTCGAAACATGCAGATAGGCCTCGGAATGGATTGGACTCACGGCAACGACCTCGCAAACGAAAAAAGGACTATGGCATTGGATCCTGGAATGTCAGATCACTCAATTACCCTGACGCTGTTAAGGACCTTTTGCAACAGACCAGTCAATATCAATTAAAAATACTGGCAGTCCAGGAAACAAATTGGACTGGAAACGACATTCAAGACATGAGATCGCACACAATATCTAAAAGTGAGAAGCCTACTGGAAAACGAGAATTCGGAGTGGCCTTCATTGTGGATAGGGGGGAGTTCAAATCGCACGTTATTGATTTTAAGGCAGTCAATGAACGGTTGTGTGCGATCCGTATAAAAGCGAAATTCTTCAAAATCTGGCTGATAAATGTTCACGCCCCGACCGAAGAAACAGACGAAGAAACGAAGGAATCGTTCTAAAATCACCTGGAAAGACTGGTCGACTCATTGCCCACAAACTACACAAAAATTATTCTGGGTGATTTCAACACTAAGGTTGGCAATGAGCTATCATCGGGGAACGACTGAAGGATATAGTCTCCACGATGAAACAAATGACAACGGCCAGCGCCTGATTGACTTTGCATGTAGCAGAAATCTTGTCATACGTTCGACTTGCTTCCAACATCGACGCATTCATAAAATGACCTGGATATCACCGGATGGCAACACACAAAACCAGATCGATCATGTTCTGACCCAACAACGTTGGGCCTCGAGCATACTTGACGTCCGTACATACCGAGGAGCCAATTGTAACTCAGATCATTACTTGATCAAATTTAACTATCGATGTTGTATGTCAAAGGCATATTCAGCGAAGACCAGCCCGCTACAAAAATTTAACATTCAAAGGCTCCAAACGGCGTCTGTGGCCGAAAATTTCACGGAGACCCTCGACAACCAGCTGGCTCCCATCTTATCAGACGCAACGTTAAAGACGAGCAACGAGCTCTAGATAGAAGTGAAAGCGGCTATCAGAACCGTGGCAGGACAGGCGCAAGAGGAATGATTGGTTTGATGATGAGTGCCAGAATGCGTTAGATAAAAAGAATCAGGCGTACAAAGAATACGTGAGTAGGAAAACCAGGACGAAGAGAGAACACTATGAAAATCTCAGAAGAGTAGCGAATAAGATAATAAGGATTAAGAAAAGAAAATGTTATGACGACCAATTGAGAAGTATAGATGTAAGCCTAGCGAGCAACAACACAAGACAAGCATACAAAGTAGTGAAAAGCCTGAAACGTGGTTATCAGCCCAAAACCACGCTCTGTCGTGATGACAGCGGCAATATCATCGCTGATGAAATCAAGATTAAGGAAAGATGGGCATCATATTTCAAGAACCTCCTTAATCCTCCGCACAGCTCCAGAACATCGGAGCCTGTAGATGTCTGCGGAGAGCTTCCATTGGCTTCACCAACTCTGGATGAAGTTTGCTCCATCATCAAAGCCCAAAAGAATAATAAAGCGCCGGGCATTGATGAGATTCCAGTGGAGATCATCAAATATGGTGGCAGTAGTGTTCATCAAGCTATTTACAAACTCATCCAGCACATTTGGCAACAAGAACATATGCCGAAAGAATGGAGCCAATTAATTATATTTTCTATCCACAAAAAAAGGTGAAAAGTTACAGTGCGAAAATTATAGAGGCATATCACTACTTTGTACAGCGTATACAATATTTTCTAAAATCTTAGAAAATAAAATCGGGTCATACGCCAACAGTCCTGAGGCGAATAATCGGGGGGAAGCTAGACGGGGACCAATGGCGAATTCGATACAACCATGAGCTGCATGAAATTTTTGACGAGCCGGAGCTCTCAAGGATTGTAAGACTGCGGAAGCTGCAGTGGGCTGGACACATAAATCGTATGGACGAACAATGGATACCCAAGAAGGTATTCGTTGGGAGAACTGAAGGCCGGCGGCCTTCAGAAACCGAGGAAACGCTAGTCTGACTCGGTCGACGAAGACAGTTCATCGCTGCTCGAATTTCGGAATTGGATGACGCAGTCAACGGACCGAGACAGTTGGAGCCGCTGTTTGCAGGAAGCGAAGGCCCGAAAGGGGCTATAGTGCTAAGAAGAAGAAGGAGAAGAAGAAGAAGTTTTCGCGCAGTACTGCCTGAACCTTGGGGACAAGTTTTCGCTGGCATATTATTGCTTGAATAATTTTATTGATAAAGTCAACTTTATAAATTTTTTTAAGCAGTTTGTTAAATGATATTGTTCATACATGAAAATGAAAAAATATATTTTTTATTATGTTCAGCATGTACAAAAACCACATTATCAATGAACTGCCAGCGAATACGACTGCCATTAATCAACCTAATCAAGTCCGCAAGCAAATCTTGGTGACTGAAGAAGGTTCATCAAGTCAGAATTTCTGCAAATCATTCGATGTTTTTCAAGCAATAAATTTTGTAAAGAAATTTTGGTGGTTGGTGAATGATTTCTCCTTCCCTCTCAGTTACTTCCACTAATGACTGATGAAGAAATCCAGCCTTGCGAAAGCAGTTCTGGATTGTTACTCAGAAAAATGAGCAATTGCTGAACTGAACTGTCAAGCAGCACGCCTAGGCAAACTGCTCAAGGGACTTTTACGAAAAAGACCACTTTATCATAATAACAACAATTTAACACGTTACTTATTAAAATTATTATTACTAACCCAAAATAAACCCCACCACTATCACCGCTACCATTATCGATAAAAAGTTTTCCCCAAGAAGAAATAAAAACTTAACAAATAAAAATCGATAACGGCAGCCCCATTGCGACATAATCTAGCGAAGCAATTGCTAGATTGTTGCAACAAGAATATATCGTTACCGCCATGAAGAGGCTCGTCGAGTTAAGCGGAGTTCATACAAAGCAGGACTCAAGGTGAGACAACGAGTGGAATACGAGTAGGCCGCGTGAGGAAGGAAAGAAAGAAATTTATTGTGCGGGCGGACGAGAAATATTTTTTCGGGGATCTTGTTGCGATTTATGTTAAAAATGATGGAGATAAGTGAATTACGCGGAAACTGATGGGGCTGTTGAATGTCAAATTCAATTTTAGAATTGCGTGTCGGTTTTGATTGAGATTTGCTACATGTACGGAGCGTCTCTGCGTTGAATGAGAATAAGAAGACTAAATATTAATGCACGAGTGATTGGTTGCTAGCTTAACGATGTGTGAGAAATTATTGTTGGGATTACTGTGCACCCGATTTTGTGTGATTATCCGTAATCGGGCGAGTTTGAATTCATATCCGTGTCTGCAATTAAAAGTTCGTGAAATGGTGATCAGATAGTGGGATTTTTCACCTGCTGGTAGAGAGATATGAAATTTCACAAGAGATTTGTGTGGGATTGGAAACCCACTTGAGAAAAGTGTCACGAGATTCCCCTGCTGCCACTGAGGTTTTAGTTTTGTTTGTGTTTGGATCTGTGGTGAACAAAAACGAATCTTTCAACGAGATAAAAGTGATTCTATAGACCGCGCTCCCAATTCGAATTCGTGAGTACAGCGGACCTCAAAACATTCTGCTATGTCCATAATATTAACGAGCGTGTATATAGAAAAACAAAAGTAGCGAAGTTTGCATTTTAACAGCCCATGAATGTTCTATTGCAGTCTTCAACTCTTTAAAGTGTTTTTGGGGCTAATCTAGTCCATGTAAATTGCGCTACGCAGAAGGACTTATCGCTGAATACTGTTTGCAACTTACGAGATTGTGTTCCGGCCTGGGTTATTTTTTTTTTCGGCCGCAGAGTGTAAAGGAAAAGCAGCAGGCGAATGAAGGCATTGGTTTGACCCTCACTGACATCTTGCTAACGGCCTTGCGTTGTTGGAAGTTATTATAACTAGCGCTGATAGCTGTTAGAAAGCCGAAATGGATTTATACCGATAATGTGATAACGGCACTTTATTTTGTGTTTTGTAAGCTTTTTATTCATATTGTGTTTAATTTGAATGTTGAAAGATCTACCGAAAGAAAATAAAAGTAAACATAGAATGATGCTAGAGGAAGTAATGTAATTACGAATTGTGTCACATGTCGAAGATAAAATGAATCGCAGGACCTTACCCGCCCCAAACATGAGCGCTCGTCGAAGGAGGACTGGGTGAGTACCCACTTCTATTACTAAATAAAAAAAATGTTATAAAATTAAAATTCATTTGATTAAATAATTAAAGCAAAATGAATACATTCGTTTAAAAAAAAAAAAGAAATGAACGCATTGGAACAAGTAATATTTTGTGACAGAGTAAAATATTTCGCAGTAGCTTAAAGATAAAGATTTACAAAAAAACAATTTTGAAATTGTCTAAATGACAAAAGTCATAAAAAAGAAATGTGTGGTAACGGAATAAGAGTATAAGTCAAAGTAAATTGACTGTTGCAAAATAAAATACGAGACACGAATATATCTACATCAAGTAAAAATTAGCGCCAACCTACAGACAAGTGTGCATTTTATTTATTTTGCCAAACAAGACATATCCTTCTAGCATAAAATTACACAAAACAAACCTTGCCAACAATACATTTTCTTGGTACGGTAATTTTTACGTACAATTATACAATTATATTGAGGAATGAAAGAATTACAGGATATTATTTTTATATGAGGTTTTGGAAATGGACGGGGAGTAATATTTACTAAACTAGTTGAATGCCTTGCAACATCTGTTTTTTGGCTCATTATCTGCATAAGTGATGGCGACCTATGGTAAGCATTGGTGAAAGTCTTGTGATTCTTAGGGGTTCATTCGGAGTATTTTTTTTTTTTTTGTTTTTGTTAACTACTGAGCTTTAATATTGTCTCTGAGGATATCGAATGCTAGACTAGAATCTAGTGATGCCATATTGAGCACATGGAGACGATAGTTATATGATGGTAGGCTGTGGAAGTTCCTAGGGTCGCAAAGGGATCTGAGGGCTAAAAGATGGAAATTAATTTTTCACAAAAGTCAGTTTCAAATAATTGCAATATTTTTTTACGAGCCAGTCAAAAGCAAATTTTGATTTTATTGGGAAAACCATCACCGTCGAATTATTCGAGCATTTATCGAATACCTGAAATTCATTTCCTGAAGAAATATCAAAAGTGGAAATACGTTCAAGGGAAGTCCCGGTCTGAGAACATTCCCTCTAGTCTCGCTGCGAAAGCGACGAGATGGAGGAGCCCGATGGCTTCAGCCATCAATCAGGATCATGCCCATCGCCAATGATGACGGGCGAAAAAAAACTAAAAAGAAGTCACGAGAATAAAGCAGAAAAACCGACAATCCTATCGGTTATGGAAATCGAACAGCTTATTCAAGAAAAAGAGAAAGCTGAAAAATTTGAAAAGGAAAATGAAGAACTCAAGCTTCGAGTTAAATCGTTAGAAGCACTTGTTGGAACGTTAACGTTCAACAAGGATAAAGATATCAAGAAAGGCCGACAACCACACTCAAAATCTGAAAACAAGAAAACTAAAAAGCCACAGGAGGAAGCTAATCAAGAGGATGTCCTCAGCGCAGGAGGCGCAAATGACAGCAGAAATTATTATGCAGCGCTAGCTGGTCTTGAAGAAACGATGAGCATTGAAGAGGATGCAGGTAAAACGTCAAAATTAGATAATGATTTCATTGAATATCTTAAAATTAAAAATCGGGAGAAAAAACCAAAAGGTTTGTCTGCTGGTCCGTCTGTTGGTCCGTTAAGATTGATGAAAAAAAGAAAAAGTCCCACCAATCAATGTGTTTGGGCAAACGGGCAAAGATATGGTTCGGCTTTTGGCAGCCGAAAATAAACTAAAAGATTTTCAGATAAAAAGAGTCAATGCCGATAAATTCACAATAAGGACTAAGTCGCTGGTTGATTTGCAGGCAACAAAAAGTGCCTTAAATTCTGGAGATGTTCCGCATTTCTCGTACACCCCGAAAAGCGAGAAGAACCAAACCTTTTTATTGAAGGGTCTGGACTGTGGTGAGGACACAGTCGATCTCCTTCAGGTGCTCCAAAAAGCTGCACCAGAAATACAATTTATTACAGTCAAAAACTTTGCAACGAGGAGATCGATTGTGGAGCGCAAAAACTTGCCTCACTACTTAGTCCAGATTTCGAGCAAAAGTAGTTCGAATGCCCTACAGAAAATACGATACTTGAACGTCCGCGTAGTGAGGTGGGAACGCCTCCAGAAAAGTGAGGTCAACCAGTGCTACAGGTGTCAAAGATTCGGGCATTCGGCTGCCAATTGCACCATGAAATATAGGTGTGTGAAATGTAAAGACATTCATGCTCCCGGCGAGTGCAAATTGGCTCAGGCTGAGCCAAAAGAAAAACTATATTGAGTGAACTGTGCCTTTGGTCATCCAGCATCATATCGAGGATGCCCCCGGTATCAAGATGCAAAGATCAAAGTCACTCCGAAACAAAGTCAAGCACACCGCAGTGTGATACCTACCAACTTCGTCAAGCCCGGGGTGTAATTTGCACTTGCTGCGAGAGGACCAGCAGACAATGTAAATAAAACTTATAATGTAAGTGGCAATAATGAGCTGCTCCTTAAAATTTATCAGCAACTAAATTCCTTATCAGAGCGAATCGATAAACAAGATTCGAAAATTAACATTGTTTTTCAGCGTTTAGGGCTTTCAAATGCCTCAAAATAATTTGTCATCCAGCCACATTCCCACGGATAGGATTCGTCTCATCTCGATCAACGTCAACTCCATTGTTACTTTACATCGGCGTGATTATCTCCTTGAATTCATTGCCAGACAAAAGCCTGACATCGTGCTTCTCACTGAAACCCACCTCAGTTCATGGCACTCCATGAGATTCAAGGATTTTGAGTTCGTAAGAAACGATAGGGTGACAGGTGATGGGGGAGGTGGCACCGGGATATTGGTTCGAAGACCCTATCGTTTCCAAAATATTGAAAAAGTCGAATTCAAAAGCTTTGAATCTCTTGAAGTGTCCGTTATCAAAGCTCACTGCCAGGTGGGGATAACCTCTTCGTTATCTCTGCCTATGCAACTGGTGGAACTGTTCTCAAGCTCAAGGAGGAGCTCAATTCCTTGTTCGAAATACTCGAATTGAACAGGCTGCATAACTATTATATTCTTGCTGGTGACCTGAACGCCAAGCATACTCGTACATCATGGCTAAACGCCACCAATAATCCAAGAGGTGTATTCCTGAAATCATGGATAACAGAGAACCAAATTGAATACAGGTGCAATCTATATGGGTCGGAGTTCCCAACATACCCTAGGACAAATTCATATTTGGACCTTTGCATTGCTGACGCAAGACTTGAATTCAGCTTTAATAGTCCTCAACGGAAACTGCAGGTGCTTCCTTATGATAGCGACCATAACGCAATCGTAATGGAAATCAATCATCACAGGGATGATTTCTTCCTCATTCCAGTTCAACATGAAAATCATCGGTTGAATTTCAAAAAAACAGACTGGGGAAAGTTTCAAAAGAAGTTTAATCGCGAGTACCAGAAGGAATGTCCCCCTTCTGATGGTGGCAACTCTTGTTCAATGGTTCCTAATGACAGGAATCTAACTAACAATGAAATAGATGTCTATTGGTCGAAGTTAGAGAAGCTGACGTTGGAAACGATTGAGAAAGTAGTTCCAAAGATTAAACATCGAAACAATATGGAAGGATATGAAACACCAACCATCGCAAGGTTGAAAAGATTGAAAAGCCTTCTTCTCACACGCGTCAACAATATTTATCGACGATTTTTGGACTATAACCATCCCTCGTTGTCTTTGTTGAAATTAAATCTGAAGAATGTCCGGAACTTAATCCGGTCATACTTCAGGAGTGAGGTCAGCAATCAATGGGCGGAAAAATTGAGGGGTATTAGCCCACAGGACTCAGACGGCGTGTTCGCGAAAGTGAATAGCTTATTCCGCAAAAAGTCTCGAGTGAAGGTATCGAATCTTGAAGTCACAAGTGATGAGATAAATCTTCTCGATAGGGCTGGTATCGAAATTGATAGTACGACTCCGGATAGAAATGGAAACAGGATTATTTGTGAAGGATTGGATAAACTTGCCCTGATTGGAACACATTTTGAATTGGTTCATCTACCAAACCCTGAGTGACGGAACGAAATTTTTTCAGAGGTCGTTGAAGCAAAAGTTTCCGACTTCAAATCAAGCCTGAACAGCCAATCAATTCTTCATTTCAATGAAACATTAACATCTGACCTCATACCGAGCTTGAATCTTATTGATTATTTTGTCAGCTATGAAGACTTATGTTTCATATTTCGCAAGATAAACAACAAGAAATCGTGTGGTACTGATGGTATTCCAAATGTATTTCTCCGACATTTGCCTGAGGTTGCTATTAGGAACTATTGCATACTGTTCAACAACATGTTGAGCAATTCATATTTCCCAAATGAGTGGAAAAAAGCTAAGGTATTTCCGATCTTGAAGATAGGAAAAGAATCATCATGCCCCAAAAGCTATCGCCCAATCAGCTTGCTGCCTAACATCAGCAAGGTGTTTGAAGTGATACTCAACAGAGCATTGAACGCCCACATTGAGGAAAATGAGTTGATGCCGAATTGCCAATTTGGTTTTCGTGCCAGGCATTCGACCACACATGCAATAACGAAAGTAACCTCAGACAACTGTTTGAAACTAAATGATAGACAATGTGTTGGAGCATGTCTCATTGATATGGAGAAAGCCTTTGAAACGGTATGGTTAGATGGACTAGTTTTTAAACTCCTTCAGGACAAGCTCCCCAGACACCTTGTCGCCATGATGTGTAATATGTTATACGGGAAATCGTTTGTTGTAACTGATGGAAATCTGACAACAATGCGCGAGTTCAAGGTCTTGAATGGTCTACAGCAGGGAACAGTTACTGCGCCTCTGCTCTTTTCAATCTTCATTCGCAAGCTATTGAACGGCTTTGATTTTAACGTTTCGCCAACGCGATCATTGGTAGCGTTTGCTGATGATCTGATCATCTATACGGCAGACCGAAAAGCTACAATAGTTCAGAGCAATCTCCAAAAAATGTTCAATGATGTGCAGCTGTACACTGACAATTGGCGAATGAAAATCAATGCGCAGAAGTGTGAAACAATCTTGTTTCGGACAACGCTGCAGGGGGTCAGTCAAGACCTGAAACGTAATTGGAAAGATTTCCACATTATGGCTGGTGAGAGTAGTCTAAAACGGGTTCCACATAAATCCTGTGTTCGATACCTCGGTGTTTATCTCGATCAGTATCTGTACTATACTGAACATGTGAAAATCATGCTCAGTAAGGCACTTAAAGTAGTCATGGCCCTTCGAAAGCTCTTTCATTCCAGATACATTGATCAAAAGGTCAAAATTATCTGTTACAAGACACTGGTTAGACCAGTTTTGACATATGGATGTCAGATCTGGTACAACCAGAGTGCTAGTACTATGGAAAAATTAAGAGTTTTCGAAAGGAAATGTCTTCGTGCATGTACTGGTTTGTACAGAAAGCCTGAGACGGATTGGAAACATTATATATCGAATAGAAGAATTTATCAAACTGCTGAAGTGACAAGAGTCGATATCTTCATATTGAAACTTCTTCGGAATCATATCGCAAGATCTGTGGCTGTGAGTGAAAACCCTTGGATTTCACAGCCGTTCCACCCTACAGACGGGTATATAGCGACTTGCCTCGCTACTGGCTTCATTCCTCCAGAAGCATTCGTGTATTTGGACATGAATCGATATGTTTTTGATTCTGACGGCGTCCCAGTCATATATCACATATATCGACGGGCCACCGATAAGAAGATAAAATATCCTCCTAATTTGAGTTCACGAGACCAACGATTTCAATGGAGATACTCATTTGCTAGATTCGTTGAAGCTGATCGAGTTGAGACGGGGCAATCTAGGTATTGGTGGCTGAATGACAATGTCTAAATTATTCGTGTTTATTTTCAGTTTTGGTGTTCTTCGTTATTTAGTTTTTGAGTTTCAGCTCATTATTGCTACATTTAGTGTTGTTGTTTATTTTTGTTAAAAATTAGGTATAGGTTAGGTATATGTAATGTTTACTATATTCCGTTAGAGATAAGATTAAACACTTAGGTTAGGAACATTGTTATAGAATTTTTTATTATAAGATAAAGTTTTTTGATTGTATTTTATTAGAAATAAGTTACAACATATTAGGTGTAGGATCAAAGTTTCACTGTTGTGTTTTGATTATAAATAATTTTAGGATAGTGTTGGTTGGTTTTTTCTCCTTTTTCCAATTAAATTTTAAAAATATGTAATAATCGTAATTAATTGAATTTGCTATAGTTTTTTTTTGATGATATGAGTTAACGATAACGTACAAATTTAGAGAGCCATTTGGGCCATTAAGTTTTTTGAATGTTATTGTTTGGAATTTGCTTTATATTCTTTTAAAATTTATAACGATTAGTATTAAATGAAGCGCTTTTGACTTTGACTTTGGCTAAAAGATGGAATTGTTTCTGGACCGATTCTAACCTGCCAGCGTGAATATAAAAAAGAAGGCTCCAAATCAGGCTGGCATATTCAAGAATAGGGCGTACTATTGAGACATATAGTGATTTAGTAACCCAAATATTTTTGAATTCTTTTGCTTTTCGTTTGAAGAATCCTAGTATCTTATTAGCCCTAGATATAACTCCATCATACTGAAGTTTAAAACAAAGCTTTTGGTCCAGAACGACACCAAGGTCCACAATGCTATCGACTTTACTAAATGTTGTGTTGTTGATGTGATAGTCAAACAGAAGAAGGCTCCATTTACTTGAAAAACTTATCACCGGGCATTTTTCCAAATTTAGAGAGAGATGGTTGTTCTAACACCATTCAGAGAGAGTGTTAAGCTTGGACTGGAGAAACATCCTATCGTATAGAGATATGACGTGGTAAACGTTGAGGTCATCTGCATAAAAGAGATGAGGTACATATTTTAAAACTGCTGAGAGATCAGATATGAAGATATTAATCAAAAGAGGCCCAAGATGCCTGAATTTGTTTCGATAATCTTCACTAAAAGTTGTTAGGAGAAGTTCTATGTATACATAGTTAAAAATTAAATATTTATAAATTTCTGCATTGTGTTCATAGAGACAAATTTTTCATCAATCTCATTTCTTCGCGCAACTGAAAGAGAAATGCATTTTTATAAATTTTTATGAAAATAATAAAGAGATAAAAAAAAGACCCGCCACGTTGGCTGGCCCTTCCACTCATGAGGCAGCCATCGGGTGAGCTCACCCCTTTTTCTTTGTTGTTTCAGGTCATTTTACAGGGTAGAGTGGCCTTTTGCTTGGGTTTCCTATTTATGTTAAAGTGTTATGTGATTCCATCATATAAAACATAAATCCGAAACATTCTTATTTTTCATTTATAGGAAAAATTCACGCGAATTGTGATTGCATGACTTTTTCATTTAAAGGGAAAATATACGCCACGTCTTCAATTGATATTGATCCGGATAGAGGGGAGGGTGGCATCGCTTTCACCTGGATACCCCACTCGTAAGAATCGAGTAGTAAGGGCGAGATCCCCTCGAGCCCCGCTCGCGTTAATCAGGTTCGATCTGTCGTCATTTAGCATGACATACCTTCGGTAGGTTACGTCGGCCTCAACATCGTCGAACTGCGAGTTGATCTTCTAATTCGTAAATGCGAAATTATTTTGTAGTGGGCCCTTGTGCTGGGGAAATGAACCCGCCCGACGATACCGTAGTGCTAGCCTGCCAGCGCATTCACGCATCTTCAGAAAATGTCAATTCCGGCGAGCACTAATATCTCTGCTCACCGAGGCAGCAGATCATCGCGACAGTAATTTACGGACAACGTAAATACCAATCAATTCGCTAGAAATTTCGATTTAATGTTGCAAAAAGGTTACGGTAACCGTCGGATAGATTTTGGGCTACCCTACTTCACCTAGCCCCAAAAAGGATAGCCCGTGGCAACGTCGCGGGGACTACCGTCGCTTAAATGTCGTTAAGACACCGGGCCGATACCTACGTGACTCATTCGGAATGTGAGACCGTGGTTAGATCAAAGGCATGGTGAGACTGACTTCTATCTTTCATGTTTTTAGTTTTGCTTGCACAAGATTGATAAGTCACGATCCCCCGATTGTCAGTTTTGCCCAAAAGAGGAAAACGATGTCTGCCACACAATTTTCGGGTGCAAAAAATAGTACAGGCTACGATGGGATCTCTACAGGGAGATGGGAGAACTCATCCCGGATAGTATAGTTGCGGTGATACTTGGATCGGTTGACAAATGGAACCATGTGGCACATTATGTTTGGGCGGTCCAAAAAGATAAAAGGGACTCAAAGTAGCCGGGGATGTTGGGGCTGGGGTTTGGCAATTTCTCTTCCCCTCTCGACTTCTGCTAGAGGAAAGATTCCCCAGCTTGAAGGCACCTCACGCTATAAAAAATCGAGACCTGGGCCCAAGTAATAAGTGAAACGGTTCCAGGCTGGGTTCAGGGGTTGAGAGGCGAGGTGTTTAGTGAGTAGTCCAGTCGCTTGCGAGCATGGGAGTCCCACACTTAGTGCGTAAATGGCATTCACTTCCTAACCACAAAAAGAAAAAAAGGGCCTTATGTACTAAAACCTCTTAAGACGGAGAGTTTTCAACAATCTGCACCACCCCTTGCACCCGAGACGACAAGCAACAGCAATACAAAACGTGCAGAGATTTGTATGGCCTAATGCGTGGTTATCAAGATGGCCCAAGACCGTTCCTTTCGTCACCAAACACCCGCTCAGTATAAATCCACCTTTTTCAACGAATTGCTTCAACTAATGGGATGTAAGCGAGTTTGAACTCCAGCTTACCATCCAGGAGCAGACGGTTTCGTGGAACGTTGGTCAAAACAGCAATAATGTGCTACAATAACAAAACTCATTGGGCCGAACTATTGCCGAAAATTCTGCTTGGCCTGAGAGGCTGCTACAACGAGGACATCAAGGCATCGTGCGCACCGTGTCACAAATCGAATTTGACAACAACAAAACAATATTAATAAATAACAAGAGAATCAACGTTACGACAGAGCGCTTAAAGTCAGCATTTTAGGCTCACAATACAGACAATACTAGAGAAACAACTAGAGCAATAACATCGCGGAGTCGGCTACCACCAGGCGAAATAAAAATAAACCCACTCCAAGCATAAAATTTCAATCAGTTTATCACTCGAGGGGGAGTATTGTAGCGACCACAGCTGAAATTAAGTAATGCAACTGACCACTGCGGCACTAGAGACGGATGGTGGATATTTTTGACATTCTTCTATTTCTTCTTACTGCAGTCATTCGATTCGTGGTTCTCAGAACGTGAACAAATGGAATGTGATCAGCTCATGTGTTTATGTATTAACGTTTATGCAAAGAACAAATTGTTGGTGATCGATAGCTCTTGAATATTTGTACTGATACGCCGAGTTAGAGTTACTACAAGTGATCGACATTTTTATTCGATATAACTGATAGAAAGAAAAACTTAATGCAATTGGTTAGATAAAAATGATATAGCCATGAGCAATATAACATCTAGTGGAATCATGCTAATACATCCTGAGCAAGAATTGGCATCTGATGAGTAGCTTATGGCTGACGAAATCCCAAAAAATTGCATGTTTTTCTTCAGAGATTGTTAATTTGGAATTAAGCGAAGTCGTTAGGAAATTCAGACGACGAGTATAGCGCAAACCACACACTGGTATCGGCTGATGATGAAATTAACTACTAAATGAATTATGCGGTGATTCTGGGTGGAGTTACGACTGCTGAAGGGAGCAAATACGTTGGGGATTAAGGAGTCACCCATTAACTAGCGAGAAATCAGATCGTGATTTCATGCTCTGCATTTCATCGATTGCTTTTTATGGTTTGAACACCATTCATTTTTCTGTTTGGCTAGGTGAAACTCTTAGGGTTTGAGTTGTCCCTAAAATTGTTGCAGACAATGCAAATTTACGATTATTATTTCTATGACAGCAGCAACATGTTTGATAAGTTTGATCAGTTTCTGAATGCGCTAGCTACTTTCTTTTATCTCTTTATTGTTTGATTTCTAGAGAATGTTCTGCATTTGCCAATGACTTCAACCGCTGTAGAGGCAAACAGAACGTATTAAAACTACAAGAAATATATCTCATGCAGAGGGTCAGTTTCAAATGCTGATTGGACATCCTTGATTGATTTGAAGAGTAGTTAGAAAACAAGCAGTATAAGCCAACATTAAGATGACAAAAGAACTAGTGCATCATATTTTATCGATATTATCCAAATTATGCCAAATTCCCTTAGAAAAAAATGAAAACATTTATTGACACCATTTTGTTTTTTTTTTGCCAAAAAATTTTGCCAGATTATTATATGCATTTCTTTACACTTAAAACAGTGCATCCAAAAATTAAACTACAGTTATTAGTTACTAACCTGCGATTGGTGCACCAATGGCGGCGGCCAATCCTTGGAACAGCATCAGAAATCCAAAGGCATTCGTTAATTTTTCCAGACCCATCAAATCAACAGCAATAATTGACCTCAATCCAGAGAAGCAGGCAATGCAAATACCGAAAACTACAGCATAAATATATTGCGTCGTACTATTAACAATATGTCCACTGAAAATTGTAGCCAATCCTCCAGCAGTAATTGCTACGTTATTCAAATGTAAAGCGTTGATTCCTTTAAACGATGTTAACAGACCACATACAATCCTAGCAACTGTATTCACAATACCAATAGCTGAAACAACGAACAATGCAACATCTTTGTCCATTCCTGCTTCTACTGCACGAGGAGTGATGAAGATGAATGGAATAAAGAAACCCATCATTGTCAAGAAACCACTGGTTGAAAGCAACATGAACGATGGAGACTTCAGCAGCGTTACATCCAACATAGTTGACAAAGTACGTCGAACAGCTTCCGGGCATAGTTTACAAGTGCGATCTCTTTCTTCTTTGATGTCCTGTTTTGTTGGTAAACGTGTAACTGACATGTGGTATCCCAATGATGTTTGTGAGGTATATTGAGGAATTCTGGCTAAAGATCCAGTGAAGAAAATATCATCTCTGTACATGGGTCTAGTTTCAGAGGTCTCGTTCTTAACACTGTGACGACGCGCTTCGTTTGGTCGACGTCCAGAGATAGTATGGCGTCTTGTTGTGATAGGAATTGGTTTAACATCTTGCTCCTCCAAAAGATTTTGGCTTTCAGCTTCTTCTTCGTTTTCACCAACCGTAGTCAATTCTTTGTGAAGATTGAATGACTGTTGGACAGTTTCACCATTCGGAGTAGTTGGTTGAGATTTACGTTGTCCTTTGTGGTGGTCTTTTGTTCCAGCTGCGGTATGTCCTCCTCCAGATGCTGCTGATAAACGGCGTTCTAAATTAGCAGCACTACCTCTAAAAACTTCAGCAGCTGTTGGGTAGTGAATGTTTGGCGGCGCTCCCATATAAGTATTGTGTGCGCTGTTTGGTACGGAATAGGCAAAGCGTCCTTCTGGAAGCGGCTTGCTTTGTGAGCTTGGCAGTTTCTTTTCTACAAGAGCACTATTAGCGCCGTCTTCGGTTTCGTTCATTGGTACCCGAACTGGTTTGATTGGTCGGTAGGCATAGCCAAATATTACGCAAAGTAGGATAATTCCTGCTTGGATTAGCAATGCGAATCTCCACCCTACTTGTTCAATCAAATAGTTGCTCAAAGGAGCAAACACAAATGTTCCAACACCTGATCCACTCAGAGCAATACCAGTAGCCAATGCGCGCCATTTTTCAAAGTAGTAGCCAATTGTAATAACGGACGGAATATATATCAGCGAGAAACCCACACCACCTATGAATCCGTACGTGATGAATAAGTACTCGACGCTTGTCGCATAAGACGACAGGGCAAACGCTGCTGCCGCAATTAGTGCCCCGACAATAGTGACTGGTCGAAAGCCGTAACGGTTTGCTAAGGCACTTACAAATGGACCAGCGATCAAGTAGAAACCACTGAGCAATGAGCTGACCAATGCAATGTAACCTTTTGATGCTCCAAAATCTTCAGCAATTGGCATTTGAAAAAGACCGGAACTGAAAACGATACCGTCTACAATTGTACAGCAGAAAAATGATGCAACCATCACAACCCATCCCCAACCTCCATCTGGTGGAACAACAATTGCCGCAGTCTCTTCTAATTCTTCAGATGGGTCGGTTTTCGCGGATTTGTCTGCATCTAGTCTCGCCAGTTCCGGCTTAGGATTGTGTGGTGGAGGCGGTGCTAATGTATCTGATGTCGTTTGTGGCGGCATTTTGCTTGGTGTTCAAATCTGAAAAAAAAATTAAGGGTGAATCAAGCTCTTTTCAAAAGTAGAAAATAGAATCTAGGAAATTTTCAAAAATGTTATTTGCATCAACAACGGGAAAAGATTCAATAATCAAGATATATAGTTTATGCATTTTATCGACATATCTTCGTATACTACCGTTTCTGTTGAAAGAAACGAAGAGACGATTTTTTGGAAGTCGCTGCCATAACAGAAGAATTACTTTAAAGCCTTTTCGTGGTGATCACGCAATACTAAAACTTACATGAAATTTCCACTTAAGATTTTGAACATGGAGATATTTTTTTATTTTAAGGCTAAGACATACAAACAGTTTGAACAAGAATAGTTGTAGTTTTTGAATATAATAAAATCCTAATGCACATTGTAGTGCTAATAATTTTGCCAACTTATAAAAACCCGCCGAACCATCCGACAATCAATGTCACACTAAACTCTATTGAACAAAATGACATGCTACGTCAATTGTTGACACCAAAAGTTGTTGTCGATATACCATCAAATCTTATTTTGTAAAACGCGTTCTAAGTTCAAGAAAAATCGTATAATATAATTATACAGAAACAATTAGAAACATGTGAAATTTTCGACTAATTTTTGAGGTCTTCTCAGGTGAACTTCCGTCCTTTCCGCAGCATGTCTGTCAAGGGTGTAGCGTTGTTCGCATAGTTACTTACGAATCGTTCGTACCAACCGCCTAAACCCAGGAATCGGAGCAATTGCTTTGTGGGTTTAGGTGGAGGAAAGGCGTCTTTCACCGTTGTCTTACCCGGGTCGGCTTTGATGATGTTACTGTGACATGATGTGTCCCAAGTACTTAACCCCCTTCATAACGAACTGACTCTTCTGGATGTTGAGGGTTAACCCTGCCTTCCGGATATGCAAAGCCAATCCTGAAGTAGGATGATATGCTCGTTAAAGGTCCCGGTTATTAGTAATGTCATCCAGGATACGAGAACTTGGTGTCGTAGGTGCGGAAGTACTACCTTGTCCGTAACTCATATCATTGTCTGTAGTGCATTACACAGGCCAAACGGCATGGTCACAAATTGGTACAATGGGCGATCTGGGACCGTCTTTTTCTTCAAAGTACTATCCAACGAGATCTTTGAGGTCTATACTAGTAATAAAGTGCACTTTGGATAACCGGATAAAAATATCCTCGATCAATGGTGGGCGGTGTCCGTCTTTAACGGTGACGGCATTTAGGCGCCTGGCATCTATGTACAGCCGGACCTTATTCGATTTTACTACTAAGGAAACTGGCAAAGTCTAAGCGCTTTGCGATTCTTGAATCACTCCTAGTGCGAAGATCTGATTGACTTCGTCGAATAGCGACTTTTTCTTCGCCATACAGCAAAACGTCTTTGCTTGATGGGCTTAGCATCCTTCACATCTGCAGTGTGATATACCAAAGTTTTCCGGCCAAGACTTTCCTTCTCATGCGTAGGAAAAACCGGTACTGCTGCATCTAATCGTAGCTGTTGATTGGCATCTAGTGGATGTCGAAGTGGGTGAGAATGCAGTGTCACCTCTTTTAAGGTGGTGAGAGTCAATTGAGGTACTGGAAAATAATGCCTGGGCCAAATTAAATCGACGGACGAAGTCCATTGCTAATTTTAAATTTTGCGTCAGTCGACGTATAATGTAAAAATCCATAGGCTTCGTCGAACTCTTAAAGATGACATCAGTCATGATTTTCCCTACTATGAAGTGACGAGTTCCATCCGCCGAGCTACTTTCTCGGAGAAGTAGTCGGAGCAATCTCCACATTGAAAATGCGTCTAGATACTCTTGCAGTGGGACATGGAAGAACTTAACATGCCAAAGGACACTCGATTGAGGAGCCGAATCGGTCGCGTTCGACGTCGGCTGTAGAAATTCACAAGAACTGTGGTCGGCAGTGCTAATCAGTAAGTTTGAGGTCATATCTGGGATTTCGTTGTCAGCGCAGCCGGGTTCATTCCTTTTCGAACGGGTTCTAGGAGAGCAGACAGGTGTTCGCGGTACTCGTTGTTACGTTTTTTTTATTCTCGGACAATTCTTGCAGAAGTGGGCATATGTATCGGCCTTGCTAAAACGATAGCCAAAGACGATGAGCTCAGCCGGGCACACTGTGAAATGATGTCCAGGTTGATGGCAATCCAACAGGCGGTAATTCGTGTTCTACCTGCTATTTCATCGAGCTCAGCTAGTCCTGGGTCGCTTATGTGCAAAGGGACTGAACCAGCGTGCCCATCAGTCCGTTAAGAGTTCTATCTGAATATCAAGGGCAGTATTCTATACTGAATCCGCGCGTAAGTCTACGACGAACTGTCGATCCGTCTGATCCTTTTTCGACTCTGACCCTAGATGATGGCTTACATTACCTTTGCTGAAGAACGGAGTTCACTAATGAAATGTCTTGGTGCGTAAGCCATACGCTCCCTCAACCCCGGCCGAATTTCGTACGAAAGGATCTATAGGAGGCTCTCTTCCGTAATAGGACCGATTAGGCGTTCCATCAGACAACGCAGAACCAACCTCGTAATAGTCGTCGTATGCTAATGCGCCGAGTGAGGGACTGGATGACCGCTCGCGGGCTCAGTTTAGCACTGGAGAAAACCGAAGTGGTCATCTTGACTAAAAAAGAGAATCCCTAGACTAATGATGATCAGTGTTGGAGGTTTACGAATCGAATCGAAGCCATCGCTGAAGTACCTGGGGCTACTGATAGACTCGAAGATGAGTTCCTCTGAGAAAATCAGGGCAAAAGCTAAGAAGGCTGCATCAGGAGTATCGGCTCTGAGTCGACTTATGGCCAACGTAGAGGGACCCAGCCCATCAAGAAGACGCCTCTTGATGTGTGCTGTAGGGTCAGTGCTACTGTACGGAGCAGACGTATGGGGCGACGCTCTCAGCAAGCAGGTATACCGAAAACGCCTGGCACAGGTACAGAGAAAAGGAGCACTGAGGATTGCATCTTCGTATCCGACAGTCTCTAATTTGGCGGTGAGAGTTATTGCAGGCGTGATACCTGTCGCCCTCCTTGCTAGAGAGCGCCACGTTGTTTACCTGCGCTGAAACGATGATATGAGGGAGACGGTTGTCCGCGAGGAGAGACAGCGCTCACTCAACGATTGGCAGCAGTCTTTGGGTAAATTGCACGAAGGGAAGGTGGACTGCGCGCCTCATCCCGAATGTGAGACCGTGGCTAAACCGAGACATGGTGAGATTGACTTTTATCTGATCCAGCTTTTGAGCGGACATGGGTGTTTTCAGTCTTGCCTGCACAAGATTGGTAAGTCACGGTCCCCCGATTGTCGGCATTGCCCAGAAGAGGAGGACAATGCCTGCCACACATTTTTTACGTGCACAAAATGGTTCAGGCTGCGAAGTAACCTCTACAGGGAGACGAGAGCGCTCACCCCGGATAATGTAGTCACGGTGATGCTCGAATCAGTTGACAAATGGAACCAGGTTGCACATTATGCTCGGGCAGTCCTAAAAGATAAAAGAGACTCACAGCAGCCGGGATCGCTTGTCTGGCACTTCCTCTTCCTCTCTCTCCTCCCGCTAGGAAAGGGATCCCCCAGATTGAAGGCGCCTCATGGCGTAACAAAACGAGACCCAGCCCGAAGTAATGTGTCAAACGGTTCCAGGCTGGGTTCTCAAGTTGACAGGGGAGGTGTTTAGTAGGTATTCCAGTCGCCTTCTTTCAAGCATGGGAGTCCAACACTCTATGCATAAATTGCATTCACCTCCCTACCACAAAAAAAAAATTGTCGTCATCTGTCTGATGAGGCAGTTGAGGCCTATTACGGGGTTGCTGTTTGTTGATGGCATCACTCTCAACTGGAGAAAACTCTCTGATTGCGGCCTATTTCAGCGCATTCCAGTCATAGTCGGGCGCTGCGTCGACAAACCTGCAGAACCAACATTGAGCTCGGCCTGAAAAGAATGCTGGTGCTTGTTGTGCTGATTGGTGGAAATTCCCTTTCAGCGTAAACCTGACCATGTGTTCGACTCATCTTAGGAATCCCCCGATAGAGTAGATGTCATCCTTAACAGCATGTCAGTTTCCAACTAGCTATCTTTAATGACGCCTTAGGTACGGAGATGGTATTCCTGGTCAGAGAGACGTTCCTTTGCAGGTCATATTGCTTTGCTGCGTAGTTTTTGGGCCAAGCAAAGGCTGCGTTATCCTGTTAGTAGGTCCGTCTTGGACGAATTGGGTCTACTGCTCAATATCAAGGCAAAACACCGAGCACTGATGGTCTGGGCCTACCTTCGCGTGTGTCCAGCTGCAACGACTCCGCGACTTCAGAGAGCTCAATTTGGTGGAGTGGTCTTGGGATTGCATCACGAAGATCGCTGAAAGGTTAGCTTCATTACTCAGTACCGGTAGGGTTGCAATAATGAGCCGCGGTATATACTCTGGGGCTCAGGAGTCCATCCTGAGCTTATCAGAGGGAAGTTCTAGTCACCCCCCGTTCTAGATGCGGGAATAGCTGCGTTTGGATTTGGTTCCACGTACGGTGGAGTCCTTGCGCGACTGATGGGCTGGCTGTTCTTCAGGTCCTGGAGCTCTTTCGTCATCAGTCCCATCTTGTCGGTCAGCCCTTGTAGTAAAGACAGAACTACATCGTTGACAGTTGCACTCGACGGCGCTGTTGGGATATCTGCTGGAGTTCCAGACACTAGGTCCTCTCCAAAAGTGACTCCTTAGACATTAGAAAGGGGCACATTGCCTTCCTTCTTCCTGGGGTCTTTTGGCACTGCTCCAAACAAAGGTGCTGAAGTAGCACCTGGGGTGTTCAAAATGGCATGTTCAATGGGACGTCTGCATAGAGGACAGAGGGCCTTCTATTCTCTTAAGAGTCCAGGCAGATAGGAGAGACCCATCTGGCTGACAGCTCCAAGCAAGAAAATAGATGGTCCTTACAGGGTTTTCCCCGGGACAACACATCGCTAGGAAATCTTTAGCAAAAAATAAATAAAACAAAGGAGAGCAAAAACTACAACTCACGTGAAGTGACTTAGGATGTGTCTCACATAAATCCGCTACTCTAGTCCGTAGGACTCTAGTACCGAGATACCTTACATCCTCCGCAGAAGAACAAAACGTCTGAAGACGCAAAAATTTCCCCTTGTGGACATTTGGGTCCCTATTTGGCGCCATTTGTAGTGATTTGGAGTATTTAAGCTCGTGTAGGGCACGAGTGCCGATGTTTTGGCCCAAGAGTCAGCGAGCATAAAGAAGACCGAGCTCAGTTGACTAGCTTCACTTGACGACAGCTTTTGGGCGGGCATGGGTGTTTTCAGTCAGTTACCTTCACAAGATTGATAAGTGACGCTCCCCCAACTGTAGATTTTGCCCAGGAGAGGAAGACGATGCCTTTCATATATTTCCTGCTTGCGAAAAATGGGACGAGCTGCGACGGAGACTCTACAGGGAGACGGGAGAACTCACCCTGGATAGTATTGTCATATGATGCTTAGATCAGTTGAAAAATGGAGCCATGTGGCACATTATATTCGGGCAGTCCTAAAAGATTAAAGGAACTCACAGCAGCCGGGGACGTCGGAGCTACAGCCTCCCTCCCCTCCCGCTGAAGGAGGGATTCCCTTAGCTTGACGGTGCCTCACGGTATAGGGAAACCAGACCTGTCCCAAAGTAATGTGTCAAACGGTTCCAGGCCGGGTTCTCAGGTTGATATGGGAGGAATTTAGTGGGAAGTCTAGTTGCCCTACATTCAGTGCGTAAATGGCTTTCAACTTACAACCACAAAAAGAAAAAATCTAGTCAATAGAATTTGTTATGAGACGGTTTGTACTTTGTATTATCTTTCTGGTTTATATAGACAGCAACAAATTGTTTATAGATAGAAGAAGCTTTATAGTTCAAATCATCAGCAAATTCTTCAATTTCAATACTCCAGCAATTTTTAGCAACACTTTCGTGGCTTTATTCTGTGAGATTTAGCTATTTGTCGGTTACGTGGTATTCTAAAAAGGCATATAAAAGAAGTTCGCAGGATTCAAACATGCTTTCAATATCAATATCAATCAATTCACAGGTCCGGGTCAACGCATTGTGATGCAAACTAGCAATTTACGACAATTCTTCTGTAGCTTGATTCTGTAAGTTTAAGCTGTTTATCAGTTTTCTAAAGCCTTTCAAAGGTTCACAAAAAAAGTCTAGAATATTCAAGCATGCGTTCGATATTTTTCTTGAGAGAAATTCGGCATTGGCCACTACATCGACTGCCTCTCTGTTTATGTAAGGTCCTGTAATGCAAAGGCAATAGTTTTTGTAATAACTTGTTTGCACTACATAAAAATATAAAATAAATATATACACAGGAAAGTCTTTGCTTCAAAGTTCTGACGCTTCGATGCTTCGCGTGTGATTCTGTTCTCTCAACTGCTATCTTAACTCCAATGCCTGGTGGTGAACACAATAACTATCTGTCATATGGGAAACGCTACACTGCTCCCTCTTCCCACTGTCACGATGGCGCTTTGCAGGCGGATATGTCCTGACAGCTGTATGAGGTCGTGCTAGCATCGATTCCCATGTAATTGTTTTTCTTTTTTCGGATGTAGAAACTATTCGCTTCGTTACGGAGTATGACAGAGCTTCGGTTTGCTGAGTACTGGCGACGGTAATGAAGGCTGGCTTCGGTCGTTCGGTGGAGACGTTTATTTGTCTACCTTCGATGTCAATCGTAAACAGTACATCTGAAATTCGTTTGATCACTTTATGTGGTCCTTAATACGGTTGACATAGCGATTTCCTTACGGCGTCAACTCTTAAGAAGACACGTGTACATGAATTTAATTGATGATGTACGAAGGTCGTTCGATCATTGCGCATCTGCTGCTTTAACATGGATCCAAAAGCGCGCGGATCGAACAGATTGTCATCGCTCACAAAGAATTCTCCAGGAAGTGTTAAAGTTTTTCCGTAAACGAGCTCCGCGCAACACGCGCCTAGATCTTCCTTGTATGAGTTTCGGAGTCCTAGGAGAACGGTCGGCAGGATGCGAGGCCTGTTGGGATTCTGCTCATTGCACATGATGGCGGCTTTCAGTGTGCGTTGCCATCGCTCTACCAATCCATTGGATGCTGGGTAATACGGCGATGTTCGTATACGTTTACATCCCAAAAGTTTGGAAAGAGAAGAGAAAAGCGCGGACTCAAATTGAGTTCCTTGATCAGTTGTGATTATGTGCGGCGCTCCAAACCTCGATACCCAGTTAGTGTAAAATGCACATGCGACAGTTTCAGCTGTTTGGTCGCAAACAGAAACTGGTTCTTGCCAGCGTGTAAATTGGTCAACCATCGTTATGCAGTAGCGATAACCGTTGGCTGTTATCAGTGGTCCGATGATATCAAGGTGCGTTTGCTGGATTCGTTTGTCCGGTATCGAAAACTGCTGGATATCGTTTCTTGTACGCCTTCCAATCTTTGATCTTTGACATGGTATACAAATGCGTGTGTAGGCTGGAATACCTTTCTTCATGTCAGGCCAAACAAACTTTCTTTGTACAGCTCGAATCATCGTGCGGGCTCCAGGGTGCGAGTATCTGTAGAAGGTGTTCATAACTCAATTACGTAGAGTTGATGGTACGTATGGCCGAATATTGTTCGTCGACGTATCACAATATAAACTTCCATATTCCTCTATAGGCAGTGGATGCAGCTTAAGTGATGAATTGTTTCCAGAGAGAAATAGTTGAAGTGCAGTGTCGTTACGTTGTTCATCTATCATCTCGTGGGTGGTCAATGAAGATGGCAGGTTGATCGCTTTGATTTTTGATAGCGTATCTGCTACAATATTCGGGTACAAAATTCCGATTTAAAACTTAAGTGCCTAATTTGTCTCGGCGGAGATTTTTCTGTTTTTTGACTGAACGCATATATCAACGGTATGCGGTCCGTTTTGATAACAAACTGGGTGCCTTTGAGCCAGTGTCGAAAGTGTTTTAAACTGCTGTAAATAGCCAACAGCTCTCGGTCGTAAACGCTGTACTTTGATTCAGCGTGATTCAGTTTTCGTTGAAAGTAAACTAATGGTAGCCAATTGCCATTTACTTTTTGCTCTATTACTGATTCCATTGCAACATCAGATGCGTCGGTGACAAGTTGTAATGGCATTGTTGGAAAAAAATGTGCTAGCAATGTCTCCTCCGCAAGGCTTTCCTTACAATCGTTAAAAGCTTTTATGGTTTCGGGTGACCATTGAATAACGCATTTGTGCATTGCGGAGATATTGGTGGAGCGTTGCTTGTAGGTTGGCAGCATTACGGATGAATCTCCTGTAAAAATTTAATATGCCCAGGAAACAGCGTAATTGTTTGACTGTTGTTGGTAATTGAAAATCACGTATGGCTTGAACTCACGAATCAGATGGCGAAATGCCATGTTTATTTATTTTGTGTCCCAGGTACTCAATTTCTGCGACGCCAAAGACACATATTGTAACGTTGATTACCACTCCGTAAGTTTTTGATCGTTCAAATACGATACGAAGATGGTCCATATGTTCTTCGATTGAGTTAGATGATACAAGAATGTCATCTAGATAACAGACACAAAAGTCCAATCCGCGCAACACTTCGTCAACAAACCGCTGAAATGTTTGGGCGGCATCCCAGGGGCCAAAGATCATTACCGTAAATTCAAATAGGCCAAACAGTGTTGACACTGCCGTCTTTGGGACATCCTCATCCGCAACTGGAATCTGATAGTATCCTCGAAGCAAGTCTATTTTAGAAAATATACATTTGCCTGTAAGATCTGATGTAATGTCCTGAATGTGTCGCATTGTATAGCGATCGGGTATGGTAATCACGTTTAGTTTACGGTAATCTCCGCATGGGCACCAGGAACCTTCCTTCTTGGGCACAAGATGCAAAGGGCTAGCCCATCGGCTGTTCGATGGGCGGCAGTAGTTCTTATCCATCATGTATTGGAACTCTGTTTTAGCTATTTTCAGCGTGTCATGTGGGAGGCTTATCTCGCATTCCGCTACCGGGAGGCCAGCAGTGATGATATGGTGTCAAACAGAGTGCTGTGTTGTGTTCGCTAGAGCAGGATTCGTGACTTCTGGAACTGAGATTCTTCGATCAATGTAGAGATAGATCCTGTGGGTAGAGTTGATACAGTTCCTGCTGTTGTAAGTTTCATTTTCGAGTCTACAAGACATCTGTTTGTAATATCTACAGAGAGGCCGTGTTCTTTTAGAAAATCAGCACCTATAATTGGCTGTGCAACGTCTGCTATTACAAATGGCCACGTAAATTGTCGACGTAAATTGAGATTAAATGTAAGCAACTTTTGACTCTAAGTGTCGATCGGAGATTTATTGGCTGCGTAAAGCTTAAATTCTGTTTTTGTGTTGTTTTTAAGCGATGGAAGTCGAGGTATGACTGACACGTCTGCGCTTGTGTCGATTGGTAACTTAAGTTGTGTTAGTTTGTCAGTGACAAAAAGACGGTTTGTTGCGGAGCGACTGCGAGCCGTCTCAACACGCAGGGCTCCTAGGCGTTTTTGACGAGCGGCTATTCCGAATTTTCGATGATAGGAGCAGATTTTTCTTTTGTTTTCTCGACTGCAAGAACGGCTTCGACTTCTGAAGTGTCATCGTCATGTGAAGCGTCGAACAGGTGGTATTCCTAATTGTTCGATTGATGCTTTTAATTCTACGATCTGTGTAACTGAATCTGCAGTATTGGTCGAAATTCATTTTGAAATTTGACAATCTGAGACTTCAAAAATTTTGTTAAGTCTTTTTAAAATCTAGAATTTTGTCAGCTGGCGGGTGAGGTCCGTTGTTTCTGCGATGGCGAGAATCGATTGTACATCCGCGGGCAGCTCTTGTAGCCAAAGCGATTTCAAAAATGATTCACTTACCTTGCTTTTTGCAGCCAAACTCATGCACCGTAGCAATTGTGAGGGCTTGCTGTCACCTAATTCCATGCCGGTGAGAGGAGTTCGAACTTGAGCCTCTCCGGACGGCGCGTAAACCTTGACCAATCTTTTTTCAGCGCTTCATATTTGCCTGTTTTCAGGCAATCAAGTTCACTGACGATATTGTCAAATATGGCGGCGTCTGAGCTGATTCTGCACCCTCGCAATTGCGCCTCAATGCGGGCGAACCACCGCGTTGGTCGAGTGGTCCAAAATGGTGGTACGCGAACATTTGCGAGTCGTTGTTGCTAACCGGTGGCTCCTGTATGATTCTGGTGTCGGTTGCGACTTCTGTGGTGGACTCGGTTCCAGTGACAGTTTCGGCTTTTGTGGCTTTTGTATTTTCTTCCTCTGGCTTTTTAGTTATATCACATGCAGGTTTTCCTTTAGCAGACATCACGTCGGGTGGTCACCAATGTAATGCAAAGGCAATAGTTTTTGTAATAACGTTTATTTGCACTACATAACAAACGCACAATAAATATATACACAGGAAAATCTTTGCTTCGCAGTTGTGACGCTTCGATGCTTCGCGTGTGCCTCTGATCTCTCAACTGCTATCTTAACTCCAATGCCTGGCGGTGAGCTATATGTCATATGGAAAACGCTACAGTCCAGTGTCCTCCTGAAGCCACCACAACACAACTGCCAAACTAAAAATTTCTGCAACAGTGGTAAATACCGTGGCGTAACAAATTGAAATTAGCATTTTGACCTGCTCAGGGACTTTTGGATGTAAATGTTCAGAAGCCACATATAGCACTGAAGCTCACAAGGCTTACTTGATATTACTTCATTTTAAAAATGATTCCTTTTTATTAGAAAATTTCCCTAAAACTAGTTATGTATATGCATAATCCTTAAAAGCAAATAATTTACTTCTTAATGTTTCTTACGCAACATGGTTAAAAATTACATGCACCTCAAAAGCTTTTATCTTCATTAAATCTATATTACATCAATCAACTGGGTAATTCATTGCATATACAATTGATTAATGAAATTACTTCCAAACTATATTAAATTGCAGCTCTATAAAAATTAATTGAAGAAACAACAATAAAAAGTTGGAATTGCACAATAAAAGTTCGGTGGAAATTCACGCTTGTACGCAATTCAACAGAACAGACCTTGAATGGCCGAAAATGAAATGACATAAAACATTTCATGTGTGCGTTTACCGAAAAATAAATTAATGAAAAAAAACTATATAAATTATATCTTTCTTTTGTATGGATGCATTAAGCGGTAACAATTGATGAATTTAACTTATGTGCTCTAACTGTGATAATGTTGTGTAGTTTATTAGAAAATCATTGATTTAATTTAATTGAAAGTAATTAACGGTATATACTTTATTAATCATGCGGTAGCAATTAAAGATTTGCTCATAAATATTAGCATTTGTTCTTTTCGTTGAATTTATAGTTTAGTAATTATATGAGCTACCCTCTGCAAAAATCACGAAATCTTTCTATACATAGTTGTGTCACGATTAAAACTAAAAAGAGTTGCAGGATTTGAGACATGAACTTAAGGAACATAACCAACAAAAGCTCTAAATAATAATCAATAATTCGCCAAAGTTTTAACGCATTTACTCGTATATCATTTTTATAATTAAATAAGGATATGAAAAGCTTTTTATTTTTTCAGGAACTTTATAGATATTCCCAAGAAATAATCGCAGACAGGTAGAAATGAACCTTATTAAATTTTTTTTTTTTTTTGCACTACAGCCCCCTTCGGGCCTTCGCTTAGAGAATGTCGCATTATCTTGATCGAATATATCGGCACTCGAGAAGATAATATTGTCGGTACCACGCTTTGGCTGTTGATCCTTCCACAAGCTGCGGTACGTTCTGATTTTATAACAAAAGGAAACGTAATATACGGTCTTATTAGTCCGTGTAAAGAATCACTCGAAACAAACTTCATTGCCACCAAGGAGATTCGAACCAGGGGCCTTCAGCTTACGGGCCGAGCTCTCTAACCGCTATACAACGAACTACATACAATCCATTCATCAAATTAGATCAATGGAAAATAAGGTCAAGCCTCATGTATTTTTATTTCGACCATGAACTGTAAATCTAATTCGATTCACCTTAGATTTGGCCTACATTAATTCAAAAACAAATAAATATATGCCACTATCAAAATACTCCATGGAAATATAAGTTGATTTATTTACAAAGAAACACCAAAAAACTTCATCTAAAAATAAATATTTTGCACAGAAGAAAGCTCTAATAAAATTGGCAAATATTCTACGGCTACGAAATAAAATACACAGACACATAGAAAAATTAGAGACAGAATAAAATTCACAAGAAAAAGCGAAAGAAGGAACTTCCGGAATTTCTCAAATCTGAATGCCAAAATGTTTTTTCAAACAGCCTACAAATTGCCATTACTCGTACTTCTGCCTGCCATTCATTACTTCCTCATTTACAATGCTTGCTCATTTGGCAATAAGTTCGCCGAACTTGGTTGTAAATAAGTGTGCTAGTCTTTTTGGGAAAACCTGTGGGAAGTGTATTTTGACATAACTTTTACTTTCTTGTACCTGTTGCTTTTTCGTTGGCATAATTCCAAATTCTACTTGATGTGCATGTGAAAGAACAGTTTTTCCTGAATTTACATATATCGGCATATGGATGTGAGTATATACATATTTTCGTCATGAGTTTAAAAAGCTTCCTCAATTTTGTTGAATACGAAATTTAATATTCCGGAGAGGAATTTATAATTAGCTTTAAATTTGTAGAAGCATGGGGGTGTGTCTTGGAGATAAT
Organism: Odontomyia ornata; assembly: GCA_963969285.1. Taxonomy (NCBI): domain Eukaryota; kingdom Metazoa; phylum Arthropoda; class Insecta; order Diptera; family Stratiomyidae; genus Odontomyia; species Odontomyia ornata. Next base: position 53,843,829 of record OZ017742.1, on the reverse strand, counting down.
TTTATATATGTTGTATGAAATGATTTTTAATTGTTGCTGTATCTATTAAAAATACCATAAGTGAACGCCGACAACTTGGAAGGGAATATATGACCCAAGTGAAAGCAATCAGCGCCCAAATAGGGCCTGAATGGGGCCAAATTGCGTTTTTGACGGTTTTTAAGGCCTAAACGTGGCTCAAAAAAATTTTTAGAAATACAAGTTCCCTCAACTATGTCTAAGCATATTGTAATAATTGGCTGATTTTATTAGTAAAACAATAAGAAAATTTTGACAAAATGCTGGAAATAGTCCGCAAGTTAGTTAAATATCATAATCTTATGTAAAGTTTCTTCGTTTAATTTACCTAGAAAACTTATAAAATTTACCAGGTATAATGCTAAAGGTTAAGCTGTTCAAAAATTGTTTTAAAATTCAATTTCTCATTTAATGTTCTGTAGATGCCTGTAGGGTGGGCCAAATACAATTTTTTTTTTAAATGCAATAAAATGAACAAACATCAATTTTTTTTCTTTTATTTTGGCTTTATTTGCAAGAACAAACGTTCCCGTTAATTGTGAAATACAATGTCATTTATATAACTGCCACGGCTGGGGTGACAGTAGGCCATCCTCTCAGACCAATTTTCCAAGACATTATGGATGGTCTCAGTCCCTATCTGAACAATGGTTTGTGAAATATTCAATTTTAGTGCTTGTTTCGTTTGTGGATTTTCCGCATACCATTGATCTTTCACAGCACCCCATAAAAAGAAGTCCAACAGTGTCAAATCGCAGCTTCGGGGCGGCTAATTGACATCACCAAGTCGGCTGATTACACGATTTCTGAATTTCGTGCGCAAAACATCGATTGTTTGATGAGCTGTTTGACATGGCGCGCAATCCTGTTGAAACCAAAGGTCAGTCAAGTCCAAATCCTCAGTCTCCAGCCTCAAAAAGTCAGTTATCATGCCTCGGTAGCGCTCACCGTTGACCGAAATAGCATTTCCAGCCTCGTTTTCTAAGAAAAACTGTCCTATGTTGCGGCACTCCAGAATCCACACCACACTGTCACTCGATGAGGATGCATAAGCTTCTCGACGATCACGTGTGGGCTTTCCGAGCTCCAGATGCGGCTGTTTTGTTTGTTCACATAGCCACCGAGATGAAAATGTGCCTCATCAGAAAAGATGATTTTATGAGAAAAATCAGCATCCAGTTCGATTTCAATATTTACCAACGTTGTTCAAGCGTAAATCGATTGATTTTGTTCCACGCAAGGTTAATACTGACTCACTAACATAATTTTGAGCAAAAAACAGCTGTCAGTGTCAAAATAACATGTGATTTAAAAAGAAACGACTATATTGCCCACCCGATAAAGCTATGAAACGGAAAATTGAGCTGAAAGATATATTGAATAAAATCTCAGCGACCGCAACCGGAGAGAAGGCAATTCATGAAACATTTGCTACCTTTAGGAGTTAGAAGATGATGTCGTTAGTATTTACAGTCAAGATAGGTTGGAATTTCCGTATGCAGCTTTTGCTAAAACTCTATTGAAATCAACTTAGCGTTTATTTTAAGCACTCAGTATGATGATTCTATGGATGTCACTTGCGTTAAAGTATTCAGTAAAATAACATGTTATTAGAAACCCCTAGAACATGCAAATTTCCTTTCAATCATTTTTTTTTTAAGCCGTCGGGCCTTGGCTTGTTATGTGAGAAGACGCGTTTCGACTCTTTTGACTCATCTTCAGGGTCTAAGGGATGTGTTTAGACACCGAAGATGGCTCAAAAGAGTCCAAACACGTCTGCTCACACAACAAAGCAAGGTCCGACGGCTTTTCATGAAAAAAAGAGAATTGGCTTGTGGATATCAAATTAACAAAATAACTGACATAACTTATTTTGTTCGATTTTCATTATGATTTCACTCTCACGCTATCACCAGCTGATGTTCACAGAGAAAAATTAAAATGCAAGAAAAAAGATGTCTTGCATTTCAATTTGAGATCCTGATTGAACCCAATCATCTCCACAATCCTACAACCCTTTCTTCTCCCAATCGTCCGCTGCCGTTAAGATTTTGCGTATTTGAACTTCATTATACTTCAATCCCGTTCCCTCTGTTAATCTTTCAAACTTTCGCCAAATGCAATGTTTCCAATTGTATGTATGATGATTTGTATATAACTACGATAGCACCAAGCATCGGCATAGCTACACATATGCAAATCATCATCACTCGAAAATATTTGCATTTGATGAAACTAAAAAGATTTTTGACCTGAGGAAATTTGAACCCATGGCCCCAGTAAAATCCCAGATTGGGCGCCCAACGCACAAGCACTTACCCTTCCGACATTGTAGCATCTGTCCTGGTGACGAACATTATCTCACTCGTCAAACAACGATCAAACTCCAATTGTTTGCGTTGACATCCCTACAATGGGCGTTTGTACGCTTAACGAATAGAGTTATCGTGGAGAGATTAGGATGTATAATTGTTTTATGATTGTTGTCTCATTGCGTTAACTACATGAGAACAACAAATGCCATAGGAAGGAATGAAATTTAGTTTTTAGGATTTTAGATTTTATTTTGTGAATGGATATAAAACACAATGGAACAACAAAATTGAAATTGATTCACGGGGGAAGGAAAGATATGATTCTTTTTGCTTAGAAATAAGGTAGAAAAGTGAATGAAAGAATAGGAAAATACAAAAATATATGTATGCTTTTTTTTGTCCAAAGGGTGTATTTTGTGCATATAAACATATTTTAACTTGAAAAAATCTGTATTTTTCAATATCCTAGGTTTTAGGTACGAAAAAAGCTGAGCTGCCTGGTTACGAGTATATATATAAGTAAATATACAAAGGTGAAAGAAATTTATTTATGACATTAACAAAAGTGATATTTATCAATTTCATTTTGTATGGAATTCTCGGAAAAATTTTTTTGTTGACGATAAAAGTTACATTGACAGCAAAAATCTGGGTTACGGATTTGCAACCCTTACTTTTGCACATTCGCTTACCGCTCCTATCAAGAAAATCTGGCATGTGATTCTAACCATCAAATCAAATATCTGGCTCTGGAGTTTATGTTTTGTTGCTCGGTTTTGCCTCTAGCCTTTCATTTTATTGTGAAGCAAGTGATGATTTGCCAGGTCCTTTTTTCGGAGCTTCATTTGCGCAGAGAACAGAAGCTACTTTAGCCCTAAAATTTGGTAATGAGGGTGACATGCCGTGAATGCGCTTATGTAATAAATACGCGTTTACCATTGCCACATCGATGAAATGGTAAAAAAATCGTAAAGTCCATTTACGGGGCTTCAAACGGATGAAGTACCTTCCGAGCAGACCATTCAACAAATCGACTCCAACTATGTGGTGGTTTTACTCACGTATAATGGTCGGGCAATCAATCCCAACATAGTTTTTGTAGTTCGATCAAATTGAGTTGCTTTAGATGTCTCTTGAACGGGAGTATTCTGACATATGAAGAAGCCGAACGGACGTTTTTATTGTCCTTCCATAAAACAGTCGTCAAATCTACGCCTTTCTCTACTTTTACAAACTCTTTATCGCCAGGTAGCTTACAATTAGGAATATGACCAAAGCGAATTGTCCCTAATGAGTAAATTCCTCTGCTTCTGAGGTAAATTAACCAGCGGCAATGTGGTATGAAAATTGTAGAAATGAAGTACGCAGTTGACGAAGTTAGGAATGGTTTGCGACAAACGTATGACATTAGCCGCTGGATCTAAATCTGGCATCTGGCGCTGGTATCATAGAACAGAAATAGTTTGAAACACATCCCCCCTTATGGGGCTTTACTGGCATGAACTGTCATAAAGTAGAAACCATTGTGGCTGCGCACGTTTGCTCATCTACACACAATCGAGGTATTTTAGAGACTGTTTCAAATCGTGCGTTGAAATGTTTCACCAAAGATGAAACTTTGTATAATGGGTCAAATCCAGGTTAGCTCTGTTTTTTTTTTCAGACTTGTCGTTAAAGCGTTATAGTTTTCGAATCGCATAAAATTGCTTGGATGTCACTGCTGTGCGAATCGGCTCAAAAGAATAACGACCTCAATACTCTGCAGCACTTGGGTATCGATATATTGACATGAATATCAATATGCCAATGTATTTACGAATATCTGAAGCTCCTGCTGAAAATTTTGTTTGTCATGCTGCCGAGCTTGTAAGCTTGTCTGTTCTGGGTAAAAAGTACGTGAAACATTGGTAACATGTTTTCAAATCGTTAAAACTTGATGTAAAGAGTATCGAAAATGTTAGCGAATTTGTGTATTTAAGCGCCAAGATAACGAAAATGGGCAATGAAAGAGACGAAATACGCCGAAAAAAACAGCTCGCAAATAAAATATTTTATTCAGTATTGACGATCTTGAAGACCAGCTGCATACACAGGAAAACAAATCTCCAAGTATACAAATCTGTGATAAGACCTGTGTTATGCTATGGATGTGAAACATGCACCCTAACCCAAGCATCCGAAAATATATTGAACGCCTTTGAGCGACGGGTCCTGAGGCGCATAATCGGAGCGAAGCTAGACGGGGACCAATGGCGAATTCGATACAACCATGAACTGTATGAAATTTTTGACGAACCGGAGGTCTCAAGGATTGTAAGACTGCGGAAGCTGCAATGGGCTGGACACATGAATCGTATGGACAAACAACGGTTACCCAAGAAGGTATTCGTTGGGAGAACTGAAGGCCGGCAGCCAGTGGGGAAACCGAGGAAACGCTGGTCTGATCGGTCGACGAAGACGCGGTCAATGGACCGAGACAGTTGGAGGCGCTGTTTGCAGGAACAAAGACCTGATAGGGGCTGAGTGCTAACAAGAAGAAGAAGAAGAAGAAAATTTGATGGAAGATGTGCAGTTCCACGGAAACCACTTCATTTTTATGTAGCAGTAAATACTTTTTGCGCAATAATATTGATTTACACTCTTTTGATAGTGCTGTAAGTTCATACGCAGTCCCAGTAAAGCCATCAGCGTTGATTCCAGGAATATGAGCATCCTCTTCAAACTCTGGGAGAGGACACGAGGTCGTTTGTTAGGTTTCTTACGTCGTAGGAAGATTGCGGATGGTGCAGACAACGTGCCGCATACGCCACAGTTGATATAAGTCAAGCTGACGTTGATGGTTCCGCATTGATTCATTCCGTTGAAATCGGTACTTGAAAATTGTCGGAGATTTCAGTGTTATTGGATGTCTCAGCTACTTCATGATCAAGAGATACATCTAAAAACTCAATACGTTCATCAATTTGGTATACTAAACCCTATAATTCAACGTCAACACCCCAATTAATCGTCTTAATCGTCGGTGGTGTCTTCATTGACAGATATGGATTCTAAAAGCTCAAATACTTCAGCAGCCGTCATTTTTTGTGGATCAATAACCACTTCCTGGAATCATATTTGATGCCATGTCTGTGTACAAAGTAGCAATTCATAAGAACTAAAAATTTTTCCTCCAACCGGCAAGGCCACCTTTAGGCGGGTAGTGGTTATAAGTAGTTAGCAGCAAAAATAAAGGCGAAGCTAGTTTTGCTTCTAAGCTACTTCATTAAAAACATCTTTATTTACTTACTCGTCCATATAAATTTTCTGGTTTGATAAACGTGGCACCTTTATTTATTTTCCGACAATGAAAACTATCTTTTTGTGTTTTGTACACTTCAGTTGGCATCTCACATCAAACTGACTAGAACATTTGAAAGCAAAACACGGCTATCTTTCCATTGTTCAATACAAAAGTCAGGACTGCGTGTTTACTACAAGCAAAATTCACTTGCATGGATAAACGATGTTTTACTGAAGCCGCCTTAAGGCGGGTATGCCTGTTAGAGGGTTAAACATTCTGAAATATTAACCCACAAGGGCTTTGAAATAAATAGCTTAAAATATTTCTAATCATATCACATCACCAATTTGTATGGGTATTTGAGGATCTACATACATATGTCAGAATTTTCGTGAACCTGGTCTGCAATCTCTCTCTAATTTTGTCGTACAAGTAATTTTCAATTTAATACATCTGAACCGTTGCCTGCATTTTTTTATTATGATCACCTCTGTCCACTTGAGAGAGACCTACTCCAGTAACTACACCGAAAAAAAAAGTAAAAGAGAATTTCATTCCTTTAAGGTTGTAGAACACAAAACTTTCTCAACACTGAAAATCACTACCTACGTAACAATTTGCCAAAATGTCTACAAATTACATCAGCCAATTTGATTTCTTGAAATTTCAACCGATGAGTGTTTTCTATGAATCATCTCGAATTCCGATTCACTCACCATCAACTGTGCTTTATAGCACTCCATGTGCATAACCAATTTTAAAACGAATCAGTTAATAGTCCATTCAAAGTGAATTCTAAAGCAACCAAACCAAAAAAATAAAATAAGTTTTAAAAAAATGCAGCAAGAAATTAAAAATGGAATTGTATCATAGTTTTATTGACTGCGCATTTTCTCCATTTTGGTGAATGTTGATTTCCGTTGCGGAAAACGAGATTTTGGAGATTTTGACCTCGACTATGATGTTTTGTAACTCTAGTTCAAGTTTATCGATGCTGATGGATTTTATTGGGTGTTTAAAAAGTTTGTTTTTTTTAATGGGTAATTTTTCAGTGAATAGATAAACTTAATACTATGAAATTAGAAATTGAAAAGCGTTAAAATGATACTGCATTTGATATAATTCTTTTAAATGATTGGAACGAGTATTATTTAACAGATTAACGAACTTTTAAAATTTCGATGAAATTGGTCTAAATGTTAGGTTTTTTTAGGGTTTTGTACTAAAATACAAAACCCTATTGCAATCACGACCTGTGTCCGTCTGTCCGTCTGTCCGTCTGTCCGTCCGTCCGTCCGTCCGTCCGTCCGTCCGTCTGTATGTCACAGCACTTTTTCTCCGAAACTATAAGGGCTACAGCCATGAAACTTTGTAGAAAGGTCAGAAGTGGTGACCTCTTGAAAGTTCAAGGGTGGAAAAATTTTTCAAAGGCGTTTAAGGGGGGTCTCCCCATATAAGGGGGCGACCCCTCAAAAAAAAATTTTCACCATTGGTAGTCGAGTAGGGTGTCATTGGAAAGGTCTCAATGAGATCTTTTCAAAATAAGTCTTAAAATTGCCTTATAAGTACCGAGGGGGGCAGGGGAAGGGGAAATGTACGAACTTTTCGCGTACCCCCCCTCGCGATTGGACACCTTCCATCCGAAAAATCTGAAAAAAATCATGAATGTAGGGCTTAAAGAGTACAACAACAACAAATACATGAGAAGTCGAAATTCACTCAACTTTGATAGTAATAGTATGATTTATCGATTTTGTGTTTTCTTGAATAAAATCCAAACGGTACCCTTAAACTCAATAAAATTTGCCAAAGAGATGACTATTTATAAGATTGATCTTTTCTGAAAGTTTCATAAAGATCGAATAGTATTTGCCGAAGTTATAGCGATTTGAATTTTCGTGTATTACTATGGAGCAATATGCCCTGTATTACTATGGAAACATATTGCTATGGAGCCATATGCGCTTTTTACCGACTTAGACACTACAGCTTTGCTAGAATTTGCATGAAAATTTCAGGAGTGATAGGTATCATGAAGATGAGTACATACAATTGAAACAAGTCGAAGAGGCAGGAGAGAGCTCCTAGCAAAAGGGCTTTGTAACCATTCTAGGATTCGAAAAAATAGGCCATGAGTACAGAGGAGTGCCCCTGGAAAAAAAATTCATGAAAGGTAGCCGATATGAGTATCAACTGAAAGTTCTCTATGAGAGCTTTTCAAAACAATTCTTAAACTGACAGTTTTTGCTTCAGTGGGAGCACAGGGGGGGAAATACATGAAAAATGTGTTTCCTCCCTCGCGAATGGACACCAGTGATCTAAAAAATCTGAAAAAAATATCAAAGGAGATATTTATGGGTATAACTATAACAAATACCTCAGAAGTCAAAATTCGTTCAACTTTGTTAATAATAGTATGATCCTCGAATTTCACATTTTCTCCAATTAAATCGTCTTTGACATGTTTCTTGATTTTATTCGTTGCTGGTTACTGCATTTTGTAAGTTGAGTACAAAACCCTTCTGACATGAGCATAGGTCTGTCTACCCAACTTGTTTGTAGTTTTGAATTGCGAGCTAATTTATAGCTGAAATTATTTAACTTGTTATTTAACGCTTTGAAAATTTATTGAACGAACAAAAGAACATCAACTTTGCAACTAATAGCAAATTAAAGGCCTTCAATTTCTCGATACATTATAATTAAATAAAAACTCATGCTCAATAGCAGTAAATATGAATTACGTGTTGAACCTAACTTATTCCATTATTGTATCGATTTTTCGAATTTCCAAAAGAATAACACCATTATTAGCGAGTCAAAGCGCACCACCGTTACAGTCAGAGCGCTCCATTGTTATTATTGTTTTTATTTCATTTAAACAATAGCTTTCGGTACTTTGCGCATGGTTAATGCATAAAAAACTTACATTTTTGGTCATTGAACGCTTCGTTGAATGGTAACGTGTGGACTCAAGTGTTTAATCGTTACAATAAAATTATTGTGAGCCAACTCATGAATGAAATCCTTGGCCTAAAAGTACCTGTGATAAGTCAGCTATAAAATTTATTGATTTGAAAAGTGAAATTTTTGTAATTCACCATTTTAGCATATAATAATAGTAGCGTTCACTTTTGCAGCATTTTGTGAAGGAAAGCGCATTAAAATAATTACTTTATTTTTAGCGTTCATTTCATTTTGGCCAATCGTCGTCGACATGTCTAGAAAAATTGTGAAATATTATTTACGAAATTTGGTAGGCAGGACCACAAAAAATATATATATAAAGATAAAAGGAAATCTTCTAACAAACTCACTCAACTAACCCGGTGACCTTGAAATTATTGAGATTTCTTTTGCACGAAATGTGAACAAGTAAGGAGGTGAATTCATGATACCCGAAGCCGCGTGGTTGATTTGAGTGAAATGTGAAGCTTACTATCTAAGTGTGTCAGCACCCCTTAAGATAGCGTTTTCTAATCTGTGAAGTAGAACCATTGCCAGGGGGCGCATGATCAAGGCGAATATCCGGCATCCCGTGATACTATTTCAATTCAAAGCAGTGCTGAACCTCTAAGCAGTTTTGGACTTGTGTTCGAATAAGTCATTAAGATTATAAGTCACTAAGACTGTCAATGTGCAATAACAACAATATGAATAAATTCGCTTAGGTTCCTTACGAATGAAAAATCAGCAACCTTCGCTTAAGTTGTGTGAAGTTGAGGTTTGAAGTGATATGTTTTTGTTTTTGCACTTAACTTCACTCCGAAACACTAGTGGCGTAGAAACGGGGGGATGAAGGGGATTTATCCCCCTTTGGCCCTATAACGTGTTAAAAAATAAAATTAAGTATTCTGAAATCATGGTTACGACTTTTGACTAAGAAGAAATTCTGTTACTGTACCATATTTAAAAGTAATAAAAACTATGTTTGCAGCACTGAAGAAATATATTTCGAATGTTGTTATTGTATACAACAAACAAATAGTAGTAGAAAAACTACTGAATCTTACCGGTACGGTATTTGCGCGCCAAGCGGTCGCGAGCAGGATCGGTGACAAGAGGCTTGACAGTAACTGGAATATCGTTGGCAGCGCCCAATGCAAATGAAAGTGAACTGAGTGTGTGTCTTAGAATCAAAGCAAAATTATTCCGCATTTACCATTCCGTAGTAACTGATAATCCCCGATTTAGATACCCTATACTGAAAGTCAGAGACTGATAACTGAATCCGACGGAAACAGTTCCAACACCTGTGACGCAGTGCGCGCGCATCACGCATTGTTCTTTCTGCCAATCACAGCCGAAATGGCATCAGATTACAATTTCCCATCTATAATAATATATTTTATAGATATAATAACTTTGTTCACTGTTTTCGCTAAATGCTTTTCTAGTCCTATTTCCAAGAAAAGCGTTTATTTTGAACGAATTAAATTATTTGTATTTATCAAAATGAATGAAACAATAGATTATTTCTCGGAACTGAACTATAGCCGATAAGACAACTGGATTTACCAACTACCCTTATCCCCTCTAACGGCCAGCTCCGGAACTAGCACACCTGATCTGATCTTGACGTCTAGATGCGTTTATTTATAACTCCGTCAGGTGAGTTGGGTCAGTGACCTTGCATGATTCGTAGCGTCGCGATGATACATTTTCGTGTGATATGCCAAAACAATGTTAACTGACGGGGTTTTTCGCTCCAAAACGAAAAAGTGAGAGTGAAGGTGTTAATAGTGGCGTGAAAAAACTGTGCTTCAACAATAATGCGTGCCCCTTTGCCGCCGCCGCCTGCCCGGATAGGACTGCCACCAGCCCCTGTCCAGATAGGACTGCTGCCTTCGCCGCCCCCTGCCCGGATGGGACTGCCACTACTGTCGCCTGCCCGGATGAGACTACCGCCGCCGCTTCCTGTACTATGACCACATCCTCACATCAACTACAGCAAGTGAGAGCGGGAGCTGCAACGTATCGCATTCAGCAGCAGCATTTGAATGTAAGGGACACTTCAGTGACGTCTCAAACATCGTAAGTAGGATATTAAACGATGATGACAGGTCAATATTATTAAATAATCCGTGGATGCTACCAAAGAATTATGTTTTACCTCTTATTGGCAAATATAAGGATAAAAAACTTAAGCTAAGGTTCCAGCGTCAATGGCTGGACAACCACGAATGGCTCTTATACTCAGAGAACGATCAAGGTGCTTACTGTAAGTACTGTCTTGCTTTTGCGCAAACAGGAGGTGTTGGAAGCCAGCCTCTTGGTCACTTGGTACAAACAAAATTTGATAACTGGAAAAAAGCGACAGGCTATTTCAGGCAACATAACACTTGCAAGTATCATACTGACAGTGCATCAAAAGCACTCGAATTTAAAAATTGGCAAAAAAACATGTGTCAATTCATAATAAATCAATTTGACAAAGATAGTGAGAAACAAATTCAAAAGAAAAACCGTCAAAATCTTAAGCCGGTTATTGAAGCGGTAGCGTTGTGCGGTCGACAAGAAATCACTTTGAGGGGTAATCGAGATAGCGTTAAAATTAAAATAGACAATCTTGATTAACCCTTTTGCTCTAATGAAGGACACTGTAGGGCAATCCTAAAAAACAGGGCTGTGGGTGATACTGACTGCGCGAAATGCTTGAAGGTCTAGGCGAAAGAAATAAGTATTTAAGTCCGTCAATTCAAAATGAAATAATTGAATGCTGTAATCAAGTTATTTTAAATAAAATCGTAACACAAATAAATTAGGCCAAATGTTTTAAAGTGCTATCAGATGAAACTACGGACATTTCAACAACTGAGCAAGTTGCCATTTGTGTTAGATATATTAATCGATATCATGAAATTAAGGAAGACTTTTTACAATTTTTTGAAGCTGAATCACTGAAAGACCGAGACATAGGTGAAACGATAATTAACGGGTTGACTTCGCGTGGCGTTCATTGCGAGTGTATGAGAGTCCAAGGATATGACGGTGCCGGTAATATGGCGGGGAAATTTAATGGTGTGCAAGCTGCGGTACGGGAGAAATATTCTAAGGCAATATATGTATGCTGTGTTGCACATTCATTAAATTTAGCAATAGTCCAGGCAAGTGAAGTACAATCTGTGGGAAATTGTCTGGGTACAGTTGGGAAAATGTGTGTATTTTTTAACACTCCTAAGAGGAAATCAGTTCTGATGGACGCCATTGACAACGAAGTGATACGCCTCAAGCTCGTTCACTAAAAAGGCTTAGCGCAACTAGATGGATATCGAAATATGACGCAATCAACGAATTCATAGAGCTTCTTCCGTATGTTCATGAAGCACTAGACACCATATCGTTGTGGAACGACTCGGCATCGGCTGATGCAAAGGTTTTAATGAACGCAATGGACTTTGAGTTTTTTGTAGCATTATTTGTAACAAGTGACTCCTACTCTGTAAGCTATACCAATGGGTGTCTTTAGACCTTCAGGAGTGTATATTGAGTGCTGAATGTGCAATCCGTAAATTAAATGAGCTCAGAAAAAATTCTGAGCCTAAATTTAAAGAAATTTATTAAAAGGCCAAGTCGACTGAGAGCTCATTAGGAGTTGAAGAACGGACTAGGCTAGTCATGTCTCGACAGCGCAATAGGTACAATGTAGAAACTACCATTGTGAAGGACTACTACAGAGTGACCATTTTTAGGGTTTTGTAAAATAATTTTACAAAACCCTTCTAAAATCGCGTCCTGTCTGTCCGTCTGTCCGTCTGTCCGTCCGTCCGTCCGTCCGTCCGTCCGTCCGTCCGTGTGTCACAGCAGTTTTTCTCGGAAACTACTGAAGCTAGAAGCATCAAATTTTGTATATAGGTGTAAAGTGGTGATCTCTTCAAAGTTCAACTACTAAAAAATTTTATAAGGTATTTAAGGGGGGTCTCCCCATGTAGGGGAGTGACCCCCCGAAAAAAAAATTTCATTGAAGGTAGCCGATATGGGTATCAAATGAAAGGTCTTGATGAGAACTTTTCAAAACAGGTCTTAGTTTGGCAAAGTTTGCTTCGAGGGGCGCACAGGGAGGGGAAATACACGAAAAATTTGTGTCCCCCCCCTCTCGCGATTGGACACCTGTGATCCGAAAAATCTGAAAAAAATCACGAATGTAGGCCTTGATGAGTACAACAACAACAAATACGTGAGAAGTCGCAATTCACTCAACTTTGTTAGTAATAGTATGATTTATCGATTTTATGTTTTCTTGAATAAAATCTTGATGCTACCCTTAAATTCAATGTAATTCAGTACACAGATGTCTATTTATAAGATTGATCAACCCTGCAAGTTTCATAAAGATTGCATCATATTTAGCGAAGTTATAGCGGTTTGAATTTTCCTGTGTTACTATGGAACAATATGCGCTGCATGTATTACTATGGCAACATATGGCTATGGAACAACATGCGCTTTTTACCGAGTCAGACACTACAGTTTTGCTAGGATTTGCATGAAAATTTCAGGAATGATAGGTGTCATGAATAACTTTGAGAATCAGTTCAGCTAGTGGTATCAGTAATCGTAAAACAAAATAGTGGCTGTTTTAAATGCGAAGATTGAATAACTTTGAGTTATTTTTTCCCAACTTCAACGTTTAAGGCGCATGCTTTGAACACTTGATTCAATTTAATGAATGACTGAAGCTGAGTACCTACAATTAATACTCATAAGTGAAACAAGTCAAGGAGGCGGGAGGGAGCTTCTAACAAAAGGGCTTTGTAACAACTCTAGGATTCGAAAAAATTGGCTATTAATCGATGATAACAGTACAGGAGAGTGGCCCCTGAAAAAAAATTCATCAAACGTAGCCGATATGAGTATGAAATGATAGCTTTCTTGGGAGCTTTTCAAAACAGTTCTTAAACTGTCACTTTTTGCTTCAGGGGGGAAATACATGAAAAATGTGTTTCTTCCCTCGCGAATGGACATCTGAAATAATTATCAAGGGAGATATTTATGAGTATAACAATAACAAAAACCTCAGAAGTCGAAATTCGTTCAACTTTGTTAATAATAGTATCATCTTCGAATTTCATATTTTCTCCAATCAAATTGTCATTGACATGTTTCTTGGTTTCATTCGATCTGGTGACTGCATTTTGTAAATTGAATACAAAACCCTTCTGACATGAGCGTAGGTCTGTTTACCCAACTTGTTTATCCATACATTGACTATTTCATTCAACAACTTAAAGAACAAGTCTTTCATGCATTTATGTGTTTTTTCAAGACATCTGACTCAGAGAGACAGTTGTATGAGACCCTAACTGAGTTTTACGCCCCTTGTGTTGAGTGAAACTCATAAATGTTGGGACCCCAGCATTTGCTATGGTTGCTGAGAAGAGGGCGTCTGAATGGAGCCATTCGAATAGGTAGTTCCCGTTGGTATACCTTGTGGAGTCCCCTCAGTGTTCGTGTCTGGCATTAAGGTCTCCTCCTAGTATAAACGAGTCGTGGGATGAGGCTCTTGCGAGGATTTGGTTAAGTGTAAATGGAATCTAGGGACCTAGATTGCACGGGAGGTATACGAGTAGGGAGCCAATAAGACTCTTGGCTGGGTTTCCATTAGGTCGCTAGATGTTGAGAGTTGCTAGCGTACATGAGGCATTATTTTGTTCAAAAGGGATTTGACGGATATCTAAATCATCTCGAAACAGTACCGCAGTATCTCTGCTACTGTCATTACGAAGCACATGGTAGTTCTCCAAACGGACTTTGTGTTCTTGGTTAAGAACTGTCTCGTTCGGAAGGAGGATGTCGGATTGGGAGGATTTGACCAAATCAGAAATGTAGAGCCTCTTATCATGTGAGATTAGGTAGTAGATATTTAGGCAAAGAATGGTTAGTCTATTTGCAACCATAAAGTTTCAAATTGAAATTGTCAGGACTGGCATCAAAGTATGGGAGGAAAGCCCTAACCTTGGATTGGAGTTCACTGCGAGAGACTCCCAGCCACTCTACGGTTATCTGTTGTAGGCGTTCAACGGGATTAGGAGTCGGTGAAATAAAAATATGGGGCGGAGTTCCGCTTCTTAAAACCTCTGAATATGAGGTCCGATTGGAAGGAGGGACAAAGTGGTGTGGTGTTGGTGTAGTATTTGGATAGCTGGGGAGTGATGAGAATAACCATGTCGGAGCTTAAGCGAGAAGCAGAAATACCAAAATCAAAGGAACCCGAAAATGTGCAGATGCAAATGTTTATGCTAATGCAGCAAGGGAGCAACAACAGTCATCAAAGTTAGGCCAGAAGCTAGACCAACAAGCATTCAAAATGAAGGCAAATTTGTAAAAACAGTCAACTGATTTGAAAGCAGATTTGCAAAAACTGTCAACTGAAATAAATTCGGAGCTCGGTAGTCTGAACCACCAAATTAAATGCGTCGAGGAAACGGTATACCAGCTTGAGGAGAGAATCAACTATGAGTTGAGCCAAGACGAGGAGAGAATCAACCATGAGATGGGAAAGCTGGAAAAGGAATTGGAAGCAGCGAAGGCAGTAGTAACCACCTCACCGGCCCCGCATATAACCGCAGCAAAAAGCTCATCCAGAAATATGAAAGCACCAATTCTTGACGGACAAACGGTCTGGAGTATTTGAAAACCCAGTTTGAAGCCGCCGCTAGGGCGAATCACTGAAACGAGCAGGAACAAGCAGCTGCACTGATTCTTGCAATAATAGACCCAGCTGCTGAGCTTTTGCAGACTATCCCCATTGAATCGCATTCAAACGCGGGTGCTATAATGAATACACTTGACATGAGTTATGGAGACGATCATCTGAAGCAGATTTATCGGTCATAGCTACGGCATCGGATGCAAAAGTCTGGCGAAACCCTACAGCAAGACATTGGGCGACTGGCACTTTTGGTTTACCCAGCTTACGACCCAGAACATCGAGGTGACGCAGCCACAGAAGCATTCATCTTAATGCGCTGATGAATGCTTCCGGGACCGGGGGTTGCAACAAGCCGTGCGTTTAGCTCAAAAGCAAACGGTTAAGGACGCATTAGCTTATAGTCTGAGCTTTGAAGAAGCGAAAAATGTGTCTCGTACCGCTGCCCGGGTTCACGAGATGAGTGCAGGTATGAGCGCTTGGAAATTGAGCGAGACCCGCAGTTAACGGTGCGCCAAGATGCTGGAATTGCGGTGATAAGGGGCACCTGCAAAGAAACTGCAAGAAGCGAAGAAAAGCGAGCTATTGTCCAGGGTGTGCAGTCAGAAAAAGATCTATATCGAATCAGAAGCCCAGAATGGAAGCCCTTCAAACTCGGGCAGAAGTCGGCTAGGAGGATTGACGTCCCCAGCCCCACCATCACCGTGTCCAGACTACAGCGGGGAAAAGCAGACTTATGCCTACCGGGTTATGTTGACGGAGAACATTGCACGATAACAATCGACACTGGTGCAACCCAATCAAGCATCCGACCAGACCGAGTGAGGAAACAACTACTTCACAAGGGCAGGATTTTCTCACTCCGGAAAGCTACGGGAGAAAATGCACCTGTCCATGGAGAGGTCAAACTACAGATCTAGTTGGGAAACCTTGCGTTGCAACATAATTTTCTGGTCGCGAACATTATGAACGACTGCATTCTCGGAATAGATTTTCTGCGACCACATGGAATCACGTTGGATTTGGGCAAACGGGTATTGAAATGGCGGAATTTCGAAGTATTGATGGAGGATCCTAGCGTCCAAATTCCCGAAATGAATGTGGTAGTATGTGCCCAAACTGGTGTACCGAAATCTTCTGAGAGCAATGTATGGGCCAAGCTTGATGGTGATTCTGGAGACCACCGATCTTATCTGACAGAGCCAACGAAGACGTCGGCATTGCGCAGTTTGATTGTAGGGCGAAGTCTTGTAAGATTTATAGGAAACGGATACGTGCCGGTAAGAGTCCTTAACACCGCAGACTTCAGCACAAGGATCAAAGCGGGAGAAGTCATTGGCAGCTGCCAGCTCGTTTCCACCACTACTTCTTTGGCAGCTGCCTACGACCCATGACTGAAAAATTAGACAAGACACCGACAAAGCCGGGGAAATCACGTCTGCAATGTTGAAACAGAGCAAATCACCAGTGCAATTATTCAAACAAGCCTCTGATCTGGACTACAAGTACTGTGACATCTTCTCAACACGCCCAGATGACCAAGACCGAACAAGTATGGTAACTCACGTCATAGAAACACAGGGAGCCAAACCAATCCGACAAGTACCGAGGCATCTTTCTATAGCCAAACAAGGAGAAGTGAGCGCATTAATACCGGACATGGAAAAACAAGGTGCTATCGAGCCTTCTGTCAGTCCAAGGGCCGCACTAGTAGTTTTAGCAAAGAAAAAGGATGAAAGCACTCGTTTTTGTGCCGACTATAGGCAGCTTAACGATGTCACTAAGAAAGATAGTAACTCACTTCCACGCATCGACGACATCATGGACACTTTAGCCGACACAAAGTGGTTTTCTACACTTGATCTCAAGAGTGGCCACTGGCAGGTAGAAATCGACAAGAGGGACCGACGGAAGACCGCATTTTCAGTTGAGGCTGGATTATGGCAATTTGTGGTGATGCCATTTGGGCTTTGCAACGCTCCAGCCACCATCGAACGCCTGATGGAATACGTGTAGAAATCGACAAGAGGGACCGACGGAAGACCGCATTTTCAGTTGAGGCTGGATTATGGCAATTTGTGGTGATGCCATTTGGGCTTTGCAACGCTCCAGCCACCATCGAACGCCTGATGGAATACGTGCAACGAGACTTGAGCTGAAAGACCTGCTCGGTGTACCTAGACGACAGCATTGTTATCGGGAGAACGTTTGAAGAGCATGTGCGGAACTTAGAAGAGGTTTTCTCTCGATTGCGCCTGGCGAATCTGAAACTCAGTTCCGACAAGTGTACCCATTTTGCAACTGAAGTAAAATACCTGGGACACGTTGTATCAGCAGTAAGGGTCAAAACAGACCCTAAGAAAATTGAAGCCGTGAAAAGCTGTACAACACCACGCAACAAGCGCCAACTACAAAGTTTTCTGTGTCTGGCGACCTAGTTTCGAAGATTCTTCAACGACTTTGCAAAAATAACTAAGTGTCTCCATCAGCCAACCGAGAAAAATCGTCCGTATGTCTGGAATGAACAATGCCAGGCAGCCTTTGACCCCTTAAAGGAGAAACTGTGTGAATTACCTGTGCTCGCATATCCAAAACCCGGTAAAATTTTTGTAGTTGACACCAATGTACTCTCCAAGCTAGACATGGGTAACGCAGCGCTGCGCCCCGCATTTGTTGAAGCACTATAAATGATACTACTGTGTTGATACCAATCCTCGGTATCAGCAGCGCAGTAGCGCATTTCTGGATCAACCTCTTTGTCGAGAGATTTAACGCATGACATCAACACAGTTGCTGTGTGTTGGTCATAACATTGGATTCAAGGGATGCGCTCGCATTGGTAATGCCAAGCCATTTGGCTTAGCGTTACATTACGGCGCCGCGCCCAGTGTATCAAATATGCGATGCATGCGATTATGGTTTCGCAGCAGAATGGTATCAACGCAGTGCGTTAATATCATTGCTGGTGCTCTTATGATGCTATTATAGGGTTTTCTAATAAGAGGTGTTATTTTGAATAAATCTTTTGATCTAACACCTTGCGACTTCTTCCTTTGGAGCCATGTGATAGACAAGGTCTATTCCAACAGCCCAGTGTCGATTCAAGACCTCAAAAATGGAATTCGTGAGGCTATCGAGGACATAGGGCAGCCACTTTGCGATTTGGTTATGGAAAATTACATGAAAAGGATATGGTCCTGTAAGCGTGGTCTTGGTGGTCATTTGCCTGATGTTATTTTTCACTATTAACGGCAAGCCTTCTTCTTTATAATAAAATAAACATCCGGTCATTTATATAAAAAACGGCATTCTGCTTACAATATCAAAATAACACCTCTTATTGGAAAACCCTATATGTGAGCCCAGACAAAAGCGCAAAATATATGAAGAATAGTAGTATGAAATTAAGGTTTCATGGCGCAAAGGTATCAACGCAGTACGTTGATACTCCTGCTGGTGCTGGTATCAGTGTATCAGCGCATCAAAATTTAATACACTACACACGTCTACTCCCAGCAGATCGATGGCGAAGAAAGAGTCATCTCGTACTACAGTCGAGTTCTCTTAAAAAGTGAGAGGAACTACTGCTATAATAGAGGCCACCAAGCAGTTCTACAAGTACCTATATGGCCAGAAAACAGACCATGCATCGCTGAGATGGCTGCTTAACTTCAAAGACCCCGAGGGACAAGTTACGATATGGTTCGAAAGATTGCAGTCAACAAGTACTCGCCGTTGATCTGCGAGTGATAACAGCCGAATTCGATGAAGGTTGGTCATTGAAGGAGATTCGAAGCCCCCAGCAAGCCGATGCGGTGTCGGACCATTGCTCGCATGGAAGGAGACAACTGGGCGACCTGAGTGGAAGGACGTTTCAATGCATGGCGCAGCACTGAAAAGTTATTGGGCACAATGGAACTCCCTTCGGGTGGAGCAGATATGGAAAACGGCGGATGGCAGCTCCTATAGGATGCAAACTATACTTCCCAAAAGCCGAATCCACGATGTGGTTAAGGAAATGCATGAAGGATCTTCGGGAGGCCACCTTGGTGTTAACAAAACCTTATCGAAAATGTGGGAAAGATTTTACTGGCTCCACGCTCGAGAACAAGTAGAGGACTGGTGTCATACATGCACGATTTGCGCTTCCGTCAAAGGTCCAAAGCGAGGACTGAGAGGACAAATACAAGCCTATAACGTGCGGGTACCGTTTGAAAGGATTGCTGACATCGCAGGACCCTTTTCTGAACCCCAATGGGGAAATCGATACACGCTGGCTGTGGTGGATTATTTCAGCAAGTGGCCCGAGGTCTACCCCATTCCCAACCACGACGCAACGAGTGTAGCCGAATAGGTAGTGCTAAATTGGATCAGTAGGTACGGCGTACCTTGTGAACCACATTCGGATCAAGGTCGAAACTTTGAGTCACTAGTTTTTGGCGAAATATGCGAGCTGCTGGGAATACGGGAAACGAGGACAACACCGCTGCATCCCCGATGGAATGGTCGAACGTTTCAACGGTATGCTCAATAAACACCTGGCCAAGATGGTTGACGAGAACCAGAGGGACTGGGGGCCTGCACATCCCATTATTCTTAATGGCGTATAGAGCTGCCGAACATGCATCGACGGGCGAAGCTCCAGCCAAAGGCTGATAGAAAGTTCGGAACACTCCTTGAGAAACCTCAAACGATCTCGGAGTACGCAAGTGAGCTAAGGCAACGGTTGAACCAGATACATCGTACAGTGCGAAAACACCTCGAATCGGTACTGACCGCATGAAACGAGGTATGATCTAAAGGCAAATTCTACTGGCTTCCAGCAAGATGACTTGGTGAGGCTATATAACCCACAACGGCGGAAGGTTAGGTCTCCGAAGTTGCAGCATAACTGGGAGGGACCATACCGAGTTACAAAGCGAATTAACGACGCCGTATATCGCATACAGGAACACCGTAAGCCGAGAGCCAAAATCAAAATCGTGCACCTGGACCGTATTGCCTCATATTAAATCCAACGAGATTTAACTACCACTGGCGACACATCTTTTCGGGGCGAAAAAAACTGAGGTGGGAGCAGTTTTACATGTCCACACAATGGTGCAAACTACTGTCGCAATTGTTGTCGCAACTTTTGAGAACATCATGATCAATATTGATTGAAAAGAAGCAACCAAGAAAAGTAAAGGAAGGACGTCAAAAGCATGTACTCGAAAGCACAAGCATGGACCAAGTAGATCCATGATCGATATCTGAAAGTAAGCAAGTGACGTTCCTGCGGGTATTCAGAATTTCTCGAATATCCCAGGTAGTTTTCGTCCGAACATTCGGCAATATACGAGAAATGGATTGAATGACTAGAGACCCTATATAAAGCCGAGCTGAATGAATGGGGCACATAGTAGCAGTAAAATCTGCGACAGTAAAACGGCGATAAGAGTGGAGCGCGAATTAAAGGCGATATTGATTGATAGTGAAGTAACAGATTTTCGTGATATATTTGAAGACATTTGAAACATAAATTGATAGACAAGTGAAAAGTAAATTAAAATGCGATTTGTAAAAAAGTGGAATTAATGTACATTCTTCATAAATAAACTCTTTTAACTTTATTTAAAAGACAGTCCGTTTTCACTTTTCCGTGACACCACGACTGAGTGCTTACCGGCCACCAGTATTTCACCCCGGGTAAGCAAACTCTGCCATTTCAGTTGGCTGGAACTGCGGTGAAAGGCGTGGGACTACCACCTCCGATTTGTTTTAACCAAATTTTTGGGGAATAATGAACAAATTTATAAAAAAATATACTAACAGCTGCTAACCCGGGAGGCATTCATCAGGAAAGTCAACAATTTTGTGTCTGGCCTTCCTAGCATATGTGCTAATCGTAAAATGAAGAAGAATGTCACATAAAATTAGTAATATAATATTACCTTTTTCTTGTCGCATAGTATTCTTTGGAACGTTTACCTGATGCAATAGAAGAATATATCAATTAAAAATACGCTGAATTATTTGTAACCCTTGGCAACATTCTGTTAAAAATTCAAAAAGTATTTGAATTAAATACTTCTCAATTTTATATGAAGTGAAAAATGCAGACAAGATTCAGATATTTTAAGTGATCAAAAGAAATATTTCAGCCAAGAAATTATATCACTTATGTTTATCAAAATTTCAAGTTCACTGCATTAAATATGATACCGTCGTTAAATTATCTAATTTATGCACGCATTGTCAAAAAGCTCAAATGTATTCACACTCAAAATATCTGCCACCAAAAAATATTTCTGGGTAACCAGTTCACGATGGATTCTTCGGCTTTTTATTCTAAAATGAATTGGCGAAAAATCTGGAAACAAATAAAAGGCATGAATATATGCATGCTAATTTTTTTAAACAAATTTTGACCCACGGCGTGACGTACGGGGGAATAAAATTTACCAAATAAACGAATGAATGTCTTCATCTTTGACACACACCCATTGGGCTCTTTCACACGGGAATGGTAAAAACCCATATCCAAACAGGTTTCGCGCTTACGCCCTTATGTTTACACGTTGCATAGTTCAGCCAACCTATTTTTGTGTACGATACACGCCTTGCGAGTGTATGTGTCAAAAGGATCATTTGATCGTTAAATGTCGTGCGGACAACATGAAAGCGAAGACAGAGAGATAAGCGATTGAGAATTGATGTTTAAGCCTTGAATTGTGCACTAGGTAACAAAAACTGGAATGAAAAATGTATTTTATGATTGTTAAAGTTTGTCGATTCAAACTTCTATTGGATTTATTAGAACCTTCGTGTTTTTCCGCTTTCTGAAAAATATATTCCAAAGTTGAATATCCTTTTAAGTCGCATATTTTTCTTGTTGTGTTGTCAACTGGCATATTATAATGCGATTCTATAAAGATTATGCGTACTGTTAATTTTCTATGGATTTAAAATAGGCAATTTAACTTTATTGAAATCGAGATATTCGTCGTGTTGTTACCTGAAATCGAACATGGCCTCCGCTTTTATAAATTTATTGAATAACGCGTAGCTTCTCGCGTCCACGCATCCATTTTTGCACGCAAATTAAAGAAAGGCAATCGTTTCATGACGACTACCTTCTTCACCGAATGTTCAATTCGGAATGATTACCGGCGTTTGTATAAATTTCCCCCACCAAATGATCAACAAAATGCGTTTGTGTATGTGCGTTACGCTCGTTCACCCTACAAAATGTTGGCTTGTTTTTACCATCAGGTCCCCTCAATGCCTCTCACTCTTCTTGCCCATATAACCTGTTTAACGCTCACTTTTAACGCTGCGTCTGAAAAAGCCCATTCAATTCAATATCACGTGAGAATTCTCATATTACCTCCATATACATATGTATGTACGAGTATGGATGAGTATGTTTCCATCGTTCGGCGGAAGCTATCACCTTAAGTGCTAATTAAGTGTAGTTACCGTAATAGATAACGAAAACGAACAAGAAGATAAACAAATAAAAACTTGAAAATGAATTAAAAACTGCGTTTCAAAATTTAAAATTAAAAGACAAAAATAATTTTCCCCGCGCAAAACGTGTTCACCTTAAAAACGTCTGCACATGTGAACTTTTTATTATGCCATCCATACATTCATGAATGTTTGCACAGATGTATCTATCGCAGTATCTTTTGTATCTTTTCAGTGTTTTTGTTTTTGAAATTAGAAATGATGATAACCAGATAAAAGCAGTATTGTCGCTGAACACTGAACATCAGCCGTTAATGGAGACTTTGAGTTCAATTGAGAAAGCTTACACCACACGCAGTTTGGGGAATTTTTATCAGGAAATTTTTCCGAAGCCATATTTTCGCCCCAGCCAACGTTGGAACGTGTTTATTGGGGATATTTTGGAAATTCTGCGCTTCCGATACCACAATGTGCGTCATTTGTTGGCCTTGGCATTGGCTAATTAGGTTATTAAATTGATTACTATCTGATTCAAATGCATTCTGATAAGATGGCATCGACATTAAATTGATTCAAGCGTATTGTGTCGTGTGGAAGCGCGCGTAGCGGTACTATATTACGATTAAAATTTCTGATTCGCTATCAAACGCGAAAAAGATATTTTTAGCAATTTCGAAAACATAAGCTCCAAACTCAACTGAAAATATGAATGAATGGAGTATGGTTCGTTGCCTTTACTTACAGATACACCAAGTTCCAAGAAGATACAATTAAGCTCTTGTATAGATACCAAGTCCTTATCACCAGGAACAAAGTAATTTTCACTCTCGATTTCATCATAATTCCGCGAGTGTGTCGCAAAACCAGGAGATTTCCTACTTCTGATTCAAGAACGCGCTCAGCAGAAGCCAAAATGTTTGAACAGATTAATTGCTGACGTCTTGCGAGGTACGATCATGTGTCTGATGCAGATGATACGCATCTCAATCATTAACGTATGGTGACAATGAGAAACTTGCTTACGAATTTATCTTAGCTGTTAAGGCTTCTCAGCGTCACATTTTTGTTTGTCCAAATAGTTGTCACCAGACAAAAAGCGTTAACAGAATTAAGACCAATATCTCTGAATGTTAACGTACATACGAGTATATGTATGTTTTTACGGGGTCGTCACATTACAACATGACTTGAATTTATGATACATCGAAAACATATTGAAGAAAAAAACATTAGACTAAGATGAGAAAATGAATTAAAATCTCGTGGTGTACTGGTAAATGTATTCATGTGATATGCTAAGAATTCTATCCAAATGAGCTGTATACATATTTTTGACAAAATTTCAGATGCTGTTAATAAATCAGAAAAAATGTTTGCAGACTTTAATTTTCTTCATTGCTTTAGTCAACGTCAGCGAGTGGGTTGAGTTCGTTGCTATGCATTCGTTTGAAAATTGTTTTTTTTATCATCCCCTAACGTTGGACGGGAGCTGCTGTGTTTACTTCCTTTATAACAGTGTTTTTCAATCTGTGGGTCGCGACCCCTAGGGAGGTCGCAAAGCCTTGCTAAGGGGGTCGCGAAGCCTTATTCGGGTGATCGACGGCAAAAGAGAAATGACAAGGTTCTACACTACAATAAAAATACAATATCAGTGAGAAGGATGTGTTTGTTTATTTTTCAAAAAAATCTAAAAGCGTGGTGCTATTTTAGAAACGTTTATGATTAAATCATTTTCTAGTAGTAGTCTGTTTCTCTTTTTAGTTTTAATGTCCACCATTGAGGAGAATGTTAATTCGCACAAGTATGAGGTGGCAAATGGCACTAATGATTTTAGAGCTTCCCTCACCAGCTCTGGATATTCTTGTTTTCTTTTCATCCAAAACACGTCAATACTTTGCGAATGATATTCCATTTTCAGCACGCCGTCAGAAGCTAAATCTACAAGTTTTTCCTTCAGATTTATAGCGAGATCTGCCTGTTCTATTGACTTATCCAACAAAGGGACCAAAATCCACGTACGCCCATTGTCAGCTTCAGAGTGCAAGTCTGGAAAGTATGTTAATAATTTCTCTTGCAAATTATGTAAGCTCTGTATCATAGAAAGAATGTGAGCTTTTACTACAAGTGATTGGGTTGTTGCATTATCATCAACAGTCTTCTGAACACACGGAAAAGACTCAAATATATTGTTTTGCAGAGAAGATGACCACATACGAAGTTTTACATGAAATGCTTTCACTTTATCTTTAGCTGTTAAGATATTTTCTTCTCTGCCTTGAAGGCTTTTGTTTAAGTTGTTAAAATGGCTAAAAAGATCTGCCAGAAATGCTAACTTCAAGTGCCAAACAGGGTCAGATAAATGATTAGCATATTCAGATTTAGAATCTTGTAAGAATATTAACAGTTCAGCTTTTAGTTCTAGAGCTCTTGTCAATACCTTTCCTTTGGAAAGCCACCTGACCTCTGTGTGATAAAGGAGATTGTGATGAAGCGAACCCATGTCTTCACAAGTAATTCTGAACAGACGGGTTTGTAAGGCTTTACCTTTGATAGAATTCACAATTTTTATTACCTCCGTAAGCACGTTATTTAAATCAGACGGTAAAACTTTAGCTGCTAGAGCTTGACGATGAAGAAAACAATGTGTCCAGGATGCGTTTGGCATTATTGATTTTAATCTCGCAACGAGTCCGCTTTTTTTTACCAGTCATGGCTTTCGCTCCATCGCTGCAAATAGCGATACATTTTTTCCAATCAATTTCGTAGTTACAAGCGCTTTCTAAAAACATATCGTACAAACACTGGCCAGAAGTATTTGCAGGAAGTGCTTTGCAAAACAATATTTCTTCTGTGATTTTGTCATCTGCTTCAAAGCGCACAAATACTACAAACTGAGCACAATCGGAGACATCTGTAGATTCGTCGAACTGCAAAGCAAAATGTGGACTCTTCTTTAAATTTTCGATTATTTGATCTCAAATATCATTGGCCATATCGTTTATTCTGCGTGAAATAGTATTATCAGAAAGCGGTATGCTTTTTAACTTGTTTGCCTCCTGCTTGCTGACCATAATTTCGACCATATCCAGAGCAGCTGGCAAAATAAGATTTTCTGCAATTGTGTGCGGCTTCCCTGCTTTAGCAACTCGATATGCGACTTTGTAGCTAGCTAATAATGCTGAGTCGTTTACGCTGGATACCTAAAACCAATAATACAATATAATATATAAAAAAAAATACATGACTAACAAATAAAAAGCGCACAAGCCTTGCACACTAACATTGAGTTGCAATTAATTTCAGCAGTATGCAAACACTAAAAAAATTAAGATATTGGAAAAATGGGGTATTCCTCGAAGCGCATCCATTTTGAGACGCAACCAAACTATTCTTTTTAGTTTTTTAAATAAATAAATAATACATTTAATTAAATTCATAACCCCTTTTTGGGCTTTGTTGCAGCCGGGTAAAAAAATAATGAGAATTACTTGATATCGATAGTTTCAATTAATATCCATCTCTATTCAAAATTTAAACATAGATGCGCTTCGAGGAATAAAATTTTAATATTTTTAATTGTTATCGTTTTTACAACTTTACTGTTTTGTTCAAGACTAGGACAACACTATTTTATTACCTTGACCATAGTATTTTGCTGCTGGCTAACAGCTTTCAATTTTCGTTCAAAGAATTCCAACGGCTTATCAGCTTCTTTTTGATTCTTGGTCGTAAGATGCCGCAGAAGTTTTGACGGTTTCATACTCTCACGAGATAAAACATCGCCGCAAATTACACATTGAGGTTTATTATTTATGACTGTAAACCCATATTTTAAGTAATTCTCGTCATAATGTCTATTTTTTTCGGTTTTGATTCACCTCCACCACTAACATTTGTAGCAGATGCTGAAGGCTGCGATCTTTTGAGAAACTTATCCATTTTATAATGGGGCCAAGCAAGTGAAAAAACATAACAATAACACGGTTATGTTTAACGTCCAAACTCAACGCTGACCTGCCGCGAAGTGAGAAAGAGTTGAAACAAAATAACATTCTGTGCTAGTGTGCGGGTGGCGCGATACGTGCCTCTCGCTCGCGCTGGCGCAACGATGCGGTGTGGCAACGTCGCAAAATTTCGCCCGCGTTCAAGTTAGATCCGCACTCAGCCTACCAAGTTTGCTCGTAGCTACTTACTTTCAAAGCTTTCGCGGCTCCCTTGCATACAAATAAATAATTAATAGATAGGTATCCTACTAATATTATAAAGCTGAAAGGTTGTGTACACGTATGTGTGTTTGTTACTCAATCACGTAAAAACCGCTAGACCGATTACAATGAAATTTGGTATGTAGATAGCTGAAGGCCTGGAATAACACTTTTTATCCCGATATTTCCGCGGGATCGGGACTTACGCGGGTGAAACCGCGGGGCGCAGCTAGTCATATATAAATAAATAAATAAATATTACACAACGTTCTACACAGCGCAATCTAGCCCCAAACTAAGCACTAGACTTGTACTATGGGTACCAGACAACGGATATACTACATATCGACACCTGCAAGGAGTTATTCCTTGCAGGTGTCGCAGGCAATTTTAAGTTCCAATCATATTCGAGCACGAATATGATTGGAACTTAAAATTGCCTAAAACTGAGTTACGATGTTATTCCTTGCAGGTGTCGATATTATACATTTTTTTTGTAAATACAAACATATGATACATAGAAAACACCCAGGCCAGATACAAATATTTATTTTTTAAGCATAAATACTTGCACCCGGCGGGAATCGAGCCCGCAGCCTTCTGCATCGCAGCCGGGCCTTCGCCCACTGCGCCACAGAGGCCGTCATATATATACATACATATAAATCACGCCTCTTTCCCGTAGGGGTGGACTACTTCTTTCCACTTGTAGATAGGTATCAAAATAGAGAAAATCGTAAACATACTCATTTAAATTAATAAAGTTTTGTCAGTATATGTCTTAAGGGGGTCGTGAGAATTTTTTATCCTGTAAAGGGGTCGCATATACAAAAAGATTGAAAAACACTGCTTTATAACATCTTTGCTCATTGTAGTAGAAATCAACAAATGCAAAGATAAAAATACGACAGAATCGCATAAATATGAGGGAAGATTTTTTGAAAGGCTTCACAAGAGGAATGCGCATTACTCAATTTTTGAGAAAATTTTCATCATGATTTCTAGCGTACATGATTTCTTTCAGAAAAAAAAATAAGACAAAACGACTTCACAGTGTCCTAAATGGGCTGCATTGAATTTCATAGAAGCAGTACTATGTCAATTTCTTAGTTTCAACATAATGAAGTTAAACATGTATACCTACGATGACCATAGTGAATAGAACGGGTAAAAACTGATATCGCATCGCTTCTATGAAGTTTATTCCATTCTCTTCAGGGCACGATGCAGCCGGTTTTTCTTTTATTTTTTGTAAAATTTTTTTTTTTTAATTTAACCCATCTTTCAATCCAATGTTTTTTTCATACAAATTCTATTGAAATTCAAGTTTTTAACTGGGTAAAATCATTTAATCAATCCAGTATTGAAAACTGCATTTAACATGAACTTTTTGGGATATAGGTGAATTGTGGAACCTCCCCAGAATTCAGCGCATCCTTCGGTGACTTAAAATCAACCAGTGTGTTAAAATCTTCTCAATAATAATATTCCACTGCTAAATCTTACTTCACTTCGATTAACTCATCCGAACTAGAGATGGGACATCGACGATGAAACATCGATGTTGTGAAACTTCGATGTTGAAAGTTACAAAAATCGATGGCAAAAAAACATCGGCGAAAAAACATCGATTTTGTCAAAAATCGATGTTTCACGGTTTTTGAAAAACACAATTTCTATTTCATTCAAAAGGGTTTGATTACATAAAATTCATTAAGAGGTCAATGTTTGCACATTTTATTTGAAATCAATGGAGTTAAATGTTTTTATAATTACTTCAAATTGTTATTCGATTAATTCACATCATTATTCGTTAAAGTAAATAAAATCCACGAAAGTCATCTATAAGATGGGCAAGAGAATGCATTTTAAATTTTCTTCTTCATAGTGCACGTCAGATATATTCTAGCAATTACAATATATCGCCAAAGTCAAACTCAAAAGCGCTTTATTTAATACCAATCGTTATAAATTTTTAAAAGAACATAAAGCAAATTCCAAACAATAAAACTATAAAAAAACTTAATGGCCAGAATGGCTCCCTAAATTTATACGTTATTTCAACATATTCAATGAAAAAAATACACTTGCAAATTTAAATTAATTAAGATTATTAGATATTTTTTGATTCAATTGGAAAAAGGAGAAAAAACCAACCAGCATTATTCAAAAATTACTTATACTACTAACAAAACAATGAACTTATATCCTATACCTAATATGTTACACCCTAATTCTAAATAAGTTCAATCAAAAAAAAAAAAAACGTTACCTTATATTGAAACCTATACCTAATTTATAATACAAATAAACGACAATACTAGATGTAGCAATAATGAGATGAATTTAAAAAACTAAGTAACGAGAAAAAGCACAAAAACAGAAAATAAACACGAATAATTTAGACATTGTCATTCAGCCACCAATACCTAGATTGTTCCATCTCAGCTCGACCAGCCTCAACGAATCTAGCAAATGAGTATCTCCATTGGAATTGTTGGTCTCGTGTACTCAGATTCGGAGGATATTTTATCTTCTTATCGGTGGCCCGTCGATATATGTGATATATGATTGGGACGCCGTCAGAATCAAAAACATATCGGTTCATATCCAAATACACGAATGCTTCTGGAGGAACGGAGCCAGTAGTGAGGCAAGTCACAATATACCCGTCCGTAGGGTGGAACGGCTGTGAAATCCAAGGGTTTTCACTCACAGTTACAGATCTTGCGATATGATTCCGAAGAAGTTTCAATAAGAAGATATCGACTCTTGTCACTTGAGCGGTTTGATAAATTTTTCTGTTCGATATATAGTGCTTCCAATCCGTCTCAGACTTTCTGTACAAACCAGTACATGCACGAAGACATTTCCTTTCGAAAACACTTAATTTTTCCATTGTACTAGCACTCTGGTTGTACCAGATCTGGCATCTGTATGTCAAAACTGGCCTAACCAGGGTCTTGTAACAAATAACTTTGACTTTTTGATCAATGTATCTGGAATGAAAAGTCGCCGAAGGGCCATGACTACTTTTAGTGCTTTACTGAGCATGATTTTCACATGTTCAGTATAGTACAGATACTGATCGAGATGAACACCGAGGTATCGAACACAGGATTTATGTGGAACCCGTTCTGAACTACCCTCACCAACCATAATGTGGAAATCCTTCCAATTACGTTTCAGGTCTTGAGTGGCCCCCTGCAGCGTTGTCCGAAATAAAATTGTTTCGCACTTCTGCGCATTGATTTTCATTCGCCAATTGTCGGTGTAGAGCTGCACATCATTAAACATTTTTTGAAGATTGCTCTGAACTATTGTAGCTTTTCGGTCTGCCGTATAGATGATCAGATCATCAGCAAACGCTACCAATGATCGCGTTGGCGAGACATTAAAATCAAAGCTGTTCAATAGCTTGCGAATGAATATTGAGAAAAGCAGGGGCGCAGTAACTGTTCCCTGCCGTAGACCATTCAAGACCTTGAATTCGCGCATTGTTGTCGAATTCCATCAGTTACAACAAATGATTTCCCGTATAACATATTACACATCATGGCGACAAGGTGTCTGGGGAACCTGTCCTGAAGAAGTTTGAAAACTAGTCCATCTAACCACACCGTATCGAAGGCTTTCTCCATATCAATGAGAGATGCTCCAACACATTCTTTGTTGTTTAGTTTCCAACAGATGTCTGAGGTTACTTTCGTTATTGCATGTATGGTCGAATGCCTGGCACGACAACCAAATTGGCAATTCGGCATCAACTCATATTTCTCAATGTGGGCGTTTAATGCTCTGTTGAGTATCACTTCAAACACCTTGCTGATGTTAGGCAGCAAGCCGATTGGGCGATAGCTTTTAGGGCATGAAGATTCTTTTCCTTTCTTCAGGATCGGAAATACCTTAGCCTTTTTCCACTCATTTGGGAAATATGAATTGTTCAACATGTTGTTGAACAATATGCAATAATTCCTAATAGCAACCTCAGGCAAATGTCGGAGAACTATATTTGGAATACCGTCAGTACCACATGATTTTTAGGGTTTTGTACTAAAATACAAAACCCTATTGCAATCACGACCTGTGTCCGTCTGTCCGTCCGTCCGTCCGTCCGTCCGTCTGTATGTCACAGCACTTTTTCTCCGAAACTATAGAGGCTACAGCCATGAAACTTTGTGGAAAGGTCAGAAGTGGTGACCTCTTCAAAGTTCAAGGGTGAAAAAATTATTTAAAGGGGTTTAAGGGGGGTCTCCCCATATAGGGAGGTGACCCCTCAAAAAAAAATTTCACCATTGGTAGTCGAGTAGGGTGTCGTTGGAAAGGTCTCAATGAGATCTTTTCAAAACAGGTCTTAAAATTGCCTTATGAGTACCGAGGGGGGCAGGGGAAGGGGAAATGTACGAACTTTTCGCGTACCCCCTCCTCGCGATTGGACACCTTCCATCCGAAAAATCTGAAAAAAATCATGAATGTAGGCCTTGATGAGTATAACAACAACAAATACATGAGAAGTCGAAATTCACTCAAATTTGTTAGTAATAGTATGATTTATCGATTTTATGTTTTCTTGAATAAAATCTGAACGGTACCCTTAAATTCAATAAAATTTTGCACACAGATGACTTCTTATAGGATTAGAGTTTTCTGAAAGTTTCATAAAGATCGAATAGTATTTGACGAAGTTATAGCGATTTGAATTTTCCTGTATTACTATGGAACAATGTGCCCTGTATTACTATGGAAACATATGGCTATGGAGCCATATGCGCTTTTTACCGACTTAGACACTACAGCTTTGCTAGGATTTGCATGAAAATTGCAGGAATGATAGGTATCATGAAGATGAGTACATATAATTGAAACAAGTCGAAGAGGCAGGAGAGAGCTCCTAGCAAAAGGGCTTTGTAACCATTCTAGGATTCGAAAAAATAGGCCATGAATCGATGATTACAGTACAGAGAAGTGACCCCTGGAAAAAAATTTCATGAAAGGTAGTCGATATGAGTATCAACTAAAAGTTCTCTATGAGAGCTTTTCAAAACTGTTCTCAAACTGACAGTTTTTGCTTCAGTGGGGGCACAGGGGGGGAAATACATGAAAAATGTGTTTCCTCCCTCGCGAATGGACACCCGTGATCTTAAAAAATCTGAAAAAATTATCAAGGGAGATATTTATGGGTATAACTCTGACAAATACCTCAGAAGTCAAAACTCTTTCAACTTTGTTAATAATAGTATGATCCTCAAATTTCACATTTTCTCTAATAAAATCGTCTTTGACATGTTTCTTGATTTTATTCGTTGCTGGTTACTGCATTTTGTAAGTTGAGTACAAAACCCTTCTGACATGAGCATAGGTCTGTCTACCCAACTTGTTTGTTGTTTGTTCTGCGAAATATGAAACACAAGTCTTCATAGCTGACAAAATAATCAATAAGATTCAAGGTCGGTATGAGGTCAGATGTTAATGTTTCATCGAAATGAAGAATTGATTGGCCGTTCAGGCTTGATTTGAAGTCGGAAACTTTTGCTTCAACGACCTCCGAAAATATTTCATTCCTTCTCTCTGGGTTTGGCAGATAAACCAATTCAAAATGTGTTCCAACCAGGGCAAGTTTATCCTATCCTTCACAAATAATCCTGTTTCCATTTCTATCCGGAGCCGTACTATCAATTTCGATACCAGCCCCATCGAGAAGATTTATCTCATCACTAGCGACTTCAAGATTCGATACCTTCACTCGAGACTTCCTGCGGAATATGCTATTCACTTTCGCGAAAACGCCATCTGGGTCCTGTGGGCTAATACCCCTCAGTTTTTCCGCCCATTGATTGCTGACCTCACTCCTGAAGTATGAACGGATTAAGTTCCGGACATTCTTCAGGTGTAATTTCAACAAAGCCAATGAGGGATGGTTGTAGTCCAAAAATCGTCGATAAATATTGTTGACGCGGGTTAGAAGAAGGCTTTTCAATCTTTTCAACCTTGCGATGGTTGGTGTTTCATATCCTTCCATATTGTTTCGATGTTTAATCTTGGGAACTACTTTCTCAATCGTTTCCAACGTCAACTTCTCTAACTTCGACAAATAGATATCTATTTCATCGTCAGTTAGATTTCTGTTATTAGGAACCATTGAGCAAGCGTTGCCATCATCAGAAGAGGGACATTGCTTCTGATACTCCCGATTAAACTTCTTTTGAAACTTTCCCCAGTCTGTTTTTTTGAAATTCAACCGATGGTTTTCATGTTGAACTGGAATGAGGAAGAAATCATCCCTTTGATGATTGATTCCCATTACGATTGCGTTATGGTCGCTATCGTAAGGAAGCACCTGCAGTTTCCGTTGAGGACTATTAAGGTTGAATTCAAGTCTTGCGTCAGCAATGCAGAGGTCCAAATATGAATTTGTCCTAGGGTATGTTGGGAACTCCGACCCATATAGGTTGCACCTGTATTCAATTTGGTTCTCTGTTATCCATGATTTCAGGAATACACCTCTTGGATTATTGGTGGCGTTTAGCCATGATGTATGCTTGGCATTCAGGTCACCGGCAAAAATATAATAACTATGCAGCCTGTTCAATTCGAGTATTTCAAACAAGGAATTGAGTTCCTCCTTGAACTTGAGAACATTTTGACCAGTTGCATAGGCAACTGGTCAAAATGAGGTTATCCCCACCTGGCAGTGAAATTTTGATGACGGACACTTCAAGAAATTCAAAGTTTTTGAATTCGACTTTTTCAATATTTTGGAAACAATAGGGTCTTCTAACCAATATCCCGGTGCCACCTTCCCCATCACCTATTACCCTATCGTTTCTTACGAATGCAAAATCTTTGAATTCCATGGAATGCCATGAATTGAGGTGGGTTTCAGTGAGAAGTATGATGTCAGGCTTTTGCTTAACAACAAATTCAAGGAGATAATCACGCCGATGTTTAGCAACGATAGAGTTGTAGTTGATCGATATGAGGCGAAGCCTATCCATGGGAATATGACTGGATGACAAGTTATTATTAGGCATTTGAAAGACCTAAACGCTGAAAAGCAAAGTTAATTTTTGAATCTTGCTTGTCGATTCTCTCCGATAAAGAATTAAGTTGCTGGTAAATTTTGAGAAGCAGCTCATTATTGCCAATTACATTATTTACATTATTTCCAGCATTTTCTGCTGGTCCTCTAGCGGCGAGTGCAAATGATACTCCGGGCTTGACAAAGTTGGAAGCTATGATATTACGGTATACTTGTGTTTGCTTCGGAGCAAATTTAACTTTTGCATCTTGATATCGGGAGCATCCTCTATATGATACTGGGTGACCAAAAACACCGCAGTTAACGCAGTATAATTTTTCTTTAGGCTCTGTCTGAGCCGATTTGCACTCACCGGGAGCATGAACGTCTTTGCACTTAACGCAACGATAGTGTATGGCACAATTGGCAGCCAAATGTCCAAATCTTTGCCATCGGTAACACTGGTTGACTTCTCTTTTCTAGAGGCGTTCCCACCTCACCACTCTGAAATTCAAGTACCTTATTTGTTGAAGGGCACTTGGACTGCTCTTATTTGCAATTTGTACCAGGTAAATTGGTAAATTCTTCCTTTCTATGGTCGACCTTCTTGTCGCAAAGGCTTTGACTGAAACAAAATCAATATCTGGTGCAGCCTCCTTGAGCACCTGAAGAAGATCGACCGTATCCTCTCCGCTGTCCAAACCCTTCAACAAGAAGGTCTGATTCTTTTCACTTTTTGGGGTATAGGTGAAGTGTGGAACCTCCCCAGAAATCAGCGCATCTTTGGCTGACTTGAAATCAACCAGTGATTTCGTCCTTATAGTTAGTTTTTCGGCATTAACTCTTTTGATTTCGAAATTCGCCAGTTTATTTTCGGCTGCCAATAGCCGAACCATATCTTTCCCGGTTTGTCCGAACACGTTGATTGGTGGAATTTTTTCTGTCTTGTTGAAAGCTTTTTCAGAGGAACCAGCAGAACTGCGGGCTGCTTTTTTCTCCTTATTTTTGTTCTTTAAATATTGAATAAAATTAACGTCATTATCTTGATTAAAATTACCTCCGATGTTTTCTTCGATTTCCATATCTTCGGTTAATCCCTCCAGCGCTGCAAAATAATTTTGGCTCTCGTTGGTGCCACCAGCACTTAGAACTTCCTCTGGAATTGCTTGCTTTGTACTTTTCTTCGGCTTTGTTACCTGTTGCCATTGATTTTGTGGCTGCGTCTTTTGAGGCTTCATCCCTTTCTTGAAAAGATCCTTGAGAGACTGTATCTCTTGCCTTAGTTCATCATTATCTTTCTGCAATTTGGTCTTTTGTTGATTGTCCGCTATTATTTGCAGCTTGCACCCTCCATCTACGGAGTTTTCTTCGTTATGTTTTCTTTTGGTGATTATCGCCAGTTTCGTATTCGTCGTTTCCCCAGGTTGCCCCAACGGTGGGAAGCCGTCGGGCTCCTCCATACCAGCGGCGAAATTTTCTTTGTGAATTTGTTTTTTGTTACCAATCGAAGTAAAAATATTCGATAGAAATTTCCTGAGTCGATTACTTCGACAAAATAAGATTTTTTCCGATAAAAATTAACTTCGAACTAACGTTTTAAAAAAATTAATTTAATTTTTGAAAACTTTTGACAGGAGCGATTTAAAAGACGTCTATCCGCAAAGACTACTACGGTCCATCCAAACAATATATCGCCATATGTTGTAGCAATAATATAATTTTCACAAGCACCAGAACCTCCTATCTATAGTCTGCAGAAATAGTAATTTTTTGAGGTTTTCACTCTTCAATCGGTTTCTTTTGTCAGAAACGATTTCGCCAGTGGTGAAGAAAGCTCTTTCCGATGGGACCGAAGTTGCCATGACACAGAGATATTTTTTGGCCATTTTCATCATTGAAGAATCCTGAAGCATGAACATTTTTAATCATCCTTGCATTGGGTCAACAAATCATCAAACCAGATTTATTAATTTATCAAAACATGCCTTGGATAAGGTTGATTCATTCCAATACTCAAGTGGATCATCTTTAAGTTTAGCCAACGGGCCTTTCAAGTATACTGATAGCTCTGGTGCCATCGTACTTAAAGTATCGAATTCCTCAATTACCCTTGACCTTTTCCTGACTT
The DNA here is from genome assembly GCA_963969285.1 of Odontomyia ornata. Taxonomy (NCBI): domain Eukaryota; kingdom Metazoa; phylum Arthropoda; class Insecta; order Diptera; family Stratiomyidae; genus Odontomyia; species Odontomyia ornata. The sequence continues at coordinate 53,807,761 of OZ017742.1, read as the reverse complement.
TCCAATTGTCTTCTACGAGTTTAAGATGGCCCCCCCATAGGTTAAATTCTCGTTTTGTAATACAACGAGACACATTTTATAGTACGTTTCACACTACAGAGTTGAAATAAAGTTGAAACGTTAAGTTAATTAAGTTGATATTTGCTTACCTTCAATAGAATGAGGAGAGGAATTATATAGTATGTCGACTTCCGCCTTGTAGAGACAGACTGCACTAGCTTCTTTTTTCCATAATGATCTGTTTTTTGCGCAGCTCTTCACTTGCATTTACGCGTTTCTTAAACCATTTAACTATGGCTTTAACATCGTTAATAATTTTCACTACCTCTGGTATTGCATCAATTGATTTTTGAGCCATTAAATTTAACAAGTGAGCAAAGCAATAAGTGTGTTTTTCTTTACCGAATGCTTTCCCTACTGCACTGATGATATTGCTTGCCCCATCTGTAACAACGGCTGTTATACATTCGGGTTTAAGGCCCCAATCTGAACACACTTCTAACAGTTTTTTCGCTAAATTTTCACCAGTATGGCTCTCATTTAATTCGTATAATCCTAGTGTCACAGTCTCTTGTCTCATTTTTGTATTCAAACTCTCATTTCCTGATTCCATTTCCGAAAGCGATGTGAAATGACATGTCACGGCAAGAAAGCTTCTCATTTGATGAGTTTCGGTCCAAATGTCTGTAGTAAGGCACACATATTGAATGCTTGACAAAACCTTCTCAAATATGGCTTTTATTGCCTCATATTTTCTATCAATCATGGAAGCTATAGTCTTTCTTGAAGGAATGTTATAAAGCGGAGTAACAACTTTGAAAAGCTGCCTAAAGCCCTCATCTTCCACAAGTGAAATGGGTTGGCTATCCCTACATATCATGAAAACAATTGCCTCGGTGACTTGGCCATACTTGTCGCCTCCTTCTTTGAACGAACTTATTTTCCTAATAGTTTCTTGCAACGTTTTCTGCTTGGAGAGACCCAACCCTCTCGAATGAGTTTAAGTATCAGGATTCAAATTTCTAGCTTTAGAGCATTCACCATTTTCATTGCCTTGGTATGGCGCTACTTCCATTGCTGAGCTTGAAGGAGTTGGCGATAATGCCACGATTAACGTGCTTGGTGAAACCAAAGTGGTCGGACTTTCCATTCGGCCTTGGAAACAGTCACGCTAAAAGTTATTTATCTTTATTATTTAATTAATAATAACAGTAACTTACTAAAGTGACTTGCGCGCTCTGCACAGTAGATGGCCCAGATTTATTGCAAAAGCTTATATCGAAAGCACTTCTGTGTTTGCTGCTCATGTGTCCTATAAGATTTGATGTGTTTCCACTCGTTTTAATAATTTTTGAGGACAGCGAGCAATGCCCCGACTTGTCATCAATTTTCTCGAAAAATTTCCACACTTGACTTTTGGGAGGCATTACGAAACCAAAAAATGAAGTTTCCAAAGAATCATAAAGAAAACATACACTTGCTCGCACAGTACACGCACGACTAGTAAATGCAACTGCAAACGTATTCCAAATTCGAATCGAAGTTCACGTTCACATGCACTTGCACTCTTAAACGCTTGACGATACGAAGTGAAGGTAAATTGCGAATGATGAATATCAACATCAAGCTCTCTCTTGTTTGCAACAGTGGCAAAAAAAAACTAAAAATTAAATCGAACAGGCTGAGTCCAGCATCCTGATATGGACAGAGGAAAAACCTTGAAAAGTAAACAAACGGTGAAAAATTCGATGCAAGTTTCAACACCAGTGCATTGGCACGGTACATAAGTAGGCAGAAGAAAACCGAGGATTGATTAAATGACAGACAAAAAACATCGATTTGGTTGGGACATCGGCGCGAAAATATCGATGTGAGAAAAATATCGTCTTGGAAACATCGATGTTGAAAAGAGTCGATGATTGAAGAAAACACCGATGTTTTGAAAACCTCGGCATCGATGTCGCATCCCTAATCCGAACTAGTGATGGGTCGCTCACTCATGAGGCACCTCATATGTCCCATACATCGTGAGGAGAATGTCCCAATACCTCACATAAAAAGCATGTACCACCTCAGTTGTACAAATAAAATTTGCTCGATATGGACTCCATGACCAACTTGTATGCCTCGCAGAACGATGAAGAAAGAGGCGTAGATGGAGGAAAATGAAATTCGAAGCTAAATAAATTTAAAAAGAGTAGAATGAGGTTATTGGAGAGGAGTCTATGTTAGAGAAAAGTTTAATCCTCATGTCATTTAGCATCAATGTTATGCTTATGTACCTCACACTTCATTGAGGAGAAAAGCGGCGTAAATGGAGGAGAACGAAGTATGCTAGATAAAGTGAGGAAGAGTAGATGAGCAGTTTCAAAGCAATTTAGTGTAGAGAAAACTTCAATCTTCATGTCATGTAACGCTTATGTGAATGATTGAATGAAGAGGTAAGAGAATTCGGTTCGGATGAATATTGTGATGGAGAGTAGAAAATATTCATGAAGAGTAGAATGAGTATGAGGAGTTTCATAGTGTTTTTCTCGCGAAAAGATAATTAGCTTATGAAATTTTTTCCGTGAATCTTAAAATCAGTAAAAGTGCCATCGTAAAGAAGTGCTAAATTACTCGCATCAAATTAAAAGTAAAGGTGAGTGGGGTTTTTCGGCCTATTGATTTTAATTCTGGACTGCTTTCTGCATTTATTTTATTTAGTTTATGCTCTGATTACGAACTACTAGATGATAAATACAAAATTTGTTAAACTTTATCATGTAAATGGTAGTAATTTGCTTTTTTGAAAGCTAGATGATTGCTTGGAGCTTAACTAAAATTCATGTCATAGTCCAATACCGTATTTTTATTTTTCTCTCTAGAATGGCTGATAGAACCAAATGCTTGGCAATATTTTGGTGATTTGGGCAATAGCAAGGCAAAGTGCAATTTATGTAAAAAGATATTCTCATACAGAGGTGGTGATCCATTTAATTTAATGCAGTTTTTGATGCTATACATCAACCGAAGTATGTAAATCAAACTAAAAATGTGGAACCCTTAGATTCTCAAAACAATTCAGAATCTATGGGGGCTTCCTCTAACATCACTCCATCAACATCATCGAATGCAAGTTCTTCTATTAAAAATTATAAATAATAGTCTGACTCAGTATTTAACTAAGCCAATATCTGCCAAAAAATCTGAGCTGTTAAATAAATATCTAGTGGAAATGGTAGCGAAAAATTATCTGCCGTTCAATTTAGTTGAGAGCAAGGAATTCAAAAAATTCATTTATGAACTGAATCCAAACTATAGAATTCCTTCACGCAAAACGCTCTCAAATGCTCTGATTACGAACTACTATCATAAAACTAAAGAGAAAGTTCAAAATATTTTACAGGAATCAGAGTACGTTGCTCTAATAACAGATAGCTGGACTTCCAAGCCCAATGATAATTATATTTCCCTAACTGCTCATTTTATTGACCAAAATACTCAACTGCGTTTGTGTATGTTAAAGTGCTATCAATACTCTGAAAGGCATACTGCTGAGAAGTTGAGCTCAGAATTAAAAAGGATGTGCAACGAGTGGCAGCTTTCCCACAAAGTTATTGGTGCAACTACTGATAATGCCAGTAACATAAAGGCAGCAATCATGTTAAATAACTGGCAGTACATCCCATGCTTCGCGCATACTCTGAACTTGATTGTTCAGTCTGCATTAACAGAAATTAAAGCAACCCAGTCGAAAATAAAAGCTATTGTAGAAGTTTTTCGAAGGAGTCCACTAGCAGCTGAAAGACTTACGCAGATGCAGAAAAAATTAGGAGAAACTGAGCTCAAATTAAAACAAGATGTCGTCACAAGATGGAACTCCACGTGCGACATGTTTGAAAGAGTTTTGGCCATAAAGAACAGTGTAATATCTACAGTAGCCATACATCATCGAGGCGACGACAACATCAATAACGAAGATGTAAATGTTTTGACTGCAGCGACTGATTTATTGTCATTTTATAAGGACGTTACTGAAGAAATGAGCTCAGAGAAAAACATTACAATCTCAGCAATAATTCTTATTTGTAATGCACTCAAGAAAAAAAAATCAAGAATTTCTTACAAAAGAAGAACTTTCTCAATCAGTAAGGAACATGGCAGAAAGTCTTTTAGCATCCCTGGGAAAACGATTTGCAAATATTGAAGACAACAACTTATTTGCGGAGAGCACACTTTTAGATCCTCGCTTCAAAATGTATGGCTTCTCAAATGAATCTAGATATAATAGAGCCTGTTCTTCAGCTTCAGTGGGGAATGTGCAATTGCCATCATATCAACAAATCCCGGAAAATCAAGAAACTGAAATCCCAATGAAAAAAGGGCACAGTATTTGGGCTGAATTCGATAATAGAGTGAGTGACGTCATAAGTAATGTAAATCCTTCTGCTGCAGGCATAATAGAAGTTGATAAATATCTTCAAGAGCCCCTGTTACAACGCAGCTTAGACCCACTGAAATGGTGGCAAGAGAAAAAGCAGGCATATCCCAGATTTATATTATAATGAAACAACGAATGTGCCTACCTGCGACTTCCGTCCCAGAGAAATCCGGCCAAGTTTTAACGGAAAAAAGAAATCGTCTTACCGGAAAAAAGTATCGCAATTAATCTTTTTAAATTATAACATGTAAGCCTTCTAACTCTAGTACTTCTTTTTTTTTTGGAAAAAAATGCAAATAAAAATGAATGTGTTGTTAAGTAAATTTTATATAGAGCATCATAATCCTTTTATATTTCTCAAAATCTGAAATTCTATTCTATTTGCTTACATTAAACATTTTTAAATGCAAATGCAATGTATATATGTTTCAACAAATTATGTAAATGTTACATTTGACCAAATACTGACATACTCGTATACATCGCTCAATATTATGTTTTTTTTTTCAATTTCTTACTCTTTGATGTAACGCTAATATTTTTAATTTAATTTGATTTGTTACGATTGTTGAACTATATCTATTTGTTTTATTTGCCCGGTCAAGACTAACCTGCTGTTATCCTTTCGCTCTTAACACATTCCGCATGCCATAACCCTCCATGAAATTTATTTATTTACGTGCAGTTAGATGATTTGGTAACATGCATTTAAACTATACAACAACGCATTCACACATCTCACGCATTCTAAGTGGCGGCGCATCTGCCGTCCACTTGCGCAAACCACCATTGCTACTTAGGCATGCCGAACCGCACCACCAAGAAGACTTTAGCCTTTTTTTTGTTTTTTATTAATCTTTAAATGTTATCTTTTCGAGCCGGGATTTCGCTCATATAACGTTCGGCCAACCTACGATTCACTGTCCTCAGTGAAGAACACAATCATCAATCAGCCATGTACACTCGCGAGACGCCATGTCACTTATACATATATCAGCCCATTCAGTTACGAGCCACAATCACTCCTGAATGCCATATACGATCAAGTCTGGAGACGGTTGCGAGCCAACTGCTCGCTCCACGATACACTCAACAATATGCAGTTTCGAGACCCTATGTCTGCCACATATCAGATCATTCAGTTACGAGCCTCAATTGCTCCTGATCGTCATATACGATCAAGTCTTGAGACGGTTGCGAGCCAACCGCTCCCTCCATGATGCACTCAGCAATATGCAGTTACGAGACCCTATGTCTCCCACATATCAGATCATTCAGTTACGAGCCACAATTACTCCTGCCAGCAATACATACGTTCCTTTTGCGAACTTGTCGCTCTCGTACCGTTATGCTTTCACGCCTCCTGTACTCCACGAGGTTTGAACTAGGCACGGAACTACGAGTCGCTCACATCTTATCACCTGATAACTCGTCCCTTATATTCAGATGTACTGAAAAACTCTAATTTTTTTTTTCATCAATCTTATGAACAGTCAGAGGGTACGAAATATTGTAAATATAGAATGGTATAACAAATAACTCTAGTTCGTACAGTGAATTTATTGAAACATTCCAATATAGGACAGACAGACAGACGGTCGTGAAAAAAATATTGCGAGAGTGCATGACGAGTTTTAAGATGAGGGCTAAGCCTATGACGCAACTAATGGGAAACTTGCCAACCTGTAGAATAAGACTCGAAAAACCGTTCCTAGAAACAGGTATTGACTACGCTGGGCCAATCACGATCAAATGGAATGGAGGCAGAAGTGCTAAAACAACAAAGGCATATATTGCAATCTTTGTATGCATCATGGCAACAAAGGCTTTTCACTTAGAGCTAGTCTCGGATCTGACTACAAACGCGTGCATAGCAGCTATTAAACGATTCATCGCAAGACGTGGGAAATGCAGAGTACTCTACAGCGATTGTTGTTCTAATTTCTTAGGAGCGGGCAAACAGTTACAAGCCGCATTCAAAATATCTCTTCAAGCATGTAGCTCTAAAGTTGCGAATCATGGAATCAGTGAAAATTCATTCCTCCTAGTAGTCCACATTTTGTTGGACTCTGGGAAGCAGGCGTGAAAACGATGAAAGCACATATGTACAAAACAATCGGACATCAGGTATTAAACATTGAAGAGATGAACACACTTTTAGCCCAAATCGAAGCATGTATGAATTCGCGTCCACTGACCCAAGTAAGCGGTTATCCAAACGATAGAGCTGCACGAACCCCAGTTCATTTTCTAACGGGAGACAATTTATTTGAAGTCAAGGACGATTCCAGTGAAACTAGCTACACTTTATTAAAGAGATGGCACTTGGTTCAGTAGATGAAGCACTCTTTCTGGAGAAGGTGGACACAAGGGTATATGCAACGCTTGCAGCAACGGTCCAAATGGCTTGAAAAACAAGACAATCTAAAGGTAGGCGAATTGGTGCTAGTGAAAATAGACAACATCTCTTCTATGCAATGGCCATTAGCAAGAAAAACAACAACTCATCCAGGGCTAGATGGATTGGTTCGAACAGTGTCAGTCAAATTGAACGGGACTATCAAACTACGCCCCATAGCTGAAATTTTTAAACTCCCGTATACCATGGAAGAATAGAGGCCATCAGAATTAAACATGCAACCAACCAATACAGAAAGCCTATCACAAAATCTTGCAGTCAAGCGATCCACAACGCAAACCCTTGTTACACAAACGAAGAGGAAAAATATACGACTTACGAATATGTCAACAGTGCTACTGACAACGTTGTTAGTCCTTGGTGTCTTACCTCCTCCCACATTATCAGAGGCTAATGTGAAAACATTGGATGGTGGTCTGTACAAAGAAGAAATTGGGAAAGCCAATTTAAATCGAGGAGCATTGCGAATCAACATCGAGCTACCGTTCGTTGACCTAACAACAGTTGAGAGGAATTTGCAACGCATAAACACCAGTCTAAACTCTTTGTGCTCAATGGATAGACAAATTACCGAAAAAATTCACTCTTGGGATCTCATTCATCACATATCAGACTCAATTGAAGATACTAACCATAAAATCAGCCTGGTATGTTTCATGCATGACCGAAAGAAGCGTGGAGTATTTCGACGAGATCATCATGGATGTGCAAGATTTATCTGCAAATCAAGAAAAATTAAAAAATCTTATCAACCATCAAGGAAGAATCATGTTGCAAGCCACAAAAACGCAAAATACAACATCTAGCAGGGTCAACCGACAACTCGAACGATTTCAAGACCAATTAAACAAGGGACTTGAACTGATTAATACAGCAAAGGGATGGTTCTCTACAATAGACACGAACCAGATAAACATCCAATTCCTAGCAACCTATCAACGAGCCATCAATTTTGTTGAGGAAATGAGTTTAAAATACACTCACATCCTAACAGCCGTCAAAACCAAACAAGGAATACTAGAATGTATCGAACTCGCAGAGTTACAACGCATTATCCAAGGAACACAAACTCTATTACCAGCTCTACTAAAAATTCTGCACACTTCTACTTCTAGACTTACAACGCTAATGAAGACAGAATCAAAATCTATGCACACTTGCCAATTATTGACAACCGGAACTTTGATCTAATCAAAGCAATTACCATCCCTATTCAGCATAAATCCACATTTTTCACAGCATTCAGCATTTCGAATTCAATCATAGGAATAAACTATAACGATCAACTATTCTTCAAAAAAACAAGCGCCAACTTCGCAGCCGCGTCAGAACTCGCGAGTGGGACTTACCTTCGGCCCAGTACAACATTAATTGATATGAGAGCCAAGACCAGCTGCATTATACGGGAACTATACAACCTTCACAACCAACCTACTAGTATATGTCCGTAAACAGCCTTCCGGTTACAGTCACTAGTTCTACAGCAAATGACGTCAATCAACACTTGGCTGTTCTTCACCCCGCAACCAGTCCATGCACAAACTCTATTTCAAGGGTTAAGAAAGGGCATTCTACTCAACGGTACAGGCATTATTCAACTCACGCAAGATTGTCAATTACTGGCTGAAGAACACATTCTTGTAGCCGAACAACGACACACGGGTCAGTCTTTTCCAATCTTCATATCACCAACTATCCCGCAATTAAACTTCACACAATAACAAACGGAATTCAAGCAATTGAACTCAACAAGAAAAATCACAACAGGAGAATCGTACACAAACTTAATTACTCAACAAGAAACACTAAATACCGCAATAGGCAGGATCCAATGGAAAACTATTAAGCTCAACCCTGTAGAGGTCCTTTCGCAGTCTGCTCTTTTTATGCACGCAAAAAATGTGTGGCAGGCATTGTCTTTCTCTCCTGGGCAAAACCGACAATCGAAGGACCATGACTTACCAATCTTGTGCAGATAAGACTGAAAACACCCATGCCCGCTCAAAAGCTGGGTCAGATAGAAGTCAGCCTGAACATGCCTTTGATTTAGCCACGGTTTCACATCGGGGATGAGGCATGCAGTCCACCTTCACTTCGTGCAATTCACCCAAGACTGCCGCCAATCGTTTAGTGAGCGCTGTCTCACTTCGCGGAAAACCATCTCCTTTGCGTCCTCGTTTCGGCGAAGGTAAATAAAGCGGCATTCTCTAGCAACGAGGGTAACAGGTATCACACCTTCAATAACTTTCACCGCCGAGCCAGAGACTGTCGGATACGAAGATGCAATCCTCAGTGCTCCTCTTCTCTGTACCTTTGCCAAGCGTTTTTGGTATACATGGTTACAAAGAGCGTCGCCCCATATTTCTGCTCCGGACAGTAGTACTGGCTCTACAGCACTCATTAAGAGGCGTTTTCTTGATGGGCTGAGCCCCCTACGTTGACCATAAGTCGATTTAGCATATAGCAGCCTCCTTAGCCGTTGCCCTGATTTGCTCAGCGAAACTCACTTCGAGTCGATCAGTAACCCCAGGTACTTCACCACTTGCTTTGATTCGATTAGTATATCTCCAATACTGATCATCCTTACTCTAGGGATTCTCTTTTTTGTCAAGATGACCACTTTTGTTTTCCCTGGTGTCTTGGCACGCTTGAAATCAACAGGGAAGCAGCCTTGTTCAAGCACTTGGAGAAAAGGCACTGAGCAGAGTCTCACACGGCTCGCCAGATGCTTTTACAAATCTTGCCAGTCATAACAACCCATCCAGGTGACTTTCTTTTGACACCCGCATCCATCTCCCAGCGTGCTCTTGCCCTGTAGTACCTTCAAAATGCTGTGTCTCATATTCTGCTATAGATAATCATTCCCCTAGCAGGTGCTCAGCACATTCACTCCATGTTGGTGCACACTCCATGTTGGAACACACCATCTCTGTTGCTCCCTCCCCGACAGATTTTATATCCCTACCCCCACAGGTCATTAGCATTATCACTAACGAAGCGTTGCCAACGTTCTTCCTTAGACTTCGTTAGCAGTCCATGATACTCCTTTGTACGTTTCTAGGACACCCATTTCAGTTGCCTAGCAGTCTCCAGCTTCCGGAATCGCGCCCTTTGGAATTATTTCCTTGCACGCTGGACATCCCTGCGCTTAGCAGGTAGCTCATCCGTCCACCACACGACGTGCCCAGGAGCAGCCGGACGACTTTTTCTGAGCACGGGATCGTTGACACAAACAAACCACTCCCGACGATAAGATACCATACCATCACTACTGAGGCTACTGAAAACTACAAGAGACAAGCCTTTGACCTGCTCTTGTATCATTACCTCCTATCTCACCTTCTCACACTCCGGAACCATAGTCTAGGTCATCTCAGCAGGTAATTAGAAATCATCACGATTTCAATGAGGTTATTGTCACTCGTCTCCCAGCTAGGCACCAGCCTGCATCGGAATTCCAGGGAGCATGCAGCAGCATTCACACACGTAACATCAATATTACTACAACCCATTGGACCATCGAAGGTAGACAATTCTCAAGGAACATGCAGATCATGGACAAGGATCAGCTCCGCCAGCTTTTCCTCCCTGTGTATAGCAACAGAATGAGTCCTCTGTGTCACATTGGCATATAATCCCAGGATGCAGGTCTTGCCACCTGTTACTGACAGAACCCTATCCAAATACCCTAGAAATGACTCAATGGGACTACCAAACTCACAGTACACAGTACACACTTCCAACAAACAATTTTTTATCTGTAAATTATGCATTCAAATTATTTTCGCAAATTAACGAGTCATGAAAATTTCAGAAAAAAAATTGATTGATTCTTCAAGTACCAATTAAACTAATTTACACCTTGATGTTTACACCAGCAAATGATTCTCACTTTAAACTTTAAAAAAAAAATGACGCCAATGACATAGCACAAATTTTTTTCCTAGTAAAACCAATCCTTTTAGCACTCGCTGAAAGCTTCCATGAAAGATTCCACGAAATCTCTAAAACTTGACTATTTATCCAACTTGGTAGAGGACCGGTCATACTTGCCCACCATCAATGTGGAATGCTGAAAAATCGTAATCAGTATGGAGAATACGTGTATCGATCGCCAATTAAATTCAACCCAATATCATATTTGTCTTCAAGGTCGTGTTATAATCGGAATTAATCCGGCCATAATAAGAAAAAGAAGTCGTCCAAGAAGGCTGGTCTCAAACCAGTTTTTTGAGAGATGTAAGCAAGCGGAAAGTCAAAGAGCTCGCTTGCTAGGAGTTTTTTTAGACTAGTTTGCATTTTAACTGCATACGTTCTTTATAGGGTAATTCATTTTTATTATAATTATTTTTTGACGAATTTTAATTTAGGTACATATCAACACAAAATGTTTTGCATATAAAGTTCGAATTTCTATCTTTGATTCCAAATACTGACATTATGGAAAGTTTTCAAGACGATATCTACGGAAATAAATTTTTAATATTAGATTTTTCGATCCAATCTACGGAAAATTTTAGTCAAGAAAAATCTTAAAAGATACTTTTTGTGTTCAACGATTAAATTCGTTGAAATTTGAAATTTAAATTCTTACTATTTCCAGTTCGTATTTGAAGTTTATTGGGTTCGGTGCTTACCTGAAAGAAAAAGAAAGGAGAAGCATTAGAATCAAAGCTAAATATGAATGAAATCAGTGTAAAATAGTCATTTTTCAAGATATAAAAAAAGCCACAAGACATAAAATATCACGATCGTCTATTTAAAGCTTTTAAATTTATTTTTTCGAGCTTCTTGAAATAAGGTAGTACTTTTTTTTAAAGAAATATCGAACTGGAAATTTGTCTCCATTCAGTACCTTCCCTTAACAGAGCCTCCGACGCTTTGATTAACTCTTTGATATGTTTAGTGAGTTGCTTGACGGTGGCCACGAAGTTACATCCATTGTCGCTGTAAAGCTTAGCGCTCCGTCCTCGACGGCTGACGAAACTAACTCCAAGTGCACTGCTTTGGAGGTAAAACAGACGAAAATGAAGACTTAAATTTTGAAGACCATTCGGTTACGACCCCTGCGTGGCTTTACAACGAACTGCTCTGTATAGTCTGCGCCTGAGTGAAGAAATGGCTTGGCAGGAATCACTCGATCGATTGGAAGATCAGATCAAACATGAACTGATGCTTCGTATCGACTCGTACACAACAGCACACTACACAATACCGTATAGTTTGCTTAACTAAACTCATTTTCCAATAATCCAGTATCTCGAGGGAAGATATTGCATAGTCAGCTGTCCGCCACCGTGTAATGTAACGTTATGTGCTTGTCGAACTAGCAATCGCGTAAAGTTGCTCCTCTTCGGCAGAATAGTCGGATGTTTCTCCTCGTACGGCAGCTGTGAGTGGGTGAGTCGTCTTCCGACTCTTAAAACCGGATCTTGGTCCATGAACGGCCTAAGTTTCGAGATTTTGCTGGTATTCGGGAAAGCCCTTTGCTTGGTAACGTGGGATATTTATGTTGCAAAGAATACGGACTGAATCATTTTCGTTAAAGTAGTACGAGCGGCGTCAACCCCTGTCATACTGAACGGACCGATTTGTTTGTTCTTGGCTCGTGCATTGTTGTAGAATCGCATGCAGTGAGCCATGATTTGAATTAGTTTCGAAAACGAGGAGTAGTTCTCCAGTAGCTTAATGTTCGGTTCTATGAGGTAGCTAGTAGTCGTTTGGAACACTCGCACTTCATGTCCAGTCCCCTCGTCAGCGACCAAATGTGATGACTTTGGCCAGAAATTAGAATCTTTCTTGAGCCAGAATGGTCCAAACCACCAAGTCTCGCAGGCACTGAGTTCAGTTGCAAAAATTCCTCTAGTTATGCGATATGCTTCATTTTCCTTGGACGGGATGTGATGCTAGATACCGTGAGGTAGCTTCTTGTGTATCATTGAGACTTGGTTGGTAACGAAGACTTTCCACTTGCTCAGATGTTCCTTTAGCGAGTACAGGACGACATGTATCGCGTGATTAACGTGAGTACCTGCCTTTTGTAGGCCAAACCTCACGGTCACCATTAGACTGCGGTTGGTTTAAGCACCAATCATTCGCCCTCAAGTTCGGTACCAGTTTACATTAAGGGAACTCTCAACTTTCATACTGGTAGATCCAAGATCCAGCTGTATCTGACGCTATAAGGTCAACGCAAACCTTTTTTTTAACCATCAGCCACCACGATGCTCCTCGAAGGGCCGCAACCAATCAGCTGATCATCCGAAGATGAGGGCTCATCAGCTGCCCGTGGTATCTGAACATACCTCCAGGGTTGAGGTTCGCAGCTATGAGTTGATCTTGTTATCGATCAATCACAAAGCCACTATGTTTCGGGTCAAGTTCCTACCCTAGTGCTTTTACTAAGCGATTCGGGTACACCGGCAATGCCAGTCCTCGTCGGTTTCACTGGAATCGGAGACGACAACCCAACAATAGCAGTTGGACCCCTTTGAATTACCAGATCAGTTCCGCCCAGGGGGCAGTACAGGACGACAATGGAGTCGGACCAAAGGTGTACTTGTACGTTGCTGGAGTTCAGTTTGTCGCGAGGTGCGACTACGAGGTTAGCTAGGAAGGGCCGCCCCGTATAATTCCAGTCTGGGTAGTGAAACCGTTTTCAGTGGGCTCATTTTCGTTTAAGTAGCCAACAGATTCACCACGATCTTTTGCATATCGCTTACGTCTCGCAGGTATACAGAAGCTCCGTATGCGTACAAAGAAGCATCGCAAAACCCATGTGGTTCTAGGCTCGATTGCGACTTGATGGTGCCAACTCAGCGGTTGACCTTAAGAGTGTGTAAGTCTGCAAGTTCTGCGCGCAGTTTTACCCATTTTTTTCTAATTTCTTCGGCAAATTCTCATCCCAGTATATTTTCACCAGCCACAAGCGTTGAATAAAGATTTTCGACTAGATGGTAACTGGCGGCTACCATCCGAATGCGTCAAATATTCGACTGACATCCGATACGACAGTTCTGCTCGTCATAGGAGTCTGATAAGGATCAAGAGTTACATTAAATTAGAAACAGTCTGCTTCCAGGTCCCAGGCTATGCCTAGATCCTCGATGTCACTATCGTGAACAACCTTTTGAGTTGCACGCTTCTTGACGTCCCCCGTTGCAATGTTGGCTAGAAGCTTTTCGGAATTGGCCAACCACTTCCGAAGCTTGAATCTCCCTTCCTTCATTAGAGCAAAAATTTGATCTCGGACTTAAATGCCAGCCTGAACGTCGAAGGAACCGAACAGCGCATCGTCACAATACAAGTTTCGTCTGATAATTCGAGCTTCTTCAGGGTGTTGTTTCATGGTCTGTTGCTAGTTGCAGTGTCACTCTGGACGCTAAGTAGGAAGCGCATGTTGATCCAAATAACACGGTGAATATTCTAACGGTGAGGATTGGATCCGAAAAGTGGCGTCTATATAGAAAACGCTGTAGATTGACAACGTTCTTATCAATCCAAATTTATCGAAACATTTTTTCCGCATCAACGCAAAGTACGAACGGAAATAGTCTCCAACGTATGAGCATATCGTTCAGAAGCTTAGGACTGGTGTGAAGAATATCGTTTCGGGATTGTCCCGATGTAGTTTTTTGCGACGCGTTGTACACAACCTTCAGTTTGATAATTTTTCTGGTTGGTTTTAAAACCGCATGATGCGGAAGATAGTAGGTTGGAAATTAAGCTTCTTCATTCGCAGGAACGAGCTCCATACCTGTATGTTTTAGTTCGATGTATTCCTCAATAACATCTCGTCCATCTGGAAACGGTTTTCTAGGCGTAGCAAAGAGTAGTTAGCGGCGTTCTTGGATGAGCCTATATCCCTCTGTGGGGCCCTTTAGCGGAATCTGTACCACATATCGGCCGTCTTCAGAAAGCCAATGAGTTCTCATAAAAATTTCTTCGCAGTTCATTCGTCAGGTGTCAGTGTCGTAGACTTTAGCGGCTCCGCTATCTCCCAGAAGCGTCGAAGAAAATCATAAGTGTCTCTTAAAGATGTCTGTAAGCTAACGCTGTACCCGGTTTCACTTGAAAGTAGCTGATTCAGTTCAGTTCGTCCTGACAATACGTAGCTGAGGCTAGTCACCTGTGCAATAGGTGTTCCGGGAGGGCCAATTTGGAGGTCATTTTTAATTATTGCCGCGTAAACTTTCACTCCAAGTATCAAGTCGATGAGGGATGGCTTTCCGAGTCCCTTGATGTAGGGCCAGTCGTATTTTTCGACAAACTTTTGCGGAATTAACTGGCTAAGCGATGGCAGCACTAACGATCGCATCAAAAAACGCATCGAGAGATCGCGCATCGAAGCTATTCCGTGTGTCGCGATGAACTCGCAATCCCTGCTTTCACTTGCCCGACATCGTACACGTTCACCTTAACTGTTTTCTTAGACGGTCGTAAGAATTCGCCAGCGATTATGACATGAAGTTTGACTCCGTCCCTTGATCGAGCAGCGCACGTACTTTCAACCGTCAACCGCTTGCTAGTGAAACTTCCACTATTGCTGTCGCCAGCAGCACTACACCCGTCGGCACCACACTCGATAGCAGATCAGGTGATGAAGTAGATGCTGGATGTGAAAAACTTATTCTACCTTGTGCAACGTTTTTCTGACTGACAGATTGTCGCGTTATGACCAGCTCTCAAGCAATTTAAGCGAAGGCGTCTTTGCTTAACTAAAGCGGAACATTGATCGACTGTTTTTGCTCGAAATTGCGGACAGGATAGCAATAAGTGATTGCCTTGGCAGTAGTGGTAGGTTCTAGGCATCCTAGCGGAACTGGTCGAAGCAGTTGGTTGCGTAGATGTTGTTTGAAATGTGTGCGAGATCGAGCAATGTGCCCTCCCTATGACTTTTTGAGTCTTTTATAGGCAGGTACTTTAGTATTATGCGCAATCGATGTTACCCAGTCGTTGTGTGTGTTGGCATTGAATTAAGCCGTCATGAAGTACACTAGCCAGTTGTTCCAATGATCAAGCGGCTGAGAGGTTTTCGAGCGAATTTATGTGTTGACTGAAGTTGTCTAGTGCACGTAAATTAGCATTGACCAAAGATCTTGTGTTGTCGAATCGAGACAGCATCGAGTCTCAAGGTGACGCATAGTTGTTTGCCGTTACCCCTACATGTTTGAGTAGAAGTTCCGCTTCACCACGGACATTCGACTTCAAATAATGAAGTTTCTGTACATCGCATAATGATGAGTTCGTATGGACCAACGACTCGAATAAGTCCTTGAAAGAAGGCCAATTTAGGAACTCGCCATCGAAGGTTGGGAGTTCTTTTTTGGGCAGCTATATCCCGGCTTGGGAACGTAGCGGTGTTGCGTTATGGGAGCCATTATTCGGTGCGGTCGGCTGTTGAGTGGCGATTTGTTACAAGCACCAGGGTTTTGCTTCAATGTACGCCACCTCGACTGTAGAAAAACGATCGCCGCTGAGAATTCCCTCCGCACTAATTTCTTCAGGTGCAGCCTCTTGCACTAACTGTTCTTACGCGGCACTGAAGCTGCATCAGTATCGTTCTAACAGTTCTATTTGTGCGCGCAGAAAATTTATCGTTCGACTCACTTCCGGTATGATTCATTTGTATGAAAAGATTATCAAATAAGGATAATTTTTTTATTATTTTTATTTTTGAAAAAAAGCAGCTCTAGATGAATCGCCCTTTAGTAAAGATATATAGTATGGATTTTAACACAAAAAGAATAATTTGTTAGTGCTACACTCTAAAGTCGCAGCGCGCTTTCGCAGCAAAAAGGGAGTAAATATGGTTGATTATTTTTATTCACTTTTGTATTAGTTTTCTTTTATATTGCTTTAGCATCAGTTTTCTTCAATTACTCTCTTGATGTTTTATTTTGAATTAAGATGAATTTTTTTCAGGATAACATGACTTTGTAATTTTTGAATCAGTAATAAACACGGCAATGAATTACTAACCTAAACAAAGTTTTTTCATTTCCCTAATTCCTCTTCCTTTCTTCGTAGCCCTACAGCCCCTTTCGGGCCTTCGCTTAGAGATAGTTAGAGTGTCTCATTATCATGATCTAATCCTCTTCCTTTCGTTATGTACTAATCAGTTTTTGTGATGTAGTCCGCGTGATGTAGTGGCTAGAGCACTCACCTCGTAAGTTGAAGGTCCCGGGTGGAAGTCTCGTTGGCGACAACGAGATTTGTTTCGAGTGATTATCCGGACGGACTATAAGCTTGCTCAGTTATGATACGTACTGGTTTCAAAATCGGAACGTATGTAGTGAAATAGAGTAGATGAAATGTCCGTGAAGGACTGCAGCGATGATCTGCTGCCTCGGCGGAAGAGGATGTTGAGATCCGCTGAGATTGGCCTTGTCTGGGGACGCGTGAATGCGCTAGCAGGCTAGCATTGCGGTGTCGTGGGGTGGGTTCTTTTCCCAAGCTCAAGGACCCACTACAAAAAAATTTCGCATCCACGCAACTAATCATAAAGATATTGGAACTTTATACTTTATTTTTGGGGCTTGGGCTGGTCGGGGTCAAAGAAATATCCACCTAAGTCGAGAAGGAGGTAACTTACTAAGGGTCAAAGAATATTGCTGACGCAGAAGGCAAACTGGGCCTGAAAACAGACGGACTTAAGATGACTTCGTCGTTACCGACGATTCTTATGGCCCACAAATAAGAGTGGGACATCCAGATGGAAGTGGTGCTCCCTCGCACCGTCCCAACGGGATCAAGATTCAAACGTAGATGTGGCCATGTATTTCCCATTTGAATGAAAAACTCATACAAAAGTACTTTGTATGACTCTTTCCCTCAAATGAGAAATAAAAATGTAACCGATTGATGCTATAGCGTTATGCAATGAAATCACATAACCCTATATCATAAAAATGCACGCGAGCAGAAGGCCACTCCGCTCGATGGCTAGCCCATATCCGAAGAGGTGCCTGCCATCGTTGCGGGTCCTATACCCGGTCAGGTAGATTGAAATAGAAAGACCGAGTTTCTGTTCATATTAACGAAACATTATTCTATTCATTATGAAATTCAAAATCAACCACGTCATATACACTGAATAAGCCAAATTTAACATTAGTCAAAGAAACTAGAATGTTTAGATAAAGAAAAAAAAATGGAGCAATTAAACAGCTTTCTTCCTAAAGGTCAATATGACAAAACTTCACGTGTGCATATGTTAAGTTTGGTCACGCAACAAGACCCAAAACATAAAATTACAATATATATCAAGAAAGGCAAGTGGCTTAAACAAAAGTTTAATGAAGTCACTGACCGAGAGTTAACTTTTACCAATTTGAAATATAAATGTTCGCAATCCGTGATCAGATACACGCTACCGGTATCTGACGACTGAGCAACCCCGCATTACCAAAATCACAATGGTTTTGTAATAAAATTGAAGGCTAGTTAAAGTGATGAACTCCAGCAAATACTTGGCTCTAATACATGGACTTGGTAAGGTTATACACGTATGGTTGACTACTCCCGTTTCACTAATTGCGTTATTGTGCCATGCTAGATTTTGAGGAGGCCGTATCCTCAGCACAGGTTTCGCGCTTACGCCCTTATGTTTACACGTTGCATAGTTCAGCCAAGCTATTTTTGTATACGATACACGTCTTGCGAGTGTATGTGTCAAAAGGATCATTTGATCGTTAAATATCGTGCGGACAACATGAAAGCGAAGACAGAGAGGTAAGCGATTGAGAATTGATGTTTTAGCCTCGAATTGTGCACGAGGTAATAAAAACTGGAATGAAAAATGTATTTTGATTGTTAAAGTTTGTCGATTCAAACTTCTATTGGATTTATTTGAATCCTCCATGTTTTTCCGCTTTCTGAAAAATATCTTCCAAATTTGAATATCTTTTTTAGTCGCATATTTTTCTTGATGTGTTGTAAACTTGCTTATTATAATGTGATTCTATGAAGATTATGCGTACTGTTAATTTTCTATAGATTTACAATAGGCAATTTATCTTCATTGAAATTGTGATATTCGTCGTGTTTTTTCCTGAAATTGAACATGGCCTCCGCTTTTATAAATTTATTAAATAACGCGTAGCTTCTCGCGTCCACACATCCATTTTTGCACGCAAATTAAAGAAAGGTAATCGTTTTATGACGACTACCTTCTTCACCGAATGTTTAATTCGGGATGATTACCGGCATTTGTATAAAATTTCCCCCACCAAATGATCAACGAAATGCGTTTGTGTATGTGCGTTACGCTCGTTCACCCTAAAAAATGTTGGCCTGTTTTAACAATCAGGTCCCCTCAATGCCTTTCACTCTTGTTGCCCATATAACCTGTTTAACGCTCACTTTTAACGCTGCGTCTGAAAAAGCCCAATGAATGCATTGCGGCTTCCGAATGAACGATTTCAAACATGAACGCCAGTTCTCGTTGAAAGCGCGACTGTGACTACGATGCATTCTATCACTCACCGAATTTGAAGAGCTATTTGTAAAGAAACTTTATATGATTCCGTCAAAAGTTTCTAATGAATTTGCCCCTGTCTTAATCGCAGCCACCACAGTACAGCCCTCCCTTCATTAAGGGGGAAAATAACAATTCAGATTTACTAAGAAATTAATTTTTATTTTGTTGGCATGAAAATGCGACACTTGGCATTGAACTGGTAGACCACTTCCGCTATGGTAAAATTTAACACGATTCGAATTTTCCAAAGACTACTTCAATATGGGAGCACTTTAACTGTGAACCGGTGCATCTACTTCTATTTTTGTAACCTCGTAAAGCTTAGAGTGGCAACAATTATTATGAATTTACCACCCTTATCCATAAAAAATTCACTCACGGCGATTCAACTTTATGAATTTCCCAAACGAACAAATAACCTCATAACGACTCAATTGAAATCATCGACCAACCGATTCCCACAGGTAAAGTAACAGAATTTTCTCAATTAGAATGTATCGAACAATCAGAAGTCATGGAAGCCCAACTATCACGACGATTTTTAGTTTTCTGCACTTTGCGCCCATCCACTTTCCCCTGTCACGATACCTTTACCACGAATGCCGTGCAAACTCTTTCCCGAGTTAATTCCCAAATAGAAAATCACAGCGTTGCGAATGGCCAACGAATAAGACGGAATAACTTTCGAGACGAACGGCAGACAGACACGGTCACCGTCAAAGATGTTGTTCCCGTCCTAAACAAATGTAATTTCCTTGGGAGCACTATTCCGCAGGGAGATGGGTGAATAGTTTGAAATTGTTTTAATTTAAACTTATGAATTTATCAAACAATTTTGAATGATTTGGACGGCATTTTTACCAACACTTTTTATACCGAACGTATTTTGCACCACGGCCGTGTGCTCACTGCGTCTTTCTCGAGTAGTGAGTCCTGCATCAACTACAAACATTCGTGCGAAATGGGAAACTCGAGTCCGCACATAAGGTTTGGTAAAGTTTTCGGAATATTTCTCACGCTTTTTGCACGATTGTGGCACGCTCGGAAGTAAATACCTACTTGCTTTTCAATTATTTACTATCACGACGACGACAATGAAGATGAATAGTGACGAGGAAGGCGACTCTCTTCCTATTACTTTTCTTCCCAGGTTTTTCATTCAGCTGCAAAGTTTTGTCACGGGAGCCTTCCACACACACAAGAAAACAAACAAACGAAAAAAAAGAAACAAAAAAAAAATAATAAGTTCTCCGCGAGGATAACTTCCCGAGCCAACTGAAGTCGAGGTTTAACGATGTATGTAACGCTTTATATTTTGTATTACACTTAGAAATTAGAATTAAGTAGGTTCTAAGCAGACCAGCGAGCACTTCCGCTGACAATGCATTCAATCATTGTGCTGAAATGTCGAAAGCGTGCAATTAATTTCACCGAATCGGACCGGCAAATACTGATGAAACTAGCTCAGCCACATTGGAGCGTGATGGAAAATAAGCGTATGGACAAGTTTACGTCCAAGCTCAAATCAGGAACTTGGATGGATAAGATGGGCTCATCAGATAAAGCAGGAAGTCGTGGCAAACCTAGTACACCGCGTGAGGGCACAGCCATTGAACTAGTAGGATTACAAATGTCTGTTTTGCGGTTTATGCAGAAGCTAAGTGAAGATGGCGACATTCCGTTTAAAGGAGTAGAAAGAGCGGGAAAGAATGGCCAGCAAACATCGTGGACGTATAAGAATGGGCAGATAAAATCAAATTGAACTTTGAGGACAAATTCTATGTAGGTCATGAGGGAGGCCCATTAGCTAATAAAAAAAAAAAGGAATTTATAAGGATTTTTTTGGATCGTCTCTGCCCTGGACAGACTTCCAGTTACGCTGCAATTTCCCCATTGCAATGGTTGCTGCTCCAGAAATGTTCGAACCTAAACATGCTTGGGAAGCTTTACAACAAGCCAAGAAGTATCTGCTTGGGCCTCTTGGTATGAAAACACTTGATCCTGAGAATTGGGCTTATCGAGGAAACTACGATAATAGCAATGACGGTGACGATCCTTTTGTAGCACACGGTGCCAATTACCATCAAAGACCCGAGTGGGTTTGGCCAATTGGATTTTATCTAAGAGCGCGATTGATATTTCCGAAACAAAATGGAAAGTTGACGAAGACGATTGCTGAGATTTGGAATGTTTTGACCGCGCATCTGAAAGAATTGCAAACATCACATTGGCGCGGTCTTCCTGAGCTGACAAATGATAAAGACAATTTTTGTAGGGACTCTTGTAGAACACAAGCTTGGAGCATTGCAACAGTTTTAGAGGTTTTATATGATTTGCGAAAATTAGAGGAAGAAATGTAAACTAAAGAAGAACATAACATGGTCTCGGTCGCCAAGTAATTTAAGCGTTCGTAGTGATTGTAATGTAACGAATTTAAATACAAGCAAGAGCAAATTAGCTGCTATGCAATCTTTCGGATCCTGTTTGCGCCACAGTATGGATAACCTGCGCAAATTCTTCACCCGTTCTTCTTCGTCAAACAAAAGAAAAGAGGAATGTGAAGCAATTGAGATGGCTACCGAAGTTCAGATTACAGTGAATACGGTCAGCAAGTTGTTCATAAAGTAATACAAAGGCAACAACCGCAATTGGTACAACAGCAAGCAGTGCAACAACGGTAACAGCAAACTCAACAGCCCGTCCAACAGTAAATCATTGCACAAAATGCGCAAGCAGTTCAGCCGCAACAGCAAATTGTTATCAACCAACAAGGTCAAAAAGTTATTCAGCAATTAGTTCAAACTGGAAATCAACAGCAAGTCATTCAAAGGATATTCTTGAGCCCTGGGCAGCGGTTAGTGGCTGCGCCGCAGCAGGCAGGTCAGCAGAACACCCAACAGATTCAAGTGTTGCGACAACAAATCATTCAACCTGCCCAACAACAACAAATCATACGCCTGGAACAACATCAATCACATCACCAGCAGCCTATTCGACAGCCTACTGGTTACAGCATTGAAACATTAAATTATCAATCATCTAGTGGTAAACCATCGAAAGGCATCTCAATTTTAAATCAACCGCTTCCAGACATTCCCCAGTCCAACCGAAAATTACCAGATATACCAAAGAACACTTCCCAACCACCATGTGCTGCAAATTTGAACAATTACCGTTCTTGCAAAGACCATCACGAAGTCAATTACGTGGAAGTAGTAGGCAAGCATCGTCAGATGCCTCCACTCATCCACAATAACAGACTTCAAAAGCAACTCCGCCGTCGCTACCGCCAAAGAATCGACACAAAGACGATCAGCAACAATTATCGCGCATGAACCGACAATATAATACACAAACACTGCCGTCGGCGAAACCATCGAATTTATCTAGGCGCAGCCAACAACAGCAGCAACAACATCAACAAACCCAACAGCATCCGCCAACACATAGCACATTTGGATACGATCGCGGACACAATATAGGACAATCGGAAAAGTGTCCAGCAGATATCAGGACGGCAGTAGAAATGTAGGCGGAAGTGGGGGAGCAGGTATACCATATGTTGAGCAACATAAATCGAATCTGTCATCTGCATCGAAGCAACAGCAGCAACAACAAACATCAAATGTTTCATCGTTCCATCACCATAATATGACATTTAAAGCTCGCAAGATGCCAGCTGACACGACACGCGGGTAATGCAGTGAATGCGATGAACAGTGAATGCGATGAACTGGTGGAACATCGAAAAGCTCCCTTGTATGAAAGCGCGGCCACCAGAGGGGATATAAGACTCCGGATGGAGCTTGGGAAGCGCTCTTTCACTTTGCATTTTCCCAAGAGGGAGCACGAATTTTTGGCGGAATTTTTGGAGGTTATAACGAATTCGAGGATTGATCGGAGGAATCAAGGAGGTTTTTGGATCAACGAGAAGAGCGTCTTCTACGACCGAGGTGGATCGACAGCAGAAGTTGGCGGCAGCAAGATTGGGGGCCCCCCGAATCGAACAAGCCGGTTGAAGGGTGCAAGCTTGGTATAATTTTACATATATTTCTTTTTTAAATATCCTTTGTATATTATTAAACCGTGAAATTAAATTGTTTTGTGATTTGGAAAAAAAAGAAAATCATTTGGGTGAAGCAGTGAATTAGAAATTGTGAAGTTGGCTCGGGAAGCGAGGTGGCATTCCCGTACGAGCGACGCCCCATGTGTGGAAGGCTCGAGGGCGCTTCGCCGCCACGTGGTGTGACTCTGAGGTTCGTCAGGGCTCATCCTTTGCCTTAGGTTTCCCCGCCTTAGTTGTGGTCGCGGTTAGGGAGGATAGGCGGTGCGTGAGTGCATTGCGCGTCGTTTCGCGGACAGTGTCGGTGCGACCCTTTTGGCGAGTCGTGATTCTCGCTTGGCGACTCCTGTGGGGCCCATTGGCAAAGCGAGTGGCACACGGCCCCTCTCCATTGGGCTAACCGGGTCCGAGGACCCCAGTCAGGAGCTCCACCAGAGGGCACGGAAGTGATATTCAGTCGCAGAATTGTTACAGTTTTCCGATTAAACACTTGATATAACTATCGACAACATCATGCGCTCATTGAAATTAACTTTTACTTGTGGGCACGAGATACCGAACACTGGTTTTACTTATGACAATTCATTTATTTTTTGCCGGCCGTTCTCCGCGTGCTTGCCGTGTCACGGTCGTAAGTCGACTCTCGACCCTTCCAAAACTTGTCTTTATCGCTTTCCGGGTCGCAACTGTAAATCGAATCAGCTGCTCACTCAGCCGAGCTCAATTGCATTCGGTAATGTGATACACCGTTGGGATGCATTAAATCAGTGTTCGCATGTCCGAAATTTTAATTTGCAGATTTAAAATTTTAAAAACAAAAATTAACTGAAGTAAAGAATAATGAAAAAGATTTTAAATAGTAATAAAAGTTAAATTTCATGAAGAATATAACTAAGGGGAAATGTTTAAATTTAATATAATGGAAAATTGACATAAAATTACTTTAATAATAATAATAAGAAAGAAAACTAAAACTAATGAAATCGTTTTTGTTTTTCTAAATCTGCAATTAAAATTTCGGATAAAGGTTAGGAAGATTTTCGAGCAGTTTGCTTGTGCGACTGCTCAATTACTAAACGTATCACAGCTGTGTGGACGGATCAACGGCCAAAGCGTGGTACTGACCATATCATCTTCCCGAGTGTCGATACATGCGATCAAAGTAATGAGATACTCTAACTATTTCTAACCGAAGGCCCGAAAAAAAAGAAATCATTTTTTATAGGTAGCTAGCCTACCACGAACAAAGTGGCATCTCAAAGAGACCTCGACATGACCGAGGGCTAGCCCAACTCATAATTTCACCCGGAACTCCATGACCCCTAACTTTGCTAAGTAACATTAAATATCGTAGATTAAGCATGGTTCATTCTATCTATGTATCGACAGGAGATATTTAATCATATAGCTCCTGTATAACATCTTTAATTTGCGTCAATAGGAATTGTGGTTAAAAAAATGTGCAAGAACTGTTGAAAACTCGCTCCTCGATGAATTAACTGAGCACGGCTAAAATATTTTTAGATTCATTAGCAATTTTTGCTACCAATTTTAATAATGATACCAAGCAAAATGCTCTTTCTCCACAGCGTCATTGCTTTGTTTACGAATATTTTAGTAATATTTTATCATATGCAAATTAAAAATGCAACAAACAATATTTTAAAAGCATCATTGAATATTAATTCAAATAAATTCCAGTGCATAATATGTCTGCATTCCATCATTTTCCCCCGTTTGCAGTAGTCGGTGTTTGTGGCGATATCAAAACTGGATTGAATCTAAGAAATTAGTAGCCAATAGACTCCTTTCCTTTGAATTAACATGCAAGCCGAAGAAATGCAGTTTTATGTTATGTTCGCATGCAACTATTGAATAATTAACCTTTGACCAACTCCACTGCAAGAGGCGTGCCACGGTGCAACAGCGACTGTAACCGACCAATATTGTAAAAATTGCAGCATGGCTTTGGCGATTATGCTCCACTGCTGGTGCTGCGCCATGACATTGGAACAAGCTCCACATGCGGCATGAAGACAAACGGGGTTTGTCGGCACCATTAAACGTTTTTTCCATGCTCAGTTTGACACTGAAAAAGGTGATCGAACCAGACTCGTTTGCATTGCAAAGTTTGCAATTTGGTTTTTACATAATCCGCGCTGGGGACTTAAATAGCCACAGAGGTGTATCATGCAGGCCCCCTTCGATTTATCGAGTGGAGTTTCTTAGGCGATGGGTTACCTTCTTGAGTTTTTTCCATTTGTGCAGGCAGAAAGCGGTTTGAAATCTTGAAAAAACTATAGGTTATAGTTAACATATTTTCTTATCCTTGCAATTACCTTTAAACTTATAGAAGTCCTTCTAAAAGTCTTACATAACTTTTGATTTTCTAAATCTGCTCTTGACTTATTCTAGTGACATCTCTTACCTAAATTTTAAATGTTTCCATCAAAATCACCCAAGCCAAATTTATATTCCCACCATCATCCATAGAAATGCACTTTTGATATTGCACCATTTCTTACCACCCACTCCAAACCAACACCCACGACAACACTGCTTACCGCCAATCGTTTTGCATAGTAGGCTAGTGAATGTCTTACCTTACCATTCAAAGAAATCACTTAATCGTCTAAGACAGCTTTCAGCAGTTTCAGACACTGCCTACCACTTTGGCCTCTAGAGAAATTTCTTTTCCTATGAAAATCACAATTAAACGATTTAACATGTGTGTAATCGTTTAATGCATATATCGATTACCAACGTTCATACCTACCTGCGTTTACTCGTAAATATTGGGGGCTTTCGTATAAGCAAATTCTTTTCGCGTGTGTGATTTGATCTTTAAATGTTTCTCCTTTCCAATGCAACTTTTATAAATAATCCAAAGAAGGCGGCACTATTGTTGCAGATCGATATTGCATAAGAGCCGAAATATAAAAATGATTGAAAGATAATAAGAACTGCGTCATAGAGTGGCAGTTTAATAAGAAATTTAAGTGGTTTCATAAAAACGTTTCAATTCGATTGCAGTCAAAGCGAATTCATGTACGTACGTACAAGTACTCGTATGTAGGCTTGACATAGATTGCAATTTCATATTCATACTTGGTATTATAATATGCATACAAGGTTGCATAATTGGCAAGATTTGCACGGAATCGAACCTTGCGGTACTTTCACGACTTCCTTTTTGAAAGACAGTACGCCCATTGGGAAAAAGATAAATGTGGGTATAAAGTGCATCAAAAGCATGGCACGTTGATTATCACGAAGTTAAGTTCTTCAAATTATACATGTGTGAAGGGTGGACTTTGGGAGCAGGATAATTGTAGCCGGAAAACAATAAACGAACGCGCACCGTTTATTAATAATTAATTTATTGTGTTCAAAATACAATGACTCGGTTGATGGTTTGGATGCGACTGACTCTTCTGGATTTCTACCGTGGCCGGTGCTCTTCAATTGGTGTTGCCATGACACTCGACCATCCTGACATTGAATTGTCTCGATTCATTACTCCGTGTCTGAATCCGTAGTATCATCGTTAAAATCGAGTTCAGGACTCACGACGATCCACGGTTTCAACTTTTCGCTCATCTACACCGAACAGAATTTCCGTTGGTTGGTACGTGCGATTCCAACGTCCTTGACGAGATATCTGTCGTTTTGGAAAACTCTCGAAATGATGTAGGGCTCACGATATTTGTGCTCTAACTTTCGAGTTTCTCCCGTAGCAGCAGGTATGTTCTCTAGAACGATGAGATCTCCTTCCTTGTAGATATAAGGTTTCTTATGTTTCGCGTTGAACCTCAATCTCCATTTCTCTCGTTCAGTGCTAATTCGCTCTGCAGCCAATTGTCTTCGGTTAACCATATCGCATGCCTTTGGATCAGCAGTCACTTCATCTGATTTTAGAGCCTTAACTAGCCGATTCATGATAACATCTCGAAGGCGATAATCGAATATCAACTCGATCGGACTAAACTGAGTCACAGAGTGACATTGCGAATACAGAGACCACTGAAGGTTGCGCAATTGTAAATCCCAATCCTAATGATCAGTTGGTGCAGTTCTTAGAAATGATAAGATGGGCTGATTTGCACGTTCGATTTGGCCATTCGCTCGAGGTGTTCTGACGGCAACCTTAATATCTTGAATCTCATTATATGCGCAGAATTCAGCAAATTCTCATGATGTAAAAGCAGTGCCTCGATCGCTAATTATACGCTATGGTAGACCGAAGTCCAACGTCAGATCCCTGAATGCGTCGATGACGGGCTTCGATTTCGTAGTTTTGACAGCTCTCAAAATTAAGTACTTACTGAACGAATCAGATATTCCAATGATGTGGAATTACCTCGACGACTGCGTGAAAAATGTCACAGGTGATCAACGTATAACGTCCAGAACGGAATAGGTGTCAGCTCATCCGAATAAAGTTGACCCTCTGGTTGATTTATTATCGGAGATTGTTGAACCAAAAATCTTGCCGAACTTGATTTATGGCCTCAAGACCAAAGTGGCCTATGTCATCGTGAAACGTGTGGATGATTTTCCACCTGACTGCAGACGGACTGACGAATTTGAGATCTTGGTCGATCTTAGGATATAACTGACCGTTTTTGAACTGATAATTTGACTTGATCTGATTGGATTGAACGGACTCAATATCGCCTTTCAGAACTCCGATTAACTCCTTCAACTTCACGTCTTGTCATTGTAGGAGCACAAGCCAGTCTTCGTTTTCTTCCACTCGCATTATGTTCCCCGATGCTATCTTTGGCGGTTCGTTTGGAGTCCTGCTTAGAGCATCTGCGTGACTCATGCGTTCAGCCGATCGATGTATGATGCGGAAATTGTAGTCCTGGAGCTTCAGAAACCATCGACCGATGTGCGGTAGCAATGGCTTAGACGTTCTTGTGGTGCTAATTGCGGCGCAATCGGTAATTATCTTGAAATGCTTACCGAGCAAATAAATGCAGAATCTTTCTAACGACTCAACGATAGTCAAAACTTCAAGCTCATGACTATGGTATCTGCTTTCGGGTTCGCTACACTGGCGGCTGTAGTAGAAAACCGATCTGAAATTGCCACCGTCGTCTCGTTACATGAGGATTCCGGCAAGACCCAGCGTGCTCGCGTCAGTGTGGATCGTATGCACTGAGCACTAGATCGCAGCAAAGCGGTGATTTCAATTTTTCGAATGCATCTCGTTGTTCGGTCGACCAACAAAATTGTGAATTGTTCTTCTGCTTCAGCTAAAGTGTAAGCGACTTCGATATTAGAGAATAATTGCAAATGAATTTGCGGAAAAACCCGCTCAATCCCAGAAATCTTCGAACTTCTGTAACGTTGATTGGTTCCGGAAACTCTCGAATTGCATTAGTCTTTTCAGCTTCTGGGTTTATTGCGTCCTCATCGACTCGATGACCCAAAAACATGATGTGTTTAGACAAAAACGTACACTTAGAGGGCCGAAGCGTCATACCAGCATCTGGACGTATAACCATTTTAATTAAACCCTCGGGGATGGTTTTGCTGGGCAGAATTACTTCATTTACGTAGCTAACTGCTCGATTTCCCATTTGTCGTGCCAACTTGGTAATGACCTTATGAAAACAACTCGGTGCATTACACAGGCCGAAAGGCATCCGGTTGAATTCGTACTGGCCTGCATGCGTGACAAATGCAGTATATTTCCTGCACTCTTCTACGATTGGTATCTGATAATAGCCGGACATTGAATCGAGAGTCTTGTAAAATAAATTATTAGCGGTCGATGATAGCTGCTCTTCAACAGTTGGCTTGAGAAAGGGACGCTTTTCAGTGATAGCATTGAGCTTACGGAAATCAACACAGAGACAGTCCTCACCATTTTGTTTGCGGACGAGGACAATTGGTGGCGAATATTCTGATGATGATAGATGTATGATATCGTTTCTGAGCAGTTCGTGTACTCTTTTTTGAACGCGCTCACGCTTTGCGAACGGTATCCAGTATGGCTGGCGTCGGACAGGTCGAACAGGAGAAAGCGATTCAGAGAAGCATTCTCTATGCTCACTGATGACCTGATACAGTTGGCTCAAAAGTTGGAGCGTTTTGGAAAGCGTTTTCCAATCGACAAGCTCCCGGTTCAATGATCAGTCGTTTGCCCGATGTGCAGAGTAGATCTAACCCCAATAAAAGTGGAAAAATCTTCGCATATAGATTCTTACCATCCAATTGAATTTCGGTTTCGGTCGCTCCAAATCCTCGTAGGATGTTCGGTGAGCACTGCTTCATGCCTCCCATCGACATTGCCGTTGAATGAGTGTTTTTTCGCTGCCGGGGTCGATGAAGGACTTAATTTTTTTTCCGTTGAGAAGAACCTCCTTAACAAGCGGATTAATTCTTTTGTTGAATTTATGCGACGAACATTATTGACGACGCTCGCAATTTCATTTTCCGGACATCAGATGGTCGTATGTGATGTTCGTGGACACTTCTCACATCTTTGTTTCCGTTGTGGTTTTGGACAGTTCAGCAAAATAGGCTCCACCTCAAGACAATTATAACATCGAATTCGACATTCGACATTTGATGACATAATACCTCGCTGTATCCAAAATTTCGTCTCGACTCCACGGTCCACTACATGCCCGCACTAAATTAACCGATCGTTCGCATGCGTCTTCGAACGTCGCTGCCGGTGGCGTCAGTGAGCGGTTGGTGTCAGCTCCTGTACTACGATCGGTTGAGTGTTAATCTGTTCAGTTGTTGACGACGTCGCCAACTTTCCCCCGCTCGGCAACGCGGCGACGACAGCTGATATTAACTCGCTTAATCGCTTTACTTCATCACGTAGCTCGCGCACTTCATCTTCACCCGAACATTCTGACATTTTCCCATCCATTTCGACTTCGTCATTAGCCAGAATTTCACAGAGTCTTTTTGCTAGCTCGGCTTTGTTCCCCTGCGTAGAGGCGTTCCGTAGCCTAAGTTCAAGCTTTATTCGTTCCTTGTTAGCGTATTGACCTTTTCGACCGGCATCGTGTTGCGTTCCGTTTTCCTCGTATACGGACCGAAGGGGAAATGGAACCACTATTTCAATTATGTGTTTCTCGTTTCGTCTTTTTCGCGTATGTATATCACGTTTCTCTTTTCGCAGGAGAACTAAACACGAGAAATGGCTTTCGACGGCGTCTGTTAGTTCTACGTGCACGATTCTAATTTTTACTTTTAATGTGCACTAAACCATCCTTGGATCTCACTACTGATTTGGTCAGGGACGGACCTTAGGAACAGGATAATTGTTGAGGAAAAACAATAAACTAACGCGCACCGTTTGTTAATAATTAGTTTATTGTGCTCAAAATACAATGACGCGGTTGATGGTTCGGATGCGACTGACTCTTCCCGATTTCTTCCGCGGCCGGTGCTCTTCAATTGATGTTGCCATGATACATGCATTGATTATTATTATCATGAATAAAACCATCCTTATTAATTAACAGTAAATGTGATGAAAACGGTTAGAAATAATCATCGGTCACTAGTTCAGTTTGAACCTTGACGTTAAGATTTGTTGTAGAGTCTCATTTTTGGACGGTAACGGCATTCGAGAAGGTGATATGGTCAGTATTACGCTTAAACGTGTGATTATTGCCTGATTTTTCAATCAGTATGCATCACAGCTGGGTAGACTGATAGCCCAAAAGAAGTTCCACAAGCACAAACTCGATGCGAGCTACGAACTTTGAACTTGGGAACTGCTGCGCAAGTGGTAAGCACTCTAACTACTACACCACGTTGACCATTTTATTAAAAACCCGGGCAAGTGCGAGTTGAACTCGCTTAGAGAGCGTTTCTTATGATCAATTTGTATTCCAGCAGTTTTTAACCGACTTAAAAAATGGAGGTTCTCAATTTGACCCGCATGTTTGCATGTATGTATGTTTGTCCGCGGTTATCTCGCGTTTGGTTGAACTGATTTTGATGCGTTTTCAGAGGAGTATCTTCTACATTCTAGAGAAGGTTTTGGCATACAACAAATGGATACCCCATGATGTCGTCAGCATGGATCCAAAGTTTACGAATAAATCTGGTTCTACGCAACTGATTTTGATGCGGTTTTCAGTAATGTGTTATAATAGTTAACCTACACTGAAATTTGTTGTGAAACAGCTACACTTTATATCGTTCAGTGAACGGTTTATACGCAGTTGTAGTTTTTTATTATATGCATTACCTATTTGATCGCATTAGATCAAACATTTCTCATCCTGGCCATTTCGGAAAGGCTCTGTTATCACGCGGATGGTTAAGTATCTTCTTTGAGTCAATATCACATAAAGCCATGCCTTGTAGGGATCTCACTCGACTCAAGGCAACATAACATTGGCCTTTTGCAAATATTTTAAGGCCTAGGTCAATTACCACGAAACTGAGTGTACACCCTTGCAACTTGTGTACCGTCACAGTCCAGCTCAGTATGACTGACAACAGATATCATCGTGATCACGAATGCCTTGATAGGTCACCGTCACTGGAACTATGGGAATGTATCCACCATCATCTTTAAGACGCACTCCCATTAATGGATCTTCAAATAATATCCAAATGGCATCAAGGAGTTCATCTGGCTCAATTTGGTCTCTTTTTAGTGCCGGCCATTGCCTAGTTCACTATTCCCGTCTGTTATTGATATGAGTTTCCGATGCATACAAGTGCGGTCCGAGAAGTACTGAGCCTACAAAAAAAAGAAAATGTTGGAAAAGTGAAGATTTGTCTCTCAACATAATTTCCTCCTCGCTCAATACACTTGGCCCAGAGATTCTCCAACTTCTTTAACCCATCCAAAAAATGCGTTTCCTCGTCGTCTGCAAAATAGGCCTCCGTAGCGGCGAAGATTTCCTCATCCGACTCAAATCTCTCGGCGAGTGACTTTTTCATGTTTGGAAACAAAAAGAAGTTGCACGGGGCCAAATCTGGAAGATACGATAGATGGCGTAGCAGTTCGCAGCCCAATTCAACCAATTTGGCCATGGCGATGGCAGAGGTGTGAGCCGGTGCATTGCCGTGGGGGAAGAACACTTTTTTCTTCGTCAAATGGGGCCTTTTTTTCTGCAATTCAGCATCGAATCGGCCCAATAGTTACCGTTTTGCCCTCTTCCAGGTAGTCGATGCAGATCGCACTTTGTCAATTCGAGAAAACGACAGCCATCGCCTTTCCGGGCAAAAAGACAGTCTTCGCCTTCTTCGGAGCACGTCTACCGGGCGAAGTTCACTGTTTCAAATGCTCTTTGGTCTCTGGTTTGCGCCAGTGGACCCATGTTTTGTCCTCCTTCGGATTGCGCTTAAACAACGTCAAACACTATTCTAAAGTGGTCTCACGGTCAATGGCGAAGCACGGCGTGGGCGATGTGGGCAGTCGTCTACCGCCTCGCGCTATAGGGGCCTTGCGCTTGAGAGCCTTTTCTAACTTAATAAAAGTTTCAAAAGTATTGATACCAGTGAAAACTGTGAATGATTTTACTCAAAGTTAAACAATAAGACCATTCGAATTGCTAGCATTTGGGGTTACGCATCAATTGTCTAGCCCATAGTATAGTATACTGAAATAGTGACCACGATCAACTCAGCTACAGCAAGGCATTTAGGATAAATGAGACCATCGGTGGCGATCATCTTGGCTTGTAGTATTCTTTTTCAACCGCCCTCAACGGTGTCTCTCACATCACAATTGCACTCCTATTTTCGATGTGATATCTACAATTCTAGTGTAACTTATAATTAAATTTTGCTTATTGGGTTCCTTGATCCTCTCGTAAAATTCCAACACACTTCCCTGAAGCTCGAAAGAGGTATAGCATGGCATTTACTAACATATGCATATCTCAACATATGCATAATGGGCAAGCACATCATTCCAATAATCAATATCAACCTTAAAACGATATAAAGAATGAGTTTTTTTTTTACCGTGGAAACACCTTTTTATCTTCACAGGATATGCAATTTCTATGCAACTCATCATGCGCAAAGTTTTATGTTAAACATATAATATAAGTCGCAATGTATCCTGGTCAACACTTAACAATGAACGACAGAAACCGGTCGTTGTAAGACATACGTGATGTGCCGTCTAATTTGATCCAAGGACCATGACAAATGTCCCAAACCAGGTTGGAATCGGCTATAAAGTTATTTCCATCCCCTCCCTACTTCTGAGAAAGAATTGTGAGTATTTATTCGTGTGCGAGGCCAAATTCTACATGTGTTGATGAATATGGCAACGGCTATCAAGGGAGTTCCGTCCCTGCAAACGATTCTGATTTCGGTTGATTCGTGTCCACCTTCACTCTTTCTCCATGGCTTGCGAGACAAAGCACAGTACCTTAAGCATTTCTATTATTTTATTGTGAATGAGAATGAGTGATATTGTGTTGAAGGTTTGAAAATAATAAATATTAAATTGATATGTAGTGATTATTGATCAGCTCGATTTATTCAAATAGAATTTTAGTGAGCTTCTTAAGGTAATTTTTCGTAAACGAAGTATAGACGTGTAGAGTGACTGTAGGTTTGTACGTAAAAACAAAATTATTATTATTGTTAATACGTTCAATATACGTTAAACGACGTTCATCATGCCGCGCCCAGGTACCAAGAGCGATAGAAATATCGGGAGAAAATGGGAATCTGGGAACGCAAAAAGACAAAAGAAAGCTGAAGGGGTCTTATTAGATGAGGCTTTAGGTTCAGGGTTGATGAATTACCTCAAAAAAAACATCTCATAGCATGACAAAATCAGACAAATTGATTTCTTTGACGTCGGGTATTGCAACAGCCAATACTTCATTCAATTTGGAAAGTACTTCAGATGTATTGAGTAGTAAGCTACTGTGGGAAATAGAAATAGCATCAAACTCTACCCAACCAGAATCTGAGGTGGACAGCGGAATTCCTAAACAACGAATAAGTTCTCGGTCAGTGAACGGTGATGAGAGCGATATTATCATAGAAAAGTTTATAAGTTCTGATCCAGGAATGTGGTCGTTTCCCCTAACCAATTCTCAGTGTCATGATATTGTTCAAAGTGGTTCAATGCAGCCATCAAATAACAGCAATAATGGTTATCCCAAAGATAATGATCGTAGGCACTTTTCTCATTTTTGTTTTTTAAGAAGACTCAGTAATGGAGAAACTCCACATTGTGGCTGGCTGGTTTTTTCCATTTATCAAAGTTGGCCGTTTTCTGAGTAGACTTTTTAGAAATTTTCAAACTCAGATGGTTCAAGGAAGATGCTATGACTGGAAAAACTTAACAAATATTTTAGAAAGACACGAGAATACCAGAGAACATATGTCATTTATGGTTCAATGGCTAACATTTGAGAAGCGAATAAGCACGGGAAAATCATGGATAAAGAAAATAAAAGGCTACATCATGAATCTCAAAAACATTGGTACAATTTATTTGAAAGATTAATTGACAGCGTTAGCTTCTTAGCCTCACATAATCTGGCATTCAGAGGGCATAGAGAATCTCTTAAAATAGACTGAAGTGAAAATTATGGCACAAACTTATTCAAATCGCTTTCTAAATATGATCCCACGCTTTGAGAACATATGAAACGTATTAATGACCAACAACTTGTAACAAATTATCTAAGCCACGATATTCAAAATGAGTTGATAAGGCTAACGGCGAAAAGAGTTACCAGGGAGTGATTCGAAGGGTAAAAGTGGCGAAATACTATTCTATTTTGCTTCACTGCACAAGAAACTATAGTCGAGTTGAACAAATTTCTGTCGCATTACGATTTGGAACACCCGGTAAAATAGAAGAACATTTTATTGGGTTTCTTGTTGTCGCTGAGTCAACTGTGGACTACATAACTAATGCAATACTTGAAGAATTAGGAAAAAATATATTAGATATTCATAATTGTCGCGGCCAAGCGTATGACAATGGTGCAAATATGGTAAGCATAAAAAACGGAGTCAAAACTCGAACTTGGAATATTAGTCCGCGCGCATGTTTTACACCTTGCGGTTGTCATAGTTGGAACCTGCTGTTAGCAGATGCAGTTGATTCTTCTGTGGCACCAAAAACGTTTTTTGGTTTTATTCAAAAAATTTATTTGTTATTTTCAAAGCCAAGCAAACGATGGGAGTTTATCAAAGGCAAATTAAAACTTACTGTAAAACCTTTATCAGATACAAGATGGGAAAGCAGGATCGAAGCAACTCAAGCCATATTATTGCAATTTGATGATGTTGTTGAATGTACCGAGAGCTTAAAAAATCACACAGAAGAATCCGATACACTCAGTGATTATGATTCGGTTCTAAATGGGATTCTCAGCTAAGAGTTTATTATATCTTTACATTTCTGATATGCAATATTATCACGAAT
Source organism: Odontomyia ornata (assembly GCA_963969285.1). Lineage (NCBI taxonomy): Eukaryota > Metazoa > Arthropoda > Insecta > Diptera > Stratiomyidae > Odontomyia > Odontomyia ornata. The sequence goes on along the minus strand of OZ017742.1, from coordinate 53,771,972 downwards.
GAATATCATAAGCAAATTATGGCAATCCGTAGAAGTCCATTTAAGCATTGCTCTTGATTATTTGCATACGTTCTGTGACTGGGTCAAAAAATATCGTCAAATTGGATACAAACAATGCCTATCTGACGCTCACCGATTTATTGAAATTTATTGACTTGCCAAAAGAATTTAAAATAAAAGATTAGCCAAAAAAAGGATGTTAGCTTATGAAAGTAGTGGGGAACCTATACAGTCTCCCGAAATTCGGTTTGAAACAGAGTTCTTTAATACAATGATTGATTCCATAATGAGCTGTATGTATACAAGATTTCCACCTTTGAATCAACATTTTGCAGATTTTGGATTTAAGCAAACTCAAAAATATTTGAAAACAGCACACTTAGACACAGTGCTACAAGTGGGTGAGAGCAGTGGCATCCAATCTTATGAATTGTATGAAGAACTACAAGCAATTATGCCGAATTTGCCCGCCTGCATCGGAGACGTAAAACAGCTGCTCCAATATATAACCCAGAATAATTTAAAGGAAATTTACCCAAACATTTATATTGTAATTCAATTTTATTAACAGTACCTTTAAGTACAGCTTTTCTAAATTAAAGCTTATTAAAACTTTTTAAGAAATACAATGGGTCACCAAAGACTTACAGCGTTAGGAGTTTTATCCATTGAGGCAGATATAGCATCTAAGTTGGACTACGATGCAATTATTAAGGAGTTTAGTAACGCAAAAAGTAGAAAATTTCCGTTTATTTAACTTTCACTGCTAAAGTCTAGTCAGCAAGTGTATCAAAAGAGCAGGAATAGAATAATCAGATAATAGAATTCCGTTCACCGTAGTATACAGTTTCCAACTAATAACTTTTCAATTTTAACTTATATTAAGAAAACACTTGCTGACGAGACTCTGATTTGTTTATGTTCAAGTAAAAATATGTGCTTTTGTACGAATAAAATTCTGTTGTTTGTTTTTTTGATTTCCATGATATTCTTAAATTTGTGTGTCATTTTAGGGCCTCGTCGTGGAGCTTATCTTGCCCACATAAATTTTTGGCCTTGTGCCGCCGCTGCTCGCGGTTGCGTTTGTTGTTCGGTGTGAGCAAACGCGGCACCCATCGCGCTGACAGCTTTCTAATGGCCCACATTTTATGCAGGATATGACCTACGTGATCTCTTGAGATGCCTACTGTCTCAGCTATCTCGCGTACCTTCAATCGGTGGTCTGCCAATGCGAGCTCGTAAATTTTTGTCACGTTATCCTCCATGGTAGCCGTTTTTGGGGCACCTGGGCGTGGTTCATCAATATCCGACGTGTGACCACGTTGAAACTCGCGGAACAAATTTTTTAAGGTCGCCACCGCAGGAGTAGAGTCGCCATACACAGCGTCTAACCGCTCTTTTCGCTGCGCGATTTCCCTTTCAAAAACAGGACGAATCAACGACCGATATTGCTCTTTCTCCATTTGGCTAAAATCGGCGGACACGCCCGCTACCACACGTGGTCAAAACAAAAGTATGAGTCCGATTCGACTGAAATCTGTCCAGTAGTTGTCGGGCGTTGAGGTTAAGTACTTATCGGACCGCCCTCGTAATATAGTCTGTACAAGTCCGTAGTATAGTCTGTATAAGTCCGCAGTATTTGTTTGGATCATCTGGAATAGCACTCGTGGAAGATGTCCTTCCGTATTTTGTGGAATCCTTGGACTCATCGACTGCGCTGATTGTGTAAAAATAATTGCAAGTAGCTATAATTTTAGTCATCATGCTGTTATTAGTGTCAACCAGTTTTATCGTAGGATAAATCCTAACAGCGACACCGTCTGTGAATCGACCCGTTTTGGGTACTTATTTGCGTTCAACTAGCAACTCTAACTGGTTTGTTGTAAGCTGACTGACACGCAAATTATTGAGGATGTTAATACATTCGGGATCATCCCGTTGCCACATTTCGACAGTCAGCTCACATATCCGGAATTCGTGCCACAGATGTACTTCCGCCTCACATCAAGGTGGCCGTTCGAAGCACCAGTGGCCGTTTACAGGTGGAAGTTGCATCAGGTCACCAAATACTAACACATTAACGCTATCAGACAACTACCTGTTGTTTTTGAATTCTTGCAGTCACAGGTATATTTGACACAAGTTTTCGTATAATACCATGCTTATCTCGTCAATTATGAGCCACCGAATGGTGCGCCGCTTTCGTCGCTCTTGCTAAAGCCTGTGATTTTTGACAGCCTTGTAAGTAGAGGACCTAACTTATGAGATTCTTTTGTAGCTACATGATTGAGCTGCTGATTTAAAAATTTTTTCTGAAAATTTATTAGAGAAGAAAAATGTTGAAAGCAGGTGGTTTCGACATGTCTACTAATTCTCATCGGGCCATCACTCTTTTTAGATACACACCGGTGATGGCGACCGCGATACTTACAGATGAGAGAGCTATTTTTGATTTTCCTTTTATGCGAACTCAATATGTTTTTATAACTACGAATTATGTCCAGGTTAAATTTCTCCTGTAAATACTTGTCTTTGCTGAACTTTCAATTGATAATTTCATCCTTTTTTTTTTAAATCAATTTTATGTAAATCCATACGTTAATTTTTCGCTCATTTTTCGGATGCCTCCGATAGCTTGAAATAAGTTATGAAATTCTTTTATAGCTACATGACTGAGTTGCTTTTTTAATAATTTCTTCTGAAAAATTATAAGAAAAGAAAAATGTTAGATTTCCACGAATATGGGTTGGTCAATGCTGCTTCCATTCTGTAAGTCCTTTTCGATAGATTCACCAGCGATTTTAAATAGATCCCGTTGATCTACGTTTAAACTGTTAATATTTTGTTGAAATAATTCATCTGTCATCAACGTGGTTTGAACATCAACTCTGTTCTCGCAGTCTATTTCGCCCATAATCAAATCGTCTGCATGAAGACGTTCAACTAAGTCCTGTTCAGGATTATTGGTGTTTCGAGCCAGCTTAGAGCTGCAGCTTGGGCCAATGACTTTTGAATAACCTGCTCTGCGTGCATGTATTTTTTGCTGACATATTCAGCATGAGAGATAGCTCATCTTGGCGAATGAGAAAACCATTTTGACGTTTCTCCTTCCATTAACAAGTCTCGTTCGTCCCTGAATGGCACATGGTATACAAGAACACTATAGAAAAATCCTTCTCTATTAGAATTAATAGTATAGTATCGCGTCCTGAGAATCACCGGTTTGTTTTGGACTTTCATCTTCGTGCCATTTCTGAGTTGAATGTATCTTGGGTTTGTAGTTTCTTCATGCCGTAGTTCATGGTCTCTATCATCTTCAGTCCATTGATTTTGACTTGTTAATTCATAGCTGATGGCAAATTCAGCCAGAGAAAGCTCTTTTAGATTTTCTAGTCTTTGTTGATATTTTTCAAATATGTTGTTATATATTGCATTTTCATCACCTTCCAAGCGTACCAAGTGAAAACTTTACTCGGGTATACAGCTATTTATAAGAACAACTTTTCTTGAACATACATACAGAGGCAAGTGGCATAACCTATACTGATATTCTGGTACACTGACTAATCTTTGGGATATTGTCATAGAAATCGAAAACAGCTGTGTCCATACTTCACCTCTTTGACACTTTGCTTTATTAACAGAACAACATTTCCAGCATCCGTTGGTTCGTACTTGCTTACATACTAGGCGACATAGTACGCAACAGCTTTCACACTTCCGCAAGGGTACAAGTCCATGTTACCCTACCAAAATCCGAATAGACATGGATTATAATTATTTATCATATTTTCGCTCTCTGTTCTTTTTAGATTGCAAAAGCGTCCTTTGTTTGTCGAAATTTCGGCCGGACCTAATAATTCAGTTTCTGTCTTTAAACCTAAATCGGCAATTAGGTATTTCCCGGTGGTTGTAGCAAGTGTTACTGTGCTCATGTTGCTGAACTTTTAGAACAGGTTCATTTAGTTCTTGATTTTCATTACTGATTCAGCATAATATAGGGTTTTCCATTACGGACATAACAATTTTGTATCTTTATATGAACGCACCCTTAAACTTTTTTCATGAACTGTCAATGTCAAAACGTTAGTTAAAGCCAACATTTTTATCATGGTAAAGTTCACGAATCAGCAACATTTGGAAAAATTACTATCAAAATTCTGATTCAGTGGTCGCCGCTTTAAGAGCGCTTACTCCAATTTTTGGCCGTAATAATCGTCCTATTCAACAGGCTGTACGTGCTATAGTAGATTAGTTCGAGTCCAAATTTTCCCTATTGAACGTTCCGGTGCCAAAAAGACGTCGTACCCCTCGAAGAGAAGAAAAACCGAAAGCTGTAAGTGCATCGATTCAAAATTAGCCAAATCAGTCAAGTCTACATGGTTGTCAAGAATTGGGCATCGCTCAAACCACACTTGAGCATCAACGATATGTGGTTTCAATAAGACAGTGCCACTAGCCACACAGCACGCCTCACAATCGATTTATTGAAAATTTTTATTTACTGTTATCTCCTTAATGGAAACCCCTTTATTGATTATTCAATGCATTTCTTTCCAGCTTCAGTAAAAAATCAGGTATTAATTGACACCACAGCAACATATGGAGGTGGGGCGGTATCAATACTGTACCACCAATCAACTAACGAGTAATTGTAATGGGATATTTCTTTACAAGATGTACTCTCCCCTCAAATGATAATTAAGCGTTAATGTTGTTGCTCTACGCCAATATGGCGCTGACCCTCTTATGTTTTTATTGTAATATTTATTTATTTATTTATAATACCATTTGAAAGATTAAACACAATCCAATTACAAAATGGAACAAAACATACAGAAAAGAAAATTGATGCCAATAAGAATTAAGGGAAAAAGTTGATATATAAAGAAATTCAATGATATTAACAAAAGTAAGTACTAGGTTGAAAAAAAAACAATATGCATATAAAATTAAAAGAAATTCAATGATATTAACAATAATAAGTACTAGGTTGAAAAAAAAAAAAGTTTTTAAAATTAAATTAAAGCACAAACAAGTCTAATATAGGGTTTTCCAATAAGATGTGTTATTTTGAATAGATCTTGTGATTTAACACCTTGCGAGTTCTTCCTTTGGGGCCACGTGAAAGAGAAAGTCCACGCCAACAGCCCAGCGTCGATTCAAGACATCAAAAGTTTAATGCGTGAGGCTATCGAGGACGTAGGGCAGCCACTTTGCTATTTGGTTATGGAAAATTTCATGAAAAGGATATGGTCCTGTAAGCGTGGTCGTGGTAGTCATTTGCCTGATGTTATTTTCCACTAGTAAAGGCATACCTTCTTCTTTATAATGAAATAATCATTCGATCGTTTATATTCAAAAATGGCATTTTTCCTTTAATATCAAAATAACATCTCTTATTGGAAAATCCTGTACTGTGCTCAGATGTATGCTGGTTATCATGAGATTTGTAAGATAATCTCGCGCTTTCCTTTTTCTCCGGCTACAATTTTTTTTCCTTTTCTTTGCCGTACATATACTGCCAAACGACCAAATAAACACTGAGAACACACGAGAAACTCGAAAAATTCTAGTTTATTGTGTACAATAAAAACCGTTATTTATAAAGAGGTGATACGCTTAGGGACCGCTTGCTGCGTAAGTGCCGAAAAAGAGACGAAAATTCGCTCACACTTGTAGCTTCTATGCACACTGACTCTAAGGAGTTGAAAAAAGGAAGAAAATAATCGATTTTTTGAAATTTCTAAAGTGTGGTAGTACTGGAACTCGAAGTGGAAAGCCTAAGGACCAAAGTCTTGACTTGCTGCTTAGTATACTCAATGCTTGCACGCAGGAAGGAGTTTCCCCGAAATGTTGGTAGGTAGCCAGCCTCGTACTGATCAACAAGGAGAAGGGAAGTCCTGGGTCGCCCTCTGCACAGCGTCCATTGTGCATGCTAGAAACGGCTGGGAAAGTGCTAGAGAAACTTATCAAGAGAAGTCTCACTGACGCAATTCGTGCTGCCGGGGACATATCTCCTCTGCAGATGGCTGTGGAGTAGGACGTTCTGTCATTTATGCACTTGAAGAGGTAGCAGTTCGCGTGGTGTAGTAGTTAGAGTGATCATTCCGAGTGCTGAAGGTCTCTGGTTCAAACCCCGTTGGTGGCAACGAGATTTGTTTCGAGTGATTCTTCTGGTTTCAAATTAGAACGTACTTGGCGGACGGATCAGTGGCCAAAACGTGGTACTGATCATATCCCCTTCTCGAGTGCCAAGACACTAACTATCTCTAAGCGAAAGTCCAAAAGGGGCTGTTGTTCTAGAGCAAAAAGGCGCGGTCCAACAGGTAGGGCCACATAGCCGTACCAAGTAACAAGTGGTTTTGTTGGTGACACTTGATGTTCGGAACGCCTTCAACTCCGGTAGATAGGTGGATGTTCTGAAAACGCTGAGAAACTCTTTTCAAGTCCCAGAATATCTTATGCGGTCTGCCTGAATAACCAAAGCCTGCTTTATGATGCGTTGCAGGCCCAACGATGGATGGAAGTTATATCGAGCGTTGCACAAGAATCTTTCCTTGGTCCAGACCTTAGGAACCGCTCCTTTGCTAGAATAACATCATATTTCCAAAAATGCAATATTTGAGTTAATTTCGCCGAAATATTTGTCGTTTTATTTTCTAGCTTGTGAAAAAAACTCATTCTTGTAGCTGTTATACGCGAACCGTAAAAGCGGTATGTGCCGTTATCACGCCGTTATATTTAGCAAGTAAATTGTTTGCAAGAGCGTCATATCTCAGTTGTGCATTATCTGCAAGCAGGTGAAGATCAAAGTGATTTCCAAAATAGTGACATATTTTGAGTTGTGTCTTTATTGGTGAACAAGTCAAGGAGTGTTATTTATTTCTTTGTTTTCAAAACATTCATATTGTGACATTGTTTTTCATATTTGAATCGTAAGTCTTACTTGTCATATTTCTAAATATCACGTTCTTCTAACCAAAAATTGTTTCTCTTATTGAACTATTCATCTTTATGCCATTATTACTAATAACATACTGACCACTAGAACAAAAGCTTTTTGAAGTATAAGACGATGTGTCGTTCTTCCGAATTTTTCTTTTGCAGTTTCAATACTAAATTAACAATATTTCAATTTAAGACGCTATTCTTATAAATGATTGTTATTTACATCATTTAATGAAGAGTAATTTTGATTCAGCAATGAAAAACTGCGAAATCGGAATGATTTTATATTTTTCCAGGTATTTCTAAAATGTCAGACCATGAAAATATTCTTCCCAACAGTGGTAGGAATTCTTTTTCCTCACCATCTTATTCTTCATCATCGTTTTTGGAGGACTCCGATGATTCTATTCAGGATGAGACGTACGTCCCAGACGCAGAAAATTATGTTGAAAGCGACACTGATGAAGAGTCATTTAAAACACGAAAGAAAGGTAATCGTATCAATAAAAGTTGCAACAGTGAAGCCAATGAATCAATTTTAGGTACCTCTACGAAAATTTCTCAACTTTCATCAAATTTTGATGTCTGTATGGAGGAAGTTGCCGGAACTTCGAAGTTGTGCGCAACATCATCAAGCGATTCTAATGGAATTGGTTCTTTTTCGAGTATGCAAGATACCGTCGTTCTAAGAAGTCCCACCCAAAAAGGAAGAAAGCGAAAAGCGAATCCAGAAAATTGGAAAATGAATATAATCAAAAAGAAAAGGAACACCGGAAAAGCTTATGAAATGCATACGGCGAACAAGAAGATTCGAGTTGAAAGGCAGATGAAGCCACCCTGTGGAGAGAAATGCACCTTGAAATGTTCTACAAAATTTAGTGAAGAGGAAAGAAAGCAGCTTTTTACTTCATTTTGGGAACTAGGTGATATTGAAAACCAGAGGCAGTTTATCGCAAATTGTATGCAAGCTATTGAGCCCCAATACCGCTACGTCCACATTGGAGGTACTAGAGCTCCACGGCAAAACAATAATCTCGCAGTTTCATACGAGGTGACCGATATACTCCTCAGGAGCTGCCACATCAGTCACCTCGGGGCAGCTCGACTGCGGGGTTCCAGATGACTACGAACCCATATATATATATGCTGCAGCATGGCAGTGCTGCAAGCTCTATCGAGCAGTAATTTCCACATTTACGCAGTGGTGGCGAACTTATAAGAAAATTTTGTTTGAGGATTGTGGCAGCTCCTGAGGAGTATATCGGTCACCTCGTACGAAACTGCGAGATTTTTAATGGAACCAGCCTATATGCTGGAACCAGCTGAAGTCCATCGAGCGAATAATGCTATTATGTTGATAGCTAAAATGCTCGGGTGAAAGAACAATGTAGTTCTTTCACTTAGGACAACCAGCAATCCTCAAACAAAATTTTCTTAAAACAATAATGCCTACTCTTTCCTACAGGGTAACTCCCGAATCCGCATTTGTAAGCTTTTCTTTAAAAATACCTTAGACATTAATGATCGCCCAATTCGAACCGTCTTAGAAAAGCGACATAAACTTGTTAATCATGTCCTGGAGCGGGATCAAAGAGGAAAACACAACAATCACCAAGTACTAGACCCTCGAATAAAAGAAGGTATTAAACAATTTATCAATAAAATTCCCAAAATAGAAAGCCATTATACGCGTGCAAAAACTTCGAGGCACTACATTGAAGGGAGCAAATCAATCGCAAGCATTCACCGGGACTATGAAAATTTTTGTAGAGAGAAACACGAACCATTTGCCAATTATACATTTTTCTATAGACTCTTTACTGAAGAATTTAATATCTCTTTTTCGTTCCCAAAAAAGACTTGTGCGAACTTTGCACAGCTTATAACAATTTTGAAAATCATTAAAAAATAACTATGAAAGAAAAGTATGATCAGCATCAACTTCAAAAGAATTTATCAAGGGAGGAAAAAAAGAAAGACAAAGAGAAAATTGACACATTTGTGGCTGTTTATGATTTACAAGCCGTTGTACCGTTACCAAAGGGTGAAGTATCAGCTTTCTACTACAAATCGAAGTTAAATGTTTATAACTTTACTATTTATGATCAAAAAACAAACAAATGTGATTGCTTTGTTTGGGACGAAGCTAATGGCCACCGAGGAGTAAATGAATTGGGCACACGTATATTGCAGTACCTAAAAAATCTGTCGAAAACCAATAACGCCGAAGTAATATTTTACTCTGACAATTGCGCAGGGCAGCAAAAAAATAAGTTTATGATCGCTCTGCATTTGTACGCTATCAATCATTTGGGAATCAAATCAATCACCCACAAATATTTAATAAAGGGCCATACACAAAATGAAGGAGATTCAGCTCATTCTTTAATAGAGAGGGAACTAAAACGAATGCTTAAAAGTGGCCCTATTTATACACCTGAGTCATTTGTTTCAATAATTCGATCAGCGAAGAAAAGAGGAGATCCCTTCCGCGTGAATGAATTGTGCTGTGAAGATTTTTTTGGACTTAAAGGCATTAGCAGCTGACATTGGTCCTTTAAACATGTCACAATTGAAATTGTCTGAAGTAAGTGTGCTCAAAGTAACACGAGAATCACCGACATCCGTTTTTTTATAAAACGTCATAAGTTCAGGAAGAGTTTCAAGAAGTAACGATTATTAAGAGAAAGACGAAAAAACCCATTACACTAGACAACGCTTTCTGCACAAAACCAGGACTATCGCAAAAGAAAAAGGACGACCTTTCAGATTTATTAAATAAAAACCTCATACCGAAATTTTACGAAACATTTTATAAAAATTTGTGAAAACATTTAAAATATATGAAATTTTTTTTCTCAACAAGAACGACACATTTTTATTTACGACATCCTATAGTAAGAACTTTTGCAACAAAAGTGACATAATTTGGGGATAAGGTAGATTTTTAATATGATAAAGATCGTTCAGTACCGACCAGCACCATTCTATCAATTTCTTGGTTGAAAGGCATTATAATGCACTTATTCGTTCAGCTTGAACACAACTTATGTACATAACTTCAAAGTAGAAGCCTATTGAAAACTTTACATACGTCTCCTGAAAAATCAGTAATTTTGAGTTATGACGTTCTTCTAGCAAACGAGTGATATCAGCAATTTTGTTGCCGACATTGTCTCGAAAAAGCTTGGGCTAATATGAAGCCTGAGAGACGCGACAATGGTGTCAGAAGTGAGAAAGAAAATTTTGGAAGTGAAAACGATTAAACATTTTTGAAGTGCACAATTGTGGAAGTTAACGTGGAAAAATAGCCGAAACAATAAAAATGCCAGGAAATTTAAATCTAAAAATTAATCAATTGAGCATATCGGAGCTCAAAGAGGAGTTGGAACAACGAAATCTGGCTACACAAGGTACAAAGGCCATACTGATTGCACGCTTGCGTGATGCGATCGAGTCGGAAGGTGCGTATCTAGATTCGGGTGAGCCTACAGATGCAGAAAAAGGCGCAGAAGGTGGTGAAGCTGAAACAGCAAAGCCAAAGAAACCAGAAAATGCGCTGATGCAAATGTTGACGCTGATGCAGCAAGAGCAGCGACAACAGTCATCCAATTTAACAGCGAAGTTAAATGAACAATCGGCGAAGATGGACCAACAAGCGATCGTAATCAAGGAAGTGCAAAAACAGTCAACCGAAATAAAAGTGGAGCTCGGTAGCCTGAACAATCAAATTAAATGCGTCGAGGAAAAGGTTTACCAGGTCGAGGAGAAGGTCAGCCAAGTTGAGGAGAAAATCAACTATGAGATCAGCCAGGTTGAAGAGAGAATGAACCATGAGATGGAAAAAGTGAAAAAAGAATTGGAAGCAGCGAAGGCAGTAGTAACCACCTCACCAGCCCCGCTTATAACCGCAGCGCAAAGCACATCCAGAAATGTGCAAGCACCAATATTCGATGGGCAAACGGTCTGGAGTATTTACAAAATCCAGTTTGAAGCCGCCGCTAGGATAAATCACTGGAATGAGCAGGAACGAGCAACTGCGTTAATTCTGGCTCTAAGAGGCCCAGCTGCCGAGCTTTTGCAGACTATCCCCGTTGAGTTGCATTCAAACCCGAGTGCTATAATGAATGCGCTGGACATGCGTTATGGAGACGATCATCTGAAGCAGATTTACCGGGCGCAGCTACGGCATCGGATGCAGAAGTCTGGCGAAACCTTGCAGCAGCTAGCACAAGACATTGAGCGGTTGGCACTTTTGGCTTACCCAGCGTACGACCCAGAACATCGAGATGACGTAGCAGCAGAAGCATTCATCAGCGCCTTAAAGGACAAGGAATTGCAACAAGCCGTGCGGTTAGCTCAAAAGCAAACAGTCAAGGAAGCATTGGCTTATAGTTTAAATTTTGAGGCAGCCAAAAATGTGACCCGCACCACTGTCCGGGTTCGCGAGGTAGTGACAGATAAATCCAGGTGTGAGCGCGTGGGAAATAAGCGAGAGCTGCAGGTGAATGGTGCGCCTAGATGCTGGAATTGCGGGGAAAAAGGGCACCTGCAAAGAGACTGCAAGAAGGGGAGAAGACCGAGCTATTGTCCAGGGTGGTGGAGATCCAGACCGTGTCAGGAGCCTAGAATGGAGGCCCATCAAACTGCAAGGGCCAACTTCGTGGGGCGAACGTTGGCCACGAGTATCGACATCCCCAGCACCGTGCCAAGGCAACATCGTGGAGAAGCAGACAGATGCCTTCCTGGTCAAGTTGATGAAGAACAATGCACCCTAACAAACGACACTGGTGCAACCCGATCGACGATCCGACCAGACCTAGTGAGGCCCCAACTGCTCCACAAGGGCAGAGTTCATGGAATTGCTGACGCCCTATCTCGTCATCCATGTCCAGCTAACTGCAAACATTGCCAACGGATTGAGGAGAAGGAGCCGACCGTTGATCTGCGAGTGATAACGGCCGAATTCGACGAAGGTTGGTCATCGGAGGAGATTCGAAATGCCCAGTTAGCCGATGAAGATATCGGACCATTGCTCGTATGGAAGGAGACGACTGGGCGACCGGAGTGGAAGGACGTTTCGATGCATGGCGCAACCCTGAAAAGCTATTGGGCACAATGGAACTCCCTACAGGTGGAGGGTGGTGTACTCAAGCGGAAATGGGAAACGGCGGATGGCAGCTCCTATAGGATGCAAACTATACTACCCAAAAGCCGAATCCACGATGTGGTAAAGGAAATGCATGAAGGATCCTCGGGAGGCCATATTGGTGTTAACAAAACCTTAGCGAAATTGCGGGAAAGATTCTACTGGCTCCACGCTCGAGAAGACGTAGAGGACTGGTGTCGCAGATGCACAATTTGCGCTTCCGTCAAAGGCCCAAAGCGACGACTGAGAGGACAAATGCAAACCTATAACGTAGGCGTGCCATTCGAAAGGATTGCTGTTGACATCGCTGGACCCTTTCCTGAATCTGAATGGGGAAATCGATACACGTTGGTTGTAGCCGATTATTTCAGCAAGTGGCCCGAGGTCTACCCCATTCCCAACCAGGAAGCAACTACTGTAGCCGAATAGCTAGTGTTAAATTGGGTCAGCAGGTACGGCGTGCCTTGTGAACTACATTCGAATCAAGGCCGAAACTTCGAGTCACTAGTTTTTAGCGAAATGTGCGAGCAGCTGGGAATACGGAAAACGAGGACAACACTGCTGCATCCCCAATCCGATGGAATGGTCGAACGTTTCAACGGCACGCTCAATAAACACTTGGCCAAAATGGTTGACGAGAACCAAAGGGACTGGGACCGACATATCCCACTATTTTTAATGGCGTATAGAGCCGCTGAACATGCATCGACGGGCCAAGCCCCAGCCAAAGTCATTTTTGGAAAGACTATTCGTTTGCCAGCCGATATAAAGTTCGGAACAACCCCTGAGAAACCCCAAACGGTCTCGGAGTACGCAAGTGATCTAAGACAACGGTTGAACCAGATACATCGGACAGTGCGAAAACACCTCGAATCGGCTACTGACCGCATGAAGACCAGGTATGATCTAAAGGCTAATTCTACTGGCTTCCAGCAAGATGACTTGGTGTGGCTTTATAACCCTCAACGGCGGAAGGGTAGGTCTCCAAAGTTGCAACATAATTGGGAGGGACCATACCGAGTTACAAAGCGAATCAACGACGTCGTGTACCGAATACAGGAACATCGTAAGCCGAGAGCTAAAATGAAAATCGTGCATCTGGACCGTCTTGCCCCATATTACACCCAAGGAGAATTGACTACAAATAGCGACACATCTTTCGGGGCGAAAAGAACTGAGGTGGGGGCAGTGTTACATGTACAAATAATTCTGCGAGCTACTGTCGCAATTGTTTTCATCATCATTAAGAACGTCAACGAATGAATTTACTCGAACCCACGAGAATCCAACAAGCATGATCAACATCTGCAAGTGACGTCACTCCATTCATGAACTTGCTCGAACCTACCAGGTACCTCTCGGTAGAACATTCGCCAATGTGCGAGAAATGGGTGAATAGGTAGAGACCCTATATAAAGGCGAGCTGAATGAATGGGGAGAATCATTCATTCGACCGCGATAAGAACTGCGATTGTGTGTGTTCGAGTAGTAGAAAAGTGATTTTCGTAATAGTGAAGTAATTTAGAAGACTATTGCGATAGTGTGTTTCGTAATAGTGAAGTAATTTAGAAGACAATTGCGATAATAAATTTATGGACAAGTGTTAGATTTTTTTTAATAGTGACAATTAGAATTAGTGAAAGTGTTAACTGATTACTGTGCATTTTATTTAATAAACTCTTTTAACTTAAATTTAAAGACATTGCGTTTTCACTTTCCCGGAACATTAAAATTATAGGCCGCGAACCAATAACACGCGACAATATATAATTTCTTTATTAGAATGTATGCGGTACAGAGGCCTTATAATATAGTAGGTGTTCTGACAAAGTCATTTCACCATCGTTTGAACATTGCTTAAAACTATGCATATTATCGTATTTCTATGTGATTATTACAATTAGCTAGAGGAAAATTTAGGCAAAAACCTCTACTGAACTTATACTAGCTTAACATAACTTAACTATCTACTTATAACTAGCTAAAATCTATGAGGCTAGATTACGGCCAAAAGATAGGTGGTAGCAACTGCTGATTTTCAATTTGCCAGGGCATGAATTAGCGGATTGGGCGAGTCGTTTGCTTTCGCCATTAATTTGTCACGGCGCGATGCAGCGAGCTTACGAATTGGACTAACGCCAGCAAGGCTGTGTAGCTTTTCAGAAGAGAAGTAAAACGGTTTATTAAGTACAATTTTCAGGTAACTATTTTGGGTGATCTGAAGCTTTGTTACTAGATATTTAGCACATTGGATCCAGGTAGCTGAGCCGTATAGGATGATCGGTTGGATTGCCATTTTGACGATGAGGACTTTGTTTCTGGTGTTGAGACGTGCATGACGATTAAGAAGGGGGTAAAACGAAAGCACGGCCTTAAACGCTTTGGAGCTAATATGCTCAATATGTTTTCTGAAGGTTAGTTTTGTATCGACTATAAGTCCAAGATATTTAAGATCCTCGCTCCAAGGAATAGTTTACCCTAAAAAATTTATTGGTCGCTTGGGTAGGTGAGCAGGCTTACGCTTCCTGGTGAAGTATATTGACTTCGTTTTTGCAACATTTATTTTAATTTTCCATCTATGGTAGTATTGATAAGTAAGTTCTAACGCCGTTTCAAGGCTGGAAATAATGGAAGTTGGATCTGCGCCTATGCTGTATATGCAAATGTCGTCTGCGAAAGCTGCAACTTGGCAGTTTGGTAAAGAAGGGAAGTCAGACGTATAGATGTTATATAGAGATGGGCTTAGGCAGGAGCCTTGCGGAACACCGGCAGATATACTTTTTACTGGGGAAATGCTTTCCCCTACTTTGACCTGGAACTTCCTATCAGTTAAAAATGATTGTAAAAGGTTCAACAAGTATGGGGGTGTATTATATTTCTGAAGTTTGTAGACCAGAGCATCATGCCAGACTGTATCAAAGGCTTTTTCTATGTCCAGTGTCACCAAACCTACAGACAATTTATTGTACATCGCTGCTTTGACGTCTTTCGTAACACGGAGGAGCTGATGCTCAGTCGAATGTCTGTTTCTGAAGCTGAATTGGAAATCAGGTAAGATATTATTGTAAGCCATTACATTATTTAATCTTTTCAGGACTACTCTTTCAAAGAGCTTACCTAATCCTGGTAGTAAGCTAATGGGCTTGTAGTTGTCAGGAGAATGCGGATCTCTTCCAGGCTTCGGGATAGGTATGACTAGAGCTTGTTTCCAGATGGATGGAAAGAAGGAAAGCCTAAGGCATGCGTTGAATAGGTGGCATAAGAATACTATTCCTTTTTTGGGTAAATTTTTAAGTACTATATTCGTTAGGCCATCGATACCTGGTGCTTTACCGTTTTTAACTTTTTTAAGTAAACTTATTAACTCCCTGGTTTTTATTAATGCACCAGGAGGTAAAGATGTTTGTTAAGGTTGATATTCCAAAGCTCTGGCCACCATCATTTCTTCTAAATTGTTGCAGACCCTATTGGAGATATTATGGAACTGCTTAAATTTATCTGCAAGTATATCTGCTTTTCCTTGATTAGAGTAAATATGCTCTTCGTTGTTATTTGTAATCGAATACGGTGTGCCCTATTTTGTTGTTTCGTGTGCAATTCCAGTGCCAATGTCTAGCGTTCAGGTCCCCGCAAACAACGATGCAACATTAATGGGAAAAAAGTCGGGAAATTCAGCTTAGTCGACAACCACTCCACCTATGTCGTACAGTATGGCGATAAAGCAAAACCAACAGTCTTCAAATAGTTTATGCGATATCCTCTTTTCGCCTGAATCTCTTCTGACCATTTCTCAGGAACTAATTGCGAATTTAAGTAAATGTAGAACAAAACAAGAACAATTTAATGTCATTGTAGAGCTATCTATAAAATTTCTTTATGGATAAACAATTAAATGTATTAGTTTGGAATGCATTAAAAATAAGCAGACTGAAGGGTTCAATTTCGCTGTTCAAAATAATGTAGATATATTTGTCATAACGGAGACTTGGTTAAGGCCAAATGATAGTTTTAAGCATCCGTATTTTCATATTTACAGAAATGATCGCGTTGACAAAACTGGCGGTGGCGTAGCCATAGCTGTAAATAAAAAAAATTAAACATTTGGTATTGCCGAATAGTCCAACATCGGTGATTGAAAATATTGGCGTTATTATCGATGAACCAAATATGAATTTTACGGTGTCTACTTCCCTGGGACAAAACTAAGCAAGGAAAAGTCGAACTTTTCAGAAGAGATCTGAAATGAAGCTTTTAAATATTTGATAGGATCGTCTTATAACTAACTTATAATCCATCGCCCAACAGTCCAAACCCGAACCTTGGTGTTGAGATTTATTGTTTGGGTATCTCATTCCATGAGTGTAACGGGATTCGGGATATGGTCAATATTACACTCAACAATGTGATTATTGCATAATTTTTCAATTAGTACCCATCACAGCTGGGTTGGCTGATAGTCCAACAGTAGCATCAGAAACTCAAACTTGATGCCGCGACCGAAGTTTGAACTTGAGAGCTGCTGCGGGAGTGGAGTGTACCCTAACCCACAGCTCCACACGGACTACTTATAACGAATTATTATTATTAATTGAAAGTGGTCAGTTGCAAATAATAATGAATTTGAACCAAATTATTCAACCTTTTTCTTCAATGCGAGGCAATTATAATACGAGCGTATTATAGTGGTTTACATGTTCGCTCCATAAAAAACGACTTCAGGAAGAAACGCGACATTTTTAGTTGTTTAAACTATTCACACCGGAACAATTTCCACCTGGTTAATCACTCATTAATTTATTGCTATCTCTTATCAAAAGCACTTAGCAAAACGCACACGCATTCCGGAACAGTAGCTCAGGTTTCTTGATTAGCATTAACCACATTTATTGACTGAACAAGTAAAAACGGAAATTTCAGTGTCATAGTACCAATGAAAGACATGCATCTCACATCCATGTCATGAATGATCTATGTCTCAATCTCACAAGGAGAAAATGTTCCCAATGCGAGTACACACAATCAACAAGTAAACAATCAACGCACGCTAAATTAAAGTATCAACAGCTCAACTCGTACGGCATAAATAAGTAATCAATAGAATATTCCAAAGTTAACCACTTTCTTGGCGCTTGGGGAAAAACAAATCAGACCTTGTTTGGTTGTTGTTCGCAACAATCGAAATGGTAGTAAAGATTTGAAAGAAGAAAAAGAAAATCTGATTGATAAGTGATGTGAAATAAATCAATATGTTTTTCAATTTCAAGAAGAAATTGCTAATTCTGTGGAATTAAATTGGTGGCAATGATCATATAGTGTAAACGGGATATTAACCTATAATTGACATACGATTATTACACGCTTTTGTAATTTAGATAGAACAATGAGTGATGGATGTGAGGAAATGAGTAAATGTAGGTTATTCGATTTATTAGTAAACAATGATGATAATGTATTGACTGGGTGTGTTCTGCAAGCAGTGTTTAAGCTTGCAAAACACACACACATAATATATTTTTCATTCAAGAGAACAAATTTGTATTTTTCCGTAATCCTTGCCGAGTACATTTCAAGAGCATTCCATTTAATTTTTACAGAATGATCAGTTTAATCTAATCGAAAGTTTTGAATTGATAAACTAAGCGTCTCTTACTTTATTGACTCAAGACCTACTTTTTACGAGGTTGCAGTAATGCGTCAACGAATTGTACCTAGTTTCGGTCGGCTCGCAAAAGTGCGAAAGAATTTTTTTTCGGACAACGCTGCAGGGAGTCAGTCAGTCAAGACCTGAAGCATAATTGGAAGGATTTCCACATTATGGCTGGTGAGGGTAGTTCAGAACGGGTTCCACATAAATCCTATGTTCGATACCTCTACTACTTTAAAGAACATGTCAAAATCATGCTCAGTAACGCACAAAAAGCAGTCATGACCCTTTGACGACTCCTTCATTCCAGATACATTGATCAAAAGGTCAAAATTATCTGTTACAAGACCCTGGTTTGACCAGTTTTGACATTTCGATGTCAGATCTGGTACAACCAAAGTGCTAGTACTATGGAAAGATTAAGAGTTTTCGAAAGTAATGGCTTCGTGCATGTATTGGTTCGTAAAGAAAACTTGAGACGGATTGGAAGCTCTTTATACCGGATAGAAGAATTTATCAAACTTTAGCAGTTTGATAAATTTGTTATCTTCATATTGAAATTTCTTCGGAATCATATCGCAAGATATGTAACTGTCAGTGAAAAGCCGTGGATTTTACAGCCGTTTCACCCTACAGATGGGTAGATTGAGACTTGCCTCACTACTGGCTTCGTTCCTCCAGAAGCATTCGTGCATTTGGACATGAATCGATATGTTTTTGATTCTGACGGTGTTTCAATCATATATCACATATATAGACGGGTCACCGATAAGAAGATAAAATATTCTCCGAATTTGAGTTCACGAGACCAACAATTCCACTGCAGATATTTGCTGGATTGGTTGAGGCTGAACGAGCTGAGACGGAGCAACTTAGGTATTTTTGGCTGAATGACATCATCATCAGTGCGACTAGTTCATATTTTACATTTTCCTTATTGGCAACAATCAATTAACGACTTTTCATTATTATACGTCGAGTAATGCAAATAACCGGCTGTGCGAATTCCCTATGTCGGTATTCGTTCTAGCCGCTTCCAGTTCACTTCCTCTAATGCCCTTAGTTTTCCCATGCAATGTCGTTCGTCGTTCGTCGATCATGTGTTTTGCTACAGATGATTTCACGCTGTCCCGTGTCAGTCTTTTGGCCACTTTCGCTCCTTGAAAATGTTCATTATCTTGATATCTAGAAAAGGCAGTTTAAGGTTTTCTTCTTTTTTCATTGTGAATTTTTTACTCGGGTGGATTTTGTTGATTTCCTTCAACAGTTATTCTGCTTCGTTTGATTTTACAATCGTTAAAACGTCATCCGCGTACTTCATCCAAAGTTTTGCGAGGATACTCCATAAATAGCGCAGAAAAGGAATGTTATTTCATTTGCCTAAATTATTTTCATTTTACATTGTTTTAAAATTTATAACGATTAGTATTTGATAAACCTCTTTTCACTTTGACTTGACCCTTATCGGCTTCGGCGGTGGATTAGGCCACACTCCGCTTGCGCAGCAGCTCCCAATTTCAAACCTCGGTGGCGGCATCGAGTTTGAGCTTCTGTATTCGAGAGCATAAATACGTGATAGGTGACCAAGTTAATCCTAAACTCACAAACCTATTTATACCTCGCATAAAATGCCTTCCCAGAATTCATAAGGAAGGGAACGGGTTGCGGGAAATAATAACAGCAACGAATACTCTAAAGACACAAAAAGCAAAGTGGATTGCGGAAAAGTGCAAAAAACTTCCATACAAAACTAGCAAGCGCGGTATAAATACCGGGAATGACGTGCTTCATAAATTAAAACAGGTGGTTATACCCGAAGTCAACATCATGCTATCATTTGTTGTAAAATTCCCTTTTTCGAGCATTTCAGTAAAGTAGGCACTGTTACACTCCAAAGGCTGGTTGCTCAAACATGATGTTTCCTTGGACTGGAAAAAGATAGTAAAACCATATACAAAACTTGGAGGGTGAGATTTATTTCACTTTCAGAGGCGAATACTACAAAACAATTTCGGGAGTAGCAATGAGCAACCCTCTTTCAACTCTGCTGAGGGACATTTTTATCGGCTATATTGAATACCTCATGGAGGAAAAGGATATCCTCCCAAAAATTTGGATGAGATGCGTGCATGGTGTTTTTAGAATTCTAAAATCAAACGAACCAGAAACACTGTTGCACGAAATCAATTAAATTCACCCAAGTATAAAATTCACAACCCCGCCGTAGGCGGTCCCAAACCCGTTTGAGAAAGGAAGAGGGTAGTAAATGCTCTCGGGGTCGCACATTGGGTTTAATGGCTCCCCAATGATGGAACACTAAACGCCGAGAGATAACAGAATCGAAGTAATAACCATCCTACTGGAATGGAGGTTGAGCGACGGGCTAACGCCCCGTCCCTGAAAACCCATATACCGTTCGTAAGCCGGCAGAAGAGTCTTGAAATGAATTGGATTTATGGAAACGCCTCGCAAACGAAAAAAGGACTATGGCATTGGATCCTAGAATATGAGATCAGTCAATATAAATTAAAAATACTGGCAATCCAGGAAACGAGCTGGACAGGAAATGGTGTTCGAGACATGAGATCGCATACAATATTCAAAAGTGGAAGCCTAATGAAAAACGATAATTCGGAGTGTCCTTCATTGTGGAAAGGGAGTTCAAATCAGACGTTAGAGATTTTAAGGCAGTTAATGAACTGTTGTGTGCGATCCGTATAAAAGCGAAATGCTTCAAAATGTGGCTGATTAACGTTCACGCCCCGACTAAAGAGAAGGACGAAGGGAACGTTCTACAATCACCTGGAAAGACACTTCGACTCATTACTTACAAACGAGACAAAAATAATTCTGGGTGATTTCAATGCTAACGATGGCAATGAGCTATCTCATCGGGGAATCACTAGAGGATATAGCCTCCACGATGAAACGAATGACAACAGCCAGCACCTGATTCACTTTGCATGCAGCAGAAATCTAGTCATACGTTCGACTTGCTTCCCTCATCGACGCATACATAAAATAACTGGGGTATCCTCGGATGGCAACACACGAAACCAGACCAACCCTGTTCTGATCCAACAACGTTGGGCCTCGAGCATACTAGCCAATTGTATCTACTAACCTAGCAATGTCGTATGTCAAAGGTGTATTCGGTGAAGAATAGCCCGCTACGAAAATTCAACATCGAAACGCTCCAAACGGTGCCCATGGCGAATAATTTCACGGAGTGCCTCGAAAAACAGCTCGCTCCCATTGTATCAGACACATCGCTGAAAACGGGTAACGAGCTCAGGATGGAAGTGAAAGCGGTTATTAAGACCACGGCAGAAGAGACAATTGGACATCAAGCCCGGTGCAAGAGAAATGATTGGTTCGATGATGAGTGCCAGAATGCGTTGAACAAAAAGAATCAGGCGTACAAAAAATATTACAGAAGAGTATCGGGTAAGAAAATTAGAATTAAGAAAGGAAAATACTATGACGATCAATTGAGAAGCATCGATGTAAATCTAGCGAGCAACAATACAAGACAAGCATACAAAGTAGTGAAAAGCTTGAAACGAGGTTATCAGCCCAAGACCACGCTCTGTTGTGATAACATCAGTATACTTCAAGAACCTTCTTATCCTCACCACAGTTTCAGCACATCGGAGCCTATATATGTCTGTCGAGAGCTTTCATTGGCCGCAGATGAAGATTGCTCCACCATCAAAACCAAAAAGACAAATAAAGCGCCGGGCATCGATCAGATTCCAGTGGAGTTCATCACATATGGTGGCAGCAATATTCAGAAAGCTACTCACAAATGATCCAGCACATTTGCCAACAAGAACGTGTGTCAAAAGAGTGGAACCAATCGATTATATTCCCTATCCACAAAAAAGTGGCAAGCTACAGTGCGATAACTAAAGAGGCATATCACTACTATGTACGGCGTACTAAATATTTTAAAAATCTTAGAAAATAAAATCAGATCATACGCCAACAGTATGATTGAGGAGTTTCAAGGTGGCTTTACAGCAGGTAGATTAGCAATAGACCAATTATTAACTGTCCAGCAGATACTTCAGAAATGCTGGGAGTTCAACATATGCGTACACAAAATTTTCGTTGACTTTAGGCAAGCATACGATAGTATTGATGATAACGTACTGTACCAAATAATGCTTCGCTTTGACATCCCCGCCAAACGAGTCCGTATCACCAAAATGACAATAATGTCGAAGACCTCCCAAGTCTGCAACTCATCGATGCCTTTGACACAAATATCGGACTAAAACAGGGGGATGGGCTGGCCCCATTGCTACTCCATTTGGCTCTGGAGTACGTCATAAGGAAGCTACCTGTCGATACACGCGGTACATTACCATAAAAGTCGAGCCAAGTGGTTGCCTATGCGGACGACATCAACATTTTGTCACGGTCATTAACTACCGCCAAAGAACTCTTCCTGAAACTCGACAGCGAAGCAAAACTAGTAGCGCTATAAATCAATGAGAATAAAACAAAGATCATGACGCAGGCAAAGAAAACTACCTCAAACACACAAAATATCACACTTGTCGAATACAGTATCGAAAATGTGGGCAAATTGGCGTATTTAAGCGCCAAAACAACGAGAACCAGTAATGAAAGAGACGACATACGGTGAAGAATACAGCTCGCAAATATAATATTCTTATCCGCTTTGACGATCTTGAAGATCAGCTGTATACACAGTAAAACAAAGCTGCAAGTATACAAATCTGTGATAAGACATGTGCTACACTATGGGTGTGAAACATTGACCCTAACCCAAGCATCCGCCAATATATTGAAGACCTTCCAAAACCGGGTCCTGAGGCAAATAATCGAGTTGAAGTTAGACGGAGACTAATGATGGATTCGAAACAACAAGTTGTATGAAATTTTAGCCAACTCGGTCTCAACGATTGTAAGACTGCGGAAGCTGCAATGGGCTGGCCACGTGAAACGTATGGATAAACAACGGATGTTCAAAAAGGTATTCGTTGGGAGACCTGTAGGCCGGAGACCAGTGGGGAAACCGAGGAAACGCTGGTTTGACTCGGTCGACGACGACAGCTCATCGCTGCTCAGATCTCAAAATTGGAGTACGCGGTCATTGGACCGAGACAGTCGGAAGCGCCATTTGCAGGATGCAAAGGCCCGAGCGGAGCTGTGGTGCTACGAAGAAGAAGAAGAAATAATTTCGAAAGTAGACGGTTTACATGAGAGGTTCTGTTTAATGCTGAAGTGTTATGTGGTTATTCAGTTCGATGAGCATCGTAGCATGAACAAATCGCGTTTAATTCTCGTGACCGCCGGTTTTACTTTGCCAATCTTGAAGACCTGCTGCATACACAGGAAAACAAAGCTTCAAGTATACAAATCTGTGATATGACATGTGCTATGCTATGGGTGTGAAACATGGACCCTAAGCCAAGCATCCGCAAACATATTAAACACCTTTGAACGACGGGTCCTAAGGCGGTTAATCGAGGCGAAGCTAGACGGGGACCAATGGCGAATTCGATAAAACCATGGGCTGTATGAAATTTTTGATGAGTCAGGGGTCTCTCTGAGGACGTGGCCAATGGACTGAGACGATTGGAGGCGCTTCTTGCAGGAAGGAGGGACCCGAGAGAGGCTATGGCGCTACGAAGAAGAAGAGGAAATTTCGTTTTAATAGTTCGATATTGAAAGCACATAATTTTTGTTAGCTGTACAATAAGTATTTAGTGATGAGTTAAATTTGATTTGCAAAATCCCGTTAGTGATAATATATTTTTTATAAATCGTTTGGTAAATAAGTCAATATCCTGATGTTGCCTTAAAAGGGCGAAATGCGTAACCATCATGTGTAATTCAACATCAAACGCATGAAATAATAAACTGATCATTAAATTAACAAGCGTTTAATTCTATTATATTTGAATGTTTATTTTTGATATTTTGGTCGATATTGAGTAAGACTTTTTCAGATTTTCGGTGTATCTAGAAGATTGAATGATATAATCATAGGAAGTGGTATAAAACTGGTTCCAGTAGACAATTCTGAAAAAATTTAAACAGACTTCTTAGTAATATTCGAACACAAAGCAATGGTTCGAATCATGTTGATGACAACGAGATTTGTTTCGAGTGATTCTTTGGACGGACTATAAGCCCGTTATGATAGGATGCATACTAGTTTAAAATCAGAACGTGGCGCCGCTGGGTGAACAGAGATAGGGCCAAAGCGTGGTACTGACCATATCGCCTTCTCGAGTACCGATATATTCGATCAACATAATGAGATACTCCAACTCTCTAAGCGAAGGCCCGAAAGGGGCTGTACTACTAAAAGGCATCATTTTGCTACGCCTTGAGGCACCATTTTAGGAATCCGGAGTATAGACATCTGATTATTAATTATTATCAGAATTCCATTCAGCATGATTTGCATCGATGTTGGGTGAAAATCCCCGATTTATTTTTTATCTTTTTTTCAATTTCTATTGTAAAGGAATTGTGAAGGCTACTTTAAAAATCAAATCAAATGAAAATCATATACTATGAAAATAAGAAGAATCAAATTATAATTCAGAATTTCAATGGAATTCACTACAATTCAATCAAAAATAAGAATAAATGACAGTGTTTTACCTTTTTAGATAAAATAAAATAGCAGTTGTTCCGAAAAAGTGAAATCCTTTGCCTGTAAAAGAAAGAAAAAAGAAGTTAATAATATCTATGTATATGTTGCCAAATGTTGGCATTTAAACATTATATTAATAGCAAAGATTTGAGAATTTTGACTTCTATAACTACCAAAGTTTTGAAAATTTTGACTTCAAAGATATTTGTTGTTATTGTTTTCATAAAGAACTACCTCTATGATTTGTTCCAATTTTTCGGACGAAATGTGTCCATTTCCCCTCCCCCTGCTCCCTTGAATACAAAAACTGATGTTTTAGAAAGTTTTCATCAAGACCTTTTACCTTCCCATAAGGGGAGACCCCTTTAGAACCTCCGAAACATTTTTTTGATACACAAACTTTCAAAAGGCAGTCACTTCTGATATGTATACCTACCAAGTTTCGTATTCACAGCTGCTTTAGTTTCTTGGAAAACTGTTGTGCCACACAGATCGACGGCGATTCTAGTTCTAGCATACGTTGCGTAGAGGCATTTTTTTTAAAGCTAAAAAGGAAAATTGAACAAGAAAATTTTTGACATGGAAAGCGTATTACAGTATCAAATGGTGAACTAGAAAAAGTTACAAGAGAAAACAAAGAAATGAAACTCTGAATTATCAAAAGTTAATAAAATCAAAACGATCAGGTCACAAAATATGAGCGAAAAACAAGAAGCCATGAAACATAAAACGAGCGAAAATAAAGTAGCCATGCTTTCTTACCGTAATTGTCCATTCTCCGTGACAAATTGAAGGATGAGATGTGCCGGTACTGCCAGAAGTGAAATCGAATGACAGGGGGCCTGCGATTTAAAAATCTGGCGGTGACTGATCAGTGGAATGTCGTGAAATCGCTCGCGCTTTACTATACATGTAATTGTCTTGGTGCCGGAAATAGTGTAGAGAATTGTTATTCGCGCGGGTGTTTGGTCTGTGGACAAAAACAGAGTTCATTTCTGTGTAGCAGTGGCAACAAAAATCTAGTGGTACGTAATGACAACGCGATGGCATCCGTTTCTGCGGAAAAGTGGCCGGATTGACAGTCACAGCCCCACAAAACTTCGGTCGGCAATGACTGACCAACCCGCTGCAGTCGTTCGTGGTTCAAAATGGCGCCATTATCCTGCTCGCGACTGCATATGTGTTGTTATTGGACATTTACGGATTGCCTCGACTTTGCTGCGCATTATGTGAACCCGGGTCTCAAGTAAGCCTTTTGACAGAACAGTTTGCTACATATTTGAACCTCCGCAAATCGCGCCGTAAAATCACCATCGACGGCAAACGCTCCACCACAGCCGTTAGTACTTGTGGTCAAACAGATGTCATCATGCGATCGACATTTGACAACCCATTTGAATTGCAATTTGAAGTATTTATTTTGCGCACTATCGCGTCGATCTCCGCGGTGACCACGGTAGATGTCACCAAATGGAGCTATTTGCACAATTTAGAGCTGGCTGAACCGACATTTGACGTCCCTCGTGGCATTGATTTATTCATTGGTGCAGACATTTGGGGTATGATTCTTGAGGAAGGGATCAGCAGAGCTGGCAAGAACGAATCTTGCGCAGTACGCGCTCACCTTGGTTGGGTTGTGTTCGGGCCAACGTCAGCCAACACAACAGGCCCAATGAAGCAGCACACATTTCATGCTTGCAAATGTGTCAACAACGACGAGCCAGACAGTTTACTTCGCGAATTTTCGGAAGTCGAAGAACTACCCTCGAAAACTGACAATTACCATACCATTTGCGAACCGACATATTTGGACACCGAAGGTCGATACAGGGTGCAGACTGCATTCCGCCCCGACTCGCCAGAGCTGGGAAACTCTCATCGAATAGCTGACGACAGTTTCATTAGCTTGAGCGCAAACTGTCAAACAACTTCAAATTATGGGACAAATACTGTGCATTCATGCGGGAGTATATCTCGTCGGAACATATGGAGCTTGCTCCTGATGAGGGTGATCACACTCCATGTTACTATATTCCGCATCACGCCGTTACGATTAAATTCCGTGTGGTTTTTAATGCCTCCGCCAAAATGGACAATGGAGTATCACTAATGATACGCAGCTAGTTGGATTGAGGTGGCAAGATACGCTCCTGTAGATACTACTCCGTTTCCGACGATACAGCATCGCTCTCACCACAGATGTCGAAAAGATGTTTCGTCAGATCGAGATCGATCCAAGCCACCGACGCTAGCAACGGGTGCTTTGGCGAGAATCTCCAACAGATACGTTGTTGACATATCAGTTAACGGCGGTGACTTATGGTATGGCTAGCAGTCTATACAATGCTATACGACAATGTGCTATAAGCAATTCGGAGGTTGTCCCTGACGCATGCCAGGCAGCCGCTGCTCTAGACAGTGTATTGAGTAACTTCTATGCAGACGATTTTTCGGACAATGCTGAGACGCCAGATGATGCAAGAACGTAAGCACACGATATTGACAGGATACTCAGCCATGACAATTTCAGACTGCGTAAATGGAATTATAATGACCTGGAGACTCTTGAAGCAATTACTGGGACAATGACATCTTCAGAAAGCATCGATCTTAGCGATTCCAATACCACAAAAGTGCTCAGCTTATATTGGAACCCAATACAGCACGAGTTGTTTTACAAGATCGATATCGAGGATACGGGCACGTTACCGACTAAACGAATCATACTGAGCGACGTAGCGAAACTCTACGATAATTTTTATTCATTTATTTATTGCATCTTGAATTTGTGTTTACAAAATTTTACAGTATATTAGTTTTTGCGTTTAAGCTCCTTTTAAGCGTAAGCTTGCGTAAGGGGCATGTATTTAGTAACTTATTGGCAAAGTATTATTACATTTTTTTTTTATTTTTATAGTTGTCTAAAGGTATTCATTTAAAATAATTGATAAATTCAATAAAAGTGATATACTTATTAATATTATTCAGTAAAACGAAAAGAGTATTTCCAATTCTTCCACACTTAAAGAAAGAAGCCATATTTTTAACTTTATTTTGAATTCAGTAATGGTGAGTGATTCTTTGATGTAATTTGGTATTTCATTATAAGCTCTAGGACCAATATATGTTATGTATCTTTGCGATTGAGTTTTCCAACAAAATGGAATAGGAATATTTGAGTGGATAAAACGAGTACTTCTTATCGGTGTTACCGGCGATATTTTAATATTCTTAAATGCTCTGATTATCACTTTATTTAAATATATATATTTCAGTTCAAGGACTTGAACAAGATGGTAAAGGTTAATTGTAGGGTATTGTCAAGGTAGACTGTAAATGAGTTTAAGTATAAATTTTTGTGTTACTCGTAAGCAGTTCAGGTGAATGTCGTAGGTGCCTCCCGAAGCTGAAATGCAATATTGCAGTGCCTACCACTAATGCATGATACAATATTTTCAACTGCTGAAGGGTTAAGATACGTTTCAGGTGACTGAATAAGCATATAAATTTTCTAATTTTAGTGTTAAGATATTTCATATGGGGACTCCATTTCATTTGACTGTCCACTACGATTCCTAAATATTTTACTGTGTATCATGGATGATATTTTTCTCTTGATAGTATGTTGAGTGAATACATATTTCGGAAAATTCTGGTTTGCCTATTGGAGATAGATAAAAAGGAATTGCCTTAGTTTTCAAACAATTTAGTTTTAATAAGTTTGTGTTTAGTCAACTTTTTATCTTTCTCATAGCAGTATGGATAGCTTCGAGAGTTTCTTCTCACGAGTCAAAAGCGATCAGCAATACAGTGTCGTCTGCAAAGGCTACTATTTTCCCCTTTGGTATGTTCATGTCACATAGTGCATTGACGTAAATCAAATAAAGAATTGGTGACAGTACCGTTCCCTGTGGTAGTCCATAATGAAGATTAAAAGTTAAGGTGCTGAAAGTATCTTGTAGTTTTACTTGTTGAGTTCTACCATGTAAATAGCTTATGAGTAAATTCAGTGGAGTTTGTCTGATTCCTATGTTTTCCATTTTTTTAATTAGCTTTTCGTGAGAAATAGTATCGAATGCTTTTGTTAGGTCCATTAATATTGCCAAAGGTTTTTTATCATGGTCTAAATTTGAATATTTAAATCCGTGGCTTCTAGCACTGCATCTTCCGTATTTGTTCCTGATCGGAATCCAAATTGCTGTTTTGACAGGAGCTTGTTTTCTGTGAGATATTTGATTAATCGTTGTTTTATACAGCGTTCGAATATTTTGCTTCCTATTGGACGATAATTTGCTGCGTCATTTGACACTATTGCTCTTTTAAAAACGGAGGGGAAACAACCTTCTCGGAGACATTTATTGAAGAGTAATGATAATGGTAAAGCAATTTTGTCCTTGACGTATTTTAGAGTAGTTGCTGAGATATTGTCGTAGCCTGCAGCGGTGTTGTTTTTTATGTTATTGATTAAAAGCAATACTTCCTCATTTGTAATTTTGGTTAGGTGGAAATTTGAGCTAGTATTTATAGTACTATCTAGTTCCGCGTGGATTGAGTCTTCCTGAATAGTTTCAGCTATTAGTTCACCAGTATTTGGGAAGATTTTATTCAGATGGTTTCCTATCATTTTATTTTTAATGTCATGAGAAGATGGTTTTGACGTGAGCTGACTTTCGTGTAGTATGGTAAGGGGAATTTTGTAATTCTGTTTAGCTTTATTAACAGATTTTTTCACTATTTCCCATAGCTTTTAATTATTTTTACACGATTTGATTTGTTTCTGAATGTAATTTCTCTTGGCAAATTGGATAATTTTGGTCAATTTATTTCTGTAGCTTTTGTATGCGTTTTTTAGAGACGTGTTAAAAGGCTGAGCATTCAGTTGTCTTTTGAGTTTGTCCCTGTATCGAATTGAATATATGATTTCGTAGGTAATCCATGGTTTTATTGAATTGAATTTTTTTGTATCGGTGAGGTTTGAGTTGAATTAACTATATTTTTTAATGTGTTGATAAATTTGTTTGCAGAAACTTCAGAGTTATCTGCTGTAATAATAATATCTTCCCATTTTACTTGATTGGTCAGCTCAACAAGAGTTTCGTAGTTAATTGGTTTCATAAATCGAATGTTGGATTTTACATCAGAATTTACATTCTCTTTTACAGATAAGCCTATTGTGTAGTGATCCGTAATTGAATTTTTCAGTGTGAATGGTGTGACATTTCCTGTGAAAGTTGGGTTTTGATTTTGCCTTAGAAAGATGTGGTCAAGGCATGACTTCGGTCTACCTTCTACTCTTGTGGGTTTGTTTGTCTGTGATATAACCATGGTTACAAAGTATATTTTCGTATTCATTTATATTAGGTGAAGTTTCAAGAATATTCAAGTTTATATCTCCTACGATTATGCCTAATAACCCATTTCTCTCCTTTGGGACGAAGCGTTCAACTTCTGTTGAAGGATAATACAAGTCTCTTAACACCGGTAATCGTGCGAGCAAAACATCTTATTCAATCCCTTTGGAAAGCGAGATACGATTGGGACAGGCCATTGCCTCCTGACTTGCGGAATGAAGGGCAGACGTTTCGCAATGAAATCAAGCAACTTGGTGACATTCGTATACCACGGTGATTCGGTATGCAGAAATTCACAACGACCAATCTGCACGGCTTCGGCGATGCTAGTAAGAGGGTATACGCTGCTGTCATTTACGTACGCAGTGTCGACAACGAGGGCCCACTCGGACAGCTCTTGTCATTGCAAGTACAAAGGTCGCTCCCATCTGGAAGGACGATTAGGAGGAAAAGGACGGGATGGTCATTATCGCTAGATTGGAGTTGTCTGCCGCGCATCTCCTAGTTACTACTTTGATCACCGTCTGTGAAGCGCTACAACTGTCTGAGGTTGACTATACGTTACACAGCGATGCGAGCATTGTCCTGTGCTGGCTTAGGAAGCCATGAAACAGCTTGTTTCTAACCGAGTTGCGTACATCCAACAGCAAACAGATATTAGTCACTGTCACTATATATATATTCCAAGGTCAACCCAGCCGATTGTGCCAGTCGCGGACATATACCGGCTGGACTGCAGTCTTATCCGCTTTGGTGGAACGGACTCCTGAGCATTCGAAACTTGAACGAATCTGTTTGGATGTCACCGGCATTGACAACAGCGGAGGAGGACACCCTTCGTACCGAGCTTCGACCATTGAATGTGTTTATGAGAGTGAGATCAGCATCCAAACTGACGACGAAGGACCCTGGTGTTTGTATTATCCTTCTTACGGAGAGATTCAGTACGGTTCAATGACTTTAGCACACCACACCTTTCGTCATGAGGTTTCAACGGAGCGGTCGGAAAATTGGAAGAAGGCCTTTTTCGATACTGACGAGATTGAAGCAGCTTTACTCTTCCACATACGGGGAGCCCAAGGTAATGCTTTCCCTACAGATATTAATTCTCTCCGCTCTCATTC
This sequence comes from Odontomyia ornata, assembly GCA_963969285.1. Taxonomy (NCBI): domain Eukaryota; kingdom Metazoa; phylum Arthropoda; class Insecta; order Diptera; family Stratiomyidae; genus Odontomyia; species Odontomyia ornata. The sequence continues at coordinate 53,741,113 of OZ017742.1, read as the reverse complement.
TACAGTGGGAGCAACAAGCACTTTGGTTTCGCTGAACCCGTCTTTGGGGAATGACGGTGTACTACGCCTTGGAGGATGCCCATCCCAGACGAACTACGGAGTCCCATCATTCTATCCCGAACATGTGCATTGACCAAATCGATAGCTAGATATGCACACAAGGCCACATTGCATGGTGGGATCCAAGCCATGATGCAGTTCACTTGAGGTCGGTACTGGATTGTACATGCACGTGCGGTTGTCAAATCGCACATTTATCGATGCGTTACCTGTCGACTACATCGTCGCAGCATGCTACAGCAACAAATGGCCGCGATACTACGACCACGGGTAATGATTGCGCCTCCGTTTACCAACACGGGGGTCGATCACTGTGGCCATTCGCTTAGGAGGAAAACGAGCGAAGACAACTGTCAAAACGTATGCTGCTATTTATGTATGTATGTGTACCCGGGCAGTACACATCGAGTTAGCGTAAGACCTCTCTACACAGGCCTTCCTGGACGTATTGGACTGATGCGTCAGTAGGTGAGGCTACTGTGCGAATTTATATAGCGACAACGGCACCCAGTTCATTGGTGCTGACCGAAGTATGGGAGAAGATCTACGTCAATGGAACAGCCATTGTGTGAGGCAGCACATCTCCAATTCTGCATCCTTAGGCGTTTTAACCCACCCTCTGTGCCCCACCATGGTGCACTGTGAGAAGCAGCGGTCCGGTCTATGAAGAAGCATCTCCTGCGCATTATGGGTAAACAGAATATGCAATTTCACACCCTCACTGCCCTGCTTGTACGTATTGCGGCCTGACAGAATTCGCGGCCAGTCATCGTACTACACAATCATCTAGAAGAAAACCACTTGGTGCTGAGATCAGGTGATATCCTGGTTGGGTACCCACTGATGGCCCGACCAGAGCGTCCACTTCCCGAAATTCCCGAGAATCGCCTCAAGTACTGGCAACTCCTCCAAAAGACCTTTCAACAATTTTGGCAACGATGGCAAGACAGGTAGTCGTCTCTACAGACGAGGAATGAATGGGCACATCCGGAACCCAACTTCGGGACAAACGACGTCGTGGTCATCAAAAACGAGTAGCTACCTCCTACCCGCTGACATATTGGACGCGTCATCGGTGTCGATCCGGGCAATGGCGGCCTGGTGCGAGTTGCAACCATCGAATACGATAGCGATCAGCAAACAGTGGAGGGTCATCTCAACAAACACCAGTGTGAACGGCCGGTTCAAAAACTTTGCAGGCTATTTGAGGCGGACGAGGACATCATCCTGAACCGTGGCAGTTCAGCTGTGCAGGATGTACGAGATTCGAACGATGAACGATCCATGGATATTGTGTAACCGCATCCCATGGCAACACATCGTATCAACGCCCCCTGCCTATATCCATCTATAATAAGGAGCCAACTTCACTGGGGGACACGAAGCCGATTCGCCTCAGTGTATGTGATGAGAGACGTTGCCGAACTAGAACGTTTGCGTCTCACAACAAGAGACTGGTGGATTTGAAGTTGTCACCGACACAACGTGCGTGAGCGGACCTCCGGTTTCTCGCTGAAATTATTATTGTTGTAACCGTCTCAGTTTGAAAATAAAGTTGTGAATTGTTGTACAAAACTCGTAAAATATTTGATATGAAACCAATCAAGTAAAACATTCTCCATGATGTGTCCTTTGCAGTCAGATCCAAGAATGTCTAAGTAAATCAACCAAACCAATATAGTAAAATGAATAACTTTCTAAAACAATGCAATACCTGCCCTACATATAAATATCGATTGTTCAACATAATGCCAATTTTTTCGATCAAAACCTATAAGTAGACCTGAATTTGCCAATCATCGTCTGAAAAGTTTGCTAAAAATAGAATAACCAAACCTCTTAGGTAATACAATGCCATTTAATTTCACTCACGCATTTTTTTCTTTTCTTGTAATGAATTTTTATTTAGTTTTCCTCTCGAAATATAAACACACCAACCAACATTATATATTTAAAAGTACTCAGACGTACTTGAAGTTCAATCACCCCGAAGAGAAATCGTGCTCTGAAGTGCAGCATGAAATGCGCGAATTTAAATCTATGAATATGTAGACACAAATGTAATAGGTAAACTTTTGGCTACAAGCCATTATTACAAATAAAATTTAAGCTATGCAGAAGCAAATGAAAAAATACGTTAAATTTTTTGGCGCAAAAATTACATTTAAAGATACACTAAGACTACTTATTTATTCGCATTAACATAATGCTAGGGAAACTTATCGAGTCGTTTGAATATATACTCGTAGTATGTAGAATCTCCGACAAAAATAGGACGGGATCAAGTTTATTTGGGTATTCCTCTTCTTGTTGAGTAATAATACGAGTACATATATTTGGTTAGATATACATATTTTGAACAGACAGTGACGAATTTTCGTTGATTTTACTGCTAATGAGCAGTCGCCACCGTGCAAGAAAATGAAAATAAAATGACCTATATTGTTTGTAAACAATCGATATGCATCCGGTAGGTTGATGTAGTTGAGGTAATTTTAAATTATCTTTAATGCATGAAGCTTTGAATTAGATTAAGTTTATTTTTAACATTATTTGTATTTTAAATTTTTAATTTTCATGCTTGTTTTTTTTACTAAGAGGTAAACAAAAATACTTTTAATTTTAGCTAAAATTAGAAAATTACTTTTAATTTTTTATCCAAAAGTTATTTATCTCTTTGTATACGATAAACGTGAAAGTGGGACGCTAAACAGTACTGTCTGGCTCGCTAATTAGAACACAAATTTCCTGTTATATCAAAATACAGTTTTATTACACAAATAAACTATTCTTCAATTTCTTAGGTCCTAACAGAACAATACTGCGTAGCCCTCAATTTTCAGTAGCTTCAGTACTCATGTCTTCACCTAATTAAGATCTTTATCGATCCATTGACTGTTACTTTCATTCCATCGGATAACATCAATTAGACGATCAATTAGTCGATGTCAATATCATTTCGAACATACGAGTAAAGATAGTCTCAACTAAATATCAACTTCTTCCCATGTGAGCAACAAAACCCATTCACTATTGCACTCGACATGTGACCTCGACGACTATCAGGGTCGCAGGCAAAGTACTCGTACTACCATTGCATACTTCCATTTCCGAGGCCCTGCACGACAGACCCTTGAAAATGTAAAACTGCACTTTCCCATATGGAAATGCATTTTATTTTTCCCACAGAAAAAAAAACATTGCTGCTATTTACACTCAATGTGCATGTTATAGCATTGTCTGTGCAATTAAAATTTACGACCATGTTGTATGTGGACAGGCAAACATTGATAGCCCAAAAAAAGGATATCAAAATGCCGCCAAGTAACAACAATGTGATTTTAAATGTTGTCCCGTGCAACGTACACATAACAAACAAACAAATAAGAAACATAAGCAAAAATCTTAAGACTTTGGCGCTCGTCTAAGTTTGTTGAGATACTTCTTGCTATGCCGCTCTAGGTGCAATACATCTAGCAGAGTATCCAGTAATTTTCCACTGTGTATCTTTTTTGTTTTCTTGAGAACTAGACGCATTTGTTGTTGCTGTTTCCTTACGCGGTAGTCACTTTATTTTTGGTATAGGGCAAGGAAAAGGACTGATTATCAACCATGTCTGATTGGGAGATTATTCTTGGCCATCGCTGTATTCAGACGAGCAGTCCAAGGAGGGTTGCATTGCTTGATTTCTTTATGAATATTTTCTGCTTGTCTTAATATGCATTGATGTAAAAAAAAAATTTTTTGGTGATAAAGTATTGTTTCGTAATAAATTTTTTTGGATCAGATAATTGATCATTATAACTCATATTTTACCTAGACCAAAAATTTAGTCCTGGCAGGATGATCTTACATTTAGATTATAGCACTACACTTTCAGTATTTTCATTTAAGCATAAGCAAATTGAGTGGGCAGGAGAGTGCTCCTAAGCTTTTAAATCGCTCCTGTCAAAAGTTCATTTTTAAAAAACGTAAGTCTAAAGTTAATTTTAATCGGAAAAACCTTATATTGCCGAAGTAATCGACTCGGGAAATTTTTATCGAATATTATTTTACTTCAATTCGTAAGGAAAAGTAAAGAACCCAAGAAAACTTCAGGGCCGCTGGTATGGAGGAGCCCGACGGCTTCCGACCGGTAGGGCAACCTGGCGAAACGACATTCGTATTCGTCGTTTCGCCAGGTTGCCCTACCTGGCGATAATCACCAAGAGAAAGCATAACGAATCAAACTCCGCAGATGGGGGATGCAAGCTGCAAATAATAGCGGACAATCAACAAATGACCAAATTGTAATAAGAAAATGATGAACTAAGGCTAAAGATACAGTCCCTCAAAGAGCTATCCAAGAAAGGGATGAAGCCTCAAAAAACGCAACCACAATATCAATGGCAACAGGTAACAAAGGCGAAGAAAAGTGCAAAACAAGCAAATCTAGAAGAAGTTCTATTTTGCAGCGCTGGAGGGATTAGATATGGAAATTGTAGAAAACATCGAAGGTAATTCTAACCAATATTATGATTACAATTTTATTCAGCATTTAAAAAATAAAAATAAGGAGAAGAAACTAGGCCGCAGTTCTACTGGTTCCTCTAAAAAGGCTTCAAAAAGTCGGAAAAAAACATTCCGCCAATTGGCAGACAAAAAAACTAACCAATTTCGAGATCATAAGAGTTAATGCCGAAAAATTTACTATCAGGATGAAATCACTGGTTGATTTTAAGTCAGCCAATGATGTGTTACGAAATATAAAATTAAACCCGTAGCCACTCCTGGAAGGGAAGAATTCCTTGCACTCCAACATTTTAGTCGGAATATTACCAAGGAACCACTTCACGCGCTGAAGTACTGGTGGGAAGGACCAAGGTCATGTTAGGATAACCAATGTAAATTATTAGCGTTAAGTAAGGTTGATTTTTAATACGTTCAATTAGAATTCCTTCAAAGTAAAAGTCAAAAGCGCTTTATTTTATACCAATCGTTATAAATTTTTAAAAGAACATAAAGCAAATTCCAGACAATAAAACTATAAAAAACTTAATGGCCCAAATGGCTCTCTAAATTTATACGTTATCAGTTGAACACATTTAATGAAAAAAATACACTTGCAAATTTAAATTAATTAAAATTATTAGATATTTTTTGATTCAATTGGAAAAAGGAGAAAAAAAACCAACCAGCATTATTCAAAAATTACTTATACTACTAACACAACAATGAACTTATATCCTATACCTAATATGTTACACCCTAATTCTAAATAAGTTCAATCAAAAAAAACGTTATCTTATATTGAAACCTATACCTAATTTGTAACACAAATAAACCACAACACTAGATGTAGCAATAATGAGATGAATCTAAAAAACTAAGTAACGAGAAAAAGCACAAAAACAGAAAATAAACACGAATAATTTAGACATTGTCATTCAGCCACCAATACCTAGGTTGTTCCATCTCAGCTCGACCAGCCACAACGAATCTAGCAAATGAGTATCTCCATTGGAATTGTTGGTCTCGTGAACTCAGATTCGCAGGATATTTTATCTTCTTATCGGTGGCCCGTCGATATATGTGATATATGATTGGGACGCCGCCAGAATCAAAAACATATCGATTCATGTCCGAATGCACGAATGCTTCTGGAGGAACGAAGCCAGTAGCGAGGCAAGTCACAATATACCCGTCTGTAGGGTGGAACGGCTGTGAAATCCAAGGGTTTTCACCCACAGTTACAGATCTTGCGATATGATTCCGAAGAAGTTTCAATATGAAGATATCGACTCTTGTCACTTGAGCGGCTTGATAAATTTTTCTGTTCGATATATAGTGCTTCCAATCCGTCTCAGGCTTTCTGTACAAACCAGTACATGCACGAAGACATTTCCTTTCGAAAACTCTTAATCTTTCCATTGTACTAGCCGTCTGGTTGTACCAGATCTGACATCCATATGTCAAAACTGGCCTAACCAGGGTCTTGTAACAAATAACTTTGACTTTTTGATCAATGTATTTGGAATGAAAGAGTCGTTGAAGAGCCATGACTACTCTTAGTGCCTTACTGAGCATGATTTTGACATGTTCAGTATAGTACAGATACTGGTCGAGATGAACACCCGTTCAAGACTACCCTCACCAGCCATGATGTGGAAATCGTTCCAATGACGTTTCAGGTCTTGACTGGCCCCCTGCAGCGTTGTCCGAAACAAAATTGTTTCGCACTTCTGCGTATTGATTTTCATTCGCCAATTGTCGGTGTAGAGCTGCACATCATTAAACATTTTTTGAAGATTGCTCTGAACTATTGTAGCTTTTCGGTCTGCCGTATAGATGATCAGATCATCAGCAAACGCTACCAATGATCGCGTTGGCGAGACATTAAAATCAAAGCTGTTCAATAGCTTGCGAATGAATATTAAGAAAAGCAGAGGCGCAGTAACTGTTCCCTGCTGTAGACCATTCAAGACCTTGAATTCGCGCATTGTCGTCTGATTTCCATCAGTTACAAAAAATGATTTCCCGTATAACATATTACACATCATGGCGACAAGGTGTCTGGGGAACCTGTCCTGAAGAAGTTTGAAAACTAGTCCATCTAACCACACCGTATCGAAGGCTTTCTCCATGCCAATGAGACATGCTCCAACAAATTCTTTGTTGTTTAGTTTCCAACAGATGTCTGAGGTTACTTTCGTTATTGCATGTATGGTCGAATACCTGGCACGAAAACCAAATTGGCAATTCGGCATCAACTCATATTTCTCGATGTGGGCGTTTAATGATCTGTTGAGTATCACTTCAAACACTTTGCTGATGTTAGGCAGCAAGCCGATTGGGCGATAGCTTTTGGGGCATGAAGATTCTTTTCCTTTCTTCAAGATCGGAAATACCTTAGCCTTTTTCCACTCATTTGGAAAATATCAATTGTCCACCATGTTGTTGAACAATATGCAATAATTCCTAATAGCAACCTCAGGCAAATGTCGGAGAACTATATTTGGAATACCGTCAGTACCACATGATTTTTTGTTGTTTGTTCTGCGAAATATGAAACACAAGTCTTCATAGCTGACAAAATAATCAATAAGATTCAAGGTCGGTATGAGGTCAGATGTTAATGTTTCATCGAAATGAAGAATTGATTGGCCGTTCAGGCTTGATTTGAAGTCAGAAACTTTTGCTTCAACGAACTCCGAAAATATTTCATTCCTTCTCTCTGGGTTTGGCAGATGAACCAATTCAAAATGTGTTCCAATCAGGGCAAGTTTCTGCAATCCATCACATATAATCCTGTTTCCATTTCTATCCGGAGTCGTACTATCAATTTCGATACCAGCCCTATCGAGAAGATTTATCTCATCACTAGCGACTTCAAGATTCGATACGTTCACTCGAGACTTCCTGCGGAATAAGCTATTCACTTTCGCGAAAACGCCATCTGGGTCCTGTGGGCTAATACCCCTCAGTTTTTCCGCCCATTGATTGCTGACCTCCCTCCTGAAGTATGAACGGATTAAGTTTCGGACATTCTTCCGGTGTAATTTCAACAAAGCCAACGAGGGATGGTTGTAGTCCAAAAATCGTCAATAAATATTGTTGACGCGGGTGAGAAGAAGGCTTTTCAATCTTTTTAACCTTGCGATGGTTGGTGTTTCATCTCCTTCCATATTGTTTCGATGTTTAATCTTGGGAACCACTTTCTCAATCGTTTCCAACGTCAGCTTCTCTAACTTCGACAAATAGAGATCTATTTCATCGTCAGTTAGATTTCTGTCATTTGGAACCATTGAGCAAGCGTTGCCATCATCAGAAGAGGGACATTGCTTCTGGTACTCCCGATTAAACTTCTTTTGAAACTTTCCCCAGTCTGTTTTTTTGAAATTCAACCGATGGTTTTCATGTTGAACTGAAATGAGGAAGAAATCATCCCTTTGATGATTGATTTCCATTACGATTGCGTTATGGTCGCTATCGTAACGAAGCACGTGCAGTTTCTGTTGAGGACTGTTAAAGCTGAATTCAAATCTTGCGTCAGCAATGCAGAGGTCCAAATATGAATTTGTCCTAGGGTATGTTGGGAACTCCGACCCATATAGGTTGCACCTGTATTCAATTTGGTTCTCTGTTATCCATGATTTCAGGAATACACCTCTTGGATTATTGTTGGCGTTTAGCCATGATGTATGCTTGGCATTCAGGTCACCGGCAAAAATATAATAACTATGCAGCCTGTTCAATTCGAGTATTTCAAACAAGGAATTGAGTTCCTCCTTGAACTTGAGAACATTTTGACCAGTTGCATAGGCAGAGATAACAAAGAGGTTATCCCCACCTGGCAGTGAAATTTTGATGACGGACACTTCAAGAAATTCAAAGCTTTTGAATTCGACTTTTTCAATATTTTGGAAAAAATAGGGTCTTCTAACCAATATCCCGGTGCCACCTCCCCCATCACCTATTACCCTATCGTTTCTTACGAATGCAAAATCTTTGAATTCCATGGAATGCCATGAATTGAGGTGGGTTTCAGTAAGAAGTATGATGTCAGGCTTTTGCTTAACAATGAATTCAAGGAGATAATCACGTCGATGTATAGCAACGATAGAGTTGACGTTGATCGATATGAGGCGAAGCCTATCCATAGGAATATGACTGGATGACAAGTTATTATTAGGCATTTGAAAGACCTAAACGATGAAAAGCAAAGTTAATTTTTGAATTCTGTTTGTCGATTCTCTCCGATAAAGAATTAAGTTGCTGGTAAATATAAGCAGCTCATTATTGCCACTTACATTATTCACATTATTTCCAGCATTTTCTGCTGGTCCTCTAGCGACGAGTGCAAATGATACTCCGGGCTTGACGAAGTTGGAAGATATGATATTACGGTGTACTTGTGTTTACTTTGGAGCAAATTTAACTTTTGCATCTTGATATCGGGAGCATCCTCGATATGATGCTGGGTGACCAAAAACACCGCAGTTAACGCAGTATAATTTTTCTTTAGGCTCCGTCTGAGCCAATTTGTACTCACCGGGAGCATGAACGTCTTTGCATTTAACGCAACGATAGTGCATGGCACAATTGGCAGCCGAATGTCCAAATCTTTGACACCGATAACACTGGTTGACTTCTCTTTTCTAGAGGCGTTCCCACCCCACCACTCTGAAATTCAAGTACCTTCTTTGTTGAAGGGCACTTGGACTGCTTTTATTTGCAACTTGTACCAGGTAAAGTGGTAAATTCTTCCTTTCTATGGTCGACCTTCTTGTCGCAAAGGCTTTGACTGAAACAAAATCAATATCTGGTGCCGCCTCCTTGAGCACCTGAAGAAGATCGACCGTATCCTTTCCGCTGTCCAAACCCTTCAACAAGAAGGTCCGGTTCTTTTTACTTTTTGGGGTATAGGTGAAGTGTGGAACCTCCCCAGAAATCAGCGCATCTTTGGCTGACTTGAAATCAACCAGTGATTTCGTCCTTATAGTTAATTTTTCGGCATTAACTCTTTTGATTTCGAAATTGGCCAGTTTATTTTCGGCTGCCAATAGCCGAACTATATCTTTCACGGTTTGTCCGAACACGTTGATTGGCGGAACTTTTTCTGTCTTGTTGGAAGCTTTTACAGAGGAACCAGCAGAACTGCGGGCTGGTTTTTAGGGTTTTGTAAAATAATTTTACAAAACCCTACTAAAATCGCGTCCTGTCTGTCCGTCTGTCCGTCTGTCTGTCCGTCCGTCCGTCCGTCCGTGTGTCACAGCAGTTTTTCTCGGAAACTACTTAAGCTAGAAACATCAAATTTTGTATGCAGGTGTAAAGTGGTGTTCTAGTTAAAGTTCAACTACAAAAAATTTTTATATGGTATTTAAGGGGGGGTCTCCCTATGTAGGGGAGTGACCCCCCGAAAAAAAAATTTCATTGAAGGTAGCCGATATGGATATCAAATGAAAGGTCTTGATGAGACCTTTTCAAAACAGGTCTTAATTTGGCAAAGTTCGCTTCGAGGGGCGCACAGGGAGGGGAAATACACGAACAATTTGTGTCCCCCCCTCGCGATTGGACACCTGTGATCCGAAAAATCTGAAAAAAATCAAGAATGTAGGGCTTGGTGAGTACAACAACAACAAATACGTGAGAAGTCGCAATTCACTCAACTTTGTTAGTAATAGTATGATTTGTCGATTTTATGTTTTCTTGAATAAAATCATAATGGTACCCTTAAACTCTATGAGTACTCTATCAGTACGCAGATGACTATTTATAAGATTGATCTATCCTGAAAGTTTCATAAAGATTGAATCATATTTAGCGAAGTTATAGTGGTTTGAATTTTCCTGTATTACTATGGAACAATATGCGCTGCATGTATTACTATGGCAACATACGAGTACTTGTATGGCTATGGAACAGCATGCGCTTTTTACCGACTCAGACACTACAGTTTTGCTAGGATTTGCATGAAAATTTCAGGAATCAAAGGTGTTATGTATATCTTTGAGAATCGGTTCAGCTAGTGGTATCAGTAATCTTAAAACAAAATGACGGCTGTTTTAAATGCGAAGATTGGATAATTTTGAGTTATTTTTTCCCAACTTCAACGTTTAAGGTGCATGCTTTGAACACTTGATTCAATTTAATGAATGACTAAAGATGAGTACCTACAATTAATACTCATAAGTGAAACAAGTCAAGGAGGTGGGAGAGAGCTCCTAGCAAAAGGGCTTTGTAACCATTCTAGGACTCGAAAAAAATTGGCCATGAATCGATGATTACAGTACAGGAGAATAGCCCCTGAAAAAAATTCATCAAACGTAGCCGATGTGAATATGAAATGAACGTTTTCATGGGAGCATTTCAAAACAGTTCTTAAACTGTCAGTTTTTGCTTCAGTGGGGCAGGGGGGGGGGGGGGGGGAAATACATGAAAAATGTGTTTCCTCCCTCGCGAATGGACATCTGAAATAATTATCAAGGGAGATATTTATGAGTATAACAATAACAAAAACCTCAGAAGTCGAAATTCGTTCAACTTTGTTAATAATAGTATGATCTTCGTATTTCATATTTTCTCCAATAAAATCGTCTTTGACATGTAACTTGATTTGATTCGATCTGGTGACTGCATTTTGTAAATTGAATACAAAACCCTTTTGACATGAGCGTAGGTCTGTTTACCCAACTTGTTTCTCCTTATATTTGTTCTTTAAATATTGAATAAAATTAACGTCATTATCTTGATTATAATTACCTCCGATGTTTTCTTCGATTTCCATATCTTCGGTTAATCCCTCCAGCGCTGCAAAATAATTCGCTGATGCCACCAGCACTTAGAACTTCTTCTGGAATTGCTTGCTTTGTACTTTTCTTCGGCTTTGTTACCTGTTGCCATTGATTTTGTGGCTGCGTCTTTTAAGGCTTCATCCCTTTCTTGAAGAGATCCTTGAGAGACTGTATCTCTTGTCTTAGTTCATCATTTCCTTTCTGCAATTTGGCGATTTGTTGATTGTCCGCTATTATTTGCAGCTTGCACCCTCCATCTACGGAGTTTTCTTCGTTATGTTTTCTTTTGGTGATTGTCGCCAGTTTCGTATTCGTCGTTTCCCCAGGTTGCCCCAACGGTGGGAAGCCGTCGGGCTCCTCCATACCAGCGGCGAAATTTTCTTTGGTAATTTGTTTTTGTTACAATTGAAGTAAAAATATTCGATAGAAATTTCCTGAGTCGATTACTTCGACAATATAAGATTTTTTCCGATAAAAATTAACTTTGGACTAACGTTTTTAAAAAATTAATTTAATTTTTGAAAACTTTTGACAGGAGCGATTTAAAAGACAATTAGAATTACTTGTTTACAATCATATTGTAAAATTTGCTCACTAATCGCGCATCCTGTTCAAGCACATCATTTAAGTGAAACCCAGAAAAATTCGAAATAAATGTAAATTATTAGCGTTAAGGTTAGGTATTAAGCAGCAAAAAAAAATAAACAAAAAGGAAGCAGCTTTTCTACGCCACCGAACTTCAACTCCGCTCTCAAGATGAGGAATGGCAGTTAAATTCGTGAAATTCTTGGCACACTCGATTATGTCGCACCCGGAGTACTACAATATGATCCATCATCATTGCAAACTGATGTATGGTTGGTTGGTGTATTGGCCTGGGTATTGTTGAGTGGATGTACACCAGTTGGTGGCGATACAAAGCAGGAGACATTTTCTTTCTCCAAAAGTTCACATCCTTCCATTTCATCTGAATTGTAAGGACAGTTTTTTTTAATTTGAAGCATACGAGTGGTGGTTGCTTTAAGTGCAATAAGTTGAGCGTGTATTGCGTTTTGTACTTGCTGTGGTAGCTTGTTTGTATTATGGCAAAAATCTATATTTGTTCCAAAATATTCAGTAGAGAGTACAAAAGTTTGTTCACAAAATTGTGAGTGTAGACTTTCATTGAAGCTTCGGGTAAACGTTGAGCAGCGTAACATTAATTATCTTTGATTGGTCATGTGAGTTGCGCATGTTCAAATACGTCAAACCCCAAAACGACATACAGGATGTGTAATTAAGATCATGACAACAATATTGCTATACTCGTAAATAGTATGAACTTTGCTTTCACCGTTTGCAACGCGTCAATGTCTCTTTGAACAACATAGAATTTATGCTTTTTACTGACTAGACCCCATATGACGGCGCAATTTTCAATTACCACATTAATTGGTATCGTACACACTGCACCCAGCACGCATGCTATGAACTTGATAAATCCGCATCGATACATACTTGGCCAGCGAAGAAGGAAGGATGGAACATCTTGCGAGCCAGCAGGTGAAAAATATCAGACGGAAGGACGGAACATTTTGCAAGCCAACAAGTGAGGAACAGCAGGAGAAAGAAGCGTCGAAGAAACGAATAAGGCAACGAGGGTAAATTGCTCGAGACAACCACGGAAGCAAATCGATGCAGGCAGCGGCGAGTTGAAGTGCGAGGGTTTCGATCATCGACGGGGCGTCCAACGTAGGAAGTAAGGAAACTTGTGTAAGTGTAAAGACTTTGAATTTTATAAATAATAACTTCACATGAAACTGAAATCCTATTGATTTATCGTTTAACTTTCTTATACGAAATTTTTGTGTTGTGTGATGTGTTTCAAGATTTGGCCTGGAGTGCGTAAGAATCCTTCCCATCGAGGATTTCATTCTGCGCAGACATTTTTCTTTAGTGGAGGTTGATTTTTCTTTTGTGGAAGTTAGTTTTCTTTCGCGAAAATCAGTTTTCTTAAGTGGAAATTAGTGAAAGTGGAGATAGGTGGCTCGATGAGCCAAGTAAAGGTCACCAGTAGATATTCTAGCGGAAGGACCATTCCGGAGAGCCTCAAGACCGCCAATTGGATCCTGGGGGGCAATACTAGGGTTGGCGAGTGGTACTTTTCTACCCCGTCTCCACGGGCTAGTCAGGACCCCAAGGCTCCCAACCGGAATCGCTTGTTGTAACGTATCGTTAACATTTTTAACGTAACAGATGCGCTAAATTCTGGGAAGGTTTCACACTTCACCTATACCCCAAAAAATGAGAAGAATCAGACCTTTTTGTCGAAGGGTTTGGACTGCGTACAGGATACGGTCGATCTTCTTCAGTTTCTCAAAAAAGCTGCACCAGACATTGAATTTATTTCAGTCAAAGACTTTGTGACAAGAAGGTTGAGTGTAGAAAAGAAGAATTTACCGCTTTATCTGGTAAAAATGACAGTCTAAGTGCCCTTCAACAAATAAGGTACATGAAATTCAGAGCGGTGAGGTGTGAATGCCTCCAGAAAAGAGAAGTGTTACCGGCGTCAAAGATTTGTTCATTCAGCTGCCAACTGGGCCATGCACTATCGGTGCGTCAAATGCAAAGACGTTCATGCCCCTAGTGAGTGCAAAATGGCTCAGACACAAACAAACAAGATTCAAAAGTGAACTTTGTTTTTCAGCGTTTAGGTCTTTCAAATGCCCCAAAATAACTTGTCCTCCAGTCACATTCCCATGGATAGGATTCGCGTCATATTGATCAACGTCAACTCCATTTTTGCTATATATCGACGTGATATCTCCTTGAATTTATTGTTAAGCAACAGCCTGGCATCATACTTCTCACTAAAACCCACCTCAATTCAGGACACTCCATGACATCCAAAGATTTTGCATCCATAAGAAACGATAGGGTAAACGGTGATGTTTCCAAAATATTGAAAAAGTCGAATTCAAAAACTTAGAATTTCTTGAAGTGTCCGTTATCAAAATTTCACTGCCAGGTGGGGATAACCTCTTCGTTATCTCTGCCTATACAACTGGTCGAAATGTTCTCAAGATCAAGAAGGAGCTCAATTCCTTGTTTAAAATACTCGAATTGAAAAGGCTGCATATTTATTATATTTTTGCTAGTGACCTGAATACCAGGCATACATCATGGCTAAACGCCAACAATAATCCAAGACATGTATCCTTGAAATCGTCGATAACAGAGAATCAAATTGAATACAGGTGCAACATATATGGGCCGGAGTTCCCAACATACCCTAGGACAAATTCATATTTGGACCTGTGCGTTGCTGGCGCAAGACTTGACTTCAGCTTTAATAGTCCTCAACGCAAACTGCAGGTGCTTTCTTACCATAGCGACCATAACGCAATCGTTATGGAAATCAATCATCAAAGGGATGATGTCTTCCTCATTCCAGTTCAACATGAAAATAATCGGTTGAATTTCAAAAAAACTGACTGGGGAAAGTTTCAAAAGAAGTTTAATCGAGAGTACCAGAAACAATGTCCTCTTCCCGATGATGGCAACGCTTGCTCAATGGTTCCTAATAACAGAAATCTAACTAGCATTGAAATAGATCTCTTTTTGTCAAAGTTAGAGAAGCTGACGTTGGAAACGATTGAGAAAAAAATTCCCAAGATTGAACATCGAAAAGATATGGAAAGATATGAAACACTAACCATTGCAAGGTTAAAAAGATTGAAAAGCCTTCGTCTCACATGCGTCAAAAATATTTACCGGCGATTTTGGACTACAACCATCCGTCGTTGGCTTTGTTGAAATTACACCTGAAGAATGTCCGGAACTTAATCCGTTCATACTTCAGGAGTTTTGTTTAGTTTGAAAGAACATTCAAGAATGTTGTAAGAATTGATTTGCTGATAGACATGACTAATTTCTTGAATTTCTTTTTGATTTATTTTAATTTCAATTTTAAAATTTTCCTAATTAATGTGTGGACCTAATTTTAAATTTTATTCAATTTTATTATGCTCAAAATGATTTCATTCTTATTTTTCCATCATTCCTAAGTTTAAATGGAAAATAATTATTTTTGCGTTATAACTCGTTTATTCACTCTTAACTTAATGATAATCACCCAATTTAATACGAGGTAAGAGATGCGTGTCTTGTATTGTTTGTTTTCATTTAAGATGTGCTACATTGAATTCATGTACCTAAGAGCTCAATATTGCTTCTATTCTTCGCTATTAGGATTACAATATAAAATCAGTCATGTTAAAAAATGCAGCAGTTAAGCGTTAGACACTGATCACAGAAAAATTTTGTTTGCTTTCCATTCATCATCAAAAGAAAGCCACTCCCTAAAATTTTCTATAGCTACAGGCTATTTAAAAAAAATTAGCTGGAAAATTTTGAGGCAATTTTCCTTTTTTTGTTTTGGGTATTTTCTTATGTTATATATTCTAACACTTGCGGTCATCTATTTAAAGCACTCCTTCTTAGTTAAAAATAATTAGGTTTTCGTTCAACACATTTTACTGATTTCTTTTCAGATCCTTTTTTTAAAGGTCCATACATTCGATTGAATTAAACTGTTTTTTCTCCTCTTGATTTTAATCTTAAATTATTAATCCGAAACACTTTGAACTGATATATTTCCCCACGTAGACCACGACGCATACAATCTATGCTCGTCTAGAAACTTCTGTGTTATATTGTAGCATAAATTATGCGTAGTTTACTTTTTTCATTAAAATCGAGAGATTGCACAAGCTTCCTTGGGCTCCTTACTTGAATTTATTCATTTGAAAACTAACCTGCAACAGACGCTTGCCGAGCGTGTATCCATTTAGAGCATGTATCGCCATTGCCGCTTTCTCATAACTTATCATCGACACGAATCCGTATTCTTTTGCATTGGTTTGTGCCTTGGTCTTCAATGATTTTCACACTCTGCACAGCTCCGAAGGGACCAAATAGTTGCCATCATGTGCATTCTTCTGTTTCGGGTGCCAAGTTGTAGATGAAGATGCCGAAGGTCCCTGGTGGTGGTGTAATGCCAGCTGCAGCCGCTTCGGTTCCTAGTCTAGAGGGCAGCTGCAGCTGTAAGGAGTTCCACGCCACTAACGCTGAGTTCAGACACATTAACAAGCTATATTATATAAAACTGTTATTGAACTTATTTGTACAGTTTAAAAGGGTTCGGCTTGACGTGGGACACCGCAGGATGCTAGTTTTCGACAGAGAATGTGAGCGTGGAGGCGCAGTCATCAGCAATTCGGGATGATGTCCTGGAAACATTCAACGAATGGGGCCACTAGCACTGTCACGGATGGTCTTAGAGCCGAGACCAGCACCACCGAGATTCAGAGAAACGTGGAACTCAAGGCCAGCACCAACCGGACGTGATACTCCGTCCCTTTTTATTTTTTTTTTTTAAAACTGTCAATGGCGGTTCAGTGGCAGCGAGTAGTTAAAAGTCGCTCTCGAACCGCCGACGTCAGGGGCGTAGGGTACATGGATCGGCTTCAGTGGCGTAGGGCGTCAAGGGCTAAGTTATTACAAAATGATTTGTTTTTTTTTTCACTTTTTGGGGAACAGGTGAAGTTTGAAACCTTCGTTTTAACAGTTAATTTTTCTGCATAAACTCTTTTGATTTCGAAATTATTTAATTTATTTTCAGCTGCCAATGAGGAACCATATGTTTTCCACTTTATTCGAATACATTGATTGGCGGGACATTTTCGATCTTGCTGGTGGCTTTTTCAGAGGAACCAGCAGAACTGGGACTTCGTTTCTTCCCCTCATTTTTATTTTAAAATACTGAATAAAATTTATATCATAATCTTTATTAGAATTACCTTCGACGTCCTTATATGCGTCGATCACTTATGCTGAAAAGTTGAGATGAAGGTTGGACATTTTTGTGCTAACGATAAAAGTTTGTTATCGTTATTCGATGTCTTGTCCTTTAAAAGGGGCCTAAAAGACAGTCTCAGGCATATCATTTGCCGAGAACAGGACTCTTCAATCTATACCCGTGTAAAAGTTTTGAGGGAATGCACATAAAAAAAGTAACAACAACAAAATAAAAATATGGGGACAAACTAATAACCTTTTTTCCATTGGAAGTCGGTTAAAAGAGTATTTAACCCTGCAGAGGTCACGTATTAAAAATCACGCGAGAGGTCCTGTGGATTTCAATTGTAATCCAACTTAAAACGAAAAAAAGGCGAGAAAATATCCGTTGAAATTTATTTATTTTTCTTAAAATAACATAGCACAATAGTTTTCCATCCTATTTAGAATGGTATTCTTCCAAATATTCATCTTAAAACACGAAACGCGTAAAAAGATTACCAAGTATGGCTTCTGACATTGCAACAATCGAAAAGTGGATTACTATTGTAATCCGCGTGACACCTGCAGGGTTAAATATTCCTATCAATTACTTGGCAAATGAATCTTAAATCGCGTGGGCTCAATATGATTCCATGCGACTAATCAAAAGTTAAACATTATCATCATCGAATTTTAATTCTAAACTGACCTCAAATTAGACCTGGTTTTATAAACTTGATTTGAACCTGGGAACTTCGGCATAAGCGGCTAGTGCTCTAATCACTATACTTTATGAAGTTGGCATTTTGTAAATGCTTCACAGAGTCTACAGAAGTGGAACTGCAACAATAATATCTACCTAACGTAACGTGCTCTATATTTATAGCAGCATGAAGCAATAGTCAAAACACGCGACATGATGGATGATCAAGATCACCACACTTGAAGAATAATGCGAAGCCTTAATTGGTATGTAGCTAGTGCAAAGATTTTTATGTTTAAATGGAATCTTACATATAGATTTATAGACAAAAAAAACAATTTATTTTAAAAACGTATCTTTTTAACAATAGGTAAACTCAATTTATTCAAAATTAAATTAGCATGGATTATCATCAAACTTGCCAACACTGATTTTCCCATAAAACCCAGCTGAAAAGAAATATACCATCGCATGAGCCAAACTGACAATCTATTCTGAGAAACTGAACACGTTCACGTGGTTTGCAGCATATAGGCCGTTTTCTGAACGAGCGCGCGCACGCCTATCTTAACATGTTGCGTATACTAGATATGTGGCTCTAGAGTACTACAACACCCTGGCTGCATTCCTAAGCGAACCCAGTACTTTTCCACTGGTTTACCATCTTAATCCCAAACACTGGTGAATGGACGCAACGCGGTGGTGCCGCACACAAAACAAGTGGAACCTGACAATTTTTCTCCTTCTGGCCATTTTGTTGGTGTAGAGCTGCAGCAGCCGAGTGTGAAGTGCAGTTGCAGTTGCAAGCACAGCCACCGCATTTGCAGTCTATTGACTTCTTCGACCATCACCGACCAATGCCACACCATAAACCATGTCGGGTGTGAGGTGCTCTGCTTGCAATGCTGCGCGCCCGCCCGAGCTGGCCGTGGGAAATACGCACCTCATTCATAAGACCATGTGCAGTGCGCGCACAGTTGATTTGCAACAATAGTCATGATATGTGTACATTGCGAAAGCCACACATGTGGTGTCAAATTGCCAAAACATCAACATATGGGAGCAAAATTGCATTTGGACGATATTGTTGGTTGGTGTTTAGGGAAAAAGGAAAATTTTGGTTTGGATAAAAATACAAGTACACCTTATTTTCTTTGAAAATATTGGATTTAAATATTAAAATGTTGAAAAACGTAATTTTAATTTGAAAATCCGAACTTCATTGTTTGAATTTTCGGAAAATAGGGGAAATAATTGCCAAGAGCCTCAAAAATTTAAATTTTTAATCCAGCATATGATGCACATTGCGTTTCCAATCAGACTTGCACCTTTTGCAATTATAAATGAACTACATAGGAAAATAGCGATATCCTCTACAAGTTAAGGAAGTATTCGTAGATCTTGAAATCTGATTATACTGTTGGCGGAAATTATGACAACTTTTGAAGAGATCCGGAATTGGGTTCGAGTCATAATTTTAGTTGCATCAGAAGCTCAAATTCGAAGCCGCACCCGAGATTTGAACTTGGGAGCTGCTGCCCAAGCGGAATGTGCTCTACTCGTATGCCTGTGCTCCACACGGAGTACCTAAAGGATGACAGAGGCAAAATTTATTCCGAGGCACCTTACACTTTGTTAAAGCTTTCTCTGCATGTAAATGCATTTTCAACCAATTACTGGAGTTCATAACTAAATATTTGATGGTATCCTTCGGAGATATTGTCCCTCCGACAACGCTAGTTCGCATCGACTTCATAAGAGAGATGACTGATGTCCTTCTTCACTACTTTTACGGAAGGATATTACTTGCGACTCCAAAGCATTTAATCCTTCAAATAGTTGCTATATCGATAGCTGCTACTTCACATTCTCCAGAGTGAAGATGGGGAGGATTGAAATATAAAGAAAATCGAAAAGGTGGGGGCCCAGGATAGATTCTTGCGGAACTACAGTTAACATAGGTATTGAAGTTTAGCGGAAAATTTACTATATGTAGTTAAAGTTCTGTCTGACACGAAACTATCAAGGATATGAGGGAATCGAAGCCAGCGGTGAAGTACCTGGGGCTACTGATCGACTCGAAGATGAGTCTTTCTAAGCAAATCAGGGCTGAGAAGGCTGCTTCCGGAGTGTCGGCTCTGAGTCGACTTATGGCCAACATAGGAGGACCCAGTCCATCAAGAAGACGCCTCTTGATGAGTGCTGTAGGCTCAGTGCTACTGTACGGAACAGAAATATGGGGCGACGCTTGGCACAGGTACAGAGAAGAGGAGCACTGAGAATCGCATCTTCGTATCCGACTGTCTCTGATTCGGCGGTGAGAGTTATTGCAGGCGTGATACCTGTTTCCTTCCTTGCTAGAGAGTGACGCGCTATTTACTTGCGTCGAGGATGCGAGGGAGATGGTTGCCCGCGAGGAGAAACAGCGCGCACTCAACGATTGGCAGCAGTCTTGGGTAAATTGTACGAAGGGAAGGTGGACTGCGCGCCTCTTCGCGGATGTGAGGCCGGGGCTGAATCGAAGGTATGTTGAGAACTGACTTCTATCTGACCCAACTTTTGAGCGGACACGGGTGTTTTCAGTCTTACCTGCACAAGATTCGTAAGTCACGGTCCCCCGATTGTCGGTTTTGCGCAGGAGAGGAGGACAATGCCTGCTACAAAATTTTTTGCATGTACAATATGGGTCAGGCTGCGAAGGGAACTCTACAGGGAGACGGGAGAGCTCACCCCGGATAACATAGTCGTGGTGATGCTCAAATCGGTTGACAAATGGAACCGTGTGGCACATTACGTTCGGGCAGTCCTAAAAGATAAAAGGGACTCACAGCAGCTGGGGAATCGCTTGTCTGGCATTTCTTCTTCCCCTCTCCCCTACAACTAGAAGAAGGATCCCCTAGCTTGAGGGCGCCCCACGGCGTAACAAAACGAGACCTGGCCCGAAGTAATGTGTCAAACGGTGTAAAGCTAGGCTCACGGGTTGACAGGGAAGGTGTTTAGTGGGAAGTCTAGTCGCCTTCTTGCGAGCATGAGAGTCCCACACTCTATGCATAAATGGCATTCACCTCCCAAACTAATTAAATACTACATAAAAATACATGGCACAAACGACAATACATTGTTTCCTCTGCAATGTTTTTATGATGATACTATACATAAGCATTTTTATTTGTTTTTTGTGAAACAACTTTTTTCTGTGGGGAATCTTCGGCTTCCCATCGGACGGGTCCTCTGATGGCATATAGAAGAGTGCCACACCAAGAGATTATAAGTAAGCAAAAAATTGAATACCGCAGGCAGCCTAAAAACCATCTAAGTCAAAACGCTAGCATATCCATGGCCCAAAAACCACGAGCATAGCCTCGGCAACGAATTCGGACATGGAGCCTGGAGCATCCTCACACTCCACGAAACAAAATGGCCAAATAGCAAAGTTAACGAACATGCGTCGCATACTACCGTTACCAGCACAAAAAGGACGGTGGCAAGGAACTCGAAATGGCTTTTATCGTCGATGGAAAGTTTAAATAACTAGTTATCCATTTCAAAAGTATAAACGAAGGATTGTCTACTATCGGAATTCAAACAATTCAATACACGGTTTATTAACTGCCCTGCTTCAGTTGAGGAGATGAATGACGTCATGAAAGTTGAGTTTTACTCTTTTCTGGAAGATACACCAGACGAACTACCCTCCAAAGACATAAAACTTTAGTGCAAAAGTTAAACACTAAATAATCCACAGTGAACAACAGAAGTGTATAGCTTGCATGATAACTCCAACGAGAATAACCAGCAGCTCATCGAATTCACCACCTGAAAATGCCTAATTGTAATCTTAATCAGTTTTCATATCTTTGTCACATACTAATCGCCAGACGGAAGTGCCCTCACCCAAATCGACTACACAGTTTCAGCTTGAACAACAAAGGACGTGCGATCATTTGGTGGCACAAATTATGATACAGATTTGGTTCTTGTAAGGCTCTAATCAAATTGTCGAATCGTTAAAACAAGTATTTAAAATAAAAGCCAGACCAGTAACTACGACATTACAGAGGCCAAAAAAGTTATACACAGATCCAGTAGACTTCTACTCTATGAAATACTTTAAAGCATGTTTGCCGAGCTAACGGGAACAAGAATCAAAGCCCAAAATGATAATAAAATACCGAGCATCGATGAGATTCTAGTTGAGCTCATTAAATATGGTGGCAGCGGTGTTCAGAAAGCCATCCCGCACATTTGGCAACAAGAACATATGCCGAACGAGTGGAGCCAATCAATTATAATCCTTATCCACAAAAAATGTGACAAAATACTTTGCGAAAACTATAGAAACATATCACTACTTTGTAGGGCGTACAAAATGTTTTAAAAAATCCTAGAAAATAAAGTCAGATTATATGCCAACAGTATTATTTAGGAGTATCAAGGTGGCTTTAGAGCAAGTAGATTGACGATAGACCAATTGTTCACTGCCAACTAGCTACTTGAAAAATATTCGGAGTTCGACACAGACTGACACCAAATATTCGTTGACCTTAAACAACCATAAGGCAGTACTGATCGTAAAGTACTGTACCACATAATGCTTTGCTTTGGTATCCCTGCCAAATCAGCCCGCCTTCCAAAAATGTCAATGACGTCGACGACCTCCCAAGTCCACATCAATAACCAACTCACCGATGCCTTTGACACAAATATCGGACTCAAGCAGGAAGATGGGCTGACCTCATTGCTATTCAATTTTCATTTGGAATATGTCATAAAAAAGCTACCTGTCAATACAAGAGGTACATTACTATACAAGTCGAGCCAAGTAGTAGCCTATGCGGAAGACATCAAAATTTTGTCAGAACTCTTCCTGAAACTCGACAGCGAAGCAAAACTAGTAGGGCTACAAATCAATGAGAATAATACAAAGCTCATGATGCAGTCGAGGAAAATTACCTCAAAAACACAAAATACCACACTTGGCGAGTACAGTATTGAAAATGTTAACGAATTTGTGTATTTATGCGCCAAAATAACGAGAACCGCAATGTAAGAGATGAAATACCCCGAAGAATAGAGCTCGCAAACAAAATATGTTATTCAGTTTTGACGATCCTGAAGACCAGGTTCATATACAGGAAAACAATACTCTAAGTATACAAATCTGTGATAAGACCTGTGTTATGCTATAGGTGTGAAACATGGACCCTAACCCAAGCATCCGCAAACATATTGAACACCTTCGAGCACTGGGTCCTGATGTGAATAATCGGAGTGAAGCTAGATGGGGACAAATGGCAAACTCGATACAACCATGAGCTGTATGAAATTTTTGTCGGGCCGGAGGTTTCAACGATTCTAAGACTGCGGAAGCTACAATGCGCTGGGCATATGAACGGTATGGACGAACAATGGATACCCACAAAGTTATTCGTTGGGAGAAATGAAGGGTGGAGACCAAGGAAACCAAGGAATCACTGGTCTGACTCGGTCGACGAAAACAGTTCATCGCTGCTTGGATTTCGAAATTGGAGGACGCGATAAATCGACCGAAACAGTTGGAAGCGCTTTTTGCAGGAAGTTAAGGCCCGCAAGGGGCTGTAGTGCTACGAAGAAGAAGAGAAATATTACCTATGTCTGATTAAACCTAAATTCGGGATCCTGTGTATAAAATAATGCAAATTTTGTGATTCGCGATGCTTTTACGAGTAGATTCGCGGATGTTGAAAGTCGTGGTGCGATCAGAGGTAACGTTTTTTTATGAGTTTTCGGCTTTCAAACTAATACACGGTAGCCATTTCGACACTTTTTTTTTGCAGGGTTCAAAAAGTTAATTTAAGTCAGGGGATCACGTAAGGGTCACTATTTTAGTACGTCACTGACACTAAGTCCATTAAATAGCATGACGGATATGATAATACGAATACAAAATTATTATAGTCAATCAATTTTTTTATTTGATATCGGCTGGCCAATTCTCTTTTTTCTTGAAAAACAATCATGCTTTGCTTTGTTGTGTAAACTGGCGCATTTCGACTCCTTTGAGTAATCTCCAGTGATACTGAAATGAATCAAAGGAGTGACACTGAGGACGACACAAAGGAGTCGAAATGCGTCTCCGTAAAATTTACATTCTTTTCGTTCTTCAGTGTCACTACAGATAACTCAATGGAGTTCAAACACGTCTGTTGACACAACAAAGCAAGGCCCAACGGCTATTCAAGAAAAAACACAAATATATTCGTAATGATAGAAAAACTTTTCGCACAATATGGAGATTCACTTGCCAGAGAGCGATAAACAGAAAGCGTTTATATTCTGCAGATCCTTATACTGCATCATGTTGTTGGTTTTAGTAGCGAACGTCACCATAGGTTGCTATATGTCGTTGACGATTGCTAAGTTGACATGTCTTCGAACCATCTATAGAACAACTCCTAGACAGAACTAATCTGACAACTCCAAACCAGGATCAATCGGACAACTTTGCCGCAAACAAAATGGATGAGCCAAAAAATACATGTCCGCTTGTTCAACCACTCCTTCTGACATTGACGCTTGACCTATTCGCACGCGCTGCGCTCCTAATCCGATATTTTGTTCACCCGTTTTTTCTGCCCTCAACGTTTGACTTGTTTGCACGCTTTTCGATTCTAATCCAGTGCTTTTCCCACGCTTTCCAACGTTTCCATTCTTAATGTAGTTTATATGTAAATTACTTGCATTAAATGTCATCAAATAAGCACCCTCTGTATTAATATAGTGAACACCCCCCACATAAATAGTGACCTTCCCAACGTGATACATGACAAAAAGTGCAAAAACCATTTTATCATCTCAGTTCTTTGAGTATAAAAGGATACTCATCCCTACACGCGCCATGAAAATTCTGGATTACGCTACACTTCCAAGTCCTAGCACATAGACTGCTACGGACACCCCCGGCTCAAGCAATATCATCGAAGACCACGCATCTCCATATGCAGGCTAATAGAATAGCGAAACTCCCTGCGTTTTTCAAACCTGATCCGACATTTTGGTTTGAGGAGGTACAGGTTAATTTACACATGCACGGATTTGCCGTGGGTGAAACCAAAGTTCGTTATGTCATCCAGTACGTGGAGGCAGAAATATTACCGCACGGGACCACAAGACATCCCGAAGACGGCCGTCAGCACTCGTTTCGACCTATCAGGTTAAAGTGATGAAGTTTGCTTTATGCAATGCCGCATAAACCTTTTAGCGCTATATCGACACAGCGCTTCGTGGACTTGACTTCTGTTTTGCGTACATCGACGATATATTAATTGCATTAAAAACTCTACAAGAGCATTGCGATCATATCGAATTGGTATTTTGAACGACTTCGGAAGTACGGATCATCGGTAAATGCAGCAAAACGTATTTTTGGTAGACCTACCGTCAGGTATTTGGGATATTTGATGGACACGTATGGTACCAAACCAATTGCAGAGCACGTCGCTCAACAACGATATAGTACATATGATCGAGAACTTCAGAAAATTTTCAGTCGTTTAAAAATTTTCCAGCACATGATTAAAGGTAGATTACTTTTAATCAAAACTGACCATAAGCCACCAACATTCGCTTTTCAACAAAAAGCAGAGAAATCATCACCCAGACATCTTCAAAAATCGGATTATATCGGTCAGTTACCAAAAAATATCGTGCACATCAGCGGAAAGGACAACACCACGGTAGGCATATTTTCCCGAGTTGCAGCTGCAAATAAGCCGATAATGTTCACATCGGTTGACCAGGCTAATGCTTAAAAGAAGGACGAGGAATCGAAAACTGTGCTGCAATCAAATACAGTGCTAGACTTACGCCAACTTCGTATTGACAACACCGAAACAGTAGTCTATTGCAACACTTCGAATCACAACATTCGACCTTATATTCTGAAATCTTTAAGGGAGCAATTTTTTAACAGAACGCATGGATTCTCACACCCCAGTGGTCGAGTCACAAAGAAACTTATTCGACAGAAGTTCTTTGCGCCGAGTTTAAATAACGATGTCGCCAAATGACTTCACTCATGTCTCCCATGCCAAAGAATCAAGATAGCCCGACACATCAAACTTCCAACAAAACATTTTCCTTTAGCGGATTCACGATTCAGTCACGTTCACATTGATATAGTTCGACCACTGGTAACAGCCGAGGGATTCTCCCTACGTGTTGACAATGATCTACCACTTCACACGCTCCCCAGAGATAAACCCGATCAAAAGCATAGCAGCTGACATTATTCCAGACACTTTCTATACGACGTGGATAGCTCGATTTGGTGCACCTACTTTGATCACAACAGATCAAAGCTCACAATTCGAGGCATTTCTGTTTGGTTCCGCGGCTCACCTTGTTGGATTTAACAAGACACGTTCTACGACGTACCATCAAAAATCCAATGGTATGATTGAAAGATGCCACCGATCATTATAGGCCGCAATGTGTGCCATAATACAAAAGAATGGGTCGACATTATACCTGTAGTGAAATGGGTATACGAGTATATGAAATTGTCCGTGAAGAGTAGAAGATTATCTAGGTACACGAACACTTGATGTTTCAGATGACGTAGAATTACTTTGTCCATCAGCCGGATCATCGTTTGCGGAGCGTTACAGAAGCCAAAAGACATTGTGACGAACTGGTATAATGGTCGTCCAGGCACTGTGAAAGCGGTCTTATACTTCGACCCTTCATCGAATGGAATTCGCCAGAATGCATCCTTTAGGTCGAGACTGGTAATGTAGTTTGCTTTCGGCAGTCTCCCCAATATTCCATCGATGAGCGGAAGAGGGTAAGCATCTTTTACGTTCACTGCATTGACTTTCTGGGCATCTAGACAAAGACGAACTTTACCTGGCCTCACCACCAAGGTTACCGGTGAGGGCCAGGCACTTTGGGACTCCTCTATAACTCCCAACTCGAGAATCCTAAACAACTCTGCGTACACTAACTTTTCCATGGCCGGAGGGATGGCATAGTGTCTCTGCTTTAGTGGCTTACTATCGCCAACATCGATGACATGTGAGACCAGTGTGGTGCGACCAAGGCCTTGCGTAGCGTAAGATGGAAAAACAGCGATGGATGCTTCCAGACGTTGTCGTTGGTTAGCCGTTAATTCATGCCTATCGGGTATAGAAGCGAGTTCGTTGACATATCTAGTATTTAAAGATGCATCTGTGAATAAATCTGGGGATAAACCAAATTGAAGAACAAAGGTACACCTTTTGAGTCAGTGATGGGATAATGTAGAAAGTAATATGCTTCGTTTGACCTCTGAATGTCACGGGTGTTGTCAACCCTGGATAGGATATTTGGTATCATCAGCTGTACTGATTTCAGAGCGCCAAGGTTTTACCGCCGTAGTGTTTTGATGGAGTACCTTTGAGCCGAGGCTCGAGGCAAGGCAGCTGATACTTGCACCCGTGTCAATCAGTGCAACAGCGATTTCGCCCAACACTTTGATTGGTGCGTAAGGTCGAGTGTCATTCTGAGAAACCTCTGAGATATTACAAAAATTTAAAGTTTGGCGACAGATGTGCACTCTCCTGGGGAAGCTCTTCCAGCGACAAGTTGACCACTTAGTTTTGTGCTGGCGTGGAGTGACCTCTTTTAAGGCGAAAATTCTCTCTCGTGCAGCAATATACTCCTGCAAACTAATACGCTATGGTTTCAATACACGAGTCTGTGGTTGCCGGGGTTCTTCAGGCAGTACCTGAGGTGGTCGCTTCAATAAAGCCGTTGGAGAGGCCCCCGGAGAAGATGTGACATCTGTTACATCGTGGACCAGCAAAGGTATCGTGGTGGTGTTCGACTCTAGTAGTTTTACTGGCGAGGAATTTGTCGTGGTGGAACTGTCGGTAGACGGGCCGGAGTTCTCTTCCGTTAGTTGATTTGTCGCAAGTGCTGCTGGCTGTTGTGAGCACTCGCTAGCAACTTTTTTGACTTCTTGCAATTTGTACAATCTGGCGAATCTGGTATCTGGTTTTCCACAACGGAGACAAAATATGTTAGCCTCTGCCTGGTATGCGGTAAAGTGATGTCACGTCTGCCGGCAGTTCCAACACCTAGGAGCCAGTTCGTGTAGTTTGGTTTGATATTGTTGGTCTAGTTCTGTGAAGGATGGAAAGATGGTCTTGGGCGCACTGTCCGTTATAAATGGTCTGAGACAAGCTGGCGCGGGTAGAGCAGGCACGCTGTGTCCAAACTCAGTGACTGAGCGTCGTTCTGGTTGCTCTCATCGACTAAAGAAATTACCTTGGGTTGTGGACCACTGGGAGTGTTGTACAGCTTCTAGCGCTTCTGCATACGCGCGAAGCGCATGCACGCTGTGGCGCGGGCGAACACCAGTCGCTTTCACAACTCGGGCCGAATTCCCTCCCAGAGCAGACTGGGAAACTCAGACTCCGGCATGGGACTCATCAGACGCTCCAACAGGCAGCACAGGGCTTCGTAGTAATCGTTTACGGTCTCATGTGCCTGTTGGTGTCTGTCTCTTATCCGCCGTTTTAAGGTGTCGTCTCCCTCGACTGGTGCGAACTTCTGCAGTGCTGGACACCCCAATGCGTCCAAGTCAAAGGTCCACAAACCGCCAAAACCAACGGAACGCGCTCCCAGTGAATAACACTTGGGCGCAGCGTGTGACTGCTCTCATAATTCCCCCTAAATTTAACGAGGCCATGTTCTCAATCCTTCGCAGAAAGGCCCCGGTGGTCGTAGGGTCCAACTTCCAGCCAGCCACTATCTGTGCCACTTTAGATGGTGGAAGATCTCCTGGCTGGGTGGGTGGTGGATGGTCCCAGGTGTCATCAGGTATGGGTCGAGATGGTGGGTCCGGAATTGGTGGATCCAGAGGTGGTGGATCCAGAGGTGGTGGATGAGTTAATGTTACGAGTGACCCTTGTTTCCCACCCGACCACCTGGAAGGGAATCTCGCGTATACTATTCACGCAAGACCGTAAAACTATGAAGAACTTATTTTGAGCACCGGGATACATTAACCACCGCGAGCCAAAGTTTAAAGTTAGGAATTATTGTGAAAGAAAAATTCAGATAGATGTTCGAATTTAAAAGAGGAAAAAAAAACACTGTGTAAAGTTAAGTAATCATGTATGTAACTAGTGCGTAAGTCTGCCAGATAAATCCACTTTCACACCACACTAGGAAAAGGAAAAGTTTCCTCTCACGGGACGCCTGAACAACAAGAACAAATGGCCATCGACTGCAATTCTTCCGAATTTGTAGCTTCAATTTGAACATCAGGACACAGAAAATGTCATATGATCGCTTTGCGGTGCCATGAAATTTTGGATCTGATGGGATATTGTGGTAGTGGCAGTTTGCAGGATATCCATCAAGTATCGGGTCCGCCAGCAGAACGACAAATCACCTATATGTGCCGTGATGTGCACAAGGGGTTGGAGTAGTTACAATCGATGAAAAAAATTCATAAGGGACATAAGTCGAGCGAGCATCCTGCACACGGAGATGCAAAATTGACCAATTTCGGCGTACCAGCACAGATTACGGCGACGACAACTACAGCAACTGCAATTAGCAATGATGCTAGGATCAATACGACTTCAAGGAATAAATACATTCGTTCAACTCACCGATCAAACCCATTCAACACTTATCAATCGAAAATATCCTGATCAAATATGACAAACTAACGAATATAACCACGTATGATGGAACATGCCAGCTTTTCGTTTTTGCTTGAAAATAAATCTTCGATATTTAAATTATTAAATATTCATGAAAATTGCTAGATGAATGGAAATTTATATTTTAATTGCCAAATATCAAAACAGTTTGAATGCCGCTTTTCGATTGCGCACAGCTAGAACAAAGTTCATTTCCCCCGGAAAAAAAACTTAACGGGTTCCCGTTGGAGACGAATTGACGAGGGACCCGTGAACAATGGAATCTCCCTCTTTAGAGGAGTTGATTGAGTTCCCAGCAACAACAACGGCGGTATTAAGGTTGGCGGCCGCAAGCCAGTGTGTGGAATCAGAGCGACAAGAAGTTTTAAATCGGTAGCTGGAAAAGGTGGCAAAATCACCGGAGGTAGCGACGAAGAATCTTTGATTGACGGCGGAAATACCGGGCCCCCCCCCCCCCTGCGTATATAGATTCAATAATAAGTAATTCAATTTCAAGTATTGTTAAAGCAAAAATACATTTTCCTTTAAATTGAAGCGTGATTTTTGTAGTGAATTCGGTAAAAGTTTCAGATTTGTGCGAATTACATATTCAACTTCGGGAAAATTTTAGTTTTGGCTGGTGTTGTAAACTTGGCTCGCGGATAACGCTGAAAAGTGCACAATTTCGGTTCCAGGTGGTCCCCTACAAGATTTCGGGATACCGCTTCATAATTTTTCCTGCCTCCCAGCTTAGTGGAAATTGTCTTCAAGGATAGGTTGTGTCGGTGGGAATCCTTTAGCGGTTGGTTTCTGGTGCAGATTAAATTCGTACGTTAGATTTTCAGTTTAGGTGCGGCGGTGAAATTTCTCCGATAAACCGTCCGCTCACTTGGCGGTTAACGTGAGGATTTAGGGCTGAAGCGAGTGGTGCCCACGTCCGTCTCTGACGAGCAAAACTGGGGCCCGCAGAACCCTCAATCGGAGCGCCCTCGAGGGAAGGGTAACAGCAATTGCTCTAATTGCTACCGCATTTGCTCTATGCTGGCAGCCAATACCTGCACGGTGTCTAGTAGTTGTGACATTTTGGTGTTGAGTCTGAAAAAAACTAAGTTTGAATAAAAAAGTGGTCGTCAGTGGCGAGCTATAAATTAATACCTCTCAAAAAAATTAGACCAATAAATAAATATAAACAATTAAATATTAAATAAATATCAAAATTGGTGCTAAGGATACTTTATTATTAAAAGGTACGGTGAATTTATCTAGAAATTTAAAAAAACGATTATCAATCTCAATAGTTAACTCAGTCTTTCCATTTCATCGGTCCCTTTCCAAAGTAAGGTCACCAATGGTACGCTCCTCTTCTGCTCTACAGGGACTACTTTCTTGCAGCACCATAAGAATCAGGGTTCAGAAGTGATCTTTCATACGCAAGTTTCGACCAGGTACAACTTGCCAGCCCGGAGTGAATTCTGACCCGCAAGCAGCGCGTGTCTTATCATGGATAGTCATGGACTAGCTAAGCAGCCAATCCGTGAAATCAAAATCCATGTAATCGAAAACACAGGGGCGCCGCTTGGGTTGTGGTGCAGATCAGAATCCGCCGCAAAAATGATATTGGGATAACAACTTCCGAAGACACAAAAGGACTCTAATATCATTAGAACTGGCTAGTCATACAATGGCGGTAAACCATCAATGTATAAATCAAAAGCAGGTCCAAACGATATTGATGTCCAAGGACAACTCACGTTCGAAAGTTATTATTTGCTGGGGTACGATTTGTGCAATAGCCCCTAGCAGTCACCTACCCGCCAAAACTCTGGACACCTTGTAGGGTCACCTAAAAACGATGGGCTGTCTCGTGCTCACGACTGTTGATACAGCCGGGATTTTCGGGCCCCACGTAGGGCGCCATTTTATACACACCCACAGTGTTGATTGCATAGTTGACATGTCCTCAAATCATCAATCAGACTACTTCAGGATAGAACCAATCTGACAGCTCCAAGACAGAATCAATCTGATAACTTGGTGGCAAATGGAATACGAGTAGGTGAGCCGACAAATACATGTCCACTCGTTCAACCAGTTCTTCTGTCATCGATCCTTGACCTTGTTCACACGCACTTCGCTCCTAATCTGATGCTTCGTTCTACCGCTTCTTCTGCCATCGATGTTGACCTGTTGACCACCTTTTCTTTCTTTATGTACTTTATATGTATTGTAAATTGTGTGTATTAAATGTCATCAAATGAACACCCTGTGTATTAATATACATAGTCCTGCCATAAGTTCTGTCACAAAATTTCTCACATTGGCAACACCTTTATTTTATGAGTGTCATTTCAATACCGGCCAGTTTTATAAACGTCATAATGTTGTTGACAGTTGATGGTCATTTAAAGTTTGTTCGTTAACGTGTGAAGATTGTTGTAATCGAGCAGGCACGGTTGTGAACTCCGTCCAATATGCAACATGCAACCGGAAAGGAATTGCAGAACTTATACGTATCAAAGGTGGAGTCAGACATTGATCACATTAGATTGTCTAATGTGTTCCGAAAACGTTCAAAAATTTTAACAAAGGGAAATGTAAATTCCGAAATTTTAGAAATTCAATGTTTCAATGGGATTTAAATATTTCGGCGGTTAAACCGAAACAACTTCTACATTCATTACCAAAACCATCTAAAGTCCCCGATTATGCGTATAAATCTTTACATGGTATTCTAGCAATGGTCAATTTATTACATCAGGATCGTGCTGTTTTAGTTTTTCAAACGATGGCATATGCATTGAAGGAGTTTGCAACGGATGGGACAATTTATGCCAATCCTAAAGCTGATACGGATTTATTAGTCAGAATGCCAAATTTATTATCAGCAATTTTAGTTGGATTGCATACGCTTATTCATAAGTACAAAATAACTTAGAAGGAATCACTTGAATCGACGTACTTATTGCATTTTAAAATGGCGCTCCTGAACAATCCGAATATTACTACAATTCTAACTGTTCAGGCATTAAAATCAACGCAAATTAGTATTGAACACTTTTATCGCCCAATCTCGCTCTTTTAGTGGATAATTTTTAAGGCTCTGCGCTTCAGCAGTTAGGACCTATGATACTGAAACGATTGCATGATAATTCGTGGGAAGTTCGTGATAGTACGACCGAACTGGTTACTTCGATGACTTGTATTTCATGTTTGAAATTTCCAGCATTCCAAAAATACATTCTCGACAGTGGAATATGCCCAGTTGTTTGGTCGATGGCCAAAAGTGACTCCGAACCCTACGTGCGTGCCTCAGCCTTGAAATGTATTAACCAAATGGCAGAAATAAATACTTTGTGGGAATGTTCTTTGAGTCAGTACGATATGATGGATCATCTTCTCAAAGTAAGTTGCATAGAATCTGAAGGCATCGTTCGAAAAGAAGCCGCCCTCCTTGTGTCTCGAATCTACATCAAGCGTAAAATTGCTCCCCAATATCTTGATTTGCTTTTCTCCACAATGGTTCATTGTTCCGTGCATGATTTGCATTGGGAAGTCAAATACAATGCGTTGATATTCTGGAATGTGATGCTTTGTGCTGAATATGAAAATCAAGGTATGATCGATGGAACCTTTCCGCCAGTTACTTTCTCAAAAGAAAAGAAAAAATTATTACCCTAAACCAGAAAGAAATTCTGTTGCGCATTGAGAAAATTCTAATGGAATCATCAGAACGTGGATGTTTAGGAGTAATTTTAGCATGCTTTAATGATACTTGCGATTTGGAGGTGCACACTAGCAGCAGCATTAATAACAACAACACAAACATCAATAATAACATTATTAACCGTTCGGTGGGGGAAATCAAAGAAAACGAGCCCGTGACGGATTTGGGATTCGTCAAGCCCATCGGACAAAGCAAAAGCGAGGAGACGAGGATAGCGGTGGCTGTAGCGGGAGTGGAATTTGCTTATGTTGCTGGTGCTGTCGTGGGGAGTTTGTACAGTTGAGTCGCCTAGGTCGGACAGGTGAAACCAGCAAGCGATTCGCGTTTCTGCTAATTCGAATTCAACTCTGTCGAGTGGATAGCAAAAATCAAGGCAAAGTACATAGTTGAAAGACGACGCGAAATAAACCAGTTTTCTTTTTAGATAAAAAATTGCCATTAAACAGAAATAAGAAAAGACATTTTTCAAGTGTTATTTTGTTATCTTGTTGTTTTTTGCATTTAGATTTTGGTTGTGTTTTGTTCGAGTGATAGAAAACATTTTTCAAGTGCACTAAACAGCCAACACACGTTTGACAAGTTGTGCCTGATATTCGATTGGCAGTTTTATTTCTTGCCTGTGTTTAATTTGTTTAGCGCATGTCCATCCAGAATTTGCAAAACTTTGACCCCTTTGCTGATGCAATCAATTGTGCTGATAATACTGTACAGGACGGACTTGCGCACATAAGAATTCAGCAGAAAAATGGCCGAAAAACACTAACTACGGTGCCGGGCCTTTCCTCGGAATATAACCTGAAGAAAATTGTGCGAGCATGTAAAAGGGAATTTGCGTGCAATGGCACAGTAATAGAGCGTCCCGAATACGGTGAAGTATTACAGCTTCAAGGTGATCAGCGAGAGACCATTTGCCAGTGGCTAACGAAATCTGGACTTGCGAAGCCAGATCAACTCAAGGTGTACGGTTGTTTTTTTTAAGCGAGACGAAGGCGCGTATGATCGAACAAAATTTTTGGACATACTGTAAAGAGAATTTATTCGTCATTATCTTCATCCATCCCAAAGATAAATTCCCTGAAGCAACTAGTGAATGCATTTCGAAACGTCAAAGATGGCGGAGTTTTGTTGTCTTTTCATCGCAGGTTGACGAAATTTAGCGGAATTGTAATATATGGTGAACGCGAATTTTGGTTTAGCCTTTTAGCTAAGTTCGGAATCGGATGTGGAGTGGGACCCAAAGAAACAGTTGAATGTCTAATCGGGATTCGTGTAAAAGCAAAATAACATCCTGCTGAGCGAAAGACAATCTTTTTGACTAAAACACCTCGAAAAGGCTAGATAGAAGGCAGTTTGTTTCATTTATAGATTTGTTCCGTGTCGTTTCGTTGTAAATTTTAAATTGTAGTTTGGGCTGGATTCTAGTGGGCAGAACTGTGAAGTCTCACATTCCGAACTCTCTTCTTAGGGCTGTCGCAAGTATCAAGCGCTCGGGAACGTCGCGTTGCTCAAATTATTGTTATTGCCGAAAGCAAGCACTTATTAACAGTACGTAAATTTCAACAATTGAAGGAAGAACGATACAAAGAGGCAGACGTAGTGACATTAAAATAGTCTAATACACGGTGCCCCTAAATCATTTGGTAAAACTAGGAGCCAATTGCATTGTTTTTATCGATTTGCCGCTATACATAGAAGCTCCAATGTATGCCCAAAATATCGGTGTCTTCAAAGGAGTAGGAAAGTCACTACTTCGTCAACTATTCCTATGGATGAAAATTAGCAAGGGCAGCAACTATCAAAGAACAGCTGTTTGTCATTAATCTCCGATAATTTTGTTGGAATTTTTGTTGGAATCTCAGTATTCGTCGTTGCATTTTAGCGTTAGAAGTAGCTATAACGAAAAGAAAGTTGCATTCCAGGACCACCCACATCGTCAGTGGGCGCCCGACGAGGATGTTTGGGTGAGTACCCTTTTTGTTTCATTTTTCTATATTTCTATTATTTTAAAAATTTATATAAAAATATTTATATTTGATTTGTTTACATAAATATAAATTATATTTTAACCAATTTATTTAATATAAATAAAAAAATAGTAACCTCGTATAAAATCATATTATAAATGTAAGTTGTATTCGTGAAAGTACATACTATACATAATATTTTGGCCTCCGGAAATAATAAAAAAAAGGTTGTAATGGAAAATGACATAAATTAAACATGAAAAGGATGAAGATATTTTGAAGTTAGCTTTATATTTACTTGTCGAAACAATAGCTTTGCATAGGTTTTTTTTTTCTAAATTTTATAACTGAATATAATATCT
Organism: Odontomyia ornata; assembly: GCA_963969285.1. Classification (NCBI taxonomy): domain Eukaryota; kingdom Metazoa; phylum Arthropoda; class Insecta; order Diptera; family Stratiomyidae; genus Odontomyia; species Odontomyia ornata. The sequence goes on along the minus strand of OZ017742.1, from coordinate 53,705,532 downwards.
TCTGTTAGAGTGAGAGAGAAATAAAAAAAGGAAAAATGTTGAATTGGTAGAAAAAAAATTACGGTCTTTTCATTTTGTTCGACATGACCGGGTATAGGACCCGGTACGGTGGCAGGCTGCCCCCTAAAAAAATGAGCCAGCCGCCGGGTACAAATTAATCCTTTTTCCTTTGACATCGCGGGTTGAGTGGCCCAAGCAGAGTGCCTCTTTATGGCATAGCATTATGCAATCGAGTTGTATAATTCTATGGCATAAATTGGTCACCGGGGTACACTCCCCTTCTGATGGAAAAGTTTATACAAGGCAATTTGTATGAGTTTTCCACTCAGAAGAGGAATACCCGTCCACTGCAACAAAATATGGATTTATTCCGGTTGGGTGGGTGCGAAGGGGCTCCATCACCACCCGGTTGTCCCTCTTTCATTTGTGGGCCATGAGCTACGTCGGGTAATGACGAAGTTACCCCAAGTCCACCTTTCTTTTCAGGTTCCACTTGTTCTCGGAACAAGTACTATCTCCCTCAGTGTAGTTATCTACACTTTTTGCGACTTCGGTCGCCTAATTCGTGAGTGCGAAATTTCTTTGTAGTGGGTCCTCGCGCTGGGGAAATGAACCCGCCCCACGACACCGCAATGCTAGCCTGCCAGCGCATTCACGCGTCTCCAGACGAGGGCATTCTCGGCAGATACCTCCATCTTCCTCTGCCGAGGCAGCATAACATCGCTGCAGTCCTTTACGGACATTTGAAACTCTTCTCTCACTACAAGATGGAATGGGGTGTAAATGAAAACCGGATTGCAGTGATTGCACTACATAAGTGTGGAAAATCCGCGAGTGAAATTTTCAAGTTGTTGTGCCCGTTTAAAATAACGCAAAGATTTGTGTATCGTGCGATCCAGAGATATAACGAGATCCAAACTATTGAAGATCGACCTCGTTCTGGACGTTCGCGTGATATACGTTCTTCTGCTGCCATCAAAGTGGTCGAAAGTCGAATTCGTCGAAATCCGCTTCGTAAACAACGAATCATGGGTCGAGAGATGAACATCTCCACCCGAAGTATGTCTCGCATCATAAAATCGGACCTCGGGATGAGTGCCTTTCGACGATCAACGGGACATTTGCTGACTGAGCAGTTGAAGCAAATTAGGAGCACCAGATCGAAAGAGCTCCTTCGGCGGTACGGCAACAACAAACATCGAGAAATTTTATTTACCGATGAAAAAATTGTTACGGTGGAGGAACATTTCAACCGCCAAAATGATAAGGTGTATGCCCACAGCTCCAGAGAAGCCCGAGAAGTTGCCACTAGGGTACAGCGAGGACATCATCCAGCATCAGTCATGGTATGGTGGGGTGTCAGCTACGAAGGGGTCACCGAGCTACATTTTTGCGAAAAATGCGTAAAAACTGCAGCGAAAAATTATCAAACGGACATCCTGGAGGGATGTGTGAAGCCGCTGAACTCTACGCTATCAAACAACCGACATTGGGTTCTCCAGCAAGATTCTGCGCGAACCCACAAAGCTCGAACCAATCAAGCGTGGTTGGAAACCAATATTCCAGAGTTTATAAGGGCTACGGAATGGCCTTCTGGGAGCCCAGATTTGAGTCCCCTGGACTACAAACTGTGGGCGGAGTTAGAGTCCATGGCGTGCACGAGACGACACCCAAATATCGAGAGCCTTAAGCGATCTTTGACAGAAGCAGTAGCTAATTTTCCGCTAGAAACAGTGCGTACTGCTATCGATGACTGGCCCAACAGATTAAAGAGCTGTGTAAAGGCTAAAGGCGGCCACTTTGAATAATTTGTTGCTTATTTTACTTCCATTAGTATGCCAAAATAAAATATTTTTTCCTTTGTCAAAAACTCTTTTTCATTTATACAAAAATTGCCCATATTCGTGTGACAGAACTTATGGCACGACTAAGTATAGTGAACTATTGTAATTACCTTATTTTCTAGTTATAGACCCAATATAATAGGAATGATTATTTATAATTTCTATTCAGATAATTTACATCCATTAACAAAAGATGAATGACTTTAATTTTTAAATAAAAAGCGCCATTATTCAAACACGTGCGACCGAAATTCTATCAATAGTCACCTAAAATTCAACGGAATAGCCGCGGGGCAGCCTTGAATGAAGCGCATTACTTGCAATTTTTCATATGTTGATCATTTCGATTATTTGCAAACAAAATAACTTCAATTTCTCAAAGTTTCATTAACCTTTTCCTGATACTTGTTGATATCCATCTTCTAATCAACAACCATTCGTGGCTCTGTTGGAGTATCCGCTCGTATCTACTTCTTTTTCAGTATCTTTTTCAAATCACTTACTGCAACTATAGGTACATGTATAGAAATTGAATGAAAATAAAATCTGCAAAATTCTCTTTAACGCGTGTGCACATTCCTCCTCACCAGCAACTACCTACCAACCAGTCCAATGCCCCATTTAAAAGAATGACCTTTGTCAATTTTTCATTGCGAACAAGAAGGAACAGGCCCAAAATAACAAACAAACCAACAAACAGACACATAAAGTAACATTAAGTAGCAAGAAGAAGAAAACACGAAAGAGAAAAAACGATATCCAAGACACATAAATTGTAAGAATGAAAATGAAAAATCGAATAAAGCAAAACTATACCCGCGAAAACGACAACGATAAAAATTCTTGGATCATATAAATATTCAATTCACACACTGATCGCATAATTTTTAATCGACTCTGGTGGTTTTGGCTTCGGACGGGTTGGACAGCGCCTTAAGTTTGTGCACCTAAAAGATACTCGTTTAATGGATATTCCTCTGTCCGGGAGAGAACTCGTGACTGCTTTTGCAGGTTGATCACAGACCCAACCGTCAACGTTGATCTTGGAGTCTAGGAGATCATAGCAATCAGTCGGGGGATAAACCGCAAAAAGATATTTACCAACACGCCATCATCATCAACATCGACATTAATAACAGCATTGCGAATAGATACTGAGAAGTTGGCGCGCTATTTCGCGGATACCATCATCGGTCATTTGGCTAGAGATGGAGGAATCAAGGTTTCGATGAGGAGCCTGATTTTGCCTTTTAGTACGAATATCTCTGGGGAAAAAGATATCGGCTCTTAAATGAAATTAAGTGATGTAAGCATATGTATATGATACTCATATACATACATAGTTAATGTTGCCGAAGAAATATTTCAACGCTGGCAGTGGCACTGAAGTGGTGAATAAATAAACTATCAAATAATTTTATGGCTCGCTATTTTGATTTATTGATTCTATAGATTAATTGGCGATCCACGGGTGGAACGATCGAATTTGAATGCTTACCACCGTGGACAAATCGGGGTTTGCAGTATTTTTTGCATCATTAAGTTGTGTTGAACTATTAAAATCAGTATAAATCTTGTATTTTTACAGACAGAAAGATAAAAAGTAAAAATAAAAATGCTTTATGTAATCTAACGGCACATTTTCTTAATGTAAGCTAATCTTTGGTAGTGGCGTACAATGGTTTTGGATGAGAGCTGTCAAACTGAGTCCATTGCATTTAAAAAATTGTTTGTTTGTTTTAGCACTACAGCTCTTTCGAGATAGAGTATCTCATTATATTGATCGAATTGTATCGGCAATCGAGAAGGTTATATGGTCAATACCAATACTACCAAAAAGAAAGTTTAGTCAAATTGGGACATGGAGAAATAATCAAGGTAAGTCTGGCCGGCCTAATTAGCAAGGATGTGGAAGCTATAAGAACAATAAATAGTAAACTCTCAATGAACACTAGAAAGGCCGTCTTGGCATTTCTTCCCCACTCAATATTCTCGGCTCTAACTTTTTAAATATTTAATTCAGGTGAACGAAAAGTCTTGACTTCTATTAATTTAATGTAGCTAACTAATTTAAAATATTTTCAACAAACAACAAGAATGCTTTACGAAATAATATTCTACGTCTAGCACTCGTTGCGTGTAGACGTGTTTTTAATCGCTCCTGTCATTAATTTTAAAAATTAATTAATCTTTCACAAAAGTCAGTTTCAAAAAATTAAATTAATTTTTCTACAAGTCAGTCAAAAGCAAATTTTGATTTTATTGGGAAAAGCATTTATCGTCGAAGGCATCGACCCACGGAATCAAATCGACAAAAGCAAATAAACCGAAGAGTAACTCGGGACTGCTGTATAGAGGAGCCCGACGGCTTCCCTCCGTTTGGGGGCCCCGGGGATAATAAGAATGCGAAATTGGCGGCAAGTGTCAATAAACGAAGACACACGAGTACCCAGGACTCCACAGATGGTGGGCGAAAGACTCAAGTAGTCGAAGATAAGTAAGAAATGAGTTGACTTCAAGCTGAAATTCAAGAATTGAAAATAAGACTGAAAACGTACGAAGACATCTTCGAGAGAGCGAAGAAACCTCAAGATGCAGAACCGGTACGACAAACAAATAAGGAAGCTAAGCAGAAGAAAGCTGTCAAACAAGTCATCCCAAAAGAAGTACTATGTGCTGGAGGCGCTAATGACAGCCGGAACTACTATGCAGCGCTGGACAGACTCCAAAAAGAAATGGAAGCTGATGAAAATGTTGAAGGTAATGTTAGTCAAGATAATGATAAGTTTATCCTTTATTTAAAAAATAAAAATAAAGAGAAGAAACCAGCCCGTAGTTCTGCGGGTCCTCCTCAAAAAGATGCCAAGAATACTGAGAAAGTTCCGCCAATTAATGTGTTCGGTCAAAGCGGAAAGGACATGGTTCGGCTATTGGCAGCCGAAAACAAATTAACAAATTTCGAAATTAAAAGAATCAATGCGGAAAAGTTGACTATCAGAACGAAATCACTGGTTGATTTCAAACCAGCCAAAAAATGCTTTAAATTCTGGGGAGGTTCCACACTTCACCTATACCCCAAAAAGTGAAAAGAATCAGACCTTCTTGTTGAAGGGTTTGGACAGCGGAGAGGATACGGTCGATCTTCTTCAGGTGTTCAAGGAGGCAGCACCTGAAATTGAATTTATCTCAGTTAAAACATTCGCGACAACAAGGTCGACGATAGAAAAAAAAATTAACACTTTATTTAGTGCAGGTTTTAAATAAGAGCAGTCCAAGTGCTCTTCAACAAATAAGAGACTTGAACTTCAGAGTGGTGAGGTGGGAACGCCTCCAGAAAAAAGAAGTCAACCAGTGTTATCGGTGTCACCGATTTGGGCATTTTACTGCATTATCAATGCATCAAATGCAAGGACGTGCATGCTCCCGATGAGTGCAAATTGGCTCAGACGGAGACATAAGAAAAATTATACTGAATTAACTGCGGTGCTTTTGGTCACTCGGCATCATATCGTGGATGCTCCCGATACCAAGGGGCGAGAGTAAAATTTGCCCCAAAGCAAACACAACTGCACCACAGTGTCTTAGCTCCGAAATTCGTCAAGCTCGGAGTATCATTTGCACAACCCGCTAGAGGACCAGCAGAAAATGCAGTAAATAATGTAAGTGGCAATAATGAGCTGGTTCTCAAAACTTATCAGCAACTAAATTCCTTATTGGAGAGAACCGATAAACAAGATATGAAAATTTATCTTGCTTTTCATCGCTTCGGGCTTTAAATGCCTCAAAATAATTTTTCATCCAGTCACATTCCCATGGATAGGATTCATCTTATCTCGATCAACGTCAAGTCCATTGTTACTATACATCGGCGTGATTATCTCCTTGAATTAATTGTTAAGCAAAAGCCTGACATCATGCTTCTCACCGAAACCCACCTAAATTCATGACACTCCATGAGATTCAAGGATTTTGAATTCGTAAGAAACGATAGGGTTATAGGTGATGGGGGAGATGGCACCGGGATATTGTGTCAAAGACCCTATTGTTTCCAAAATATTGAAAAAGTCGAATTCAAAAACTTTGAATCTCTTGAAGTGTCCGTTATCAAAATCTCGCTGCCAGGTGGGGATAACGTCTTCGTTATCTCTGCCTATGCAACTGGTCGAAATGTTCTCAAGTTCAAAAGAGAGCTCAATTCCTTATTTGAAATACTCGAATTGAACAGGCTGCATAGTTATTAGATTCTTGCTGATGACCTGAACGTCAAACATACATCATGGCTGAACGCCATCAATACTCCAAGAGGTGTATTCCTGAAACCGTGGATAACAGAGAACCAAATTGAATACAGGTGCAATCTATATGGGTCGGAGTTCCCAACATTCCCAAGGACAAATTCATATTTGGACCTCTGCATTGCTGACGCAAGGTTTGAATTCAGCTTTAATAGTCCTCAACAGAAATTGCAGATGCTTCCTTATGATAGCGACCATAACGCAATCATAATGGAAATCAATCATCAAAGGGATGATTTCTTCCTCATTCCAATTCAACATGAAAATCATTGGTTGAATTTCAAAAAAACAGACTGGGGAAAGTTTCAGAAGAAGTTTAATCGAGAGTACTCTTGCTCAATGGTTCCTAATGACAGGAATCTGACTAACGATGAAATAGATCTCTATTTGTCGAAGTAAGAGAAGCCGACTTTAGAAACGATTGAGAAAGTAGTTCCCAAGATTAAACATCAAAACAATATGGAAGGATATGAAACACCATCCATTGCAAGGTCAAAAAGATTGAAAAGCCTTCTTCTCACACGCGTCAATGATATTTATGTTCGATTTTTGGATTACAACCATCCCTCGTTGACTTTGCTGAAATTACACCTGAAGAATATCCGGAACTTAATCCGTTCATACTTCAGGAGTGAGGTCAGCAATCAATGGGCGGAAAAATTGAGGGGTATTAGCCTACAGGACCAGATGGCGTTTTCGTGAAAGTGAATAGCATATTCCGTAAAAAGTCTCGAGTGAAGGTATCGAATCTTGAAGTCGCAAGTGATGAGATAAATCTTCTCGATAGGGCTGGTATCGAAATTGATACGACGACTCCGGATAGAAATGGAAACAGGATTATTTGTGAGGGATTGCATAAACTTGCCCTTATTGCAACACATTTTGAATTGGTTCATCTACCAAACCCGGAGAGAGGGAATCAAATATTTTCAGAGATCGTTGAAGCAAAAGTTTCCGACTTCAAATCGAGCCTGAACGGCCAATCAATTCTTCATTTCAATGGAACATTAACATCTGACCTCATAACGAGCTTGAATCTTATTGATTATTTGAAAGCTTGTGTTTCATATTTAGCAGGATAAACAACAAGAAATCATGTGGTACTGATGGTATTCCAAATGTAGTTCTCCGTTATTTGCCTGAGATTACTATTAGGAATTATTGCATATTGTTCAACAACATGGTGAGTAATTCATATTTCCCAAATAAGTGGAAAAAAGCTAAGGTATTTCCGATCTTGAAGAAAGGAAACGAATCGTCATGCCCTAAAAGCTATCGCCCAATCAGCTTGTTATCTAACATCAGCAAGGTGTTTGAAGTGATACTCAACATAGCATTAAACGCCCACATTGAGAAATATGAGTTGATACCAAATTGCCAATTTTGTTTTCGTGCCAGGCATTCGACCACACATACAATAACGAAAGTAACCTCAGACATCTATTGAAAGCTAAACAATAGAGAATGTGTTGGAGCGTGGTTCTTTGACATGGAGAAAGCCTTGGATACGGTATGGTTGGATGGACTTGTTTTAAACTCCTTCAGGACAAGTTCCCCAGATACCTTGTCGCCATGATGTGTAATATGCTATACGGGAAATTGTTTGTTGTAACTGATGGAAATCTGACAACAATGCATGAATACAAGGTCTTTAATGGTCTACAGCAGAGAACAGTTACTGTACCTCTGCTCTTCTCAATATTCATTCGCAAGCTATTGAACGGTTTTGATTTTTACGTCCCACCAACGCGATCATTGGTAGCGTTCTGATCATCTATGCGGCAGCCCGAAGAGCTACAATAGTTCAGAGCAATCTCCAATAAATGTTCAATGATGTGCAGCTCTACACCGACAATTGGCGAATGAAAATAAGTGCGCAGAAGTGCGACACAATTTTGTTTGGGACAACGCTGCAGGGGGTCAGTCAAGACCTGAAACTTAATTGGAAGGATTTCTACATCATGGCTGGCGAGGATAGTTTACAACGGGTTCCACATAAATCCTGTGTTCGATACTTCGGTGTTCATCTCGATCAGTATCTGTACTGTACTGAACATATCAAAATCATGCTCACTAAGGCACAAAAAGTAGTCATGGCCCTACGAAGACTCTTTCATTCCAGATACATTGATCAAAAGGTCAAAATTATCTGTTACAAGGCCTTAGTTAGACCAGTTTTGACATATGGATGTCAGATCTGGTACAACCAGAGTGCCAGTACTATGGAAAATTTGAAAGTTTTCGAAAGGAAGCTTTGTCTCAGAATGATGGCCTATGATGAAAGCTTGTTAATCTCTTAAGAACTCTTTAAAGAATGGACCGAGATGGTTTGAGGTACTTTTGCAGGAAGCGAAGGAAGCAATAGTGCCACGAAGAAGAAGAAGGATAAGAAGGCTATTGAAGCTAAAAAAAAACACAAGATAATATGACTTATCTAGTAACAAGAATATTCGAAGAACATATTTAGCCAATGTGTAGTCCGCGTGGTGTAATGGTTAGAGCACTTATCTCGTAAGCCGAAGGTCCCTGGTTCGACTCTCGTTGACGGCAAAGACTTTAAGTTCAAGTGATTTGTCGGACGGACTGTAAGCCCGTTCAGTAATGATACGTGCTGCTTTAAAATCAGAACGTATCGCAGCTGGGTGGACTGACACACAGCCAAAGCATATTTACCAAATCACGTTATGGAGTGCCGACATGTTCGATCATGATAATGAGATAGTCTTACTATCTCTATAAAGTCAACAAGTTGGGTAGACAGACCTACGCTCATGCCAGAAGGGTTTTGTACTGAACTTACAAAATGCGATCACCAGCAACGAATAATATCAAGAAACATGTCAAAGAGATTTCCTCGTTTAAAAAAAAATCCATTGTTTATCCATTTTCAACCAAAAAAAATCACTGAAATCATGAAATGCCAAAAGCATTGATGTCATCGATCTTATCTGAAAATTTTAAGAAGATCAAATCAAAACTGCAGTGTCTGGTTCCATGGAAAGTCCATAAAATACTAAAATAATGTATTATATTTATTGTAAATGGAGGAATATCAAATGGATATAACTTCCGTGAATATGATACAAATTTTATCAAACTTACAGAGTATTAGGACCTTGTGTAAGGTTTGGTTTAAAGGCATCTATACGATTTTGTTGGAGAAAATTTAAAATATGAAGATCATACTACTGTTAATAAAGTTGAACGAATTTTGACTTCTGAGGTATTTTTTATTGTTGTATACATAAATATCTCCCATAATAATTTTTTTCAGATTTTTTAGATCACAGGGGTCCGATCGCGAGGGGGGAACACATTTTTCGTACCCCAAATGAAGCAAAAACTGTCAGTTTAAGGACTGTTTTGAAAAGCTCTCATAAAGACCTTTCATTTGTCTGCCGGCAGACGGGACACCGTTTCACTGCATGCCAGGCAGAGGCTAATATTTTTTGCTCTGTTTGTGGGAAGCCAGATACTTATGCGCCAAACTGCACTAATTGCAAGAAGCCAAAAAACTTGCAAGCGAGTGCTCACGATAGCCCGCTACACTCGCGACAGACTCAGTAACGGAACGGTACTCCACCCCGTCTACTGACAGTTCCATCACGACAAATTCCTCCTCCGTAAATCCATCAGATACAAGCACCACGAGACCATTGTTGGTTCACGATGCAACAGATGCCACATCTTCTCCGGAGACCTCCCCTAAGACTGTGCTGAAGCGACCACCCCAATTACTGTATTGGAACCATACCATATTAGGTTGCAGGAGTACATTGCAGCACGGGAGAGGATTTTTGCCGCAGAAGAGGTCACCCCACGCCAGAACAAAACTAAGTGGTCAACTCGTCGTTGGAGGAACTTTCGTATAAGAGTGCGCACCTGTCGCCAAACTTTAAAATTATGTAACATCTCGGAGGTTTCTGAGAATGACACTCGATCTTACGCACCAATCAAAGTGTTGGAAGATATCGCTGTTGCACTGATTGACACGGATGCAAGTATTAGCTGCCTTGCCTTGAACCTCGGCTAAAAGGTACTTCAACAAAACCCTACGGTAGTAAAACCCTGGCGCTCTAAAATCAGTACAGCTGATGGCACCAAATATCCTACCCAAGGTATACTGACAGCAACCGTGACATTCAGAGGTCAAACGAAGGATATTACTTTCTACATTATCCCGTCTCTGACTCAGAACGTGTACCTTGGTGTCAATTTCATCCTTCAATTTGGTTTAGCCCCAGATTTATTCACAGATTCATCTTTCAATACTAAATATGTCAACGAACTCGCTTCTATACCCGATAGGCATGAATTAACGGCTAACCAACGACAACGTCTGGAAGCATCCATCGCTGTTTTTCCATCTTATGCTACGCAAGGCCTTGGTCACACCACACTGGTCTCACATGTCATCGATGTTGGCGATAGTAAGCCAATCAAGCAGAAACACTATGCCATCTCACCGGCTATGGAAAAGTTAGTGTACCCACAGCTGGACAGGATGCTCGGGTTGGGGGTTATAGAGGAGTCCCAAAATGCCTGGTCTTCACCGATAACCGGATGAGTGCTGTAGGGTCAGTGCTAATGTACGGAGCAGAGGTATGGGGCGACGCTCTCAGCAAGGAGGTATACCGAAAACGATTGGCACAGGTACAGAGAAGAGGAGCACTGAGAATTGCATCTTCGTATCCAACAGTCTCCGACTCGGCGGTGAGAGTGATTGCAGGCGTGATACCTGTCGCCCTCCTTGCTAGAGAGCGCCGCGCTATTTACCTGCGCCAAAACAAGGATGCGAGGGAGATGGTTGTCCGCGAGGAGAGACAACGCCCGCTCAACGATTGGCAACAGTCTTGGAGGAATTGCACGAAGGGAAGGTGGACTGCGCGCCTCATCCCGGATGTGAGACCGTGGCTAAATCGAAGGCATGGTGAGACTGACTTCTATCTGACCCAGCTTTTGAGCGGGCACGGGTGTTTTCAGTCTTACCTGCACAAGATCGGCAAGTCACGGTCTCCCGATTGTCGGTTTTGCCCAGGAGAGGAGGACAATGCCTGTCACACGTTTTTTGCGTGTACCAAATGGGTCAGGCTGCGAAGGGAACTCTACAGGGAGACGGGAGAGCTCATTCCGGATAATATAGTTGCGGTGATGCTCGAATCGGTTGACAAATGGAACCAGGTGGCACATTATGCTCGGGCAGTCCTAAAATATAAAAGGGACTCACAGCAGCCGGAGGCACTGGGGCTGGGAGATCGCTCTTCTAGCAATTCCTCTTCCCCTCTCCCCTCCCGCTAGGAAAGGGACTCCCCAGCTTGAAGGCGCCCCACGGCGTAACAAAACGAGACCTGGCCCGAAGTAATGTGTCAAACGGTTCCAGGCTAGGTTCTCAGATTGACAGGGGAGGTGTTTAGTGGGTAGTCCAAAGGTATCCTCCATAGGAGTCCCACACTGCCAGACCCGGCGGGCATAAATGCCTTCACCTCCCTACCACAAAAAAAAAAAAAAATTTGGTGGTGAAGCCAGGTAAAGTCCGTCTTTGTCTAGACGCCCGGAAAGTCATTGCAATGACCATCAAAGACGCTTAACCTCTTCCGCTCCTCGATGAAATATTGGGGAGACTGCCGAAAGCAAACTACATTACCAGTCTCGACTTAAAAGATGCATTCTGTCAAATTCCACTCGATGAGGGGTCGAGGGATAAGACCGCTTTCACAGTGCCCGGACGACCGTTACATCGGTTCGTCACAATGCCTTTTGGCCTGTGTAAGCCCCGCAAACGATGACCCTATGGACAAAGTCATTCCACCCTATCTGAAACATCAAGTGTTCGTGTACCTGGATGATTTTCTACTCATCACGGAAAAGTTTGATCAACACCTCCTACTCCTGCAAGAAGCAGCCCTGCATATCAGTAAGGCGAGATTCACCATCAACGTCCAAAAAAGTACGTTTGTCATGGACGAAGTCCGATATCTAGGACGTGTCATCGGGCATCGCACTATCAAAATGGATCCGGACTAAACTCGAAGGATTGACGAGTTCCCCTTACTGAAAACTGTTAAGCAGCTACGACGTTTCCTTGGAGTGTGTGGTTGGTACCGAAGGTGCGTTCGGAATTATGCAACAGTTTCAGCGCCCCTGTTTGAAAGGGAAGTTCATTTGAACCGAGCTCAAACGAAAGACATTTGAAGAGCTTAAAGAAGCCTTAACATCAGCTCCGGTCTTGCACAGCCCCGACTTTGAGAAGCCCTTCTCCATTCATTGTGACGCAAGTCAACATGGAGTGGGAGCCGTGCTTGTGCAATTGACTGAAGAGGGAGAGGCAACTCCCATTGCTTTCATGTCCAATAAGCTGAACTCGGCCCAAAGGAACTATACCCTGTCCGAGCAGGAATGTTTGGCAGCGGTGATGGCTGTAAAGGAATTCCGAGCCTATATCGAAGGCCACCAGTTTGAAATCATCACATACCACGCTTCGCTACAATGGCTGATGAACCAAGCGGTTCATCAGCCATTGTACACGGCCGTCTGGCCCGATGGGCTCTTAAACTGCAAGGGTTCAAGTTTTCCATCAAACACCGGAAAGGGACCCAGAACATCGTTCCCGATACTCTCTTGCGAATGTTGTTTCCACCTGAGGGAGCTGAATTGACAGTGAATGACGAGGGCCCTATCGAGATAAATTTAGACAGCCCACATTTTGAGTCAGACACCTACAAAGATTTGAGGCAAACTATCGAAGCCCAACAAATACAGTTGCCCGATTTGAAAGTGATAGACGGCTACGCTTACCGACGAAATGAATGCGCCACTGGTGATCCATGGCAGGAAGAAGAGTCCTGGAAACTCTGGGTATCGGAGGAAATGACTTACAATCTGATCCTCCGCGCACACGGCCATCCTTTAAGTGCCCACGCTGGTTATGGTCGGACGCTTTGGCGACTTAAGAAATACTTCTTTTGGCCTAAAATGGCATCCCAGGGCAAAGACTACGTGAACGCCTGTGGGACCTGCCTCTTCGACCGCCTATGTGTCAACTCAACGTTCCGGAGCGCGTATTCCAATGTCTGTACATAGATCTACTCGGTCCATATCCCCGTTCTTCTATGGAACACAGCCATTGGTGTAACCTATTCGTAAAGTTACGACTCCACCTATCCTGAAATTTTTAGAGAGTCGAGTATTCTACGTGTTCGGGGTACCAGAAAGTGTGTACTCGGATAACGGAGTACAGTTCAGATCTCGGCAGTTCAAGGGTCTACTCGAACAGTACGGTGTCGAACACCAACTGACACTCATATACTCTCCTCAGTCGAACGCCTCAGAACGCTTGAACCGTACACTGTTAGCCGCGATTCATTCTTATGTCCATCCAACTCAGAAGGATTGGGATCGCACCATCACCGGTGTCTCACCTTACTTTGCTGCCTTCGGACAGCACATGATTTGCCATGGTAAATCTTACAGGCTACTACGGCAATAGAAGTATTTGGGAGATCCCGTCGTTGCGCTGGAGCTTCACGAGCGTTTAGGAGACCTCCGCCAAAAAATCGGACGGAAGGTAAAGGCCGCAGGACGTGCAAATGGGACGCAGTATAACCAAAGGTTACGACCTTCCAATTTTAAAGAAGGAGACGAGGTTTTTCGACGTAATTTTCGCTATAGCGACGCCGCTGGGCATTACAATGCCAAGCTAGACCGGCGTTTCCTAAAAAGCCGTGTAAAGAAGGTTGTAGGGCCCAATCGTTACCTGCTAATCGACCTATCGGGGAAAGAAGTCGGGGTATATCACGCAAAAGACCTGCGCCGAAAGTTACATATATACTAGAGATGTGCCGATCATGATTTTGGCCGACTAGCCGACTAGCCGACTAGTCGGCTGCAAAGAAGCCGACTAGTCGGCCAAGCCGATTAGTCGGCCAAGCCGATCACGGTTTCGGTGATTTGAAAGATCCTCTTGCAAAATGTCTCAATTGGAGTCGTGTCGTTGTACCGCATCCCCTATCCAGTGTATAGTACATATCAGTGCGCGTAAGTCGCAAACGCTACCTGCGAGCGTGTCGGATCGTGTTTTGTTTACCTCGCATTGTTTCTTTATCTTTACTATTTTAAGCGTCAGAGCGGTGATTTCGTATGAAGATAGTACTGTTAGTGTTCATTAAAGTGAGAAAGCTCAATTAAAATTGAATCATGTCAATAAGAAAATCTCGGGTATGGATGTTTTTTGAACAATTGGACAGTGATTCTCGTAAAGTTAAGTGTAACCAATGCCAAATGATAATTTCTCGTGGTGGGCAGGGAAAAACAGCAAATACTACAAGTATGAACAACCATATTAAGCACCGACATCCAACCCTGATACCTCAGTTAGGTTCTGCTATCAAATGTTCGAACACGGTCGATTCCTCCCAGTCGCAAATCCAAGCAGAAGAACTACCTACCACAGAGCCTACTCCATCAAGTTCAAAGGCTAATTCATTCGTATGTCAGAAAAGCCAACAAAATATTGAAGATAGTTTTGCTGTACAATGGTCACGTGAAGACTCAAGATCAAGAGACATTAATATTGCGATAGGTGAACTGATTGCACTTGACAACCAGCCGTTGTCAATTGTTGAAAATATAGGCTTTAGAAACTTGATGAGAAAAGTTAAACCAAAATATAACATGCCGGGCAGAAAATATTTCACAAAAAACATCATACCTCAACTTTACGAAGAGACTAAATCTGAAATACGAAGAGGAGTGATGGGTGCAGCTGCAATTTCAGTCACTACTGACATGTGGACAAACATAAACAACAAAGCAAGTTTTTTGAGTTTTACAGCTCACTGGTTTGACGATTGTTTTAAATATCATCACGCAGTATTGCAAATGAAACATTTCCCTGAAACACACACCGCCAATAATATTAAAAACTGTTTAGAAGAAATTCCAACTTTGTGGGATATAAATACGACCAAAATTCACGCTGTAGTACGAGACAACGCCAGAAATGTGACGAAAGCCATTGACGATTCACCTTTTAAGGGAGTACCTTGTTTCATACATACTCTTCAACTGGCAATCAATACTGCTCTGAAACATGATACCATGGCAAAAATACTTGTAAAATCGAGACGAATTGTGACACACTTTAATCACTCTCATCAAGCTCAGTCAAAACTTCATGATTTGCAGCAAGAACTAAATTTATCAGATCACCAGCTTGTCCAAGACGTATGTACCAGATGGAATTCCACATATTACATGATATCTCGCCTTTTCGAACAAAAACGAGCTGTTTCTTTGTCCCTGACTGAAACATCGGTAAATTTCGAAAATTTGTCTAATGAAGAGTGGAAAATATTAGGAAAAAGCGTTGAATTGCTAAAGCCATTTGAAGAGATTACCAAGATTATAAGTTCAAGTTGCTCTTCGGTATCTGAAGTAATACCTCATCTGAAAACCTTACAAAAGTATCTAGAAATTTACAATGATAATTAAAACAAAGAAATCATGGAAATGTAAGTCCTGCTGGAAAATGATTTGAAGAGTAGGTTCGACGTGGACCATAGCAAAGTCTTCACCCTGGCTACATTGTTGGATCCAAGATATAAGCAACAGTTTTTCGAGGCTGAGGATCTCATCACCATTAGGTCCCAATTTTTATTAGAATGTCTGAAAAATGGCATGAGTGATGACGAGAGCGACAGTGACAAAGATGATCTACAGACCACCTCCATCGATGAAGACAATACAGAAACAGCAACACACAGGAATTTTTGGCAATGCTACCAAGAATTTGCATCAAGAAAAATAGAAGATATTCAAGATGATACATCAGGGGCAGCTCATGAGCTGCAGTCCTACTGTGCGTTACCGGTGATAAAGCGTAATGATGATCCATTTCAGTGGTGGAGTCGCAATAATTCTAGGTATCCTGAAATGTCACGCCTCGCCAAAGTGTACCTTTGTTGTCCCGCAAGTTCCGTTTACAGTGAGAGGCTGTTCTCAGAGGCCGGAAATATATACGAAACAAAGAGAAATCGATTGCTGCCAGAAAGGGCAGAAGCGTTAGTATTTCTACATCATAATTTACCTTTAATTAAAAAATATAAGTAAGTTATAAAAAATATAAGGAGATGATGACATTTTTGTTTGTCACAATTGTCACTTTGATTTGATTAGGTTATGTACGGTTATAAATCATATAAGTACATTACTTTTTGTTTTTATGAAACAGTTCATCGTTTTTAGGACATACATATTATTTTACTGTACATCATGTACATGCAATCTTGCTTTAATATTACTTAATTTTTTAACAAAAAAATCCGACTCTTTTATTTGAATAAGGAGAAATAATTATTATAAATGTTTATTGAATATAAGACGATATTATGTTGTTTTGTTTGTTAATTAAGATACTAATTTTGTTTAATTAATGTCATATATATGTTTTCTTTACAAGCAAGTAATTTCAGAAATATTTCATTGAATTACAAAATGTATAAGACTGATTGATTATGGAATAAAAGTATTAATAAATAATCAAAGTTTCTATTTAATGTAGTAATTCCAATAATAGTAAGAAGCCGGATAGTTGGTGCTTTTTGCCGGATAGCCGCCGACTAGTCGCCGACTACGATAGTGGCCGGATAGTCGGCTTTACCGACTAGTTGCCGACTAGTCGGCACATCTCTAATATATACGTCTGTTTTGTCCGTCTGTACTCAGCTTCAACCACACGCAAGTTTACATACGAGGTGTGTTCAAAGAGTATCGCGAATTTTGAATTTTCGCGGGTTACGTATATTCGAATTTCGATTTTTTTGTGGCGTTATGTTGGTACTCATGTCTGTCACTTATGCCGACAAGCTCGGCCATTTTGAATGTTCACTTAATTGGTGATAGCTGCTTTACTTGCACGTGTTTTCAATCGTCTTCGATTTTTACTTATTCAAAAAAATGGATCAAAGAACGTGTATCAAATTTTGTGTGAAAAAGGAAATTAAGTGCGTGGATGCATTCCGAATGTTGACTGTGGCATACGGCGAAGCTACCTTGGACCGAAGCAACGTTTATCGGTGGTACAAAATGTTTTTAGAAGGCCGAGAAGATGTGAACGACGAAGAGCGTGCCGGACGCCCGAGCACTTCAACAACAGACGAAAAAATTAATGAAGTGGAGAAAATGGTATTGGCCAATCGTCGAATCACCGTTAGAGAAGTTGCTGAGGACCTAAACATATCGATTGGCTCGTGCCATTCGATTTTTATCAACGATTTGGGCATGAGACGGGTCGCCGCGAAATTCGTACCAAAATTGCTCAATTGCGACCAAAAACAGCAACGCATGAACATTGCTAATGAGATGTTAAACTCTGTCCGCGACGAACCAAATTTGCTCCAGAGGGTCATAACTGGTGACGAATCGTGGGTTTATGGTTATGACGTGGAAACCAAAGCTCAATCATCTCAATGGAAGCTACCGCATGAACTAAGACCGAAAAAAGCGCGCCAAGTTCGGTCGAATGTGAAAGTTTTGCTGACAGTTTTCTTCGATTGCAGGGGCGTGGTGCATCATGAGTTCTTGCCCCAGGGAAGAACGGTCAATAAGGAATATTACCTGCAAGTTATGCGCAATTTGCGCGAAGCAATCCGCCAGAAACGCCCGGATTTGTGGGAGAACAAAAATTGGCTTTTGCACCACTATAACGCCCCTGCTCACACATCGTTGCTTGTGCGCAGCTTTTTGGCCAAAAACAACACACTAATGATGCCGCAGCCACCATATTCCCCAGATCTGCCCCCCTGTGACTTTTTCTTGTTTCCTAAACTCAAGAGGCCCATGAAAGGACGACGTTACGCTACGCTTGACGAGATAAAGACGGCATCGAAGGAGGAGTTGAACAAGATTAAAAAAAATGATTTTTTGAAGTGCTTCGAAGATTGGAAAAACCGTTGGCACAAGTGTATAATATCTCCTGGGGATTACTTTGAAGGGGACAAAATAGATATTCATGAATAAATAATTTTTGAAAAAAAAACAAAATTCGCGATATTTTTGAACACACCTCGTACACACAGCAAACGTAAATATACGTCTCAGTGTCCGTCCGTTGATCAATTTCTTCAATCGTCCCACTCCGCGTTCCGGACAATCGATTCTCTAACTGAAGATCCTTCAGCTCCTTTTTCGCAACCCTCGTCGCCTTGGGATCGCGAGAAAATTAGCTGCCCTGTATTAATCGAGCAGTTTCTCAAGCCAACTGTTCGAAAACCTTCCTATCCTCTACTTGTGATCTTATGTGGCAGATTTAGAAAAGTAATTAATTAATACCTTTAACTACAATTATCCAATTAAACAACCTAATTCAACAAAAATAAACGAATTTTCTACTATATGGGCTTTCCATTCAGTTTTGTTTTAATTTTTGCAAAATTTTCAGATAAGTTGAATAACAATAACATTTTTAAGCTCCTATTGAATTTACGATATAAGTAATATTGCAATAAAATGGCGACTGCTTAAAATGGAGTAGCAATAGAATTAATTTTCCATCGAATATTTGATGTGAGTTTCATGGAAGTGTTTCTTTGATTTATTTCCATTATTGGTGTCTGCATATGATAGAATACAAAATTCTTCTGACTAGAGCATACTGCCACTCTGTTTATGTAAGTTAGGTTATCATCCATAACTCCTTCTTCAGCTGATGAAAAACAAAAAAATGAAAATATTTGACGAAATAAAATTTAATGACACTTTAAATTGAGCACTATCATTAGTTTTTCCTAAAATCATGAAATGTACACGTAAATTTGAATCCATTCTGATATTAAAACGATTATAAAAAAAATCCCCCGCTCACGGCACCGATCAATTAAAATTATTTAATAAATTCACATTTACTTTAGTAACGTGCCACATACTATATAGCATATCCATCATATGAGTGGAAATTTTTCAGAATACTTTGAAGACATTCGTCACGTTATTTTAGGCAACATTTGTAGTTTTCAAACGTGTGGCTTTGAAATCACAATAATTAATGAATGTAGAAGATAAGATAAAACGACGTTGCATACTCTTATGATAGAAAATCTTCTTTAATCCTTATCAGTATCGTGAGTTTAATTCTTTGGTTTTTTTTAGATTTATCAGTGTGCATTGTACATTGTTTCTGCGATTATAATTAGAATTTTTGTATGATTACTTGGAGTGCGATGAAAAGATCGGCATTTGTTTACGTTTGTAAGCTTTAAGCGACTTTGAATAGATAAGAAATAGTAAATACCGACTCTGATTACTATTTTTATTAAATGTTTAAAAAATTATAAGCTAGAAAATTAGCGTACTCCTGCCTTTAACCAAATTCCCGAAGGCTCAAATTTGAAAAGTTCACCGCCAATCAATTTAGCATATGCAAATTAATCAAGATTGACCACCTAGCATATCTGTGTACAAAGTGAAGGTAACTGCATTTACGTCGAAATGCCGACCCAAAAAACTATCCAAATTCCAAAGTACTTTGATTTGCTGACGTCAAATACGAGTAGTTTGAATCTACTCGAATAGCAATTGAGCCAATTTTATTTTTTTCGATATCAACCAACAAAGTAGCCAACCATATGCATGTACTTATTATATTTTACGCAAAGAATGCGAAATCATTTCGAAGCTGGCAGAACTACGCTTCTCATTGTATTGGTGTTAACATATGGCTTTTGGGGGGATTAGCATTGACGGTGGCGTCTGGCTTTTGTCGCGCCACAGTACCAACGGGGCCCTGTGGAACGCGATAACGACATTCCAAATACTTTACTACACAGAACGAATAGTGGTGGAGCTCACGATTTGGACGCGAAGTCGGCGACAATGTGTGCAATTAAAATTTTACTTCAAGACGCGAATATCAATGTTTCATGCGCGCATGCATGTACACCATAGGCTCCCGCAACCCCATAAGAATCGGTGGGATTTTCATATGTGTTATTGGAGGCTCGTCTGCAGACGTAACAGCCATTCCATGGGTATCACCATCGGCAACGTAGCGGCAGCAGCAACCGTTTGGTGTATATAATGCGCCAACCTTGCTCCAACAATGGAGCTGAAAGATTTTCGCTGATGCTGTGGTGGAAGTAGTTGATCTTCTATCGATCTGGTGATTACGTTTTGCATCCGTTCCGTTGAATATGATTAAATTGATCGCCACTCGATATTGATGATTATTGTTGAAGAAGCATGGAACGGTTGGAGTTGAAGGGACCCGTGGTGAATCGAATGGAAGCGCCCCACCGCGATCAGCGTGTGTGCAAATCTATTTTTAGCTGAAGAACTTGCTGACTTTGGTCTTGGACATGCGCACTCACTAAAATGGTTAAGCGCCGCCGATTACAGGCAGTATAATTTTTATAGGGAGACAACTCGATTTTTTACAAGCTAGTTTTTATGGAATGTATGAATAATTTATCGGTAGAAAATAGGAAGGAGGCGTATGGCTTTTATTCTTTCTTATAAATGTTGACGAATTTTTAAAAAGCCATTTGATCATGAAACAATTCAACAAACAAAGAAAATTTGGAAGAATATATTCATCAACGATAGCGGTACAAATTTACTTTCCCCTTCTAAAAAAAGTTCATAAAATGAATAGGATGTTGGAGCAATTTTTTACCTATTCGGAATGCTAGCTTTAAATTACCGATTTTATTCAATAATCAAATTGAATTGAAAATATGCTTTATTTTAACCATCCATAATATTTTACAAACGTGATACAAATTTAAAACAAAAAATTATTAAAAACTTAATGGGCTGAGAACACTCTAAATTGTGAAAACCACATAAAATATAGCATGAAAAGAACCAATCAACTATATTTAAAATCAATTGCATACAATACAATGAAACAAAATGGTATCTGCATTTGCAACTAAATTGTTGCATCCTAAATCTTTAAATTTGTAGCGCGCTCTTCGTTTTCTAATTAAGATGTAATTTGATTTTATTCTCGCGAGTACGTTCTGACTGCGCACATTAACTTTTCTTTTTTTATCTAAACCTGAATTTTTGTCACTGCTGTTAGTGCAGTGATTTGGTTATTACTGCTTTTAGTGCAGTGGAATAAACTGTACAATTTAGTAAGTGTACTAATAACCTTTCTGGCAAATATTGACATGTAAAGGGCTTTCCAATAAGAGGTGTTATTTTGAATAGCCCGCTATTTCGATAGATGTCACTTTTGAACATGTCATTTTTTGACATTTGACAAGTACAAACTACAGCATTAATAAAAAAGGAACAATACACGCTTCAATGATGCATTGAAATTATTAAAATTGACTATCAAAATGGTGAAAATTTGGCAGAGACGGTTCGTAAAACTCGAACACTTTTGGGTTGTCGTGAAGCACCTTGTCGGACCGCAATACAGAAATTGGTGGAAAAATTCGAGCTGCTGGGGCAACTTAGTGATATGAAGAATAAAACCCGTGCACGTCACTCAAGAACAGCCGAGAATATTGCTGCTGTAGCCGAAAGTGTTGAAAAAAACCCAGATTTGTCCATTCCTCGTCGTTCTTTGGAATTAGGCATTCCACAAACGTCACTGCACCGTATTTTGCATAATTATTTGGGTCTTAAGGCTTATAAAGTTTAGTTAACACAAGAACTCAAGCCGATCGATCATCAACAACGTCGTATTTTTGCTGATTGGGTCCTTGAAATGCATGAAAATGATCCGGAATTCCATCGAAAAATCAACTTGAGTGATCAGGCCCATTTCCACCTCGGTGGCTTCGTCAACAAGCAAAATTGTCGCATTCGGGGCTCGGAAAACCCAAGAGTTATTGTTGAAAAGTATCTCTATCCTCAACGTGTGACTGTTTGGTGCGGTTTGTGGTCCAGCAGAGACATTGGACCTTACTTTTTCGAAAATGAGGCTGGAGCAACAGTTTCGTTAAATGGATTGCGCTATCGAGAGATGATTAATGATTTTTTATGGCCGGCGTTGGTTGGTATTGATCTGGACAACGTTCACTTTCAACAAGACCGCACTACGTGCCACACAAGCAACAAAACCATTGATCTTTTATGGGAAAATTTCCGGATCGTGTTATCTCTCGAAGAATTGATCACAATTGGCCACCGAGATCTTGTGATTTAACACCTTGCGGCTTCTTCCTTTCGTGCCACGTGGAAGAGAAGGTCTACGCCAACAGCCCAGCGTCAATTCAAGACCTCAAAGAATTCGTGAGGCTATCGAGGACATCGGGCAGCCACTTTGCTTTCATGAAAACGATATGGTCCTGTAAGCATGGTCGTGGTGGTCATTTGCCTGATGTTATTTTCCACTATTAACTGCATACCTTGTTCTTTATAATGAAATAAAGATCCAATCATTTATACTAAGAAATGGCATTTTTCTTTTAATATCAAAATAACACCTTTTATTGGAAAGCCCCAAAGAAATAAAAAAGTATAAAATGAATTAAAATGTAAAAAATGAAATTACTTTTTAGTCGCCACATCACTCCCTGTCCATTATGATACCTGTCATCCGAAATGGTTAGACTTGGCGATCTCGAAACCTCACAGTTCTTCCGTATCGTGTTTGGTATGGTGATTGGGAATGATTGTTGCGCTGGTTTGGCCGGTCGTCATCGTTGTGGTGGTGTACTGATTTACTGGATTTCGGTGTTTGGTCGTCCTGATCTTGTATTGTAAAGGCGGGTTTCAATCGATCGATAGAAATGTTTTGATGCTTTCCATTAGCGATTACTTTAAAAATTTTACAGTCACGCTTAATGACAATGTATGGTCCTTTGTACGGTGGCTGAAGTGGGGTACGAATGGTATCGACTCTGACAAAAACATGCGAATAATCTTTTAAAGCAGGATGGACGAAAATTTTACTACTGGTATAATGCGTGGTCTTTGCAGGTTGAAAAATATTCATTCTTCGTCGAAACTTTTTTGTAAATTCTTCATCACTGGGGTGCTCTTTCGATGGCTTGAAAAATTCTCCTGGAATGCGAAGTGCTTGTCCAAAAGTCATTTCTGCTGGTGTTGCTTTTAATATCGTTTTTCCAGATGCTGCGAAGTCCTAGTAACACAAGGGGTAGATCGTTGTACCAATCATTAGATAATTTCGCTCTAGGAGATAATTTTAACGACTTGTGCCATCTTTCGATAAGGCCATTTGACTGCGGGTGGTAGCTTGTCGTTCGCAGATGTAATACTGCTAAAATTCTGTGTAGCTGGCGAAACAATTCTGATTCGGACTTTCGTCCTTAATCCGTGGTTATTCTTGCGGGGACGCCGTAACGAGATATCCAGCCAAATATTAGTGCACACGCGACACTATCCGCGGTTATACTGGTAATTGGAATTGCCGCTGGCTATCTTGAGAAACGGTCAATTACTGTTCAAATGTATCAGTGACCTCCTGATGGTGGAAGCGGGCCAACTAAACTAATATTTACGAGTATGTGTGCAAATCGCTCTGAAATTTCCTTATAAGCGTATATGGGTGATTCAGTATAGCGGTGCACTTTGGTCCTTTGGCAAAAGATGCAATTTTGTACGAAGTTTTTGCTATCGCGGTATAGATTCAGCCAAACAAAACGCTCTTTTACGAGGCATGTATTTGCTCTTATTCCGAGATGGAATAAAGTTTGAATTTTTGCTAACACCTTTAAAAGAAAGTTTTCGGTGATGAAAGTTCTAGATTTCATACTTTTTAAATCGCAGTAGAGCTTAATGTCTAAATAAGTGAGTGTGATGCGTTTAACCTGCAAAGAAGTTGTGTTTGAATGCAAAATATTTTATGGTTCATAATCAATGTCTTGATCTCATGCTATCGCGTCGAACTGAATTTCGGGGGAATTGATAGAATTAATCAGTGATAGAAGATCGGTAATGATATTTTTACTGCCGGAATTGTAGCGAATATTGGATGAAAACCGACTTATTCAGTCTAATTTCCGAGCTTGTCAAGGTGATGTTCTATCACCTTTTTGACGATAGGCAAAAATAAGTGGCTTATGGTCAGTATGTATGGCAGACTCTTTTCCCTCCAACATGTGCCGGAAATATTTAATTGCTTCATAGACTGCTAGCAGCTCTCTATCGTATGCGCTATATTTTTTCTGGGCATTATTTAATTTCCTCGAGAAAAAGGCCAAAGGTTTACATTCTGCATTTTCAATTTGGTGCAGAACGGCACCGATTGCTGCGTTTGATGCATCAGTTTCTAATGCAATGGGTGCTGATTTGGATGGATGAACTAGCAGTGATGCATGGGCTAGCATTTTCTCATATTCTTCGAATGCATTAGATGCGTCCTCAGTCCAAGCAATAACAGAATTGTCATTTTTAACGTCGCCTTTGATAAGACATTGCAGTTTGTCTTGAATAGTTGTGGCGTTTGGAATGAAACGCCTATAGAAATTTATCCGTGCTATAAATCTCCGCAGTTGTTTTGCAACAAGAGGCTTTTCGAAATGGATTATGGCTTCTACTTTACCAGATAATGGTTTGATACCCTGGGGTGTGACTAAGTGACCCAAGAACTTCAGTTCATTTTGTGCGAATTTGCACTTGTCCGGATTTATTCTTAGTCCATGCTGTGAAAGTTAATCCAAAACAATTCTAACATGCTCTTGATGTTGCTCGATATTCTGACTTGCGATGAAAATATCATCTATGTATGCTATGACAAAATCAAGTCCACGAAGCACTTCATCGATTAGCCGTAGAAATGTCTGCGCGGCATTTCTGAGACCAAATGTCATAAATGCAAACTCAATTAGGCCAAAGGGCGTAATGATAGCAGATTTTGGTATATAGCGCAGTTCAACCGGAACCTGATTAAAAGCCTTTTTCAAATCAATCTTGCTTAAAATATTTTTGCGATGTAAAATGCATACAAAATCTTGCATGTGCGGTATCGGGTACTTGTCTGGTACCGTAATACATAGAATTGAGTTGGCGATAATCGCCACATGGTTGCCAAGTACCATCAGGTTATTTGACCATATGAAGACGTGTTGCCTAATTGTTCTTTGGTGGACGGCATATGCCCCTCAATAGCAAGTCCTTAAACTCTGGTTAGCCGCGGCAAACTTGTCGGGAGACAATCTTTTTGCTCTTGATGCGACTGGTGGCCTTTGGTAACAATGCAATGTGTGACCATTGTTTTAATTTTTTCCATCGGTACCACAAGTTCATGTCACAAAATTAGTAAGCATTACTTGAGGTATTGAAGATTTGATGACGATGCCTATGCTGTTAAGTTTAGTTGATGTATCTACTAGTGCTCGTTTTTGTAAGTCTACTCCAAAGCCGTGATACTTCAAAAAATTTGCCCCTATTCGTGATGTGTTAACATCATCGACAATAAAAGTCGAGTCAAAAGTGCGGTGTAAGTTAAGTGAAACGGTAAGTTTTCTCTGGTCGTATGTATTTATAACTGTGCCATTAGCAGCATACAATCGTTTATACTTTGCATTACTGGCAACGTACTGTTTTGATTCTAGTGTTGATGGGATGGCGGATACATCTGCACCCGTATCAATAAGAAATCTACGTTTAATAAGGGTATCGCATATCAAAAGTAGTGGTGTGGATGCGCCAAGTTCGCCCGCCTCGAAACAAACTTGTTGCTTTACTTTTCCGAACCTCTGAATTAGCAAGTCGGCACACATTTGGTTGAATTCCGCCCGAACTTATGATCATACTAGTAGTTCTTGTATTTGGGCTTGCTAGCGCTGCGGCGAAGTTTATCCGAACTGGACGATGGTTAATTACGCTGTCTTGCGTTACGCAGCTTCTGAACTTCTGCTTCTAGTTTCTCAAGTTTCCTTTGAAATAATCCCGTATTTTCGTCAGAGGGTGTGCGGTTTGCAGTTAAATAAACCTGATGGGCGCCAGTTGTAATGCTTCCGATGATACAGATAGAATTGCACGTATAGTTTCGGGCAAGTTCTGTAGCCATAGAGTATTTAGGATATCATCGCTGACAGCTGCTGATGCTAATTGTCTTATTTCAGACAGTAAAAATGAAGGTTTTCTGTCACCCAATTGCATTTGTGACAATAATTTCCTTAGCTTGGTCTGTTTGCTATCAGCAAATGCTTAAATAATTCTTGCATTCAAGACCAGAAATTTTTTAATGATATCGAAAGCTTTGCATGCGATGTTCGCCGGCCGTTGACTGACTACATGATAAAATTTGAGCTGATCCGATGTTATTTTAGCTACTGTGAATTGTAACTCAATTTGATAAAACCACAGCTCTGGATTAGCCGTTAAAAATCCGCGAGCTTTAAATGTTGCTGGGGTTCTACTGGTGTATCACTTTTTGGATCCTTGGGATGATTTTCTGACGTTTCATCTCCCTCGTTGTGGATTTTTGTTAGCATACTTGATTATGCGGTACGACACGCGTGATTTTACAACAGTTTTTCTTTTTAATTACGAAAATCAATATTCAGTGTCACCACTATGTAGCGCACTCTTCGTTTTGTAAAGTAAAAACTAACAATTATGTTTTCTAATTTAGATGTAATTTTATTTTATTCTCGCGTGTACGTTCTGACTGCGCACATTAACTTCTCTTTTTTTTTATCACTGCTGTTAGTGCAGTGGTTGGGGTATTATTGCTTTCAGTGTAGTGGAATAAACTGTACAATTTAGTAAACTGTACTAATAACCTTTCCGGCAAAAAATGACATGTAGAAATAAAAATTTGTGTCCCGAAGGTAGGCAACATGAAACAACAATTTGAAATATAGTTTAACCCTACGAGTCATTAAGACTAAAATATTTGAACTTTCGCGAATTTTAGAAAAATAATATTAATTAATGCATTTAAAATTTAATAATTAATTGAATAAAATCATTGAAAATTAAATAAAGGCACTAATTATTAATAAATAAAGACAATAACCAAAAACCAAGTAAAGTCAATAATTAAACTAGAAATTTCCAGTATGTCGTGCAGTGTCGTTAAATGCATTGATCCAATCAAAAAAACCCCTATCGTCCTTTGCTTCGGCTTTTGTGAGCTTATATATCATTTGGTATGTATTAACCTTAAAGATCCTGCAGCCGACCTGATTAATAAGGCTAGTAACGGAGTGCACTGGTACTGTGGTTTTTGTAGGAGATATTCTTTGTCAGCATATCCTAGCTCTATTTTTGTTTCTCTTACACAAAATCAAATGTCGGTGAGCAGGTCTATCTTGTGCACAAGACCTTCTGATGCATGGACCAATTACAGCTTCAGCAAAATTGGTGGCTTTTTGAGCAGCTATATCTCCACTTACGTATCCCTATTTATCGTGTTAATTCAGATTTCATTCAAACATGACAGACGTCATTTTTTCTTTTGCTTTGGCACTACAGCTCCTGTCGGGCGTTCGATTAGAGATAGTTAGAGTATCTCATTATCTTGATCCAGACGTCATAATTCGTCTGAATACATGTTATCATTATGTACGCAACGCGATTAATGATAACGAACTAATTTTTGGAATATACGAGGGTCATTCAACAAGTACTTAGCTTACAGAAGAAAAATGAAAATTTTTGAAAGGTGGCAATTCATTTTTCCACATAATTTCCTCCGAGCTCGATACACTTGGCCCAGCGATGCTCTAACTTTTTCAACCCGCCCAAAAATACATTTTCTCGAGGGCTGCAAAATAGGCCACCGTGGCGGCGATGACCTCCTCATTCGACCCAAATCTATTCCCGGCGAGTGATTTCTTTGGGTTTGGAAACAAAAAGTAGTCACAGGGGGCCAAATCTGGAGAGGACGGTGGATGGGGCAGCAATTTGTAGCGCAATTCGACCAATTTGGCCATGGCGGCGGCGGAGGTATGAGCCAGCGCGTTGTCGTGGTGGAACAGCACGTTTTTCATCGCCAAGCGGGGCCGCTTTTTCTTCAATTCGACGTCAAATCGGCCCAATAAGTCTGCATAGTAGCGCTCCGTGATTGTGTTACCCTTCTCGAGGTAATCGATGCGGATCACACCTTGTGAATCCCAGAAAACGGTGGCCATCACCTTTCCGGCCGATCGAACTGTCTTTGCCTTCTCGGAGCACGTTCGCCGGGTGAAGTCCACTGTTTCGACTGTTCATTGGTCTCTGGTGTGTACCAATGAATCCATGTTTCGTCGATGGTCACAAAACGACGCAAGAACTCCACCGGATTGAGCTGAAACAGCGCCAAACACGTCGCCGATTTGGTCTCACGGTTGCGTTTGTTTTCCGGTGTGAGCAAACGCGGCACCCATCACGCCGACAGCTTTCTCATGCCCAGTACTTCGTGTAGTCTGCCAACACGAAATCGTGGATTTTTTAAACGTTTTCCTCCGTAGCAGCCGTTTCCGGGGCACCTGGGCGCGGCTCATCAAAACCGACGTGTGACCACGAACAAACTTGTTGAACCAATTCTTGACGGTTATCATCAAAAGAGAAGAGTCACCGTACACAGCATCTAAGCGATCTTTGATTTCGCTGCGCGTTTTCCCTTCCAAAAACAAGAATCTAATCACGCTCGCTTCCAAAGGCTATCAAAACACAACTAATGAAGGAAATTGACTAAAACTTTGAAAGTAGGCTAGTAAAAGAATTTACTACACAATGGTAAAACTCTTTTGTAATGGCAGCGCCATCGGTCGGTGAGGCTAAGTACTTGGTGAATGACCCTCGTACGCTACGATTCATTTAACTAGCTCACCGATTTTACTACTGGGCCCATAACCTGTAGAAAATGGGGTGGGAATTCATTAAATAAGACAAATGAACTGAGTTGCAAAGTGTCGTATCTTATTTACACATCTGATAAACAAGACAGTTGGCAAACAAGTGAGTTATGAATAAATGGATGATGAGTTGTGTGCGATGATGTTTATATGTGTGCGTGAGAGTATTACCATCCAATGAAAAGTTTATTAGTGTGAAAGACAAAAAAATAATGAAAAATGTTCCAAGCTTTTGTTCGATACCACATGTACAATTTTTTTACTCCTGCAGAATTTTGTGTTATTTTGTTGTTCATTTTTAAGATTTTTTTTTAAATATAACGGCATTTTTATGGCTTTGTTTGTTGTTAATGCAACCTATCTCTATAATCGACGGTATTGGAATGCACACTTTCAAAATTGTAGTAACGTAGTAATTTACTCAATCTATTATAATGGATTTCTCCACATTTCGCAAATACTACACAGATCACAGCAATAAAATAACAAGTTGGGTAGACAGACCTATGCTCATGTCAGAAGGGTTTTGTACTCAACTTACAAAATGCAGTAACCAGCAACGAATAAAATCAAGAAACATGTCAAAGACGATTTAATTGGAGAAAATGTGAAATTTGAGGATCATACTATTATTAACAAAGTTGAACGAATTTTGACTTCTGAGGTATTTGTTATAGTTATACCCATAAATATCTCCTTTGATATTTTTTTCAGATTTTTTAGATCACTGGTGTCCATTCGCGAGGGAGGAAACACATTTTTCATGTATTTCCCCCCCTGTGCTCCCACTGAAGCAAAAACTGTCAGTTTAAGAACTGTTTTAAAAAGCTCTCATAGAGAACTTTCAGTTGATACTCATATCGGCTACCTTTCATGAAATTTTTTTTCAGGGGCCACTCCTTTGTACTGTAATCATCGATTCATGGCTTATTTTTTCGAATCCTAGAATGGTTACAAAGCCCTTTTGCTAGGAGCTCTCTCCTGCCTCTTCGACTTGTTTCAATTGTATGTACTCATCTTCATGATACCTATCACTCCTGAAATTTTCATGCAAATTCTAGCAAAGCTGTAGTGTCTAAGTCGGTAAAAAGCGCATATGGCTCCATAGCAATATGTTTCCATAGTAATACAGGGCATATTGCTCCATAGTAATACACGAAAATTCAAATCACTATAACTTCGGTAAATACTATTCGATCTTTATGAAACTTTCCGAAAAGATCAATCTTATAAATAGTCATCTCTTTGCTAAATTTTATTGAGTTTAAGGGTACGGTTTAGATTTTATTGAAGAAAACACAAAATCGATAAATCATACTATTACTAACAAAGTTGAGTGAATTTCGACTTCTCATGTATTTGTTGTTTTTGTACTCATTAAGGCCTACATTCATGAT
Organism: Odontomyia ornata; assembly: GCA_963969285.1. Classification (NCBI taxonomy): domain Eukaryota; kingdom Metazoa; phylum Arthropoda; class Insecta; order Diptera; family Stratiomyidae; genus Odontomyia; species Odontomyia ornata. Next base: position 53,675,233 of record OZ017742.1, on the reverse strand, counting down.
TTTTTTCAGATTTTTCGGATGGAAGGTGTCCAATCGCGAGGGGGGGGTACGCGAAAAGTTCGTACATTTCCCCTTCTCCTGCCCCCCTCGGTACTTATAAGACAATTTTAAGCCTTGTTTTGTAAAGATCTCATTGAGACCTTTCCAATGACATCCTACTCGACTACCAATGGTGAAATTTTTTTTTTAGGGGTCACCCCCTTATATGGGGAGACCCCCCTAAACGCATTTGAAAAAATTTTCCACCTTTGAACTTTCAAGAGGTCACCACTTCTGACCTTTCTACAAAGTTTCATGGCTGAAGCCCTTATAGTTTCGGAGAAAAAGTGCTGTGACATACAGACGGACGGACAGACGGACAGACGGACAGACGGACACAGGTCGTGATTGCAATAGGGTTTTGTATTTTAGTACAAAACCCTAAAAACAAACTAACTCAATAAACTTATCTATATCTGATTAATGAACTGGCAAAAATGAGGATGCGTACAGACTTACAATAGTGCTAGTGTACTCATACTATAAATAGAACAATAGTATTGTATTTAAAGGTTAAGTGAAATTGTTTGTTTTTCTTTTTTAAAATCTAGTTTAAAAAGAAATACCCAAGAAAAAAATTATAGAAAAGGAAGTTTCATCAATCAATCAATCAATATTAATTATTACTAACATATTTATGTGTAGATATTATCTTTACCATGAATTTCCTATATGTTGCTTTCTTTTGATTGTGGATGGTTACTTTCTCTGATAAGTGTATATTCAGATTATTAAGAAAATTTTAAATATAGTCAGTAAAGCGTAAACAAATTGGTGGCAAATGTAAATAAATGATAAACATTTTCAGGCCTTTGTGAAATTTCCGTCCGTCTATTTGTGTGCTAACCAAGTTTCTTCAGAAACGACAGCAGCTAGATTGCAAAAACTGTGGAAAGGTCAGAAGTAGTGATCTCTCCAAATTTTTCAAAGGGGGAAAGCAGCGCTTAAATTTAATTTATCAAAGGTTGTCGAGTGGAGTATCAAGCGAAAGGTCTTGATTGGAACTTACATTCAGAATCTGGAACAAAAAAGTTAGTTTGCGCAGCAGTACGAAAAACCCTTTTGGTGGGAGCATTCTCCTGCCTACTAAGCTTGGTTTGATTCGAACTCAATTGAAAGAATCTATGCATGAAAAGTAAGTCCACTGTAGACTGTCCAAAGCCCGTTTGAGAGAGGAAGAGGGAAGCGCTTGTTTCCCCGACGCACGGCTTCCATGATTCCTCATCCTAAGCACCCCGGTTAAATGATATTAAATGTTCTCGGAATCGTTTACTGGTTCCCCAATAATGGGACATTAAATGTCAAGAAATGCTAATAACTGTAAATACATCTACACCTCTGCTTGTAAATCCTACTTACACCTCCTTTGTGGGGACGTAAGAGGGCGAAGGCGAGTCTTCCGTGCCTGATAACGGAGTCGAAGTAATAACCATGCTGTCGGAATGGAGGTTAGGCGACGGGCTAACTCCCCGTCCCTGGAACACCCTAAAATGTTTCGAAACTTGCAGAAGGGCCCCAAAATGGATTGAACTCACAGCAACGACCTCACAAACGGAGAAAGGACTATGGTATTGGATCCTGGAATGTCAGATCACTCAATTACCCAGGCGCTGTTAAGGACCTTCTACAACAGTCCAGTCAAGTAAACATACTACCAATCCAGGAAAATTCAAGCCATGAAATCGGACACTACATTCAAAAGTGGGAAGCCTACTGGGAAACCAGGATTCGATGTGGCCTTTATTATGAAGAGGGAGTTCAAATCGCATGTTATTAATTTTAAGGCAGTCAATGAACGGTTGTGTGCGATCCGTATAAAAGCGAAATTCTTCCAGATCTGGCTGATCAACTTACATGCCCCGATCGAAGAAAAGGACGAAGAAACGGAGGAAATATTCTACAATCACTTAGAAAGCCCAGTCGCCTCATAGCCTACAAATGACACAAAAATAGTTCTGGGTGATTTTAACCCTAAGGTTGGCAATGAAATATCTCACCTGGGAAGAACTGGAGGATATAGCCTCCACTATGAAACAAATGACAACGGCCAGCACCTGATTGACTTCGCATGGAGCAGAAATCTAGTCGTACGTTCAACTTGCTTTTCTCATTGACGCATACATGAAATGACCAGAATATCACCAGATGGCGATATACAAAATCAAATCAACCGTGTTCTAATGTTCTAATTTACTTGATCAAATTAACGTACCGATATCATATGTCAAAGGCAAATTCGGCGAAGACGAACCCGCTACAAAAATTCGACATGGAAAGGTTCCAAACGGCGTCTGTGGCCAAAAATTTCACGGAGACCCTCGACAAATAACTAGCTTCCATCTTATCCGACGTATCGCCGAGAACAAGCAAGAAGCTCTGGATGGAAATGCAACCGGCTTTTAAGACCGTGGCAGAACACACAATTGGACATCAAGCCCGGCGAAATAGAAATAATTGGTTTGATGACGAGTGCCAGAATGCGTTAAACAAAGAGAAGTAGGAAAGCCAGGACGAAGAGAGAACATTGTGAAAAACTCAGCAGAGTAGCAAGTAAGATAATGAGAACTAAGAAAGGAAAATACTTCATCGATGTACGTCTAGCGAGCAACAAAACAAGACAAGCATGCAAAGTAGTGAAAAGCCTGAAACGAGGGTATCAGCGCAAGACCATGCTCTATCGTGATGACACCGACAATATCATCGCTGATGAAACCAAGATTGGGTATTATATTTCAAGAACCTACTTCATCCTCCGCACAGCACCAGAACAGTGGAGCCTACAGATGTCTGCGGCGAGCTTCCATTGGCCCCACCAACTCTGGATAAAGTATGCTCCATCATTAAAGCCCAAAAGAATAATAAAGCGCCGGGCATCGAAGAGATTTCAGTTGAGCTCATTAAATATGGTAACAGCAGTGTTCATAAAGCTATTCATAAAGTCACCCAGCATATTTGGCATCAATAACCAACTCATCGATGCCTTTGACACAAATATCGGACTAAAACAGGAAGATGGGCTGGCCCCATTGCTATTCAATTCGGCTCTGGAGTACGTCACAAGGAAGCTACCTGACGATATGCGAGGCACATGACTATTCAAGTCGATCCAAGTGCTAGCATATACGGACGACATCAGCATTTTGCCACGATCATTGACAACTGCCAAAGAACTTTTCCTGAAACTCGACAGCGAAGCAAAACTAGTAGGGCTACAAATCAATGAAAATAAAACAAAGCTCATGACGCAGTCCAGGAAAAATAGCTCAATCACACAAAGTATCACACTTGGCGAGTACAGTATCGAAAATGTGAGCGACTTTGCGTATCTAGGCGCCAAAATGACGAGAACCGGTAATGAAATAGACAAAATACGCTCAAGAATATCTTGAAGACCAGCTGCATACACAGGAAAACAAAGGTCTTATCACAGATTTGTATACTTACAAATCTGTGATAAGACCTTTATTATGCTATGGGTGTGAAACATGGACCCTAACCCAAGCAGCCGCAAATATATTGAATGCCTTTGAGTGACGGGTCCTGAGGCAAAGAATCGGAGCGAAGCTAGACGGGGACCAATGGCGAATTCGATACAACCATGAGCTGTATGAAATTTTTGACGAACCGGAGGTCTCAACGATCGAAGACTGCGGAAGCTGCAATGGGCTGGACACATGAATCGTATGGACGAACAACGGATACCCAAGAAGGTATTCTTTGGCAGAACTGAAGGCCGGAGACCAGTGGGTAAACCGAGGAAACGCTGGTCTGACTCGGTCGACGAAGACAGTTCATCGCTGTTCCCATTTCGAAATTGGAGGACGGGGTTAATGGACCGAGACAGTTAGAGGCACTTTTGTAGGAAACAAAGGCCCGAGAGGGGCTGTAGTGCGAAGAAGAAGAAGATGATCATCTTGGCCTGCAGGAAAGTACTAGCAAAAACCATCAGTACGTGTTCGTAATTATAAACTCATTTACAAAATACGTATGGATATACCCTACAAAGACGACTCGAAGCAAAGAAGTATTAGGGAAGCTGGAACAACAGAGGAAAGTTTTTGGAAACCCTCTCTTGATTTTGAGGAGCATTGTACTGAGCAGAAGATCAAGCATTTAAAAATCACAACAGGACTACCACGAGCTAATGGCCAGGTGGAACGTATAAATGCGATAGTTAGAGCTGTAATAACTAAAATGGAAATTGATGAGCCCGCCAAATGGTATAAGTATGTAGATCGACTGCAACGACATGAATTCCTTGTATCAAAGAAGTATCAACATAACTACCAGACGAAGCTGATATTGAACTGAAGGAATTGCGAGAGGATGAGATCAGGAACAGTTTTATGGACAAGCGAAGGGGCTGTGGAAGACGGCAGAGCAAAATATTTTGAAAATTCAGAACGAGAATCGCAAAGCGTACAATTTACGACGAAGACCAGCTAAAAGTTATCAACAACAAAATTATGACTCATAAGCTGAAAAAGTTTGGGATTTGTGGTTCTTTGCTGGACTGGATTGACTCATATCTCAAGAATCGGACTCAGTTTGTTAAATTTCAAGGATTTGTGTCCAAGAAAATCGATGTTTGCTCAGATGTACCTCAGGGCAGCCATCTGGGTCCTCTTCTATTTAACATCTTCATTTCGGATCTTTCTGCAGTTCTGTCTGATATTCCTCACCTATTTTATGCCGATGATCTTAAACTATACCATATGATAACTTCCCAAAAGGACTCACTATTCTTACAAGCAAGATTAGTTCCCTACTAGAATGGTCAAAAATAAACCAACTGTCTTTAAACTTTGATAAATGTCAGGTAATTAGTTTTTCTCGTGAAAACTCCGTCATCGCTTCTGACTATCATCTAAACTACCAAAAACTTAGCAGAGTGGACAGTATAGTAGACCTTGGCGTCATTTTGGATAGTAAATTGCGCTTCAATTTACATTACGATGAGTTTCTCTGTAAAGCCTATAAGCTCCTTGGCTTCATTTAGCGACGATCTAAGGAATTTCAGAACGTATGGGTTTCAAAATCAATATATGTTTCTTTAGTACGTCCCATTCTTGAATATGCCAGCCTTGTTTGGGATCCTGCCTTTGATGTCCATATAGACCGACTTGAGTCTGTTCAAAAACAGTTTCTACTATTTGCGTTGAGATCACTATATGATCCGAAGAATTATAAAGATTTACCATCCTATGAGCATAGACTCTGTATTCTCAATATGCCCTTACTAGACTCTCGAAGAAAGGTGACAACTTGCTGTTTCACATTTGATGTTCTCAGAGGCAATATAAAAATACCGTTCTTAGTTGAAAGAATTAAAATGAATAAGAAAATACGTTTCACAAGGCATTCACGTCTGCTGGTTGGAAAGCGTCATTACACAATTTACGTTGATAACGAACCTATAAACACGTGTTGCAAACATTCAATTCACTAAGTGTGCATTACTCCCCAACAATTTCCAGATCCCAATTCAAAACTTTGTTGTCTAATGCCCTATCCTCTTAATGATGATAATGAAATGATGGGCATTTCATTCATAGATTAAGAAAAAATATTGTACTTTCATAAAATTTCATATATTTTTAAATTTTTGTACCTCTGCCTTGTTTGGCAATAAATAAATAAATAAATGAGACAACTCATTGCAATTATACGAACACAAAGAGGGCCGGATTTTAAACTAAGATGAAACTTTCTGGGTTCCTATAATGTTACGAAAGTATAAGCAAGTGATACAAGCGATGTAGGGAAGCAGGGCTTTTTTGAAGGTCCATTGCACACCAGCACTTGTGCCGAGTATATGAAGCCATGGGTGAACTAGGACGATGATAGTGACAGCAGTTATTCTGCAGATCATCATGAAGGGTCATCTGAGGTGGACTGCACTGAACGAAAAACACAGTTGGACAAAGACGCCCGAAGACGAATGATGTGAAGTTACACAACGACGCCAAAGGACGAAGGACGTAAATTTGAATAACGCCGGCTGAAGGTTAAAGACGCGAGAATTGAATCGAATTAAGTAGTTATTTTATCAGCTATTGAGTAGAATTATTGTTTCATTTTTATCTGTTAATAAAACATTCCTGAAAAAGATTGTGTTTTAACATCATAAAACTATGTTTAAGGTGAATTCCCTACATAAGGACGAGGGGGACAGATAGCTTGAAATTCCAAACAACTTAGACACTAAAGATATGTTCAGATTATTAGCCTTTAAGTACGGACGTGGAGTCTCACAGGCTACTTAATGTTTACGTTTTCATAGTTTCGCCTATTTCCCCCCGCTCCCCGCAATTGAGCGGCTCAGTAGCTTTTGCTTAAGTTGCCAAACTACCAACGAGGGAGGAGGTTGTGTCGCCCGGTGAATATCACGTGAGTAATAACCATCAAAAAATTGACTGGAGCCTGTCAGGCTACACGTCCATTGTTGTTATATAATATATTTTATAAGGGCGATTATGTTTGTTTCAAATTTTGTAGTACAAAATGTCAAAAATAAATAATGCCGGTAATTCTAGATCAAAACCACCGTCTACGGGTTCTGTTCAAGGCCCTGCGCGGAAAAATTTTCGTGTCGCAGATCCAACTTTCGAACAAGAAGTGAGTGAGTTTTTAGCTACGGATCAGTCTGACAATGAAGAGAATATTGAAGGTTTAAATTACTTTTTATGGAATTGTTTGCAGCTACATATAAATGAGTTGCATATTTTTGAATAATAATTTTTCTGAAAAATTATTAGAGAAGAAAAATGTTAGAAGAAGGTGGTTTCGACGTGTGCACTAATTCTCCTCAGGCCATCACTCTTAGATACTCACCTCTGAACATGGTGGTCGCCATCACCGGTGTGTATCTAAGAGTGATGGCCTGAGGAGAATTAGTGCACACGTCGTAACCACCTTCTTCTAACATTTTTCTTCTCTAATAATTTTTCAGAAAAATTATTATTCAAAAATATGCAACTCATTTATATGTAGCTGCAAACAATTCCATAAAAAGTAATTTAAAAAAAGCTATCGGAGCCATCCGAAAGAGTGATCGATATCCGCGCGACGTTAGATAAGCTTCAAATGTAGAGCAAATTTGTCGTATAGATATTCCATTATCGCAATTAGTGACAAGCAACTATTACTACGGCAAAAATAGGTATAAATGGGCCAAGACGCCGCCTTTGCCTAGGGTACGTACACCACAACATAATATTATAACATCTTGTGCTAGTTCTTCAAAATTGACTTCTGAAGATGGTAAAGATCACTACAGTATTTGGAATAAGCTTTTTGATGAAGAAATGCTCCAGTGCATTCTAACTTGGACCAATCTTAGAATTTCTAGTTACAAAACCAAGTATGTCCGTTATAACAGACCAGAATTGAATGATTGAGACATGGTTGATCTAAAAGCCTTTATTGGTCTATTGTTTTACTCAGCTGTTTTGAAATCAAATGATGAAAACACGAGTTATTTGTGCACTTCAGATGGCACAGGTTGTGAGATATTTAGGTGCGGAATGTCAGAGACAAGATTTTTGGTTTTGTTACTGTGCCTACGATTTGACAACCCTGATGATCGTGAAGAGAGAATGAAGGCTGATAAGTTGGCTGCCATATCCCATATTTTCAGTAAGTTTGTGAGTAATTCTCAACAGTTGTATGAATTGAGCGAATGTGCCACAGTGGATGAAATGCTCGTCAAATTTCGAGGAAGAAATCACATGATATCATACATGCCAAAAAAGCCTGGTAAGTATGGATTGATAATACGAGCATTATATATGATGCCAATAACTATTATTTTTATAATGGATATATTTACTCTGGAAAAGACTCGGATGGTATCGGACTGACAGCTCAAGAAAAAAAATTTCTAGTTCCAACTCAGTGTGTCCTACGCCTCACAAAACCCATTCATGGAACCAACCGTAATGTGACAGCTGACAATTGGTTTTCATCTATAGAGCTCGTAGACCAACTATCATCACGGAAACTGACGTATGTGGGTACCCTGAAGAAGAACAAGAGGGAAATCCCGATAGAATTTCAGCCAAAGAAGCAAAGAGAAGTAAACTCTACTTTATTTGTATTTACGAGCACAAAAACGTTATGCTCATACGTGCCAAAGAAGAATCGAGCAGTGATGCTTGTATCTTCCATGCACCATAGTAACCAGGTAGATGAAAATACAAAAAAAAAACCTGAAATTATTATGTATTACAATTCCACTAAAAGGGGCGTCGATGAGGCTGACAAAAAAATGCTCGATTTACAGAAGGTGTCCAGGATCAAGAAACCATTAAAGGGTCCAGAAGAGCATGTAGAATCTGTCCCGCGAAAAACATAGGATGACTACCTATGTTTGTGTTGGGTGCAAGAAACCTGTGTGTCTCCAATGTTCTAGACCTTTGTGCACTGACTGCCAATAAATTTGCGTTATTAGACTGTTGTCAATATTTTTTGTATTAGTTACCTGAAGTAGGTGTTTTGTGTTTTTGGTTCCTTATGTATTATATTTTAAGAAAAGAAGACTCATTTTGTTATAGTAATAAGTGTGGCTGTTTTTAATATCTAAAAATGTAGCCTAAGTAACTTTAGACTTAAAACTGCCATAATTTTTGATTTTTCACATTTCTATATTTTCTTAAATAATAGTTGATTACATAAGCACGTTATTTTATTGCTAAATCCCTTAACTTCAATATCCAATCAGTTTTAAAGCAACCTTATATCAAATTCTCAAAAAAAAGTGTGTGCATATAGGAGCCTGTGAGACTCCACGTCCGCAGTAGTGTTAAGAAAAAATTACATCCATACTTAAAGGTTAAGAAAATTTCAGAAATGGTCAGTAAAGCGTAAGAAATTTGGCGGTAAATGTAAACGCATGATAACTATATGTTTTTATTCTAACTCAATTGAAAAATTATATATATATGAAACGTGTCATTACTACTTTGGAAACGTTGTTTAATTTGCTATTTTGTTTAAAAACTGTTCTGGAAAAAGCTGTACCATGCTATGTCAACTTGTTTAATCCTGAAATGGGCTCAAAATGAACCATTGGATTTCAATCTTTTTCTAATATGACCTACATTTGGAACAAATGAAAGGACATGGAATATAGATTTCTTCATCCAACTCATTGTAATTATCTGCAACCCGAAATTAATCGTATATTACATAAACGCCATTGAAACTTAATCAGCAAATAAAATCAACATCTGAACGCGCTAACCCACATCGATTATTCTAATTCAATGGAAGTTCTTATCAAATCAATAAATTCTTCAATTATGAAACTATATATTATGTCTACTCAATTAAAAGCCCCAAACGCAAAACACGAATAAAAAAACGTCTACCCAAAAAATGCATTGTCCAATAAATCATTGCCGAAAAACCCGTCGAAAATGTTAATACATAGTAATAAAGTCTAAGTTAGGGCCTCATTTAATTTATCTTGGTTTGTTTATCTAGAAATTGTTTATATATATGGACTAGTCTAGATAACGAACTTTCATAAACAATCAAAATGTTAATGAAAGATGGCGAAATTTGATCGATACTATGTATGTGGAATGTCCGCCAAAAACAGTTGAAAGACCACAAACATATTTTATGATTCATCTACCATCGACTAGTTGTAAATGTTGATTAGGTTTGGATTAATTTTGACGGATATATGCGGTACGCGGTGGCTTAATTAAATTGTTGGTAATTGTTTTTTAGATGTGCACCTTGAAATTAATTGAACGACATATGTAGGTTTATGTACATATGGAGCAAAATATGTCTCAAGGTAATTTTGATTTGCTTTTGTCTGGCAGGTATTATTGAAGTGCCAATATTAAACTTTAATAATTAATTTACTGCAATTATTAGCTTAAAGGGATGATTGACAGTTTTTCTATATTTAGTGGAATCGTTCAATTGTATTGCAAAAAGTCGCTCAAGTTCAAAGCATTAAAATCGTGAAAGTCAAATACTTAATCAAATTAACGATAAAGTTAATAAAATTTAATCTTACCGGTTAGCTCTTTATAATGCCAAAACGTGAAGATTAAAATATATTATCCATGCATCTTTATAAACCTAAAAACTTAGTTTCATGCAATTATTATTGGTCATTAACACCATTTATAATTACAAATAAATATTATAAACAAATAAAAGACAAAAATAACATAAATAAATTTAAAAACATTTTCCTAACCTAGTCACACATTCAAGTCTAGTTCAACGACTTCGTCAAATTCACACCGTTATAGTCTTATAAATTCGAATATCGTAAAAAGATTTCTTTACTCCAAACATGCAATAAAACCTTGATTAAGTTTATTCGCATTTAACACATTTCAAATAAATAATGTCAAGGTCTAAAAAATCTATGAGCCGGAATTGATATTATCAAACCAACGGAAGTTCCATATACAAGTATTCATTCATGTATTGAAGCGCACACATATGTAACATATGTTAGTTACATGCGTTAAAGCATATAGTATAGTACACCATATGTGAACGTAAAATTTCGGTGAAAAATATTTCATATTTGGTATTCAATGTTTGGGTATTTACTTGAATTTGTATTCATTTTCTGGTGATGCGATGACTAACAGTTTATAAAGATAATAATACGGTCTTGCATATGTGTAAAATAATTGTAGCGTTTTATCTGTATTCGTATGTGTTACGTAGTATGTGAAATCACGTTATTCAGCGAAATAATAAACAGGCTTATCACCACCTAAAAGCCCATTAAAATAAATAAGCCTTCGCACTATTACTATAAGATTGTGATGAGCTTTACCAGTGATTTCGCAGAATTTTTATTTTTTGGTAATTCGAACTTACATATTTGAAATTTAATAAAAGTCTGTTTCCATTTTTGTGATAACCTTTTTCGCAAAGTGTGAAGAAAAATAACAGATGAGATTGATTGACAACGTGTTGGGATTCTGGAATTCTGCTATTTATTGTAGACAACGAACTTTGTTGAATAATTTCTTCTTTGTAGCACTACAGCCCCTCTCGGGCCTTCGCTTAGAGATAGTTACAGTATCTCATTTTCATGACCGTATTGATTTTTTTGGAAGTACGTTTGGCCAGTACCATGCTCTCGTGTGCTTGCTCAGCTATGATATGATCTGATTAAATCAATACATGTCACCACTGAGTGAACACTCGTAGTATGTCCGAAAAATCCCCTGAACTAAATCACGTTGCTCCCAACGAGATTTGAACCTGGGGCCTTCGGCTTATGCGTTCATGCTCTAACCACTAGACCACACAGACCACCGGAATTCAATTTATAATAATTTATGTTAGCTTAAAACTTACGATAGTTCTGCTTAGAAATTTCCCAAATATTCACCTGAAATGAAAGAATAATTGTGATTAATAGTAGGTACATGCGGATGAATTTAAATTGCAATTTCTAAAAGAAACCAACGAGCACAGGCAGATCAATCAATGAAAGCTAAAATGCCTACAAGTCATCGATACTGCGCGTTGTTCATACTACTATTGTATCTGCTGATTTCAAAGGAATTCATCCTTAAGATCGTTTAAATTTTGTGAAAAAATAATACATCATGCAGTTAATATTATCTTTAGTAAATTAATTGTGCTAAGAAGTTAGGGAATTCGTTTTTGTTCGACACTATATAAATATTAAGTTTAGCACGTTAAACGACCGAACTTATTTTTTATTTTTCAAAAAAATGTATTTATTATTTTGGGTTTTTTTTTAATTTCTATCACAGATGCCTGTCACACGTTTTTTGTCTACGAAAAATGGGACATGCGGTATGATGACCTCTTCAATGAAATAGAAGGCCTTCCCTGGAAATTACAATAGAAAGGACGCTTCAATCGGTTGACAATTGAAACCGTGTGTCATATTATATTCAGGTAGTCCTGAAAGACAAAAAGGGAACACTGTAGTGTCAAGAGGGGTCAAGGGTGGAGGGGGTCTCTTATCTAGCAATGTTTTCCCCTTCCTCCCTTCCCACTAAAAAAAAGATTCCTATAGTCCGAAGGCTCCGTAGGCGTGGGCAAACGAGGTGTGTGGATCGTTCCAGGCTATGTTCTCAGATTGACATGTGAGGTGTTTAGTGGACAGTCTAGAGATTGCGCGTTTAGGAGTTCCACACTCAGGCGCAAACACCCTTCACCTTCTCACTTCAAAAATACAAGATAATACAGACATTTCGAACTATTTTGAAAGTTTTAGGAGGGCGGTCCACAAGTAAAACTAGAATTTTGGAAAAGTGGCAATTTATTTCTAAACATTTCTTAGCTCCAAACACAACCAATGACTAATAATCTTCAGCAAAACATTGTTATGTCTTCAGCACCATAAAACTATATAGATAATGTGTCAGCTGATAACGGAGTATTGCGAGCAGTCTCCCCATCTCTACAATTGTTCATATCTAGGATCGCTTACAACACAACCAAGGATACACTTGCCAACTACGAAACATCGAAACTTGGTTACATGCCTAGTATTTTCAGGTGCGTGAAGTTAACAAAAGACAACGTTCCTGACCAGGTTGTAAGTTCATTCAACCTGACAGTTCCGGCTGAACTTTCTATCCTACTTAGTCCCGATTTTTGGGCAAAGGGGACACTCGTTAAAGCATTCGATACAAGGCAACCTAAGCGGCGATTTCGTCCCAATACAGGTTCCAAACAGCCTCAACAACCTTCAAGGATCATCGAACACTGAAAGAAATTCTTCCCTTCCTAATCATTCAACTATTTCTATTTATTACCAGAATGTTCGTGGCTTAAGAACCAAACTTGAGGACTTGTTACTCGTGTCTCAATTAACTAACGATTGTGCTATCTGTTTAACTGAAACGTGGTTGACCGGAAATATTTCAAACGTGGAAATATTACCAGATTATTTAGTCTACCGATACAACCGTGACTTTAACATCACTAATAAATCTGATGGTGGGGGAACTTTGGTTACAGTCTGCAAAACCCTTAATAGTTAACTTTGCGCCTACTTCAAATTTGCTCGTGCTGTTGAGTATGTAATTGTCAAACTCCATCTTCTTCATAACTCCTCTTTATTAATTTTCTTTTTGTATATTCCCTGTAATTCTCCCTTAACTGTGTACGAAGCCTTCTTCGATGAACTCTCTGCCTATCTTCTTGCTGGTCATCCACATTCTAAAATTATAATTTGTGGGGACTTCAACCTACCGGCAGTGGAATGGGATGCCTTAACAACACCTGGTATTTCCTCAACAAATAATCCTTCTTTGTTACTTTCTTCCTTTCTTTCCCTTTGTTCTTTTTCACAGTTCAATTATATCCGTAACCCTAATGGTCGCCTTCTGGACCTTGTCATGTCAAATGTTCAAACTGAGTGTCTATCAATAGCTCCTGTTTTACATCCTTATATTCAACGTGATTTCCATCATCCACCTTTGTCTCTAGCACTAACCGTTGATACCCTAAAACCCCAGAGAATTGCCTCAGTTTATCGGTACAACTTCTTTAGAGCAAATTATGAGCCAATTAAAACTAATCTGGACTCGGTCAACTGGTGCACCTTCTTCACTCGTCTTGAGTGTGATAGTGCTTTGAACAAATTTTACGGCTACCATAATAATCTGATTGCTCTTTATACTCCTCTCCAAGCTCCTCGCAAAGCGAAAATGAAGTTTTGGCTTACTCGAAGAGTTTTTCGTGCCTTAAAAGCCAAAGGGCATAGGCACTATAGATTGACCGGAAATGATGATGCCAAACAGACTTTCTGTAGACTGCGTTCTTTGGCTAAAAAAGAGCTCAAAACGGCCATGAAAAACTGCTTTAGCAGTTTAAAGAGTTCCCTTCTGATAAATAGCGCTAAACCCTTTTGGTCCTACATCCGATCTTTCAAATCTTCCTCTACCATCCCGCATACTGTTAAATGGAATAACACTGAAGCCTCCTCCCCTCAGGATATTTCTAAACTATTTTCCGAATATTTTTCCGCTACTTTTTCCCCTTCTGATAAACTAAACACCCCCATAAATTCAATTCAAACTTTTCCAGCATCAATTACATCCTACTCTACTGATCCTTCTGAAGTTGAATCCCTTATTAATTTGCTCGATCCGAATGTTTGTCCTGGTCCCGACGGATTGCCTAATATATTTGTAAAGTCACTTTGTTCCTCTTTGTGTTTTCCTCTATCCTTTATATTCAATCTCAATCTTGATACTGGCACCTTTCCAACGTACTGAGAAGATGCAAATGTTGTTCCTATCTTTAAAAACGGCGACCTATCTTCTGCCTCAAACTATCGTCCCATATCACTCCTCTCATTTTTCTCTAAGCTGCTGGAACGAGTTGTACACAGCAGGCTGCTTGAGTCATTGAGTTAATTTCAAGTTTCTCGAACTTGGCCGAGTTCGAAGATTATATTGCAAGAGCTTCAGATAAACAGCTTCAAGTTGATGCAATATTCATGGACTTCTCCAAAGCTTTTGACTCCGTGAACCATGTTCTCCTCTGTCGAAAGTTAGCATTGCTCGGCATATCCGGTTCCCTTCGTTCTTGGATTTCATCGTATCTATCCTCTCGTTTATGTCTTGTTAATCTCTATGGCACAATCTCTTTTCCATTCAATCCTACTTCTGGCGTCCCTTAAGGGTCAATCCTTGGACCTCTTCTTTTCGTACTGTTTATCAATGATCTTCCCCCTGTAATATCCTCTTCTTGTCTCCTGTATGCTTATGTTTTCAAGGTATTCCGGATAATAAGATCCCTTGAAAATTGTCAGCAACTCCAAATTGATCTTTTTAACCTCTATAATTGGTGTTATGCAAACTCCCTTCGCTTCAATGTTTCCAAATGTTTTAAAATGACTTTTACTTTGAAAATTGTTCTTTTAACTTACAATCACACTCTATTTGATATTTTTCACTCCTCTGCAGACTCATGTGAATATCTTGGTGTAATATTTGACCCCAAGTTTAAATTGGATGCCCATATTTTTAGCATAATTACCAAGGCATCAAAAGTTTCTGGTTTTATGTTGCGGCATTTGCACAAGTTTGCAAATATTGCTACCACTGTTCGCTTGTTCTCATGTCTTGTCCGCCCGCTTCTTGAATACTGCTCAGTAGTGTGGTCTCTTAGACATTTATATCTTGTGAGCTCACTAGAAGCTGTTCAGCGTAAGTTTACCCGTATTTAGTTCTTCAAATTCAACTTAGTCTATGAGTCTTATGAGCGCCGTCTATCCATACTTCGTCTCCCTTCTCTGCTGTACCGTAGAACCTTCTTAGATCAATGTTTCCTTTATAAGTTGTACCACCAACAAATTGCTTCCACTCTAAGCGAAGACTTGCACAACAGACTGTATGCGCGTCCTAGTCGGTCTAATAACATTCTCGAGGTTCCCTACGCCCGGACCGATTTATATTTTCAGTCAATTATGCCGCGAATCATCAGAAAGCATAATAACCTCGAGTTTGATTCTCTATCCACGTCCTACTTTGTTTTTAAAAATAAAATAAAGACGTTACTTTTTGTGAATAGTGATTAATGTTTCCTTATCACTTAATTTTTTCAAACTTTCATCTAGACTCTAATTTCTTTTCTTACATGTTTTAATTAACTTTTTTCTGCTTGATTTTGTTGTGAAAATGTGTCTTACTTTAAACTATATTTAATTGTCTGTCTATTTTGTAATTGGATTTTTGTCTGTTAAATGGATTTAAATAAATAAAAACACTTGACCCAGCGATGCGCCAACTTATTTAGCCCGTCTAAAAAATACGTTTTTGCGAGGTCTGCAAAGTAGGCCTCCGAGGCGGCGATGACCTCCTCATTCGACTCAAATTTCTGCCTGGCGAGTGACTTTCTCTAGTTTGGAAACAAAAAGAAGTCACACGGGGCCAAACCTGCAGAATACGGTGGATGGGGTAGAAGTTCGTAGCTCAATTCGACCATTTCAGCCGGTGCGACGGCAGAGGTAGTCGATGCAGATCACATCTTGTGAATTCCAGAAAACGATGGCCATCATCTTTCCAGCAGATTCGACAGTCTTCGCCTTCTTCGAAGCTCACTCGCTTTCTCATGGCCACGTGCGCTTTAAGATGCCTACAGTCTCAAACTGTCTCAGCTATCTCGCGCACCTCCAGTCGGCGGTCCGCGAATACGAGCTCGTGGATTTTTGTCACGTTATCCTCCATGGTCTAGGTCCAAGGTACAGGGTCAATGGTTTCGTTGCTTGTGTGTAGCGCCGTCTTGTTGAAAGTGAACGTTGTCCAGATCAATACCATCTAATTTCGGTCATAAAAAACCATTAATCATCTCTCGATAGCGCAATCCATTCACCGTAACTGTTGCTCCAGCCTCATTTTCGAAAACGTAAGGTCCAATGACTCCGCCGGACCATAAACCATACCATACAGTCACAGGTTGAGGATAGAGAGGCTTTTTACAATAACTCTTGGGTTTTCTGAGCCCCAGATGCGACAATTTTGCCTGTTGACGAAGCCACTACAGTGGAAATTGACCTCATCACTCAAGATGATTTTTTGATGGAATTCCGGATCATTTTCATACATTTCAAGTACACAACGTTGTTGATGATCGACTGGCTTGAGTTCTTGTATTAACTGAACTTTATAAGTCTTAAGACCCAAATCTTTATGCAAAATACGGTGTAATGACGTTTGTGGAATGCCTGATTCTAAAGAACGACGAGGAATGGACAAAACTGGGTTTTCTCAACACTTTCGACTACAGCAGCAATATTCTCGGCTGTTCTTGAGTGACGTGCGCGGGTTTTATTCTTCACATCACTAAGTTGTTCCAACAGCTCGAATATTTTCGCCAATTTCTGTATTACGGTCCGACAAGGTGCTTCACGACGACCCAAAAGTGTTCGAGTTTTACGAACCGTCTCTGCCAAATTTTCACCATTTTGAGAGTGAATTTTAACAATTTAAATTCATTGTTGAAGCGTGTATTCATTTTTATTAACGGCGTAGTTTGTACATGTCAAATGTTAAAAAACATCTACCGAAATAGCGGGCTATTCAAAATAACACCTCATATTAGAAAACCCTTTATGATTGGAACAGCGTCAGAATCAAAACCATATCGATTCATGTCCAAATACACAAATGCTTCTGGAGGATTGAAGCCAGTAGTGAGACAAATCTCACTAGTGTAGGGTGGAACAGCAATGCAATCTAGGGGTTTTCACCCACAGTTCAGATCTTGTGATCTGATTCCGAAGCAGTCTCAATATGAAGATATCGACTCTTGTCACTTGAGCAGTTTGATAAATTCTTCGATTCGATATAATGCTTCCAATCCCTCTCAGGCTTTCTGTACATGCGAGTACATGTACTAAGACGTTTCGTTTCGAAAACTGTTAATCTTTCCATAGAACTAGCACTCTGGTTGAACCAGCTCTGACATCCATATGTCAAAACTGGTCTAACCAGGGTCTTGTAACAGATAACTTTGATCTTTTGATCGATGCACGAGGGCGGATCAAACATGATAAAGATAAACTCTCTAGATGTCGAGCATGTATGTTTTGAAGGTTGTGGCTTGAGTATATGATAGCTGGGTCCCTTACGAACAGTGTGGCATAGTCTTTGTTGGGAGTGCTACGACCAAGAGTGAACGTCAAATGCCGACCTCCGTTGCGCAACCTATTGCCGTTTTTTAGTGTGGGAAGGCGTTAAAAACATGGAAATTTTTCTGCGTTTAAGAAATCAGTTCGGTAGTGAGTGCCGCCTGAGTAGGGCTGCTGTGTTTAAATGGGCCAAAGCATTCAAGGATGGTCGCGAAACCCTCCAGAATGAGCCGCATGGTCGTCGACAGCAAAAAAGCATCACACTAGACATAATTTGCCACGTCGGATAAATGTTCGAGACATTTTGGCTAGACTCGGCATCAGTATTGGTAGTGTAGAGTCTATCATCCACGAATATCTTCAATATCGCAAAATAACGGTGCGATGGTTTCCTAAACTGTTGAAATTCGAGCCGAAAATTCACGCGGTTGGAAGTTTGTCGCCGCTTGCTGACACGTTACGAGGTGGAGGGGGTCGGTTTTCTAACGCGAATCTTCACTATAGACGAGACATGGGTACACAATTTCACTCCCAAAAGCAAGGTGTCGTCTAAAGAGAGGAGGAAGAAGAAGGAAGGGGCGCAAGTCAAAGCGAAGACAACCAGGTCCGCGGGTTATGTTATGTGTACTGTGTTCTGGGACCGGCGAGGCGTGCTGTACGTCGATTTTCTGCGCACCCAACCTTCTGAAAACACACGTGAAGCTCACTTATCACTCGAAACGGAGGAGCATTCCAGCACAAAGTGCGATTCTTCTCCAAGATAACACGCGCCCTCATACCGCGTGTCTCACGCTTGTTACAATATCGAAATTAGGATGAGAAGTACAGTCCAGATTTATCACACTGTGACAACCAATACTGAACTGATTTCGCAAACGAGGAAAAATTTCCGTGTTTTTAACGGCTTCCCACACTCAAAAACGAATGTCAATACGTTGCGCAACAGCGGTCGGCACTTGACGTTAACTCATGGTCGTAGCACACGCCCGAAACATGCACTTCCGACGGAAACTATGCCACACTGTTCGTAAGGGCCCAAGCTATCACATACTCAAGCCACGAACTTCAAAACATACATGCGCGCCATCTACAGCATTTGTCTCCATCATATTTGAACCGCCCTCGTATCTGTAAAAAGTCGTCGAAGGGCCATGACTACTTTCTATGCTTTACTGAGTATGATTTTGACATGTTCAGTATAGTGCAGATACTGATTGCAATGAACACCGAGGTATCGATCACAGGATTTATGTGGAACCTGTTCTGAACTATCCTCACCAGCCATGATGTGGAAATCCTTCCAATGACGTTTCAGGTCTTGACTGACCCCCTGCAGCGTTGACGAAATAAAATTGTTTCACACTTCTGCGCATTGATTGTCATTCGCCAATTGTCGGTGTAGAGCTGCACATGATTGAACATTTTTTGAGGATTGCTTTGAACTATTATAGCTTTTCGGTCTGCCGTATAGATGATCAGATCATTAGCAAATGCTATCAACGATCGCGTTGGCGAGACGTTAAAAACAAAGCAGTTCAATGGCTTGCGAATGAATATTGAGAAGAGCAGAGCCGCAGTAACTGTTCCCTTCTGTAAACCATTCAAGACGTTGAAGTCACATGCTTTCCCGTGTAACATATTGCAAATAATGGCGAAAAAGCGTCTGGGAGACCTGTCGTGAAGGAATTTAAAAACTAGTCCATCTAGCCACACCGTATCGAAGGCTTTCTCTATGTCAATGAGCCACGCTGCAGCACATTCTCTATTGTTTAATTACCAACAGATGTTCGAGAGCTATATTTGGAACACTGTCGATACCACATAATTTCTTGTCATTTATTTTGCCAAATATGAAACACAAGTCTTCATAGCTGACAAAATAATCAATAAGATTCAAGCTCGGTATGAGGTCAGATGTTAATGTTTCATTGAAATGAAGAAAAGATTCACCGTTCAGGCTTGATTTGAAGTCGGAAACTTTTGCTTCGATAACCTCTGAAAGTATTTGATTCCCTCTCTCAGTGTTTGGTAGCTGAACCAACTCAAAATGAGTTCCAGTCAGGGCAAGTTTATAAAAACTATTGCATATAATCCTGTTTCCATTTCTATCCGGAGTTATACTATCAATTTCGATACCAGCCCTATCGAGAAGATTTATCTCATCACTAGTGACTTCAAATTTCGATACCTTCGCTCGAGACTTCTTGCGGAATATGTTATTCACTTTCGCGAAAACGCCGTCTGGGTCCTGTGGGCTAATACCCCTCAATTTTTCCGCCCATTGATTGCTGACCTCACTCCTGAAGTATGACCGCATTAAGTTCCGGACATTCTTCAGGTGTAATTTCAACAAAGCCAACGAGGGATGGTTGTAGTCCAAAAATCGTCGATAAATATTGTTGGCGCGTGTGAGAAGAAGGCTTTTCAATCTTTTCAACCTTGTGATGGTTGGTTCCATATTGTTGGGAACTACTTTAGAGACCCATTTCATCGTTATTTAGGTTCCTATCATTAGAAACCATTGAGCAAACATTGCCATCATCAGAAGCAGGACATTGTTTCTGGTTATACCCATTAAACTCCTTTTGAAACTTTCTCCAATCCGTTGTTGGAAACTCAACCGATGATTTTCATGTTGAACTGGAATGAGGAAGACATCATCCCATTGATGATTGATTCCCATTACGATTGCGTTATGGTCGCTATCGTTGTTTATACGACGGACCAAAGGGCATCAGCCGTTTAAAGGAACCTTCAGATAATATTCTGTCGATACAGACAGTTGGCGAATAAAAGTGGATGCATAAAAACGCGAAACTATTTCGTTTGAGTCAGCACTGCAGTGGCCTAGTCAAGACCTGAAACGTTATTAGAAAGATTTCCACATTATGAGTATATATATATATATATATATATATATATATATATATATATATATATATATATATATATATATATATATATATGATTTTAGATGTGCCCATCATGCTGGAGGCCGACTCCAGCATGATGGGCACATCTAAAATCATATATATATATGTATATATATATATATATATATATATATATATATATATATATATATATATATATATATATATATATATATATATACATATATATATATACAGTCTTCCACAAAAGTCAAGGTACAGAGAATCGGTAACTGAAAATTGTATTACTGAATCAATATTTTTATTTGAAAACCAAAAGTTATGAAATGGTAATAATACGAGTTCTGTTGAATTTAAGTTTTCATAAATTTAAAGGGATTCGGCAATAATGATCATTGAAGACAATAATTTTTTGTTGGCAATGTCTCTTTTCTACTCCACAAAAGTCTTGGTACAGTTGCAGAAAATGCCCTGTTATTTGTAAAAAGGGGAATCCCCCAAGTTCATATTATCAGAGTGAGTTAACAACCGTAGGCCGCTGTCTTTAATATCGCGTCCGTATTGGTAGTGTATCTTTTATTTAATAAAATTTTTAAAAAATGAGTCGAAAGGAGTTGAGTATTAAGAAGCGTGAAATAATTATTAATCTGCATTCAAATCAGAGCAAATCATATTCTGAAATAGCTGAACTAGTGTTGCGAAGTCGGTCAACCATTCAAAAAGTCATAAATCGATTTAAGAAGGAAAATAGAGTGGAAAATGTGCTCCGAACAGGTCGTCCATCTAAATTAAGTGCAAAGGACAAGAGAAAAATTTCGCGAATGGTAAAACAAGATCCATTTCTAAGCTGTAGAAAAATCTGCGATGTTCTTGGAATTAATGATAAGAAGGAGGTTAGCGCAGAAACTGTGCATAGAGCTGTCGTAGAAGCTGGATTTTCATCTCGTACGCCTAGAAGAAAACCTCTTGTAAGTTCCATAAACCAACAAAAAAGAATAACATTTGCAAAAGCATAACCAATAACGTTTTGGGATAATGTTTTATTTTCGGATGAGTCTAAATTTTGTATATTTGGTGTAAATGGGCATAAGAGGGTCTGGCGAAAAGTAGGAGAAGCATTTAATCCCAAGAACACTATTAAAACAGTAAAACATGGAGGCGGTGGTGTTATGGTTTGGGGTTGCATGGCTGCTGCTGGAGTTGGAAATCTGACATTCATCGAAAATACTATGGATCAGAACTCTTATTTAGAGATTCTACGAAACAACATGAAACAAAGTGCAGCCAAATTAGGTATGCGAGAAGATTTCTTGTTTCAACAGGACAATGACCCTAAGCACACTGCGCATAAAGTTCGAATGTGGCTATTGTACAATACTCGCATGCTTGCTACACCGCCTCAAAGCCCTGATTTGAACCCTATAGAGCATCTTTGGAATGAGCTTGAGACAAAAATCCGAAAAAGTGTGATATCATGCAAGGCGCAGCTTAAGGATGTTATATTGGAGGAGTGGGCCAGAATCAGCAGCGAATTTACTAAAAAATTGGTATATTCTATGCCTAAAAGACTGAAGTCAGTAATTCAGATGAAAGGATATCCGACAAAATATTAAGAAAAGTATAATTCAAATAACTATGCAAGACTATAATTACAATTTGTATCATTTTTCTTTAGGTGTACCATGACTTTTGTGGACTTCATTCATTGACTTTCCAACACATCATATGTAATAATATATTAATACGACAGAATTTTCGTTTTGTTTTACATGAATTTAAAGTGTAATGATTATAGTTGAAGTAATACCAAAAAAATTTTATCACTATAGGTTTTTTAAATAAAAATATCAAACAATTTTCATGATATTTATCACTGTACCTTGACTTTTGTGGAAGACTGTATGATTTTAGATGTGCCCATCATGCTGGAGGCCGAATGAGCCACGTTGATGCGATGAGTTGAACTCCAGTGGAACAGGTAGTACCCGAGCACTTCGTGTTACAGCTGAACGAAGAAAGCGAAGACTGGCCATACATGATGCAATAATTAGCGAATATTGTCTCCAACGCAAAGGAATCGACACACGTGGCGAAGATGATTCAGTGAATACAGCACCATTTTTGGTTCCCGAGTATACGTAAGTACGTAAAAGGAATATCGGCCAGTATATAATGCAGATTTAATAAGCAAAGAAGTGGCTAACCTAGAGGGGAATTACATATCCACCAGATAGCCTCGATACCTTTTAGTGTTATTCACATCGACTACTTAGGACCGCTTGTGAAAAGCAAGGAGGGAAATATGTATGTTGTAGCTATCAGCAGCTATCAAAACAGTTGGTCTTAAAGGCGGTTAAAAATACGAAGACACAACTTGTCATGCGAATATTGAACGAACTATCGAGCTATTTTGGATTGCTGTCACAGATCGTAACAGACATAGGACCAGCCTCCGAGGCTAAACTTTTCTAACAATACTACTATTAGAACCACAGGTAAAACGAGCCAACGATATCATCTTAAACTACCTAAAAACGACCACAAATAGCCCAAAGGATTGGGACAGCGACCTGAAACTACTAAAATGGAGTGTAAACTCCCAGAGGAACGCAGCAACTGTATTTTATCCAAAAGATTTTAAATTGCTAAACATACTCGTAGTTCAAAATCATATGTTGACTGCCGTTCGTGACGGCTCAACTACTTATCAATCGATAGGAGGAAAGCGTGCCAAAGCCCTGAAGAGTATCGAAATGCAACGGAAGAAGTGGAAGAACCGTTACAATAGAAAGCACCAAACGTTACGTAGGTACAAACTCGACAACCTTGTAGTACTGAAACATGAACCCACAGCTTCTGGAGAGTCACGCAAATTAGAGCCGTGTCCTCACATGGTAGTGAAGGTACTCGGAAATGATCACTATCTCGTACAGAACGTCAAAGGTTTATAGTTGACTCAATGGAGGCTATCATATGTATACTCTGCCGACAATCAGGCCTTGGTGTTCAGCTTCACCCGAGTTGGACAGCAACAGCAGTGACAGTGACGATGCTTCAGAAGATGAGGAGGCCTGCAAGGACATCGAGCCGATGCCTAGTCAGGAAGGGTCAAATAGTCTATAGAAAAAAGAATATACCATTTGACTGGCCCAACTTATACGGACGGAAGAATTGAACGCAAGACGCCAAAGAGGAGGAGACAAGTCTATTGATGTTAATAAAAACCCAAATATATAACTAGCCGCCGACTTTTGTTAAAACTATTCTTGACGATTTAGTGGTTCGGCAAACTTTCTTATTTATCACAATGGTGCGAACAGTAAAATCAACCATTACTAGACTGGTAGTTGTGATGCTTCGAGACATCACATCCTACTTTGGCTTACTAGCACGAATGACAACTGGCCCCGAAATCACGTATACATCATGAGAATTCGAAAGCTTTTGGAGAAAATACGATTCAACCTATTAAAGTTGCAGTCCGCACACTACAAGCAAACGGGCAAATTAAAGAATAAATCACTAAATTCTTGCATATATGCGTTGTTCGACAGGGGACCGTAATAAATAGGACGAATTTTTTATTCATTTACCAAACCAATGTATCCAATTTATTTTTTCACATTCTAAATATCATTTTTTTTTTAAGTATAAATTTACATGATTTAATAGAAGGATTAAGAACAGAAGGACTTGGATAAATTGGATTTAAATTGGGATCTTGATATGGTTGGGGAATAAAGGTGGACCACCCTGTTCAAAATTTTGACACACCTATTTCCCGGCTTATTACTCGTATCACCATAGATAGTATAATGTTTGCTTTTTACGAGCAAAGGTCTCTTCAACCTTGGAAGGCGCTTAAGTAGCTTAAGTTCCACGAGTGGTTGATTTTGAAACATTCCTGGAAGGCCTGCTAAAGCCTGAGTTCCACCCTGGACGCGTCTGGCGACGAAATGCCGACAGCCACCCGCAAATGCTGAAGCGATCTGATTCAATTTTATTTCAGTTGTCTATCTTATTAAATATGTTGTAATTGTCGAAGTTCTATATTATTATAACGTTTTAAGAAAACAATCAGAATCTCCTTTCTCTGGCTTCCCGATTACAGGTGTTCCAAAGATAAGGAGCGATTTTTGGTAATAGTGGTTGTGAGCTGGAGGTTCCCTCATACTTTTTTTGGGTTGAGTCCCACGACACTAGCTCCCATTCTGAGCTGAAGGCAACCCTAACAAAACAAATTTATAACAAACATAAGAGTTTATTAGCTTTGCAGAGAACCTCATCGAAGTGCAAATTAAAGCGGAGTTTCTTATCCAAGTGAACACCAAGATCTACTACACTGTTAACTCTGGAAAGCTTTGTATTGTTGAGGT
This sequence comes from Odontomyia ornata, assembly GCA_963969285.1. Classification (NCBI taxonomy): domain Eukaryota; kingdom Metazoa; phylum Arthropoda; class Insecta; order Diptera; family Stratiomyidae; genus Odontomyia; species Odontomyia ornata. The sequence goes on along the minus strand of OZ017742.1, from coordinate 53,650,310 downwards.
GATAATCAGATAATACAATTGTACCTTTCCGTGAAAAACTTATCACCTGGCATTTCTGCAGATTCAGATATAGAAGAGTTTTGTCGGACGATTCTAATAGAGTATTTCTTTTGTCTTTTAGACAAATAGAATCACTTTAGGATGCTATAATTTGAAATCATCCACTTAAAATAAGTGTGGTATATCGGTTAACACTTCAGGGAGGTCCGCTCTAAAAGTGTTGAAGAGAAGAGGTCCGGAAATGACATAGAATTCATTGAATGCACATCCCTGAAATTTAACGGTTTGAGTCCGATTTTTGAAAAACAAGTCAAGCCAATGAAGTATGGAGCCAGTGAATTCAAATTTACGCAATTTATGAGACGAAATCGTATGCTTGACACTGTCAAAGCCCTCACTATAGTCAGTATAAATTGCGTCGACCTGGTGCCAATTTTCCATTGCACAAAGGATGTTAGAGACCATAACTGTTAAGTTGGTAGTTGAGGATCGATTTTTTCTGAAGCCATGCTGTTGGTTATTGAGACGCTTTTCTATAAAAGGTGATATTTTGGAACAGACTATTTGTTCAAATAACTTTGGGGTAGTGGATAGTATGGCAATGCCTCTTAGTTTTCAACGGCTCCTTTGCTTTTGTTTCTATTGATTGAAGTTAAGTGGGAGGACTTCCAGTATGCTTGGAAAACGCCGCTTGATAGCGATTTGTTAAAAATGATGCAAAGAGGTAAAACTAATTGTTCTCTGCATTGAAGTAAAAAATATGGTGGAAGTAAATTAGGGCCAGGTCCATGATTCAAATCAAAAGTTTCAATTGCGTAGAGTATGTCACCTTCTGAAATTGAAAATCCTTAAACCCAACCAACCCAAATTATGTTCTAGTGGTGCAAAACGAAGGGAATTATTTGCTGAACAATACACTGCTTGAAAGTGGTCAGCAAAATAATTTCTGGTTTTTCAGGAAGAGTAGAATTGCAGTCTTTATAAGTCATTTGGTTAGGGTAGCCATGAAATTTGCGCTTGATGTTCACGAATTCAAAAATTTCTTGGGGTTTTTGATAATGTTTTCACCTATAACATTAACATAGACAAAAAGAAAATGATATAATTAAAAAAACAATGCTATTTATTTGTTTTCTGACAAATATATATATTTCGGGAGTAAATGTTCTCCCTTCTTCAGTGTCTAATTTTTCTGAAGAGAAACCCTCAAGATGTACAATATATATGCTAAAGCTAATTAGTTATTAATGACCGTACTTAACAAAAGGATGCATCTCAATGAAATAACAGGTCATAAAAGTATATTTTAATGTGGGTCAAATGAATTTTGGTGGAACTATTAATTTATTTTAAATTATTTTAAAATTTTTTGTAACCTGAACTTAATTATTTAGAAGAAATTTTAAAAGAGGTGAATCTCCATTGCCAACATCATCATTCAATCGCTTTTCCATAGGTTGCCGCATAATCCAAAGTGTCTCGTACGCATCCAGTTTCCTCAAATCTCGTATTTCTTTGATGACTTCCAACTGCTCCCAGTTGACGTTGTGTCCTTCGCAAATGTGACGGGCTACCGATGATCGAACGTCTTTTACTTTGTTTTTCGTCAGTGCTGATTGTGCTTCTCGAACATGCTCGTTGAACCGGACTTTCACGCTGCGTTTTGTCTGCCCAATATATACTTTTTCGCATTGCTGGCAGTTAATCTTGTAGATCCCTCGCTTTTCATGTTTGCTCCTTATGTCTTTGATTTGCGCTACGTTGGTTTTAAGCTGAAACAGTGAGCTTCTGGTCACCATTTGGATACCGTTTTTCCTCATCATTCTATTCAGGGCACCGCTAACCTCCGACATGATCATTACTGCTCTTTGCGTTGGTTCGTCCTTGAGTGTACTCAGTTTTGTGAGATTGCGTCTTTGCGCTCTTTTTTCCATTTTTTTCCCCATTCGTTTCACTAACATGGGGTCGTATCCATTTTTGACAGCTGTGTCCATGATGTAATCTTCCTCTTTTTTCCGGGTTTTCTTTGCTTAAGGGGACGGTAATCATTCGATGTAGCCAAGTCCGGAAAGATGCCATTTTTTGCGAAAAGCTGTGATTTGACGTAGCTGGTACCGTTCTTTGTGTGCTAGTGTTTTTTCGGTGTATATCGAATTCAAAACTGCCTGTTGTCCTTGTTATTTTCAGATCTAGAAATGGGATAGTGCCATTTGTTTCGACTTCCATTGTGAAGGTCAAGTTTTTATGTACGGAGTTGAGATCTTGAGGGTTTCTCTTCAGAAAAATTAGACACTGAAGAAGGGAGAACATTTACTCCCGAAATATATATATTTGTCAGAAAACAAATAAATAGCGTTGTTTTTTTAATTATATCATTTTCTTTTTGTTTAAATTACAGCGCTAAAATATGGAGATTTTCAATAGATTTGATCGAACAACTCAGTCAAGCTCCAACTTTTACAATTTCCTGAAGCTGAAAAGAGCTCAAGGTAGAATCAGCGAAGACATCAAGTTTTTAAAACTTTGCCTGTCATTTAAAGTAGTTCCAAGGAGCCATTGCATAAAAATAAGGATTTCGTTACCAGGGGCGGAGAAACGTAAGGTAGAAATGGAAAGGAACCTCATCAAGGATAGCATCAACCGACTTTACGCGAAGCTAGATGACATCACAGTACGAGCTTATCATTTGCATTTGAAAATATGCTATGACTTCCAAAGCAGGAAAGGATGGATGACAGACGTTTTGAATAAAGTAGAAAGGGCCTTCGAATGCGAAAAAGATCGGAAGCGACAAATTTTGGGGAAAAAATTGAAGGCACTTCTAGCAGGCAAGAAGAGTGAAACCATCGTTAAGAATAAAGTAGCGGAAATTCCAGATTTAGTCGTGAACAGATCGTCAGAAACCTTCACCGAACCCCAGTTACACTTACTAAACATGGGCTTAAATTATGCGATCAAATGTGACAAACTGCCCACAGAGGATATTGTGATGGATGTAGAAGCGGCCATAAAATATATGCCCACCGAGAAAAAACACCACATTAGAGAAGAAACAAGGAAAATCATCGAATCAAGGGAAAGTAAAATCACCCACCACGGCAGAAACGAAATCGAGCTCCTGAAAGAATCGAAAGAAAAACCTGTATATTTCTTAAAGGCGGACAAAGGAAATAAAGTAGTCATCATGGACAAGGACCGCTACGATGATTTAGTGTTCGAAAAACTCACGAGTGGGGACTTCTTCGAATTAAGGAATGATCCACTCCCAGACTCAGTAAAAAGGGTCGAGAAAACGTTAAAGGAGTGCAAAGGAATAATTGAGGACGTCAGTAAACTACGAGTTCCCAACCCTGTTTTGTCGAGAATCAAATGTCTTCCAAAAGTCCATAAAGAAGGCAATGAACTACGAGAAATAATAACATCTACAGATGCTCCGACAACGAAAATTGCCAGATGGGTACTGGAGGAGTGTGGAAAACTAGGTGTAGTTTCGAGCAAGTACTCCATTACGAATAGAGAAGATTTAGTGAGAAGACTAACAGACAGTCAGAAGATAAACGAAGGAGAACAATTGGTGTCATTTGACGTGAAGTCTCTTTTCCCTAGTGTTCCTGTGAAGCAAGCGTTGGCTCTTTTAGAAGACTCGCTGGCAAGAAAAGACCCTTCAATCAACGGGAAAAAGAAAGCTAGAGCCATTACAAAATTAGCAACAGTCTGCATGGCAGAAAATTATTTTACCTTTAGGGGTCGGTTTTTCAAGCGAAAAACTGGCGCACCTATGGGCGACCCGTTGTCACCTTTACTTAGCGAAGTATTTTTAGAATGGGTGGAGAGCAAAATTGAAGAGTCTGGTTGGATGCCCAGGATTTGGTATCGCTATGTGGATGACGTGATTGCCGTTATAGAACGGAATGAAGCCCAAAACATATTAAAAAATCTCAACTCCGTACATAAAAACTTGACCTTCACAATGGAAGTCGAAACAAATGGCACTATCCCATTTCTAGATCTGAAAATAACAAGGACAACAGGCAGTTTTGAATTCGATATACACCGAAAAAACACTAGCACACAAAGAACGGTACCAGCTACGTCAAATCACAGCTTTTCGCAAAAAATGGCATCTTTCCGGACTTGACTACATCGAATGATTACCGTCCCCTTAAGCAAAGAAAACCGGAAAAAAGAGGAAGATTACATCATGGACACAGCTGTCAAAAATGGATACGACCCCATGTTAGTGAAACGAATGGGGAAAAAAATGGAAAAAAGAGCGCAAAGACGCAATCTCACAAAACTGAGTACACTCAAGGACGAACCAACGCAAAGAGCAGTAATGATCATGTCGGAGGTTAGCGGTGCCCTGAATAGAATGATGAGGAAAAACGGTATCCAAATGGTGACCAGAAGCTCACTGTTTCAGCTTAAAACCAACGTAGCACAAATCAAAGACATAAGGAGCAAACATGAAAAGCGAGGGATCTACAAGATTAACTGCCAGCAATGCGAAAAAGTATATATTGGGCAGACAAAACGCAGCGTGAAAGTCCGGTTCAACGAGCATGTTCGAGAAGCACAATCAGCACTGACGAAAAACAAAGTAAAAGACGTTCGATCATCGGTAGCCCGTCACATTTGCGAAGGACACAACGTCAACTGGGAGCAGTTGGAAGTCATCAAAAAAAAACCGAGATTTGAGGAAACTGGATGCGTACGAGACACTTTGGATTATGCGGCAACCTATGGAAAAGCGATTGAATGATGATGTTGGCAATGGAGATTCACCTCTTTTAAAATTTCTTCTAAATAATTAAGTTCAGGTTAAAAAATTTTAAAATAATTTAAAATAAATTAATAGTTCCACCAAATTCATTTGACCCACATTAAAATATACTTTTATGACCTGTTATTTCATTGAGATGCATCCTTTTGTTAAGTACGGTCATTAATAACTAATTAGCTTTAGCATATATATTGTACATCTTGAGGGTTTCTCTTCAGAAAAATTAGACACTGAAGAAGGGAGAACATTTACTCCCGAAATATATATATTTGTCAGAAAACAAATAAATAGCGTTGTTTTTTTAATTATATCATTTTCTTTTTGTTTAAATTACAGCGCTAAAATATGGAGATTTTCAATAGAATTGACATAGACTTTATAAGCCTCGCACGACTTCAATTGAAATTCTTTTGACAGCTCATCATACTCTCTTTTAATTTTATCATCCACATCAGACGTTTGCATATTTTTATATAATTTATTTCTTTTGTTCTTCAAAAAGCAAAGATCACTATCCAGCCAAGGTTCGGATAATTTGTCCTTTTTCTTTATTTTAGGAACATGTCTTCCAACGGCGTCAAGGATGTGCTGATAGAATAAATTTACTACATTATTTATATCTAAAGTTAAAAGCATAGTCCAGTCAATATTAAAAATATGTTGTTTAATGCTCTCGTAATCAGCATTCGGAAATTAAATACAATCAAGTTATTTTACGAAACAGTGTTTGTAGCCTCAGTAGTGCAAGAAAGTGCGGAATGGTGGAGGGTATTTAAGCAAAGATTTTCCACGTCACTAGTTGGATTAACCACCAAATCATCATAGGCATTGGTAAAGATAAGATCTAGCCAATTACCATCAAAATTGGGTTTCGGAGATACTTGCTGTAAATCATTGCCATGAAATGCAGAAACAAGGTAGAAATATCTGTCGGCCAGAAGATTCACTGGAAGGACACGATTATCAAGCTCGTCGACTAGGAACATTAAATTGGGCTTATTAAAATCTCCAAGCATCTGAATTTTATCTTCTACTTTATTGAGTCCAGCAAGTGAAGAAATAACTCCACAGACATCATTTTAAATGACCTCACTGGACTTTGCAGGAATATAAAATACAAGCACTACATTATGAACCTTTGACCGAAACCATACCGACGGTTGAGCCGTCGAGTCCGTACGGTGCCACCTGGCAATACTGGTAAGTAAAACAAGCGATAAACTTAGAGAGATCCTTCTGGAACTACCAAAAATTGATCCATAGGCGTCTGGAATCAAAATTGAAGTAAAGGTTTCGGTCCCACCCAAACTCTATTCTAGCCAGTAAACTGGAAGGAGGATCAATCCAGCGCGTCCTAAATATTGTTAAAAAAATTTCCAGTGGTTAAATTGAGTCTTAGTAATACCAAGAATTAATTATTAAAAATTATATCACGAAGCGGCTGAAATAGTATTCAGTGAAACTAAGGTATTTCGAAGTGTGAATACAAGAGACCGGTGAGGTAATGTATCCTTGTATCTTTATTTTTTATTCTGTTCCTGACAATTATTTCTTTATTAGTTAGTGCAATAAGTTAATTACTTTTTATGGACTACGTTTTATTAAATTTATTTTGAATTATCTTAAGATGCCACAAAAGTGATAAAATATCATTGTCTTCATATTCTTCCCATATAAGCACAATTCATCGTGATAAACTTATTTTATGTACAATATAAATATGTACCCATCAAGAAAATTCTTATATTTTTTTCTTTATTTAAAAAATAACACGAATTAATAAAAACTTTGTGCGTATAACGTGTTTATTTTATTCGTTTTAATTTTAAATTGCAAGTCATCAGCCAGACGTTTTGTATTTACTCCTATGACGTAAAACATGTTTGTTGTCTTTTTTTTTGTAAATAAATAACCTTACCATCGTTTTCTTACCAAATACATGAAATTCACTCAGTAAATTAGCAAACAAAAATAAACGAAATCATTAATAAAAATTTATTACTAATAAAATAAAATTAAGTAATCTTTAACTTTTTATGCTAATTATCGTAGTTCCCGCAGATATCTAGTCTGCTTTTCTATCTAGGCAATATACTCTACAAGTTAATGTACACATACACCTGTATGTTTATTATGCATATCATTTACTGATATTTTTTAAGCAGAAAATTGTTCGCAGGCATACTAGTCAATTGTGAATAGCCATTCGTCCAGTATTATGGCATATTCTAGATTGCAAAAAAGTATCTACAAATTTGAATATCTTAAATCACGTCGAGGCACCCCAGAACATGTTTCTACAATCAGTCTGGCTTTATATGAGTTAAATGCTATCGTATTGACCTTGGCGGTTTATTCACATGCAAGGAATCTTAAGTTTTTCAGAAAATATGAAGAAATACAGTATTGGATCCCATTCAAGAATGAACTTTGAAGGCACATGTTCTTTTATCGTTTTACGATTAATTTTTTGGTTAATGATCTACAAGTTAGAGCCGAAATAGAAAATGTTCAAATGTGTTATAAATTAATTCGTTTAATCATTTGAGATAGAATTTAACCGGTTTTAAACTTGCGATGCGATTATACAAAATGAAACAATGATCGACACCGGGAAATGTGATAAGTTTCGCCAAAGTTGATTCGAAATTTACATGTACTCGGATATTTGGAAAATCTGATAATCATTTGCTTACAAGAGAACGTTCGAATTTGTGGGATATTCAATTTCGATGAGATTTTCGGAAGTGGTAGTATACATTCGACATAAATCTTAAGGATATTCGCATCAAATAAGTGCTTAAAACAACTCATCTTCGTTATCGCCGTCTTTTGCCGATCCAAAAATTGAAAACATAAACTTCCAATCTGCGATGGTTGATAAAAGCGGCCTGAAGCTATTCTTAATCTAGCTGCAAAGCGCTTCATCGTTGACAGGCATGGGTATCTTGTAATCTACCATACATACTGATGAGACATAGACAAAATACTCACACACAATGAAAACGTTGATAGTCACCATAGTGAATTACCCTGGCGGTACTCGGTGGATATGTATCACTGGCGAAGATTCCAGCTGACCAGTACTGGTTTCTAACATAGAGTGGCGGATATATGAGTTCGTTCAAAGTTTTAGTCCAGGTACTTTGGTCGTATTTTAAAACAATTAAATTTTAAATTTTATTTTGGATTGCGAGTTGTGCTTTTTTAATCTTCAGCTCACGTTTTCAATTGGCTAAATAGATAAAATGAAAAAATTATCAAGAAATTATTTAAAGCAAAATGTTACGTTGACACATTTCGCGTAGAAAAAGTATTTTATGATTTTTATCATTCTATCTATTTGACTCATTGAAAATATAAATACATTTTTACTAAATGAAGAGCGCGAAGTCAAGTCTTCTGCGCCTGATTACGGAATCGTAAGTCATAAACATGCCACCGGTGATGGGCTAACCGTAGAAAACACTACATTGTTTCAAAACCTACAAAAGAGTATCGGAATGGATTGGACTTACAGCAACGACCTTGCAACCGAAAAGTGGACTATCGCACTGGATCCTGGAACGTCCGATCATTCAACCACTTTGGAACTGTTAAGGACCTTTTACAACAGGCCAGTATAAATTAAACATACTGGTAATCCAGGAAACGAGCTGCACTGGAAGTTTTCTTCAAGATATGCAGTCGCACATACTATTCACAAGCGGGAAGCCTGTTGGAAAGCCAGAATTCGGAGTGGCCTTTATTGTGGATAGAGAGTTCAAATCGAACATTATTGATTTTCAGACAGTCAATAAACGAATGTGTGCGATCCGTATTAAAGCAAAATTCTTCAAAATCCGGCTGATAAACATAACGCTCTAAACCGAGGAAAAGGACTAAGAAACATATGAAACGTTCTATAATCCCATCCCCCGGAAAGACTAGTCGACTTATTGCCCACAAATAACAAAACAATAATTCTGAGCGTTTTCAACGCTAAGGTTGGCAATGAGCTACCTCATCGGAGAATGAATGGAGGATATAGCCTTCACGATGAAACAAACGACAACAGTCAGCGCCCGATTGACTTTGCATGTAGGAGAAATCTGGTCATACGTTCGACTTGCTTCTAACATCGACGCTTACATAAAATGACCTGTGCACCACCGGATGGCAACACACAAAATTAGATCGACCATGTTCTGATCTAATAACATTTGGCCTCCAGCATACTTGACGTCCGCACATACTGAGGAGTCAATTGTAACTCGGATCATTACTTGACCAAATCACTTATCGATGTCGTATGTCAACGAAGTATTCGGCAAAGACAGTCCTCTACAAAAATTCTACATGGGAAGACTCCAAACGATGTCTGTAAAAAAAAACTTTTCACGGAGATCCATGACAACCAGCTAGTTTCATCTTATCAAATACATCGCCAAAAATAAGCAACGAGCTATGGGTGAGAATGAAAGTGGCAATTAAGACCGTCGCAGAAGAGACTATTTAAGAACAGCCGTGATATAGCAAACTCTACCGCTTCTTTAACATTGACTGAGACAAGCCGACTTTTGTCACTAAACATCACGAACCTCTATACGTGTATGCCCGTCGATGAAACACTGACCATACTAAAAGGAAAACTTTCATTCAGCAACAGCCGACGATTCACAGATTAACTACTCAATCTCATAAAGACCAAAACCAAGCATAACTATTTAAAGTTCAATAACAACACATACATTGCCAAAGACGGTCTGGGTACGTGGGTACGGGACATCTAATATCGTCACTAATGTCAACAATATACCCAAAATTGTCAAAAGGTTCAATGTAATATTTCACAGACGGTATGTGGATGACTGTTTCATCGTTATTAACTAACCAGAAAATAAATAAGGCGGACTACTTGCCTATATGAATGAACTACACCCGAATATATATATTTCACTGTAGAAAAATAAACAAACGGACAACTCAACTATATGGACCTAACCATGACACGCGAACAAACACGTTTAGGCTACAAAATATAGAGAAACCCACAACTGAAGTTACCAATTCCTTTGCCGCCTTACAGGTATATTGGGGCTACTCCGGCTGAGGCTCTACCGACCCAACAATCTCACTCGAAGACGGGCGTGGGCACCACCTGTTCGGTTCACCGAGCCTCCAAAAGGTCGTCTTAACAAGAAAACGACCGTCCGGAGTGAAATTATCATCTGGAAACGTTTTGGTAGTCGCCTTACCACGCAGTACAAGTTAGAATATTACCACAGAACTCGCAGATTCCCACACCAATTATCACCTTAAAATGCTTTGGAGCTCGCCGCCACCTAGCCGTGGAGGTCACCTTCCCAACACCCTACCGCGCAGTAGGAAAATATTATCACTGCCACACATAACTCGCAGTTTCCCACACCAGGTCAACTGAAATTAACGTTCTCCTTATCTTTTAACATTGTTCACTCCCCCGCTGTCCACTACCACCTAAATTAATTTTCCAGATTTTTCTGCCTGGTCATCGTCCCGGGAAAAGAATTCCCGAGCCACACTTTCCACAAGCTGAAAATGAATTTAATTATGTGATAGCAAGAAAAGATAATCTAATTTTAACTTTACTTGAATTCTGGGTAATATCTTGTATAGTTAATAGTTAAAAATATTCCGCCTTTAGTAGAACCTTCAAATAAAAAAAAAATGAAAGAAAGCATATACCCTTTAATTCTACTATTTATTTTAAATTTAGTATACAATTGTTTCGTTCTCTACTTGAGAACTTCCTCAGTACTACTATTCCCTAAACTATAAGTGTCCTAATATTTATAAACTATAAGTGTCCTAATATTTATACTCTTGTATTTTATTGCTTACTACAAACTCTTCCAACATAAATACATATGTTTATTTCCTACTTTAGCAAGGGATCCTTTTCTTCCGCTTTTTGATATAGCCACCACCGGGTCTCAGTTGTCTCGTACTAATTCCTTGCTCAAATTCCAGGTGTTTTACAGTTCGAAGTAAATGCTCTCGGCGTATACCGCTCCATTTTATTCCTCTGCCAGTTGATGGAAAATTCCCAAAGCCAAAGTTCGCCAACCTTCGGCTTACGTCTTCCTTCCGTCCGCCGGGAAAATTATGTTTTAGGGTTCCCCACCCTACAGAAGTGGTTATTTCCGTTTGTCGAAGTAGTTCCCCTCGCTTCGATTTCACTCACAATGAATTCCACTCGATGGCGATCCCAGTGGGAATAAAGTGCATTACGCGCTGAATGCATTTGACTGGCAATTCGAACTGTCAATAATATTTATTTGCATCTCGACGTGAGATGACGATTCCATCGTTAGTCCTCACATTTCCCTTCTTTTCGAGCCGAGGCGCTAGTATTTCTTTGTTTTCTTCATCCACGTCAGTAATTGTATCGCGGTACCACCGCGTGGTGTGTCACGCATGTTATTTACCCACCAGTTCCACGTAATTTCGGCCGTCGAATCTCTTCTCGGGAATGTCGCGATTTTTTCCATTTAGATTTCCGTGGTGGATATCGGTGAATTTGTGCGGAGAAAGTGAATGGTATACTTCGACACGATGTCGCTAGCCAGTTGGAAGACGAGGTGAGATATTCTAAAGTTTTATTCGTGTTTCGTCACGACAAAAAATCGTTTGGTCCTCGCAGAATAGTCGACGACAAAGTCCTCACTTGTGGACGCTTAACAAAGAGTAATTTCCCATCGCGAATCATTCCTACCTTGATAAAATTCCATCACTAATTGACGGGCAACGAAAATATATGGCTTGACATGCTAGGTGTTTATTTTCTGATGGATCGGGTTCTTTGGGTTCAACGTTTCTCGCTGCTGCTTCTTTTGATTTACGTTCCTTCTCGAGTTCGCGCTTTACTTGTGCTTTAATTGCTGCCAATGGAGTGTTCAATTCACGAGTGTCTTCCTTCAGTATGCTTGCCATTGCTGCCAAAGCAGCAGCTCTGGATTCGTTACACAGCTCGTTCCTCGTTGGTGGCTTGTATGAATCTCTGCTGGATCTGCGTGAATGTGAAAATGTTTTCAGCGGTGGAACATTAAGTTTTGTGTCCTTGGGCGGAAGCTCAATGGCTGCACACCTGACTGGAATGTCGACCGCCTCACGTTTAGATCCGCACTCAAAATCATGTCCATGTAAATTTCGACAGCACTAAGGCTCGATTTAAATTAACCGAATTATATACTGCATCAACATTCATTGAGAGTCTATATCAGAAATTAAAATCAACGAAAACACAGGCAGTATGAAACCTAGATTTGGGAAATGATGCAAATGCCCGCAAACTATCGAGAATAGCATAAACACTTCTTGTCGGATGGCGGGAACAACGATTCAAATTTCTGACTTCCTCCCATCGTTGCATGTTATTTTCTTTGCGACGCGATTTTGATTGCTTCGAGGGGTTATATATTTTGTGCTGCCGCATATGTTGAATGAATGTCGAAAGTTTCCACTCGCATGTGATCTAGTCGTAGTGCTGGGAATTCTGCGTTTCGTTTCGGGGTCGCGTTGGTCCTTGATGCTTTCAGCGCTTGCTACTGCTCGCGTTGACCATAATGTGGCGTGTGAATCGGAAGCGACCTATTTACTTAAGTTTAATTACCTAACCTTAAGAGACAAAAAATATTATATGGACTTCTTTCCGTAATCTAACAAGTAGTCGTTTTATGAATTAAAATTAAAATTTCTTGCTGAGTTCTTATTAAGAAAGTACGGCTTGGTATTGGTATTACGAAATCTCGGATGGTAGGATTCGGGGTGAGCAACCCTATGAAACCTCAATGTTCACCCGTAACAGTGATTATACCATACACGGAACACCTAACCACCCCGCACAAAACAAGTTAGTAGCATATAGATTAATGGTGCAGGGACTTCACTCCATCCCCGTGACTCCTAATAACTACTCCAACGAACTAAGCAACATTTCACAGTAGCTAATAATGAAGGATACAAACAACGTTACGTTGACAAACTTGTTACACAGTACAAACAAAAGCGGAAACGCAACTGACTGAAACTCATAAGAACGACCAACAGTGGATTTAGTTAACGTACGTAGGCAAAGAGACATACAAATTATCAAACTTCCTTAGGAAATACAAACTGCAGATTGCATTCAAAACTAACAACAAAATTGGAAACAAACTGAAACCAAAACTGAATGGCACATCAATATATGAGAACAGCGGCATATACAAACTGACATGCAAGGACTGCGACATGGTATTCATAGAAAGGACAACATGGGAACTAACGACAAGATACAAAGAGCACTTACGGTAGGTAGATTCCAATTATGCGACGCACATACAAAATCACGCACACAAGCCTGACGCTATAACAAACTCGATGACATTGTTACCCAAACCCGTTGGCCGTGTGGAATCACCCCAATGCTGATGTCTGCGCCGAGGAGGATAGAGTAGTGATTAGCAGCTTTTGTTAGTATTCTATTAAGGGTCGGTTCTATTGAAGGTCCCAGGTTTCCTGGGATGTAAATAGATCCAATCAGTTTTTTCCCATGACTACCATTGTGCCTTTGCATGTTTAAAGTTGCTAGTGTGCAGGAAATGTCAGGATGGTTAAAATTTATTTGGTCTCGATATGCGTCGTTTCTTAGTACTTAGTAGATTTCTATTCGCACCTTGTGTGTAGATTTAAAGACTGTTTCGTTAAGGGAAACTATGTCTGGTTGAATAGATTTTGTAAGGTTAAACACGAATATTCATTTGTCATGGGAAACTAGAGAGTTTATGTTGAGACAGATAGTAATCAGATTATTGAGCCCCATTCAGGTTAAGGTATAGCTCAATGAGCAAAACTGGCTTGTCCTGTGTTGGCGTGCCATCATATTTTGGCCAGAATTGGGCAACCTATTTTAGGAGTTCCCCTGGTGACACCCCCAAAAATTTGGACTATTTCGGAGTGGAGTCTTTGAAGGGGGTTCTCTTTTGGTACTGCGTTCCGTGGCATACTTGAATTTCTTCCACTCGTGACTTCCGAGTGTTGAGGTACAGATTGTGCTGATGTGGCTGTTGCTGTTTGGATATATTTGGAAGATGGGGTTGAAATGGGGGTTGTTCTTTTATTTTTGAAAACGCTATCTTGCCTACCAATCTCCTCCTTTACGGGCATCCGGAGAAGTTTGATGGGTGGCCTTTCTCTTTGCAGAGGACACAAAAAGGTCGGTTGCTTGTTTTGTCAATGTCCTTTCTTGGGCATTCTTGGGGGTTGTGGTCCTCTCTACAAGCTACACATCTTGCCTGGAAGGCACAATTCGCCGAGACATAGCCGAAGCGCTGACATCTATAACACTGGAGTAGGTCACTCCTTCTGGGCTTTTCCCATGTCGCTTTCTGATGAAGGATGAAACGGAGCTTAAGGAGGCGGCCTTGGTCTTCTTTTTGTTTAAGGATTATTTTGTACAAGTCTAAGTTCACGCCGTTCGCTTTTGTCCATCCGGTGGTTAACAGTGAGACATTTATTTATTTATTAATTTCGACCAACTTACAGACTAAAGTCCAATTACAAGATTGGTTCAAACAATATAAATGAAAAGTACAACATAATATAAATACTAGGCTAGGTATTTAAAATTAAATTCTTAAGTCTATGCTTATAAATTACTAAAGATGGAGGATACAGGCCAAACTCCACAGCACTGTGGTTTCTTGGCAGACACAGCAGTGGTGAATTGTAAAATGTTTCCGTTCTTGCAAATGGAATTTGGTAAGATCCTTCATTTCTAGAGGGATAATTAGCTGTCCGCATTGTCAGTAACTCTCTTACATTTGTATGCAACTGATGATGGTGAAGCTTATATAGGAGACGTTTGTCAAGAAAGTGTCTACGAGATGCTAAAGATGGGAGGTGCAGAAAAGGAAGTCTTCCTTCATAAGATTGGTACGGGACTTTAAATTTAAAGAATAATATTCGGGTGAACTTCCGTTGTACAGATTTCAGCAGTGAGTCTAAGTACTTATAATGCGGTGTCCAAATTTGGGAGCAATACTCGAGGATAGGCCGAACAGTTCTTATATAAAGATGTGCTGGAGACAGGATATTTCCAAAGATGCAAGAGTGACGAAGAACAAAACCGGAAACCCGAGAACCACGTGAAATGATGTCGAGGATGTGCTCTACGAACTTTAGTCGCGGGTCTAAGATCACCCCTAAGTCTTTGAACTTGGTCACTACAGATAGCGGCTCGGATTGGGTTCGGTTTTAAAAAGAGAGTCATTTAATGACATTTTTGCACATTAAGGGAAAGAAAATTTGATTCACTCCAATTGCATAGGACGCTCAGGTCATTTTGGAGGGAAATGCAATCATCAATACATCTAATCACTTTAAAAACTTTAAGATCATCAGCATAGAGAAGACATGGACCATCTATTAAAGAGGGCAAGTCGTTAATGTATATTAGGAATTAAAGCGGCCCCAGGATGGATCCTTGAGGGACTCCACTCTGTGGATAGAAGGAGTGAGATAACACTTCACAGAGACTTACTCTACATGAACGATTGTTTACGTATGAGATAAGCCAAGAGAGCAAACAACCAGAAATACTATGTTGTGTTAGCTTTTTACACAGTCCGTTATGATTTACTTTATCAAACGCCTTGGCAAAATCAGCATAAACGACGTCAACCTGAGAGTGCTTATCAAGGGCTTCACCAACAATGTGAGTAAGCTCAAGTAGATTTATAGTCGTCCACCGACCTGAAAGAAAACCATGTTGAGCAGGAGATATCGAGGAGTATATAAGTTCATAAATGTGATTATGAACGGAACGTTCTAGGATCTTCGGGAAACAAGATAGAAGTGAGATTGGACAGTAGATGGAGACACACGAAAGAGGACCAGATTTATGAATTGGGAAGATGTTGGCTGTCTTCCAGAAACGAACAAAAACTCCGGAGGACAAACTCGCGTTAAAAATAAAACTCAAAGGAACACTTAATGAAGAGGACAGAGATTTGACGAACACATTTAGAATTCCGTCTGGTCCAGAACCAATGTTTGTGTCAAAAATATTAATTATGGACTCAATATCTGCAGGACTAACTGCAGGAGCACTATCTGCCAGAGCACTATCTGCCAGAGAAAAATGAAGAGGGAAATCATAAGAAGAATCAGATGCTGAAGAGGAAGTTATAGTGGAAAAGAAGTCCGCGAAAAAGTTGGTAATGGATTCCAGTGTTGAACTTTGTTTATCATTCCAATACATGGTGCTAGGAAAGTGCGGGGAGGACTTTAGATGATTAATATATGACCAGAATGATTTTGACTGGTTGGAATGAAGTGACTGCTCTATGTGCGTAAAGTAATTTTTCCTTGAGCTTTTAATTAATAATTTTACGGAGGCACGGGATTTAAAGTATTAATTATAAGAGTCAAAATCACCGGTCAATATAAACTTTTGGTGAAGTTTGTTCTTAATCTTCAGAGCTTCTGAGTGTCGCGGTTGAGCCAAGGTGGCTCAGAGCTCTTCTTGGAGCTACATAGGGGTGTAAATTGACGGATAAGCGAGTCGAGGTGGGAATAAATAGTAAGAGCTTCTTCGCAATCAAGGCAGTCAAAAAAGAGAACCAATCAAGTGAATTCAAAGATTCCGACAATGCGCTGTAATTGGCTTTCCAGAAGTTGAACTTGAGCGGCTGATGGCATTTAAGTGTTTTCGGAAAGCTCATGCTGATGTCCAATAGCAGAGGGGGATGATGGGGATCAGGAGATATGAAGGAATCAGGTGCAGCAGCTACGTGAATATGCCCAGTATCAATGTTCGACATTACAAGATCTAGCATTCGATTGTTTGTATTTAGAACGTAATTTAATTGGCTAAGGTAAGGTTGGGAAAGAAAATTCGATAGTAATACAGACTGTCGATTAGATGAAGTTAAGTCCCATTCTACGGAAGGAAGATTGAAGTCACCACAAATAATAATACGTGAAGTGGAATGAAGTGAAAGACAATACGATGCAGAATATGAACAAAGGAGCGGAAACAGTATTGATTTTGACAAGTACGTGTTCGGTTAAGTCTGGTTGATGGAAATTGTCGCAAAGCTCACCGGAAAGATCTTTAGCAACAGCAATCAGTGCTCCACCATCATCAGATTTCTTTGTCAGATTAAAATCACGGTCCCTCCGATAGACAATGTGATTTGGAAAAAATTCCGAGCTTTGTATATCACTTCTCAACCAAGTCTCAGTTAAGCAAATAATATTATCATTTGCAAGAATGTATGAAACGCTAAGGCTATGTATTTGAATGTATGAAACGCTAAGGCTCTTACACTTTGATAATATAAGTTAATATTATTTATTTTCGATGTGAAATTCCCAGAAAATTTCGCCTTCTGGGAGGATTGTAACGCTTGACTAAAGTTCCATCCGACCACAAATTTTGATTCAACAAAGCGCTACATTCTGCTGTACACTAATTTTGAAAGAAGCGATCTGACGATGAGGAAGATTTTCTTTTGTTAACTGAACACAGTCTAATATGGGAAAAGATGAACCAAGTTTACGCTTCACGTATTTAGTTAACATTTCGACAGTATTTTTATATGCTAGCCTCGAAACAAATGCGTGCAAGGGAGGAGCGACATCAATAGCTACATCAGATTCATTTATAGAAGTTGCAGCACGTGAAGCGTACGTGATTGGCTGCAACTGCTGAGATGTTTGTTCGCAAGCGGGGCAAATTAATGCCAGGTGTTGAAGACTGCTCAATTTGACGAGAAGGTATTTGAGCTTGACTTTTTGAGATGATTTGTGACCGCGCAGATGTCAATAAAGGTGAATTTTCGCTTGGTTGGTAACGCGGAGCTATTGGCGTATTCGGTAATGTGGTGAGCTCCTCCTTTTCGATATTTTCATTCATAATTTCAGGTCTCTGGTCACCAGCTGACTTTGGAGATTTTCCAGGTTGTTCAATATCGGCAATTCTCACAAGCTGGGTGATTTCATTGCTGTTGTAATCACTTGCCAACCTATCAACGCAAAGTATAAATTGTTGGACGATCACGCTATTTACTCCACCATCAAACGTGATACCACATTTGGTAAAGAAAGCGCCGGGACCCGCGAAATGTGACTTGAGGTTACGTTTTCTTTCAAGAAGCAGCTCATTGTTGCCACTTACATTATTTACATTACTTACAGCATTGTCTGCTAGTCCTCTAGCGGCGAGGCCAAATGAAACCTCGGGCTAAAAGGAGCTAGAAGGCATCGCACTGTGGTGTACTTGCATTTGTTTTTAAATAAATTTAACTTTTGCATTTTGATAGTGGGAGCATCCTCGATGACCAAATACACCGCAGTTAACGCAATAAAGTTTTTCTTTAGGTTCCATGTGAGCAAAGTTGCACTCACCAGGGACATGAACAACTTTACTTTTGACGCACCAATAGCGCTTGGTGCAGTTGGCAGACGAATGGCCAAATCTTTGACACCGGTAACACTGGCCGACTTCTCTTTTCTTGGGGCATTCTAACTTAATCACTCTGAAATTCAAGTACCTTATCTTTTGAAGGACACTTGGACAGTTTTGATTTAAAATTTCGACCATATAAAATTCTTTTTTTCGATGGTCCGTCTTCTTGCTGCAAAGGTTTTAACAAAAATGAATTCAATTTCTGCTCCAGCTTCCTTGAGCACCTGAAGAAGGTCGACCGCATCCTCTCCGCAGTCCAGACCCTTCTACAGAAGTCTGATTTTTTCGCTTTTCGGGGAATCGGTGAAGTGTGGAACCTCCCCAGAGTTAACAGCAACTTTGGCCGACTTGAAGTTGGCCAATGCTTTCGTTTTAAAAGTTAATTTTTCTGCGTTTACTCTTTTTATTTCGTAATCGCTCAATTTATTTTTCAGCTGCCAAAAACCGAACCATAAAACTGTTTCTGCCATGTTGCTAGCTTTTCTGAGGAACCAGCAAAACTGTGAGTGGGTTTCGTCTCCTTATTTTTATTTTTTAAATATTCAATAAAATTTATATTATCTTTATCGGAATTACCTTCGGCACTTTCTTCAATTTCCATGTCCATTCCAGAGCTACGAACTAGTTTTGACTATTTTTAGTGCCGCCAGCACTTAGAATTTCTTCCGGGATCATACATTTCACACTTTTCGTCACATTTGTTTCCTTTTGGATTTGTTGCTGCATTTTTTGAGTTTTCATCCTTTTCTTAAATATATCTTCAAGGGATTGTATCCATAGCTTAAGTTCATAGTTTTCTTTACGCAGTTTTATCACTTCTTCATTATCTTCGATTTTTTTTTATTTACACCCGCCACATACGGAGTTTTCTTGATTGTGTTTTTTTTTGTTGATGATTGTCGTCAGTTTCGTATTTGACGTTTCCAACGGTTCAGAATTTGTCTTTGGATTATTCGCTTATTTTTATGTATCGAATTAAAATTATGATATTCGATATAAAATGCTTGAATCGACTGCTTTGATGATTTGATAAGTTTTTCCAATAAAAATTAGCTTTGAACCGACGTTTTAAAAAATTAATTTCATTTTTGACAAATAGTGACACGAGCGATTTAAAAACTCGTCTATACGCAATGAATGCGTACACAAAACCTTATCCTTACGAGGACGAAAATTGATATTCCTACACATTTTCGGCCAAACGATATTCTATATTATTGTTGGATTGATTTTTATCAGAACTTAAAATTGTGATTTTATATTTAAAACCAATAGTCTGTATTAGTCAGACAAAATATGTACAAAAGTCTACGACAACTCCTTATATTGCGATTCTGGTTGATTGGAAGCTTTAAATGAAAATCCATTGATATGCATTTTTCAGTAACGTAAATATATTTATCAAAAAACAAAGACAAAAACATTTCATAACAAACTTAAGGAGAAATTCGTAAAAACATAAAAAAATGAATGGACAAAAGTCTACGACAGTCAGTGCTGGCTGACTTGTACACAAAATATTTTCAACTAAACGTATTGGAAATTTTAAAAATTTTTGCTGGCTTAATATTTGGTTGGACACCCTTTCGCATCAATTACTGCTTGCACACTTCGGGGCATAAAGGCAACTAAATTAGCAGTTTCTACAGATGTGATTTTCTCCCATTCTGTTACAAGCGCTTCCTTCAATAAATTTTTATTTTTAATGTGACATTTTCGATTTTTCCGTTCCAAAAGCTCCCATACATGCTCTATTGGGTTTAAATCTGGACTTTGCGGAGGCGTATTAAGTTGCCTGGGAGCGTAGTACATCAACCAGTTGTTGGCGAAAAGTGCTGTATGTTTTGGATCATTGTCTAGTTGGAAAATCCATCTCTCTCCAAGACCCAACTTCTCCTTTGATGGCTTCAAATATTGTTCTAGCAGGTTCTTGTAAACATAACGGTCCATCGTAGTTTCAACAAAAGCCAATCTACCAACCCCAGATGCAGCGATGGCTCCCCAAACCATCACATTACCTCCACCGCGCTTGACAGTAGGAATCAAATTGTTGGTCTCTAAAGCCGTTTTTCCTCCATACTATAATGCGACCATCATTTCGGAAAATGTTGAATTTGGACTCATCTGTGAAAAGGATGCGATTCGAAAAATCACTGTCCTTGTCAATATGGGCCTTGGCGAACTGTAGACACAGAAGTCGGTTTTTGGCGGATATTAATGGCTTTTCACGTGGAGTTTCACTTGGGCACCCATTAATATTTAATGCTCTCGTGATGGTTCTTGCATGGACATCCTTTTTCCTTTCCGTAGCCACTTGTTTCGCCAACTCTGGAGCACTTATTTTTGGAATACTGTTCACTTCTTTTAGAATAAAACTAATGTCTCTGCACGACGACTTTTTCGGTCGGCCAGTTCGCAGCTTATTTTCATGGAACCACTGTTTTCAAAGTTTTTGATGATTTTATACACAGAAGTTCATTTATGTTTCAGTGATTTCGCGATTTCCGAGCACGATTTATTGTCTTTTTTATACTGTACGACCAAATTTCGGATATCACTAGAAATTTCTTTTTGCGATGTAATTTTGCAGCCCTTACAGTTGGATACTAGCGATGAAACTAAAACAGAATTGCAGCAGCACATATACGAAATGATAACAATACCAAGTACACAAACAGGGTGGGTAAAAATCATGATTTTTTTATTTTTGACAGATTTTTTTGATTTTTTTTTTAAAAATCATTTTTTTTTTTATTTTTATTGATTTTTTTGATTTTTATTGTAAAAGAGAAGGCCCGATACCAAAATTTTTTGATTTTTATTGATTTTAATGATTTTTATTATAAAAGAAAAAGCCCAAACCCCCCAGAGTCGATTAGAAAAAAACATATGTGGAGTTAAAGCTGATCAATAGTCTATAATAAATGACATATACTCAAAAGTGGTTGGCGCCATAAAAAAAGGTTTTATACCAATCATATCTACAAAAGTAGAGCATATATGTAAAGTAGGCTTAAAAAATTGGCCAATGACAAGCAGTACGAGTATAAACCTTTTTTTCTGAGCCAATCACGATAGTGTATAACGGTGATGGATTTTACTTATAAAAATCCACTCCTTTGCATACATAGTCGCTTTCATATATGTATATAATTTTGGGCTTTCTTTTCTGTCTCAATTTTCATCGTAAATGGTAGAATTATACTTCAACTGCAAACTTGCTAAGAAAACCACAACCTTTTACATTAGCAACACTTAGGCCGTCGTCCCATCTGCAATGTGTTCGCAGCGGAGCGCAAAAGTTCTCACGCGAAATGTTGAATACCACCAATACGGGTTAAATTCAAAATATTTCATTTGCGACATCATTTGCTCTGCCGCGAACGCGTTGCATGGGATGTCGGCCTAGCACGTAAAGAAAAACTGGGATTTCCCCGAAATCGCTCACCAACTCTCTACGAAAAATTACTATATTTCCGGGGTTCCCCTAAATTGTTATACATATTATTCGTCTAGTGAATAGTGAGTAGCGCGTCGTGAAATTGTGCTATAATATTGATACTGATTTGGTTTGCGAAAATGACTGGACGAAAAAAAGATCCTATTTGGCAGAATTATACGGAAGTTCGTGATGTAAATAAAAAGGGATCTAGGGCAGTGTGCAATGAATGCCATAAAGAGATACAGGGAATATCGCAGCGATTAAAAGACCATTGGAAATCGTGTAGCACTCGAAGTAAGTATTTTTTGATATAATTAAGTAAAATAAAACACTTGTTTTGAAAATAAAAAAACCCTTCCTCTAAATTTTACGTTTAAGTTTACTCGATCTTAATCGGTTTTCGACCATTAAAGTTCGGTCGAACCGTTGAGGAAGATCGAACGATAAAGGCCGAAAATCGATTACGATCAATATATACTTAGCAAAATTAAAAGGAAAGTTTCTCTTTTTCTCTTTACAATTAGAATAATTTTGCGAAAATGGAATCAATAACAAGCATTACTGTTTCATTAAAAAATATTACAATTATCTTTTTTTGTATCGTTTAAGGTCTTAGATCCTCGAATTCCTCATCAACTGGCAATCCGGAAATTCAGGAACCTTCAATTGGAGCATGTGCTGTAAGATTCAGACCCAGTAAAAGCAGAGTAGAAGACATTTCAACACCTTCATCACTTTCGAAGAACAAGTGCAAACCTCAAAAATTGTCAACATTTCTTGTAAGGACTTTAGAAGAGCTGAAGCAACAGTTAGACAAGCAAATTGCGAAAGCTGTATACGCTACAAACAGCAGTTTTCGGTGTATTGAACATCCTCAGGTTTTAAAAATAAAAGAAATGCTGCGACCGGGTTATCAACCACCATCGCGATTTGATTTGGGAAACAGATTCCTCAATGAAATTTATAATGAAGAGAAGCAGAAATGTTTTTCTACTGTGAAAGATCAGACAGTGAATTTGTCAATAGATGGGTGGTCTAATGTTCATATGGAGCCCATCATTTGCAGCTGTGTTACAACTGAATCTGGAGAGGTGTATTTATTGGAAAGCATCGACACATCCGGGAAACCTCACACAGCTGATTATCTAACTGAAATATCAAAGGGTGTTATAAAAAAATGCAAGACTGAATACAAATGTAGAGTTGCAAGTTTCGTGACGGATAACGCATCAGCCATGACGAAAATGCGATTAGACTTAAGAGCTGATAATGAGAATGAAGAAGGTGTATTGACGTATGGCTGCGCTGCTCATATTCTAAATTTACTCTCTAAGGATTTGGATGTTAAAGAGGTGCGTGAACATGTCGTACAAATTGTGAAATATTTTCGAAATAATCACTTCGCTGCCGCAAAATATAAAGCAGAATGTGGCAGATCCCTTATTGTCCCGCAGGAAGTCAGGTGGAACACCCTATCAGATTGCTTCGAAATATATTTGTCAGAATGGCAAAAAATTCTGAAGATATGTGAAGATAACAGAAATTGCATAGATAGCGTCATATACCAGAAAGTCACAAACATGGTACTAAAGAGGTCAGCCGAAGATTTGTTAAAAATCTACAAGCCAATTGCGATAGCGATAGATACATTACAAAAATCAAATGCATCATTATCCGACGTTGTTGAAGTCTTCAAAAAGCTGGAGACAACCTTTGAAGAACAGGATGCTAATATAAATCAGTTATCTGCACTTAAAAGAAGATATAAAATGGCCCTAACGCCTGCTCATTTTTTGACTTATTTGCTGGACCCTTCAAAAACAAAATTCCAGTTAACAGCTGAAGAAGAGGCAAAAGCTTTAGAATATGCTCAGAGTGAGTATACCGGAACAGGCCTACTGCCTTTAATAATAAAGTTCAAAGCTAGAACTGATCCATTTAAACAAGTTATGTTTGCAGAGGAAATAATAAAAAGTGTAAAACCATTACAATGGTGGAAATCGCAGTTGAGCACCATAGATAAACATGGTCAACTAACTCCTATCTTGTACCAGTTGTTCACAGCTGCGGCCTCCTCTGCATCTATAGAAAGGATTTTTTCCACATTTGGCTTAGTCCAATCGAAACTTCGGAATAGGCTCGGAAATGAAAAGGCAGCAAAATTGGTGTTCCTTTTTAAATATTACAATAAATAGTTATTTGGATGATTTCTTATTCATTTATAGTTAACCATAATTACTTACTCTACATCAATAAATAAAAACTGTGTTTGAAAAAGTATTTTTCTTTTATGTAACTGATTTGTTAATTATGATTCTAAGGAATCAATGAACTTTTATGAAAAAAATCAAATTTGATTTAAATCATGATTTTTATAAAAAAAATCACTTGATTTAAATCATTGATTTAAATCATGATTTAAATCAATCAACCCTGTACACAAATATTGATGACATTCCGTTACGTTTAGTTGGAAATTTTTTGTGTATAACTGAGTCAACACTGACTGTCGTAGACTTTTTTCTGTTTTTAGGACTTTCTCCTTAATTCTAGTATGAAAAGTATTTATCTTTATTTTTTTATAAATATATTTACGTTACTGAAAAATGCCCTTCAATGGATTTTTGATTAAAGCTTCCAATTAACCGGTATCTCAATATAAGGCATTGTCGTAGACTTTTGTCCATCACGGTATGTATGTTTGTATTTGGAAATCACAGACGACTCATAAATCATTTCAATAGTTCACGATCGTTCATAAAATTTTCTTAAACACTAAATAATGCAGTTCGATTTGGGAACAGGTAAATAAACCAAAACAAAATAGTCATAACAAAAAAATGCGCGATATCTAAAAACCCACTTATTCACACTCTTCTGAGAATTCTCACGCATTGTGTCATACCACTCCATATTAATATTTCTTTGCGCAACAACCAAATAGTGTATTTCGTAGAACAACCAACACCTTTGGCCAAAAACTGAAAATCCCACCATTAGCCTTACATAAATAAGTATCCAACCACACTGGCAGAATAGATAAAACCACATTTTAACTATATATTTCATATCACATTTATTCGACAGAAGAAAAAAAAACTCAGTATACACTCAAAACGCACTGAAATTGAAGGTTTGTTGGAGCACGAGAATAGATAGAATAGTCAAATTCATTGAGAAAATCCGATAGTATGTATCAATGATTTGTGTGAATGGTACGCGTACGTGTTTTGTAAACATACCCACGTGCGAACATTTTACGATACAGCTAATTGAGAATATTTGAAAGAAACACCCAAATCAGTTCACACTGTGGATGATGGACGTCGCAGTTCGAGGTCCTCGTGTTGTGACCACGTGAGTTTGGTCACGCACTAATTTCCATCTCAAACAAGTTTCAGAAACTAAAAATATTTTATTTATAAAATTTTAATCTTATCCGATTTACAAATATGTTTACGGAAAACTATGTTAATGACGGAATAAACGAGATTGCATTCCGGTTGATGCTTGGATACTTTCCATTAAGATAGTTTTCGTATTGAATAAAAGGACATAATTTTCATAGATTCATCGAACAAGACTCGGAACATTTAATTAATTTCTAACTGGAACTGATATCAAAATGTTTATCCAATTTTCCAAATTTTTAAAATTATTTTCCGAGCCATAAATTTTCACGCCATATGGTACTCGAATTCAGATCATCGGCGCTCACTCCTCCACATTTCTGATGTATTTTTTTGTTTTCACACGAAATGAAACCGATTCTCGCTCTTTTCAGTCTCTTGGAAAAAATTGGAATCTAGATCACATTACCACTCGATTTACGCCAACTTAATCGACGATCCAAAGCTTGAGTTTTACTTCATCTCTGGAAACCGCGCATTTTTCTAATGAGATAATTATCAGGCAATTAATAACGTTATCATATGTGTGACCCGGACCCGCAGCGATTACGAAATTAGAAATATTTTAAATTTATAATTGAGTGCAAATAGCCCTTGGCCATGCAAGTTCGTGTACTCACCTATTTATTAATAAATTATTCTCAAAGGTCAGTATCCGCTATCTGGTATCCGAATTTAAGATGCTGTTAAGGATGTAAGGAGTTCAATTCACTGCACTGTAATAATTTATTTTCACTTCCGTTGGAACTATGCGAATTTTTATTCTCAAGATAAAATATACCTAAATTTTAAATATGCTCAACCAAACGAGAAAATTCGCGAAAATGCGCTGTTTTAGAGTAAAATCCTTTTCTACGCGAAAAGTAGTATCAGGACCCTTGCACTGAACCAAACCGCGATATCCTTTCGAGAGTAATATTTCGAAATATGCAAAAATGATGGAGAAGAAACAAAAACCGAACACTGGATCTCGTACCGTTTCGAATGAACTACTCTTAGTGACTGAATGGGACTGCGCTACCACTGATCAACCGGGCGCAAAAACACTCAAGATTCAAACCGCCGGCGCTACGTACCGGAACCGAAACGGCCTTCCACGAGTAAGTACTCTGCGTCCGAATCGGAATCGCTGGTGACGACGAGGCAGTGCGTTAACATTTACCATACTTTGGCGCGATGGTATCTACAAGATTAGCAAGCCAATACTTAAGGGGACCGAAAACGCGAAAAATTTAGATGTATAAATTATATGCAAAATTTTGTAGTGAAAATAAGATATTTTATTAGGACCAGGAAATTGAACAAAGAGTAGTAAATCTCGAAAGATTTAATGTAAATGTTATTAATTTTATCAATATTCAACAAATTTCGTCATTTTTGCAAAAATTAAATTGATTTCAAAATTATGATAAGCATTTTAATTTTGATGAATTATAAATTCCAAGACATGAAAAACGGCACATTACTGTACAGATTCCTCAGTCGGGGACACGAAACTTTGGGTAATATTTCTATAAGGCTTAGGTTAATTCAAGCTTTTATCGGACTTGCATAAGATAGAAGGTTGGTTATCAGTGTTAAAATCATAATTTGAATTTCGCGCCTTTATTCAACTCTGTCTTGACTTTTTCTGAGCTTGACCGCTCCCTGTCAACTTCAACTCTCTACGTTCTGTGACTTCGACATGCAAGTGTTAATCGCGCCTTAATACTGAAATAAAAGACTTTTCCTTGCCAAGTAGAAATATATTTTCAATTATTTCATCAGGTTATGGGCCCAGCAAAGCCCAAAAATAGAATCAGTGGAAAAACGTAACTTCTTATTTAACGATTGCAAAGTGTTTTCTCTGTTTTCCCATGATAACTGGACTAAGAGTTCTTAAAAATGGCACAAATAATCAATTGGCATTAATTGAAAAGTTAACCGGTCGAAATAATTATGCAACCTGGCGATTTGCTGTAAAAACATATCTACAGCATGAGGAGCTGCGGGACTGCATAGAACCCGCCACAGGTGACGAAGTGGACACAAAAGGAGATACAAGGGCAAAAATTAAGATAATTCTACTAGTTGACCCAATAAATTATGTGCACATACAAGAGGCTAGCACTACACAGCAAGTATGGGACAAGTTATCGAAAGTATTCGATGACTCTGGGCTGACACGCCGTGTTGGGCTGCTGCGTGATCTCTGTAATATCTCGCTTACTGCATGTCGAAACGTAGAGGAATATGTGAGCAAAATTATGTGCACGCTCACAAGCTCAGAAACATTGGTTTCCAAGTAGACGACGAATGACTGGGTACACTGCTGCTCTCCGGTCTACCAGAATCCTATCAACCAATGATAATTGCTATTGAAAGCTCAGGCATGAAGATAACCTCAGACTGAAATCAAAGCTATTGCAAGACGTTAGACAAACAGAAAGTGACTCAACAGTGTTCTCAGTTACTAAGAAATTTAAAAACAATTATAAGAAGCAAACTAAGGGTCCGAGGTGCTACTCTTGTAACAAGTATGGCCATAAAAGCTCTGAATGCAAATCCAAGAGGAAAGATATTCAACGTAAAACAAGCAGTTCTTCCTATGCTGCTGTGTTTGTGGCAACATCCAGCCAAGATGACGCCTGGTACGTGGATTCCGGTGCATCCTCACACATGACAAGACATAAGAATATGCTTGAAAATGCGACGGCTCCTGCCATGCAGAAAATTAGAGTCGCAGACAACAATGCAATGCTCAGGAGAAGTGAGCTTAGATGTTTATGACGACGAAGGTCAAAACAAGAAGGTGCTTTTTACAAAAGTATTATGTGTTCCCGAACTCGCAACAAATTTATTGTCCGTAAGTCAAATTATTCGCAGTGGTGGCCAAGTTAAGTTTGACAGAACTGGCTGTGTTGTTAGGAACAGAAGAAATGAGATAGTAGCAACAGCAAGTGTCATCAACAACATGTACCGGCTGAATATGCCAGGAAAGGGCTATGCATGCATGTCTGATGTCGAAGAGCCAGATCTTTACACCAACGAATGGGACACCTGAATTTTAATAGTCTACGGAAGATGACAGAAAACACTGACCATGTCGTTTTCTCAACAAAAGCACCTGCAATCACATGTGTAACATGTACATAAGGCAAGCAAACAAGACAACCTTTCAAAAGCGAAGGCTCCAAGGCAAGAAATCTTCTTGAAACAGTTCACTCCGACGTATGTGGGCCAATGAAAACGCAGACTATGGGCGGTGCCCGATATTTTATAACATTTCTTGACGACTATTCAAAGAAGGTGTTCGTGTACTTTCTCCGAAACAAGTCTGACGCTCTGAAGAAGTTCAAGGAATTCAGAAATGAAGTTGAAAATCAGCTGGATGCTCGTATAAAAATCCTTCGGACATATAACGGCTTGGAATACGTCAACAAGGAATTCTCAGATTATTTAAAAGGCGCTGGCATCGTACATCAAACGACCACACCGTATACACCTGAACAAAATGAGACAGCAGAACGCATGAGCAGAACTCTAGTAGAGAGAGCAAAGTGTATGCTCCTAAATGCCAATCTACCCAAGACAGGGCCGTAGTCAGCCGTAGGGCCCGCCCCCCGAACGTCTGCGAATTCAACAATTTTCCTATAGACATAAATTACAATTTGCTGTTTCTTCAAGACACCGACATAATTATGCGTTTATTTCACACTTTAAAACATATACTCTTCCATATATTACTAGAACTAGAAAAAGCCAATCAACAGTAGAAAGTAAATGTATGAAAATACAAAGAGAATCGTGGAAAAGGCCACAAAAATTCAACGTTTTGGACAGGATCGAGATGGATTTCAAGGTTGAAATCCAGACAGGCTGCGGAGAACATAGTGATAGTACCACCCCTTGTGGTGTAAAAATTGGTTTAGTTTCTACATATGTTTAATTGCAAATGCCATCTAAAGTGAAGTAAAATTAGGGATTGTCAAGTCGATTTCGAATTTAGTCGAAAGTCGACTTTTGCTCGTTCGAAAGTCGACTTTTGGTGATTGACTTC
The DNA here is from genome assembly GCA_963969285.1 of Odontomyia ornata. Classification (NCBI taxonomy): domain Eukaryota; kingdom Metazoa; phylum Arthropoda; class Insecta; order Diptera; family Stratiomyidae; genus Odontomyia; species Odontomyia ornata. The sequence continues at coordinate 53,621,162 of OZ017742.1, read as the reverse complement.
GACACAAATCGACTATCCGCGTCGACTTTCGACTTTTGTGACCGGTATTTTCAATTTCAATGGTAAACATTTAAACATACATAGGTATAGCTTGAAGAAGAAAACCTTTCAAACTGTTTATTGTAAAGCATAATGTTCAATGAATAACTATGTGATATTGAGATGATTAAATCAGAAATTTACAATTTCTATTGAACTCAAATAGCGTGTTAGGGATTTCTGGTGTAAATTAAATTGTTGTATATTTGATACATTGTGTGGTAAAAGTTTAGACAATGGATGTGATTAGCAGAACTTATGAAATTTAAATAAATTCCTGTAATGACTTGAATCCTCATGACGATCTCTCGAATAATAAATGATCTAAAAATTGATGATAAACAATTCTTTTGATTTGTTTATGCAATTAATTCTTCTCGTTTATTGCAGATGGCGTCCTGCATTCTCGAACTTTTAATCATGATTCTCCGAAGACGAGTTGTCGATCCAAAACTCGACATTGGCAGTATGGATAGGTCCTCCTTAGACGATTGCACAAAGAAGCTTGTATTAACTTCATCGATGCACTCAAACAGGAACGCATATCCCACTACTTGCATAAATGGGCGCAACAGAAGTTTTCAAGAATCTTGGATCAAAGATTTCTCTTTCCTGCATTATTCTGAAAAAGAAGATGGCGTGTACTGCAAACCGTGCTGGCTGTTTTTTCATGAAGGAGTTGGCAGAGGAAACCATGAAATCCCAGGAAAACTTGTGACTTGCTGTTACAGAAATTGGAAAAATGCGAGAGAAGATTTTGGGAGGCATGTAAACAAGGAATACCACAAAACTTGTGTCGAGATTGCCAAAAATGTTCTCGAAATATTTTCAGGGAAACGATCTGATATTGTTTCTATATTGGATTTGCAGCAAGCCAAAGAGAAAGAAGAAAACAGAGCAGAAATCATACCGATTATTAAAACCATCCTTTTTTGTGTTGAGCAAGAATTACCATTGAGAGGCGACCAGGATAGTGGGCCTTTGTCGTTAACAAGACCACAATTGAATGATGGAAAATTGCGAGCTCTTTTGTGATTTCGGATTGATTCCGGGGATGTGAACCTGAAGAGACATGTTCTCAATAATCCCAAAAATGCTTCTTACGTGAGTCCAGATATCCAGAATGAAATAATTCAGATCTGTTCTGACATCATCATCAGAAAAATCATTAAGAAAGTTGATAGTGCACCATGTTTCACCTTGCTCGGGGATGAAACTATGGATATATCAGGCACGGAACAAATGTCATTATGTCTCAGATACCTTGACTTACTCGAGGATTTGGGCAAACAGATTATTCGTGAAGATTTTGTAGGGTTCGTACCAATTTACAGCCAGACTTCTGAAAAAATAACCGAAGCTCTTCAGAAACGATGTGGCGAATTGAGTCTTAAAATGGAAAAATTCACCGGTGAAGGTTATGATGGAGCACGTAACATGTCCGGTCATGCAGTGGCGTCCAGGCAAGAATGAAGAATCTGTATCCATTGATGATGTACGTCCATTGTTATAGCCATCGTTTGAACATCGCATTGTCAAATGCCATGTCAGTACCACCTGTTCGGAATTGTCTTGGGATTGTGAATGATGTTATCAATTTATTTAGAAACCACGCATATGCGACGAAAATTCTTCATGATCTCATACAAGAACATGCTCCAGAGAGCAAGAAGAAGAGGCTTATTCGTCTTTGTGAAACAAGGTTCATTGAACGACATGACAGCATACTATCCTTTGTCGAACTATTCAAGATCATTCACATGGCATTAGAAGAAATTTCTGAAAAATCTTGGATAATTTCAAAAACAGCGGTTTGCTTACTTGCGGCAATCCAAAAAAGCGAGTTTATCGTCAGTTTCTTGGTTTGTGACAAACTTTTCAGTTTTACGCTACCTTTGTCAGTTCAACTACAAGAAAAATCGCGTGATTTGGCTTCAGCAGTGAAGCATGTTCACGAAATTATTGATATTCTTCAAGAAGAACGAAAAAATGCAGAAGTATCGTTCAACGAAATTTTCCGAGCAACTGAAAAGCTTGCGAAAGAGGCGTTTGATATTGAAATCAAAATTCCGAGACTCACAGTAAAGCAAACAACTCGTTCAAACCATCAAACAGACTCTGTTGAATCCTTCTTTCGTTGTGCTGTGTTCATTCCTTGGGTCGATACGCTAATTCAGAATTTGTCAGACAAGTTCCTCAACGAAAATGAGGGAATCCTGTCGAGCCTACAGATACTTTTACCAGAATTTGCATCTTTTGAAAAAGTAGATGACTTGGATAATCTTGCGCCATACTTTGATGATCGAGTCTCAGAATCCGCAGTGAGAGCGGAGTATAAATTGTGGTGTGAGAAATTATCAGGGCTGAAGAAAGATGCCGGGGTTTTGGAAGTTTTGGATTTTTGTGACACAAACAGATTTTCAACAATCAAGTATCTTTTAACAGTTTTGGCGACTCTTCCGGTTACAACAGCGAGTGTGGAGAGATCATAATCGACATTGAAGAGAATCAAAACTTATGTACGTAACTCGACTGGCAACGAAAGACTCAGTGCGCTCGCCGTACTGTCAATACATGGGGACTTAGGTGTCGACCCGAATGAGGTTCTCAATATAATGGCAGCAAAAAAATCTCGAAAATTGAAATTTTGACTTTGTGACCCTAAAAAACGTCATCTGCTTGACATTAAATATGTATATACGTAATTCAAACTTAAAAATTATTGCGGGTAAAATTTGCAATAAAAAGCAAATTTTGTATGTTTTCGTTATTATTTTTACTTTAATGAAAGATATATCCGTATAATCCCCCCCCCGAACACACCTTACTAACTACTAATTTATAATTATATCACGGGCTCCCCCCGAACGAAATTTCTGGCTACGGCCCTGACCCAAGATGTACTGGGCTGATGCCATACATACTGCGGCACATGCAATCAATCGTTCTCCAATGAAGTCCTTATCTTTTAAAACACCAGAAGAAATGTGGTCTGGTGAAAAGCCAAAGGTGAACCATACGCGTATATTCGGATGTGAAGCTATGGTACACTTGCCCAAAGAGAAACGCAAGAAATTGGATCCAAAGGCACAAAAGATGATCTTTATTGGATACTGCGATCTTACCAAAGGCTACCGATTCATAATACCAAATACAAGAAAAGTGGTTAACAGTCGAGATACTACATTCCTTGAATCTACCGTGAAGAGGGGCTATGTTCCTGTAGAAATATCTGAGAAGAAACCTGAAACAAATGAAGAAGAAGTTAATAGTAACAACTCTGAATCAGAGAACGATTCAACTACAAGTACTAATAACACTTTACGCGAAAACCTGTCTACTTCAGACAATGAATACATTCCGGACACCAGCATTGATCTTGATAGTCCTCCAGTCAGCAAAATCACCCTGAGACCAAGAAAGAAAAATAAGGAAAAGACTAATCTAGATAATTCCGTAGAAAATACTTACCTGTGTCATCACGAAGAGGTACTGTCAGGTGTGCCTACGGCTTACACCGAAGCTATAAAATCGGTAAACAAGGACAAATGGAGAAAATCTATCACTGAAGAACTGGATTCTCTACAGAAGAACAACACATGGACACTGGTAGAAAAATCCCCAAATGCCAAAGCAATTGGATGCAAATGGGTATTCCGTATAAAAGAAAAACCAACTGGTCCACGTTATAAATCACGTCTATGTGCAAAAGGATATGCACAAACTGTAGGTATTGATTACCAAGAAACTTTTGCTCCAACAGTCAGGTATGATTCAATACGATTTCAGTGATTGTTACTATCTGTAGCTGTACAAAAAAATCAAAATCATGCAACTAGACGTCGAGACAGCTTTCTTATATGGGGAACTTGAAGAGACCATATTTATGACTCCATGGTGGACCATGGTGAAAATATGGTATGTAAACTGAACAACTCACTATACGGGTTAAAACAAGCCCCTCGCTGCTGGAATGCCAAATTTGACTCTACACTGAAAAGATTTGGTTTTGTAAATAGTAAAGTCGATCAATGGTGTGTACATTGGCCAAGTCAATAAGAAGAAATGCTATCTGTGTCTCTATGTTGATGATGGTCTCCTTTTCTCAAGTGATGAATCAGCATTGAATGAATTTATAAGGGAACTGAAAAACATATTTGAGATTAAAATATTGGAAACTCCAAGTGATTTTGTGGGAATGCAAATAGAAAGATTTAATAACTGCATATTCATACATCAGACTAAATACATAGAACAAATATTAAACAGATTTGAAATGAATGATGCTAATCCTAATACTGTTCCAGTCGACCCTCACATGAAGCTACAGAAGGGAGATGGAGAGTACGAGAAGAACGTTCCATACAGAGAAGCTGTGGACGCTCTTATGCATCTGGCTACAGTCAGTCGGCCCGACATAATGTTCGCAGTCAGTTTGGTGAGCAGATTCCTCAATTGCTACAACCAGAGTCACTGGAACGCAGTCAAACGGGTCTTTAAATATTTAAAAGATTCTAAAAAGTATGGACTATGCTACTCACATACACCAGAAGCTTCTGAAGTCATTGCCTACAACGATTCTGACTATGCAAACGATCTGGACACACATCGATCCTTCACTGGCTATGTTTTCTTCAAGAACGGGGCAGTCGTGACTTGGTCGAGTCAAAGACAACAAACTGTGGCTCTGTCGACAACTGAAGCTGAATTCATGGCAGCTTGTGTCGCCACTAAAGAAGCAATGTGGATTAAACACTTGCTAAGTGATATTGGTGAATATAAACAGGACTCAATATGTCATTTAGACAATCAAAGTGCCATCAGTGTTATTAAAAATATAAACTTTCACAAGAGGTGCAAACACATTGACATTAAATATCACTTCATTAAGGAAAAATATTTTTTTTTAAATAATCGTATCAAAGTTTGTAAGCAGTGACTCTCAGTTTGCCGATATATTCACAAAACGACTGTTAAAAGATAAATTTCATTTTATAAGGTCTAAACTTGGCATGTACTTGCATAACTCATTGTTATAAATAATCAGTAATCTATATCATGTATGTTATTATGTAATTAATGAAATAAGGCCTGAATTCAGGGAGAATGTTAAAATCATAATTTGAATTTCGCGCCTTTATTCAACTCTGTCTTGACTTTTTCTGAGCTTGACCGCTCAGAAACTTCAACTCTATACGTTCTGTGACTTTGACATGCAAGTGTTAATCGCGCCTTAATACTGAAATAAAAGACTTTTCCTTGCAAAATAGAAATATATTTCCAATTATTTCATCAATCAGTTTCACCCGTATATTTTTGTTGTTGTTTTTTAGGCTTTTGCAAAAAAAAAATTGCAATACCCAATTAAAATCGGTACCTGTCCGTCAGTGCCACACAGCATGTTTTCTCAGAAACTGTAAAAGCTACAGTCATCAAATTTGTGAAAAGCTCAAAAGTTTCCTGGTTAATGAAAGTTCCGTAGTCAAATAAATTTCAAAGGCTTTTAAGGGGGCAGTTGAATCATGTTAAAATTGTTTGGTAGGGTATCAAATGATGGTTCTGGATGAGCATTTTTCTTCATCTTCTTCGTAGATCTACAGCCCCTCTCGGGCCTTCGCTTCCTGCAAGTAGCGTCTCCAGTATCTCGGTCCATTGACCGTGTCCTCCAATTTCGAAATCCAAGCAGCGCTAAACTGTCTTCGTCAACCGAGTCAGACCAGCGTTTCCTCGGTTTCTCCACTGGTGTCCGGCCTTCAGTTCTCCCTAAGAATACCTTCTTGGGTATCCGTTGCTCGCCCATACGATTCATATGGACAACCCGTTGCAGCTTCCGCAATCTTACAATCCTTGAGACCTCCGGCTGGTCAAAAACTTCATACAGCTCATAGTTGTTTCGAATTCGCCATTGGTACCCATCTAGCTTCGCTCCAATTATTCGCCTCATGATCCGTCTTTTAAAAGCGTTCAATATGTTTCTGGATGATTGAGTTAGGGTCCATGTTTCACACCCATTGCATGGCACAGGTCTTGTCACTGATTTGTATACTTGGAGCTTTGTTTTCCTGTGTATGCAGCTGGTCTTCAAGATCGTAGAAAATGGAAAAAAAATATTTTATTTGCGAGCCGTATTCTTCGGCGTATTTCGTCTCTTTCGTTACCGGTTTTCGTTATTTTGAAGCATAAATATACAAATTTGCCAACATTTTCGATACTGTATTCGCCAAATGTGAAACTTTGCGTATTTGAGGTATTTTTTCTCGACTGCGTCATGAGCTTTGTTTTATTTCCATTGATTTGTTTTCCTACTAGTTTTGTTTCGCTGTCGAGTTTCAAGAAAAGTTCTTTGGCAGTTGTTAATGACCATGCCATAGGCATAGGCTACTATTTGGCTCAACCTATATAGTAATTTACCTGCATGTATATTAATGTACTTCGTTTATGACATATTCCAAAGCCAAATTGAATAGCAATGGGGCCAGCCGATCTCCCTGCTTTAGTCCAATATTTGTGTCAATGGCCTCGGTGAGTTGGTTATTGATACGGACTTCGAAGGTTGTCGACGTCATTGTTATTCTGGTAAGACGAACTAACTTTGTAGTGAATTGAGGTCGATAAAAGTCCGTAAAGGACCGCAGCGATGGTCTGCTACCTCGGTGAAAGAGGATGGTGGGATCTGCCGAGATTGGCCTTGTCTGAAAACGCGTGAATGTGCTGGTAGGCTAGCATTGTGGTGTCGTGGGGTGGGTTCTTCAGGCAGTAACTGCGGTGGTCGCTTCAAAAGTGTCTTTGAAGAGGCTTTCGGAAGAACAGGAACCCTCATAGTCATGATTGTCAAGGCTGGTGTATTATTGTCAATATTGGGGTTTGCAGCAGGCTGGCAACCAACTGTGGAGCTTTGGAGTACCACTGAGGTGGTCGGGTACTCGCTCGTCCATTTTTTGAAGTGGCGCAGTCTGAGCAATCCGAAAAGTAGGTGTCAGGCTTACCGCATCTGTTGCAGAAAGCCGTATGCTCTGCCCGACATGCAATAAACTGATATCCGGTTTGCTTGCAGTTCCAGCAGGTCGTAAAGTTCCCCACCGCGGCTACCGTAAGGTCATCTGACTCCCTGTCGGTGTCATCCAGATTTGGAGTGTTGGTCTCTTGTACCACTTCCGCGATTCCGCGCCGGTCTCGTCCACAGGTATGGCCGTTCTCGAAGGTCCTCCTCGACTCCTTCCTGTCGACTGATGGCTCTTAGAGGTGATACCATGTCCTGAGGGTCGGAGTTTGCGACGCAATGGTGAAGTTCCGGTCTCAAATCGCGTTTTAGCATCCGTAGCAATTGTGTTTGAGTCATCGGATCCATTAGCTGGTCATTTAATCGAAGGATGTCGGCTGGAAACTGGCAGAAGGGCTCATCTGGACGTTGCCATCTGGCATAGATTTCATCCAAGACCCTCTCGTCCATGTTAACTGTGGGATACTCCATACGGAGTATCTCCTTCAGCCGTGACCAGTGGTGGGATGGTGGAGTAGCATGTATTCGCCAGTGCGTTTCCAGCGCTGCTCCCCTCAGCAGCATCGGCAAGTGGCCGGCCAGCGCCGTGTAGTCCCCCGCCGACAGCTGGTCTATCAGGGACTCTACCTGATCAATGAAGACCTCCACGTTGATAGCATTTGGTTCCCCGCTAAAATGGAGATTCCAGCCCTGGATGATTCTGAGGATGTGAGTCGGTTTCAACCGATACGGTGAATGTAAAGGTCCGCGTTGATCCAGAGGAGCCACTTGGCTCAGCCTGAGCCGGTATACCGGAGGCGTGGGATTCATGGATGAGCTGGGTATATTTTGCTTGGGCTCGCGTCTCGGATCCAATGTAAAATCACAAGGGTTTGTGTCCTAGTCCCATGTCAGAGGCGTTCAGGGACGTGCTGGAGGTAGATTCTCTTGTTTGCTCTCCAGAGCGGCTATCCGGGTGGTCAAGCCTTGCATTAGGGCCATCATATCCTGTAGGAATGTCGCCTCCACGGACACGGTTTGGCTCCACCCTTCAGCAGATGGCACTACTCCAGCCCCTACCATGGTAGTGGTGAACCTTGGTCTCGGCGGCACCACCCCTTGTGCAGCTGGTGTTTCAGTGTAACTGTTCGGCGGCACTGCAGAAGTTGCTGGTTGTCGACAAAGTGGGCACGTTCGGTGATACAGGTCTCGTGGAACTGATGGCTGCATGGTAGCGTTTACACTGGCGTGCCATTATTTCTCGCCTGCTGACAAATAACGCACAGTGCTGTCGGTCCCGCGTCATTTCATTCAAATTATGTTTGTATGGGTTTTTCACTTAAATGGAAAATACGGCCACGCTTACATTTGGATCTCGATCCAGTTGGGAGGATGCGAGGGGGCACTGCTTCCAACCCACTCTTATTTGGGGACCATAAGCATCGCCGATAACGACGAAGTCCGCTCAAGTCCGTCTGTTTCCCACTTTTGAATATTGCGTGCGATATCTTGTCTTGAATATCACCTTCAATATAGTTTGTTTCCTGGATTGCCAGTATTTTTAATTTGTACTGACGGGCCTGTTGTGAAAGGTCCTGAACAGCGCCAGGGTAATTGAGTGATCTGACATTCCATGATCCAATGCTATAGCCCTCTTTCCATTTTCGAGGTCGTTGCCATAGGTCCAATTAATTCCGAAGCCCTTCAGCAGTTTTCAAAATATTTTAGGGTTTTCCAGGTACGGGGAGTTAGCCCGTCGCCCAACCTTCATTCCGGTGGGATAGTTATTACTTCAATTCATTTATCAGGCGCGGAAGACCCACCTTCACCCTTTTACATCCCCACAAAGGAGGTGTAAGTAGGATTTTGTGGCAGAGTTTTAAATGTATTTACAGTTATTAGCATTTTCCGGCATTTAATGTCTCATCAGACCGAGAACGTTTACTACCATTTAATCGTCGGGTTCGGGATGAGGAATCATGGAAGCTGTGGGTCGGGGAAACAAGGTGCTCCCTCCTCCTTCCTTAAATGGGCTAGGGACCGTCTACCACGGAGTTGATGAGAATTTTTAATATCCGTCATTAAAATTGTAATATGGATGATGGGATAGCCAAGAATTACCAGACAGGTGATCTCCCAGTCCCGATGCCCCCAGCTGCAGTGAGTCCCTTTTATCTTTTAGGATTACCCGAGTATAATGTACAACATGGTTCCATTTGTCAACCGACTCAAGCATCACTGCGACAATACTATCCAGCCTGAGCTCTCCCCTCTCCCTATAGACGTCCCGTCATAGCTTGTCCCATTTTTTGCACGCGAAAATATGTGGCGTGCATCGTCTTCCTCCCCTGGGAAAAACTGACCGTAACTTACCAATCTTGTGCAGATAAGACTGAAAACACCCATGCCCGCTCAATAACTAGGTCAGATGGAAGTTAGTCTCACCATGCCTTTGACTTAGCCACGGTCTCACATCCGGATTGAGGGCCGCAGTCTACCTTCCCATCGTGCAATTCACCCAAGACCGCTGCCAATCGCCACCAACCGTCTCCTCTCTAGCAAGGAAGGCAATAGGTATCACGACTGCAATAACTCTCATAGCCGAATGAGAGACTTTGGTTTTCTCCAGTGCTAAACTGAACCCATGAGCAGTCACTCAGTCTCTCATTCGGCGCATTAGCATACCTAGCCGAAGTTGCACTAGTTCAACGGTACGTCTAGTTACTAAGGCCACAATATCATCTGCACATATGATCAAGCGTGACTCATCTTTCACAGTTCTGCACCAATGATGAATCTTTAGGCAACACTCGATGAAACTCCCATCCTTTGTTGGCCCTGTGTCGTGTCATATTTCCAGCGTATCCAGAATATCCACCCATCCACCCAGTTGAAGACGTTCCTAACGTCGAGTGTCAACAACAGAACGATCCGTCGCTTGGGGCGTCTATATGCCTCTACTTTTTGAACTGCACATACCACCTATGCAATCACGTCAATGGCGGACCGAGGAGATAGATCCGCAGCAGAACGAATGGAGTCAGTGAATCATCACTTGATGAGTTTGTCCAGCAATTTCGCAGCCGCGTCTAGCATGCTTAGTGGGTGATATGCATATGGCACTCCAGTCCCGGTCTAAGAGCAAGTATTGAATGTGTTGAGCAGCAAGTCAGCACAATGATGGAAGACTGTATGCAGCGCCTCCACTGGAACACCATCTGGACCTGGAGCTGTCCTCGCTTTCAATGATCGGACTGCCTCTTTTAATTACGGCTGTGTGAAGAGTGGACATTCGATTGCTTTTCCACCGTGGACAGCGTCAACATGGACAGGATGGGTGGCGATGAGTGCTCGCACTATCTCGTCCATCTTTTCCGCTTCATGTATGTAAGACGTCCATAGGGCACCAACTTTCCAAATAACTAGTTTGTAGCCAAGGCTCTAGAGATCTTTGCCCAAAACATCTTTCCAGCAGAGAGCCTTCCGCGCCCGTTGAGCGTCATGCTGAAGCGTTTGACACTCCTTTCGCTTTTCACTGGGGGTTTGTTATGCAGAGGTTTTTGATGCGGCATAGAAGCGCCGCGAGCAGTCGTGATGATGCTCATAGTTGAGTTCACATCTTCTTGATCTATCAGTTCTTCTGTCCCCTACAAATCACCCTGCCGCGGAGCATCTGCATCAAGCATCTCAACGAGGCTCTCGACGCACATCCTTCCGATGTTCCAACCAATTGCAGAAGGCTAAGAACGTGGACGTCAGTAGACAACATGACGGATCTCAAGCAGAATGCACTGATAATCAATGGCTGAGTGGTCGTGTGACTCACTAAAACTGTGTACCCTCCATACTTAGGACTCCGAGATTAATTTCACATCCTGTATGATCCCTCCACAGCCAATATGGCGGAAATTCAGCGTATTTCAGGTGTTTAGTACGACAAATGCCATCTTGGTCGCCTTTTCTAGGATTTGCTTTTCCCACTGCTCTGCCCAAAGGCATGCCCCATTCTATAGCTTTAGCGTTGAAGCCTCCCCCAAGCAGTATGTTTCTGTCTGCATTTGAGGCAGCGCCCTTTAAAGCATTAAGCTTGGCTTGAAAAGATAATATCAGTTCGTTCGCCATTAAGTACGAAACCATCACTGCATCCACGGCCCTCCGCCTGGAAATCAATGTTCCCGACCCAGATGGCGGCAGTACAAGTTTCATCAGGATACCATGATGCAGAATTTTTATCGTGGTGTTGCTCAGTAAGCAGCATAAAGTCAGCTTTCAGTTCCCTCTTAAATTACTCAAGCAGGTTTTGGATGGTTGAACTGCGGTATAGGTTTACCTGTAGCATACGGGTCATTGAAGTACTAATTTTGTCTTGACTGATGCTTCCTGGAAAAGCCGACATTTCCCGGATTCCAAAACGTGCTCAAGATCTGATCTTGGATCAGCAAACCTGCAAAGGATAGAGTTGCCTCCTTTGTAGACTCTTTTGTTATATGTCCCATTTCATCGCATTTGTAACATGGGAATCTCCTATCGGGTCCTTTGCTTACTCGTGCGGTGTGTCCATAGCCAAGGCATTTGAAGCATTGAATAGATGCTACGTGCAATAATTTACTGGATGTTAAATTGTCCGTTAACCGTTTGGAGCCTTTGAATGTCAAATTTTTGTAGCAGGCTGGTCTTTGCCGAATATGCCTTTAACATACGACATCATAGGTTAATTTGATCAAGTAATGATCTGAGTTATAATTGGCTCCTCGGTATGTACGTACGTCAATTATGCTCGAGGCCCAACGTTGTTGGATCAGAACATGATCGACCTGGCTCTGTGTGTTGCCATCCGGTGATACCCAAGTCATTTTCTGAATGTGTCGATGTGGGAAGCAAGTCGAACGTATGACTAGATTTCTGCTACGTGCAAAGGCAATCAGGCGCTGGCCGTTGTCATTTGTTTCATCGTAGATGTTGTATCTTCCAGTCGTTCCCCGATGATAGCTCATTGCCAACCTTAGCGTTGACATCACCCAGAATTATTTTTGTGTCGTTTGTGGGTAATGAGTCGACCAGCCTTTCCAGGAGATTGTAAAATGTTTCCTTTGTTTCTTCGGTCGGGGTGTGAGCATTTATCAGCCAGATTTTGAAGAATCTCACTTTCATTCGGATTGCACACAACCGTTCATTGTCTGCCTTAAAATCAATAACGTGTGATTTGAACCCCCTATCTACAATGAAGGCCACTTCGAATTCTGGCTTTCTAGTAGACTTCCCACTTTTGAATATTGTGTGCGATCTCATGTCTTGAATGTCGCTTTTAATCCAATTCGTTTATTAGACTGCCAGTATTTTTAATTGATATTGGCTGGCCTGTTGTAAAAGGTCCCTAAGAGCGCCAGGGTAATTGAGTGATCTGACATTCCAGGATCCAATGCCATAGTTCTTTTTTCGTTTGCGAGATCGTTGCCGTGAGTCCAATCCATTCTTTGGTCTCCATTTTCCCCTGCTACTACCTCATGTTTTTGTCTCATTATTCAAAAATAAAACCGTTTGTCGCGAAATTATTAATTTATCTTTTTTCAGTTGCCCTTTAACTGTAGTAATCTAACTATTGCTGTTTTGCATGCATTTTAAGAGAGTTTAAAAATCTTTCTAAAATTACTTGCAAATGATACTCGCATGTGCGACCACTTTTATAACAACTGGCTGGGTGACCTATACAAGTGCTAATAATCTCCTGTGCTTTCTCATTACTCTCCCTCGAGTGTGCTCCACTGTTTTTTATTTTATTTCTATTAATCCATCTTTAAAAACAGAAAATATCCAATTACATTATACAATCTATAAAACTAACACAAAACTGATAATTCAATATAAAAACAATAGAAAACAGACTACGAGTACTTTATAGTATATAAAACTAACGTTTAAAGCAGATGAAAAAAAGGAATGCAGAAAAGAATAATCAATGCTAACTATTCAGTAAAATTATACAGCTAAACAAATTGCTTAAGTTTACTTTTAAGCCCGTTAAAATAAATGGGTAAAGAACCAATGCTAAGACTATTATGATTTCGTAGTAAACGAAAAATAGCGTGTAATAATATACAAGGCAGTCAATGAACGGTTGTGTGCAATCCGTATAAAAGCGAAATTCTTCAAAATCTGGCTGGTTAATATTCACGCCCCGACCGAAGAAAAGGACGAAGAAACAAAGGAAACGTTCTAAAATCACCTGGAAAGACTAGTTGACTCATTGCCCACCAACGACACAAAATAATTCTGGGTGATTTCAACGCTAAGGTTGGCAATGGGATGTCTCATCGGGGAACGATTGGAGGATATAGCCTCCATGATGAAACAAATGCCAACGGCCAGCGCCTGATTGACTTTGCATGTAGCAGAAATCTAGTCATAAGTTCGACTTGCTTCCCACATCGACGCATTCAGAAACGGACCTGGGTATCACCGGTTCTGATCCAACAGCAATGGGCCTCGAGCATTTTTGATGCCCATACACATCAATAGGCCAATTGTAACTCAGATCATTACTTGATCAAATTAACCTATCGATGTCGTATGTTAAAGGCATATTCGGCAAAGACCAGTCCGCTAAAAAATTTGACATCGGAAGACTCCAAACGGCGTCTGTAGCCAAAAATTTCATGGAAACCTTTGACAACCAGCTGGCTCCCATCTTATCAGACACTTCGTTAAAGACGAGCAACAAGCTCTGGATGGAAGCGAAAGCGGCCATTAAGACCGTGGTAGAACCGGCAATCGCATATCAAGCCTGGTGCAAGAAAAGCAAATGGTTCGATGGTGAGTGCCAAAATGCGTTAGATAAAAAGAATCAGGTGAACAAAGATTACATAGGTAGGAAAACCAGGACGAAGAGAGAACACTATGAAAATCTCAGAAGAGTAGCGAACAGGATAATTAGAATTAAGAAAAGAAAATACTATGACGATCAATTGAGAAGTATAGATATAGAGCAACAACACAAGACAAGCATACAAAGTAGTGAAAAGCCTAAAACGTGGTTTTCAGCCCAAAACCATGCTCTTTCGTGATGACAGTAGCAATGTCATCGCTGATGAAACCAAAATTAAGAAAAGATGAGCATCATATTTCAAAAACCTCCTTAATCCTCCGCACAGCTCCAGAACATCGGAGCCTATAGATGTCGGCGGAAAACTTCCATTGGCCCCACCAACTCTGGATGAAGTGTTTTCCATCATCAAACCACAAAAGAATTATAAAGTGCCAGTCATCGATGAGATTCAGGTTGAGCTCATCAAATACGGTGGCAGTAGTGTTCATAAAGCTATTCACAAAGGCATCCACCACATTTGGAAAGAAGGTGGTTTTAGAGTAGGTAGATCGACAATAGACCAATTGTTCACGGTCAAGCAGGTCCTTGAAAAATGCTGGGAGTCCAACATAGACGTACATCAAATTTTCGTTGACCATAAGCAAGCATACGACAGTATAGATCGTAACGCCTTGCACCAAATAATGCTTTGCTTTGGCATCTCAGCCAAATTGGTTCGTCTTACCAAAATGACAATAACGTTGATGACCTCCCAAGTCCCCATCAATAACCAACTCACCGACGCCCTTGACATAAATATCGGAATGAAGCAAGGAGATGGGCTGGCCCCATTACTATTAAATTTGTTTCAAAACGTCAAAGAGTATTGCTGTATTTATTCGCTGTGTTTTATTTTTGCCTTTTCTGAGTTTTTTCGCATAAATTCATCCGTTAAAACCGTCCGTTTGAGAATTCGAATGATATAGTTCATGACTGTGCTGAAGGTGGTGCGTTCCAGCAACCGCTAGAGTGAATTTCATTCAAAACAATAATTTCGTTTGCTAAGATCTTTTGCATTGTTATTGTTATCAATTTGAGTATCTACCACGCCATCTATTACCTCAAACTAACTGCATAGTGAATTGATTGTATTTCGTAATTTCCTTACCGTGAAATTCATTTGCCAGGGTGGTTAAAATAAAACTTTTAGCGCAAACGTTTACCAGCATCAAGATTAGCCAAGCAATCAACTTTTTTTCCCCTATACAAGTGTATCCAAAACCTGAACCCATTTTACGTCGTAAAATACATTAGTGCTTTTATAAATTTTATACTTTTGTTTTTCTCAACCTTTGACAATGGTAAGCTCTCCTGTATATAATATTAAGTGTATTATCTCTAAAGAACCTGAGTCCACAAGAGCTAAATTAATCGTGTGTGATGGATATTGTGCTCAGCTGTTCCATCTAAAATGCTTATCGATTCCAGCTGTTTTTTATGATATCCGTGCTAACTATTCAAAAAACATTACTTTTCGATGTGATCACTGTCAAGGTGTGACAAGCGCGGATACTATTCGTATAATGAAAGAGCATTCTAATTTATTGCTGGATATTCGGGGCTAATGCTAATTTGAACAGTACCGCAACTCAATCTGCTGCAATGCATCCTACCAAATCAATTGTGGCTATGTCGTGTGATATTGTTGCTCAACCAATTGTAAATGCTCCTGAAGATAAGAGCATGGGAGCCTTACCCCAAAAGAGCAACAGTTCTAGGGATAGAAATATTGTTGATTTCACACGTCGATATCAGCGGAGACTTTACCAGCTGATCTTGCTCCTAGCAAGGGAGCCATTCCCAAAAAGATTGCAGTTAATTCTAAGACTTTTCCTTTATCTTCTAGAGATAAAAATTGTACAGACCTACAATCCTCGGCAACAGCGGCGACTTTGCTAGTTGCTCCCTCTCATATGTCGAACTTATCATCTCAGCTTCCGTCACTGGATGTAATTGCTCCACTTGCGCAAATTTTTATATCTCGTTTGGCCTATAATACGACTTCTGATCTTATCAAAAGCTATGTTATTGCGAAATTGAGATTTGAACCTTCTTTACTGCTCTGCAAAAAGCTAACGCCTGATAACCTCGCCGTGCAGAGGATCTCATCGTTCTGTATTACTACAAACACGGAACACAAAGCGCCCTTAGACCTGATTTTTGGAATTTGTCACTGATATACGGAAAAATCTTCGATCAAGTGTTCGTCAGCGAAACAGAACTTAAAAATAATTTAGATAACTCGTTTTCATTTTATTATCAGAATGTTCGAGGTTTACGAACCAAGACCAATGAAGTTAAACTTTTCTCTCTTGTGTCCTTTGACAACTTTGTTTGCTTCACGGAAAATTCTCTCACTGAAGATATACATGATAATGATATTTTGCTTTCTTGTAATATTTTGCATAATGACCGAAATTGCTTGAGCGTTGGTAAGTCTGATGGTGGTGATGTTCTAATTTGCGTTCATCGATCAATCCTTGGTGCCTACTCTTGCGACTTTCTACCCTCTTTCCCTGTTGAGTGCATTAGTTTTTCAGTTCCCCTATCATCTAAAATTTCTTTATTGATCCTCACAGTCTATATCCCCCCTGGTTGCTCTTTACATGTCTATGAAACATTCTTTTCGGAACTTACCTCCTTTATTTTCAACCGCTTTCCTTCTTCTTCGCTTGTTATTTGTGGTGACTTTAAACTCCGAAATGTTGTGTGGGATGCGTCATTTTCTGAAATTGACTGTCAATCCATTTCCTTTTCTTCATTTCTCTCCATGAGTTCACTTGCCCAATTCAACAATGTCAAGCTTTAGATTTAGTCTTGTCTAACATTCCTAAATCATCCGTTTTTCTTTCTGCGTCCCTAAATGAATACGTTAACCCTGATCCTCGCCATCCTCCACTCCATTTTTCTATTTTCTTGTCTTGTAAAACTGCTCCAAACAAAGTCTTTTCTCCCCGCTTTAATTTCGTGAGAGCTGAATATAGTCAAATGGAGGCTGAAATAAACTCCATTAATTGGTTTTCCTTTTTCTGTGATTTAAATATTAATGATGCCGTACAAAAATTTTATAGCTTCCTTGAATCTCTGATCTCACAATATACAACTGTTTGCTTTCGAAAGAGATCAAAAGCTCCTTGGCTAAATAGAAATATCACCTCTATCTTAAAAGCAAAGAATGCTTCCCGTACTAAGTATTGCCTCACTGGCTCTGAAATTCATCTCCTTGGCTATAAAAGTTTACGGAGAGAAGGTAAAAAATTGGTTAATATTGCCCAAAAAAAGGATATTGATTATGTTGAATATTCTATTAGAACGAATCTGAGAAAACCCTTCTGGTTATACATGAATGGGCTTAAAAAATCAGGTGGTTTGCCGGATTCGATGCGCTATAATGGATTCTCTTCATCCAATGGTTACGAGATTTGTGAACTCTTTGCTCAACATTTTTCTTCATTTTATGGTACTTCAACTGCGGAACATTCGGATTATACTTTCAGTTTGTCCTTAAATTTTTCCTTTCCCTATGTAAGTCCTCTTGACAAAGAGCCATTACTAAAAAGTCTAGACAATAATATTGGCTATAGCTCGGATGGAATTCCTAATATTTTTGCCAAATCTTTGTCATCTTCTTTGTGTGTTTCCCTGTTCATTCTTTTCAATCGTAGTATTTCTGACAATGAATTTCCTGTTGTTTGGAAAAAGGCTAATGTATTTGTGGTTTACAAAGCTTAATATATCTAATTATCGTCCTATCTTGCAACTTGCATGTTTTAGTAAGCTTTTTGAAAGAATTGTGTATGATCAGATTTATCCCTTCTTATTTCCATCCTTTGCTAGTGAACAGCATGGCTTTATCAAAGGTCGGTCCACTCTCACGAACTTGCTTTCGTTTTCAAATACTTTTGCGTCAGCTTTCGAGAGAGCGAAGCAAGTAGACGTCATTTATACCGATTTTTCTAAGGCTTTCGATTCAGTGGATTATCGTATACTTATTAATAAATTAGGTGATCTTGGTCTGGGCTCATCTATTTGTCGATGGTTCCACTGGTACATTGTCAACCGTTATTGCGTAGTCACTGTGGATTCCCAGAGTTCTTCTCCTCTCTCGCCGGATTCTGGAGTGCCTCAAGGGTCCATTCTCGGCCCATTACTATTCCTCGTTGTCTTATATTTGTGTGTACATTAATGTATATTATTTAATCCAACCCTGAATTGTTTTGTTTCGAAAAAAGCGAACAACTTCACACACATCGGGATTCCATCTTTTCCGTCCTGAACGTAGCCGTGACCAGAAACGTGTAAAAACCAAATTGAAAATCTTTGGTTGTATAATAAACCTACTTAGCATAAATAGAAAGGACAGTTTTTCACTTAAAGTTACAACAAATTGGCGACGAGGATATTAAAACGTGTACAACAAATTTACAGAAAGATACGATACATAAAATTGTGACACTGTGACACGTGTGACATTAATAAAATTCACTAAATCGTGCTCAACACAATTTTAAAATTCAATAAATTGCTCAAGACAATAATTCTAAAATTCAATTAATCGTGCCTAATATAATTTTAAAATAAAATCATGACGGAAAGTCAAAGTTCAAGTTCGGCAAACCAAAATTCTACAGCTCCGACGATTTCAATGTTCAATATGGAAACATTTGATAAAAATACGATTTGGTCACGTTGGATAGATCGGCTAGAAGCCACATTCGATATTTACGGAGTGAAAGCTGCCCAAAAGAAAAATCTTCTTTTACATTGCATGGGTGCCGAAACGTTATAACATCTTATGTGACAAAATTACGCCAGAAAATCCAAAAAATAAAACTTATAGTGAAGTTGTAACCACGTCAAAAGAATATTTCGAACCTGAAAAACTAGAAATAGTTGAACATTTTCGGTTTCACTTGCTTAAGCAAAAAAGTAACGAATCGTGTAGTGATTTTCTTATAGCATTACAAAAGCTAGCAATTACTGGCAATTTCGGTTCGTATCGCGACACAGCGATAAGAAATCAATTTGTGTTCGGACTATTCAATTGTAGAATGCAGAACAGGTTACTTGAACAGAAAAATCTAACAGCTAATACAGCATTAGAGACAGCAGTAGCAATGAAGTTATCAGAGCAAGGTGGTGCCGTGTTTTGTGAAAAAAACAAAAGAAAATATTAACCAAATCAAATTAAAAAATCATAATAAAAACTATAATTTTGCGAATCAAAAGTTCCATGATAACAACAAAAAGCTAAATACAAAATTAAATCCAAAAGAAGAAGTCCTAAACAATTGCTGCTATCGATGTGGGGATCCGTCACACAGGGCGAATGAATGCCGCCACAAAAATTCTCAGTGCGCCTTTTGCAAGCATGTCGGACATTTGAAGCGAGTGTGTTTCAAAGCCAGAAACAAAAATAATCGAATAAATATCCTGGAAGAAGACGTAAGGGATAATGTTGGTGCGGAAAAGTTGCGAGTGGAACAGCTATTGCAACTATCGGAACAAAGGAGAGAGAAGCAAAATGCATTAAGAAAAAAAATATTTTGTAAATTAAATATTAATAATAATTTTATTTCTTTTGAAATCGATACAGGTGCGCGAGTGTCGGTAATCAGCAGGAACGACGCGAAGCGATATTTTGTAAAGTTCGAAGTTTTATGGAACGACACGCATCTAGAGAGTTATTGTGGCAACAGCATTAAATGTTATGGTTACATACACGTAAACGTTGATTCTGAGGAAAACTTTGGTAAGAAGAATTTAAAACTATATATTGTGGATTCAGACAGAGGACCTTTACTGGGTCGCGAATGGCTACGGCAATTGAAATTGAATTGGCAAAAGATAGTTAGTGAAAATCTTGCAGTGATATCGAATTTTAATCAAAGAACAGAATTGAAAAAAACTATTAGAAGACTATGATCGATTGTTTATGAAGTCCATCGGTAAAATCAAGGGTATGCAAGCTAAAATTCACCTAAAGCATGGAGTAAATCCAAAGTTCTACAGAGCGAGGAGGTTACCATTTTCCTTAACATGTGCCGTTGAAAGGCAGCTCGAAAATTTGGTAAAAAACTATGTTTTGGAAAAAGTTGACACTAGTGAATGGGCGACTCCGATTTTTGTCGTTCCAAAATCCAAAGGGGAAGTCGGAATATGTTGTAGTTACAAAATCACGGTCAATAAATGTATTGAGGTAGATGAATATCCACTACCTAATATTGACGAATTATTTAGCGGATTTGCAGGTGGAGAAAAATTTACTAAAATAGATATATATAAAGCGTATTTACATATGGTAGTACATCCTGACAGCCGGGAATGTTTAACTCTTAACACACATAAAGGATTGTATAGGCCCAAAAGATTAATGTTCGGTATTTCATGCGCTGCCGCAAAATTTCAACGCGAAATGGAAAATGCCCTACACGACATACCAGGGGTTAAAGTATTTCAGGATGATATTAGGATTACTGCCCCGAATGACATTTTACATTTTGAAAGGTTAAGATTAGTTCTGGATGGATTAGATAAAATGGACCTTAAGATTAATAAAGAAAAATCAGAGTTTATGGTAAATGAGATAACATTTTGCGGGTATGTAATTAACAAGAGTGGCATTCACAAAATGCATGAAAAGATGGATGCCATCGAAAAGATGCCAAAACCAGGCAACAAAGACGAGGTTCGTTCATTCTTAAGCTAGTAAATTATTATGCTCGTTTTATTAAAAACATGAACACCATTATCTATCCACTCAACAACCTGTTAAAGCAAAACATAAGCTTTAGTTGGACTGATAAATGTCAAGAAGCATTTAATAAAATAAAAAAACTTTTACCATCTGATATTGTGTTGGTTGATTTCGACAGCAAATTACCACTTATGTTGGCCGTGGATGCATCCCCAGTTGGTGTCGGGTGTGTATTAAGTGATCTGTATCCCGATGGAACTGAAAGCCCAATTCAGTATGCATCACAAACACTGTCACCTACACAACAACGATACAGTCAAATTGATCGTGAAGCTTATGCGATTATATTTGGAATAAAGCCATTTCACCAGTATGTTTACGCAAGAAAATTTACACTGGTAACGGACAATAAACCCCTTTCACAAATATTTTCTCCTCATAAAGGTCTCCCAACACTTTCAGCGACTAGGATGCAGCATTACGCCATTTTCTTAGAACCGTTTGATTACGAAATCAGATATAAAAAATCAAGTGAAAACGCTAATGCTGATGCAATGTCTAGATTACCTGTAAAAACAAACTTAAGATACGCAGAAGAAATTGACTACATCGAACTAGAATGTATCGAGAATTTGCCTGTAACGGTGGAGGAACTTGGTTCAGCTACTCAAAACGATGAGGAAATAAAAGTTTTAATCCAGTCCTTAAAATATGGTAGATTTTGTGAACCTAAATTTCGCTTTTCCATCAACCAAGATGAGTTTCCTCTCCAAAGTAACTGCCTCATGCGTGGAATTAGGGTTTACATTCCTAAACCTCTACGACAGAGAATCCTCAAAGAACTTCACACAGCTCACTTTGGAATGAGTAGAATGAAGCAGGTTGCCCGAGGATACTGTTGGTGGAACGGCATGGATAAAGAAATTGAGGAAATGGTTAGCAACTACCGAAATTGTCAGTCAGTTAGACCTGACCCAAATAAGGTCGCTCCTACTCATTGTTGGGAAAGGCCTAGAAATGTCTTCGATAGAGTACATGTAGGTTTTTTCGGTCCCTTTAAGGGCAAACTATTTTTCATACTTGTTGATGCATTTAGTAAATGGCCCGAGGTTCACGTGATCCCAAATACTAAAGCATCAACCACAATCAACAAATGTAGGGAAATCTTTGCAACGTTTGGGTTACCTAACGTGTTGGTAAGCGACTTTGGAACGCAACTAGTTTCCCATGAGTTTAAAGAATTTTTGAAATTGAATGGCATTGTCCATAAACAAGGGGCACCTTACCACCCAGCAACTAATGGACAAGCGGAGCGATTGTTCAGACCATTAAAAGCAAAATAAAAACATTAAATTGTAAAGCAAGTGAAATTGAATATGAGTTAGTAACCATTCTAATGGCATATAGGAGAACAATACACCCAAGTACAAATAAATCTCCAGCCCAACTCATGGTGGGCAGACAAATGAGATCAAGATTGGATTTAATGATCCCGACAAGTGAATACAAAGATAGGGAAGTACTAGTGGCGAGAAGTTTCCAGGTGGGTGATAGAGTCACTGCCAGAAACTACTTAAGTGCTGAAAAATGGGTCTTTGGTAAGGTATTAGAGAAGTTAGGAAAATTGGATTATTTAATAAAACTTGATGACGGTAGGACTTGGCGAAGACACGTAAATCAATTGAGAAAAGTAGGTGAACACATTAAGGATAATAATTCGTTAAATTCTGATCCAGTTGACCAGGAAGCGATGCCGACAGCCATAGACCGATCCAGTATCGAAGCACTGCCAAAATATGACGTTCAACAAACAACAACAATTGATGCTGCCACGACAATTGCTCCCAAAGTGAATATTATTGAACCGAGAGTCCCAGATGATACGTCCCAGATGATACGTCCCAGATGAAACATCAGCTGATCCCTGCCACTGTTGCACCTGTCTCAACTGATCGACCGAAAAGAATTGCTCGACTCCTAAACGGTTTCGCGATGAATTCAATTATTTTTAAATTCACGATACAAAAGAAATATTGCATGAATTATTTTTTTGAATTATAATAAGTAATAGTAAGATTAAATTTGAATTGTAAATTTAAAAAAAAAAAAAAACATTAACTCCGTAAAATTATTTGTTATATCGAATTCAATTTACTGGGGGAAAGTTGTCATATATTTGTGTGTACATTAATGTATATTATTTTATCCAACCCTGAATTGTTTTGTTTCGAAAAAAGTGAACAACTTCACACACATCGGCATTCCATCTTTTCCGTCCTGAACGAAGCCGTGACCAGAAACGTGTAAAAACCAAATTGAAAATCTTTGGTTGTCTCATAAACCTACCTAGGCATAAATAGAAAAGACAGTTTTTCACTTAAAGTTACACCACTCGTTTTTATCAATGAGCTTCCATCCTTATTCAAATCATATTCGCTTATGTATACTGACGATTTGAACATTTTTAGAGTAATTGAGTCTCCGGAAGACTGTGTCTGTTTACAACCAGGTTTGCAACCTCCATTAGATTGGTGTACGAATAATCGCCTGAAACTAAATATAAGCAAATGTCATGGTATGACTTACTCACTGAGAAAGTTTACCATTACTTTCGATTATTCCTTATCTGGTACTTCCCTGGAATCAGTCGTTCCTCATAAAGATCTTGGAGTACTCTTTGACACTAAGCTGCATTATGGGCAACATATAGCCCAGGTGGTTTGCAAAGCCTCTCGAATGTCAGGCTTTGTATTAAGATCCACCAAAGGCTTCAAAAATATTTCTTCCTGCATTTGTTTATTTTTCTCACTGGTAAGAAGTTCATTAAAATATTGCTCGCAAATTGGGAGTCCTCATCAACACATTCTATGTAGTACTGTGGAGACTGTTCAACGTGGGTTTACCCGCTCTCTTCTCTTTAAATTTCGCATCCCCTATTCCCCTTATAATGATCGTCTATCCCTCTTGCACATGCCTTCTTTAGTCTCGCGTCGTATATTTCTTTATGAATGCTTGCTCTTTGAAATGAACCACAAACTTTTGCCAATGGATCTCTGTAATGAGATATCCACTTAGTTCCCTTGCCAGAACCAATGTGTTTTATTTTTCTCCTTTGGTACGTTTACCACGTAATCACAAATCTCTTGGTCTTGGTCCAATACCTCATTCTTATGCGCAGTATAAAAATAAACTTAGACAATTCGTTCTTCTTTATAGTTTTGTAGATTAACTTGGGCGTAGTTTCTAGTTTTAACTTTCTTGCTTTGTAACCTAATTATTCTTATTTTGTTTGGATATGTATTGATTGATTATTTCTTTTATTGCATCTACTTTTTCTATATTATAATTGGATTTTTCTAATCTGTATATGGAATTCTGTAAACAAATAAGCAAATAAACAAATTGGACACATGAATCGTTCATATGATGAACAAAGGATACCCAAAAAGGTATTTGCTAGGAGAATAGAAGGCCGGAGACCACTGGGGAAACCGAGCAAACGCTGGTTTGACTCGGTCGACGAAGACAGTTCATCGCTGCTCGGATTTGAAAATTGGAGGAAGCGGTCAATGGGCCGAGATAGTTGAAGGCGCTTTTTGCAGGAAACAGAGGCCCGAGAGGGGCTCTAGTGCTACGAAGAAGAAGAAACAACTTAAACGTGCTTTTAGCCATGTTTTTAGTTATATCGTATCTTTTGTTAGTCCTGGATGTTTTTACATTCAATGAATATGAAAGAAATAAATAAAAATATTGAAATCGTTTTTAAAGTTAAAGTAAAGAAAAAACATTTTAGCTAGTAACTGATATCAAATCAGTCAACTATTGTGTTATGAACTACTGCATTAAAAACATATTTGTTTTGAAAATTTCATAATCGTATCCCTACAGTAATATTGGTTGATATTTTCACCAGGTGTAACGTTTTGAAAGAGTGCCGGTTAATATTGTTTTTAATTTGAGCGAAAATCTTAGAAATTGCGAATAAATTTTGCATGAAATCAAAAATTCTATGGTGCCATAAGGCTGAAATTGAATTTTGACAGGATGAAAATGATCAATGAAAATAATAAGCTCAACATGAATTGCTAACATATTCACGTCTTTCATTTCCAGCAAACCCGTTCCGTTTCAGCAGGATAATGTCGGCGAAAGGTGAGCATGCCGTCGAGAGAGTAGGGTTCCAGTAATCCGTGAATGGTCAGTTTCGCATTGCGGTCGGTATGCGTTGCCATATTTTGAATTGGCATTTTTTTTTTTTGTTAGAGAGATTGATTTTGGTTTTGAATTCAAGTAATATTCGGGAGTGGGCATTTTTCCAGCGGTTGTCTTGGTTCCTTTTCCACGGAACGCAGTTACGTAATATGAAGTAGAGTCGTTGTAAGTTGTGTTTCGAATTCCGGCGTACCAACTTCCTCCCATTCGCAACTTCAAATTGCCGCCGTAACATCTTCATCTTCCTTTGGGCATTTATACCTTTTCCCTGGTCTTTATTTAATTTCATTAAAATTTTTCTAATTTCCCTATAATTTTTACCTCCCCATCATCACAATCCTATCCTTTTCCCTTATTTCCAACTAAAATAATATAATATATACTAATAATTTCAATTTTCCCACTAACAACATTCCATTCATTAATTCCCACTAACAAAACTTCATTCAATACCTTTTCCCTAACAAAACCTAATTCCTTCCTTCATAGTAACTAATTCTATTCACTAGTTCCCACTAACAAATTTTATTTTTTATACTAACAAAAATTAATTCACGTTCCCCTACTAACAAAGTTCAATCTCAGACCCAAAGGCATCGTTGAAGTTGCTTATGAGATGAATGGGAGCTCGACAATCCATGGCACCATTAGCTGCGTCGCGAGTTCTCGATCGGGGGTCTGCTGGAACCCTGAGTTCAAGTTCCCCCGGGCGCAGGGAAGCACTCTTTTTGGGGTATCGGCAAAACCAATAGCTTCCGTAATGTATGTATGATACTTTGCATTCAATCAAGCGTTTCTTAGATTGTGCAAATTGCCATATATGTAAAACAATGGATACTATTGAGTTTGTCGATATGGAACAAAAGATGTGTGGGTAGCAGAATCGAAGTGTAATGAACTTCGATTACGTAACCCAGATGCGGCAGCGGTTATTTGAAAATGAAAAGGATTGCGGGATCGGATTGGATGAAGGTGAAATGTGGAATTAAGTGGTTAGGATTGGGGCAGTTAGTATTTGACTGTAGGATAAAAAGGAATTGTGTTTGGCGGTGCGGAATGGTTAATTCGCAAAAAGATTCCGTATTTGATTTTGTGAAGAAGAGGGAGTTTTTTGGGTATCGAGTCTGATTTTGGGGTGGATAAATGATTGGTTTCGCAATAGTGACAGTGAAAAAGTGATGAATCTGTTTGAGGCGGAGGTGAACAGTAAAAAAGACATACGTGTATTAAGAATCGCGAGTTGAAGAAAAGAAAAAGAAAGAAAAAGGTGAATTCAAAGTTTTATAGTTTGTCGTGAATATTATTCTTATTGAATATTTTAAAAAAAGAATATTAAAACAAGTGTATAGAGGGAAAATAAGAATTATGGTTGAATTAGTAGTGCAGCTAATGAACTCCTTAGCAAAAGATAGACCAAGTGGATACAGTGATTGGACTAAGAAAAAATAACGGATGAAGAAAAATTAAGCGGCAAGTGCTAGCCTTAATAATAGCTGAATACTCAAGTGCCGGAACTCGTAAACTATAGAAAAAAAGAACAAAGAAAGAAAAACGCAAGAATAATATCTGTGGGTGGATTCCTTCTGGTAGATGGAATAATTGGAAGTATACGTGAAGTAATTGTTTGAACTTAATGGGGATAAACTGCCGTACAGCGGATTAGTGGCTGCGTAAATTATAAAATTTAAAGTAAATTTTATATTGTTTTTTTTTGTGGTTTCATGCTAACGTAAAGGAAAAGAAAACATTACGTAAAGTCCGTGAATTTAATCTGTTTTCAGTGATTTTTTTCAGTGCCCCTCCCTTCAGTTGCCAAGCGCTCAGCAGCACCAATAGGGGTGAGTAATGCACACATTTTAGTTTTCCATTGTATTACTTTTCACTATATTACAAATTTGTTGATTGTAGTAGCTTTCCGCATGATAATTTTTGTCGATTTCTCTCAACAGTTTACAATTCTGAGGCTAGTTTTGTTTTACAATATTATTCTTTTTTTCACGAATTGTTGTTGTGTATTTTCCTAACTTGAAATAAAAACGGCCACAATGTTCTAAGATAACAATTATTTTTCATTTCTCAATGTGACCTCTCCTTTCCCGTCTTTCCCCTTTATGTTAGTTATTGTATGTAGGGTGGCTCAGCACAAGCAGAGGGTGTCCCGGAAGTCCCATGACACGACTGAGCGCTAGCCGGCCTCAGTATGCCACCCCGGGCTACACATCTCTCTGCTAATTCCTAATGTCTGCAACTGCAATGACTTCCGTGGTTGCAACAGTTGTTCGACGCGTTTTCAATCGGGCATTTAAACCGGTGGCTGAGTTTTGTAATTCGGACATAGTCTGCTCGTGTAAGACCTGTGACCGAAACTCCTCTCTGAACTAGTTACCCAGCCAGCAGCCACCTTGGAGTATACTAAGAGTCTCCGAACTTGTCAACCTGAGGGG
Source organism: Odontomyia ornata (assembly GCA_963969285.1). Classification (NCBI taxonomy): domain Eukaryota; kingdom Metazoa; phylum Arthropoda; class Insecta; order Diptera; family Stratiomyidae; genus Odontomyia; species Odontomyia ornata. The sequence continues at coordinate 53,593,929 of OZ017742.1, read as the reverse complement.
TACAGTCCGTTGTTACATTCCAAGACTTCACGTCAAGAACTGATTTCGGTTTCGAACAAACGAATGTCAAAATCAAGAGTACAAAAAAGTTAAAAATCATTACAGCTTTTATCGACCAGACTTCCAAAAATGGCTGATCCTGAACGACACAGAAGCCGCAAGGTCTCGTTGTGATTCACGGACAGAGATCTGTTATCTGACAATTGCCAACTAGCTAACAAATTGTGTAACGATGACAGATATCTGTCAGGTATCGCTCTGAGGTATCGAAGGTTATTACAAATTCATCCTGGCAGTGAGCTTGCACGTACCGCTATTCAAAGTACACAACAGGACGGAGCAGTGCAGGGCGCTACAGCGTAGCCACACCTTCTATACTATGTTGCATGCTTTCAGAATTTTTTTAGGGGAATAGTATGTTCAGGCGAGGTCTCTCGCACTTTAGTATAAATTAAAGTACTTCTAAGCAAATTACTCGAGTCTTTAAGAAACTTATAGTGCAATAAATGTTTCAAGTGGAACCGGATATACATATTTGACAAGCCAGGCATTATAGCCTTAAATTTGCATTTCAAGAAATTGTAGGATTTTATTCGTTTACCTATAAATAGGTGACTGGCTATGCCTAACGAAGTCACATTTTATGGGTTTGAGGGAGGGAAATCATCCTTTCAGTGCTATTTTTGGGGAATTGAGCGGCTCTCCAAGAGACCACAATCTCTCCAGAATTTCCAACATAGCTCGGCAATTCCGCTCAGAAACTGATGTGAATTTTTTGAAAATCTTAAGAGGTGCCAAAAGTTTTAGAAAATGTCCCACTTAGTAATTGAAAACTTCAAGTTTCAGGCGCCAAATTAGCATACCATAGGGAGTACTGAGAAGTAGTCTTTGTTGGCTGTGTTTATGCATTCCCATGTTTCTTCCTTTTGTGTGTCCGTTCTTTCAAGGTGGTCTTCTAAGTATGGCAACATATCCACACTTTCCACGTTGTATTTTCCTAAGGTTAGGCTTTATCAAGCTAGCATATTGGTCCTTGTTTTGGTAATAAGTCTGCTTTTTCAATTTTTTCCTGAATATTCTCAAAAGTTAAAAATGCACCTGCATGCATCATTTCGCAATTCGAACTTACAAAATCGACCTCATTAAGTTATACTGATAAAGTCAAAACTCATACTTTTGATATACAATAAAACAAAGTTATTTAATCTCTTTCTAACTAAAGATAATATTTACTTCAGTTTGGATTATTCTACAATGTCGGTTGCGTTATTTGATATTGCAATGATTTTGTCAAGATTTAGCAAACATCCCTTATCACTTTGAACGCAGCATTTAGGTCCACAATTTCAAGAAAATCTCAATGGCCCACTTTGTAAAGAACAAAGTCTCCTTAAATGCTATCGAACTCGTACTAGACCAACCTGCTAGCAGCTCGTGATCCACAAAGGCATATTCTCCAGGCGTATTAGCAAGCAGTGATCACACATGAGTCTTTGGTGGTTGATTACCCTTGCAACAACACTATCTTTGTTTCCTATCTCTATGTTTAGCTTCTACGAGTAGTTTAATTTTCCAGATTTCACACAAAGAGTAATGTTATTAATCAGAGGACGTTTGCTCTTTGCTGACAACAAACAAACAAAAGATGAACTTTGCATTTCCCCCAATATCGGCCATTCATTGTGGTCGCGATGGTGTTTCACATATTGTTGAATTTTCGCATCTCATATGAGTCATATTTCGACTAAAATATATTTAATTGCAACTGGTGGCTGCAGATAAATGAATACTCATGTGAGTAATGACACAAGTTCATGCAGAGCCGAAATAATTTGGTGAAGTGATATCAGCAAGTACAGTTTCGCGAGCATTCATCTTAACTTGAAGGCTACTATTGATAAGTATCTTATTTTCGCGTATGTCGCCCTGCTCGTAAATTGATTAGGCGTAAGTAAATAGCGGGCAATAAAAGTACTCATGACTTAATTATTGTATTATGTCGACTGGTAGTAAATTATTTCGGAACACCATGCATGATTTCGGCTATGAACGTGAGAGTGGTAAAATTGTGACAATGAATTAGCGAAAATTTAATAAAAGAGTAAATATGAAATTCTACATTAAATATTTAAAAACAAAAAATGAATGTTCTTCACAAAGAAATTTCGCTTTGAGAAATCATGCATAGTCGAAGAATTTTCTAAGTAGGTTATTTGTAATTTTAAACACAAATTTCTAGATTCATGGTCTCAATTTAGAGTGGGTCCAAAATGTTTTTAAATAAACTTCTTGAAAATATTTTGGCCAAATATCGAAAACCGAAACATGTGATTGTGTTATCATTTCATATTTCTTCCAAGGGGGCTTCTCCGGGTCAGCAAATTGATAATATTGCAAAAAATAAAGAAAATCGACGCCCACTTTTTTACAACAATTTATTGATGGATTCATTTATCAGGAGATAAGTACATTGAACAATGCCAATAATTTGATTAATAATGCTCATTTTATTAACAATTTATGAAAAAGTTTATATTTGAAGCATTATTTGGGGTGTGAATGATTTAACGTTATTATATTGTATTTAAGGGGTAGTTTCTTGTGTCCCGCAAAAACAAAATATGGAAAAAATAGCCTTGACCAATTCAACGACAGGAGATTAGAAGTTCATCAAGTCGTGGAGCTCTGCAAAAGACATCGATATATGTTCGATTAATCAAGGCCATGATATGAGTTCAAATTCTTGATAAGACTTTATACAAGAACAAGTTGAGTAAGCAGGAGAGTGCTCCTACCAGAAGGTCATTGTAAACATCCTAGGGTTAGCAACAAGTTTTCTAATTGTAATATCTAACTTGGATCTTGAGTTAAAAATTTAATACAACCGGTTTAGCTTACTATCAAGTTTATTCCATGACTTCCTACTTACTACTGCCTATGCTAGATTTATTACATTAAAGTAGTGATGAGTATATTCTAGTACATTAGAAATAGAAGATATATTATACTTATTGTAGTATACTTCATCTCCCTTCTTTTGGATTGATTTACAAATATGCCATATGAATGTCTTCTGTTATTATTTATGATAAACAACATTAAAATCCTTCATTTTACTATATACATTTTTTCCATAACTTGTATTTTTGATGCTCTTTGTTCAGTTTTAATTCCTTAAAGCAAATGATTTTCCTAATGTCTTATATTGTAGCAGCAACATTACTTTACTACTAAATTTTTAGTTCAAGTGTATAGTACGTCACTAACAGTTTACAACTGCCTTTTATTTGATGAACGTAAAAAATAGGAATTCCTTCTTAAAATGGTACCGTCTTCTAGTTCTACAAAATACGATCTTGGAGTTGAATGTTTGCCCTTGACTAAACCCTTCTCCCAGACTTTCCCACATCGTACCCATATTTTCTCCCCGTTTTGGAAAGTATTCCTTGATCTAGTATTTTTGTTATAGTGATTTTCATTGTACATATTATTGCTTAGTAGTCTTTTATGAATAGTTTTATATCTTTCCTTTTTCAAAGTTTCAGTTTTCATTGGTAAAAGTATTCGTTGTTTGCTACAAATTAATATTTCTGCTGGAGATTTATCACCTCCCTTTATTGGCGTATTGCGAAATTCTAGTAAAGATAACAAAAGCTCTTCTTTAGAATCTTTTGCTTTTTTAATTAAATTTTTTGCGGTTTGTACCGATCTTTCAGCTAGTCCGTTGGATTGAGGATAATTGGGACTAGTTGTTGTAATTTTAATATCATATGTGGCACAGAATTGCCTAAATATATATGAATTGCTAGGGTTATTATCTGCAATAATAGTTTTCGGTAGTCCATGAGTAGCAAACAAAGTTTTCAATTTATCTACTAATTCAGAAGCAGATTTATTTCTAATTGGGAGAATTTCTAAATATTTAGACAAATAATCATTGATAATTAAGTAATAATCCTTTCCAATTTCACAAATATCCAGTCCAATTTTGTCAAACGGAAGTTCTGGTATCTCGTGTGATACATAAGGCTCCTTAATATTATTGTTGCGATATTTTTGACAAATATCACATGTGGCAATCATATTCTCAATAGCTTGATCAATTCCTGGCCAATATACTAAGGTGCGAGCTCTGTATTTCATTTTTGTGACTTATGCAATGTTTCTAAAATTTCCTGCCGCATTTTATGAGAAAAAATTCCTCTTTTGTTTAGGAATATCAACCCATTATCAACCGTAAACGCATCTCGCATTTTCCAGTAATGTTTAATTTTATCATTTACTTTAGACTTATGGGTTGGCCACCTATTGTGAATCGTTATTTTCTATGTGCCGTTCTTTTGACAGTCAGTCTCGTATCGGCCTTTCCTGATGTAACATGTCTATTGTGTTCAATACAAATATGTATCAATTAACGTGTGTATTATTATTGTCTCATCATACCAACTAGTCACTTTCATCACCCAGTCACAATAAGTTGGCGACGAGGGTTAAAACGTTTGCAACTGCCAGTGAAAACCAGTGTGACACAGTGAAACAGTTAGATTCCGCCGCGTAGCCGCCACGTTTTCAGCCGCCATTATTTTCGTGTCGTTTTCGAGACAGCTCCAGCTGGGAAAATGGATCAACAACAATTCGAAGAATTTCTCTCAGTCTTCACTGCCGCATTGGGGACAAGTGGATCCGGTTCAGCTCCCCAAGTCTCACCATTCGAATCATATGACGCCAAGAAGGAAAGATTTACTTCTTATTTAGAACGTTTTGACAATTACTGTAGTCTCAAAAATATGGATTCCCCTATCACAATGTCTCAATTGTTGTGTGCATCAATTGGCTCTACGCATTATAACAACTTAGCTGCATTATTGGGTCCTGAGAAACCCATGAAAGATATTCCATTTGTTGAGCTAATCAAACTTTTCAAAAATATGTTGTCACCGCCTGTCTCAACTGTAGTCGCTCAGCATTATTTCCTAAATGTTACTCAGCAGCCAACACAATCAATCTCAGAATTCGTTGCATCCCTGAAGGAGAAATCGAAAGATTTTAATTTTTATGTTGAATGTAAATGCAAATCAGTGATTTCCATTGCTGACACCTTTTTATGTGCCCAATTTGTTAGAGGAGTAAAAGACAACTGGATTCGAGAACAGCTCTTACAACACTATGCGTTCAAAAATTTCGATGAGCTGCTCAACAAAGCCACAGCATTGGAAGCATCACGTTTGGAAAGCAACCAGCTTACCAAATTCCCAGATAATTTCACCAATCTCAGTAGTGACACAAACAATGTCTCAAGGGTCAACAGGTCACATAGGAAATCACAACCCAACCAAAGTCGAAATACAAGTCCTAGTTCACACCAACGCTCACAGTTCCAACACATGACACGGGTTGACTATCGTTCTTTGGGCGTTGATGGACTCTGTCTCAAATGTGGTAGGGCAAACCACAAGGCAAATCAATGCAAAATCGACAGCAACGCGCTTAAATGCACTTCTTGCAAGAAAATTGGTCGTGTGCCCAAGGTCTGTATCACCACCATTCTTCGAAATTCAAAGACACATGCCATCGCAACACAGTCTTCTCAGAATGATCAAAACTCTGACTCAGAATATGGTATTGGTCACATTCACTGCACTGAAGACTTATACGAGCTCAGCTCAGGTTCTGATAAATTTATCGTCAAAGTGTTTCTCAATGGCAAGCCACAGGCATTTGAAGTCGATTCAGGAGCCAAATTCTCACTTCTATCAGAGACAGCATTCAAACGTCTTGGTCTCAATGCTACACTACAACCAACACAGGTATCATTCCGCTTTTACTCAGCTCATATAATAAAGCCCTTAGGGAAAGTCTCACTGTCCGTAAAATATAAAAATAGAGAAATTTATGCGGACCTATACATTGTTCCTGCAGGATTTGATGCACTTCTGGGTCGAATATGGATTCGCACTCTCGGCATTGATCTCAAAGAAATCGATAAAGAACGGCTCGCTTCGGATCATGTAGTTACAATCAACGCTGTCACTCCTCTTGAAGACATACTCAGACAATACGCATTTATTTTCGAAGAACGCATAGGTTGTGTGTCAAACCTAGAAATAAAACTTCAGCTCAGGGAAGGAGTAAAACCCATCTATACTAGGGAACGCAATGTCCCTTTGCACTGCGCAAGCGAGTTGAGGAAGAACTTGCAACTCTTGAGTCACAAGGTATTATTACTCCAGTATCCTCAAGTGACTGGGGATCACCACTCGGCGTAATACCTAAACCTGATGGAGGGGTTCGTTTATGTGTTGGTTACAAATGTGGAGTCAACGCAAAATTAGTCTCAGCTAATCATCCAATTCGTCGCATTGATGAAGTCTTGCACAGCCTCAGAAATTCAAAGCAATTCTGAAAACTCGACCTGTACAAGGCATATTTACACTTCAAAGTGGATGCGGAAGGACAGAAATCCAAACAATCACGACACACAAGGGCACATTTCAAATGAATCATCTCAGTTTTGGTATCAAAACAGCACCATCTGAATTCAATAGAATACTCTCACAAATTCTCAATGGCCTATCGAACGTTGAAGCATATTTTGATGACATTATCTGCCATGGCTCATCAATGGAAGAATGTACAAGAAACCTGATTGCTTGTTTAGAACGACTCAAGGAAAACGATCTCCATCTAAATAAAAATAAGTGTTCCTTCTTCAAAGAAAGTATCTGCTATCTTGGTCACATAGTCTCATTTAATAAAGTTGAAATGTCACCTGTGAAAATTCAAGACGTCTTCAACATGCCACGTTCTAAAAATGTAGAGGAATTAAGACGATTCTTGGGTATGGTGACATATTATGCAAAATTCATTCCTGATTTCTCCACAAAATCTTTTCATCTACGACGCCTACTCAAAAAAGATGGAAAATTCGTTTGGTCAGCCTCCACTGAAGCTGCTTTCTTAAACCTAAAGTCGGAGTTGTGTAGCGAAAGGGTATTAACACCTTCTGATCCAGCAAAACTCTTGATCTTCTCAACAGACGCCAGCCCGACCGGTATTGCAGCTGTTTTGAGTCATGAAGTGGAAGGTCATGAAAAGCCTATTGCTTATGCCTCTCGAGCTTTGACCCAAGTTGAATGCAATTACAGTCAACTTGATAGAGAAGTCTTGGCTACCATTTACGCAGCCACATACTTCTACAACTATGTTTATGCCAGAAACTTCACCCTTGTCACCGATAACGAACCACTGTCTCGTATCTTTCATCCACATCGAGCGTTACCACAGATGACATCTGCCCGTCTTTTACGCTATGCCTCCTTTCTAAGTGGATTGGACTTCACGGTACGCTGTAAAAAAGGAAAAGACAACGAGAACGTAGATTGTCTTTCTCGGGCTCCAATTCCCCAACTGCTCAGAACATCTGAAACATCAATGAATGAAGAAGTCAATGCGTTGTATGCTGAAACTATACTTCAAATCTCCAGCCCAGCTATAACTTCAGAAACTATTATTGAAGAAACAGCCAAAGATGAAAACCTTCAAACCCTGATGACCAGCCTCAGAACCAGTCAAAGGGATGAACGATTCACCATCTTTAACGGTATGCTTTTCAGATTGGACCGCCTAGTCATACCAAAATCGCTACAACGCCAAATCCTGGAAGAACTGCATGCCTCACACTTGGGCATTACAAAAATGAAACAACTCTCCAGACGATATGTATATTGGGAACGTTTAGACAAGGACATCGAGCAAATTGTTAAAACCTGTGAATCCTGTGCCCAAGTCCGGCACAATCCACAGAAAGCCGCTATTCATCGATGGGACCCACCAGATGACAACTGGGAGAGGTTACATATTGACTATGCAGGCCCCCTTGACAACCATTATTTCTTAATGTGTGTCGATGCAAAACCCAAGTGGGCTGAAGTTCGAATACTTAAAGAAGCACCATCATCAGCATCAACTATCACACTCCTAGAAACCATATTCTCTGTGCGTGGCTACCCATCTGTCCTAGTATCAGATAATGCTGCCATATTTAAAAGTGAAGAGTTCCAGACACACGGTAAAGAAAGGGGAATGTTTCAGAAGTTTATTGCGCCAGGTCACCCATCAACTAATGGCCTTGCAGAATATACAAACCCTGAAAAGAAGATTGAAAGCTGCAGCTGAAGACTCATCACCAATAGCCACAAAAGTACAAAATATCCTTTTTCGATACCGTGCCACACCATTAGCCTCCGGACGGTCACCAGCAGAACTTTACCTGAAAAGGAAAATTAGAATACGCCTTGATGCTCTCCTGCCTAACAGAAAAGCAGTAATGCCAACGAGCCGAAGCAGCTATCACATCCGCTCATTCCAAATGGGAGAGAGAGTTCAGGCAAGAATGCACCTGAACAATCAAGATAGCTGGCAATTTGGGACTGTCGAACAAAAACTGGGTCAGTACCATTATATCATTGACTTAGACTCAGGCCGAACTATAAAAAGGCACATCGACCAACTAATTTCAACAATGGTCCCGAAGAAACAAGTCACCTTTTCATCTCAGCAAAGACCAGCCCCAAGCCCAGGTGTTCCATATCGACACATGCCAGCTGATGAGTTACCACCAATGGACACACAGCCTACGCTATTGACTGCGCCAGGTGTCAATCAGCCAGAAACACTTACTGGCACTCCTGACCAACAGACACCAGCAGAAGGGAACACAAACAACCCGACGCTACCACCACGCAGATCTGCTCGTCAAAGATGTCCTCCAAACTTCTTGAAAGACTATGTCACCGAATAATAGAATTAAAATTATATATCTATATGTTTTAATTAAGTGGCGGAAACTATTGTGAATCGTTATTTTCTATGTGCCGTTCCTTTGACAGTCAGTCTCGTATCGGCCTTTCCTGATGTAACATGTCTATTGTGTTCAATACAAATATGTATCAATTAACGTGTGTATTATTATTGTCTCATCATACCAACTAGTCACTTTCATCACCCAGTCACAATACCACCCATTTTCTATAATGTCTTTGAGGAGTCTCAATGTTTCATCTTTTGCGGTTTCATCAATAAACTTTTGTTTTTTAGTCTCACCTACATTTATTGAATGTATCATTTGATCCAAATCCGGAATTTCGGGTACGCTCTCTTCTTGGCAAAATTTCTAGGCAATAAATCCGCAATAAACATGTTTTTACCTGGACAGAATTCTAATTGCAAATTGTATTTACTCAATCTGAGTAACATTCTTTGCAAACGTGCATTAGGAATTTTACATAATTCCTTCCTAAATAAGCCTAATAGTGGCTTATGGTCAGTTGTCACATTAAATGAGCTACCGTATACAAAATAGTGAAACTTTTGGCACGCAAATACTACAACCAAAAGTTCCTTTTCTATCTGCGAGTAACGCGTTTCAGTTTCTGAGAGGCTTCTTGAAACAAACTGAGAGGCTTCTTGAAACAAAATATACTTGCTTTTTGTCTTGAATCATACATGCCCCCCATCCAAACTTGGATGCATCTGCCTGTATAGTGATTTGTTTATTTTCATTGTCTGTATAGTGATTTGTTTATTTTCATCAAATGTGCTGAGAATTGGTGCATTTACAATGAGGTTTTTTTATCTTATCCAAACAAGATGTATGAACTTGATCCCATTTAAAGCATGAATCTTTTCGTAAGAATTCTCGTAAGGGAGTTGACAATTCAGAAAGTGCGGAATAAAATTTCATTATATTTTTGGAAAACTTCTGGTGCAATTCTAATTACAAAGGGCAACCTTCTATACTTATATAAGCCAAATGGTGTACTAAAAGTACATAACTCACTAGAAGCTTTATCCAATACCACCTGAAAATATCCATCTCTCAAATCTAATACTGTAAAGTATGATTTATTCCCCGCAGGGAGAATGCCGGTCGACAAGAGCACTCTTGGAGGCTAGCATTCTTTGGGGAGTTCCGCCCCCACGTACCCGAGGAAATTCCCGCAGGGGGAATGCCGGTCGACAAGACCACTCTTGGAGGCTAGCATTCTTTGGGGAGTGCCGCCTTCACGGACCCGAGGATATGGGGGTGCCGTGAGGTTCCCCCCTGGGATGACAGGTAACGACCCTGATTGTATCTGGACTACGCTTTGGACAACGAACTGGAATTGACGCTTTGGGCTGGCAGATGTGATGGTTTGGACCTAGTTGCTTTGCACAGTAGCGCCGAGGTGAAACTCGTGTGTGAACGGCTCCAATTCAACTATCATACCGTCTCCGTCCCGGTAAAACCTTGGCAGGCCTCGGAGTACGTTCGAAGTTCGCACCATTGCGTTGGTGGTGTAGGTTCGGTTGAGACGGACTCCCGATTAGCGCTGGTCTGGCTCTGAGCACTTGTCCCCATAAGGGCTTGTGCCAACCCTCACATGGCCTCCCTGCTCTGCAAAGATAACCATGGGATCAAAAAGGCGACTACACACACGAACGGAGGAAGCGGCTCCGAGGGGGGACCCAACAAAACTGGAGCAATCAAAAGACCAAAAAAACCCCAAAAAGTAAATAAAAAATAATAGCAACGACGACGCAACCAGCGGTTGCAGCCACGATGTCAACAGTACATCGAGAGCTGTTCTAACCACGAAAAAAACGGCAGGATGCTTCAGGTGTTCGAGCAGTGGAAGATAACATAAAGAGCACCGAAAATTTGACTGTCACCGCTGCGACCGTTACTAAAGCGACCGATGCAAGGTTCACAAATCCCGACATTGCAACGAAAAATCCAGAAGCAAACGAGGAGATTACGGCACTAAAAGCAAAGAGTGACCAGACACCGCGTGATTGTACCGCCAACGTTGAAAATGTGGAGGAAGTACTGCACTCGGAAACGGAACGCGAAAACCTCTCCCAAGGATGGTTGCAAGGTACAATTGCGGCCCAGCAATACGAAGAAGAAAGACCACTTCGAAAAGCGGGAGATGTTCTGAAAAGAATACAAGCTGCATGCGACTCCACAAAAATTAGCAAAGTAGCAAAGGAAGGGCTCCTTGAACTAGAGGAGCTCCTAGATCGCATAGGGCACTATCGGAGGAGCTGGTTAAGGGCCGAAGATGAACATAAGGCTAAAGAGGCGCTTGGGGCAAAATCTAAAGGCGACATGCAGATAGCTCCATCATTAAAAGTCAATAAAAGAATGGCGTCTAGCCCAATCGAAGGAGACCGGGGTAAAAGAAGGAAGGAAGAGGCACTTGAAGGGCGTGGAGCACCAGATCAGGGGTTCCAGACAGTGCTTACAAAAGGAGCGAAGAAAGCCGCAAAGAAACTCCTTCAAAAAAAGCCAGAAAATAAAGTTCGCACGGACGCAGAATTAGAAAAAGGATCTGATGCAAAACAGGAGAGGCAGAAGCCCCGACGAAAACCCCGGCAGCAGGCACTGCTTGTAAAGCCCCAAGATGGCCGATCCTACGCGGAGGTGCTGCGGGACATCAGGGGAACGTAAGGCCCGAAGACACCAATACTACCATTAAAGTAGTACGACCAACGCGGTCGGGCCACATACTGGTCGAATTCGGAGCAGCAGTCTGTGACGCAGTAAAGAAAGTCCTCGGCAAAAGTGCAACTATAGCCCCGCTTGAGCCGATGGCAACGATCGAAATACGGAACATTGACTGCGTGACGGATCTGGCCGAGGTAGAAGAGGCCATCAAAAGGGAGTTCCCTAGCGTGGGAAGGATCAAAGCGAGACTGACACCAGAAAACAACAGGGGACAACGCATGGCCTTAGTTGACTTGACCGAAAAGGACGCCAAACAATTCCTGAACAAGGGCAAAGTACGAATAGGGTGGGTTGTCTGTAGGATACGGCGAAGAGCAACGCCTCTTCAATGTTTCAAATGCCTTGGTTATAGTTACACCACACAAGTATGCAAAGGACCCGATAGGAGTTCTCAATGTTACAAATGCGGTGAAATGGGACATAAAAGAAAAGAGTGTACGAAGGAGGCACACTGTATTCTTTGCAAGGATGCTGATCCAAAACCTGATTTTGGACACGTCTTGGGATCAGGAAAATGTCGGGTGTTCCAGGAAGCCCTAGCCAAGGCCAAATCAGAGCTTCGATGACCCGCATCCTGCAGCTAAACCTACACCGCAGTTCAACCGCCCAAAATCTGCTTGAGCAGTTTGCGAGGGACATGAAAGCCGACTTCTTGCTGCTGAGTGAGCAACACCATAATAAAACTCCTACATTATGGCACTCTGATGAAACTGGTACTGCCGCCATCTGAGTTCGGAACAGTGACTTTCAAGTGGAGAGTTGTGGACGTGGGGATGGTTTCGTGTGGGTTCAGTGCTCAGGGATCACCTTCTTTAGTGTGTACCTAACGCCTAACGAGTCGATATCATCTTTCCAAGCCAAGCTTAATGCTTTGGAGGGCGCTGTCTCAAACGCAGAGGGCAAAGTGCTCGTTGGGGGCGACTTCATCGCTAAAGCAATCGAATGGGGCATGCCTCAGACGGATCCGCGGGGAAAACGAATCCTGGAAATGGTGGCCAGGACGGCCCTCGTCGTACTAAACTCCGGAAATACGCCGACTGTCCGCCGTATTGGCTGTGAGGGAACCATACCGGACGTGACATTCGCGTCCGAGTCCTTAGTACGAAGGATACAAAACTGGAAAGTATTAGAGGACTACTCAGCCAGTGATCATCAGTGCATTCTGCTTGAGATAAGTAATGCTGTCTCCCGACGTCCGTGCTCTCGGCCTTCCACAACTGGATGGAACATCGGAAGGGTGGACGTCGAGAGGTTCGTCAAGGCTCTCACAGCAGGTGAGCCGCTGCAGGGAGCTTCGGAGGGGACGGAAGAACTGGCAGCTGAAGACGTGGTGAACTCTACTATGAGCATCATTACGACTGCTTGCAAAGCTTCTATGCCCCATCAAAGACCCCGGCACGGCAAGCCTCTAGTGTACTGGTGGTCAATTGAAATCGCTGAAAAGCGAAGGGAGTGCCACAAGCTTCGACATGAGGCTCAACGGGTGCGGAACCCTGATGAGGCATGCGAGCAGGTGGCAGCATATAAGTCGGCCAGGAAATGCCTTCAAGAGCTGATCAACAGTAGCAAGACTCGCTGCTGGCAAGACCTAGTGGGCAATGTGAACAAGGATCCGTGGGGCTTTGGCTACAAGCTCTACATGGGGAATCTTGGTGCCCTACGGAAGCCTTGTATACATGACGCGGAAAAGATGGATCCGATAGTGTTGACGCTGTCCATGGTGAAACAGCAGTAGAGTGCCCACTCTTCACACAGCTGGAGCTGGAGGAGGCAGTTCTCTCATTGAAAACGAGGAAGGTCTTCAGGTCCAGATGGTGTTCCAGCTGAGGTGTTGCGGCTCGTCTATCAGCATTGTCCTGACTTGCTGCTCAGCACATTCAACGCTTGCCTGCGGTACGGGGTTTTCCCGGTACGATCGAAGGTGGCGAGGCTGGTGCTGATCAGCAAGGGGAAGGGAAATCCCGGATCACTGTCTGCATACCGCCCGATATGCATGCTAGACACGGCTGGGAAAGTGCTAGAGAAACTCATCAAGGGAAGACTCACTGACGCGATTCGTGCTGCTGGGGACCTATCTCCTGGCAGTACGGCTTTAGAGCAGGACGTTCTACCATTGATGCGATTGCAGAGGTGGTGAGCGCGGTCCAAAAGGCAGAGGCATATAGTCGCACCAAGCGACGGATCGTCCTGTTGGTGACACTCGACGTCAGGAATGCCTTCAACTCCGCTAGATGGGTGGATATTCAGGATACGCTGGAAAACTCTTTTCAAGTTCCAGAATATCTAATGCGGCTTTTGAGGAACTACCTTAAGGACCGAAGCCTGCTCTACGACACGACACAGAGCCAACGAAGGATGGACATTACATCGGGTGTTGCCCAGGGATCTATCCTTGGTCCGAACCTGTGTAATGTGTCTTACGACGGGCTACTGAGACTTGAGATGCCAGATGAGTCGCGCTTCGTTGGCTATGCGGATGATGTTGCGGCTCTGGTCGCTGGACGCACCGTTGAACAAGCGCAACTTAGGCTAGGTATGCTAATGCGCCGAGTGAGTTACTGGATGACTGCTCGCGGGCTGAGTTTAGCACTGGAGAAAACCGAAGTGGTCATCTTGACAAAAAAGAGAATCCCTAGAGTAAGGATGATCAGTATTGGAGATATACAGGTCGAATCGAAGCCAGCGCTGAAGTACCTGGGGCTACTGATCGACTCGAAGATGAGTTTCTCTGAGCAAATCAGGGCAACGGCTGAGAAAGCTGCTTCGGGAATATCGGCTCTGAGTCGACTTATGGCCAACGTAGGGGGGCCCAGTCCATCAAGAAGACGCCTCTGCACAAAATCGGTAAGTCACGGTCCCCCGATTGTCGGTTTTGCCCAGGAGAGGAGGACAATGCCTGTCACACATTTTTTGCGGGTACCAAATGGGCCAGGCTGCGGAGGGAAGTTACAGGGAGACGAGGGAGCTCACCCCGCATAATATAATTGCGGTGGTGCTCGAATCGGTTGACAAATGGAACCAGGTGGCACAATATGCTCGGGCAGTCCTAAAATATAAAAGGGACTCCCAGCAGCCGGAGGCACTGGGGCTGGAGGATCGCTCTTCTGGCACTTCCTCTTCTCCTCTCCCCTCCCGCTAGGAAAAGGATTCCCCAGCTTGAAGGCGCTCCACGGCGTAACAAAACGAGACCTGGCCCGAAGTAATGTGTCAAACGGGTCCAGGCTGGGTTCTCAGGTTGACAGGGGAGGTGTTTAGTGGGTAGTCCAGTCGCATGGGAGTCCCACACTCTGTGCATAAATAGCATTCAACTCCCTACCACAAAAAAAAGTATGATTTATTAGCAAGCTTTACTGATATTTCATTGAATGATGGAATGGGATGGTTAATTGGTGTTAACGCCTGATTCAGCTCTTTAGGATCGAAGCAGATACGAATTTTTTTCCCTGGTTTTTTTTACAATAACGATATTTGAAATCCACTCCGATGGAAAATCATTTGTCTCTATAATCTCTTCAGTTACTAATCTAGTCAGTTCACTTTTGACTGTTTCTTTGATCGCAAAAGGAATTCTCCTAGCAGGTTTTGTAACAGGTTGTACATCATCCTTCAATTTTAACGCAAAATTTGTGACAAATATTCCTAAACCTTCAAATACATCCTCATTTTGCTTAATGAATTCTGTTTTGTTATTAAAACGAGATAAAGTACATATTCTCTTCACTAAGTTCAGCTCAATGCAAGAGTTGAGTCCTAAAATTGGGATACTCCCATCTTTGGTAATGACAAATACAAGTTTTCTTATTTCATTTCGAACTATGCACCTAAACTCTGCTTTCCGAATGCCTGTATTTTATAATTAAACTTTTCTAATTTTACATCTTGAAACTGCTCATATATTTTGAAGGGTATTACGTTTATATCAGCTCCCGTATCTAATTTATATTCCACAATTCTGTTTTCAATTCGAACATTTTCACTCAAGGATCGATGCTCAACCATGTCATTATTTTGGACAACGTTTATAGTAAAATCGTTGTCATAATTATTTAAAACAAATTTTTGACCATTCATATTTTTTAATTCATGTACCTGTTTAGTTTTAGTTTTAAATGCAATTGCAAAATGATTTTTCCTTCCACAAGAACTACAAGTTAAACCAAAAGCCGGACAATTTCTATATTGATGTTGCTGCATACAATATTCACATTGTGTGTTATTCGGAGTTTTATTATTTGTTTATTGTTTGTTTGGAATTTTTCTTACTGCCTGCACTGATGTCATTTCCCGTTGCAGAGTTTTAATTTGCTGTGATGCTGCCTCCGCTGCTCTGGCCATTCCACTACTTTACTCAGGTCCAAGTTTTCAATCTCAAGAAGTTTCTTTTGTAATCGACTACATGACGTTCCCAACACAATTCGATCTCTAATCATCCTATGTTCCTGCTCCTCAAATCCACAAGTGCGTACTAATTTCTTCAAGTGCATTAGAAAATTATCAAATGGTTCGCCTACTTCTTGTTTTCGAGTATGGAACAAATAGCTCTCATATACTTCGTTGTTCTTTGGTTTGCAGAAATTTTCGAATGAACTGGTAACCAAATCAGATTTTTGTTTTTGATCTTCATCTAAATTAAAGGAATTAAAAATTTCTACAGCTTCTGG
The DNA here is from genome assembly GCA_963969285.1 of Odontomyia ornata. Lineage (NCBI taxonomy): Eukaryota > Metazoa > Arthropoda > Insecta > Diptera > Stratiomyidae > Odontomyia > Odontomyia ornata. The sequence goes on along the minus strand of OZ017742.1, from coordinate 53,577,720 downwards.
CCCTATTGCGTTTAAAAATATAGCAATTTTAACATTTTCGCCCTTCTTGTCAATTTCAGCTGCCGTCGCGAATATTTTAAAATTTTGCCAAAATATTCTCCAGCTTTCCACCAAATTGCTTGTGTTCAAGTTAAGTGGGTCTACTTTCCTCACATAATCCATGACGACACTTTTGGTTATGTATCTCGCACTTTGCGGCGGCGGAAGTTTATCTTCAACGTTCCTAGCAATACCTATGCGCTTGTGTTCGCAGTTTCACAACTGCATTTAAGTATGCACTTTTAATTTATTTATTTTTTCTTATTGCACTCAACAAATCGATTCACCTTAATCATGTGTTGCATGTACTATTTTCAGCTATTTCTTCACAAATTTTAAAATTATTATGTACACTAAATCTTCATCACGTTTTATGATCAGCCGCATAATTCATTTCGCTGGATTACTTGTATTTTGGGAGAACTTTCGCGATGTACAATACTTTCTGGAGTAAGTCAGTCTAGGTTGCACCATGTAATATCTAACTTGGATCTTGAGTTAAAAATTAAATACAACCGGTTTAGCTTACTATCAAGTTTATTCCGTGACTTCCTTCTTACTACTGCCTATGCTAGATTTATTACATTAAAGTAGTGATGAATATATTCTAGTACATTAGAAATAGAAGATATATTATACTAATTGTAGTATACTTCACTAATAGCGTGATTCGATAACTTGAATTATTCATCCAATACTAGGATATGAAATTGGTCAAATTTATACAAAAGATGCACAGTTTCTTTCATAAGTAAAGTGCAGCCGCCATTTTGATCGAGCTTAAATGATTTTTCTGAATGCTCGGTCGATTGAACATGTTCAAGATAAACACTATTCCTTAATTTTTCATGAAAATTTTAAGAAAATAAAAGTGCCTAGGCCAATTTTAAATATGTATCAACCATAAACACGTGTTATTGTTGTTGTAATTCCATACAATTGAAATGGCTATAACTCACTTGATTATTCTTTCTTGCACTCAGATATGCCTCATGCCAAATACATGCAACAGGCTCTAGGTTTTGTTTGTTTGCTACTGGCATTCATTAAATAAAACTATTCGCCTGGCAAATACCGCTTCTTCAAACTGTTCCATGTATGGCAACATTATAATTTTTTGCAAATCCATTGAAAAACGGACATGCCATTGCAGTTGTTGTTCTGTAAACTATTCTCATCAACAAATTTTTCGTAGACTATACGAGATTTTGTATATCTCAAATGATGTGCACTCCGTTCCCTGCACTGTTCATATCAATTAAAATTTTGCTTAAGATGCTCTGGGTTGTGTATATTTTACTTTTCACATTTTTTGCACTCTTCATACCCTAGTTTTGTAGCAGAAATGTTGATCTCTGCAATGAATCCTCTATAAAGGTCATAAAAGCATTTTAGAATCCTTTCGTTTTCTTTTAAAAAATCTTTGTGCATATCTGCAACAGTTAGTTCTATGTTTAAATACTTCCTTTATAGGGCATGTTCCCTCCTTTAGTGAAATATGCAAGGATTGTACTTTGAAATGTGGATTCGTATTGGAGTCACATTGATTAGGTTGTGTGGTGGGTGTCTGCCACGGTGATCACTTCTGAGAGAAACGCCATCAATTGACTTGTTTAGTACATTAACACTCCGTTGGGCGCAATATGTTTTGAAACGGTGTCGGACACATTGCGCCTGGGTCGCACTGCTAACCTTTTGTAAATACACAAACTTTTTCATAAACAACATAATAGGTTAACTGCTAACATTTTACACCCTCAAGCTCTACAAATACTCAAGAAACAATAAAACTGTTTTGTATATTTTTCAAACGAAATAAATCTTTATTGTATGCATGCAAGGGTACACAAAATTATCTTATCTTATTGTTGAAACGAGTGAAAATTTAACTGAATAAAAACAAGAATACATATACTTTTAAATACCTCTCATCTTATTAATCAGATGCATCAGAAAGAATATATCCATCTACCTCTTTTTTATAACAAGGAGGACACATAAAAACAGCATGAGAAAGGTAAGCAGCAGTGTTGCACTTTTTACATTCATACTGACTTAATTTTCTTTTATGTGTCTCTAAAGTACACATTTCACATCTGCGTCTTGTCACATGTACCTGGTTGTCGTCATCATTTTCCTGTTCATTAGTGGTATTAAATTTTTTCAATTTCTGTAGAAGGTTTACTGGGATTCTAAATGACCCTGTAATTCGTTGAGTTAGTAGACCAAAAACAAGGTCATTAGCTAGCTGTTTTATGAAAAAACTTCTTTTCAGATCCGCATGGCCGTTACCAACATATAACTGTGTCCAAAAAATAAGATTACATTTGAATTTAAACTGCGCGCATCGAAGGATTTGGATAATTATTTTTTTAGGTTGGTAGTACTATCAGTGACATCTATGTCAAATTAACATGTCAAAATATTTATTAGTGTTTGAGATACGCGTCGTTTTGTGAACTGCTAAAAGTGAGTTTTTCGTTTTTTGCGATGTCGAAATTTGTTGAATTTGCATTAAATTTTGTTTGCGGAATCAGTTTTCTGCTGCGGATACGTTGAAAATGGTGCAATAAGCCTTTGGTGATGGGGCTATGTCTAAATAAAATGTTTACAAGTGGTCGTGAACGTGTCGAAGACGAAGAGCGTCCTAGGCGACCATTAACCTCTTCTCCTCTTCGATTATCGTGGTGTTGTATATTACGAATTCCTTCCGCCGGGCCAAACAGTCAACAAGGAATATTATTTGAGCGTTATGCGTCATTTGCGTAGCGCTATCTACCTTAAAAGAAAGACAATTCTCGGTTTTTACACCACGATAATGCACCATCCCATACTGCACTCATAATTCGTGATCATTTCGCCAAAAACTCAACGCATATCGTTCCGCAACGACCGTATTTACCTAACCTGGCGCCGTGCAACTTCTGGCTGCTCAGCAAGCTCAAAAGACCGCTCCAGGGACACCGTTTTGATACGAAAGAGGAGATTCAAGCCGCAGCGAAGATGGAACTGAAGACCATCCCGACGCGTATCTCAAACAATAATGAATATTTTGACATGTAAATTTGACATAGATGTCACTGACAGTACTACCAACCTAAAAAAAATAATTCTCCAAATCCTTCGACGCGTGCAGTTTAAATTCAATTGTCACCTTATTTTTTGGTCATAGTAGTAAATGATTTGCATATATATTGAACCAATTTTCAATATTGTAAAAAAAGATTACCATGTTCCATCGTCTCATATTGCGAGACACATTATATTCTCCACAAAGTTTGTCTACAATGTCTAGTCCTAACTTGGTCGATTTGTAAATACTGATTGTTTCCGGTTTCTGTTTTACGCCGGTGGAAATATCAATCGCTTGGTCTTCATGTAATGATGATACAAGGAGGACATGTTTTTTCTTGGAACATATGATACCAAAGGATTCCCATCGCTGCTAAAACCAAAAAAAAAACTAGAGTGTTGTGTTCTGCCTTTGGTAGCTCTTTTATATTTTTTCTGATCGTGCCAACGTAAGATAGTTTTTTGTTCTTTCAGCTCATTTAGGAGGCCCACTTGTGTGAAACAATTTTCGGCAGTTATCTTTCTTCCCGAACCGCACAATGGCTCCGCCAACCTTTTCACTTCATCTGGCGCCTTGTTGCTTACAGAAAATGGTCCTTCGTTTTGCTCTCCAGCAAATATTTCCAAACTGAACGAATAGAACATTCTGGAATCGACAAGGGAGATTATGATTATCCCATATTTACTGGGTTTGGACGGAATATATTGCCTGAAAGGACAATTGCCACGGAAAGCAGGAAGCATTTCGTCGATTGTAACGTTTTTTCTAATACAGTAACTTGCTCGACAATTTTTTTTAAAATTTTGTGAATATCTAAGACACCGGATTAGAAATTTAAATTTTTTGATGCTCATTACCAGGCCAATCGTAGCAATGCCACCACCATCCGTTCCCCATAGTTCCTCTGAAGAGAGTCTATTCGCTTTGTAAACCCCAGCTAAGTAAAGTAATCCTATGAAAGCTCGTATTTCGACCATGTCTGTATGTTTTGCATTTCGTTCTCGGGAAAGTGATTCTTTGATGGTATTTATATACTGATTAGTGAGGTTTATGATATCATTTAAAATGTCCTCTGTAAATAGGATCTAAGATTTGACAGGAGTTTTTGATGATTTGGCTGCACCAATGACTCCAGCTGAATGTGCTAATATGTTATGAGCCTTCCCACGAATATTATTTCGCCGAGGAGCCTTATACCACTTAGTTGTTTTATCTCTCCCAATATAAAAATCGCTATCCTCTGTGATTTGGTCTTCATCATTATCGCTACATTCTTGTTCCGTTTCTGATTCTTCTTGACGCTCCTCTAAATTGTCTTCAGGATCAATATCGCTTTCATCTAAAAAATGTTCATCCCTAAATTCGTCATCTTCTTCGTCGGATACTTGTAGTAAACGGCGTATTTCTGCAAGGTCTTCAGATTTGCTCATAGAGCACACTTTTTTTGACATATTGATGTCTGGAACAAACCTACATTTACAATAGTTATGAAAATGATAACAAATAAACAATACATATATTGAAATATTCTACTACCCATTGCACGATTGGGCGCAATGTGCTTGACAAACCAGAGCCCAGGAACAGGTTCACTAATAACAGAATACTGAATAATGTTGTGTAATATGAAATTACTAGCAAAAAAGCTTGACACAGTATTAAAAACTACTAACCAAGCTTACTTGTCAAACCGTACGGTAATCGGGCGCTATGTGTCTAATAGATCTTTCCGCTTGACAACCAGCGCTCGAAAACTAGATATGCTGGCGTTGTACTCATCGAACACCGCCGGCAACACCTTAGAGAGACGCCTTTATGTCTCCGACCGCACCACAAAAACCAGGTTCTTGATAGACTCCGGCACTGCCCTCTCTATCATACCGAGGCATTCTATTCTCTTCGTAAGCAGAGCCTCGTGCTACAGGCAGCCAGTGGCACGCCTATGACAACCTTTGGATCTCAGCAGCTTACCCTAGATTTTGGGCTACGCTGGCCACTCCACTGATCGTTCACGATAGCAGATGTCTAACAGCCATTCTAGAAGCCAATGCACTAAATCATCATGGTCTGCTTATTGACCTTCGCAACCACCGCCTCTTGGATGATCACACTAACCTCTCCACAGCCTGCGTCCTTGGTTTATCTCCAGCTATACACAGTTTTAGCGCCATCACTAAAGTAAAGAACACCATTGGAGACCGGTGCAAAGGGATTATTGCCAAATATGCAGACGCATCCGCACAACCCGGGAAATTATCCTCAGCCACTGACCTACCCGTTCACCACAAGATAGTCACCAATGGCCCACCGGTTTTCACGAGACAACGTCGCCTCGTGGGAGAACGCTTCACCGCAGCCAAAGCCGAGTTCGCTTTATTTTTTTTATTTTTTATTTCAGATCTATTTTACAAAAAACATTCCAATTACAAAATAGATAGACAAAAAGCTAACATAAAAGAAAGCTACAATTTAACGCAAAATAAACATTATTACAAAAGATATGAACGAAAGATAACTAGGCAAATTTGAAAAAGGCAACGCAATAAAATTAGAAATCAAGAATCCTACGCAGCTTGGGCTTGAACACTGCGAGTGACTCCAAGGGAGGACCAAGCTTTCTTGCTGGAGCGAGGCATAATTCGACCCTCATCGAGCCAGTGGGCCAGTCCTCTGCATATGGTGCCCAAGCACGGTGGCCGTTGGCGAGCTACTGGGGATTACCGTCAACTCAACAATCAAACTCAATCGGACCGTTACCCATTGCCCATCATTGACGATTTAACCCAGGAGGCCGGCTCTGTTTTTTCAGTAATTGACCTCCAGCGTGCCTTCTATCGAATCCCGGTTGCTTCTGAAGACGTATGTAAGACGGCAGTCACCACGCCCTTTGGACTGTATGAATTCCTGGGGATGCCTTTGGGTCAACGCAACGCAGCCCAAACGATGCAGTGGACTCTAAACCATCTGCTGAGGAAGTTGGACTGCGTCCAGGTCTATCAAGACGATATTCTAGTTTTTTTCAGCCAGCCACGACCATCACCAGCACCATCTCGAGTAACTTTTCCTCATGCTGCAGGTGGCGAATTTTCACGCTCACTAGGATAAATGCCAAGCTGGTCAGCCTTCCGTCGTCTTTGCTGGATACCACGTCAGCAAACCTGGATTTCGACCACCAGACCCCAAAACAGAAGCCATCGTTTCTTTTCCCTAAGCGGCCGACTCATACCAACTGAGGCGTTTTCACGGAATGATGAATTTTTATCGCCACTACATGCCAAACGCTGCTGAGTCCTAAGCGCCACTATCGGAACTGCTAAAAGGTTGTACAAAAAAGAAAGCACTACTCACCTGGACACCCGATGCTGAAGCAGCTTTTGAATGCAGCAAGCAAGGAATCGCCCAGGCAATCACGTCAGCTTTTCTTTCGCTTTCGCACCTATTGGCACTCCACACTGACGCATCCAGCACTGCAATTGGCGCGGCATTGGACCAACAACGGGGCGATGGCACTTGGGTACCGTTGGGTTTCTTCTCGAGGAAGCTCTCTGACACCGAGCAACGCTACTTAACCTACGACCACGAGCTCCTTGCGACCTTTGCTGCCATCAAGTTCTTTCAGCACATCTTGCAAGGAAGGCACTTCACCATCTATACCGATCACCGGCCACTTACAGTATATTTGCTCTGAAAAAACGCTCGGACAAAGCCTCACCCTGCCAAAGCACACAACTGGACTACAGTGCCCAATTCGATCCGCGAGTGAAATACAATACCAGGGGACGACAATATCGTCGCTGATACATTTTCACGTGTAAAAATGGCTACGATACCCGCCTCAATCACAGCTCAAGTCACCAGTGAAGCACAGAACACAGACGACCAGTTGCCTCTCCTCCTGGCGAGCCCCCGTCTCAAACTGCATCAGCTGATCTTGGATGGCTACTCTGCGTATTATGTGGAGCTTAACGGCGCAATTAAGCCGTACCTGCCAGTTGCGCTCCCCTGTCAGGCTTTCGATATCATCCATCAACTTTCTCATTCAAGTGGACGTGCCACCTCGAAGAGCGTACCGCTTAAATACTTCAGGCCGAGTCTGCGGAAAGACATATTTCGGTGGGCCAAGCAATGTGTTCCATGCCAACTGTCAAAAGTCCACCGCCACAACCACACCGAGTTAGAATACTTCAAGATGATGGGCACTTCGACCACATCCGTGTCCACTTGGTCAAGCTGCCACCGCGTGAAGGCTACGAGAGCTGCCCCAGCATTATCGACCACTATACATGGTGACCTCAAGCAGTGCCAGTGCATGACATCAGAGCCAGCACCATCGCCAGGGCACTAATCGACCACTAGATATCAATAGTTGGCCTGCCACTGGAGATCACATCGGACCAAGGACGCCAGTTTGAAGCCGACCTGCTGAATTAGCTCGGCCACCTCTAAGGCACCAACCACATCTACACGACTCCATACCATCCTCAAGCCAATAGCATGGTCGAATGGATGCACCGCATTCTCAAAGCAGCCGTAAAATGCGTTCCAGAGACACAATGGTTACAGGTACTTCCACCGCTCTTGCTGGGTCTACGAACCACATTCAAGAAGGACCTGCAAGCTCTCCTGCAGAAATGGTTTTCGCCACATTGCATTGGATCCCGGGTGAGTTCATCACCCCTCAAAATACACCAACTGGCAGCCCACAAGATTTTGTCACCGACTTACGTCGCCTCTTCAAGTCAATTCGTCCTATCCCGTCAGCCAGACACTCAGTTCACCAAACATTCATTTTCAAACATCTGGTCAGCTGTGAGTACGTGTTTCGCATGGTTGAAAGGACATCCGACTGGGTGGACGGTCTTCGTGAGCAATAAAACAGCCCATATCTTAGAAAATATTGGCAATATCCCGTGGCGTTATGTCCCGTCCAAATGCAATCCAAACCCAGGGACTTAATCAAAAATCAACTTTGATGGAATGCACCAAGTTGGCTAGTTGAAAGTAGTGTGAGTACGTGTTTCGCATGGTTGAAAGGGCATCCGACTGGGTGGACGGTCTTCGTGAGCAATAGAACAGCCCATATCTTAGAAAATATTGGCAATATCCCGTGGCGTTATGTCCCGTCCAAATGCAATCCAAACCCAAGGACTTAATCAAAAATCAACTTTGATGGAATGCACCAAGTTGGCTAGTTAAAGGTAGTGATCGATGGCCTAAAATTAAAGAGATCCAATCAATTGATATCAAGAAGCGGAAACATATAATGGTTAATGTCAGTTGGCAAGTAGAACATTTTTTGAACGGCCTGGTGGAAAGGTATTCAACATTGACGAAATTAATAAGGATAACGGCATATTGCTTCGGTTTCATCAAATCAAAAGCAAACCAGTCAGGCCGTTAAGGCTGTCTCGCGAATTCTGGATCAAATATGCTTAGCGAACTGAATGCTCACAGGAAATAACACATCTTATGAAGTCAGCGCGCCCATGGGGAATAAAAGTAAACTGGTTAACTTGAACACATTCCTTGACTACAAAGGAATCATGCGTGTTGGAGGACGGTTAAAACACGTCCAGTTACCTTTCTATGAAAAGTACACAATGATTCTACCACGGAATGGAAAACTCGGCGATCTAATACTACATCAGATTCATCAGTTGACTTTACATGGACAAACGTAGCTGATGCTGAATACGCTCAGAAGAAAATTCTGGCTAATAGATGCCTGCAATTGCATTAAAAGATTTATACATAGGTGCATCCGTTGTTTCCGTGCCAAAGCAATCACATCAACACAACTGATGGGACATTTACCACAACCTCATGTGACCGTGTCCCGTCCATTCACTCACACGGGAGTTGATTTTTGCGGACCATTTTTGACATAAAGGACAGGGGAGGAAGAGGAAGCAAAACCACAAAGGGATATGTGGCTATATTTATTTGTACGGCAGTGAAAGCCATACATATTGAAGTCGTCACTGACCTGTTTACGCCTGCTTTCCTTGCAGCCTTACTGAGGTTCATGGGTAGATGCGGCTACAGAGAACATATGTACTCTGACTGCGGCACTAATTTCGTTGGTGCAGCTGCTGAGCTGAAAAAGATGTCGGAAATCAGTGTGGGAGCAGCTGAAGCTCTAGCACAGGATGGAATAACGTGGCATTTCAATCCTCCAGCTTCACCCCATTTCAGAGGACTTTGGGAAGCTGGAGTCAAGTCAATAAAATCGCATTTACGTCGAGTGGTAGGTAATGCATCGTTAACCTACGAAAAATTGACCACTGTCCTCGTTCAAATAGAAGCTTACCTTAATTCCCGGCCATTGTGCCCTCTTTGTGACGACCCGATGGACACCGCAGCACTAACTCCTGCTCATTTTTTAATCAGTGATACGATGATAGCTCCTCCGGAGATTACGTTAGAGGAAGTCTATATTAATCACCTCGACAGATGGCAACTGGCACAGAAAATCACCCAAGATTTCCGGAAACGGAATAGATTATTTAAGTCGTTTACAACGTCGACCAAAGTGGATCAAAAAGGATAATAACGCCAAAGTAGGCGACTTGTGCTTATTAAAGAAAGAAAGTACTCCGTCTTGCCGATGGCCTCTAGCCAAGATCATTCGAGTCCACCCAGGACAGAATGCGGAAGTACGATTCGTAATGGAGCAATCACGAAAATTGCACTTTTGCCAGTTTAAACCAGTGCAAAGTAGCGCACGAATTATCATATCGCAAACGCTTTTCTTCCTACTTCATTTGTTACGACGCTATCCACCTGACCTGTATACCTTTCCCAATTACCTAACATGATTGTACCCTAGAACATAGAATTCGCTAATCCAAAGATCGATCCCTTATTTCCTTTGTTTCTACCGGACCTTGACGTCAGTCAATATTTTCGCATGTTATGGTTCGCGGCCAATAATTTTAATGTTCCGGAAAAGTGAAAACGCACTGTCTTTTAAATTAAGTTGAAAGAGTTTATTTACTAAAAAATGCATAATTTACAATTTCACTACTTTACAAGTCGTCTATCAATTTTTACTTCAACTGTCCACTAAACAATCAATCACTACACAATCACTAAATCAATATCGCCTTTACCTTGCGCTCCACTCTATCGCAGTGAATCCCCCCATTCATTCAGCTCGGCTTTATATAGGGTCTCTAGTCATTCAATTCATTTCTCGTACATTGGCAAATTACCTGGAATATTTGAGCAGCTTAATGAATGGGGCAGTGACTCACTTTTAGATGTTGATCATGCTTGGTGGGTTTTCGAGTATATTCGCTTGTTGATCATTATGTTCATAATGGTTGTGGAAACAATTGCAACAGTAGCTCGCAAAATTATTCGTGCATGTAACAATATATACACTAATATTTAAAATGTCGAGTTTTAAAAAAGGTGTAGGTGGACACCCAGCAGAAGGTGGGATAACTTCACCAGGCCCATATCACGCAACAAACTGCCGGGAACGATTGGAAGCACTAAAGGCCGACATGAATATGAAAAACAAACTCTTCACGGGGTAAATGGAAGCGAGACAATAAGAAAATGACACAGAAAGTATACCAAGTAAAAACCTAATAACTAACCATTATACTTACAGGATGGTTCTCTTGTTCAATCATTCTGAGGTGTTATCACCCCTCAGCCGGGAGACTATGTTCCTCGCCAGTCGTTTCTGTAATCTCCAACTCCACCCAATCTGCATCATGATCTGAAATAGAAAAGAAAAACACACAAAGAATCGTTGTTAAATATAACTCAATGAAGCTACTTATCTGATAAAGCAGCAGAAACCACGAATCACGGTCACTTTTGCACTTGAAATTTCAAACTTTGTAAACTTACTAATAAAAATAATAAATAATGATGATATTTAAAGTGAAATGTCAATGCGAATGTCATTAAGAGATTATAATTCAGAATAGTAGACTTGAAAACATAAGAATATCGTAACATTCACAATGACAATTATGGTAAATAGTTAGATAGAGACAACTCAATTTTTTAAAGGAAAAGTACCGAAATCCATTTGTCTGAATATCTCTTTTGAAAAATAAGTCTGCGATTGTTGTTGCGTGGATTTCTTATTTAACAGTTTTTTTTAAATAATGTTTTGTATGCAAAGTTTAGAGAAAGTGCTTTCTTTTTTTGAGTTCTCTTTATAGAATCGTGTTTCAGTGCAACAGGAGTCTAAGTTGATAAAAAAGAGAGTTCCTAAATCGAAATTAAAAGTATAATACTCGTGCGAGCTCAAGATTGTCATTTATATCTTTATCAGGTTCAAAATTTTGAATTGTGGAAAAAACCCTCTTCCAGAAAAAATAGATTATTTCATGTTTTTTTAAATTTTGTTTTTCACATTCGAAAAAAACTGTTTTTAAGGTCTTTGTAAAAATTTTTTTACAAAGACCTACTAGTTTCGCGACCTGTCTGTCCGTCTGTCCGTCCTTCTGTCCGTCCGTCCGTCTGTCCGTCTGTCCGTGCGTCACAGCTGATTTCCTCAGAAACCATAGAAGCTAGAATGCTCAAACTTTGTGAAAAGGTCAAAAGTGATGACCTCTCAAAAGTTAAGGCCTTAACAAAAATTTAAAAAATGTTTAAGGGGGGTCCCCCCTAATAACGAATTGGCCCTTAAAAATTTTTTTTCATCAAAGGTAGTCGAGTGGAGTATCAAATGAAAGGTCTTGATTAGAACTTTTAGAATCTGAAATAAAATAATCATTTTATCAATTAGGGGGTCCAGGGGAAGGCAAAATGTACCCAAAATTTGTGTCCCCCCCCCCCCCTCGCGATTGGACACCTTTCAGCCGAAAAATCTGAAAATTATCACGAACGTGGACCTATATGAGTACAAGGGCAACAAATACCTTTGAAATCGAAATTCGCTCAACTTTGTTAATAATAGTATGATTTGTAGATTTTAAATTTTTGCCCATAATATCAAAACGGTACCTTTAAATTTTTTGAAATTTTGCAATTATATAGACTAACATATGATATATATGTTCACAAAATTTAATTGAGATCGAATCATAATCAAGTGAGTTATAGCCATTTCAATTATATGGAATTATACCAACAATAACGCGTGTTTATGGTTGATATAGGGTTTTCCAATAAGAGGTGTTATTTTGATATTAAAAGGAAAATGCCATTTTTAATACAAGTGATCGAATGTTTATTTCATTATAAAGAAAAAGATATGCCGTGTACGGGAAAGTTTGGTTGAAACTTTTAGTCTCCTCCCCCCCCTCCAATACATTTTTATTAACACTTTGTTATAGATTGTAATAATTTCATGATTAAGAAATTTGTTTATTATTTTATTATTATTATTATTTTTTTTTTTTTTTGTTGAACATTACTGTCACATAAATGTACTTCAACTTTGTTTTGATTGTACGTTTAGTTCAGCCTGATATGTTATCATTCCAAGTCTTGAATGCCAGAAAGTATTTTAACAGATCAATTACTTACTCTATGGTCTGGGTAGTTAAAAACCTATTTCAATCCACACAAACTGGAAATAAGTACCACTTTCAGAATAAACATTAAATGTTTTATTTATGTTACAAATACTTACATTAGTTAGATAATTGATTAACACTAAATAACAAAATCCATCCTTCTGTTACCAGACTTAGCACATCTATCAATCACTTTGTTAATATCTACCTCTACATCTCGGTGTGTATGAAGTAAACAAAGTCCACTTAATCTTTCTTCACCCATTGTCGACCTTAACCACGTCTCCAGCCTACGCAGCGTGGAGAACGACCTTTCAGCAGACGCTACACTTACTGGCAAAATAGAAAATATCTTCAACAAACCATGAATTGATGGGAAAATATCTGCGTCGCAAGCTTCTAACGCATCAAGTGCTGTATTCGGCAGTTTTACACCAGACGGTTTTTCTCTAATCCATTTAGCTTTCCATAAGTCGAATTCAGCTTGGACTTGACTGCTTTCTAGACCAAGTATCGGTGAAAATTTGTCCCTCAGTGCACATAGTTTCTCTTGTATCGGCTCTGACTGGTGTGGGGACCCAGGCTCTCTCACGATACTTGTTGGCATTAGCAGTTGAAGTCCGAAACATTCTACGGTGTCCTTAGAAAAACGAGACTTAAGGTCAAAAACAATGTTGTCTAGGAGAGAAATGTATATGGATTTTTTTTAAAAATCCTCCGGATCAGATGTTGCATAGTTCGGTCGATTTCTTTGGACACCAGCTAATCGTGGCATTTTTACTTCGACGTCTAAATCCAAACATAAATTTCTCACTTCAACAAAAATCTTTGCAAATACAACGCCACATTCTTTTCGCTTTGATTCTAAAACTGAAATGGTATCGAGAATCACATCAGAAGCTTTCTTCAAATCTAATGAAGGAGATTGAAGCATCTTACTCAAAGGGAGAGTCTGTTTCAAAACATCTATTAAAGATAGTAGTGTTGTGATGAAATGCACATCACAGAGAGCCTTTTTCAGGGCGTTAGCTTTCGATGAAGTATTAATTTCTGACCATTCGGAAATGGATACAAGAGCTTTAACTATATAAAGCAGAGCTTCTTGAAACTTGATCACACTGTCATGCCTCTCTACCCATCGGGTTTCACACAGACTTGATAATTTGGTGCCCTTAAATTCTTCTAAGTCTTCATTTCTTTTTTTCAGTGCACTTCCGAGAACCGTGTTTCTCTTTGCAGATGATGAAAAAAACTCAACGACAGACTTTATGGTGCCGACTAGGTTCCGTACACTTTGAACGTTATTGGATTTAGATAATGAGTTGTTCAATCCATGATTTAAACAGGGACATCTAACAGCATGAACAGCTTCTTTCAAGATTTCGGAGACGGCACCCTTAACATCCGAAGACATCACACTGCAGCTGTCAGTTCCAATTCCAATACATTCTTTGATATCCAAATGTTCTTCTTTGATTAGTTTAACAACTATCTTTCCCAACATTTCACCACTAATTTTGGGCTCCGCACTTTTGTCCTCCATAAAATCAATCAAACTTTCATGGACATCAATAAAACAGAAAAAATCTTCCCTAAGTAGCCCGTTGCAAATGTATCTGATAGTTAAGGATAATTGTGATGTATGCGATAAATCAGTTGTTTCATCGAAGATGATACTATAGCATCCAGTCTGTTTTACTCTGTTAATGAGCTCAGTTTTGATTTCTTCACCACAACATTCAATAAGCTGATTTTGTGTATTTTTCCCAATATAGGTCGCTCTCGAACTTGTGTTTTCCAGATGTTTCTTTAAGACGCCATCTCCTGACGCTACTCTAAATCTGAGGAGCTCCCTAAAGTTTCCTTCGTTGGTCAGTGCGGGTTCCGGTTCTAAAAGCTGACCGTCGTCGCGGTGGCCACGCAATGGTATGTTTTGTCGACCCAAAAACATGATTGTTTCAATAATTGGCCGCAGTCTTTCTCGATTTTCTATGACTTGTTGAAGCCGTTGAGTGTTTACTTGATTTATAACTGCTTCTTTAGGTGACAGGTACGCTTTAATAAAATTTTTACCAATTTCGACGCTGTTTTTGTGGTAAACATTTTTTTCATGATTTTCTATGAAACCCTCTTTCCCTAACAGCTTTGCAAATGAGGTAACAGGCTTTGTAACAAACAATTGCAAATGAAGAGCTTTATTGTGGCCACTGTACTCTTCGGAGAATAGGGCGCAATACTTGCAATAAAGCCCTCTTTGTACGTCAGATAGAACAAACCAGTGTTTACTTTCCAAATGATTCCTTCCCAAGTATCGCTTCACCTCTTTTCCACCCTTTTTGTGAATTGAAAATGCAAATGAGTAATCTTTTGGAGGTTGCCAATGGTTTTGTAGCACGCCGAACTTACTAAATTTATCAGCTGGTTTACCAACATGATTTCCTATATCAAAAGTCGATAAGAGGTTACTTGAATCGGGAATAGAAGAAACGCCTGAAGAAGAAATAGATGGTCCCAGAAGCATGCCAGTGTCTTCAGGAGCTTCAGAATTATTTAAGAAGTCATCGTTTGTAGGTTGCTCAGATGTTTTTGGAATATGAGACCGTACATTTATATCAGGACACGAGGACGTAGAAGGCTGTGATTCTAATAGGCTGCTTTCAAGATTTTGTTTAGGTAATTTTCCAAAGTAAGATTCAATTGGGCTGGTGGATTGCCTTTTCGTAATTTTTCCAGGTAGATTCTGAAAAAATATACATAAAAATTATATATGTATATACACATATATATATATATATATATATATATATATATATATATATATGTATATATGTATATATATAAATATATATATATATATATATATATACATATATATATATACAGAGCATAAGCTTTGAAATGAAATAAAAATTTTTCCCTTATATAAAAGTCACTTGTATTCTCAATTAATTGCACAAAAAAATAAAACAGAAATAAAAAGAATTTCACAAGAAAATTAACAAATAATTCAAATTCACATTGCATCAAGTGGACAAAAGTAATCGGACGTTCAATTGTAATACTTTTCTTTCTGATGATTCCATTAGAACATAGGCTTTTAATATCTAGTTGCGTATCCTTTTTGTTTTATAACTTCTGTTAACCTATTGGGCATAGACTGTACCAACTTACGGGTAACGTCCGGAGTAATGTTGTCCCATTCTTCTAATAACACCGTCTTCAGTTGACTTTTATTAGTAATGTGATGGTTCCTTATTTTTTTATCCAGATGATCCCAAAGATGTTCGATGGGATTTAGGTCTGGGGATTGCGGTGGTGTTTTTAATTGACCAGGAGTGTTGAAAAGGAGCCACATACGAACATCATGAGCTGTATGCTTTGGGTCATTATCTTGCTGGAACAAATAATGACCATCAAGACCCAATTTTTGTGCACTTTTTTTCAAATTTTCTTTCAAAATCGACAAGTAACCTAGTTTGTCCATAGGTTCGTCAATGAAAACAAGTTCTCCTACACCGTTGGCAGCCATGCAACCCCAGACCATTACACAGCCACCTCCGTGTTTTACTGTATGTTGAATGTTTTTGGGATGAAGCTCACTATTTTGAGTTCTCCACACCAACAACCTGCCGTCGGAGTGGTAGATATTAAACTTACTCTCATCAGAGAATATTATACGAGTCCAAAAGTCGAGCGGGTTGCTTTTAAATTCTTTTGCAAAGCATAATCTTTTCTTCTTATTAACTTTGCTAATTAGTGGTTTCTTTCGAGGTACTCTCGCTTGATAACCAGCACGGCTGAGAGCTCTACGAATAGTCCGGGCACTAACTTTGGTACCATTTACATCTGCTAATTGATCCCTAATACTTCTGGACGTTGTAGTCGGATTCTTTTTAACAATTCTTAAGATTTTTCGTGCGTCTGTCTCTGTTAGTTTACATGGTCGACCACTCCTAATTTCGTTTTCCACCTGATTATTTTTTCTGAACCGTTTCACGATATCGAAAACTGTCGAACGACTTCTTCCAATTATTTTTGATATTTCAGAAAAGGATTTATTCTCTTTATACAACTTTATTATAACTTTTCTTTCATGTATACAGGTTTCTTTGCGATTCTTAGCCATGTTTAACTTTCTTCACTTAAAACTGACAAGTAAATGACTGATATCAGAAAAACACATATCAACATATGTATAATTAGGGGAATTCCCTTTTAAACTCGGAAATGAAAAGAAAAGAATTGCTCCAAACTTCAATGACTAATTTCACACTTTTCAAAATGTCCGATTACTTTTGTCCACTTGATGCAATGTGAATTTGAATTAGTTGTTAATTTTCTTGTGAAAATCTTTTTATTTCTGTTTTATTTTTTTGTGCAATTAATTGAGAATACAAGTAACTTTTATATAAGGGAAAAATTTTTATTTCATTTCAAAGCTTATGCTCGTAAAAGTATTTTATTGCTTGTTTCTTGTATTGTCCGATCACTTTTGGCCACCTCTGTATATATATATGTATATATCTATTTATAAATATATATATATATATATATATATATATATATATATATATATATATATATATATATATATATATATATATATATATATATATATATATATTAAACATATTTATATATTAACACAGTACTTACATTTTTGGAATCCATCAGGACTCGGAGAAAAAACAAACACACAACAGTAAAAATCACTTTAAAACACAACAGAGGCTTCGAGCATGCTTCGAGCCCTTTTCCACTGAGAATGAGAAAATGATAACTTTTTAAAAATTTTAATTTCAACGAAATGACATTTCAATGGACAAAAAACTGCACGCGCGATGAGTAAACAAGGAACGAGAACGACCGGTAAGATAAACAAATGCATTTGAAGGCCACTGCGATAGTTTAAAGAGTTGCCATTCTGTCCTTAAAGGTTAATTTTCATTGAATTCTCAAATTAGTTTTTGGGGAAATTTAGAACGATACCCCTGATTGAACATGATCGAATGGATTTTCAATGTGATGTTAGGTAAAAACAACTAAAATGGAAAACGCAAATGGAACAAATTTTAGCAGAATATGTTTGGAATGGGAATTTTACAGCCCAAAAAGAAAAAGAATAAAATCATTCTTTTTCTTTTTGGGCTGTAAAATTCCAATTCCAAACATATTTTGAAACTAACGAAAACATTCGATAGTACAGGGGACTATCGATAGTGGTGCGATAGTGAAATACTATCGATAATGTCGATAGTGCTATCGATAGTTTTCCTTCACTACCTCTCAGTATAATATCATTGGTGTCGACGTAGAGACTGCAAGATCGTTGCTCCATTGACTCTCGGCAGATATCGGTTTCGGTCGTGCAAAGTCGACAAGGCCCAATTCGGATCTCGCTATCGTAGATAATAATTTATTTTGATCAATTTTGATGATGAATTTCCATTTTAAAATGGAGAAACAAATAAATGTATAATTGTTATTGTTAAAAACCGTAGTAAAATTGCCGCTGATGCAGGTATTCTATATAATAACCCAAAAATGTAAACTTGAATTAGGTGTATATAAGTTAATATTATATAGAAATAAAGAAATAAGTTTCGTCTTTGCAAATCTTGTACGAAATGGCTTTTCCTATATTGGGTCAAACATAATTTTATATACAATTTGAAATACGAAAAAAAGAATTTTTCTGAGCTGTCGGGGGGGCCATGGCCCCCATGGCCCCCCTCTGGAGCCGCCACTGAGCAGACTTAACATAAGATACACATATTAGAATCATCCTTTAAGCTAAAATTTAAATGCATTTTTCATTTAGTTGTATTCGAACCACGAACTAAAGAAGTTTTGTTTTTGAAAAAGGATTTAAGAACTCTTAACTCGCGTGGCATACCTGCACAAATTGTGTGCGCAGCTACTACATATACATAATTTCATGTCCATTTAATCATTTGAAATTCAACCCCCATTCGTAAATGTGTTTTTTTTCTCCCTCTGAAGAGAGTATGAACTATTGCTTATAAGTATAAGATTGTACCAACTTACCCTCGCAATCCTTCACGATGATGTTCCCTAATCACAGTGAATGATACTTCCTTTTCATGTCAATGTAAATATGAATAAGCGATTCATCGTAAATTATTCTGAAAGTTTTTTTTTGCAAAAACAGTATCACATGGTCAAAAAAATATCTCCACAAAATAAAGCAATTAAATTAAAATGTGATTATGTGCTAACATTGTGCGTCGTACGGTCATAAGTTTAAGTGGCCAATAAATTCCGGTCTGTCGATTTCTTTATCAATTGGTTATTCTTGAATTTTCGTTGTAAGGCCCATTGAAATCGTCGGTCGCGAAAATCATGGGTTAATCGGACGCACGGAATAAAATTAATTATGTAATAATAATAACGTCATATTACGAGTATACTCGTATTATTGTTGCTGGGTGCAATAAAATCTCTTGAAAATCAATTATTTTGGAGAAATAAATACGATTACAAGGGCTTAGTAAAATTTTGATAAGAGCTTTCTTAGAAACAAAACTCAAAGTTTATACAGATGATATCTCATTATGATTCAAATTTATTGCTTAACCCTAACCATAGTAACTGTAAAAGGCGAAAATCGGCAAGAATGTACAATATACACTCGTATACGCCGTGGTAAGATATTCTTTATATTTAAGATACACTGTCATATTACTTCTGAATATCACTGAAAAGTCCGCTCTTTATTTTTCTGAGAAAATTCAGCTGCCAACTTTAAGAAGTCTCTACAGCAAATTTGGGAAAATAAATAATTTCTTGGCAAAATATTAAAATCACTCTAGGAACAATTTGGCTAATCAAATTCTTAAAATATATGAATTTGCTTTTAAAATAAAAAAAAAACTTAATTTCGCAGGTAAAATAACAATCTATAAGATCTTAATGTGTTGTTAAGTAGTCTAAACAATGTTAAATGTTCGCGATAAAGACACCGAAAGAATTATTATAACTATACAAATATGCTTAATAGAGTTATTACAATTGTGATAATATAAGCAAGTAACTGTTCATTCTCTACTTATCTTTGTACGTTGGATGCATGTCGCCAACTTCATTTGCAGAGATTAATCTTAAACAGTAAGTTGACTTGATAAACAGATAACAAGTAAATATGTACGTGAGCATGGATTTGTGTATGTGTACTTGTATTGTAGATCAACGAGATGGGGCATATGAATGCCAGTTAGGACGGCATTTATATTGCTCAGTTATTAGCACCTTGCAGGTCAACTGATTATCATTGTTCCACGTGGTATGTAGAAATTATTGATATGAGTTTGTTTTGCACAAGCTGTGTTGTGTTAACATGAAATTAATATCAAGACAGAGCCTAGTATGTAGAAACAGCCTGGTAAACAAGTTAAGAAAACAGTAGAATGTATGATAAGTAGGCAAAAAATCTTTACATTTTTCTTGCAATGATCACAAGCCTAAAAATAAAAATATTGCTACGAATAAATATGCTAGTTATTTTTGTAACGAGTTTATGTATAAGCATATTCTAGAATCTGTTTGAATATAAATTATTGGAAAAATACACTCTGTTGACTAGAATTGACGTTTGGAAGTTGAAACTCAACACGCGTGTGAATTTGTCAATATCCAAGTTATAAAAAACTTATTCGAAAACGAAAATTTATAAGTATATCAAACAAGCTCATATACATAAAGTTTGAGGCAGAAACTTCATCTTAGGCGAGCACCCATAAAATACACCGTGGCCAGTATTACAAAGGCGCCAAAACGGACTAGTTATTGTCAGCAAGCAAGCACGATGGCGGACAGTGTGTCCAGATTTAGAAGGTTTCTACTTTTTTTAAAACTATAAATCAATTTACGGGCCATAAAAGTTCCAAATTCAACATTGAGAAAGACCCTATAATGCGAAGGAACGAAGTCTCCACTGCACAATCTGACAAGATCATTGCATGTGAGGAATACTTCAAACAACTATATTGTCGCCGTGAGTCATCCAACATAGCTTTGAATAACAACGTTAAAGCAAAGGTTCTACTAATGACGGAAGGATACGAGGGATCTTATTTAACTATATTCTCTAGTTTAATAAAGCATCCTCTCCACAACACCCAGTCTTCGCCAAATTTTTCACCTCGAAAATGGAAAAAGAAGATCTCCTTAATGCCTTAAATAGCAAGCTATCTTACGGCCTTGATGGTATCCCGAACAGAATACTCAAGAAGTGCAGAAAGACCATCCCCTTCTTCTTGACGATATTATACAATAATTGTATTAATAATAATATTTTCCAAAACCTTGGAAGGTTAGCAAACTAATATCAATACCAAAACCAGACTACGAAGGTAACATTAACAATTTTTGGCCAATTTCCCTTTTGCCTAACATGGGTAAGCCCCTTGAAAAGGTTATTCTGCGAAATTTGAATGATTTAACTAGTCCCCTGATCCCCGATTTTCAGTTTGGATTTGAACGCGAACGATCTACGGAACAAGCAATAATGCTGTTGCACAATAGAGTCACCCGCAATCTTCGGCGGAAAGAGTGCACAGTGGCCTGTGCTCTAGACCTGAAAAAAGCGTTCGACTCAGTTTGGATCAACGGTCTCAAGTACAAATTGAAAATGGCATCCCACAAGACTCTATCCTCGGTCCTGCCCTGTTCAACTTTTTCCTTCATTATATCCCACGTCCAAACTGCTCGACTATCGATATAGCAATGTTTGCAGATGATACCCTCCTCAGTGTCACCCATAGCCTCCCAGAGATGGCCCAAATAAAGTTGCAGCGTTCTGTCCTCAACATCTTTCAATATCTGAAGGATTGGGGGCTCGAAATAAATGCCAGCAAATCGGAGCTGATCTGCTCCAGAAATACCAGCGAGAGAGGACACCGCCTTGCCGTGTCTCAAAGTAGGAATGTGTAAGCACATATTGCTAGTGAAATCATTCCTCTCAAGAAAAATATCAAATACCTTGGAGTCCATTTTAACAATCGACTTACGGTGGATAGACACGCAAGGAAAATCCTCAATAAAGCGGAAGCAGAGTCCGCAGTTATTTCGTCTCTCTTTTCTTCAAAATCAGTCTGCCCAAAAGTTAAGGTGTTAATGTACAAAACTGTTATTAGGCCGATAATTACCTACACATTTCCGGCATGGCTAACAATCTTGCCTACGGCTGCCGAAGAAATCCAAATCTTTGAGAGGAAGATCCTTAGGAAATGCCTGTCGAAATACAGAAAGCCTAATAATAAGTACTACAGGAACTCTATCCTTTACAAAGATACGGAGATAGAACCAATCCTCCACTACATGTTGGCAATGACTAAAAAACGCCTTGAGAAGTGGCGGAAGCACCCTCTTCGATGTAATCGCGCACTTTTCGAGCCTACCACCGCAAATAATCCCTACTACCTATGTCGCTTCAAAATCCTTGAACAAAACGACCACGATCCCATTAATTCCGTAACTACCAATAAACCGGCGTTTTACATTTCATGTGAACCAAACACATACCGTGGTTAAACAAAATATTTGTAAATTTAGTTAGTTCATAAGTGTAGTAAAATAAAAACACAAGATAAATATAAATGTAAATTCGAGTGCTGTACTAAACAGTTTATTGTTTTAGGTTAGATGTAGGAATAGATTTAATTTATATAGGGCTAGAATTAGATTAACCAAAACGGACTAGTTATTGTCAGCAAGCAAGCACAATGGCGGACAGTGTGACCAGATTTGGAAGGTTTCTACTTTTTTGGTAGTTTTCGAGGCATTGGAAACAGTATTTAGTAGGTGAAATAAATTTGGTCTATTTGTGGTAGAATGTACAATTTTTATTAATATATTGTATTTTTTCCGCGTAATATAGGCACCCTGTGTAAAACTGCTTTCAATACAGGGGACTCTCCTTTCTTTTGAATCAGAATTCAAGAATTGCACCATTCTTATACGAAACGAGAGAAAAGTTTCGGGGAATCCCCCCATTTTCTCATAGTTTTCGCATATGTTTGATAGTTGACTAGTTTAGTTATATTTTGTGTCATACGTGTGGAATGGAAAACATTAGTGAACTATTTTGTGTTGAAATTTGTGATAAAAAATGAAGCGCTTGTATAAGCAAAGTTATCGTGTAGAGTGGGAGCAAGATCCATTGTTTAAAAGCTGGTTTTGTAAATCAAAGCTGAGCAATAAAAATGCTCGGTGCAAAGCATGCAATTGCGAAGTGCTAAGTAGGTTGGCGTGTTTGAAGGACCATATGGCTACATCAAAGCACATAAGAAGTATGAACGGATATTCTGAAACTTCACAGGTATGGAATTGACACATATACATATCGATTCTTTAGTTGTGGTTTAATTATTTAAAAATCGTATGTTTATGTGAACTTTTAGGGATAAAGTTGTGATTTATATTGTTAGTTTAGAAAGTGTTCTTCTCGTTGTGCATAGAATTCTCTTTCAAACATTAACTTCAGTCTCAATTCCGTAGTATTTGTATGATCATTTTAAGGATTGAGGCTGTCGTTTTTCCCGCTAAACGTTAAAAATATGTCACTTCAAATAATCATTGTTCATATATACGTTTTGAATAGATGTTGATTATTTCTTGAAAGCTGCTAGGGTAAGTGGACAAATAAAGAGTCCATGAATTATGGAATGGAAGGTGAATATCTGGAAGTTTCGAGGATGGTTTGACAGGCATGGGATTAGTGTCGGAAAAGTTACCTTTTACATAAATCTCAAAATTTAATTTACTACTTTCTTTAAATAGTTTAAAATCTAGTGAGTTTTTGCTATTATTACCGGATAACACTCTGACCTCATAGCGCGTTTGCCTGTGAATCATTTTACCTTACTTTGAAACGTATCAAAGTGGGGGATAAATTCAATTCAGAGAATTAAAAGAAAGATAGTTTCTTGACTCTGTAATCCCATACTCGTCAAATCACTCTTGGAGTAACAAAATATTCATGTCCCATTCCATGATTCCTAGAATTTTCCTTTCAATTCTACTTTCTTTAGAAGCTTTCAACAAGGAACCGACAATTATTCTTTATATGGACGATTTACGTAAAACTACCCATAGTATAAAATCTGCAAAGTTTGTCAAATGTCCCAGACATTTCTCGGTTTATTTCTTTGATTACAGATTGAAGATATAAAAAAAGCAGAAATCAGCATTGTAGCAGCCTTAGTAGAGCACAATATACATTTTCACGTAATGGATCATTTAAGCGAAGTAATTGCTAGGTCATTCCATGACTCCGGAATCGCAAAGCGTTTTTCCTGCAGGAGAACAAAATCTGCTGCCATTGCCTACAACGTCTTAGGCAATAGCTTTGAAGAAGAATTGCTTGCAGAATTACGCCCAGACCCAGAAAATGAGACGGAGAAAAGTTCAGTATTTTCACTCATTATCGACGAGAGTACAGATGTTAGTACTAACAAAGTACTTGCAACTGCGGTAAAATACTATTCGAAACAAATGCAGTCACCTCATACAATATTTTTGTGCATGGTGAACTTGAAAGGTGAAAGTGCGCAGCATTTGTTTGAAAGTTTAACCAGTGCCTTATATGAAAGAAAGCTTAACCTAGCAAATTTGATAGGATTTGCTGCTGATACCACGAATATTATGTTCGGGGAAAGGAATAGTGTAGTATCTAAAATCAGGGAAGTAAGTCCTCAGTGTGTTTTTTTCAAATGCATCAATCACTCAACACACCTTTCGGTGAGTTATGCTTGTAAAAATTAGCTCGTTCTATAGAGCTATTTGTCAAGGATGTTTATGCATATTTTTCACATAGTAGTCAGAGACAGAGGGAATTTGTAAGTTTTCAAAATTTTACCGATACTGCTCTAAAATATGATTTACGAATGAGACCAAAGATTGATGAATTTCTTAACAGATGTCAAATATTTTTAATTGAATTAAGTTCACAATTTTTGCAAAGAATGCCTATACAAGATGACCTTTTGCAAGATGTATCATTCCTCGACCCCCAAATAGCAGTATATGGCAAATTTCATACTTTGAACAGAGTTCTTCAACGGTTTCCTAATTTGGTACCAACAGAAAATATACAGACTATCGATAATGAATATAGAGAATTAAAATTTGATGTTTCCAATTTCCAATTTACTATCCAGTTCTAGTTTGAGCACTGAAACATTTATGGTTGATAAATTTTGGAGTGAAGTCAGCAAAATCTCTGATTTGAATGGAAAACCCAAATATCAAAATTTTTCACGATTCGCTCAACAAATGACGATACTGCTTATATCTTATTCAAAGGTTGAAAGAATATTTTCAGACCTAAATAGAATTAAAACTTACGATCGGAATCGTTTCGAAATTAAAAATGTAGAGGGAATAATGCATACAAACGAAGGATTGTGAAAGATTGAAGGAGCAATTTTGTACCCCACAAAAACATGATAAAATTAATGGACTCAAAATAGCTGTATGAAAGCATAGACTAAAGAAGACGAGGAACCATAACTCCTCCAAATATTTTATTTAAACTTGAAATAGCTCTTACTTTAATATGTAAACCAAAATTGTTGATTTTTTTTATAGTAAATATTGTTTTCTTATTTATATTGCGTTTTTTAATTTTATTATTTTGACGTAAAAGTGAAAAAATGAAGTAGATTTATCAGTGATTTTCAGGTTTGCTTTCAGTATAATTTAGTAGATTTTAACCTGCACCAGCAGTAGATTCCTCAAATAAAATCTAGTCACACTGATCGCGGAGCAAGCAAATACGATAGCAAAGCAAGCAAATACGATGGCAGAGCAACCATAGCCGCCGGCAAAGAAATGCCTTCGGACATGATGGATGTGGACGATACAACAGCAAAGGATTCAAACTTTAACCAAAATGTTAGCCTCATTAACTGTAAGGTGAATGAATTTACGTTAGCAAAGGGTAAATTAGTTGCCAAACGCAAAACCTTGGTTCCTATGTCAATCCCACCCACTTACAATAACCCTTTCAGCGCACTGGCGAACGATATCCAAAATAATAACAAACGCGACTAACAATCGAGCAAAGAAGGTGTGGTTCCTACCAATTTTTATTGAAAATCTTAAAGCAACGGTGCTTGAAGGTATTATGCATAGATACACCCTTACAAATGCTACCCGTCTAGAGTACCGAATTACAAAATTGTCAAACTCCCGACTTAAATTCACAGTGGACAGGTTCGAGGCACATGACTACATCATTAAATAATTAAAGGTGCGCTACATTTTGATCCAAAGAGCCGTATGGGAACGCCCCAAAAGGAGTGATCTGGTTCAATACTATCGGTGTTGAAAATTTGGTGTCGAAAATTCGGGCACGTATCCACCAATTGTGGATTCAACATGAGATGAGTAGCATGTGGGAAGAAGCTAATTCCAAAAGTTGCCTCTGAAAAAATATGGACAAGCCGGAAACCGCTCCATTCTGCACCATGTGCAAGTCCCATGGGCATCCAGTCAATTTTTCCGGCTGTCCGGAATGGAAAACATTGTTAGACAGGGCAATCGAAAATAAAGCCAAACAGACGGCGCCTCAGAACATATTCTCACCGCTCCCCAGCTACCCAAATACTACACTAACCCCTACAACCCCACACCACCTCACCTCTCATATTCAGAGGGTTTAAGAAGTGGAACTCCGTCCCATACTTTTATTTCACCGACTCTTAATTCCGTCGAACCCCTACAATAGATAACTATGGAGTGGCTGGGAGTCTCTCCCAGTGATCTCCTATCCAAGGTCAGGCCTTTCCTCCCATACTTTGACACCACTCCTGACCAAGCGAAGATAATGGCACTCCTCAATTTCTATTTTAAACTTTATGGTTGCAAATAGACTAACCATTCTACCCCTAAATATAAACTCCCTAATCTCAAATGATAAGAGGCTCTACATTGCTGATTTGGTCAAATCCTCCCAACCCGACATCCTCCTTTTGAATGAGACAGTTCTTAACCATCACCAAAAAGTCCGTTTGAAGAACTACCATGTGCTTTGGAATGGCAGTGGCAGAGGTACTACGATACTGTTTCGAGATGATTTAGATATCCATCAAATCCCTTTTGAACAAAATAATTCCTCATGCACGTTATCAACTTTCAACACCACGCAACCCAATGGAAACCCAGCCAAAATTTTTATTGACTCCCTATACCTCCCGTGCAATCTAGGTCCCCAGATCCCATTTACACTTAACCAAATCCCCGCAACAGCCTCATCCCACGACTCATTTATACTAGGAGGAGAACTTAATGCCAGACATGAACACTGGGGGACTCCACAAGGAATACCAACGGGAAATATCTATTCGAATGGCTCCATGCGGACGCCCTCCTCTCAGCATCCATTGCAAATGCTGGGGTCCCAACAGACCAGAGGGAATTCATTTTTAAAAACCTCATAATATCGTCTGACCTCAACGATCCCACGATTCCCTTTACTTGCTCCACATTTACTTCGTGATCGGACCATCATGGCCTCCATCTCAATATAACCCTTAGATCACACATATCAGTTCCCACTTGCCCACCTCACTACAGACCGTTTAATTCCATAGACTGGCCAAATACCTGAAAGACCTCCTTCCGAATCTCCCACATGAAAATATCATTCTCTCGAACGCAGAAACAGTCTCTCATATATTGGCACTAACATCTGCCATTATAGAGTGTCCAGACCAGGACGCCCCCTTCCAGAAACCACGCAGCCCACTTTATAGATGTCTAACTCAAGAGACGCTTCAATTAATTAAAACTCGGAAACATATTCTTCAAAGGCTTAATCGCATTTATCATGGAAGCTTTAACCGGTTCAATGAGGAGTATTTGGAACTTAAAACGCAAATAACGAGCATTTTCCGTGAAATCCAAAAACGCATCAGATCAGAAGTCAACAACTTCTATAAAAGCAGACTGATATTACTGCGACCATCTTCAGATATTTTTAAAACTATAAATCAATTTACGGGCCATAAAAGTTCCGAATTCAACATTGAGAAAGACCCTATAATGCGAAGGAACGAAGTCTCCACTGCACGATCTGACAAGATCATTGCATGTGAGGAATACTTCAAACAACTATATTGTCGCCGTGCGTCATCCAACATAGCTTTGAATAACAACGTTAAAGCAGAGGTTCTACTAATGACGGAAGAATACGAGGGATCTTATTTAACTATATTCTCTAGTTTAATAAAGCATCCTCTCCACAACACCCAGTCTTCGCCAAATTTTTCACCTCAAAAATGGAAAAAGAAGATCTCCTTAATGCCTTAAATAGTAAGCTGCCTTACGGCCTTTATGGTATCCCGAACAGAATACTCAAGAAGTGTAGAAAGACCATCCCCTCCTTCTTGACGATATTATACAATAATTGTATTAATAATAATATTTTCCAAAACCTTGGAAGGTTAGCAAACTAATATCAATACCAAAACCAGACTACGAAGGTAACATTAATAATTTTTGGCCAATTTTCCTTTTGCCTAACATGGGTAAGCCCCTTGAAAAGGTTATTCTGCGAAATTTGAATGATTTTACTAGTCCCCTGATCCCCAATTTTCAGTTTGGATTTGAACGCGAACGATCTACGGAACAAGCAATAATGCTATTGCACAATAGAGTCACCCGCAATCTTCGGCGGAAAGAGTGCACAGTGGCCTGTGTTCTAGACCTGAAAAAAACGTTCGACTCAGTTTGGATCAACGGTCTCAAGTACAAATTGAAAATGGCATCCCACAAGACTCTATCCTCGGTCCTGCCCTGTTCAACTTTTTCCTTCATTATATCCCACGTCCAAACTGCTCGACTATCGATATAGCAATGTTTGCAGATGATACCCTCCTCAGTGTCACCCATAGCCTCCCAGAGATGGCCCAAATAAAGTTGCAGCGTTCTGTCCTCAACATCTTTCAATATCTGAAGGATTGGGGGCTCGAAATAAATGCCAGCAAATCGGAGCTGATATGCTCCAGAAATACCATCGAGAGAGGGCACCGCCTTGCCGTGTCTCAAAGTAGGAATGTGTAAGCACATATTGCTAGTGAAATCATTCCTCTCAAGAAAAATATCAAATACCTTGGAGTCCATTTTAACAATCGACTTAAGGTGGATAGACACGCAAAGAAAATGCTCAATAAAGCGGAAGCAGCGTCCCCAGTTATTTCGTCTCTCTTTTCTTCAAAATCAGTCTGTCCAAAAGTTAAGGTGTTAATGTACAAAACTGTTATTAGGCCGATAATTACCTACACATTTCCGGCATGGCTAACAATCTTGCCTACGGCTGCTGAAGAAATCCAAATCTTTGAGAGGAAGATCCTTAGGAAATGCCTCTCGAAATACAGAAAGCCTAATAATAAGTACTACAGGAACTCTATCCTTTACAAAGATACGGAGATAGAACCGATTCTCCGCTACATGTTGGCAATGACTAAAAAACGCCTTGAGAAGTGGCGGGAGCACCCTCTTCGATGTATTCGTGCACTTTTCGTGCCTACCACCGCAAATAATCCCTACTACCTATGTCCCTTCAAAATCCTTGAACAAAACTACCACGATCCCATTAATTCCGTAACTACCAATAAACCGGCGTTTCACGTTTCAAGTGAACCAAACACATACCGTGGTTAAACAAAATATTTGTAAATTTAGTTAGTTCATAAGTGTAGTAAAATAAAAACACAAGATAAATATAAATGTAAATTCGAGTGCTGTACTAAACAGTTTATTGTTTTAGGTTAGATGTAGGAATAGATTTAATTTATATAGGGCTAGATTTAGATTAAGTTTTAACGTATTTACTTGCCAAACTATTCAAGTCGCAAGCCATAAGAGCAGATGGCAAGGTCTATATATCTAAAAACACTGATGCAATATAAGTATACATATATTCTAACCGTCAAAGTTTATTTGACATCCATATACTGTCAAATGTCACATAGTCATTAAGCATACTTTGTAATGCCAAGTTATAAAAAGTCTCAATTAGGTTTACTTACTTACTCTGTTGACTGTTTTCTCTGGTGTACAATTGACACTGAGTCTGCAAAAAATTCTGGACTTAGATTCATTCAATGAATTTGGTTGCAACGTTTTGGGCAGGTAGAGATATTTTAGACTAGTTTCATAGCACGGCCCCACCGATCCAAAAATCGTGTGTGAGCGGCACCAATCTAATAATATCTCCTTCCTGGTAAAATTTTGGCACGAGTTAAGAAAAACAAAAATCAGGATCGACTTATTTATTCCACTGCTTAATTACAACTGACTAATTTTAATTTTTAATCTCAAAAGACATTTTTGCAATTTAGAAAATATCAGATGGAATATTATTTGTTTGGCCTGTGTCGGATGTCGTCTGCACTCCTTGCTGACTGATGTTTCCACGTCTGATGTTCTCCCGTTGGATGGGCCCGTGATAGGCGTCTCACGATGTTGGGTTTTATGGATATCTGGTGGTTGTAACTCCTCCCCCCATAGATTGCGATAGCCAGATGAACTTGGGTTCCTGGACAAATTTCGATTGACGATGAATCGATTGCGCAGTTTATTGCAGATCCATGGGTAAGTCGCTATCATGATGCAGATTATTATAGATGATTTTGTAACGGTATTGATGCTGTGTCTATTGATTGGATAAGGCTTGGTGAGTATTACATGACTTTCTTCCAAAAATTGGTATTTTTTGAGCTGCTTAAAATGAAATTGGTTAGTGTCTGTTGATGAGATATTAATTTTATTAAATTGTTTTGGATGGACAATTGTTTGTTCGACGAATGATTTTTCCTGGGATGTACAGTATATACTATTACATGTCCAAACAATTCTGCGAACTACTGTCGCAATTGTTGTGGCAACTGTTAATAACATCATGATCAACATTGATTCAAAAGAAGCAACCAAGAAAAGTAAACAAGTGACATCACTGTGTGTATTCAGAATTTCTCGAATATCCCAGGTAGTTCTCGTCAGAACTTTCGCCAATACACGAGAAATAGATTGAATGACTATATAAAGCCGAGCTGAATGAATGGGGGATATAGTAAAACTGCGATAAAACAAGAGCGCAAATTAAAGTGCGATTTGTAAAATAGTGAAATTAATTATTGTGCGTTTTTAGTAAATAAACTCTTTTAACTTACTTTAAAAAATCGTGCGTTTTCACTTTCCCGGGACATTAAACTTATCGACCGCAAACCACAACACGCAACAGTGGTGTCGAGAAGTGAGAAAGAAAATTTTGAAAGTGAAAACTATTAAACATTTTCAAAGTGCACAATAGTGAAACTTAACGTGGAAACTGGTGGAAAAAAAGCTAAAATAATAAAAATCCCACGACGCTTACATTTAAAAATTAATGAGTTGACCATGTCGGAGCTTGAGGAAGAGTTGGATCAACGAAATCTGGCTACGCAAGGTACAAAGGCCACACTGATTGCACGATTGCGTGACGCGATTGAATCGGAAGGCGTGTATCTGGATTCGGGTGAGCCCTCAGATGTAGAAAAAAGCGCAGAAGGCGGAGAAGTAGAAACACCAAAATCAAAGGAACCCGAAAATGCGCTGATGCAAATGTTTATGCTGATACAGTAAGAGGAGCGGCAACAGTCATCCAGTTTAACTGCAAAGCCGAATGAACAATCAGCGAAGTCAAATGAGCAATCATCAAAGCTAGACCAACGGGCAATCGAAGTTAAGGCGGATTTGCAAAAATAGTCAAACGAAATAAAAGCAGAGCTCGGTAGACTGAACAAACAAATTAAATGCGTCGAGGAAAAGGTTTACCAGGTCGAGGAAAAGGTTAGGCAGGTCAAGGAGAGAATCAACAAGGAGATGGCAAAAATGAGAAAGGCATCGGAAGCAACGAAGGCAGTAGTAACCACCTCACTAGCACCGCTTATAACTGCAGCGCAAAGCACATCCAGGAATGTGAAAGCATCAATATTCGACGTGCAAACGCTCTGGAGTATTTATAAAATCCAGTTTGAAGCCACCGCTAGGACAAATCACTGGAATGAGCAGGAACGAGCAACTGCGCTAATTCTTAGTCTAAGAGACCCAGCTGCCGAGCTTCTGCAGACTACCCCATTGAGTTGTACTCAAAGCCGGCTGCTATAATGAATGCGCTCGACATGCGTTATGCAGACGCTCATCTGAAGCAGATTTATCGGTCACAGCTACGGCATCGGATGCAAAAGTCTGGCGAAACCCTACAGCAACTAGGCCACGACATTGGGTGACTGGTACTCTTAGCTTACCCAGCTTATGACCCGGAACATCGAGATGACGCAGCAACAGAAGCATTCATCAGCGCATTAAAGGACCAGGAAGCTCAATGGCAAAATGTTAAGGACGCATTGGCTTATAGTCTGAACTTTGAGGCCGCGAAAATTGTGACTCGTACTACTGGCCGGGTTCGCGAGGTAGTGACAGACGAGTGTAGGTGAGAGTCGCAGATGAATTGTGCACCTAGGTGGACAATAGCTCGGATTTCTTCGCTTCTTACAGTCTCTTTGCAAGTGCCCCTTCTCACCGCAATTTCAACATCTAGATGTTGCACCTGCAAAGAGACTGTAATAAGCGAAGAAATCCGAGCTATTGTCCAGAGTGAAAGAGATCCAGACCGAGTCAGGAGCCCAGAATCGAAGCTCTACAAACTGAGGGGTTTGGAAGCATATAAGAGCCAACTTCGTGAGACAGAGGTTTATTTATTTATTTATTTAGAAAATCCTATTTACAGTTATTTAATCCAATTACAAAATAGGCGAAAATGAGGAAAATACAAAAACAAAATTAAAAAAGAAGGCTACGTTAACCATTAATATTGAGAGCATTCCGTACTGTTGATTTAAAAATTCACAAAGAATGCGGTGGAGGACCAAGCTGAAGATTATTGTAGGCTCTTATAGATCGCACCAAAGGCGAGTACAGATACGTGTCGGTTTTTGCAAATGGAACGATAAAATGATCAGATGATCGTGTCCTCAATGGCGCACGTGCATGTAATGCATTGCATAGGTCCGATGCTAAGAGGCCTCTGGAGAGCTTAAAAAGGAAGCATAAATCTAAAAATTGTCTTCTAATGTCGAGAGGTGGGATATGAAGGAAATTTAGACGTTCACTGTAGGAGCGATACGAAAGGTTATATTTACATAAGAGAGTGCGTGTGAACTTGCGCTGGATTGATTCGACAGCTTCCGATAGATAAATGAAACGGGGTGACCATACTTGACAGGCATACTCGAGAATGGAGTGAACCAATACGATGAAAAGGCGAACACAGGTATGAATACTGAATGTTCTATGAGAGCATCGTAGTACAAAACCAGCGGTTCGCGATGCTCTAGAGGTTATGTCAGCTATATGTACATCAAATTTTAAATGTGTATCCAGTATAACACCTAGTTCTTTATAATGATCCACCGTTCATAGCAGTGATCTGTTAATTGAATACGCATTGGCAAGAGGCGTACGTTTATTGGTGAAACACATATTTAGACATTTGGACACGTTGAGAGGAAGGCGATTCATAGAACACCATCAAAAGAGGGAGTCTACGTCAGATTGAAGGTCACGACAGTCCATTTGTGAATAGACGACTTTAAAGATTTTTAAATCATCTGCGTAGAGCAGACAATCTGATGTCAACACAGTTGGTAGATCATTTATGAAAACATTAAATAGAAGAGGGCTGAGGATTGAACCTTGAGGTACTCCAAAAGAAGGAGAGAAAACGTACGAAGAGCAACCACACCAAGTAACCGATGAAGAACGATTTGTCAGAAAGAAGGATAGCCAAGTAAGAAGAGGGCCAGAGAGGCCAAAAACCTCAAGTTTCTTCAGTGATAGACTATGGTCTACCATATCAAAGGCTTTGGCGAAGTCTGTGTAAATCACGTCCATTTGCTGACCTTCATCAAGTGATAGGGCAATCACATTGGTAAATTCAGCCAAATTGGTTACCGTTGACCGTCCCTCAACGAAACCATGCTGCTGTTTAGCGAAGTCATTGAGGAGGTTGCCTAGGAGGATCGAAGGCTCCAGCACCACTATAACCGTGTCAAGACTACATCGTGGAGAAGTGAACGAATGCCTTCTGGGTCAAGTTGAGGGAGAATATTGCACCATAACAATCGACACAACCTGATCGATTATCCGACCAAACCTAACGAAGCAACAACTTCTCCATAAAGGCAGGACTTTCTCACTACGGACAGATACGGGAGAAACTGCACCTGTCCATGGTGGTCAACCTGCAGATACAGTTGGGAGACCTTGCGTTCCGACATAATTTTCTGGTTGCGAACATTATGGATGACTGCATTCTTGCCATGGATTTTCCACCACCGCATGGAATTACATTAGATTTGGCCAAATGGTTATTGAAATGGCGGAATATCGAAGCATTGATGGAGGATCCCAGCGTCTAAATTCCCACCAAGCTTGATCATGATTCTGGAGACCACCGATCTTACCTCCATCAAAATCCGTTGAAAAATGTGGCCACTAGAGGGCCACAAAAATTTGAAAAATTGCCTGTTGGATCGCCGCCATTTTGAAACTTGCGCATGTATACTCACTAAAATAGCAAATCATTTAGATCTAATTATTTTCTATTTTGAAAAGAAATTTCATTTACATCGAATCAAAATTGGGTCTTCCAGAAGCCTTTGAAATTTCGAGCTTCAACTAGCCGCCATTGTGCTTTTAGAGTCTTGATCTTTAGTTTTTTTTTACATGGTTCTTTAGACACTTATAACATTTACTGAAATACTGAATTTCATTAACATCAGTTGAAAAGTTTGGTCACAACTACAACAACCAATGTTTACACGTTTTTCGACGTTTGAGCGGCCGCCATTTTGTTCCTAACGGTTCGACTTTAAATTTTTTATTATGAAATCCATCGTACACTTCAATATACCTCTGTACCAAATTTCAGCCAAATAGGAGCTATGGTTTGGTCAGAACAGAAATCACG
Source organism: Odontomyia ornata (assembly GCA_963969285.1). NCBI lineage: Eukaryota > Metazoa > Arthropoda > Insecta > Diptera > Stratiomyidae > Odontomyia > Odontomyia ornata. The sequence continues at coordinate 53,543,084 of OZ017742.1, read as the reverse complement.
AATTTCGTCTAAAAAAGCCCTCCACCGATTTAACTGGTTAAACAACTTAACTGAGGTATTCACCCAATACGCCTTTCTTAAAAATTTTGTGAAAATTGGAGTGAAATTGTGACCTCTAGCATAGTCACGATTTTCGTTATATCATATATATATATATATATATATATATATATATATATATATATATATATATATATATATATATATATGTATATATATATATATATATATATATATATATATATATATATATATATATATATATATATAATAAATAAATATATATATATATATATATACATATATATATATATATATATATATATATATATATATATATATATATATATATATATATATATATATATATATATATATGTATACACATATATGTACTTGTATATTATATATATATATATATATATATATATATTTATAATATATATATATATATATATATATATATATATATATATATATATATATATATATATATCTAAAGTACTTTATGCGATACGTAAATTTCTCTTGAGAAATTCACCTAAAATTAAAAAAATAAAAACCGACTCCAAAGTAAAAAGGATGATTTACATTTTTTGAAAGCGGTGTTATATTAGTGATATTACATGGTGATTCAGTACCATCTCAATATAACTCATTTCATCCTTTATAGGGCACTTTTGAGTCGGTTTCTTCGTTTCCGATAGATAAACAAATATTTTCAAATTAAACCGCCATGTTTCGAAAATAAGTTTTAGAGGCCCCTCGATCACCTTGCACTGTGTTGCGATAAAAATGCAGTGTTTTCCAATTTTCTAAATGAAATTTTATCGTGTCACCTAATCTGATTCCTTCCACGACTTCAAAACAACCCGATTTTCAATATTCATGAACGTTATATAAAGTTTTCGTTGGGCTCGACCCGTAATATCCATAAATTTCCGTGATGACCCTCGCTACAAACGCTTCAAATCAAAATGTTTACCAAAATAGATAAACTCTGGACAAAACACGAAATCATAAAACGAATTTATTCAAAGTTAATTTGATTGAAACACCCACGAGTTAAGTCCGGAATCAAAATATTTTCACCAATTTTTTCCACATATGTCAATGTTCAAGGAACGGACATGAAACGTATTTCACTCACGTAAATCATAAAACCTATCAGCGACACAAGTTTTTTTACACGGCACAAGTCCAAAATACAGTCAACTTTCACTTTTCTATAATGAAATATCGCGTGGTTATGGACCAATGAAAAATATTGACTTAAATTGATGGGGCTTCTCATGATTTTATGTTTGGTTACACTTTACTCACCTGAGCAAAAGAAAAATACTGCAGGTCAGTTCCTTTTTCCTGCAAGTAATGAAAAACTACACACTTCACATTGTAATTCACTTGCGTTGTTCATTAAAAATTTTGCAATTTTTCGATACGAAATTCGTACTTTACGAAGCATATGGCAACTGACAGCTCCACGCCAGCTAATACTTCCGCTTCGAAAACAGGGGGTCCGCGCAGTTTTCATGGATCAAATACTTTTGAAAATATGGCGCGAAGCATGATTTTGTTGACATTTGTTGAAAAGAGTGGAGGTTTGCGGATAAATACCGAAACCTTGGGTATCAAATAAGAAGTAATAACTTACGATGACATTTAAATGTGCATTCCGAAATTGATTTTGACATTTGAAATATTTTACGCATCCCTTAACATAGCATCAGCTGAAAGTTGCAAAAACTTTCCAAAATGAATATGTACATATACGGAAGGTTTGATTGTATTAAGCGACTTGAGCGCTTTCCATAGGAATTGAAAGCTCGCCGTCTACTGTATGTACCTCTATGAGCTGAACCACTCATCTCTGCCTAAGGATGGAAACTTGATGGATGTAGTATACTTTACACTATGTAAGTAAAACAACAAACTAAGCAGTTTCGACGGGGTGACCACCTTATCTCTTCAGGAGCAGCGAGTCCTCATCACCACAGGCCTGCTGGACTGCTTATGTTTATTACATGACGAAAATCCAAGTATTTAGCCCTAAAAATTAAGCAATGGGTGCTAGAAAAAGAATTTCTGAGACTCTAAGAAACGCAAGATTGCAAATGGATGCGTAAAGGTAAGATATAAGGTTTAGAATATTGGCAGTGAGGATAAAATAGCTCATCATACATAAGTCAATACAAATTAAGGTAATAAATAATATAATCTTCGTAGTACAGACTCTGAAAATTCAATGTTCAATAATCCAATAAATAAATGGCTCTGCGTATGTGAACTTAAGTTCTTGGACATTCAAACTAACCATAGCTAATCAAAAGGGCTAAGATATTATTCAAAATAATAAAAAAAGACAAGAAAGTAGAATCGTCTCAAAAAGAGATTTGAATAAAAGTCTTTCTTTTTTTAACAACCGGGCGCTTTAGTGTCCTTTCCTTCCAGCAGATTGTCGAAGCGACAAACAATAGAATCGTATAAGAGGAAAACAATATGATAGCAAGGGAAATGAATGAACGATTCAAAACCGAATTGAAGAATTCTACCGTTAATGTGTCAACCAAATGCAAAAAATATATACTTTTAAAATTCATAGCAGTACACAAGCAAAAAATTACATTTTCATAACTGTGACTATAATAATTAACTGGAACGAGCTATTTCTGCATATGAATATGTATTTGTATGTCGAACCAAAATGTGATAAAAAAAACGAGTGAAAAAAATATCGCATTCTAACTGAATACATACACTGAAAACGAAATAGAAAACTAATTTTTGTTATTTTTCGCCAGTTTTCTTACCAGAAGGTACAAAGGCTTCACATAGTTACTCGAGAATAAGCTGGTCAGCTCATTTGATTTGCCACGCCACCATTCTGACTTATCACGACCAGGCACACTTATCATGTCATCTTTATCGAATGGTAGCTCATCGTCCTAATGCGCTGAGACTGAAGTGCAACAACCTTATCTAAAATCGACTCTGGCACTTCAATTTTGGCTTTCTGAAACTGGAGCGTGGTGTTCACTATTACGCCTGCCCTGCAATGATGATTGTACGGTGCTCGTAGCCTCATAAGAAGCTACGAGGGTTTCTTCCCTCGCATTCCCGGAGTCATGAAAGAAGTTCTTGACATAGGTCGACTGTAAGTTTCTTTTGCTTGATCGACATCTTTCTGTTGCGCCTTGATTTGCGAAACTTTCGTATATATCACTTTTTGATTTTTTTTCTTTTGCATCATCCGCGAAAGCAGAAATTAGTTGTTGAAAGGTTTCTTTGTCTATAGCTTTATAAAATATATTTGCAGTCTCCTGTTGCACTTTGGACGTCATTTGGAGGTTATGTTTGTATCTTAAGGGTTACGCGTTGGAAAATTCCATGCAATTTACAACTATCTTCATCGGAGTACACTGTTTTAATATTCGTGAAATAGTTTAATGCACTCAACACTAATTCACGGATAAAGATAGTTATTATTCACACCGAAAAAATATATATGTATATCCACAGTTTCACGATTACACAAAATGTTGGAAACGTCACTTTCTTGCAAGTTGCGGGAAGTCACAATAACCACTTTTATCTCATGTATAGTTTCCATTCCGTATCAGAGTTCGAACTTTGGATTTCCCTCTTGGTTCATTTTAGTGAAGGATTCGCATTTGGGTCCATTGCGAGCCGCGAACACTGCCAATTGGTCAATTATCTCGTGGAATTTCTTTTGGGTTTGTGGCTACAATCTGATCTTGTAAGCTATTGTAGTGATGGCAGCTATTGTGGTACACTCCAACCGGTGCTGTCAAAGTCAAAGTCAAAAGCCCTTTATTTAATACTAATCGTTATAAATTTTAAAAGAATATAAAGCAAATTCCAAACAATAACAATACAAAAACTTAATGGCCCAAATGGCTCTCTAAATTTATACGTTATCATTCATCACATTTAAAAAAGAAAAAAACAACAGCAAATTCAAATCAATGAAGATTATCACATATTATTTCATTCTATTGGCAAAAGGAGAAAAAACCAACCAACACCATCCTAAAATTATTTATAATCTTAACACAACAGTGAGCTTTGATCCTACACCTAATATGTTTTAACTTAATTCTAATAAAATGCGATCAAAAACTTTATCTTGTCCTAAAAAATTCTATAACAATGTTCCTACCCTGAGCGTTTAACCTTATCTCGAACCTAATATAATAAACATAACATATACCTAACCTATATCTAATATTTAACACAAATAAACAACAATACTAAATGTCGCAATAATGAGCTGAAACTAAAAAACTTAATAACGAAAAACACGAAAACTGGAAATAAACACAAATAATTTAGACATTGTCATTCAGCCACCAATACCTGGACTGCGCCGTCTCAATTCGATCAGCTTCAACGAAGCTAGCAAATGAGTATCTCCATTGGAATTGTTGGTCTCGTGAACTCAAACTTGGAGGATATTTTATCTTCTTATCGGTGGCCCGTCGATATATGTGATATATGACTGGGATGCCGTCAGAATCAAAAATGTATCGATTCATGTCCAAATACACGAATGCTTCTGGAGGAATGAAGCCAGTAGCGAGGCAAGTCGCTATATACCCGTCTGTAGGGTGGAACGGCTGTGAAATCCAAGGGTTTTCACTCACAGTCACAGATCTTGCGATATGATTCCGAAGAAGCTTCATTATGAAGATATTGACTCTTGTCACTTCAGCAGTTTGATAAATTCTTCTTTTCGATATATAATGTTTCCAATCCGTCTCAGGCTTTCGGTATGAACCAGTACATGCACGAAGACATTTCCTTTCGAAAACTCTTAGTTTTTCCATAGTACTAGCACTCTGGTTGTACCAGATCTGACATCTATATGTCAAAACTGCTCTATTCAGGGTCTTGTAACAGATAATTTTGACCTTTTGATCAATGTATTCGGAATGAACGATTTTTCGTAGGGCCGTGACTACTTTAAGTGCCTTACTGAGCATGATTTTCACATGTTCAGTATAGTACAGATACTGATCGAGATATACACCGAGGTATTGAACAGAGGATTTATGTGGAACTCGTTCTAAACTACCCTCGCCAGCCATGATGTGGAAATCTTTCCAATCACGTTTCAGGTCTTGATTGACCCCCTGCAGCGTTGTCTGAAACAAGATTGTTTCACTCTTCTGCGCATTGATTTTCATTCGGAAATTGTCAGTGTACAGCTGCACATCATTGAACATTTTTTGGAGATTGCTCTGAAGTATTGTAGCTTTTCGGTCTGCCGTATAGATGATCAGATCATCAGCAAACGCTACCAATGATCGCGTTGGCGAGACGTTAAAATCAAAGCCGTTCAATAGCTTGCGAATGAAGATTGAGAAGAGCAGAGGCGCAGTAACTGTTCCCTGCTGTAGACCATTCAAGACCTTGAACTCGCGCATTGTTGTCAGATTTCCATCAGTTACAACAAACTCATCATGGCGACAAAGTGTCTGGGGAAGTTGTCCTGAAGGAGTTTAAAAACTAGTCCATCTAACCACACCGTATCGAAGGCTTTCTCCATATCAATGAGACATGCTCTAACACATTGTCTATAATTTAGTTTCCAACAGATGTCTGAGGTTACTTTTGTTATTGCATGTGGGGTCGAATGCCTGGCACGAAAACCAAATTGGCAATTCGGCATCAACTCATATTCCTTAATGTGGGCGTTTAATGCTCTGTTGAGTATCACTTCAAACACCTTGCTGATGTTAGACAGCAAGCTGATTGGGCGATAGCTTTTTGAGCACGAAGATTTTTTTCCTTTCTTCAAGGCCTTTTTCCACTCATTTGGGAAATATGAATTGCTCAACATGTTGTTGAACAGTATGCAATTATTTCTAATAGCAACCTCAAGCAAATGTCGAAGAACTACATTTGGAATACCACCAGTACCACATGATTTCTTGTTGTTTATCCTGCGAAATATGAAACACAAGTCTTCATAGCTGACAAAATAATCAATAAGATTCAAGCTCGGTATGAGGTCAGATGTTAATGTTTCATTGAAATGAAGAATTGATTGGCCGTTCAGGCTTGATTTGAAGTCGGAAACTTTTGTTTCAACGACCTCTGAAAATATTTCACTCCCTCTCTCGGGGTTTGGTAGATGAACCAATTCAAAATGTGTTCCAAACAGGACAAGTTTGTCCAACCCTTCACAAATAATCCTGTTTCCATTTCTATCCGGAGTCGTACTATCAATTTCGATACCAGCCCTATCGAGAAGATTTATCTCATCACTAGTGACTTCAAGATTCGATACCTTCACTCGAGGCTTCTTGCGGAATATGCTGTGCACTTTCGTGAGCACGCCGTCTGGATCCTGTGGGCTAATACCCCTCAATTTTTCCGCCCATTGATTGCCGACCTCACTCCCGAAGTATGAATGGATTAAGTTCCGGACATTTTTCAGGTGTAATTTCAACAAAGCCAACAAGGTATGGTTGTAGTCCAAAATCGGATTGTTAACGCGTGTGAGAAGACGTCTTTTCAATTTTTTCAACCTTGCGATGGTTGGTGTTTCATATCCTTCCATATTGTTTCGATGTTTAATCTTGGGAACGACTTTCTCAATCGTTTCCAACGTCAGCTTCTCTAACTTCGACAAATAGGCATCTATTTCATCGTTAGTTAGATTCCTGTCATTAGGAACCATTGAGCAAGAGTTGCCACCATCAGAAGGGGGATATTGCTGCTGGTACTCCCAATTAAACTTCCTTTGAAACTTTCATCAGTCTGTTTTTTTGAAATTCAACCGATGATGTTCATTTTGAACTGAAATGAGGAAGAAATCATCCTTATGAATATTGATTTCCATCACGATTGCGTTGTGGTCGCTATCGTAAGGAAGTACCTGCAGTTTCCGTTGAGGACTATTAAAGCTGAATTCAAGTCTTGCGTCAGCAATGCAAAGGTCCAAATATGAGTTTGTCCTAGGGTATGTTGGGAACTCCGACCCATATAGATTGCACCTGTATTCAATTTGGTTCTCTGTTATTCACGATTTTAGGAATACACCTCTTGGATTATTGGTGGCATTCAGCCATGATGTATGGTTATCCCCACCTGGCAGTGAGATTTTGATAACGGACACTTCAAGAGATTCAAAGCTTTTGAATTCGACTTTTTCAATATTTTGGAAACAATAGGCTATTCGAACCAATATTCCGCTGCCAACTCCCCCATCACCTATTACCCTATCGTTTCTTACGAATTCAAAATCCTTGAGCGTCATGGAGTGCCATGAACTGAGGTGGGTTTTGGTGAGAAGCATGATGTCAGGCTTTTGCCCAACAATGAATTCAAGGAGATAATCACGCCGATGTATAGTAACAATGGAGTTGACGTTGATCGAGATGAGACGAATCCTATCCATGGGAATGTGACTGGATGACAAATTATTTTGAGGCATTTGAAAGCCCTAAACGATGAAAAGCAAGATTAATTTTCGTATCTTGCTTATCGATTCTTTCCGATAGAGAATTTAATTGCTGTAAAATTTTGAGAAGCAGCTCATTATTGCCACTTACATTATTTACACTATTTACCGCATTTCCTACTGGTCCTCTAGCGGCTTGTGCAAATGATACTCCGGGCTTGACGAAGTTCGGAGCTAAGATACTGCGGTGTAGTTGTATTTGCTTTGGGACAGATTTTAATCTCGCATCCTGATATCGGGAGCATTCTCGATATGATGCCGGGTGACCAAAAACACCGCAGTTCACACAATATAATTTCTCTTTTGGCTCCCTCTGAGCCAATTTGCACTTACCGGGAGCATGCACGTCCTTGCATTTGACGTATCGGTAATGCATGGCGCAGTTGGCAGCCGAATGCACAAATCGTTGGCAGCGATAGCACTGGTTGATTTCTCCTTTCTGGAGGTATTCCCACCTCACCACTCGGAAATTTAAATATCTGATATGCAGAAGAGCGCTTTGACTGCTCTTATTTGATATTTGTACTAAATAAAGTGGTAAATTTTTTTTTCTACCGTCGCGTTTCTTATCGCAAATGTTTTAACTGAGATAAATTCGATTTGTGGTGCTGCTTCCCTGAGAACCTGAAGAAGATCGACGGTATCTTTTCCGCAGTCCAAGCCCTTCAACAAGAACGTCTGATTCTTCTCGCTTTTGGGGGTACATGTGCAGTGCGGAACCTCCCCAGAATTTAAAGCATTTTTCGCTGATTTGTAATCAACCTGTGATTTCGTACGTATAGATAACTTCTCGGAATTGATTCGTTTAATTTCAAAATTTGTTAATTTTGTTGTTAATTTGTGTCCTCTCCGCTTTGACCGAAGACATTAATTGGCGGAACTTTCTCTGTATTCTTTACTTTTTGAAGAGGACTAGCAGAACTACGGGCTGGTTTCTTCTCCTTATTTTTATTTTCCTTATTTTTATTTTTTAAATAAATTATAAAATTATCATTATCTTTATTACCTCCATTATTTTCATCTACCTCCATATCCTGTTGGAGTCCGTCCAGCGCTGCAAAGTAACTCTGGCTTTCGTTTGTGCCTCCAGCACTAAATACTTCTTCAGTGATGATTGGATTAGCAGCTTTCTTCTGCTTTTCTTGCTTATCAATTTTTCGTACCGGTTCACTATCTTGCACTTTTTTTGCTGCCTCGAACATATCTTCGTACGTTTTGATTCTTGATTTTAATTCTTCGATTTCAGTTCGAAGTCGACTCACCTCCTGCCTATCTTCGAGCACTTGTGTCTTACGGCCGCCATCTGCGGTGTCCTGGGTGCTCATGTGTCTCCGCTTGTTGACACTTGCCACCAATTTCACATTGTCACTCTCCCCGGGGCCCCCCAACGGAGGGAAGCCGTCGGGCACCTCCATACAGCAGTGCCGAGTTGTCTTTGGTCTGTTGCCTTTTCTTGATTTATTGATATGGTTGGTCGATGCCTTCGAGATAAATTCTTCCCCAATAAAATCAAAACTTGCTTTTGACTGGCTCGTAAAAAATTATTTCAATTTTTTGAAACTGACTTTTGTGAAAAATTAATTAATTTTTAAAATTAATGACAGGAGCGATTAAAAACACGTCTACACGCAACGAGGGGTTACCGTGATCACAACCGGCGCTGTCGTAACTATATAGAGTGCCTCCACCTCAAAATGATCCTCCGCGATTGTAAAAATGTTGCAAGTGCGCAAGACACGCTGCGATCGCGAGTTGATGACGAAAAATTAAGCTGGAGGCGCTATTTAATGTTTTACTGTGGAATTTCTACAGAAAGTTTTGTTTTCGCAATTTAATGGGCAGTTCTAGAAGACTTACCTCAACTAGCTCCTGCAATGGGTTTTATGCTTCACTTGAGAATATTCAAAATGAGCCCGTCCAGTTGGCCGCCTGAGTGAAAGCTTCGCAGATGCAAAGAAACTGGTAGTTGCTACCTACTAAGCTAGTTGCTACACTAAATCACTCGATACGGTTTGTGTGAACTCTTAATTAATTAATCCAAGAGCGTTCGCCCTAATTTCAAATGGTTTGCACATTAGTTCTAGGCACATACTTCTATATTTCAGAAATCTTCCCCATTGACTTGATGGCATTCTGTCCCCAATAAGTTTGAAGAACATGTTTTTTCGAGATTTTACTAAGAACTATTCGTCTCTAACTACGACGATCTTTTTGCTCGGATTACCGCCGTATTGAGCTCAAATTAAATAAAATTCTCACTAGATATTCGTTTTTCACACGCGCTCGCTCAATTTGTGTTTAGTTCTCTTCCTACCCGTCGTTGTTAGTGGCGTTCGGTCACAGAGGCCTGTCAAACAACCTTATCAGCTGGTTGAGACATTTATATTGAGGGGTGACAGATCTCTGCGGAATATCGATCTGAGGGTTCGATGTTATCACAGTATGCGCTCCCAGGTATGGCCATTTCCAGTGAGCTCAGCTGTCATAGCTTGCTGAGGCAGCACGTGATTGCTGCACTACACAACAACCTGACATTTTTCGTCTAACCAGCCATTCTGCTCCCTTTTTGGTCAACATATTAAAACTCTTTCAGCGGTATAATGGTTGTATCTTTCACAATTTCCTACATCGTTTTGATACCTTCATAGATTCAACATCATACCAAAATAAAAGACATAAAAAAGTTGTTTCACCTTTAATCATTAAAATTTTATGGTTGATATTAAAATTAGCCTTTACTGCCGGAAATTGAAGAAGAAAATCTGACATAATTGTTTTTAAATATTTTATTGTTATCACCGTGAAACACAAGCCAACTTTCCCATATAAAATAAAATCCTATTGAGGCGTATAAGAAAATCTTATTTTCTATATACAATAATTATTTTTTTCAAAAATTGTTCTTGCAAAAATTCAAATACATACACAAAGTTACATTTTTTATAAGATGTCATAAAACATATTGAAACAAATATCATGTGTAATCTACACATTCACATTTATAAATATATAGATATATATTTTAAATATATAATATTAACGTAGCATTATTTCATAAATTAATTTCATTTTCATTGTTGCTTTTCTACACTATATGGACATGCAACCGAAAACTGTGCTCAATCTGCAATTGACACTATTCATTTTTTATAATTATTGTTATTGTTCTTCAACAAAACTCGACATTCTTTATTGTATAATTGCATACCGTTTGCTTGTATTTTATTATTTAATTTTATTCCTCTTTCATTAAGATTTTTTCATTAAAATTAAGAATTTTTTTGCTCCTTGAACAAATACTTTTAAAAACTTATACAATAATTTTTCTCCCCCTATAAACACCATCTTTTTTTTTCTCTTTCTATCCAACCATTCAATTTATTGATAACATTTTTTTTATTTGTTTTTATCAATGCGCAACTTTGTTAAGATGGGTTGAATGTCATTATCGCTACTGAGAAGAGAGGTTTTTTTTTGCGTTTTCATCTTATTTTTAGTAATAACATTGTTTTATCTATTGTGAGTTTTTGTTTTGCAATAAGCAGTTAGCTTTAAATTTGTTAGAAGCTTATAAATATCTATTAGGTTTAGTTGTTGTCTGGATTTTATGATTAGTTCTATAGGCAAGTTTATTTATTTTTCTTTTTTTTTTTTGCTTTCTTAGTTTGTACAATCAATATAAAAAATAAATTAACAAAAATTATCAACAAATGATTTATAGTATATTTTTAGTGTTTTCGTTAATAATTTTTGTGTTACATGTATTTTTGGTGTAAAATATGAGTTATGTGTTTTTTGCGGCTTGCACTTGTGATTTGAAATATTTTTTAAACTAAGAATAAGTACTAGTTAACGCTATTGTGAATACGCATGCCGTCCACCTTGATCATTTTAATGTGAAGCAGTCAACAGTTAGTGGGGTGTTAAATTCTTATAAGAAGAAATTTTAAGATTAGATCAAAAGACATTCGAAAATTATTAAAATGACAAAATGCACCTTAATAACAGTAGGCAATGCGAAGTTTTAACAGGACAATTCTGAGAAGTTACGTCAGACAAATTCAAAACAGGAAGTAAGGTGGCTAGGCTGGGGAGTAGTATTTAAAGATAGAACGAACTAAGCTTATCAATAACTTAACAAAAGTACAAGAATCAGAAACTTTGTGGAAGTGGCGTAAAATAAAACCAGAGATCTGCGAAGCTCTAATACCAATATCATGGATGTGAAGGTCAAATTTTAACTTAAGAGTCAAAAGTAATCCAAAATCTTTGACATGAGTTACATATATTATTCATAAACAAATCGAATAGGCCAGAAATTTATTCTAGCAGAAGGACTTTGTAGCAATCAAGGGGCTCAAACCAGATTTTCTAATGACATAAATCAATACTTGAATTATTAATCCAAAGTCAAAAAGTGCTTTGCTTAATACTGATTGTCATAAATTTTCAAAGAATGCAAAACAAATTCCGAATTATTATTAAATATTTTTTCTTTGTCCTTGAAAAGCCGTCGGGCCTAGCTTTATTAAGGGATCAGACGCGTTTTGACTCCTTTGAGTCGTCTTCACTTATTAAATTATTGATCCAATACTTGCATAAGAAATCGTTCAAGTTTATCCAAAAGATAGTTTTTTTTATAGGCAAATAACAGCCATCATTTTGTTTCAGCTTAAATATTTTTTTCTGAATGCCTGGCCAATTGAACAGATTCAAATTAAAACTATTGCTTAAATTTTCACGAAAACCCAAAGCGAATGATAATGCCTAGGTCGAATTCGAATATGTTTCAACCAAAGACGTATAAATAAATGGACGAGCAACGAGAATCGGTGTACTCGTCCATGTGGGAAGCAAATTTAACACATAAAAACCTTACCTTCCCTCTGCTTCTCCTTCCCCTTTGTTTTCCAAGAGACTTTTCTTTCCTCTCTTCAGAAGAATCACTATCCCCACTGGCATCTACACACACCTTCAAAATTTCGTTTCCCGTGCACACGATCGCGCCTTCGTTATCATTCGTTGAACAGTTTGTGTACCACACAACAAACGTTCTCTCACAACGCAGCAAACGTAGAGGTTAGAAAACTCGTACGTCAAAGCTGATGAAAATTCGTAAAAAGCGTGAACAAAAGCGCGATCTTCAAAATCAAAAACTTTATAAAATGAACGTGTTTTGGAGTGAAGTTAAGTCCAAAAACACGGAGTGAAGTTAAGTGCAAAAACACAACAAACGTTCTCTCACAACACAGCAAACGTAGAGGTTAGAAAACTCGTACGTTAAAGCTAATGGAAAATTCGTATGTTCTGAATAAAAGAAGAGAACTAAAGTACCGATTTCGTACACGGAGTCAAGTTAAGTGCAAAAACAAAAACATATCTATGGCTTAACCACCCAAACGTCAACTTCACGCAACTTAAGAGAAGCTTGCTAATTACTTCGGCTCTCGCGACCGGTAGCGGATCCAGTACTCTCTATATCTATGGTATCAATCATAAGCACGTGTTACCTGCCCACCTCCGTGATTTTTTTCAGATGTTTTGACGCAAACATATCCAATTGCGAAGGGGGGGAGGTACATTAATTTAATTTTTTGTGCATTCTGCCCTAGGCCCTCTGATACATCAAATGACTCTATGATTTCAGATTCTAAAAGTTCTAATAGATACCCCACTTGACTACCTTTGATGTAAAGAAATTTAAAGTTCCTTTCAGTATAAGGGAGGACTCTCCTTTCTTTGCTTTGCTTTAGCACTACAGTCCATTTTGGGCCTTCGTTTAGAGGTAGTTAGAGTATCTCAGTATTTTGATCAAATTTATCGGCACTCGAGGCGATATCGTTGGTATATTTTGCCTCCTCTTGGACCCCCTGATGCAAAAAATAACTTTTTCAGATTCTAAAAGTCTGATCAAGGTCCTTCATTTGATACCCCCTTTGACAAAGAAAAAATTTTTAAGGCCAACTTCGTTATAAGGGACAACCCCCTTAAAAAATTTTGAAATGTTTGGCAAGATTTAAACTTTTGAGAGACCGCCACTTCTGATCTTTTCACAAAGTTTGAGCTTTCTAGCATCTATAGTTTCTGAGGAAACTTGCTGCGATGCAACAGACAAACAGATGGATGGACAGACAGGTCGCGAAACTAGTATGTCTTTGTAAAAAACAAAGCCTTTGGAAAAAATAAAAACCTTAAAAAGGGAAGCCTGCTGGAAAACGAATATTTCGGGATAGGGAGTTCAAATCGCACGTTATGGATTTTAAGGCAGTCAATGAGCAGTGGTGTACGATCTGAATAAAACCCAAATTCTTCAAAATTTTGTTAATAAACAAACACGTCCCGGCAGATGAAAAGGCCGAAAACACAATGGAAACATTCTACAATCACCTGGGCAGACTTTAACTAATTGTTTAAAACTGATATAAAAATAACTCTTAGTGTTTCAACGCTAAGGTTGGTAACCAGCTATCTTAACGGGGAATGACTGAAGGATATAATTTCCACGATGAAACAAATACGTTTCACTTGCTTCCCCCATCAACGCATACATAAAATAACCAGGGTATCATGGATAGCAAAACCCAAAATCATATCGGCGCTGTTCTGATCCAACAAAGATGAGCCCCGAGCATACTTGACGTCTGTAAATACCGAGGAAATAATTCTGCTTGATCCAATCAACCTATCGATATCTTAGTCAAAGGCATATTCGGCAAGGATCAGTCGTCTACAAAAAGTCAAGATAGAGAGGCTCTAAACATCGTCTGTGGCAAACATTTTACGGAGACCATCATCGACCAGTTGGCTCCCATCCTACCAGTTAAGTCGCTCAAAACAAACAATGAGCTATGGGTGGAAGTGAAAGCGGCAATTTAGACCATGGCATAACTGGCAATTGGACATCATTGGTTCGCTGATGAGTGCCAGAATGCATTTGACAAAAAAAAATCAGGCATAAAAACATCGATGAGATTCCAGTGGAGCTCATCAAATATGGTGACAGCAGTGTTCATAAAGCTATTCACAAAGTCGTGCAGCACATTTGGCAACAAGAACATATGCCGAATGAGTGGAGCCAATCAAGTATATTTCCTATCCACTAAAAAAATGAAAAGCTACAGTACGAAAATTATAGAGGCATATCACTGCTTTGTACGGTGTACAAAATATTTTCAAAAATCTTAGAAAATAAAATCGGCTCATCTGCCAACAATATTATTGGGAAGTATCAAGCTAGTTTTAGAGCAGGTAGATCAACAATAGACCAATTGTTCACTGTCAAGCAGGTACTTGAAAAATACTGGGAGTTCAACATGGACGTACTCCAAATTTTTGTTGACTTTAAGCTAGCATACGACAGTATTGATCGTAACGTACTGTACCGAATAATGTTTTCTTTTGGCATCCCAGCCAAATTAGTCCGTCTTACCAAAATAACAATGACGTCAACAACCTCCCAAGTCTGCATCAATAACCAACTCACTGATACCTTTGACACAAATAACAGACTACAGCAGGGAGATGGGCTGGCCCCATTTCTGTTCAATTTGGCTCTGGAGTACGTCATAAAGAAGTCACCTGTCGACACACTAGGTACATCACTATACAAGTTGATCCAAGTAGTAGGCTACACGGATGACATCTAAATTTTGTCACGGTCATTAACAACTGCCAAAAAACTCTTCCTGAAACTCGACAGTGAAGCAAAACGACTAGTGCGTCAAGTCAATGAAAATAAAACAAAGCTCATGATGTAGTACAGTCGAGAAAAATACCTCAAGTACACAAAATATCACACTTGGCAAGTACAGTATCGAAAATGTGAGCAAATTTGTGTATTTAGGCGCCAAAATAACGAGAACCAGCAATAAAAGAGGCGAAATACGCCAAAGAATGCAGCTCGCAAATAAAATATTTTTTTTAGTTTTGACGATCTTGAAGACCAGCTGCATACATAGGAAAATAAAGCTCGAAATATACAAGTCTGTGATAAGACCTCTGTTATGCTATGTGTGTGAAATATGAACTGTAACCCAAGCATCCGCAAATATATTGAACGCCTTTGAGTGACGGATCCTGAGGCGAATAATCGAAGCGAAGCTAGATGGGGCCCAATGGCGAATTCGATACAAACATAAGCTATATGAAATTTTTGACGAGCCGGAGGTCTCAACGATTCTAAGAATGCAGAAGCTGGAATGGACTGGACACGTGAATCGTATGGACGATCGTTGGGAGAACTGAAGGCCGGAGACCAGTGGGGAAACTGAGGAAAAGCTGGTCTGACTCGGTCGACGAAGACAGTTAATAACTTTTCGAATCTCGAAATTGGAGGACGCGGTCAATGGACCGAAACAGTTGGAGGCGCTATTTGCAGGAAGCAAAGGCCCGAGAGGGGCTCTAGTGCTACGAAGAAGAAGAAGAATACCCAAGTCTACTCGATTGGTAGCATTTGCTGATAACATCAATATTCTGATACGTTCAATCTTAGATATCAAAAGGGTATTTTGAGCCTAGAATCTGAAGCAAACAAAATTGGCCTACGAGTTAATGAAACTAAAGCTAAATTCATGACTCAAACCAGGAAGAAAAGTTCAGTTCGACAAAACATGATTGTAGGTGACTACAGCCTTGAAAGTGTGGGTAATTTCATTTATCTTGGAACCAACCTAAATAGAAGCGGTGCAGAAAAGGACAAGATCGCACGCCACATAAACGCCGCAAAAAAAACCTACTACTCCGTATTTCCCATTCAAAAGTCCAGAGTTAGGCACAGGCAAAATAAGCTCCGCATTTACAAAACACTGGTCAAATTTGTGCTGTTATATGGAAGTGAAACATGAACCCTGACGAGAGGATCCAGAAAGGTAGTGGACGTATTTGAACGCAAAGTGCTCCAAAAAATCTACGGCCCAGTGCAATAAGGAACAGAGTGGAGAAAACGTTACGACGATGAGTTATATGAATTATTTGGCGATTCACCTGTATCCGCCTGCGTAACGTTACGCAAATTGCAATGGGCGGGTCATGCAAAAAGAATGGAAGAAAACCGGCTACCCAAAAGAACATTAAATGGCAAAGCACAAGGTAGACGCCCAGCGGGGGGACCGAGACCTCGATGGGAAGATACGATAGAAGCTGACAACAGATCTTTGTTGGGAGTGAACAACTGGCGGACAAGGTCACGCGACCGTAATGATTGGAGGAGATTTATCCTGGAGATCAAGGCCCGGCTCAGGCTATCGCACCATAGATGATGATAATATCATATATATGAATCAATTCCCCTTAAAAAGAACTCTTATATATGTTTCACTTAACATTGCGGGCAAATACGTTAACAAACGCAAAATGCTTCGTCAGGTAAATCATAGTAATTTTTGTCCTTAAGTCCCTAATAATGGGTTAAAAATATTAAGCTCGAGAGGTAAAATCCATCAAAATCCATCCTGTTAACAGCTAGAGAATATTGCAGAAGTGCGGTATATAAAACACTGTACATTTTCCTATTTAAATTTAACATCAGACGGTATTGACCATGGCACATTACCAAAGGAAAATCACAGAGAAAATAAAACAATAACAAGGTTTTTAAAATGGCCGAAATGAAAACGATATGAGATCGTACAAAAAAACCACATATCTTTGAAAAATTTTCGTAGCTCCCAAGAATAGTAGTAAGTTAGAAGTATACGAGGGCGGCCCGATAAGTACTTAGGCTCACCGCCCGATGGCGCCACTATCGCAAGAGAGATTCACTATCATGCAGTAAATTCTCCTAGGTGGCTACTCTCAAAATTTGAGCCGAGCTAGACCCGTAGCTTTGTTTTGACCACGCGCGAAAACGGGCACGTCCGCGAATTTTAGAAAAATGGAGGAAGAGCAATATCGGTCGGTGATTCGAGTCTTGCTTTTCGAAGCGAAATCGCGCAGCGAAATCAAAGAGCGCTTGAATACTGTGTACGGTGACTCTACTCTTGCGATGACGATAGGAAAAAATTAATTTAACATGTTTGAACGTGGTTGCACGTCGGTTTTTTTATGAGCCACGTCCAGGTGCCCCCAAAAACGGCTACCATGGAGGGTAACATGACAAAAATCCACGAGCTCGTATTGGCAGACCACCGATTGAAGGTGACAAGATAGCTGAGACAGTATGCATCTCAAAAGACCGCGTGGGTCATATCCTGCATGAAATTTTGGGCAAGAGAAAGGTGCCACATTTGATGCTGTTTAAGCGAAATCTGAATGAGTTTCTGTATTGTTTCGTGACTGTCGACGAAACATGGCTCCACTGGTATACACCAGAGATCAAGGAGCGGTCAAAACAGTGGACTTCACCCGGCGAACGTGGTCTGAAGAAGGCGAAGACTGTCATATTGGCCGCAAATATGACGGCCAACGTTTTCTGGAATTCAGAAGGGGTGATCTGCATCGACTACCTGGGGAAGGGCAAAATAGTCACAGGGTTCTACGATGCCAAATTGTTGGGCCGATTAGACGCCGAATTTGAGAAAGAAAGGCCCCATTTGACGAAGAAAAAAATGCTCTTCAACCATGATAACGCAACGGCTCCCACCCTCGCCATCGCCATGGCCAAATTTGTCGAATTGGGCTACGAACTGCTACCTCATCCACCAGATTTGGCCCCGTGAGACTTCTTTTTGTTTACAAACTTGAAAGTCACTCACCGGGCAGAAATTTGAGTCGAATGAGGAGGTCATCGCCGTCACGGAGGCCTACTTTGCAGACCTCGAAAAAACGTATTTTTCAGACGGATTAAAGGAATTGGAGCGTCACTGGGTCAAGTGTATCGAGCTAAGAGGTGATTATGTTTAGAAATAAATTGCCACTTTTCCAACAATTTCCATTTTTCTTTTGTAGGCTAAATACTTATCGGACCTCCCTCGTATTACGCCTATGAATTATGAGTGCTATTTACTTCAACCAAAGTGAAATAGCATCCATTTTTCCGCAAAGAAAGTCAAAACGGAAACAGTGCCATCAAAATTCAATTTTCCATGCTCGTTTTTCAGCTTTCGCAAAAAAATTATTTTTCAACAGAAGGCCATCAAAATATCCCTCTATGTGATTGTTTATTTATCAACCTTCACAACTGTAGAAGCTATAATCACCGAATTTTGCGTAATGGTCAGAACGCATTTTGCGCAATGTAACCAAGAAAGTGAATAACTTATTCCGTAAGAAGTCTCGAGTGAAGGTATTGAATCTTGGAGTCGCTAGTGATGAGATAAATCTTCTCGATAGGGCTGGTATCGAAATTGATAGTACGACTCCGGATAAAAATGGAAACAGGATTATATGTGATGGATTGCATAAACTCGCCCTGATTGAAACATATTTTGAATTGGTTCATCTACCAAACCCTGAGAGAGGGAATGAAATACTTTCAGAGGTCGTTGAAACAAAAGTTTCCGACTTCAAATCGAGCCTGAACGGCCAATCAATTCTTCATTTCAATGAAACATTAACATCTGACCTCATAACGTGCTTGAATCTTGTTGATTATTTTGTCAGCTATGAAGACTATATATTGTTCAACAACATGTTGAGCAATTCATATTTCCCAAATGAGTGGAAAAAGGCTAAGGTATTTCCGATCTTGAAGAAAGGAAAAGAATTTTTATGCCCGAAAATCTATCGCCCAATCAGCTTGCTGCCTAACATCAGCAACGTGTTTGAAGTGATACTCAACAGAGCATTAAACGCCCACATTGAGAAATATGAGTTGATGCTGAATTGCCAATTTGGTTTTCGTGCCGGGCATTCGACCATACATGCAATAATGAAAGTAACCTCAGACATCTGTTGGAAACTAAACAACAAAGAATGTGTTGGAGCATGTCTCATTGATATGGAGAAAGCCTTCGATACGGTGTGGTTAGATGGACTAGTTTTTAAACTCCTTCAGGACAAGTTCTCCAGACATCTTGTTGCCATGATGTGTAATATATTATACGGGAAATCGTTTGTTGTAACTGATGGAAATCTGACAACAATGCGCGAATTCAAGGTCTTGAATGGACTACAGCAGCGAACAGTTACTGCGCCCCTGCTCTTCTCAATATTCGTTCGCAAGCTATTGAACGGCTTTGATTTTTGATTTTCGCCAACGCGATCATTGGTAGCGTTTGCTGATGATCTGATCATCGATACGGCTGACCGAAAAGCTACAATAGTTCAGAGCAATCTCCAAAAAATGTTCAATGATGTGCAGCTGTACACTGACAATTGGCGAATGAAAATCAATGCGCAAAAGTGTGAAGCAATCTTGTTTCGGACAACGCTGTAAGGGGTCAGTCAAGACCTGAAACGTAATTGAAAGGATTTCCACATCATGGCTGGCGAGGGTAGTTCAGAACGAATTCCACATAAATCCTGTGTTCGATGTGGAAAATACCTCGGTGTTTACCTCGATCAGTATCTGTACTATACTGAACATGTCAAAATCATGCTCAGTAAGGCACGAAAAGTAGTCATGGCCGTACGAAGGTCAAAATTATCTGTTACAAGACCCTGGTCAGACCAGTTTTGACATATGGATGTCAGATCTGGTACAACCAGAGCGCTAGTACTATGGAAAAATTAAGAGTTTTCGAAAGGAAATGTCTTCGTGCATGTACTGGTTTGTACAGAAAGCCTGAGACGGATTGGAAACATTATATATCGAATAGAAGAATTTATCAAACTGCTGAAGTGACGAGGGTCGATATCTTCATATTGAAACTTCTTCGGAATCATATCGCAAATCTGTGACTGTGAGTGAAAACCCTTGGATTTCAAAGCCGTTCCACCCTACAGACGGGTATAATGCGACTTGCCTCGCTAATGGCTTCGTTCCTCCAGAAGCATTCGTGTATTTGGACATGAATCGATGTTTTTGATTCTGACGGCGTCCCAGTCATATATCACATATATCGACGGGCCACCGATAAGAAGATAAAATATCCTCCGAGTTTGAGTTCACGAGACCAACAATTCCAATGGAGATACTCATTTGCTAGATTCGTTGAAGCTGATCGAATTGAGACGACGCAATCCAGGTATTGGTGGCTGAATGACAATGTCTAAATTATTCGTGTTTATTTTTCAGTTCTGGTGTTTTTCGTTATTTCGTTTTTTGAGTTTCAGCTCATTATTGCTAAATTTAGTGTTGTGGTTTGTTTGTATTAAAAATTAAGGATAGGTTAGGTATATGTTCTGTTTATTATATTAGGTTTAGAGATAAGATAAGCATCCGGTCCGTTGGATCAAGAATAGCATCAGGTAAACAAATAAACTTTCATATTGGTGATTTGTTAGTTGTAGTCAAGTTGCGGAACGGTACGGTCGATTTATTGTGTGCGTTTTGAGAGTCAAATGTGGGAAAGCGTGTGGACAATGTAGTGTGTTTGTGTTTTATATTATTTAACAGAAATTGCATTGTTTTTCAGCTATGGCACAGCAGTCATATAAATACTTGAGTGGTCTTTAAAAAAGAAAACTGCAGAAAGAGAGGGTAGAAAAAACAGGTACACTTCAAAAGATTGACTTCTTTTTAAAAAAAACTAATTGATATAAATTCACCTAGTACATCATTTCTAACATTGAAAAAACAGTAGTTTTCAGTGATGAGGAAATTGGACAAAGCAGTTTAACTGTTGGGGAACCAGAAAAATATACCGAAACTACTGATATTTCCAATATCAATGAACAATGCGATGAGTTTAAAATTGAATCAAAGCTCCAAAGTGACATTGCTTTTTTCCAGGGCCTGTTTCTGTAGTACTAAAGAAAAGGTGTAACCATGGAACCATGCCGTCCACGTGGTCCCTTCCGAAAGGAGGCAGTATCAAAGCGATCATTCAGCGCGAACACTATAGTTACACAACTTTATCTGGGCAGAAGGTGGACAGATACCGGTGGTGTTAATCTCCAAAATTAGATGCTGCTTATTGTGAGCCATGTTGGCTATTTAGTAGCTGTCCAGAATCGAGGTCTTGGGCTACTGGAATTCGGGAATGGCAAGGCCCTAGTAAAAAAATTGAAAAACATGAATGTAGCAAATCACATTTAAATGCCTGCAAGGTTTATACTTTGTGGAAGAAAAATAAAACCATTGTCGACCAACTTTCCGATGAACACCGGAAGTGGAACGAGATTCTCATTAGGATAATTGATGTAGTTAGAACGTTAGCACTGTGTTCATTGCTCTTTAGAGGCCATAGGGAAGATATTAAATCGATTGGACCTGAAAGTTGAAATTTTTTGAATATTATTAATTTACTTAGCAGATATGATTCGTTACTTAAAGCTCATTTAACCAATGAAAAAAGCAGAAATAAGTATTGACATCATGATATACAAAATGAAATCATTGATCTGCTTGCGCCATTTCGCACACTAATTTTAGACACAACTCAAGACATTTCTCATAAAGATCGATTGAGCGTAATAATTAGATACATCACGCTGACACAGAAGAGTTCTGGGCTTCACCGAAATCTGTGACCAAAGTAGCGAAGGGTTTGAAAATACAGTTCTAAAATTCCTCGATGAAAGGGAATAGATATTCAAAAGTGTCGTGGACAGGGTTACGACGGCGCATCAACCATGAGTGAAAAGTATTTAGGGCTGCAAAGGAGGATCAAGAATATAATTCCAACAGCTGACTATGTACATTGCGCTGCCCACAACCTGAACTTTGTCCTTAACGATTCAGTCTCCAATATCTCTGAGGTGAGTCAGATTTATGACTTAGTTCAACAAAATATATGTCTACTTCAGTGAAAGTCTACCCCGTTGGTAAGGCCTAACTAAAACTGTAGAAGAGAATTCTCTGAAAAAAAAGTTGAAACAAAATAGTATGCCCTACGAGGTGGGCGTCACGACATGATTGTCTCTTGGCGAAGAAAAACCACATCTAAGCTATAGTCAAATGTTTGACCAAAATCATTCTGTTTAGTGCAAAAAAACAAGAAGTGGATGAAGCTGTAGCTTTGAGAAAACACATTACTCGTTTGTCTTCATTCTAATGTTGACCCTTGAAAGCTAAATTTTGAATACCATTAATACGGCCTCGCAAAGTTTGCAGCATAAGTCAATGGATCTGGACAGAGTTTCTTTTTGAATCAACGCATCTTGCACAAACTTGTAATATATTTACTGAAATGAAGAAAAAGCGACAGAGAATTGTGTAGCGGTTTTTTGATGAACTAGCGTCTGATCAGAGAATTGACAACCCTATAAAATCGTTTGATATAAAAATATTTAATGCCTCATTGGATATTGTAATTAATCAGATACAAAACAGGTTCTCTAGTTTACAAATTGTAGTCGACAACTTTTCTTTTTTGAGGCCGGAAAACTTGACAAAACGTCTTGAGAAAGATATTACAGGGGGGCCGCGGGTTCTTATCGCCGCCACTGCTGTACCTCCGTCCGTTAGTGCGTCATAGCAAGTTTTCTCAAGAACTATAGAAGCTATAGTCATCAAATTTTGTGAATAGCTCAGAAGTTCCGTTGTCAAAAAAAAAAAAAAATTCAAAGGATTTTAAGGGGGGTCTCCCCATATAATGATGTGAACCTTTAAAAAAATGTTTCACCAAAGATAGTCGAGTAGGGTATCAAATGAAAGGTCTTGATAAAATCTCTTGATACCCGCAATTGAAGTTGCAATAGAAGAACACGAAAAAATTCCTGGAGGTAGTGCTCTATGAGCACAACAACGACAAATACTTGAGAAGCTGAAATTCGTTTCACTTTGTTAGCGATAGTATGATTTACCTATTTTACGTTTTCTTGTATAATATCGCGAGGGTATCCTTAAATCCAATGAAACCTTATATCTAGATGGTTGCTTACAAGCTTAATAAAAGGTAGAAATTTCAGAAGAATCAAATTGTATTTATGGCGGTTTAAATTTGCAGTGTTACAACAACAATACGTGGCTATTGAGCAATAATCGCTTCCAAAACTGCAATAACCATTATTTTTTAGAGAGCAGTATTTATTATTTAATGTCATGATACGAAGTATGTGTTTATCGTTGGCTCTTAAGTAATGCAGCTAGTTCTACGTCGCGCATCGCTATAGTTTTTGTTTGATGAAATGTGTTTAATGATAACGTATAAATTTAGAGAGCCATTTGGGCCGCTAAGATTTTCTATTGTTATTGTTTGGAATTTTCTATATATTCTTTGAAAATTAATACCGAGTAGTATTGAATAAAGCGCTTTTGACTTTGACATTACGGGCTTGCTAGGAAGGATGTATATCATGCACATCTTTGAGAATCTTTTCAACGAGTGATATTGGAAATCATAAAGCAAAATGGCGGCCGTTTAAAATGAGAATATTGAGTTTTCCCACTCGTGATGAAAATAGACATTTTTAAGGTGGCGAAATCATGGGGGCAAGTTCTAATAAGCGAAACAATAACAAATATCTTAGAAGTTGAATTCACTCAAGTTTGTTAATAATAGTAGAATCTGTA
Organism: Odontomyia ornata; assembly: GCA_963969285.1. Taxonomy (NCBI): domain Eukaryota; kingdom Metazoa; phylum Arthropoda; class Insecta; order Diptera; family Stratiomyidae; genus Odontomyia; species Odontomyia ornata. The sequence continues at coordinate 53,519,100 of OZ017742.1, read as the reverse complement.
AATATAATACTTTTCCCAGTGAACTTTAAATTTAAGTTATCCCCGGAAAGGTCCTTATAGTCTGGAAGTTTCAATAACGTTAAATCGCATTTACGGAAGTAATAGCCATTTGGAAATTCTGCGAAGTACATTAAAAACAATGCACGGTTTTCCTACCATTCGGGCTTTCCATCGAAACAGACACTACACTGTTAATTGGACCTTCTAATTTACAGATAAAATGAATAATAAAAATATCTTTAAGATTTCATTCAGTCAATGGTTGTTAGTGATATTGCAACAAAATGGCAGCAAGTTAAAATGGTACCTACCGAAATACCCAATGTACCGAAGAACTGGGGGTGGAGAGGCTGATGGAAGAAGCCTGAAAATGTGAGTGAGGAGCTTGGTAGCTGGAGGGGAAAAGTCGACCCGGCCGAACGGCGTAAGCTCAGTAGGAAGGAGAAACGATGGACGTAGAGGAATTGGTTGTGCATGACGCCCGAAGGCTTAAGCTGAACTGGATGAATGGCGTAAGCCTAGTAGATAGGGATGAATTAAGGCAGGGGTGGATCCAGCTGAATGATGCAAGCTTAGAAGGATGGAGAAACGAGGGACCTGGAGGCGTATAAGAGTAAGGTTAAGCATCGGCAGTCGTTGAATTTTGTGGCATAAGAGTTGAATTATACAACTGATACATGCAAGAAGATTCGATCGTCGTAGTCCGCTACTCGTAGTACCTTTCTCGACCTTATAAAGGGTGATTCATTATGAGGTTTGATTTTCAATAGGCTTTTTTTTTGACAGATCACCCGTGACTCCTGTGAAACTGTAATATAATTTTTATTCAGTATTGCTTGACAAATCATCATGGAAAGACCCCGCAACAACGTATCCAAAATGTTTCTCGTGCTCCATGGTGTGCATCGTCGACCTACCGAAACCATTATAGCCAATACCATCCGCAAATTTGAAACCCAGCATACATTATTGGATGATACTCGACCGATTAGACTACATACAGCACGTAGTGAAGAGAATATAGCGGCTGTAGCTGAGAGTGTGGCTAAAGACCGTGACGAATCAAACAAGTCGTCCTAAATTGAACCCTTAGGATGGACCAGTTACGGCGTATTCGCGTTCAAATTTTTACTATAGAACTCAACTTTATGCCTTTTATTTGAGATTAAAACCAAACCTCATAATGAACCACCCTATATAAATACTTAGGGCTAGGGGAACCCATGGCAAGTTACTATCACCCGCTACATGGTAAGGAGCTTATCCTGGCTGAAACGATAGCCGATGAATCTATAGTTGTCATGACTCCATCGCGACCCTGTTACAGTGGTTGACTTAGTTTTGCGCCCAAAGCCCAAAGGTGTCTTGGAAAACTATCCTACGGTAATCGATGATCCAACCAAGATGAATAATATTCAGTATATTGTATAAAAAAGTGAATCTGCTTCATTAAAATTCGCGGGTCTGAAATGAGAGATTAATTTACTGATGCAAACACCTATTGACAACAGTTTTCATTCCACCTAGAAAAGTAATAATTATAATTATTGCCAGTGAATATTTTTGACCCTAGGAGCAAATATAGCCAGAAAAGTTATAAACTATATTGATAAAAGGAGATCCTTTTGATACTTTTTCATTATTAATATTAATTTGTAAAATTCTCCACGAAATATTTTATCACTTAGAAAAAATTGTGTTTAACACATGATCATGAAGAAAACATGTGATCGCATGAAAATTCATCATCATCAATATTACCGCTAAAATATAGAAACTAATTTTTATACTTTTCGTTTATTTGATTTCGGAATATAGCCTGTCGTTCATAAGCAAAAAATACCTTCCTGTCTAGGGATGTATTCTGACATGGTTTATAAACAATAATCAGCATGATGAACCAAAGCTGAGAAAACCAAAATAGAAAAATTAAATGGCATCATATCTTCAAAAGACAGTACTTTATCACTTGAAGATTTAATACTGTTTGCTTAACGAATTAATTAAAAACGTATCCATTTTATAAACAACATTGTAGTGGTATACTTTAATCTTAATACATATATATTAACGAGAGCAAAATAAAAAATTATAATAAAACAAATAATAATAATAATGATAATAATTATACAATAATTATTAGATTTAAATTTACTATCCTAGATTTATGTGCGCGTTCCACCGTGGAAACCGTCTCCACAAAAGTTACTTTTATAGTTTACATCATCATCATCATCAATATTATCAGCATTCCACTTTCATTCTATTTATACAAGTTACAATACAATTATTGAAAATTTACAAATATCTATTCACTTTTCGTATCCCCTCTTTCATTCTCTCTCTCTTTTTCTTTTTAGCAACATTATCTTAACCAAAAGTAAATGTAGGCTGTTCTCCCTCTCTCTTTCTACATTTCATTTCGATGAAGTGCAATCGCTGTAAATATGGCATCAGTACTACGAGTCCTATACATATCTCAATTTTTTACCTAAATTAAGAAAATAAAAAATATTTTGTTCTCTTAATTTTTTTAGTTTGTTTTGACTCACGACACATATAAATAACAAATATTAAAAAAAAAAATCATTTAGAACAAGTTTCAATTAGTAATACCAGTATTTAGTCGTGGTGAATAAAATTAATAAAAATAAATTTAACACAACGACTTGAAACTTTATGCAAAATGGTTTTGGTGTCAATTTTCAAATGAAATATTTGAACAAAATAGTGAAAATTAAAATTTCACACTTTTTCCACTTGTTTATCATTATCATCGTAATGATCATCTTACAAAACTGATTCAATTTGACTAACTTCATTGTCTCCGGCGGCTCCATTGCTTTTTGAACTAGATTTTGTCGTTGGAGAGTTTATTGAACTAGGTGCAGTTGTAGCATTAGGTGCAATTGGATTTGTTGTTGAATTATTGCTTGCAGATTTATCTTTTTTATCATTTGCGTCGCTTGCATTGTTTTTCATAGATGATATTGATGTTGGAGATTTCGGACCATCGCCTTGAGGACTAGGAAGCGTTTGTACGATTTTTGGTATCATTGTTATTGGCTGATCATCATCCGCTAGATCCTCAGCCGGTTCTTCATCGATTGGCGTAAGCGTTTCCATATGGACAGGTACTTCGTTTGGTTTTGTGCAGCTGAAATGAAATATAGAAAATTTTATCTCTTCTATTTGGAAAATCATAATACGACAAAATTTTAGACTTACCGTTTTAAAGCTGGCGCTAGAAAACTAGTTAATGTAGATATGGCAAATGCTGCTGAAGCCATAAAGAATGGAATTGTATAAGTTTGCGTTGCATCATAAACTGCTCCTGCCAGGGGTGAGCCGATAATTGTGGCGAAACCTCTGAATAGAATGAGTAGACCAAAGGCATTGGTCAATTTATCCAATCCCAGGAGATCGACCAGAATAATTGAAGTGAGTGAAATATATCCAGCTGAAAGAGAGGAAATAAGACATATAAAACTTAAGAACAGAGCAGTTAAGTAGAGTTTTGTATGTCTTAGCACTACAGCCTCTTTTGGGGCTTCGCTCAGAGATAGTTAGAGTATCTCATTAACTTGATAGTATGTATCTGCACTCAAGAAGGTGATATGGTCAGTACCACACTTTGGCCATGTGTTCGTCCATCCAGCTGCGATACTTGCTAATTTAAACCAGTACGTATCATAACTGAACAGGCTTATAGTTGGTCCGAAGAGTCGCCTTAAAGAAAATCTCGTTATCAACAACGGGATTGAACCAGAGACCTTCGGCTTTCGGGGCGAGTACTCTAACAACTACACCACGCAGATTAATGTCGAGCAGAGTAGCTTATATTATATATAATAATTCTAATCATATTTCCATACAAACACTGAGGAGAGCTCTTAGATTTTCCTCAGTAAAATATCAAATTTGATTTCGATGAGTTCAGTAATGGCCATCAATTATAACCGTGCAAGAGGTTAAAAGGACTGTTTTGTGAAGTGTAACTCAATTAAACAATGGGTAGAACATAATAGCTAGAAATTTTTTTATTTGTAGCCATTTAAGATTTTCAGGACAAACAAACCGATAAATAAATAAAAATGTCAAAAAGCGAATTCTATATTAAAGCGCAATTGGGCGACTCAACTGCCCACCCACTCACTTATGGCAGCAACAAAGATGATTGGGAACATGTGAATAGCCGGTCGATTTTTTGGCCAAGTTATGGTTTTTTTTCTGGGATTTTGTCTGGGCCAAGTTCTCACCGGCAACGAATGCCTGTCTAGTATTATCTTCCGCTCATAGCTCATCGATGTCACATCTTTAAAATATGTAACGATCATGCCTCGAATAGGGGAGCAATGGCATTTCGTACGTCCACAATCCCCATTTTTTGGATTCTAGTTGGCAAGTTTGAGTTACAATTAAGAGCCTTTCAGCTTTTTACAATGGAAGATAGAACGTTCGCGCAATTGAAGTCAGTCTTGCACTCAGTCTTTTGATTAGAAGATTCAAACGTGTTTAGTCTGGGACTTTAAATCGGCATTAATGGTAGAGTTTCGGGGTGATATTTAATGTAAGGCCTTGTTGCGAAGCACTGCTTGCGCATTCATTCATACTAAGGTCTCGTCCGTTTTCACCTGTAATTGATTCAATATTTACAAATATTGACCAGCAGGCGATCTACTTTTTTTATACAAACGTTTATTTTCTTTTAACATTCTTTTGTAGTCTAATGGATTTTCTTCGAATGCTTTGGTTTGTCCATTTTAATTCATATAATTTCTTACATTCACTTCCCTCTTCATTTTATTGACTAAATTAAGTCTCGTGTGTTTTTGATTTTTGTTAGTTCGGTACAGTAATTATATTTGCATTTCTTCATTCGATTAATTTAATCTTTTTCTTTTCTTTTAATTCAAATTATCTTTAGAATACTATTTGAAAGCTTAATTTTATTTGATTCATTAAACTATACATTGTCTTAGCTCAAGATTAAATATATTTCCCTTATTAATTTTATTCTAAACAAAACGAGCTAAGACTAATGCATTTGTACTTGAACTCTTGTCGCTGCTGCGGTATTTGTTTATCTTGAATTGATAAAAGGTTTATCGCGCCAAAGCAATGTTGTATGAATGGATGACAAGCAGAAGCTTATCTTAAGCACAGACATGAGATCTCTTCTTTTCCAAAGCGTCCACGTGGCACAATGGATTGGACGTGAATCTCATGTCTGTGCGTTCGTCGGTTCGCTTCCTGATCGCGTCATAATTGCAATTTTAGCACAGCTGATTTTTGTTTATGTATTGCGGGCGATCGGGTCAACGTATTCTTTGAGATAACGTTGAACCTTACCATTAGTAACGTGGTACATAAACTAATCAGCTGGGTTGGATTTACGGTGATGACGTGCGTCTCCATATGCGTGGCATTGGCATAGATGAGCGGTAAATGGGAAACCAGCTGACCGAATAAAGGATGGAGTCTGCGGGGGAAAAAAACGGGTGGATTAGAAAAATCAAATGAGAGGGATGGGACAGTTGAGTTTGAGACCTGGAAAAGGGAAAAGGTCGGTCGGCGAATTTTGAAGAGGAGTAAAATTGGATTAAGTGGAGATTTGGACGGGCTAATTGGAAAGACGGAAAATGAATTTATTTAACGTTTATTTCCCGGAGTTCTTGAGGAGGATTAGGAAAATTGAAATAAAATTTGTACAGTAGTGAGCTCGTGGAAAATTAATATTCAGACATCCGTTGAAAGACAATAAAGAAAAATTGTTGGCAACCGGTTACTGCGATTATCTAGTGATAATTCCGTTTTGCGGGAAAGTGGTGAAAACTCCATAATATTAACGAAAGAAATGAATTTATAAAATAATGCATTTCAAGTCGGTGCAAAAAAACCCTACCATTTATTCAATTTTTTTAAACAATCGAGAATTCATATAAAAGTTACATGAAGTTGTTAAAATGAATTCAGTTACTTTACATAATCCGGGTGAGAAATAAGTGAAAGCACAAAAACAGAACTTGACGCCAATAGAGTCATTCATAAAATCGAACATTATTTCGAGTAGAACAGTCGGAAAGAGTGCCGAGCGAGATTTTGAAGTAGTGGCCGGGATAATCTAAATTTGTTAACTATAATATTTTAACAATCAATGTTTCAGAGTGCCCTCTCCCCTTCTCATTTGCAGAGTGCTCTTCAGCAGGAAAGGGGTAAGTGCATTCATTTTTTTTATATAACTAAATAAAATTTGACGTTGTCATACTTGCATTGTCGTTTAAAATTGTCTTGCAATTAATTTCATTTGTTTCCAATTCTTTTTTTGCTATAGTTTAGTGCCACTTTTTCTTTGTTATTACCATATAATTGAAAGGAGGTTTTTGTCTTTCTTTTTCCCATTTATATTTATGTCACATCATTTTCATTTTTCAAGATGTCCTCCCCTCCTTTCCTTACCTTATTTCTTAAGTGGTTTTTTTATGTAGGGTAGCACAGCACAGATAGAGGATTCCCCGATATATCCGCGACACGACTGAGCGTAAGCTGGCCTCAGTATGCCACCTCGGGGTAAAAAATTCTCTGCAAAAATTTATTGTCTGCAACTGCGGTGGGTACCGCGGTTGTAACGGCCTTATTTTATCATGATTTGCCAAGTCCAAAATGGGCGAGTCAGGGTCAATATCTCTTTCACTGACAGCGGCCTATAGAGGGCATCATTCTTATTAGATGTAAAAATTGAAGCACTGGATTACAAAAAAGCAATTCAATTTGGTTTAAAATATAACGGGTACAAAGCTAACCATTGATTGCCTCTTAAAAATTGTCAAAGGTTCTTGGGGGACTGGTGTCTCTTTCCTTGTAAGGAGGTGAACCCAAAAATTCTTTTTACCAAAGATGGCCTTTTGGAGTGTCTAATGAAAACAGATCTGAAAAATGCAATTTTTGTATCGAGGGGTGTAAGGGCAGCAGAAATGTACCAAAAATTTGTGTCCACCCATCCGCGATTGAACACCTTTGGTCTGAAATAAATCATGCAGGCAGGTCTTTATGAGTTCAATGACAGGAAATATCTCAGAAATTGGAATTCAGTAAAATTTGTTAATAACAGTATGATTTGTAAATTTCACATTTTTTTCAATAAAATCGTAGGGGGTCAAATATAAGGACGTTGTATTTTGCAAGTTTCATGGAAATCGAAACATACTTACATAATACCCATTTAAATTTCTTCTGATTAAAAAAACAACACATGGTTTTTCAACTAAATGGGCTCTCTATCGAACCAGACCCTACAATTTTCATCGGATCTGCCTCATACTTTCAGATAAGATGAATAACATGAATATTTTTCGAATATTTTCAGTCCATAGTAATTGTTATACTTGAACAAAATGACGATCGTTTGAAGTGGAGCAATAATGGAGTTTTTAAACAGAGTATTTTATATACATATCAATGACACGTTTCTTGATTTTATTCAATATTCTTGCATGGTTGAGTACAAAACATTTCCGACAGGAGTGTAGTTCTCTCTACCCAACGTGTTTTTTGTTTAAATGTAAGGTGGCCAGCATAGATATAGAGAGTACTGGATCCGCAACCGATCGTGAGAGCCGAAGCAATTGGCAACCTTCGCTAAAGTTGTGTGAAGTTGAGGTGTGAAGTGATATGCTTTTGTTTTAGCACTCTATTCACGGCGAAACACGTTCACAATTAAAAAGTTTTTAATTTTAAAGATCGCGCGTACGTAATCGGACCTTTAATTCACTGTTTTAATTAAAAATTTACGAAATATCCATTCGCTTTGACACAAGAGTTTTCCCGCGTGTTTCGCGCTCTTTTCGATTTTCTTTTGCTTTGACGTTCGAGTTTTCTATGAGAGTCGTTTGTTGTTTGTACTCAAACTGTTTTCCGAATGATAACGAAGGCGCGATCATGTGCACGTGAAATGAAATTTCGTTGGTGTGCGCGGGTGTCAGTGGGGAAGTGATTCTTCTGAAGAGAGAAAAGAAAAACCTGTCTGTAAAAAAGGGGAAGGAGAAGCAGAGGGAATCATATAGTTTCGAGAGCGTAAGTTATTTATAACTTATTTATGTGGCAAATTTGCTTCTCACATGGACGAGTACATAGATTCTCGTTGCTCGTCCATTTGTTTATATGTCTTTGGTGGCCAGCAAGAGAAAAAGTGGCCAGCAAAAGAAAAGGTGTCCTCCCCAAAGGACTCACACGGACTGTGGCTAACCGGCCCAGGATATCACCTGGGGATTAATGACCCTTTCTATATTGTTTGGCTAAAACTGCGGTGTATACCATAGCCGTAGCATTGATGGCCACTGGGTATAGTTGCGACTACGGTGTCTGTGAAAATCAAAATATATTGTTTCTTGAATTGGTTTTTCAATCATCACTGCATGTGATAAATGTTTAATATGATACACTCGTCATATAAGTCGATCTCCCTACAAGAAGAAACAATTACCTTTACAGTTCAATTGGAATAACTATCCAATTCAATAGGCATAAGCATCAGTGAATAATTCGCGTCGATCTACATAGTTTAAGTACATTTTTCATGAACGGTGTAACATCAAGTGGAAATTTAAGTCGTATTGGTTTAGCGAGTTTGTTATGTGTCGATTTCTGACTGGGAAAGCGTTGAAGAGAGACCAAAAATTTAGTTGTGAGAAAAAATTGAAATTCGTGGAATATTTCGGCAGAATTGTTCACTAGTATAATTTGCAACCCAAGCCCGATCGACTTCCGGTTTCCTTCCATGTGTGGTAACACAACGCATCTCCATAAACCAAAAAGTGATCTGCAACCACTAGGTTGTAACACTAATATTTTTTTCTATTGCCTGTGGTTAAAAGTACTACTAATTTTTTAAAATAATTTTCTAGAGCTACCTTTTAATTATCGAGCGCTCGAACAGCAAATAGGCGTAAGAAATAAGCTAAATCAGAGAAAACTACATTTGAAAATTGTTTATAAAACGTACACCGAAATCTAGCGATCCGATTTGTCTTCAGTTTCGCATCTAGGGTCTCAACACTCACTCTTGAAACCAATTTGAAGGCGAATTTGTGGTTTCACCTCCATTCCTTTTGATAGTTTAATGTACGGGTGAATGTGAAATGATTAGAAAAACAACTGCAGTGCGATTGTAACAGTTGAAGTGGAAAATCTTAAGTGCAATTGAAATGAAGAACATGGCATATGCAGTTCCCTGACCCTTGCCGCTTCGCAATCGTTTTGTTTTTTTAATGGCCGTTTATTTTACGAGGGGAAAGTGAAACCAGTATAGGGATTGCCAAATATTTTCTCGATTGAAGGGTTATGTGAACTTTTTGATTCCTTTTCGTTGACGAAGAAAAATTAATTTAAAGGGCATTTATTTGCGTCCCAGCGACGATAGCGAAGTTTCGCAAATGAGTTCAATTTAGTTCTTTGTCAGACGAGAAGACAGAAATAGGAAAACGTATTTGTGTCGTCATCTTTGCGCGAGCGTAAAATTTGTAGTTTCGGAAAACGTGATCCAATGTTGAATAAAATATAAATAATTAAGGAAGAGCGGTTTTTTTAAATTTATTTTTTGTGGTTGGGAGGAGACTGTCATTTACACACAGAGTGTGGGTCTCCCATGCTCGCAAGCGACTGCACTACCCACTAAACACTTCCCCTGTCAACCCGAGAACCCAGCTTGGAACCGTTTGACACATTACTTAGGACCAGGTCTTATTGCCAGACAAACGATCCCCAGTCCCAATACCCCCGGCTGCTGTGAGTCTCTTTTATCTTTTAGGACTGCCCGAACATAATGTGCCACCTGAATCCATTTGTCAACCAATTGGAGCATCACCACGACTATATTATCTGCGGCGAGTTCCCCCGTCTCCCTGCAGAGGTCCCTTCGCAGCCTGTCCCATTTTGTGCACGCAAAAAATGTATGGCAGGCATCGTCTTCCTCTCCTGGGCAAAACCGACAATCGCGGGACCGTGACTTACCAATCTTGTGCAGGTAAGACTGAAAACACTCATGCACGCTCAAAAGATGGGTTCGATAGAAGTTAGCCTCACCATGCCTTCGATTTAGCAATGGTCTCACATCCAGGATGAGACGCGCAGTCCACCTTCCCTTCGTGCAATTCACCCAAGCCTGCTGCCAATGGTCATTGAGCGAGCGCTGGCTCTCCTCGCGGACAACCATCTCCCTCGCGTCCTCATTTCGACGTAGGTAAATAGCACGGCGCTCTCTAGCAAGGAGGGCAACAGGGGTATCACGCCTGCAATAACTCTCACCGCCGAATCAGAGACTGTCGGATACGAAGATGCAATCTTCAGTGCTCCTCTTCTCTGTACCTGTGCCAAGCATTTTCGGCATACCTCCTTATTGAGCGCGTCACCCCATATTTCTGCTCCGTACAGTAGTACTGACCCTAGAGCACTTATCAAGAGGCGTCTTCTCGATGGGCTGGGTCCCCCTACGTTGGCCATAAGTCGACTCAAAGCCGATACTCCCGAAGCAGTCTTCTCAGCCGTTACCCTGATTTGCTCAGAGAAACTCATCTTCAAATGGATCAGTAGCTCCAGGTACTTCACCGCTGGCTTCGATCCGACTAGTATGTCTCCAATACAGATCACCCTTACTCTAGGGATTCTCTTTTTGTCAAGATGACCACTTCGGTTTTCTCCAGTGCTAAACTGAGCCCTCGAGCAGTCATCCTTCTCTTACTCGGAGCATTAGTATACCTAGCCTAAGTTGCGCTTGTTCAACGGTGCGTCCAGCGACCAGAGCACAAACATCATCCGCATAGCCGATCAAGAGCGACTCATCTGGCATCTCTAGTTCTAGTAGCTGATCATAAGACACATTCCACAGGTCTGGACCAAGGATAGATCCCTGGGCAACACCCAATGTAACTTCCATCATTCATTGTCCCTGTGTCGTGTCGTAAAGCAGGTTTCGGTCCTTCAGGTAGTTCCTCAAAAGCCGCATTAGATATTCTGGAACTTGGAAAGGGTTTTCCAGCGTATACAGAATATTCACCCATCTAGCGGGGTTGAAGGTGTTCCTAACGTCGTGTTACCAACAAGACGATCCGTCGCTTCGTGTAGCTATATACCTCTGCCTTTTGGACCGCGCTCACCACCTCTGCAATCGCATCAATGGTGGAACGTCCTGCTCTACAGCCGAACTGGAAGAGGATCCAGGTCCAGATGGTATTCCAGCTGAGCTGTTGCGATTGTCTATCACCATTGTCCTGAGTTGCTGCTCAGCACAATCAACGCTTGCGTACGGGACTCATTGTCCACTAGATCTTGCCAGCAGCGAGCCTTGCTGTTGTTAAGAAGAGGGGCGGTTTGGAATTGAGTTTGCGTCATCGTCAGAATAGCGTGACGGTCGTCTACGTTGTCGTCAAGAAAATTGATCCTCAGGCAAGGAACAACATTCGATGTAAACTGTTTAAAAATAGAAATAGCAAAAAGCAATCAAAAGATTTCATAAAAACTATTATTTGCAATAGTCTTGTTGAATTTTGTAACTTAATTCTTTGATTACATTAGTACATTATTACCTGTATTTCAAGAAATTATTTGGCGATTAAAGTTAATTGGAATTAGTATTGTCAAAGTTACGGTGATTTCTTTTCAATGTATTTAAAGTTTTAATGTCAATTTTGGATTACAGCAACTACCAGCTTCCTCGAGCACTCACGGAAGCGGGGGTAAATTTATTATTGTATTATTAATTGTTCTTAGTTTTTTATACAAGATATTGAGTCAAACCGCACATGCCTATTTAAGGATTATACTAGCAACCTATTTTACACACTTTCAATGTCTTTGTTACATTATTATTTCTATTTCTTCTCATTTTCAAAGGGGCTGAGGAATCTCTAGGTGCACCCCAGGTAAGTTTTCCTGAGCAGTAGTAGCAGCACTTTACAAGATTGACGAGCCCCAACATACAAATCCGAATCAAGATCAGGGCCATCAACGCCGTCTAATAACGTAGGAAGGGAGGGACAAAAGACATCGACACATGTGATGTCTGAATAGTTTGTGGTAGATCTTTAAAATCATCGCTACCCCCACCAGTCAAACTGAGATTTTTGTTAAAGCTTCATTTAGTTTTTAACCCTAACTGCTTTGCTTCATTGTCGAATTTCAGGAAGAGTACTTTAGCCGTTATTAACGATTGTGGCAAGATGTTGATGTCGTCTGCATAGGCAACCACTTGGATCGACTTGTATAAAAATATACCTTTTTTATCGACTATGCTCTAAAGTCACTTTGATACTCCCCAATAATACTGCTGCCATATGATCAGATTCTATTCTCTATTATTTTTGACAATATTGATAGCCCGGTCTAGATATGTTTTATTCAGAAATACCTGAATGAAATAGAAACTAGGGAATGTAATAAACTCTGGAGGAGTTATCTATGAATGAAAACTTCGAAAGCGTTGCCTACAGACTATGACGAGAATCGATTTAAATTGGACAAAATGAACTTAGGAGTCCTTACAAGAATTCTCACATCTTAAGAAAATAAATCTCAACGAGAATGGCGAATGCAGTTTCTGCAGGTTTGCAGATTAAATGCCAGAGCATCCTCCGACATACTACGATGCTCGATTCTGGAGTAGAGATTAGTTAGAGAACATACTGCCTAGCTGAGGAGCATACTGGAAACATGGAGCCAGCGGAGATAATTTACATTCTACGAGAAGTGAACATTTTTGAGGAGCTTTTAAAACTCCAATGAGAATGGGGAATTAATATCTGTAAAGAGACTCATTTCATGCCATTTAATCAAATATTATCATAATGATATTAATACTACCAAATATAACTACATGAATAATGTTGTGATGATATATAAACAAATATTAATAAATAATACTTACACACAGCAATACCAAAAAATATGGCCATTGTAACATAAGCAGCATACGATTTACAGAACGGTGTTAGACCTACAGCAATTGTTGAAATCAACAGACAGATATTATTGAGCAATAACGAATCGACTTTTGGAAAGTCTGCAATATATCCAAATAGAACCCTTCCAACAGTATTTGTAATACCAATAATTGAAAGGAGTAATGAGGCTTGGCCTGGATCAATACCCTGAAATTATAATATTATAATTAGTTTAAAATCAATAAAAAGGTCCTGTGGTAATACTTACATCTAATACTGCTGCATCAACCAGATACACGAATGGAACATACAGACCAGCCATACCGAACACATTCGAAATGCCAATCATCATAAAGACGGCATCCTTAAGTAAACTAACATCCAACATAGCTCCCAGAGCCGATTTGAAGGATTCCGGTAACGTAAAACATGGACAGAGATCATATTCTGAAATATTCAATTATCAAATATTCTGTTATTCCTTAATCCTTGATTTGATAACTTACTTTCACGACCCTTTTCGATTTCAGTCATCGGATCAGGTCGTACATCACGCATACTTTTTTCATATTTTGTTAACGATACAACAGAATTTCGATAGTTTGTTAGAGATTTTTGGGATTGATGATAGAGTTGTAGATTTGTTACAGAGCCTGAATAGAAAATATCCTTACGCGATAGTGGACGTACCATTTTCGATCCACTATCTGTACGGGTAGATAGTGAAACTTTTGAGGTGAACATTGTTTCTGAATCCTGTAAATATTTTTGAAATTGAAGAAATGAGACATGCGATTGCTAATAAATTGTAAAACAGAATCAAGTTGATATGGCATCAATAGAGAATGATGTTTCATCTATTAAACTTCTGATGCAAATTCACTTTTTAAATATACATATAGTTGCGCAATCAACTTGAATCTGTCTATGTTACGGTTTGGTTATCTACACATAAATGATAATTTTTAACCAACTTAAAGCTTACAGTCTAAATTATTACTTAGCTATGGTCACAATACCATTATCAATGCATGTTGAACAGGACAATTGTCCTACTACACATCATAGTTGGCATTATGACATCTTAAAATTAACTACACAATATGTATAGATACCTCAGCCACAAGTACCGATAGTACAAACTTAAAGTGGTAAACATAAAAGAATTCTGTATATTAGGTACATTTGTGATGTTCAAAAGAAAATTATCACATATTCTAAGAAGATATACGAAAAAGAAATGTCGATAAATCAAGCAGATCATTATCAAATCGTCAAGCCAATAAGAAACAAATAAAGAAGATAGATATGTAGAGATATGTTCAAGAAAATATCTTTTTGAATAAATTTTGTTGTGCTTTGTTCTACTAACGGTGTCATCGGTATTCAAACGGCTGCCAGCTGAGTTTGCGGTTTTTCTTAATTCTAATGATTTACGTACATCGCCATTGCTGCCAACATTACCCCGCGACGAAGCCTTAATAGCAGCTAATGTTGGTTTATACGTTTGCGATGTTTTACGAACACGATCAAACGTTGGAACGGAACCATTTTTCGGAAGACCTAAAGAGAGAAGAGTATAAATGACTGTTTTGAAAGGCAATATTGAGAATTAGTATACCTTGTTGAGACGAACTGAACGCAGGCTGAGATGCATTTCTTGGCATATTTTTCGTTTCATATTCGGCTGTATCACTTTCTGAGCTTCGATGCGGCCGCCTTGGTGGCCGTCTCGCATCTAATTGACTATTTGCTTCTGGTGGAGGGTTACGTGCGTCCACCACTTTAGCCTCCGTAATGGTTGGTAGAGTTGAGACAGGTTGCAAAGTACCACTTTGCTGTTGACCTGAAAAATTACACAAATAAATATAAATTCAATTGAAAGCATGTTTCACACTTAAAACTTACCAGCTAATTGATCCAAAGCAAGACTAGAATGTACACCTGGGTCAGCATTTATTGGCATTTTCATCCTTTTCTCCATCGTACCATCCGGCAACTGTACCATGAAAAACGATCCCCCAATGGAACCACGTTCCAATTGAAGACGTTTCTCTTCGTACATACGTTGCATTAACGGTTTCACTTTCTTTTCTTTCGGATACCTAACAAAATGTTAAATGAAGTAAATTGTCACGGTGACACAATTTGACTAGGAGGTGTTTAAAACTTACGTTAGAGGCCTCATCATAGCACCAAATACAGCACAATTAAGAATTAGTCCAGCGAAAATGAGTAATGAATTTTTCCAATCAAAAACTTCCAATAAGTACGTAGCGAGAGGTGCAAAAGCAAAAGTACCAAAACCTGAACCGCATACCGCAATACCAGTGGCAAGAGATCGTTTTGTTTCAAAATAGTA
This sequence comes from Odontomyia ornata, assembly GCA_963969285.1. Taxonomy (NCBI): domain Eukaryota; kingdom Metazoa; phylum Arthropoda; class Insecta; order Diptera; family Stratiomyidae; genus Odontomyia; species Odontomyia ornata. Next base: position 53,503,806 of record OZ017742.1, on the reverse strand, counting down.
GCCAACGGCAACGACAGCGGGTAAGTAAATCATACCGAAACCAAATCCTGTAAATGAATAAAAAAAATATTTGTTACAATATAGAAAATTCCTTCCACAAAATATATCTGAATTGAACATAATTTGCATACTAAAATATATGTATTAATCGCAAATATTCATGCGATGTGTAATGTTAAACGCTCTTTCAAAGGATTACCCGTAGGATCATTCTCTTCAGTAAAGATTAATATCCTTATAAAATTGAATTTTTTAATCTCAATAAAAATACATCTTCTTCTTCTTCGTAGCACTACTCGTACAACCCTTCTCGGGCCTTCGCTTCCTGCAAATAGCGCCTCCAACAGTCTCGGTCCATTAACCGCGTCTTCCAATTTCGAAATCCGAGCAGCGATGAACTGTTTTCGCCGATCGAATCAGACCAGCGTTTCCTTGGTTTCTGCACTGGTCTCCGGCCTTCAGTTCTCCCAGCGGATACCTCTTTGGGTATCCGTTGTTCGTCCATACGATTCACGTCTTCCGCAGTCTTACAATGGTTGAGACCTCCGGTTCGTCAAAAATTTCATACAACTCACGGTTGTATCGAATTCGCCATTGGTCCGCGTCTAGCTTCGTTCCGATTATTCACCTCAGGACCCGTCGCTCAAAGGCGTTCAATATATTTGCGGATACTTGGGTTAGGGTCCATGTTTCACACCTATAACATAACACAAATCTTATCTCAGATTTTAATAGTTGGAGCTTTGTTTTCCTGTGTATGCAGCTGGTCTTCAAGATCGTCAAAACTGAATAAAAAGACCCATGCCCGCTCAAAAGCTGGGTCAGATAGAAGTCAGTCTCATCATGCCTTCGATTTAGCCACGGTCTCAGATCTAGGGTGATCCGCGCAGTCCACCTTTCCTTCGCGAAATTCATGCAAGACTGCTACCAATCGTTGAGTAAGTGCTGTCTCTCCTTGCGAGCAATCGTCTCCCTCGCGTCCTCGTTTCGATGCAGAGAAATAGCGTGGCACTCTCTAACAAGGAGGGCAACAGATATAACGCCTGCAATAACTCTCACCGCCGAATCAGAGACTGTCGGATATGAAGATACAATCCTCAGAGCTCTTCTTCTCTGTACCTGTACGAAATGTTTTCGGTACGCCCCCTTGCTGAGACATAACATAACAGAGGTCTTATCACATATTTGTATACTCGGAGCTTTGTTTTCCTGTGGATGCAGATCGTCAAAGCTGCATAAAATATTTTATTTGCGAAGTGTATTCTTCGGCGTATTTCGTCTCTTTCATTACCCGTTTTCGTTATTTTGGCGCCTAAGTACACAAATTCGTCCACCCCTGACAAAATCAAAACAGGGATTCAAGGATGGTTTAGTGCAGATTACAAGTAAAAATTCGAATCGTGAACGTAGAACGAATAGACGCCGTCGAAAGCCATTTTTTCCCCTCCTCGCGATCTCGTGCTTAATTTTCCTACGGTTCGTCTGCGAAAAGAGACGAACGGAGAAATGTGCGATATACATACGCAAAAGAGACGAATGCAGAAACGTGCGACATACATACGCGAGTGGCTACACATATTTGTAATAGTAGTTCGATTTCCCCTTCGGTCCGTATACACAACACGATGCCGGTCGAAAAGGTCAATACGCTAAGCAAGGAACGACTAAAACTTGAACTTAGACTACGGAACGCCTCTAAGCAGAGGAACAAAGCCGAGCTAGAACAAAGACTCTGTGAAATTCTGGCTAATGATGAAATCGAAACAGACGGGAAAATGTCAGAATGTGAAGATGATGTGCGCGAGTTACGTGATGAAGTGAAGTGATTGGGCGAGTTAATATCAGCTGTCGTCGCCACGTTATCGAACGGGGGAAAGTTGGCGACGTCGTCAAAAACTGGACAGATTAACACTCAACCGACACCACCACTCACTAACGCCATGAAATCGGGTGAGACGCCGCCGGCAGCGACGAAGTTGACGCATGCGAACGATCGGCTAATTTAGTGCGGGCATGTAGTGGACCGCATTTTCATAAAATCCGAGATGTGACGGATATTTTACCAGACTTCGACCCGTCTTCTGAATCCGGCATGTCGACAGAGCAGTTCGTTGATCGCGTTACGAAGCTTGCCGAGGCATATCAGTGGAACGATAGAGTTTTGGTTTTCGCCGTGCAAGCCTCCCTATAGGGGCCTGCTAAAATTTAGAGCGATGGTTCTGCGCGGGTTCCTAGAAGCTGGCTTGAGTTGGCCGAATCATTGAGGCGAGATTTCCCTAGCCATCAAAGCGAGGCCGATGTTCACATAAAAATGATGAATCGCACCAGGAAGCCGAGCGAGACAACACAAAGTTACTTCTATACTATGCTAGCATTGGGAAGACGAGGTAACTTGAGCGATCACGCTATAATCCGGTATATAAGGAACGGGATACGGCATCCATCTTTGCAAAATGCAATCGCGAGCTCAATTTTCGATACTGTCAACGATAAAGATAAAGAATTTCGAAACGAATTCCGTTCGAATTTCGAAGCCACGAACGGTGTCGAGAGGAAATTTTGGACCACCACCACCGATACAGCGAGGTATTATATCATCAAATGCGCGAGCGCAGCCGACTTCGAGCAATTCGAAATCCCGTCGAATCCGATGTTATAATTTTGTTGATGTGGGGCATATTTCGCTGAACTGTAAAAGACCGCAACGGAAACAAAGATGCGAGAAGTGTCAACGAACATCACATACGACCAACCGATGTTCGGAAAATGAAACTGCGACCGCCGTCAGTAATGTTCGTCGCATAAATTCAATAGAAAGAATTAATCCGCTTGTTAAGGAAGTTATTCTCAACGGAAACAAAATTAAGTCCTTCATCGACCCCGGCAGCAAAAGAACACTCATTCAACCAACGATCGTAATGTCGGTGGGAGGCGTGAAGCAGTGTTCACCGATCATCCTACGAGGATTTGGAGGAGCTTCAGTAACGTGCAACCAGATACTCGAGGCCGAAATTTAGTTGGATGGTAAGAATCTAAATGCGAAGATTTTTCCGGTGGATAATGACTTGATCTCGGAGCCACTTTTATTGGAGTCAGATCTACTCTGCACATCGGGCAAACGACTGATCACTGAACCGGGAGCTTGTCGATTGGAAAACGCTTTCTAAAACGCTCCAACTTTTAACCTAACGCCATCCGTCAAAGAAAAGGACCAACTGTATCAGCTCATCAGTGAGCATCGATAATGCTTCTCTAAATCGCTTGCTCAGTTAGGTCAATGCACCTCGGTAACGATGACGATAAGGTTAACGACCTTAAAACCTGTCCGACGCCAGCCATATCGAATACCGTTTGCAAAGCGTGAGCGCGTTTAAGAAAGAGTAAACGATTTCCTCGAAAACGATATCATACGTCCATCATCATCAGAATATTTGTCACTAATTGTCCTCGTTCGCAAACAGAATGGTGAGGACCGTCTCTGTGTTGATTTCCGTGAGCTCAATGCTATCACTGAAAAGCGTCCGTCTCTCGTGAAAACTGTTAAGGAGCAGCTATCATCGATCGCTGGTAATTTATTTTACACGACTCTCGATTTAATGTCCGGCTATTATAAATATATACCAATCGCAGAAGAGTGCAGGAAATACACTGCATTTGTCACGCATGCAGGCCAATACGAATTCAACCGGATGCCTTTGGGCCTGTGCAATGCACCAAGTTATTTTCATGAGGTCATTACCAAGTTGGTGCGACAAATGAGAAATCGAGCAGTTAGCTACGTAGATGAATTAATTCTGCCCGGCAAAACCATCGCCGAGGGTTTAATCAAACTCCGTGAACTCCTGGTTATACTTCGAGTGCCGGTACGACGCTTCGGCCCTCTAAGTGTACGTTTTTGTTTAAACAAATCACGTTTTTGGGTCATCGAGTCGATGAGGACGGAATAAAACCAGGAGCTGAAACGGCTAATGCAATTCGAGAGATTCCGGAACCAACCAACGTTACAGAATTTCGAAGATTTCTGTGATTGAGCGGGTTTTTCCGCAAATTCGTTCGCTATTATTCTCTAAGATCGAGGCCGCTTACACTTTTGTTGAAGCAGAAGGACAATTCACAATTTTGTTGGTCGACCGAACAACAAGACGTATTCGAAAAATTGAATCAGCACTTTGTTGCGATCCAGTGCTCAGTGAATACGATCCGACGAAGGAACATCAAGTTCACACTGACGCGAGCACACTGGGTCTTGCCGGAATCCTCATGCAACGAGACGACGGTGGCAATTTCAGACCGATTTTCTACTACAGCCGCCAGTGTAGCGAATCCGAAAGCAGATACCATATTCATGAGCTTGAAGTTTTGGCTATCGCATCGCATTTATTTGCTCGTTAAGCATTTCGAGATAATTACCGATTGCGCCCCAATTAGCACCACAAGAACGTCTAAGCCATTGTGTTACCGCACATCGATCAATGGTTTCTGAAGCTACAATAGTACGATTTCCGCATCATACATCGATCGACTGAACGCATGAGTCACGCAGATGCTCTAAGCAGGACTCCAAACGAACCACCGAACGAGCCAGAGATAGCATCGGGGAACATAATGCGAGTGAAAGAAAACGAAGACTGGCTTGTGCTCCTGCAACGACAAGACATGAAGTTGAAGGAGTTAATCGAAGTTCTGAGAGGCGATATTGAGTCGGCTCAATCCAAACAGATCAAGTCAGATTATCAGCTCAAAAACGATCGGTTATATCGTAAGATCGACCAAGATCTCAAATTTGTCGTTCCGTCTGCAGTCAGGTGGAAAATTATCCGCACGTACCACGATGACATGGGCCACTTTGGTCTTGAGAAGACCATAAATCGAGTTCGGCAAGATTTTTGGTTCAACAATCTCCGAAAATACATCAAGTCGTACATCGCAGCATGCTTAGAGCGCTGCTATAATAAAGGAATCGCAGGCAAACCGAAGGGTCAACTCTATTCGGATGAGGTGACACCTATTCCGTTCTGGACGTTACACGTTGATCACCTGGGACCTTTTCCACGCAGTCGTCGAGGTAATTTGCACAGCATTGGAATATCTGATTCGTTCAGTAAGTATTTAATTTTGAGAGCTGTCAAAACTACGAAATCGAAGCCCGTCATAGACGCATTCAGGGATCTGACGTACTTCGGTCTACCTAAGCGTATAATTAGATATCGAGGCACTGCTTTTACATCACGAGAATTTGCTGAATTCTGCGCATCTAATTAGATTCATCATATTAAGGTTGCCGTCAGAACACCTCGAGTGAATGACCAAATCGAACGTGCAAATCAGTCCATCTTATCATTTCTAAGAACTGCACCAACTGATCATAAGGATTGGGATTAACAATTGCGCAATCTTCAATGGTCTCTGAATTCGCAATGTCACTCTGTGACTCAGTTTAGTCCGATCGACTTGATATTCGATTATCGCTTTCGAGACGTCATCATTAATCGGCTAGTTATGGCTCTAACATCAGATGAAGCGACTGCTGATGCAACGGAATGCGATATGGTTAACCGAAGACAATTGGCTGCAGAGGAATTACCACCGAACGAGAGAAATGGAGATTGAGGTTCAACGCGAAACACAAGAAACCTTTTATCTACAAGGAAGGAGATCTCATCGTTCTAGAGAATATACCTGCTGCTACGGGAGAATCTCGAAAGTTAGAGCCCAAATATCGTGGGCCCTACATCATTTCGAGCGTTTTAAGAAACGACAGATATCTCATCGAGGACATGGGAATCGCACGTCCCAACCAACGGAAATTCTGTTCAGTGTATACGAGCGAAAAGTTGAAACCGTGGATCGTCGTGAGTCCCGAATTCGATTTTTACGACGATGATGCGGATTCAGACACGGAGTAATGAATCGAGACGATTCGATGTCAGGATGGTCGAGTGTCATGTCAACCCCAATTGAAGAGCACCGGCCACGGAAGAAATCGAGAAGAGTCAGTCACATCCGAACCATTAACCGAGTCATTGTATTTTGAACGCAATAAATTGATCATTAACAAACGGTGCACGTTAGTTTATTGTTTCCCCTCTATAATTATCCTGTTCCTAAGGTCCATCCCTGACACTGCATAAGCTAGAAACATAAAATTTTGTAAGTAGGTGTTAAGTGGCGCCCTCTTCAAAGTTTCCCTATGAAAAAAATGTATAAGATGTTTAAGGGGGTGTCCCCATACAGGCGAGTGGCCCCTGAATAAACAAATTTCATCAAATGTAGGCAATATGGGTATTAATTATAAGGCATTAATGAAAACTTTTCCAAACAGGTCTTAAAATGACAAGTTTTGTTTTGAGGGGTGCAGGGGAAGGGCAAATGTACGAAAATTTGTGTACCCCCTCGCGACCCGAAAAACCTGAAATCTCTTTAAGAGCACAAAGGCAACAAATACCTCAGAAGTCAAAATTCAATCAGCTTTGTCAATAATATAGTACATTTTATAAATTTTACATTTTTGCCTATAAAATCAAAATGGGAGTCTTAAATTTTCCAAAAGCAACAATTTAAGTTTTCTGATAGCAATTGTATGTGTCTTGAAAATTTCACAATAATCGAACTATAAATAGCTAAGTTACAGCCGATTGAATATTTAACATATACAATATTAACACGTGATACTAGGGAGATACACGTTTGCCAAGTTCTAGACACCACAAAATTTTGATAAAAATTTAAGAACTGGTTTGTAATATTGATGTGCTATCATATTAATCAAGCAACGGGTTCAAAAAACTTGAAACAAGATGGTGGCGAATTTAAATGCATAATAACCAGCATATAATTTTTCGAACTCAATTTATGGAATCTGTATGTATATAAGTTAAGTTTTTATATGCAGAGCATCCACACCACACCACGCCTTTTTATATATTATATATACGATACCCTTACTAAACGTAGATTTCTTATAGATACGGATGCAGATGTATCCGTCATTCTATCAACACTAGAATCAAAACAGTACGATGCCAGTAATGCCAATTATAAATGACTATGCTGCTAATGGAACAGTGATAAATACATACGGCCAGAGAAAACTTACCGTTTCACTCAAGTTACGCCGCACTTTTAACTGGACTTTTATTGTCGCTGATGTTAACACACCGCTAATAGGGGCAGGTTTTTTGAAGTATCATGGCCTTGGAGTAGACTTACAAAAAAGAGCACTAGTAGATACATCAACTAAACTTAACAGCATAGGCATCTTCTAAGGATCCATTCGTAAAAATATTTCGAGACTATAAGCAAATGTTGCATGAACATGTGGTACCGATGGAAAAAATTAAAACAATGGTCACTCATTGCATTGTTACCAAAGGTCCACCAGCCGCATCAAGAGCAAGAAGATTGCCTCCCGACAAACGGCGCGGCTAAAACACAGTTTAATGACTTGCTATCGAGGGGCATATGCCGTCCATCAAGGATCAATTGGGCCAACACCTCTTCATATGGTCAAAAAACCTGATGGTACTTGGCAACCATGTGGTCATTATCGCCAATTCAATTCTATTACGGTACCAGACAAGTACCCGATACCGCATTTACGTGGCAAAAATATTTTCAGCAGGATTGATTTAAAAAAGGCTTTTAATCAGGTTCCGGTTGAACCGTGCGATATAAAAAACTGCTATCATTACGCCCTTTGGCCTATTTGAGTTTGCATTTATGACATTTGGTCTCAGAAATGCGGCGCAGACATTTCAATGGCTAATCGATGAAGTGCTTCCTGGACATGACTTTGTCATAGCATACATAGATGATATTTTCATCACAAGTCAGAATATTGACCAACATCAAGAGCATGTTAGAATCGTTTTGGATCGACTTTCACAGCATGGACTAAGAATAAATCCGGACAAGTGCAAATTCGCACAAAATGAACTGGAGTTCTTGGTTAATTTAGTCACATCCCAAGGTATTAAACCATTACCTGGTAAAGTAGAAGACATAACCCATTTCGAAAAGCATCTTGTTGCAAAACAACTCCGGAGATTTATAGCAATGATAAATTTCTATAGGCGTTTCAGTCCAAACGCCGCAACTATTTAAGACAAACTGCAATGTCTTATCAAAGGCAACGCTAAAAGTGACAATTCTGTTATCGCTTGGACTGAAGACACATCTAATGCGTTCGAGGAATATAACAAAACGTAAGTCAATGCAACACTGCTAGTTCATCCATCCAAATCAGCACCCATTGCATTAGAAACTGATGTATTAGACGCAGCAATCGGTGCCGTTCTTCACCAAATTCAAGACGAAGGATGTAAGCCATTGGCCTTTTTCTCGACGAAATTAAATACTGCTCAGAAAAAAATATAGCACATACGATTGAGAGCTGCTAGCAGTCCATGAATCAATTAAATATTTTCGACACATGCTGGAGGGAAAGAGTTTGCCATAGATACTGACCATAAGCCACATATTTTTGCCTATTACCGAAAAGGTGATAAAGCATCACCTCGACAAGCTCGGCAATTGGACTACATAAGTCAGCTTTCATCCGATATTTGCTACATTTCCGGCCGTCAAAATATCATCCCCGATCTTCTATCATAGATTAATTTAATCAATTCCGCCGAAATTCAGTTCGAAGCGATAGCTAGAGACCAAGAAACTGATGATGAACTACAAAATATCTTGCATTCAAACACAACTTCTTTGCAGCTTAAACTTATCATACTCCCTTATTCAGACATTAAGCTCTACTGCGATTCAAAAAGCATGAAAGCTAGACCTTTCACAATCAAAAACTTTCGTTTAAAGGTTTTAGCCTAAATTCACAATTTATCCCATCCCGGAATAAGAGCAACTACACGCCTCGTGCACCGCCATACTAAATCACCCATACACACTTATAAGGAAATCCCAGAGCGATTTGCATACATAAATATTGATTTAGTTGCCCCGCTTCCATCATCGGGAGGTTACTCATACATTTTAACAGTAATTGACCGTTTCTCAAGATGGCCAGAGGCAATTCCAGTTAGCAGTATAACCGCGGATAGTGTCGCATCTGCACTAATATTTGGCTGGATATCTCGTTACTGCATCTCCGCAAGAATAACCTCGGATCAAGGACGACAGTTCGAATCTGAATTGTTTCGCCAGCTAAACAGAACCTTAGGAGTATTACATCTGCGAACGACAAGTGTAGTGAATTAGAATGGTTTCAATATGTCCGTAAAGGACTGCAGCGATGGTCTGCTGCCTCGGCAGAAGAAGGTGTCGGTATCTGCCGAGAATGCCCTCGTCTGGAGACGCGTGAATGCGCTGGCAGGCTAGCATTGCGGTGTCGTGGGGCGGGTTCATTTTCCCCAGCACGAGGACCCACTACAAAAAAATTTCGCATTCACGAATTTGATTTCAGATCAAGAGGCGACCAAAGTCGCAAAAAGTGTAGATAACTACACCGAGGGAATTAGAGCTTGTCATGAGAACAAGGGGAACCTGAAAAGAAAGGCGAACTTGGGGTGACCTCGTCATTACCCGACGAAGTTCATGGCCCACAAATGAAAGAGGGGCAAACGGGTGGTGGTGGAGCCCCTTCGTACCCACCCTACCGGAATAAATCCATAGATATCTTGTTGAAGTGGCCAGGTATTCCTCTTCTGAGTGGAAAACTCATACAACTTGAATTGTATGAACTTTCCCATCAGAAGGGGAGTACCCCGGTGACCAATTTATGCCATAGAATTATACAATTTGATTGCATAACTCTATGCCATAAAGAGGCACTCTGCTTGGGCCACTCAACCCACGACGTCACCTGAAATTATCATTAATGCTCTCTAATTCAAAAGTTATCTAGGTTGTTTTCACAAAAAACTACAAAAGAAAGAAAAAAACAATATCCTCCTTTCTCTCGGACACGCCGGGTTAGTATCAAATCCACTTCAAAACCCGTAACTCAACTCTCAGCCCCTTATCGTTTATTCGGATCAGATGAACAAAGCCGATGACCATCGAATAACTTGCTCCACTAGTAATTACCGCTGTTGTAGCGGAAGGATGTAGTTTTGACAGTTCCGTTCTATAGAACCTGGCGTTTAGCGTTTGACGATCGCACTGCGATTCGTATAAGCATTACTGAAATCGGGGAATAAATTCCGTATACCAGCCATGGGATTCGGTTCCCCGCGGTATCATCATTTTTCAAAACTTCCCTAAAGGTATTGCGAATTTCCCGCAAACATTGAGCAGGCGGGGAAGGGAAACGTTTAACTTTGAGTTAAGATAGATATCAACCGCAGTGGCACACTGTTATATTCACTGTCACAAGAAATCTCGATGACAACGGTCAACACTTGTTTTATTTAGAAACATTCAAAATTGAACTCAAATCAGACCGCAATAAAATTTCATATCACTCGGATAGAATTCAAAAAAAAAAAGATCTTGCACTTCAGATTTTATTCTTAAAACATTTTTGTTTTATTCCAATCACCAGTCTTGCACTCGGGCCGTTATTCACAATAATTTCCACGTCGCTTGCCAATATCTCATTCCGCAAAACATTTACAACAAACATTCAAGCACTTCCTTTTCTTTATTTTATTTACGTTTTATCTTATTTCCCGACGAAGCGTGACATATGGTCGCGTTATATAACGTTTTTCCCGCACAGAAATTTACTTTCTCCCACCTTGGTCACTCGGAAACACACATCCGCAAACGCTTTCAACATTTTTTTATCTCACTACGATAAGATGCAACCACCCATCCCGTTTAAATTCAAGTTTGCACCTTCGATTACGTTAGCACTTCCGTTACTTATAGTTTGGTAGTGCACTCACGAAGCACGGAAAAAGGGAAATCTCATCGATTTTTACTCGAGCCCCGACTCAATTCTGACCTTTCCACTACTCCCCTTTTTGACGCGTCGTCTCGAACCTAATTTCCGCTAAACAAAATTGAATTTTCCCGTATCGCGCGGACCTCGTGTCACCAGCTCTCATTCCCAAAAACCAAAAAAAACTTTCTTCACATTCGCGTCCGAAGTGACCGCCGTCAAAGTCAATCGCAGACTCCCCATACTCAACTTGTTCTCCTCTAGTTTAACGTAAAATTGAGTAGGAATGTTTCACGTATATGTGCATGTGCGAGGTAAAAGCGAATTTACCCACGTATTGTTTCAAAGCGACCGCTAGGCAATCGTTTAGTATTGCTTTACAATTTCAAGTGTAGCACGAGGTACAAGTGAGCAGAACTGTTCTCTCTGATTGCGCGGACCCAGATAACGCGAAATCATCGCTACTAACAAAAATGCGTTGCTAGTGGAGCGACACCGCATGCTAGTGTTGGTGGCAGATAGGAAATCTTGAGTGTCCGATGGGGTTAGCAATGGCCAACTCCTGTCATTTAAAGCAGACGCGGAGCCCGCTAATGTATGGTTTACGCTCCAATCGTACTCCTTACACTCGCACTGCTACAAACGCTTCTGTGCCGCTACCGATGCCTTTCGTGTGGACTGGAGTTGACAAAGTGCACTTTATGAGTGAATGCGCACCTGGCGATTTATCCACACCGGTGTCGTCTATTCATTAATAGCGAGATGCTTTTGATCCGCTGTGTGGCGACAGTTCAAATAACGAAAATGGGGCTAGCAGAAAAGGTTACGCGAACTATATGGGCAAAGCCAATGTTCTCGCGCATTTCACACCATTTTCCGTGACGGCGAACTCGGTAAACGACGTTTTGCGATCAACAACAAAAATATCCGCGAACGTATCTCACACAAGACTCGTCGCCTCGGCATGAAGGTTTCTTCGCGACTCCCAATTAATTTGAAATAGGTTGCGCTTGAAATTTTTGTTTCCCATTCACAATATTTTCATGCGGCGAAATTTTTGTCTACCAAAACACGAGACAAATAAATTTGAATATGTATCTTTTTAACAGAAGACAAACATTCTTTTATTTTTTTATCTCATTAAAATTTGCACATTTCTTCCTATTTTCTTCCAACGATATCCACTTTGTCCAAGTTAAAATTTTTAATAACTATTTCCATGCATTATCTCATATCATTTGTTTATGGTTTGTTTCAAGTGAATTTCTTATTTATTACGATTCAGCTTTTAGTTAAAGTACCCCAAATAAGTCGACTCGATCAGATGAACTTTATTTTTGGCAGAGCTACTGCTGCTGATCGCAATGGTGAAGTTTGTTGTGAAAGATAATTAAAACGAGCATTTTCTGATTTATTTAATGATATCCATTTGTAAACGCCGCTGGAATTAGTGGCCCCGTACTGTAGTTCAACGGGGCCCGACTGACGGCAATTGCTGGAAATCCCGACGGCTGGGGCTCGCTGCTTGTACATATCCAACACTATCTGCTCCACTTGAATTGTACATATCGATTGTTGGTCTAAGTGAATTTGTTGATGGAAAGCCTGGTCGTGTGGTTGTTCTGTGGGGAGATGCTGGCGGTCCGAATCCTTGAGCTGCTGCCGCTGCTGCTTGATAATTGTTCATGACTGATAATGCTTGTGTCAAAAGTGGTGTATTATTATTGGGTGTGAGTTGACCGTTTGTTAAATCCACTGTAGGGTAGGGTGATCCAAAACTGGGATATCCCGAATAACCGCGACCAGCCGCATATGCAGCATACGCTGCTGCTGGGAAACCATCTGGCAGTGTTCCCAGCCCCCACATAATATTATCGTATGCTGTTCGTCCTGCGGCACGAGTTTTTGCTAGGTTTGCCGGAAGCATCACTTCTTTGGGTTGCGCCTTTTTACATTCCACCATTTTGTTATTGATTTCGTGAAAGTGAATTTCACAAACTTTATCTACGACATCTTCACTTTGAAACGTCACAAATCCAAACCCTCTGTGTCGATTTGTTTATTTATCGAACATAAGCATCGCATCCTCAATTGCGGTGGGAACAGTTCTTGTGGTTGCTGCGCTGGCATTTTGAGCCGTAACTCCTCGATTACTACACAAGCTACCATCCGCAGTCAAATGACATTATCGAAAGATGGCACAGGTCATTAAAATCATCTCTTAGAGCCAAATTATCTAATGATTGGTACAACGAACTACCTCTCGTTTTACTAGGACTTCGCATCGTCTGGAAAAACGATATAAAAGCAACACCAGCAGAAATGACTTTCGGACAAGCACTTCGCATTCCAGGAGAATTTTTCGAGCCATCGAAAGAGCACCCCAGTGATGAAGAATTTATAAAAAAGTTTCGACGAAGAATGAATATTGTTCAACCTGCAAAGACCACGCATCATACCAGTAGTAAAGTTTTCGTCCACTTTGTTTTAAAAGATTGTTCGCATGTTTTTGTCAGAGTCAATACCATTCGTACTCCACTTCAGTCACCGTACAAAGGACCATACATTGTCATTAAACGTGGCTGTAAAATTTTTTAAAGTAATCGTTAATGGAAAGCAACAAAACATTTCTATCGATCGATTGAAACCCGCCTTAACAATACAAGATCAGGACGACCAAACACCGAAATTCAGTAAATCAGTACACCACCGCAACGATGACGACCAGCCAAACCAGCGCAACAATCATTCCCAATCACCATACCAAACACGATACGGGAGAACTGTGAGGTTTCGAGATCGCCAAGCCTAACCATTTCGTATGACAGGTATCATACTGGACAGAGAGTGATGTAACGACTATAAATTAATTTCATTTTTTACATTTTAATTCATTTTATACATTTTTATTTCTGCATGTCAATATTTGCCAGAAAGGTTATTAGTACACTTTAATAAATTGTACAGTTTATTCCACTAAACTAATAGCAATAATAACTAAAACACTGCACTAACAGCAGTGACAAAAAAAAACCGATTTGAATAAAAAAAAAAGAGAAATTAATGTGCGCAGTCAGAACGTACACGCGAGAATAAAATCAAATTACATTTAAATTAGAAAACATAATTGTGAGTTTTTATTTTAAAAAAGGAAGAGTATCGCTACAGGATCAACTATGGATCAATACGATTACCTTAATATTTTGAAGGCAAATTTGAAGTAAAGCGTTCAGCAGTGGTGACGATTGGTGACGATTTCTGGTTCCAACAAGGTAATGATCCCAAGCACACAGCACACAATGTGAAGCTTTGGTTGCTCTACAACACAACATCAACTGTGTACGCCGCCCCAATCCCCACACCTTAATCACATTGAGCATTTTCGGGACTTTCAGCACAGCATAACCTCGAAGGAAATGCTGAAAAACGTCATCGTCGATGAATGGGGCAAAATTACCAGGCAGGACATAGCCAAATTGGTTCATTCCATGCCAAATCGATTTAAGGAGGTCCTTAAGAGAAAAGCTTATCCGACAAGTTATTAAGCCCTGATATGTAATAAAATATTTGAATATTTCAAATTAATATTGTCATGTACGGATACTTTTTGTGGATCGTTTAAGTGAGACTGTTTTGCTTTTATTTTATAAAATCTAGTTTTTAATGGAATACCACAGAAAAAATTTATAGCAAAGATAGTTTCATTAATGAATAAATTTTGTTGCTTGAATATTTTAAGGTAGCAGCTTTCTTTAGCATGAATTTCCTTTTACATATGTTGCTTTCGTTTGATGTTGTACGGATACTTTTTCTGGCAAGCATACATAGTTACTTTACAAATAACTACTAAATATAAATGTGAGCTCCCGAAAGTTTTGCACCATTCATTAATGTGCAACAAAACAAACAAAAAAGAAAAAAAAATCGAGTAGCGATTCACGATTCCGGTAATGACTCACGGATAATCTGCATACCGCGTAATCCCTACACAGTTAATTGGCATTCCACTGCACCCCTACTGTAGTTCAAAAAATGTATACCTGATCCAAAGCTCCACATAATAGTACTAACCACAGGTCATTACAAAAGCAAAAACCATCAGTCGATGTAGACATAACCTATTTGCAGTATCATATTTCGTACATATCTTATTTTATGATGGCTTGATAGAATACTTAAATATTTTTTCCCATGTTAACAAAAAAATTTGCTAACGGGCAATTATTTTATGGTCATCTGCGTTATTTGAATTTTCCCGCTAATCAATTTCACCTCGGCTAACATTTCAATTGTTTCCGCCAGAGTACTCTCTCGCCATCGACAATTTGCGACTTGCTTTCGTCTGTCATTGCGACAGCTGACATTGAAGTAAACTTGTTTCGCAACATCTCCACTTATTGTTCGCTGCATAATTTGTTCTTGTTTAAATGTAATCTTTTTCACAGTATAATTCTTTTTTACTAATGATTGTTTCTTACAGAGTTAAAAATGGATGACGGCAACCAACCAGCCGCTAAATGCGTATTTATAAATCCCAACTTTAAGACTGCTCACATCAACCCAAGGTTCATCAAATCGATGGCAGCTGATTCAATTCACGTCAATCCCAACTTTTTAGCGAAATTTCAAACGCTCCATGCAAGTGATTCGAGCAATGCAAGTAGTTCGCAAGGCAGAATTATTTCCAAATCGAAAAATAAATTGATACGGGAACCAGTGCATGTTGGCGCCAAAGTACCAAGTTCCGAACTTCCGTTACGTGGTTCGGAAGTTACAGACGAACGACGCTTGATTAAGATTGGAACTCGCAAGTTAATAAGAGCACCCGCGAAGAAGAGTCAAGATAAAATTCGTTCCGCACCGCCCTTAATTAAGGTATCACCATTAACTAAGAGGAAACGTTACAAAATTGATAGGAGGGCTCCCAAACTGAAAGGGAAAATTACTCCTGTTCGGAAAAATTTTACGGGAAGATATGCCCTAAGTCGTGTTGCGGAGAAGGAATTACTAGCACCGAAACGTATCATTACTAGAGGACGGCGAGTTTGCAGGCTGTATGTGATTCATTTAATCCTTCAACTTTTTTCATAGCTTTTCGTTTTCAGTGAAAGAACTTTAACGAAGGATAAAGCGCTATTAAACATAAATGGAGTTCTCTACAAATCGTCGAAGAATAAATTGGAGAAAACTGCATCCAATCCGCTTGTGTCGAAGCCAAGCACATCTTCCAAGCAATTGCGACCCAGCACTCGTCAGCGAGTTGTAATTGTTCGCGGAAGCAAATTCTTATTGGACAATGGTGGCCGAAGCCTTAAGAAAATCGAAACGAAAGATAATGCCGGTCCAGTGATGAAACGAATCGATATAGGAGGGTTGACCTATGTGGCGAATTCGCAAAACGTTTTGATTCGAACAGAAAGTCATAAAACAAGAAATTATTTAAGGTAATATGAAATTCTTTTTAACAAAGCTTCAACAAGTTCAATCTTTATGTTCTGCTACAGCTCAACGAAACAGAAAAGTATAAACGTGCTGTCCAAGTGCCTGGTAAAATCAAATATTCCTTGCCCAATCTTCAGAAAGGTTGGAAAGTGTAGTGCATACGAAAGGGGCAAATGTGCGAAAGTGCATGATAAGAAACATGTGGCTATTTGTAGGAAGTGAGTTGATGGAAGCTATTTTTTAATCTTTTTCTAATTGGAATTCATTGTAGGTTTTTGAAAGGGGAATGTCTAAACGAAAAATGCCTGCTCTCGCACGAAGTAAGTCTCTCAAAAATGCCTACCTGTAAATTTTTCCTGCTAGGATGCTGTACACGATCCGATTGTCCATATCTGCACAAAAAGCTCAACGAAAAGACAGAAATTTGTACTGAATTTCTTAAAGGATTTTGCTATTTGGCCGAGAAGGTAAACATATTCAAAACAATGTCACAAAAAAAGAAAACCATTTTATCGTAATTTATTAGTGCCCAAAACGACACGAATTTTTATGTCCTGACTTCGAAAGCAAAGGAAAGTGTGAGAAGCCACGATGTCCGTATTTGCATAAGAAGGTCAAAAATGACACAAATGACAAGAGTAGTGATCCCCCAACGACGAAAGTTGCTCGTTTAGAAAATACTAAAATTACAGAGCAATTACTATCACCAAAACGTGTGAATGAAGACGAACCTGCAGCCAGTAGTAGTTCAAGATATTACTCTAGGGACAAAACTCTGAAGCAAACGAAAGTAGATCCATCAGAATCAACATTAGATGAAAATTCAGCTTCTGATGAAGATGCTAACAAACCAACGCTACGTGGTAGGAAAAAACTTGGAGATCTTCCTGCATTTATTCCATTATGACATCTAATATCCCATGACACCGTGTTTGACTGTTTTATTAAGATAATTATATTTTTTGTTAGATCTCGAAATATATGCATGATTTGTAAAATTGTTATTTGTAAAATGTAAATTGTAAATAATATAGCGAAATGTTTTTAATATGGAAATGAAATGAGCATGTTAAAAAAAAAATTTGGGAAGATGTGAAATATAACTATTTGAACATTCTTTCGAGCGTTGTCTACTATGCACAAAAAAAGTGACGTGAATTGGCTCTCTGACACTGCAAAATATTAAGGAAACCCTATTGCGAAGCAATGGTGTGTTATCTGATTCTCATCTCCTTAGTTGAATTTCTTGATTCCAGCAGGTATAATTTCTAATAAGCACAAACATTGCTGTAATTAAATGTTCCAACTTCGAAAAGCTAAAATCCTAGATATATTTCAATGAGCAGATTTCTGTTCGTACCATTCACCCAAAATGGGGCTATTTAGTGTAAAGTAGGACCATCCAAATTCTTGGGGGCCATATGTAGGACAAATGGCTTGTCTGCAATTGTTTTATTGGGTCAGTGGTTTCAAATACAAGGTTAGGTCAACTGGGAGATTGCTGATGCAAAAGCGTTCAAGTAACAGTGCGGAGGTGTATAGGTTTTGTTTGGAGTGGATTGGGTGGCCTACACTGCTGTTGATATTTATGCAGGTAGGAGGCCGGAAGACCTCGAGTACTCACGCAAACTTTGTAAATATGACTTTAGCAATTACCAAGTTTTGATAACTAACACGATTTTCGCTTTGTGGTAGTTGTGCAATATTTAACAAGGTCTGACAACGAAAACTAGAATTTATCTTACAGCATATTCACCTAATAAAGCAACATTCCAAGGAATATCGCCGGAGAAGGGATTTCCCGATTGTACCTTCACCCACGACATTCTTCATTTGGTTGACTAACTTCATTGGATCAATGCTAAGTAATCAAGATAAGATTCATTTCAAATTTTTTCTGGAGATGGGAAGCGAGAAAAGAAAAAAAAGTAAAATTAAGCTAAAAATTCCGTTTTTAAAAGGAGGAAAATTTGGTTTTGTTGAAGAAACAAAAAAGAAAAGAAGAAAATCGACTTTTGTGAAGAAGCGGAAAGAAGAGAAAAGTGAGTTTTATCGAAGGAACAAAAACGGAAAGAAGAAAAAGGAAGTTTTGTTTAAGAAACAAAAATCGAGTTTGCAGGTGAGGGTGTTTTTTTTAAGTTTGACCAAATTTTCGGCGTGCTACAAACCTACAATCATCAAATCCGCAGAATGTATTCCTTGTACGCCTGGTTCCTTTTTTCAACCGATGCCTGTGGTAATTGAGCAGTCGCCTAAGCAAACTGCTCGAAAACCACGATAATGCTGATCCAATTTTTAATTGTAAATTAAAAAATTTACATCGAAAATTTGGACAAGGCAACACCTTTATAACGCAGCGTACCCACGAATTGCATTGCCGCAATGCAATCTACAGTGGATGGATGAGGGGCTCGTCAACTGCCGTTGCGACTTGTACCAGACGGTGGCTGTTCGCAACTCTGATCTGCTTTGGTGGATCGAGGAGTCCGGCTTTAATCGCTACATGTGGCAGACGTCTCGAGGAATCGGAGCTCGCGAAAAGGAAATGTCAAGGTGTTGGCGAAAGTTGTGGTCGGTGTAGAAGTATTTTACAGCCACTTCATCCTGTGCGACTTTTAAAACCTCCAATTGATAAAACGCGTAAAGTGTTCTATTGCCGTTGATCTATAAAGGTGTTGCGAGGATGCGTAAAAGGTGCCGGGATTTGTAAGATATGTAAACACTTCGGATCGTCCGTCCCCCCATTCTTCTTTTCTTGCTGAATTTTTGGATAAAACTTTGTGTGTCACGCGAAGCTGACATTGGTTGCATGGATTACGAGTGCGATGACGACTTCCACAGAGCATGTTTTCGAGCTCGGAGAATGTTTTAGAACACTCGTAACGTCAATATTGCTGAAAATAAAGAAAACAGAATGCTAGCTAGCGCGCCCCATTAAACGTTTCGCTGATTATTGTGCTGTCTATTGTCGCTGTGCCACCAAACACCGTACGAAGTTGTGAATTCGAACAGAATTCGTCAAAATTTTAAGGAGCCGCAATCCTCCCAAACGTACGGAGCCGGCTACACTGTGATGTGTATAATTTATTAGAACGCTGGCATCGAAATCGGAATGGAGAAGTGATATCGAATGTGAGTGCGCTTGGTGCGGTACAAACAGCAGCGATAGCGGTTCAGCCCCGAAGTCATGAACGGAGCGTTTTGGGTTGCGAGTGGAATTAAAAACTAGTCGATAGCATTCTTTGTTTAGCGACCAAGCCAGAAAAGACCAAAAATAACCAGCATGAAACCATTGCTATGGAATTCGCAACATTCGACCGCCGCTGCCTGATTCTTTATTTGGAGTACTGATTCTTTAGTTGGAGTACAACAACGATCCAATTGAACGTAGATTTTGGCGGTGCAATTGATGTTTGCCTGTGGACATATTGAAAACCACCTTCACAAGATTGTCATCAAATTTACATATTCTTTAGCAAATTAGCTTAATTGTTCCCTTAAAAGAGTAATGGTGTGCATTGGAAGTGTTTGATGAGCAGTCGTCAAAACTAGATACAGTGGCTTACAGCTTATTTTATGCAGTTCATTTTTCAAAACCATAGGCGCTATACTTTCAATATGAAAAAGATTTAAACTGTAATTAATTAAATATTCAAGTGATCGTGAAGAAACTCTTGCTCTGATGAAGTTACATAGGAAATATTCCTGTAATGTATTATCCCATGGCGCTCATCGAGGATATGAAAGCTGATTGAGTTCAGCGTGTTTTTGTATTGGAGTGTACAGACGCACGACTTTCGTGCGTAACTGTACTCGACGTAGCAACCGAGCGCGGCTCAGTCTTCTTTATAAATACTCGAATGACGTTGGATTAAGTTAGTTCGTCTCGATCGCTCCAGTAGCACGCTCGCAAATAAAATATTATTAACTAAAATCAACGTTTATTTATTCAACTAAACTTGTTCTCCTGGTCTAACAGGTTATGGGCCCAGTTTACGTAGTAACTGTGAAAATTAGGAGAACAAAAAGTAAAAAAAATTAACTCGACGAGTCCCAAGTGGCGCGGAACGGAAGTCGGCCATTGTTCGGTTGTGTCGAAGTTAACGAGAGTGAAAACGTGCGGAGTATAAATCGAATCCGTGATGTCAGTCGGCATCTCAGTAAAGGGCGTGAAGCCATTTGACGGAACGAATTTTCAAGGCTGGAAAGCGCAAGTAAATGCTTTATTTGTGATGAATGATGTTCTCGATGTCGTCGACGGCACGAGGCCGGAGCCTCCTGCTGAAAACGGACAAGCGGCCGCGTTGAAGAAAAATATGAAGGAAGATGCAACGGCAAAGTTTATAATACTGTCGAATCTCGACGAGACGCAACAGGAGTGTGTATTGTCCTGCGTTTCTGCGAAAGAAATGTGGGATAAATTGTGCCTAATTTATGAACAAAAAACCGCAACAAATAAACTAGGTTTGCTACAAAAGTTTCACGCGTATCGAATGAGTGAATCGGATACGGCAGTTCAACATGTGGCGAAGGTGACAAACATGGCGAGTCAACTCAAGGACATCGGCGAAGATGTGTCGGACGCTACGACAATGGCAAAGAAACTCGCGAGTCTCACCACGAGGTTCAGCACGCTGCAAGTAGCATGGGACAGTGTGGACCCGGTACGGCAGACTCTCGATAACCTCCAGGAACGGCTGATAAGAGAGGACGCAAGACTCAACGACGAAGAAGAAACGTCAGAAGCGCTGGCTGCGACAGCTCAAAATCGTCGTTCGCGAGGAACGAAAAGTGCTTAAAAATAAAAAGACTGAAAATAAACAGGACATGAAGGAAGTGCAGTGTTACAGGTGCCAAGGCATGGGACATTACGCGAGTCGCTGCCGAAACAAGCGAAAGCCACGCGATGGCGCCGAAAAAACACGTGACTGTGCATTCGTAGGTGAAATGAGCGGTTCAGTTGCGTTGGGCTTCAAAAGTGCGGGAACCGCGAGGGTGCTGTGGACAAAAACTCAAGTGATGAAGGCCGATCAGAGCGATGTCTGGCTGATTGACAGCGGCGCATCGCGACATCTAACTTACTGACGTGACTGGCTATCAGACTACAAGTCGGACAATACGGGTGCTACAGTATCGCTTGGCGATAATCAAAACTGCAATGTTGCCGGTGAAGGCACAGTGAAAATTAAAAAACTTGATCGATGGAGTGTGGCAAGATACAAAAATCGAAAATGTGCTACACGTGCCAAAGTTACGAAAAAATCTGTTCTCTGTCGGAGTATGTACTAAATAGGGATTCCAAGTGCGTTTTGAAAATAATCAAGTTATCGTGGCGCGTGACAGTGAAGTACTTGACACGGGAATGAAGCAAAACAATGGCGTGTACAGAATGTTTTTCAAGGTCGCGAAACAAGGGAGCAACGCAGAAGCCAATGTAGTTGCGACGAATTTAACCGTGTGGCACGAGCGTTTGGGACACGTCGGGAAGCGTGCAATTCGTGAATTAGCGGAAAAAGGACTCGTGAGTGGCGTAACATTTACAGACAAAAGTGATGTTTTCTGTGAGCCGTGCAGTCTTGGAAAAGCGCACAGGTTACCCTTTAATAAGAAAATGGAGCGCGACAAGAAAATAAAGCCAGGTGAAGAAATGCACTCCGATGTCTGTGGGCCCATGTCGACGAACTCGGTCGGAGGATCAAGGTTCTTTTTGACATTCAAAGACGAAGCAACAGGCTACAGGCACGTATATTTCATGAGAAGGAAATCCGAAGTATTCGAAAAATTCAAATCTTTCGAGAAAATGATCGAGAACAAATTCGGAAGAAAAATGAAGACTCTTCGCTCCGACAATGGTCGAGAATTCTGTAACGAAGAGATGGACAAATAATTGAGGAATGTGGCATCAGACGAGAAACAACAGCGCCGTACAACCCGGAGCAAAATGGAAAAGCCGAGCCCGACAATCGGACGATTGTCGAAAGTGCCCATACAATGATAATCGCGAAGAATCTTCCATTGACTCTATGGGCAGAAGCAGTAAATTGTGCAGTGTACGTGTTAAATCTAACCGTATGGACGAGTGGCGCCGTAACTCCGTACGAAGCGTGGACTGGGAAGGTTCCGAACCTAAAGCAATTCACGCGAAAATTTCACGCTCGAGCAATCAAGAAAGTTTTTGTTGGATACACGGAAGAGTCAACGAATTACCGGGTATACGATCCTGAAAAGAAAAAGGTCAGCGTTGTTCGAAACGTCGTATTCAACGAGAAAATCGGGCCGCCGTCGGTAGAAGCGAACGAGAAGGAAGATGAATATGTAATATTTCTTCCAATGAACGAGGCACGAGAAGATAACGAAGGACATGAAATCGACGAGGAAGAAGAACACGAAAACAACGGTGAGAACAACGTCGACATCAGAGAACGAGAAGAAGAAGATCACAACGAGGACAACGCACAAGAGAACGAGCAAGAAGAAGAAGATCGCGAAAATCGAAGAGTCCTGCGAGATCGAAACGCAATTCAAACTCCGAGAAGGTATCGGCACGATGCAAATGTAGCCGAATACGTGATTCCATTGACATACGAAGAAGCAACAAAGAGCACTGAAGCCACGCAGTGGGCAAGTGCGATTCATGACGAATTTAAAGCGCATGAAGAAAATCGTACGTGGGAACTTGTAACAAAAACGCCGGACATGAGGCTAATCGATTCGAAATGGGTATTCCGCGTGAAGACGGACATCTACGGGAAGTCACACCGTTTCAAAGCCCGATTGTGCGCGAGAGGTTTTCTTCAACGTGAAGGGATTGACTTCAAAGAAACATTCTCCCCAGTCGTGAGATATGACTCACTAAGGATTCTGCTGGCAACGATAGCAGCGAAAAATCTCAACGTAGTGCAGTTCGATGTTCAAACTGCATTTTTATACGGGAAACTTGAAGAAAGAATCTTCATGAAAGTTCCGGAAGGACTGAAGCTGAAAGAAGATGCAAGAAACGTCGTATGTAAGCTCGAGAAGTCTCTCTAAGGGCTTAAGCAGGCTCCACGCTGTTGGAACCAAAGATTTACAAAGTTTCTGAGTGAATTTAACTTCAAAGAATGTGAAGCATATCTGGCACTGTTCGTCGATGATGGGCTGGTAGCCTCAGAATCGTAATTCTAATATTTTTGTCGGGTTACAGATTGAAAGAGATAGAGAAAAAGGAAAAATGGTAATTCACCAGAGCGCGTACACAAAGAATATAATCGAAAAATTCGGCATGGTAGACGCGAAAACGGTAAGCGTGCCGGCGGATCCGCACGCAGCACTGACCCCGGTCGTAGAAAGCGAAATAAAAATAAACAACGTGCCATATCGCGAAGCATAGGCTCTTTAGTTTTTCTAGCAGCCGTTTCGAGACCAGACATTGCTTATGCAGTAAATGCAGTCAGTAAATTCTTGAACGAGCACGATTCATCCCATTGGCAGGCGGTTAAAAGAATATTCGCGTATCTGAAAGGCACGGTTAACTATGGCATCGTGTATCAAAGCGGCGGTAGCGAAGCAAAGCTGATAGGTTTCTCAGATGCTGACTACGCCGGAGATGTAGAGACGCGGAGATCGACGACCCGATATGTATTCCATCTGTCAAACGGAGCCGTAACATGGTCGTCACAACGACAAAAACTGGTGACGTTGAGCACAACAGAAGCCGAGTACGTAGCTGCATCGGCAGCTGCTCGGGAAGTAGTCTGGATTAGAAAATTGTTGTCGGACATCGGATGTCCTTGTGATAAAGAAACAACGCTTTATGTTTATAATCAAAGCGCAATCCAACTAGTCAAAAATCCAGTTTTTCACAAAAGAACCAAGCATATAGATGTTCACTTTCACTTTATTCGCGAGAAAGTGAACGAAAAAGAAATTGTTGTTGAATACGTTTCATCTGCAAATCACTCGTACTTTATATTTTTAAATATGCCATAGGTTGGCAATATCGAATTAAATAAACCGCGTGTCAAAAATGAAATAGTTTCGAAGAGAAAATCCAAGAGAATGAGAATAATGAGATTGCTATGGTAACTAGTAGCGTAATTGCATTGAGTGTAGAATAAAGGGCTTTAATTGCAAATCGATTATGCCTTATGAAGTAATAATACTTTATTATAAGCAATGATTCTGTTGTATTCAAACCAAAGATTTTGTGCATTCTGTATAGACAGCACATTTATGCTTTCCATTTTAAATATTTCTAGGAAAACGTAGTGATGTTTTGAAAAACAAACAGTTAGCCCATAGTAAATGTTAGGTCCAATCAAACGAGACCGGTCTAGTATTATATAGAAAATTTGTTTTACTCGAACGGATAAGTTTTCCTTGCACTAATTTCGTTCATGGCTGGCCCTAATTTGGAATCTAATTCATTATCGCTGAGATTCATCACATCACATTGCAAAGCCAAATTAATCATTAGCGAATATTTTCCATACATCACTTATTTGATTTAATTATGCTTGGTCATTATATTAAATAGATTCAATTTTCTATGCAGTATTCTTTCTAATTTTGATTGATTTTAAAGTATCATAAGTTGCTAAGTGATAAAAGCTTGATAACTACAAATACCAAGTTCTGTACAAATTTAGAAAATAACTATTGATACTAAAAGAAATTACTCAAAATTCTTGTTAGTAAATTTAATTTCAAATAAAAATGAAAAGATGAATTGATTATAAACCTGACCGGGTACGGAACCCGCCACGTTGGCTAGCTCCCCACTGTAATGAGCTAGCCATCGGGTGAGCTCACCCCTTTTTAAGTCGTTTCAGGTGCTCTTGCAGGGTAGAGTGGCCTTCCGCTCGCGTGCCTATTTATGGTATAGTACAGGGTGCGTACGGTAGTTGTGGACATGCATAAATGTGACTACAACTTCGCGAATTTTTTTTTTAATTTTTTTCCTTTCAGATAAGAAATGACGGACTACAACATGACTCAAGAAATGAAAAGACATGCTGTCATCGTCGCTATATGTGCGAACCATACAGATTTAGAGATCTCTAATTTTCTTAATTTCACCCGTTCATTCGTGCATAAAGTTCGCCGTGAATTGGAAGCATCAGGAGGCGATACAGAATCGGTTGCAAAACGCAAAAAGCACGAACAACGTTCTGACACTGTCCGATCTGCAGAATTTTTGTAGCAAGTGCAAGTGATCATAGACGAGGACCTTTCAAAATCAATGAGGGTCCTTGCTAGTGAGCTTCATGTTTCTGAGCGCCTTATTCGTAGAGTTGTCCACGAAGACCTTCGGTATAAGTCTTACGTGATGCGCAGAGGACAGTTCATGTCGGAACGAACAGGGGAACAGAGAGTTCTCCTCACTCAAAACGTCTTTTAAACAAAATCAAACACTCTGAGGCACCCAAAATGTTATGGCTTTTTTTCCGACGAAAAAAATTTTGACCAAGATCAAAAGACCAATCGCAGAAATGACAGATGGCTATGTTCAAATCCTACGGAGGTTCCTGTTGTTATGCACACCAAATTTCCAGCCACTGTTATGGTTTTAGGTGTTGTCAGCAACGAAGGACATGTTACGCCACCACACTTTTTTACCCAAGGACTTCGAGTGAACTCTGCTGCATACATCGAGGTTTTTGGAGACGGTAGTGAAACCCTGGATAGAAAATGTAAGCGGAGGCAGACCATACATTTTTCAACAAGACTCTGCTCCTTCACATAAAGCGATGGCGACACAAGATTGGATGGCCGAAAATTTTCATGACCTCATAACACCGAACATATGGCCACCTAGCTCCCCAGGCCTTAATCCTTTGGATTATTACGTATTGGGCGTAGTTGAGCGTGAGACCAATAAGCGTCCTCAAATACTACTTCTTCGCTGAAGACTGCTATTAATGCTGTTATGGTCAATATTAACAAGGAGCATTTGATTCGGGCATGTAATCGTTTCCGGACCCGGATCGAACAGGTTATTGCTGCTTATGGCGATTTTATTGAATAACTTTATAGCCATATATTAATTTAACGTTGTATAAAAAATTCCTGAAATTTCATTAAATTTTGTTAAAAATACAAAGTAATTAATTTTACTCTCAAGTTGTCCTCAAATACCGTACGCACCCTATAAATGTCCGTTCAGGACTGCAGCGATGGTCTGCTGCCTCAGCGGAAGAGGATGTTAAGATCCGCCGAGATTGGCCGCCTGGGGACGCGTGAATGCGCTGGCAGGCTAGCGTTACGGTGTCATGGGGCGGGTTCTTTCCCCCAGCACAAGGACCCACTACAAACAGAATTTCGCATCCACAAATTCCGCGGTAAAAAAAAACGTCGACCGAAGTCGGAAAGGGGGTAATCAGCTAAGGGTCGGAAATTGCTGACGCAAAGGACAAACTGGACCTGGGGAAAACAGACGGACTAAGGAGGACTTCCTCGTTACCGACGATTCTTATGGCCCACAAATAAGAGTGTGGCATCCAGATGGAGGTGATGCTCCCTCTCAGCACTTTAACGAACAATTTATTTTCCACGATCACACTGGACTATTTTGAGAACACAAATATTTTTAAACAGCCAAAAACGCGACGGATATGCCCAACCGCTACTTAAAACTGAGAGCGACTCCTATAACTGAATAACGCTCTCATGATTGGGAGGTGGACGATGACTATTGAAATTGAATTTCGTGTTGACTTCTGGGCCCCGATTGCGATTTGCAACGACTTGAGTTGGTTGGGTTTTAAGTCAACCGCGGAGTTTTGTGCGACTCCTCACTCCTTCCTCCGATGCAGTCAAATCAATTCCATTTACAGTAACATGAAATGAAAGGCGAATTCGATTCCGGGCGTGAATGAACTGCATTTACTTGATCGACTCGAAAATTGACCATGCACGTCAGAGAATCATTTTTCCTTTTGATCATCGCTCTTCTCGTTAGCACGTCACTTCACCTAAACTGGCGAATTACACTTTTGACTGGCCACTTGTAAGGAAACATTTATTTCACTTGAGAAAACACTAATAATGCTATCTGCAATGTCCTGGCCAACAAGTTCCGCAAAATCCTCACCAGCTGAAGTCGTCGCTTGCCCCAATCTCTATGTTCACGCAAATTCAATTAGAGACGTGATTAACCGAAAACGGTGGAAGTAGGTCGAAGCAGCACTGGGAGCACAACACTTTGCAGTTTAAATCTTCACAATTTCAAGGTCGAGTCCCCGCGCGACGGCACCGAACGAACAATCCCCGCAATTTTGCCAAAAATTCAATGGGGAAAAGTGAACTGAAATTAATAATGAAAGCCGCCCAGATAAACCTATCGAACGGAGCCTCCGGTTCCAACAAATTCTCACGGCTTAATCCCCTTGATATAAGTTTTATAAACTTGAAGCGGGTTTGGAGTCTAATTTGATCTCGTTTTACTTCTCTTCCCGACACGGCCAAGTCAATCACGCCGTTGTTTTTCCGTCTTCCGTGTGGCGCGGTCCAAGTCGAACTCCACGATCCGTCCCAAAACTTGTCTTTCTTCTTTTCTCTTTCCGTGTAGCGCTAAATCGCATCAGCTGCTAGCTCAGCCGGGTTCGCTTGCATTCCGTGACGTAATACACCGTTGGGCTGCACTAAATTAGTGTTCCCATATCCTAAATTTTAATTGGCAGATTTAAAATTTTTTTAAGAAAAATTGATTACGTAAAGAAAAGTGAAAAAAATAAAATTCGAAATAGTAATAAAAGTTAAATCGCATGAAGAATATAATTAAAGGGAAACGTTTAAATTTAATATAGTGGCTCGGTAACCTTAAGATACGTGAAAGCACGTGATTCCTTACAATAATTTGTTTCAAATGAAACCAAAAATGAAAAATCAGTGAATACGTAGTTGAATGTGGGCAGGATCGAAGCAAAACTTCTGTGTGTACCTATTCTGTGGGGTCAACTGCAGATGCCAAAAAATCCTGTAGTGGAGAAATCAACCATCGCCGGAAAGACTCTATGGAAGCTAATAGCAAACCCCGGTTAAAAGTAGTAAACTGACCAAAGAGATCGCAGAGCCGCAGTAGTTTGAGTAAACTAGTATCGCTGCAATGTATGTGATAACTTTGATAATACCTTGGAACAATCAACTTTTGCAATTAGGTAGTTAAACCATCCAGGAAATGAGAACAACTTTGTCAAGAATTTTATTGGACAAAGATCTTGGGTACAATTTATAAAATCTAGAAGTGAAGGAATATTTCAAAAAGGAACTACTCGTACTAAAATCAATGCTTTCCATGGAAATGTTTATACATATTGTGGTAAACCCGAACTGCTTCAATCAACATCTCTTAAAGCTCGTATTATGTGCAATCTTTCTTTACTCTGACTGCTCGATCTAACCGCTCTTAAAGCTCGGAGGATTCCTATCTTTCTTCTACACGGACCGTCGAGCTAAGCTTGGGCGCGCGGGATTGGTCGGTCAAACCGGATCGGAGTTCATCGGGTTGGTTGCAGCAATCACGAATATTATATTTAGTTAAGTGTTATCAACAATTAATATTAAAAGCTTTTTGAAATAAAACAGAATTGTAAACCTCTTCATTGAATACATCAACCTACGGTTTACAACATTGGCGACGAGGAATTACGAAAGCACGTGTGTCTAACCTCAAAATGGACTCAAACCAATTCAAAGTTTTCTGCGACTTATTTCAAGAGCAAATGGCTCTACAAAATCAGCAAATGCAACAATTGCTTCGACAACAGACCACGTCGGCTGCACCAGGCCAAGCGCCAGCACAAGATTCAACAGCTTTCAAAGTGAAATGTCTTGCCGATTCCATGGTGCAGTTCGATTACGATCCGGACAACAATCAAACTTTCGAAGCGTACTACAAACTCGTTCTACTATAGTCACTGAGCTAGAACTTTTGCAGCACTTGGGCATTATCAGCCCTATCAAATATTCTCAGTGGGCAGCATCCATTGTCGTAGTCAAACGAAAGGATGGAAGAGTTCGAATTTGGTCTGATTATTCGACGGGTCTTAACGAAGCACTTGAGCCAAACAAGTATCCTTTGCCATCACCCGATCAAATTTTCGCGTTTCGCAGGAAAAAAAGTTTTCAGCACAATCGACTTATCAGAAGCTTTCTTTCAAGTGGAAGTCGACGGTATATCCAAAAAGGTGATGGCCATCAACACCCGCATCGGATTGTTTCAGGTCAATCGCCTCCAGCAAGGCGTTAAAACAGCCCCAGGAGAATTTCAAGCAATTGTCGACATGCTCAGTGGAATCTCAACATTCGGTTTCATCGACGACATGGTTACTAGCGGTGAGAAGCTGATGAACACAAGCAAGAGTTGAAGAAAACACTGCAACGCCTGCAGGAATTCGGGTTCAAACTCAACATCAACAAGTGTCAGTTCGGTAAGAAATCTGTGCAATTCTGTGGACATGTCATCGACGACAAAGGCATCCGACCACAGCCTGAAAAAATTTGGGAAGTCACATCAGCACCTCCGCCAGCCAATGTCAGTCAGCTCCGTTCATTCTTAGGTTCAGTCAATTACTATGGCAAGTATATCAAGTCAATGAAGACGCTGAGGGGTCCCCTGGACGAACTTCTCAAGAAAGATGTGAAGTACGAATGGCAAGATGTTCACCAGGAAACTTTTGACAATCTCAAAAAGATCCTGGGATCAGATCTGGTACTTACGCACTTTGATCCCAACAAGGCTATCGTTCTAGCGACAGACGCGTCAAAAGTCGGCATGGGAGCTGCTCTTATGCACCGTTTCAACGACAATTCACTGCATCCTATCATGCATTTCGCCGCAACATTCAATTCAGCGGAAAGAAATTATTCCCAAATTGAAAAAGAAGCGCGAGCACTCATCTTTGGCTTAAAGCGATCACATTTCTACATCGCTGGGCGACAAATTACCGCGCAAGTCGATCACAAGCCTCTGTTGTCCATCTTTAGTTCGAAAAACGGAATTCCCGTATATACAGCGAACAGACTACAGAGATGGGCACTAATCATCATGGCTTATGATGTTAAGTTCGAATTTATTGGTACCAACAGCTTCGGATATGCTGACGTCGTATCTCGCCTTATGTCAAAACAGATGAAAGCTGATGAAGAGACAATTATTGCTGCGGTACAAGTCAAGGGAATTGACGACAATGACGAACAGCTCTTAAGTTTCGCAATACAGTCAGCAAAGGAGCTTCCTGTCACCTTCCAACAAGTACAAGAAGAAACGAAAGCCTGCCCAAATCTTCAGCAAGTGATCAAATTCATTGTGACTGACAGCTGGCCCCAGCGCAAAAGTCAGATCGAAGGAATCGAAGTCGCTTCTTTTTTCGGACACCGCAATGAGCTAAAATTCGTACAAAATTGCATTTTCCGTGGCGAACAAATCATCATTCCATCAAAACTGCGAGCACATATTCTTGAGAACCTACATGAAGGTCATCCAGGTGAGTGCCGAATGAAGCTATTGGCAGCCGACAAAGTCTTCTGGCCTGGCATAACGAAAGCTATAGAAGTAATCGTTAAGACTTGCGAACGTTGCGCAAGGGAATCAAAGGCACCACGCAAATGTACCTTGCAGCCCTGGCCCATGCCATTGGAACCATGAATATGCCTTCACCTTGATTACGCCGGCCCCATCAGCGGCTCCTACTTCCTAGTGGTTGTTGACGCCTATAGCAAGTGGCCAGAAGTTATAAAAACGGCGACAATAACCGGAACGAAGACGGTCGAACTTTTTGCTGATGTGCTGGCCCGACAGGGTCTGTGCAAAGTTTGCGTCATGGACAATGGACCTCAATTCGTGTCGAGCTCGTTTGAAAACTTTTGCGAGACACACGGTATCAAGCATCTTACGACCGCCTACTACAGCCCTCAGTCAAACGGTCAGGTGGAACGATTCGATGACCTTCTCAAAAAGGGCTTACAGAAGGCCGAAGGAACCATCGAACAAAAATTGCGAGAATTTCTGATCGCTA
This sequence comes from Odontomyia ornata, assembly GCA_963969285.1. Lineage (NCBI taxonomy): Eukaryota > Metazoa > Arthropoda > Insecta > Diptera > Stratiomyidae > Odontomyia > Odontomyia ornata. The sequence goes on along the minus strand of OZ017742.1, from coordinate 53,472,522 downwards.
AATCATACAATCTCGGAATGAAATCACCATTCGAATTGATGACCGGCCGTAAGATGCGCACAAAACTCGATTTGCTCAAGCCTCAAATCGATCAAACTCCTTCAGACAAAGCAAAAATGGAAAATCAATTTAACTTGCATCACAGCGCAAAGTGGCGAGAGTTTTCACCCGGAGATGAAATCCTTTACAAACTCCACACAACCAGTGATAACTGGAATTGGACGCCTGGCTTCGTGAAAAGCCGAGATGGCTGTCAATTACTCGATTGACATTACAACGCCGTCAGGTAGTTGAACCGTACGAGCTCACACGAATCAGCTCAAACGCCGATATATGAAAAACGAATTGATTGAATTGTTTGACTTGCCCGAGTTTAGTGACGAAAATAATCTGCCAGTTGGTGAAGTTGAACCGATTATCACACCTGGCAACAATCCTCGACATGTCGACCACTCTGACGCTCACAATGATGAACAAGCCGGAAGTGAGGATGAAACTCAAGAAGAACCTGAAGCTGAAGTCGAGCCTCGTTACCCAATTCGAACAAGTCGGGGAGTCACATCAAAATTCAATGACTTCGTCAGATTTTAAGAGGAGAGGAATGTGGTAAACCCAAACTGCTTCAATCAACATCTCTTAAAGCTCGTATTATGTGCAATCTTTCTTTACTCTGACTGCTCGATCTAACCGCTCTTAAAGCTCGGAGGATTCCTTTCTGTCTTCTACACGGACCGTCGAGCTAAGCTTGGGCGCGCGGGATTGGTCGGTCAAACCGGATCAGAGTTCATCGGGTTGGTTGCAGCAATCACGAATATTATATTTAGTTAAGTGTTATCAACAATTAATATTAAAAGACTGTAGTGAAAGCTTTTTGAAATAAAACAGAATTGTAAACCTCTTCTTTGAATACATCAACCTACGGTTTACAACACATATTCCATTAGTTTTACGGTGCTGCCCATTAATTCCTGTAAATTGCATTGAAGACAATGATTTGATCTCTAAGAGACATCAAAAAAACTTATTTTTGGCACTAGGCATTCAATCAATAGTAAATAATTTGAAAAATCCTTAACATTAGCACTTACCTCCCATAGCACCATACGTTATCATAAGCATTGTAACGGATGTACTAAATGTACTTAGTACAAATGCACAACATGCTATAACACTTCCAGCTATACAGACTGCCCTGCATCCATATTTGTTAGCTAGCGCTGATACGATGGGACCTGCAAATGAAATAAAAGTGCCATAATCAATATGTAAACGTGTTCAAGAATACAAAATTCTATTGCACAATAATTGTAATAACATTATGACTTACCGGCGCTTAAGTACACACCGCTCAACAAACTTCCTACCCATGCGACTTTCCCCTTGCCTTCGCCAAAGAAATCCACGAAGTCTGTTAGAAATATTCCAAAAGTATAGGCGATACCGTCCACTATCATATTGCACATGAATGATGCAAATACTATGACCCAACCATAGCTGTAATAGAAAATGGAGGATATGAATATCGCAAATACTTAAAAAATTTCTCCAATAATGAAATCACATGAAAGGGATGTGATTCTGTAATCCAGTTCAATATTCAGAATCAAATCATGCTTATTTTTTTTGAATATTGAATAGTTCATATTTTAGGTGATTCTCGAAATGAAATATTGAATATTGATTGAATATACTCACCCTCCGTCAGGAGGAGGTGGAAGATCATGATATCCGCATGCATCATAGTCGTCATCTTGACCATCTCCCTCTTGGATTTCCGCTGTTAGTCTGGCCGCTTCTTCGCATGCTATTTCGCTGTCAGTCTGCAAATATAGAACGAATTGCGAGATAAGAAAAATATCCGTTTTTAAAGATCTTAATTAGATTGTTTACAATTCGTTCAATTGTCTTAAATGAGACAACATTGTTTAGCGTTTGATAAACCCATTTATTCGACATCTAGATCTTTAACCGAAATTTAAATTGGGTAATCAAGTGAAGCCTTAAAATGATTCAACGATTTGTATTCGGCTGTCTTATGGAGAATTTTGCTCTTTTAATTAACAATTTCATTTGATTTCATAAAGCTAAGATTAGAACGTGTATTATTAAAATTTATTGTTGAGGTTGAGGTTGTTTAAATTTCTAACTGGAATCATTTGAGTTATTTTGAATTTCATGCATGAACGATTTTAGCAAGTAATCTAATGTCTGACTCATTTTGGATGACCCACTTCAAATCTTGAGTATGTTCAAAAACCTTTACGGTAACGCTCATAAAAGGGGTGGTCCAATCATAATGCACGATGTTAATTGTGAGTCACACCTTAACGTCAAGTTTTTCCCCAACTTAATTTGACGTTTCTTCGGTTTAGTGTTTGACAAATTCAACCATGGAGAGATACACAATTGAGCAGCGCGTTAAGCCTTTCACGAAAATGGGGGTTGAAATCAAAATGAATTTTGTGCTCTTCGTGATTTTTTTGGTCAGCATAATGGACCAAAGTGTCCACAATCGGGAGAATTGTGCGCGAAGTTTAGTAAACCGAATCTGTAGGAAATGTGAAATCACCTGTGCATGCTCGCCCAGTTCGTTCTGCGAGAAATATTGCTGTTGTTCGCGATAGTGTGGCAGAAGAGCCGTCAACCTCAACTCATCGTCGTGCCCAACAATTGAACATCTCACGAGCATTACTGATGCGAATTTTGAATAAACATTTGAATTTGAGCGATTACAAGGTTCAATTAACTTAAGAGCTGAAGCCTACTAACCATTTCAAGCGTCGGCAATACACCGAATGGTTGGTTGAACAGAAAGAAGGGAATGGTGACTTTACAAAAAAAATCATCTTCAGCAACGAGGCACACTTTCACCTCAGAGGATTCATTAACAAGCAGAATTGCCGCATTTGTGCAAATGAGAATCCACGAGTGATTGTTGAAAAGCCGATGCATCCACAAAGAGTGACTGTTTGATGCGGTTTATGGGCTGGCGGTGTCATCGGGCCGTACTTCTTCGAAAATGAGGACGGCAAAACAGTTACCATGAATGGTGTTCGCTATTGCGAGATGATAACGGACTTCTTGTTGCCAGAAATTGAGGTTATGGACCTGGACGATATGTGGTTCCAACAGGATGGTGCCATTTGTCACACAACTACCGAAACAATGGCTCTTTTGCGCGAGAAATTCAATGGCCATGTTATCTCACGTTGTGGCGATGTTACTTGGCCGCCACGATCATGTGATTTGACAGCGTCGGACTTCTTTCTCTGGGGATATTAAAAAGAAAAAGTGTACGTCAATAAGCCAAGAACAATTCAAGAGCTAAAGGATGAGATAATTCAGCACATTAAAGACATTGAACCAATTATATCTCAGAGTCATTGAAAATATGGACCATCGGAGCATTTGGGCGATATTTTGTTTCATGAATAATTGTCATTGATCCTTCTATTATAATAAAAAATACTAACATAATTCTCCGAAAACTTTTTGTTTTATTTACAATTAACATCGTCCGTTTGTGCTGGACCACCCTTTATATCAACTCAAAGCCGTATTGATGTTAAATCAAGCCTGTGGTGAATTTTGCCGTATCCAACTTCGCCGGGGTTGACACTACCTCGTCGTGGTTGATAACACTTTTTTTTTTCAGTATATGACTAATTTTGACACTGAATTTTATTATTAAATTCGCTCTACTTTTAATCTCTGAACATTTTGCACAAAAAAAACAATCAAAAGTCATACATAAATAAACATGTACTTATCAATGAGTACAAAATACATGCTACATCATCTTTGCGTCATGCATGAAGACGTACGAGTATGGGCACATGTAGACAATTTAGTGTGAATGAAAGATTGCAGCAAGTGATAGCGTACTCGTCCCGTTTATTATCAATTAGTTTAAAACGTTTTGCTGTATAACTTCTCAACTTGCATCTTTATAATCCATTGAAATGCGGGTGTAGCCATATCATCAAGTAGTTACGAGTATGTGATATACTAAGAAGATGTGAGATACTCGAGGTTGTTATTCAAGCTATAATTTAATGGGACATTGATTCAAGAGGCTGCAAAAGTGGAGGAATGTCATAAAACTGGACATATAAAAAGTATAGTGACCCAATACAGAATAATTTTTATATTTGGTCGATTTTTGAACATTTCGGATGTTCAGAAGTTTTTAACGACACTTAGAAGATTTTCCCAAGAAGTAAGTTGCTGATTGGAAGCAGTGAATATATGCAAATTAAAGTACATATGACTTTCGAAAAGATTGTTTCTATATTTAGATCAATTTATCGTTCTACGAGGAGTGGCAGTTGGAAAAGGCGAATTTATTTTTTGTAATTGTTAAATTTTTCAGTCCTTTTGTTCCAAGACATGAATAAGTGGAAGATTAGATTGAATAAATATTTGCATTATTCAGAAGGTTGGTATTTCATTTACATACAATAATAGTTTCGTCCGAATACTTTTAAGCTGAATTTTTCTCACCATAATAACGACTTAAGAAATATTTGCTGGTTAGAAAACGATAGGTATTATGTATTTAAAAAACATTTGTTTTTTTTCTTCCCATACAGAAATATGAGAATAATTTATTTACATCTAGAGAAGTAAGAAATTACAAAAATAAAATAAATAAACTCGTTGTTTTTAGTGTGAAGTTATCTCTTTTTTAGTTGAAATAACCGCGGCTAATCTCCTAGGCATGGATTTATACAATTTTTCCAAATATTCAGTTGAAATCTTTTCGAACCATACCCATTATATCAACTGTGGAATTAATTCTTCTTCTTCTTAACACTACAGCTCCTTTCGGGCCTTCGCTTCCTGCAAACAGCGCCTCCAACTGTCTCGGTCCGTTGACCGCGTCATCCAATTCCGAAATCCGAGCAGCGATGAACTGTCTTCGTGGACCGAGTCAGACCAGCGTTTCCTCGGTTTCTCCACCGGCCGCCGGCCTTCAGTTCTCCCAACGAATACCTTTTTGGGTATCCGTTGTTCGTCCATACGATTCATGTGTCCAGCCCATTGCAGCTTCCGCACTCTTACAATCCTTGAGACCTCCGGTTCGTCAAAAATTTCATACAGCTCATGGTTGTATCGAATTCACCATTGGTCCCCGTCTAGCTTCGCTCCGATTATTCGCCTCAGGACACGTCGCTCAAAGGCGTTCAATATATTTGCGGATGCTTGCACCCATAGCATAACACAGGTCTTATCATAGATTTGTACACTTGGAGCTTTGTTTTTCTGTGTATGCAGCTGGTCTTCAAGATCGTCAATGCTGAATAAAATATCTTATTTGCGAGCTGTATTCTTCGGCGTATTTCGTCTCTTTCATTGCCCGTTTTCATTATTTTGGCGCTTAAATACACAAATTCGCTAACATTTTCGATACTGTATTCGCCAAGTGTGATATTTTGTGTATTTGGGGTATTTTTCCTCGCCTGCGTCATGAGCTTTGTTTTATTTTCGTTGATTTGTAGCCCTGTCAAAGGCATCGGTGAGTTGGTTATTGATGCGGACTTGGGAGGTCGTTGACGTCATTGTCATTTTGGTAAGACGGACTAATTTGGCTGGGATGCCAAAACCAAGCATTATTTGGTACAGTACGTTACGATCAATACTGTAGTATGCTTGCTTGAAGTCAACGAAAATTTGGTGTACGTCTATGTTGAACTCCAAGCATTTTTCAAGTACCTGCTTGACCGTGAACAATTGGTCTGTTGTTGATCTACCTGCCCTTAAACCACTTTGATACTCCCCAATAATACTGTTGGCGTATGATCCGATTTTATTTTCTAAGATTTTAGAAAATATTTTGTACACCGTACAAAGTAGTAATATTTCGCACTGTAGCTTGTCACCTTTTTTTGTGGACAGGGAATATAACTGATTGGCTCCACTCCTTCGGCATATGTTTTTGTTGCCAAATGTACTGGGTGACTTTGTGAATAGCTTGATGAACACTACTGCCACCATATTTGATGAGCTCCACTGGAATCTCATCAATGCCCAGCACTTTATTTTGCTTTTGGGCTTTGATGATGGAAAAAACTTCATCCAGAGTTGGTGGGGCCAATGGAAGCTCTCCGCAGACATCTATAAGCTCCGATGTTCTGGAGCTGTGCGGAGGATTAAGGAGGTGCTTAAAATATGTTGCTCATCTTTCCCTAACCTTGATTTCATCAGCGATTATATTGCCGCTGTCATCACGACAGAGCGTGGTTTTGGGCTGATAACCACGTTTCAGGCTTTTCACTACTTTGTATGCTTGTATTGTGTTATTGCTCGCTAAACTTACATCTATACATCTCAATTGGTCGTCATAGTATTTTCTTTTCTTAATCCTAATTATCTTATTCGCTACTCTTCTGAGATTTTCATAGTGTTCTCTCTTCGTCCTGGTTTTCCTACCTACGTATTCTTTGTACGACTGATTCTTTTTATCTAACACATCCTGGCACTCATCATCGAACCAATCATTCCTCTTGCGCCGGGCTTGATGTCGTCTGTTCTGCCACGGTCCTGATAGCCGCTTTCACTTCCATCCAGGGCTCGTTGCTCGTCTTTAACGATGCATCTGATAAGATGGGAGCCAGCTGGTTGTCGAGGGTCTCCGTGAAATTTTCGGCCACAGACGCCGTTTGGATCCTTTCGATGTCAAATTTTTGTAGCGGGCTGGTCTTCGCTGAATATGCCTTTGACATACGACATCGATAGTTTAATTTGATCAAGTAATGATCTGAGTTACAATTGGCTCCTCGTTATGTACGGACATCAAGTATGCTCGAGGCCCAACGTTGTTGGATCAGAACATGATCGATCTGGTTTTGTGTGTTGCCATCCGGTGATACCCAGGTCATTTTATGAATGCGTCGATGTGGGAAGCAAGTCGAACGTATGACTAGATTTCTGCTACATGCAAAGTCAATCAGGCGCTGGCCGTTGTCATTTGTTTCATCGTGGAGGCTATATCCTCCAGTCGTTCCCCGATGAGATAGCTCATTGCCAACCTTGGCGTTAAAATCGCCCAGAATAATTTTTGTGTCGTTTGTGGACAATGAGTCGACCAGTCTTTCCAGGTGATTGTAAAATGATTCCTTCGTTTTTTCGTCCTTCTTTTCGGTCGGGGCGTGAACATTAATCAGCCAGATTTTGAAGAATTTCGCTTTAAGACGGATCGCACACAACCGTTCATTTACTGCATTAAAATCAATAACGTGCGATTTGAACTCCCTATCCACAATGTAGTCCACTCCAAATTCTCGTTTTCCAGTAGGCTTCCCACTTTTAAATATTGTGTGCGATCTCATGCCTTGAATGTCTTTTCCAGTCCAATTCGTTTCCTGGACTGCCAGTATTTTTAATTGATATTTAATTAATTGTAGAAGGCTTATTCTCTTGAATTCTCCTTTCCATATGAGCCCAAATATTCTCAATAGGGTTAAGGTCAGAACTGTTACTAGAGATTCTTCGGTTTTCCGGCTTTATCATCTTCGGTTTACAGTAGGAATCCGAAAAAATTTCAGTACAGATCTTCTAGAGTTTAGTGCATTGGAGAATTTCCTACTGCGTCAGCTTCGTTCCCCATCTAATCTGAAAGGGCATTTCATAGAAAAGAATGACAGTTGTGCCTTCTGCACTAAAAATCATTTTATCGGGTTTTGTTTTGCTTTCAAGCGGGAACCAGTTTACTCTCGATAATCGCATGCAAACGAGGCGTCACTTTGCGAAAATTGCTTGCGTCTTGGTCGCGTAACATCAACTTATCTTTCATTACATTCCTGTCGTGTTTGTGGAAAGAAGCATCATTCATTGCTACACCAGGAGGCGTTAACTATCGCAGTTGCAAATAAAGAACCTATGTGTGGTTCTCATCTGTCAATTCGTTAAGGAATGGTATATGATCGAGCGTTATGAGCAACTGCGTTCATAAATGTAGTTTCATCTTCCGGCAATCTATACTGTGTCAGGGCGTTGATTGATCCAGGCTCTCGAGTCACCTTTATCTCGGAACGATTAGTGCAACGATTGACGTTACAAAAATATCATGCCAACATACCGCTCACCGATATTCGCTCTACTTTCGCTGGAACCGCAAATTCATCGGTGGCTAAAGTCATGTGTGGGTTAAGCGTTTGTTGCTTCCGTTCAAGCATTGGTGCTTAAAAAATTAACCGGCAAGTTACCTTTTGCTCATTTGTAATGATCCGACCCTACGCCACTGCCGACTAACACCCATGCCCAACACTACCATATGGCTTTCTAGCTAACGTCAGCTTTGGATGACATTCCCATCCTACGTCAGTTTTAGTCGGGGAATGTCAAACGGGCCAGACGGCAGGAAGGCCCTGGTTTCTGACGCGGGAGGATTGTGGACGAGACTGGCCATCTTCTAGGATTGCTTCGAGGGAGGATTCTAAAAAAAAGTACTTCTTTGGATTTTTCCCTATCCCTAAGACATCCGATCATCACTAAATCGGTAAGAAACAAATATCAACCTTTGTCCCTTTGTTCTAAAACAATATTGCATGCCAATAGCATCGAAACGTGCAGCAACAACAAATGCAATGCGTAGACACCATCAAATTTTTCGTCTCTCTAGAAAATTCAAATGGATTTATAACGTAGTGTGACATGATTATAACAGTTCCAGTGATTGTTTCCGGAGGATCAAAGTGTGAATCTAAACGACCAACCTACTCGTAGTACTCGAATTATTACTGCATGCGTAGTAGTCGCATTTGAAACGTTGTTGCTGCGAGGTGGACGACACAAGTGCATAGTTTTTCACATTTAATCGGTTGCATAGTTTTTCCTCCTTGCTTCTCAATTATTTTTGGAAGTGAAATCAGGACAAATTCCCGAGAAATATTTTGACCTTATCTTGACTATCTGGAGACAAGCTTGGGGAAAACTAAAGGACGCAATCACCCATATATATGTAGATCCAGCTGTAATTGATCGACTCACAGAATTCTATCGTCCCTTCAATAGGAAATTCTATCAAATGACAGGAATTAACTTTGGTTGGCCATAGAAGCTATTAAGGCAGTCTGACGATATATATTTTAATTTATATTTTTTGGCATTTAGCTTATTTCCTTTGTAAATTCTAAAGGGTAAAAGTGTGCATGACCTTAATTATATCTAAATCTATTGAGTTGCTCATGAGTAACTTCCATTCCTACTTGCAAGTATCCTCATTCCATGGTTTTAATTATTAAGCGAATTTGTGGCACGCTGAAACAAATGCATATCAACAACTTCCAGAAACTCTAGACTAAAATAAATCACATTGCACAACTTAAAAACAATCAATATTTATTATTGTACTTAGTAGAGTGAGATAGTTACACAAGTAAATACTTATTATGAGTAGATATTTCCAATATTACATAAGGTGCCAAATTTTAAAGTAGCTTATTATTGGGGGAGAGTACCGCTATCTAATACTATATCTTGCTTAATCATTATGTGACTGAAGATATGGAATACGCATTTTATAAAGCGTTACCGGTTGTTCTCAATTTAATTAATTAATTAACTGTTTTACTATGCATAGATGACTGTTAAAGTATACTGTAAGGATTGGTTTTATAGAACAGGATTAATTACCAAGATACCCAAAATAGTACTAATGAACTAATTTTTCCTAATATCGAATAACATTAAATAGAATAACCACAAGAAGGAAAGCGACGTAAAGAAAAACCTTAAATTAAGTGTAACAAATCGATGAAAATGGAACAAAATCAATAAATCCTTTTTAGACGTACTCTAAATATAAATTTCATGAAAGGAAAAAAAGAAAGGAAACTTAGAGAATGGAAATAACGTATTTTATATAAATGGTAGAGGTTACTAATAAAATGAATTGCTTATATAAACACGACTTTCCTTTCCAGCCTGCCCTTCTTTTTTCCAGCGGGAAGGAGAGTGCATGGTAAGTATGCCGTAAAGAGGATAGGGTTTTAAAAATCCGCGGATGGCCCGTTTCGCGTCGCGTACGGTACGCGGTACCTTCGTTTGCCTTGCCTTTTTCTTAGTGTAGCGTTTTTCGGGTTTGACTTAACGGAGTATATTTTTCGGTACCGCGTCGGTGAATTTCGGGAGCGCGAAATGAAATTTAGTTTTTGTGATTGACTGGAAGAATGAAGAGAATACGGAATAAAGTAAAGTAGGTTTCTCTTCCGTATGTTTGAATTGTTGATGCGTTTGAAACGGGCATTTAATGGTGGCAGAAATACGTAATTGAGCGAAATCCATTTAAAGACCTGCGACCGAAATCCTCTCCGATCTAGCTGGCCTACAAGCAGCCACCGCGAAATGGATTACGGGTGTACGGACTGGTTGACCGGCTGGTACCATTCGTTGGCACGACTCAGACTTCACGTCTAGAACCGATGAGAGGTCGGTTCCGACTTCGTTCGTTTAAACGGAAAATCATTACACATTTAACAATTAAAAATTGGTCGTATCTTCAAGACTTAATTCTAGCTGGCACCAAGTACTTTGGGTCAGCAAGTATCGACGTAATTCTTGGTGCCGACATCTATGGGCACATAATACTAGAAGGCATAAGGAAAGTTCCACCTACTACACTAATCGCACAAAATTCAGTCTTGGGTTGGATTCAATTCGAAAAATCGCCAATCAAAAATTCTATCCCTTTTCTTTGTGACTGATGAAAAAAGCGCAGCTTATTGTAATGATGTTGAAAAATTGATGAGCACGATGGAAATAAGTTATGATGCCAATGATTGGAGATTGTTTATTGACAGTTCAAAATATAGTTTGGAAGCCATATTACTGCATAAGACCAACACCAAACCATCTGTTCCCATCGCATACAGCACCGATACTGAAGAGACATATTCAAACTATTTCGAATATGGTTCACTACTCCAAACACAAGTGGCGCATTTGTTGTGACCTAAAACGGGAACAGAGTTATCTGGCTTTCAATGTGGTTATGTCAAACATATGAGCTTTATGTGCGATTCGAATAGTCGATACACTGGGGACCAATATTCGTTCCACAATTAGAGAAACGGAGAACATAGCCAACTTCAAATGGACAATATAATCCGTCAGCCTTTGGCCTCAAAAGAAAAGATTCCTTTCCCGCCACTTCGCATTAAACTTGGAATTGTAAAGAGTTTTGTCAAATTTGTTGCCAAAAGAGATGAAGTTATCTCTTGTCTGAGCTTGATTTTCCCGAAACTTAGCAATTCCGAAATTAATAATGGACAATCGATTTACAACATGGCAAATAAAACTTTCAGAGGGGATCAATCCTTAATCCCGATTCCCAAAATCCAGAAGGGACGAAATCCAGACATTTTATAAAAATCCAGAGTTGAAAAAATACAGACAGGACAAAATCCAGACAGAACAAAATCCAGACAGGACAAAATATGGACAAACATATATCCAGACAAGACAAAATCCAGAAAAAATAAAGATTTTACTTATTTTTATTAATATTTAAAATTAAATACAAATTTTTTCTATAAAAATTAAAATAACAGCATTCCTTAGGCTCGAGTTAAATAAAACCGCATTCTTTGTAGAAAAAAAAAAACAAAATTACAGCTCCCTAGTATTTTTTTTAAAATAATTGCTTATGTTAACGAAATATTTATCGCAAGATTATTCATAAAATCTTCGTTAGAATATTGGTCCTTTTCAAAAATTATTGCCTTCATTCTTTGTTCCTTTTTTTGATAGCTTTGCCTGACTGCTTGCTTTTCACCGGCATATACTTTTTGTATAGTCGTCTCTACGACCACTTGCTCATTAATTAAATTAGATATCAAATTATATATATTTGTATGTGCATGTCCTATCAAGCAGGATAACCTTCTGTGCCACGCTTCCACTTTATTTTGCGTACGAGGAAGGTTAAATAATATGTTGTCGTACACTGACCAGAAGTCGGGTGGGTACATGGGAGGGATTAATCCTTTTTTAGACTTTTTTCCGTATATGTAGTTAGTTTCAAGGAATTTGGCAATTTTCAAAAAGTCTCCGTTCCCTGTTTTGATTGCTTCGTAATAATTTGGAATATCAGAAGCCGGTACAAAAGCGAGAGCTTTTAGTTTCCTTATTTGTAGAGAAAGCTGTTCATTTGTGCCATATTTTTTAACAAGTTTTTCTTTTTGTATTCTCCGCCATAGAATTTGGCCAAAGTGAAAAAAACATCCTTTGAATTTCGTTTCAGGAAAGTATGATTTGAATACTTTTAAACTGGCTCTTTCTAAGTCGGAAAGAATAAATTTTGGAGCCATAGAAATACCGGCATCACACGATATTCGAAGAAGTTCGTACACAAACTCATGGCTCGCTCTTTTCCGACATCAAACAATAAATTAGGGGTACTATTTCATTTGCAGTGTCAGTACCTACACAACCGTGTATGCTAAAAAGTTGCCGTAGTATCGATGGGACAACTTTAAACGTACCATCCATAATCCAAATTTTAGACGTTGATAAGAGGCGGATGTTATTGATGGGTCCGAGTATTGTTATGCATTGGTCGTCGATTTTTTTCAAGGATAGTAGCAATTTTTGGCCGTTGACGAATTGCAGACTTTCAGGAATTTCGATTTCGTTAAGAGATGTAGGCTGCTTTAATCGAATTTGTAGTCTTTCTCTATAAATTTTTTTATTTTGTGCGGATGTAGAAGGCAGATACTTTCTGCAAGACTCGATGCAGTCTGATGTTACAGAAGCAATGATTTGACACTTTTTGAGTGCTTTGTCCTGTGCCTTCTCTTTAAGTGGATTATTCGCTTTATTCACGGGGGTATCTGCAGCCATGGGGTCGTGATTATGATCCGTGGAGCCTATTTTTAACGTATGAGCTCCACTATCGTCTACTAAAGTGGTAACTCTCCCTTTACACAAATGTGACTTCCTTTTTTCGCAAATCCAATTCACTGATTGCTTTCTTTTTTTATCTAAGTGGTAAAGAAATCCGTTTAAAGAAAGCTTCAGCCCTCCTTTATTTGATTTCATTATTTCCATCTCCATAATATTATCTGATAAATTTGAACCTGTGCAAAAAACATAATTATAGTTTGTTTTTTTAAACGTATATGCTTAATTAATTTACTTGTAATGAGCAGAACGTACTAACTTCGAAGGAACATACAATTATTACAATCCACAGCAGTTTAAAAACTTTTTTGGAATAAAGGACAATTATCAAGTCCAAAACAACAAATCTTAAGCAAAAACACTACACTGTGTTGAAAATGAAAAACGTCGAATTCGAACAATTGCTCTACTTGTACTAAACAACTTTTCATCACAATTAGCAAAGTAAAGAAAATAAACTAGTAAGGAGTTCAATACCTTTTCAAATAAATAGCTATCTAAAAGTTCACAACAATAGTTAAATCAAAAATACACATTAAGTAAGTATTGCATTGAATAATTTACCTGCAGTAAAACATAAACAGAATGCACCTTTGAAAAAATTACTTACTATGAAAACTTACTAAAGTGTATACAAAATATTCTCTAAAAGTAGTTTAATTTCAAATAAAGCGAAAAACAGGTAGACTAGAAAAAACAGTTAGACCAAAAAGCAAAAGCTTGAGACAAAAATCCAGACAAATCAAGACGCGCGCGCGTCTTGATTTTGTCCACTCTGGATTCTATCCTAACTGGATTCTGTCCTATCTGGATTTTGTCCTGTCTGGATTTTGACCTATCTGGGTTTTGTTCTGTCCGGATTCTGTCTTTCTGGATTATGATAAAAACGATGTTGACGAAGAAGATTCGGACGATAATGATGATGATATTGGCGATGATGTATACGGACCATCAACATAAAAAAAGACTAAGATTCTGTGTAAATAGATATACTTTTTAATTAATAAAATTAAAGCAAGCTGAATAAAATATTTAATGTCAAAGAAAAATTATAAAACCTCAATGAAAAGTAGAAATTTTACAAATAAAAGCTTTTAGTTATCATTAATCTCCGATGAAAAACACTTTAGCTTGGTTTTAAATTGATTTTTTTATCTTTTTACTGCAGAAATTTGTAGTTATTAAAGAGTTATTGCTAGAAAATCGTGACCTAATGGAGAGAAAAAAGGCAATTTTTCCAATATTTCATTTGAATAAACACCCTCTATTTGATTTTTCTGCATTTATATCTTAATAAAAATTCTTTATCCAAGTCTCTTCTAAAATATTGTTCAAGGCTGTGATGCCAGATAATCAATATTGCAAGAGTTATGACCCTAAAACTGATAAAATGGAAATCCAAGACCTCGATTGATAAGTAAAAACTTTAAAAGGCGATAAAAAAAATTTTGACCTGGCTACGTCAAACCCTTTGGGGGTTTTACTATACTGGTCTAGCACTTTCACCCTGAAGTGAAATTATTGACCCCCCAAATTCACTGTCGCACAGTGTTATTGACCTCACTACGGTGTCACGAAAGAAAATAGTACGTCCCTAAACTCCGAGTGGTTTTTGATGGTTCCAAGAAATCTGCAAACGGTTTTTCTCTCAATGATTGCTTGTCTAATGGTCCCAAGTTGCAGATTGATTTACCAATGTTAATATTGAAATGGAGGCAGCTGCCCATTGTTTTCACTGCGGACGCTAAAAAAACGTACTGCCAGATTCAAGTAGGCACGAAAAGTGCGGATCTACAGCGAATAGTTTGCCGAAATTTTCCTGAGCAGCAAATTTAGGGCTTTCGACTCACCACTGTAATATGCGGTACTAAACCGGCCGCTTATTCAGTGATCAAATCTTTCCATTGTTGGAATTAAAAAAAAAATCTTCGCACTTTTGACTCGTTACAGCCCATTACTCGCGCAATTTTCGGATTTGATATTTTTCTCACTTTCTTGTTATCGGGCATGTTTTTAAATTTTACCCTCTAGACAGAGCTTTTTATACCAACTTTACAAAGTACTATTGAACATGCCATAACGATTTCTGGGAGGTAATTAAGGACACATCAAGAATTTTTCAAGAATTTCAAGGTGTGGAGAGTTTTTCGCCATTGCGTGTGTCTGTTCAAATAATGCACCTACGTTTTTACGGCGCTCTACTGTCCTCTTTTTCACAAGTTTGCATTAAAAGTAGCTTTATGCTTTATTTAAATCATTACATACTGTTATGTCGAAATAATTCTGCGAGCTACTGTCGCAATTATTGTCGCAACTATTAATAACATCATGATCAATAAACAAATGTACTCGAAAGCACAAAAATGGGCCAAGTAGATCCATGATCAACATCTGAAAGTGATGTCACTGCGGCCATTCAGAATTGCTCGAATATTCCAGGTAGTTCTCGTTAGAACATTCGCAAATGTACGAGAAATGGATTGAATGACTAGAGACCCTATATAAAGCCGAGCTGAATGAATAGGAGTGATCGTGAAACCGCGATAGGTAAAACCGCGATAGTGTGCGAGTGCGAATTAAAGCTGATATTGGTTGATAGTGAAGACAGTTGAAATATAAATTTACAGACATGTGAAAAATAACATTTTGATTAATCTTTGTAAAAATAGTGATATTAATGATTGTGCATTCTTCCTACTCCTAACTGTCATCTGTCGAACACTGCATAGTTTGCGTTCCGTGATTTTTAATAGTTATTGATAAATTCCGCGATAGTTTGATTTCCTGCCTGCGTGTTTTCGATTAGAGTTGATCGCTGTGCTTCTGGTGCGCTGCTATTTTGAGTTTTCTTTTCCGCGTTTGTTGGAAAAAGTGATTCTAAACTTAAGTGCTGATCTTTATTTTGTTTTTATTTTGATCATTGAGTTCAGCAAGTTCATTTTAAAGTGATTATAGCCACCTTTTAGTGATTGTGCGAACTATTCAGTGGCTTTGTTCCTCGATATCACGGTTATTACCTGGTGATAGTGCTGTCGTGCTGTGCTATTTTGCTACTAACATTAGCAGTGACTCGACCCTTTAGTACTTGTGCACAGGTGATTGACTTGTTTCTAATCACGGTGAGCGCCATCTCTGTGTCACCGTGGGGAATTCGCGGTGCTCTTGCTATTTCGCTATTCACTGAATATCAAACTTTATTGATAAAAAGCAGATTTCTGTAGGAAAAATTTCTAAATTTTATAAATTTTCTTTTTTGTTTTTGATTTTTGAAATTGTAATATATCCATCTGACCTCCGACATGGCTTCGACCTATTGCGCAGCAAAATCTTGTGGGGATAAACATAATAAATCGCCTTTTGTGTCGTGCTTTGGATTCTGTGGCTTACCTTTTCACGCCAAATGTGCTAATTTGTCAGGTCCAATCGCCGATCTCATCATGCGTAGTGGAAATGGGATATATTGGTACTGCTCTGATTGCCGAAAATACTCGATCTCAGCCTACATATCACAATTCTGAGCTGCCGAAAACACTATTGAAGGGATTTCTAAATAATTCAGTAGTTTAAAAGAAATGCTCGATGGTGCCCACGTAGAAATTAAGGATTTAGTGAATATTGCAGACCGTTCTCAAGCTTCTACTTTACCAAAATCATCAGGAATGTCGAATATTTTACATTCTGGGAAAGAACAGCCTATGAACTGTGACGTCGCGAACTCCATCAATTTTCCACCTAACTTGACTGATGGTGCTTTAAGTCCGCCGAGGCAGCATCCGATCACGAGAAGCAAGAAAACTGGTATTCGTCGACACCAAGCTTTATCTCCGCCAAGGTCTCATTCAGTAGCGAACTCCCCGGTTACGCCTGCGGTGACTCCGGCAATCACATCAATACATCCGGATCAAGCTACAGTTTCAGCTGCCTCTAATGTCCTCACAACGATTCCTGACTTGCCGGAACTTTCCATTATGGCGCCGCCTGTTCAGGTGTTTGTATCTCGGTTGGCATATCATACCACGGCTGAATCTATTAGAACTTTTGTGATTGCAAAACTGGGTTATCAACCGTCTCTGCTTATCTGTAAAAAACTTACTCCCGATAATCTGTCTACTCAGACAATCTCGTCATTCAGGATAACCATCAGCTCAGGTATTGTGAATCTACTCAACAAGGACTTCTGGCCAAAGGGTGTCTCCTTCAAGGAGTTCATCAATAGACCACGGAATTTTCGATCATTAGTCCTCCAAAAAGATCCAAAATAGTAAATTCGATTAATGTGTATTACCAATATGTTCGGGGTCTTAGGACCAAGACCAACGAATTTCGACTGGCTTCCTGTATTGCATCGGATGATATTGTTTGTCTCACGGAAACTTGGCTTACTGAAGATATACTTGACAATGAAATTCTTCCCTCTTACATCGTGTTCAGACGGGACCGTAACCGCTCACTCTCTGGTAAATTGGACGGAGGTGGTGTTCTTGTTGGAGTCAGGAGATCTTTTAGTTCAAGTTTCTGCTCAAATTTTGATCCTTCCCAACCTGTGGAATGTATTGCGGCTACCGTTGCCTTATCTCCGGCCATAAAACTAGTTATTTTTTCTGTTTATATCCCGTGTAATAGTTCTGTTTATGTCTATGAAAGATTTTTCGCTGAGTTGTCTTCGTTTATTAACAATTTTAGTTCTAAAACTTTCGTCTTGATTTGTGGAGATTTCAACCATCCTAACATCTCATGGAATGAGTCATACTCGTATACTGACATCCTCTCTAATGACAGTTTTTCGATTTCTCTTTCTTCTTTCATCTCATTTTGCTCCCTTTCACAATTTAATTCCACAACAAATATTAACAATAAAATCCTAGACTTAGTTTTTACTAACTTTCCGAAATCCTCCCTCTTTTTGGACTCAGCCTTCGAGTCTTACGTTGCCTCCGACCCCCATCACCCTCCTCTTCATCTGGTGATATCTGTGGACTTAGAATCCGTTAGAAAGAGTATCACTCCTATTCGATACAACTTCAACAAAGCAAATTACTCAGCTATAGAAAGAGAGATTTGCTCTGTCAATTAGTTTTCTTTTTTATGTAATCTAAATATTGAGGATGCTGTACGTAAATTCTATAACTTTCTTGACTCTCTAATAGCAGTACATACTCCAACAGTCCGTCCCAAAAAAAGTAAAGATGCGCCGTAGTTCAATACGAAAATTGCGGCAGCTTTAAAAGCCAAGGATAGGGCTCGTAAAGCGTTTCTAGTAAGTGGTTTGTGTTCGGATTTGCAGCTATTCAGTAGGCTTAGACTGGTAGCTAAAAGACTTATAACTGAAACCCAACTAGATTATCTCAAGTATGTGGAAGGCTCAATATGTAATAACAAATCGAAACCATTTTGGGCTTACATTAAGTCTCTAAGAAATGGCAATAACTTTCCTGGCTCTATGATTCACGAAGGCATTGAAACGTCAAATAATGAAGAGATTTGTGAGCTGTTTGCTCAATATTTTTCATCATTTTATGCTAAGCAGACATTTTCTTCCAATGTCGAGTTTTTCCAACAATTCTCGCCAACAGATTTCTTTTCTTATATTAGCCCACTTGAAGTAGAATTGCTTCTTAATAAGTTAGATACATATGGCAGTAGCGGTCCAGATGGTATTCCAAACATCTTCGCCAAAACTCTCTCTTCATCTTTATGCGTACCGCTATCAATTCTGTTCAACAATAGCCTGGCCTGCGGCACTTTTCCAACTTTCTGGAAGAGATCAGTTGTCCTTCCTATTCACAAAGCTGGGAATAAAGCTGCAATCTCAAATTACCGTCCCATAACCCTTCTGTCTTCTTTTAGCAAGATTTTCGAACGCATAGTTTATAACAACTTATATTCCCTTCTACTTCCTAATTTAGCTATTCATCAACACGGTTTTATCAAAGGCAGATCCACTCTTTCTAATCTTCTCTCCTTCTCTCATACGGTGGCTTCTGCTATAGATCAAAGGAATCAAGTAGATGTTATTTATACTGACTTCTTAAAAGCTTTTGACTCTGTCAACCATGGTCTTCTACTGAACAAGCACAAGGCATTAAATATTGACTCGACCCTTCTCCACTGGCTATACTCCTACCTCTATAATCGTGAGTGTGTGGTAATGTATAAATCTTGTAAGTCTTCCTCCTATTGTCCTCAGTCTGGTGTTCCTCAAGGCTCAATACTTGGTCCCTTATTATTCTTAGCTTTCATAAATGATCTGCCATCCTTATTTAACTCTTCGTCGCTTATCTATGCTGACGATTTGAAAATTTTCAAAATTATTCATTCTCTAGATGACTGCTTGCGACTGCAAGCAGACTTAGATAATCTTGTTTCCTGGAGCAGCTCTAACTTCCTTCCTTTAAATATTAGCAAGTGTCTCCTTATGTCTTACTCACGTAAAAAATCTCCATTTTCTTTTGTTTATTCGATCAGTGGCACTGCTCTTGGGGTACTGACCACTCATAAAGATCTTGGTGTAATTTTTGACGATAAGCTCCGCTTTGATCGCCACATTTCTTATATTGTTTCGAAGGCATCTAAAATGTCTGGTTTTATTTTAAGAACCTCTAAAGGCTTCAATAATATACGGTCTTGTACCTATCTATTTCTATCGTTGGTTCGTAGTCACAATACTCTAGTATTGTGCTCAAGTATGGTGTCCTCATCAGCGTTAATTAATTGATGCGCTTGAGACAGTGCAGCGTAGATTCACAAGATCTCTTATTTTCAAATTTCAGATTGCATACGTTTCCTATAGTGAGCGTCTCGTTATGTTACAGCTCCCCTCATTATTATCTCGCAGGATCTTCCTGGATGAATGCATCCTGTACAAACTTTATTACCATCTTTTGCCACCAGCTTTGTGCGACAATATATCGGCCTTTACTCCTGAACGTATGAGTAGATCTTCAGTAATCTTTAATATCCCGTTCGCCCGAACCGAGATTTTTTTTAACTCGTCTTTTGCTCGGATATCCCGCAATCACAACATTCGTGGTCTTGGTCCTATACCTTCTTCTTTTTACGAATACAAATCTCGTTTAAAACGGGATGTTCTTGAATTCGTTTTTATTAATTAAGTTTTCATTTTTACTGTTTAACGGATTATTAATTCCTTTATGCTTTTATATGTTTTAATATACATTCTTTTGCTTTTTTATTATTAATAATTTTTGCCTTTTTTCGTTGTTTTCTTACTTGTCTATATTATAATTGGAGTTTACTCTGTAAATAAATAAATAAATAAAATAAACTCTTTTAACTTAATTTAAAAGACAGTGCGTCTTGACTTTCCCAGAACATTAAAATAATCGGCCACTATAGTTCGTGGCCGCGAAAATGCGTTTAAAATTAAATTTGAAGTGCTCAGTTTTCAAGTGTTTTCAACTTTAAAGTACCTTGAAATGTTGAAAAAGTGACTCCGAAAATTATGATACTTAAGTACGTTCGAGCAACTTACATGTGGCACGCTGTGATTCGATGGATGTAATCCAAATTTTTGTTCATTACCTTAAAGATTTAAGTCTTTCGAATTGAAATTATATGTTTGACAGCGAATTTCGACCGTTGCATGCATTCACTTGTTCATCTGTGTGGAATTGCTTAATATCAACTTCCAAATTCGATGTTGCACATATTTCTCTTAAATATACATTTAACTTTCTATTCCTTTTATCCTCTGTCATTACTTAATTTAATTTCCCCATTATACCCATTAACAAAAAAAACCTTACCTTCCTTCTTCCAGTAAGTAAATTTCATCATTTACCTTATTTTTGTTGTTCCCATTTATTCATTACAATGGGATAGCAATCGTAAAATAATTATTACCGTCTAATTCTTTTGGGACGCTTGTACCAGCTCAAGCGTAAATAACTTGCCGATTACAATGTTATTGATGCAAGCAGTTTATCACATTGTATCAATTGAGATTGATCATCTAATCTCTAGTGACTGAAGAGAATTTCAGCAACTAGTGCGATTACTCACCTGCCCAACATCAAAGAATGCGCACTGTAGATGATAGCACGCCTGACTGCCAATCTACGGTTCGCTTAGATCGTGAGTTTTAGTTCACTCGCGCGCAAAATTTTCGTTAAATGGCAACATTTCTGAGTGGATGACGGTTTGAACATATATAGATATGATGGCACTTTGTATCATCATATCGATCTGCAAATCAGCTGGTATGCAATTGGAAAATGTTGTATTTGGCGAAGATGGAAAGAATAACGGAAGGAACGGATTCCAAGGGTGTTAAACTCGGAAAGTTCAGTTTAACTGGGCGTGGTGACAGCAGATTTTTTTTGACAGAGTTAGTCTGAGCGTAGCGAGTTTTTGATCCGGTTAGCTGTAGGGAAAGACGTTTGTCAGAGGTTGTTGGGCAGTGACAGTTTTTATATTATAAATTTCACTTTTTCCTTTTGAAAAGCAGCCGAAGGATATTCATAGTTCCGTGCGTTTCGATCCAATTTCGTATTGTTCTATTAATGCAGAGTCAATTTTCTCTGCCAGTGATTACGAGAAAAAAAGCGTGAAAATAGAGTTGAGAAACATAAGTTGAATTGATAGTGCTTTGCCCGTTTTTCAACAAAGACAAAACAAAACGTTGAGATAATTGGTAGATCACCTTGCTAAGACTGAAACTTAGCACCCTGTGGTAATATGCGGTACTAAACCGGCCGCTTATTCAGCGATCAAATCTTTCCATTGTTGGAATTAAAAAAATATCTTCGCACTTTTGTCTCGTTACAGCCCATTACTCGCGCAATTTTCGGATTTGATATTTTTCTCACTTCTGTTAACGGCGAAATTCAATACTTAATTTCTTGTTATCGGGCATGTTTTTAAATTTTACCGTCTACACAGAGCTTTTTATACCAACTCTACAAAGTACTATTGAACATGCCATAACGATTTCTGTGAGGTGATTAAGGACACATCAAGAATTTTTCAAGAATTTCATGGCGTGGCGAGTTTTTCGCCACTGCGTGTGTCTGTTCAAATAATGAATCTACGTTTTTACGGCGCTCTACTGTCCTCTTTTTCACAAGTTTGCATTAAGAGTAGCTTTATGCTTTATTTAAATCATTACATACTGTTATATGTCGAAATAATTCTGCGAGCTACTGTCGCAATTATTGTCGCAACTATTAATAACATCATGATCAATAAACAAATGTACTCGAAAGCACAAAAATGGACCAAGTAGATCCATGATCAACATCTGAAAGTGATGTCACTGCGGCCATTCAGAATTGCTCGAATATTCCAGGTAGTTCTCGTTAGAACATTCGCAAATGTACGAGAAATGGATTGAATGACTAGAGACCCTATATAAAGCCGAGCTGAATGAATGGGAGTGATCGTGAAACCGCGATAGTAGAAACCGCGATAGTGTGCGAGTGCGAAGTAAAGGTGATATTGGTTGATAGTGAAGACAGTTGAAATATAAATTTACAGACATGTGGAAAATAACATTTTAATTAATCTTTGTAAAAATAGTGGTATTAATGATTGTGCATTCTCCCTACTCCTAACTGTCATCTGTCGAACACTGCATAGTTTGCGTTCCGTGATTTTTAATAGTTATTGATAAATTCCGCGATAGTTTGATTTCCTGCCTGCGTGATTTCGATTAGCGTTGATCGCTGTGCTTCTGGTGCGCTGCTATTTTGAGTTTTCTTTTCCGCGTTTGTTGGAAAAAGTGATTCTAAACTTAAGTGCTGATCTTTATTTTGTTTTTATTTTGATCATTGAGTTCAGCAAGTTCATTTTAAAGTGATTATAACCACCTTTTAGTGATTGTGCGAACTATTCAGTGGCTTTGTTCCTCGATATCACAGTTATTATAATAATTGGTAGATCACCTTGCTAAGACTAAAACTTAGCACCCTGTGGTAACTTCGCTATGGAAAAGAAGATCAAATGAATCGAAAAAAGAAAGTGGATGTTTTCTGACGTGAAAGAAGTTAAATAATAGAAATAAGGCAAAATAAATGCACTTCGAATATCAGTGAAGCAACAATAATTAAGTTAATCAAGCTGCTGCAAGTGATTCTGATTCCATTTTTAATGAACAATGTACAACGTGACTTCCAGCGACAATGTACGTTAAAAACGACGATTAAACAACTGTAGTGCAAAGTGTATTTTATAAACTCTTGCGAAGAAAATAAAGTTTTCGGTAAAAAAAAACAAAGAATAGCGGAAAGACGTGAATTTGTGGCAAAAAGGAGAATGTAGCTATGTTCCCAGTTATCAAACGCAGTAACGAACAAGGCAGTACGAG
Organism: Odontomyia ornata; assembly: GCA_963969285.1. NCBI lineage: Eukaryota > Metazoa > Arthropoda > Insecta > Diptera > Stratiomyidae > Odontomyia > Odontomyia ornata. The sequence goes on along the minus strand of OZ017742.1, from coordinate 53,449,295 downwards.
TAGATGAGTTTCTATTGGCAATTTTTCATTTCTGTTGGATTGCTATATCTTATTGTAAATTGATATTAATCTTCATTTTCAGCGCACTTGCAGCAGAAAAAGGATGAATATTTGTAAAGAATCATGCGACGCCGCTGGTGACCACTACCAACACACTTTGCTGCTATGTGGCTTGTCATTTTACGTTGGTTGGGACCAGTGCACATCCCACGTCTATTTTGTCGTGGGATGCCAACAGAATTTGACAGCCACATGGAATTGAAGTGTGGAGGTAGTGGCCGCCACCCACGAGGTAGTCCCGGAGTGTGAAAAGTGAAACGGAAAGTGCAAGACCTGATTCCACGGCGATTATAGTGCATGGTGGCGATGTCGTAACGTCGATAAGAAATTGCGATACGGAGGAGAAACGACGCGAACGAAGTTTTCAGTGCAAACAATGTGGGAAAACATTCAAACGCCCAAGTACATTATCAACTCACTTACTTATACATAGTGATACACGGCCATACACTTGTCAATATTGCGGAAAGCGTTTCCATCAAAAGTCGGATTGCAGGAATTGGGAAAAAGAAGAAGAATACGAGTACGAGCCAACCGGAAAGGTATGTAAGGTAACCTAAAAAGTAGCATTTTAAATACGACTCCATTAGTGAGTTTTCGTTTCACCGCTCTAATAGTCTGTTTTTCCGGATTCCTTCTGCTATTTAGGAACAGACTATTTGTGCAACGAATGGTGCCGTTTATTATGCCGCTACTCCACCGGCTCCGATAAGCAACATACCTAGGGATCAGTTTGCAGCAGTTTACCCACCAGCAGTTGTGCCAACAATATACAAACCTTCAATGCCGTACCAGCCATGTTAGCAGTACTACAGTGTGCAAATGAATGTTCCCACCATTTAGGCTCAGAACTACCAAGGCAATTAGATTTGCTTGTATAGATGATACGACAGTTAAATTGAAAACGTGGGATACGGCCGGACAAGACAGGTATCACAGTGTAGCGCTAATGTATTATAGAGGAGCGCAGGCCGCAACATGGATTTGTAAGGATTACCAGCTTAACATTTGAACGACCCCCTTGAACGATTACACAATGGCGATGTCGAAGCATTATTTTCTTTAATGGATTATGAATTTAATATATCAATGTGGAATTATCCATTTCGAATAACGTACCGATTAATACTACGTGAAAAAGAACTGCACTTTCGTATCGGTGTTTACAACCCTAGTAAGGACTTAACCTTTTTATTCAATTTACTCCTACATACCTACCTGAAGGTTCCCGAGGTGCGCCGATGCCAAATAACAGGTTTGCACGGTTGTACATTTATTGATAAGACTAGAGATGGTGCTACCTACCAAGAAGGTCGTGAAATTGTTACAATAGGCGAATGGACAGATATAATATATCAACATACACCACCAGAACAACTTATTGCGAATGTTGTCTCCGGACGAAAGAGGAGGCTGCAAAAATACAATTTCCTCGACACAGTCATTTGGAATCCTTGGATAGACCAAGCCCGAGAGATAGCAGATTTTGGAGACGATGAATATCCAAATATGTTAGGCGTTGAATCGGGACATGTTTTAACTCCAGTTATTCTGCTGCCTGGAACAGCCTTTGAACTAGCTAAACCCTACAGATTATTATCGAAGGTAACGTCAGTAGGAAATCAAAACGGAGTCACTAACCATCGAGGAAAAGGGGCGTTCAACCGAGCTAAAACGGATTAATTATAGATTTTGCAGTTTGTTGATTTCTACGGTTCAACTTGGTACTGCAAACTGTCCGTATTTTTAAATCATTAACTCGCTCCAATTTCGGCTGATTCCTGATGGAAATCAACTATGACATTGTCAGCATACATAAATCGGAATACGTTTTTTTTTTATAACTTTTGAATATACCTAAGGGGAAATTTGATTAATTAAATGCATGTTATAATTTAATCCCTCTACATGTTCTGGTGCCTGAACTTAATTATCAAGAGTTGAAATAATAGTCTATTCATTATTTAGAAAGCAAATGGAAGCAATATTCCTTGAGATTACAATATGTGGTTAATAGATAGATAAATAATCAGTTAAAACAAAGAAAAATGAAAACTAGAAAAAATTGAGGATAATAGAGCTTTAGTTGTACTAAAGAGCAAATAGTTAATTTCTATTGAACTGTACAGTCAATATAAATATAACGAGATCTTAGGACAAAGAAAATGGTGGTGAATCAGAACTCTCACGTAAATTTTGAAAGGAAAAATTAGCCTCCCTAATACTACACACCGCTAAAACGAAAAAAGGAAAAAACTAAAGCAACCCCGAATGTAGATCGCATATTCTATTAATATAATTGCAATTGGCGAGAAAATTTAGGTTTGATTATGTTATAATTAGTCACAGTTTTTTTGTGCCCGTTGAAGTTTTTAAAAGGGAAATTCTAGAGAATTCCTTGTAGAGTAAATACGTAATGAAAAAAACTATTTAATGTAAGAAATGCCCTGTTTTGAATATTCGTAAATGTGTTAGAATACAACCTGCGTTGTATTCTTCCAATCGGCACCTTTGAATAGTTCACAAAATTCTGTTCATGCATTTGCTTAGATAATTTGTATATATTATTTTGTATTGCCTATTCATAAAGTAGATTAAAAAAATTATGAACTGCACGTCTGAGAATGAGAACTGTATTAGCCCAGCACAAGTGTAATATCATCATGTTTGAATGCGAGAAATTAATCTTGAAAAGATATCTTTCGATAAAATTTTAATACCATAGAAAGGTTTCTACCGAATCAACTGCAAAACTTAAGTGAGCTAATTGAGGCTTTCATTTTAATAAAAAAAAGGAATAATCCCTACCATTCCTGCTGTATAAATATATTTTTTGGAAACTATTATCTTTCTATTCCTCTCTCTATCAGTCAATTTAATAGTGGAATGCACCCATTTCAATGATTTTTTTTTTATTTCGGAATTAACTTAATACTTCAAATCAACATGAATATCCCCACCAGTAATAAATTCAATGGCGTGTTTTTTCAAAAATTGTATATTTCTTTATTGTTAGCCGATAATTTTGATAAAGTGAAAGAAATCAATTTCCTTTTGTTTCAAAAACACAACAAAAAGAACACGTTAATTAAAACTGCAATTTAAGAATAAGAAACTTTTAGTATAATTATTACAAACGAAAAGAGAACAAGAATTAACGATTTAGATTTACTTGCTAATATTCAACAATTATTTTTATTATTAAATCACATTAAATTTTATGGTTTTCTTCCGTGATTACTATGAAAATTATGAACTGAAGAAAATATTAAAACTGGAATAGAATTATTATAATAATCTTAAAAGTTAAATCAGAGAATAAAAAAACTATGTATTGCTAACCTTAACAACGACTTTCCTTTCCAGTGGTTCTTCTTTTCAGCGGGAAATGAGGTGCAAGGTAGGTATGCCGTCGCGAGGGTAGGGTTTGAGAAAATCCGCTAAGGTCGGTTTCGCGTCGCGCGCGGTACGCGGTACCTTTGTTGTTTTGCCGTTTTATTAGAGTAGCTTTCGTCGGGATGAGTTAACGTAGTATACTTTTCGGTACCGCGTCGGAATTTCGGGAACGCGAAGTAAAAATTAGATTTTGTTCTTTGACTGATAAATGAAGAAATACGGAGTAACGTAAAGAAGGTTTCCTCTCCGTATGGTTTTGTTTTGTAACGCGTTTGAAAACGGGCATGTATAGGTGGCTGAATATTGTAAGTGAGCGTAACCCATTCGGAGACCCGCGACCGAAATCCTCTCCGATCTAGCTGGCCGACAAGCAGCCACCGCGTGAATGGGTAACGGTGCACAGATTGGTTGACCGGTTGGTACCGTCCGTTGGCACTACTCAGACTTAACGTCTAGAACCGATGAGAGGTCGGTTCCGCGTTCGCACGTAGACGTAAAATCATTACATATTATATTCCATTCTTGTGTTTTTATCAAATCAATTTTTAAATTGTCCTTTGGACGTTTTTTTAAATGCTTTGGGGTGAGGCTTATTTTTTATAACAATTCAATTTTACATATACTTTTTTTCGCTTTTAATCATTGGGAGGAGTTGGTTTTTTTTTTGTTTCTAGGTTTGCATATTCTTTTTTTATAATTTTCACAACTCTTTTTTAATATAATTAGTAAGTAAATTTCAAGTGTCTATAATGGATTTTTTTCATTTCTTAGTATGACCTCATTTCCCTCCCTTTAGAATCTATATGTGTATGAGGTGGCCCAGCACGGGCACCGGCATAACCCACGACCCGGCTGAGCGCTAGACGGTCTCAGCATGACACGCCGGGTAAGACATCTCTCTATCAATTCTTCAATGGCTGCGACTGCAGTCACTACCGTGGTCGTGAAAGAAATTTAGACAATTAAAATATTTATCCTGTCACAATGATGGCATCGGATATTAAATGCAACATTTTGAGGCTTAATTGTATAAAATAATTGGATATTGATGGTGTTCAATTTGAATTATTTAAAATATTGTATATTGTAGCGCAGCGCTTTAAAACAAAGCATTTATAGTATTTATAGTATTGAAACACTTTAATCATTTAAAATTAAGAACGTGTAAAACACTGAGGACCAGAATCTAAGAATGTCCTTTATTGATTTATCGTCATCTTACATCAAAAGGTTCAAGAGTTTTACTTAATAGAACATATGAGTGTATTTCTTCTTAAGGGTTGGCTCACTAAAAGTACACTGTAGGCGGGAGCATATTGGTAACCAACTTGTGTTCCGGCTTCCCCGAAGCAACAAATACAAAAACAAAACGTTTCATTTCACAGATATTTACACTCTTTTGTTGTTGAAAGAATTTTTGAGCGATTTACGAGTATAATAACAGGGTGCGTACGGTATTTGAGGACATGCATAAATGTGACTATAACTTCGCGAATTTTTTTTTCATTTTCAGATAAGAAATGGCGGACTACAACATGACTCAAGAAATGAAGAGACATGCTGTCATCGTCACCATATGTGCAAACCATACCGATTTAGAGATCTCTATTTTTCTTAATTGCGCCCGTTCATTCGTGCATAAGGTTCGCCGTGAATTGAAAGCATCAGGAGGCGATGCAGAATCGGTTGCAAAACGTAAAAAGCACGAACAACACTGTCCGATCTGCAGAATTTTTAGAGCAAGTGCAAGCGATCATAGACGAGGACCCTTCAGAATCAATGAGGGTGCTTGCGAGTGAGCTTCATGTTTCTGAGCGCCTTATTCGTAGAGCTGTCCACGAAGACCTTCGGTATAAGTCTTACGTGATGCGCAGAGGACAGTTCATGTCGGAACGAACACGGGAACAGAGAGTTCTCCGATTAAAACGTCTTTTAAACAAAATCAAACACCCTGAGGCGCCCAAAATGTTATAGTGTTTTTCCGACGAAAAAAATTTTGATCGCAGAAATGACAGATGGCTATGTTCAAATCCTACGGAGGTTCCTGTTGTTATGCACACAAAATTTCCAGCCACTTTTATGGTTTTAGGTGTTGTCAGCAACGAAGGACATATTATGCCACCACACTTTTTTTACTCAAGGACTTCGAGTGAACTCTGCTGCATACATCGAGGTTTTGGAGACGGTAGTAAAACCCTGGATAGACAATGTAAGGGGAGGCAGACCATACATTTTTCAACAAGACTCTGCTCCTTCACATAAGCGATGGCGACACAAGATTAGATGGCCGAAAATTGTCATGACCACATAACACCGTACCTATGGCCACCTAGCTACCCAGACCTTAATTCTTTGGATTATTACGTATGGGGCGTAGTTGAGCGTGAGACCAATAAGCGTCCTCATAATACCACTTCTTCGCTGACGACTGCTATTAATGCCGTTGTGGTCAATATGAACAAGAAGCATTTGATTCGGGCATGTAATCGTTTCCGGGCCCGGATCGAACAGGTTATTGCTGCTAATGGCGATTTTATGGAATAACTTTACAGCCATATATTAATTTCACGTTGTATAAAAAATTCCTGAAATTTCATTAAATTTTGTTAAAAATACAGGCTAATTAATTTTACTCTCAAGTTGTCCTCAAATACCGTACGCATCCTGTATATGCAATTTATGTTTGATTCCTTATGTTCCGGATATAGTGGTTTGAATGATTAAGTATTCAAATTTTAAGGATTTGAATAAATCACCCTTAATACTATTAAGGCAATACTTTTTATATAAGAAGCAAAAGAGATCCTTATTACTGAGTAATATTTAAGCAATAAATATGACTGCTCTTCACATCTTTAATCCACAGTAAATTAATTAGCAAATCAATAAATTTAAAACTTCATAGTTCACAAGATATGGTCAAAGAGAGAAAACTTTTTTATAAAATAAGGACACACTTAGATATAAATTTTCACTTTTAAGTTTCACACATAGTGGCAAACAATTCACTTGCAGTCCTTTTTCTAATAATTCCCAATCATTCACAATACCAAACATCTTCACAAATCGTTGAAATCATTTTCAAATTAACCTACCACTCGGGTATCCTTTTCTTCGGCCATTACAATATTTCACTTAAATTTCACAAAAATCCACACTTTTAAGCTCATAAAACCCACTAAACTTCACTAAAATTTAAAATTCTCTAAATCCAGAAAAGGATCAACTTTTCAATATCCTCCGCCACAAAATACTATCTTTTTCTGGATAAGATTCACCACCAGCAGTTCCCCGAAAAGACACTCATCTCGATCAAGATCAATTTGCGACGATGCTCTAACATGTGATAGACGCGATAAATGCGCGAAAAACGTTCAATTACGGTCAAATCGATATTAAATGGACCGAAGTATCCGATAGCAAGTGGCTAACTGCCTTGTCGTGGTGGTGGACTTGGCATGATTGTCAGCTGGCAATTAAAAAAAAATCGCTAGAATCAATTGGAAGTACATTTCACATACTATACTCGTATAATAAATATTGCCTTAATCATAACCGATCTTTGGCTGTTACAATTTTCTGAGGCATTATAAAACCTTCTTGGCGACAATGAATCGCTCGATCGAAGTCAGTCTTTAGCACCCCGAGGAACTTTAGAGAGCTAGGAAAAATGGAAAATGAGCAAAAACAATAACAACAACTACAACAACAATTGAATATTGATAAGATCAACCCCGCGCTTAGAAACAAGATATAACACAAAAGTATCTTTTCAGTTCAGTTTAATGTAGAACACCAGATCAGGGGGCAGTTTGTATAGCAAGAAGCGTCAATAGGAGGCATTTATGGTGTTGATTCTTGATATTGCATTTCCACATCAAACTTTATTCGCTCAATTTCAATTTTCCTTTACAAGTATTGTGGAAATCCATCTCACGAGATTAACCGACACTTGCGGTGATTGTTACGACAATAAAAATATGTTGATCCAAAACGTATCTAATCTCATTTCCTCGTGATTCGCTATTGACCACTATAAAAATATTAAAAAATTTAAAAAATACGTTTCGGCTACTTACAATGCATTCGTGTGTTAGCATCTAATAGGCGCTAATCACTTACAATTTATAGCACGTTAATACCATGTTAAGTGGAATAATGTACTGAAAAATTTAGCATAGAAAGATAAGACGAAAGTGGCGTAACCATGTCAGCTATCGCTTTCAAGTACGTACAATTCTGATGAATGCTATCAGAAATGCGAAATTTCAGGCAGATGAAAATTATTATTGCATATATTGGCATTGAGATTTGGAGGTGTGACTGTTACTTATACAATCAGGTGTCTTAAAATCAATCTTAACTTGAAATCAAAACTTTTTTTGGAAAGACTGTAGTGCTAATCAAAGGATAATGTACACCACAGGAATATATTGCAATTTTAACGAAAAGAATTTTATAAAAAAAATTTATTGTGCGTACATATCTTTGCAGAAGCAGTCCTTTTACAGGTTTATTTAACAAAAAACACTGTTTTCTTTCTGTTCAAACAGGTGGTTATTTGCAGTTCGGGTTTTCACGTTTACGAGTAGATAATGTTTGATGCTTGACATTTATCAAATTTAGCATTGTGAATTGGAAGCAGCAAAGGTAGTAGTAACCACCTCACCAGCCCCGCTTCTAACCGAAGCGCAAAGCACATCCAGAAATATTCGACGGGCAAATGGTTTGAAGTATCTACAAAATCCAGTTTGAAGTCGCCGCTAGGACAAATCACTGGAATGCACTAATTCTTGCTCTAAGAGGCTTAGCTGCCAAGCTTTTGCAGACTATCCCCATTGAGTTGCACTCAAACTCCGCTGCTATTTTGAATGCGCTTGACTTGCGTTATGGAGACGGTCACAGCTAAGTCTGGCAGCTAGCCCAAGACATTGAGCGACTGGCACTTTTGGCTTACCCAGCTTACGACCCGACATCGATATGACGCAGCAACAGAAGCATTCATCAGCGCATTAAAGGACCAGGAATTGCAACAAGACGTGCGTTTAGCTCACAAGCAAACGGTTAAGGACGCATTGGCTTATAATCTGAACTTTGAGGCAGCGAAAAATGTGACTCGTACCACTGCCCGGGTTCGCGAGGTAATGACGGATGAGCGCAGGTGTGAGCGCGTGGAAATTGAGCGAGAGCCGCAGGTAAATGGTGCGCGTAGATGCTGGAATTGCGGTGAGAAGGGACACCTGCAAAGAGATTGCAAGAAGCGAAGAAAACCGAGCTATTGTCCAGGGTGGAGGAGATCCAGACCGAGTCAGGAGCCCAGAATGGAAGCCCTTCAAGCTGAGGAGGCCAACTTCGTGGAGCCGAGGTTGGCTAGAAGGATCTACGTCCCCAGCACTACCGTCATCGTGTCAAGACTAAATCGGTGAGAAGCAGACTTATGCCTTCCGGGTCAAGTTGACGGAGAACATTGCACCATAACAATCGACACTGGTGCAACCCGATCGATTATCCGACCAGACCTAGTGAAGCATTAACTATTTCACGAGGGCCGGATTTTCTCACAACGGACAGCCACGGGAGAAACTGCACCTGCCCCTGGAGAGGTCAATCTCTAGATACAAGTGGGAGACCTTGCGTTCCGACATAATTTTCTGGTCGCGAACATTATGGATGACTGTATTCTCGGAATGTATTTTGCGACTACATGGAATCGCATTGGATTTGGGCAAACGGGTATTGAAATCGCGGAATGTCGAAGTATTGATGGAGGACCCTAGCGTCCATATTCCCATGATGAATGTGGTAGTATGTGCCGACACTGATGTACCGAAATCTTCCGACAGCATTGTATGGGCCAAGCTTGATGGTGATTCCACGACGAAACCTTGTAAGATCTATAACGAATGAATACTTGCTAATTAGAGCCCTTAACACCGCAGACTCAACCACAAGCATCAAAGTGGGAGAAGTCATCGGCACCATCACCTCTTTGGAAGCTACTCACGACCTTCATTGGAAAAGGAGGCAAGACACAGACAAAGACCGGGAATCTACGTCTGCAATATTGAAGTAGACCAAATTGCCAGTGCAGCTATTCAAGCAAGCCTCTGATCTGGTCACCAAGTACAGTGAAATCTTCTCAACAAGTCCGGATGACCAAGGCCGAACAAGTATGGTAACTCACATCATAGATACACAGGGAGCCAAGCCGATTCGACAAGCACCGATACTTCTTCCTATAGCCAAACAAGAAAAAGTGAGCGCGCTGATCTCGGACATGGAAAAACAAGGTGTTCTCGAGCCTTCTGTCAGTCCATGGGCCGCGCCAGTGGTTCTAGTAAAAAAAAAAGGATGGTAGCACTCGTTTTTGTGTCGACCATAGGCAGCTTAACGACGTAACTAAGAAAGATAGTTACCCGCTTCCACGCATCGACGACATTATGGACACTTTAGCCGACGCAAAATGGTTTTCTATACTCGATCTCAAGAGTGGCTACTGGCAGGTAGAAATCGACAAGAAGGACCGAGAGAAGACCGCATTTTCAGTTGGCACCGGATTGTGGCAATTTGTGGTAATGCCATTAGGGCGGGTTTGCAACGCTCCAGCCATCTTCGAGTTCCTGATGGAATACGTTCTACGAGGCCTAACCTGGAAGACCTACTTGGTGTACCTTGATGCAATCATTGTTATCGGTAGAACGTTCGAAGAGCATGTGCGGAACTTAGAAGAGGCATTCTCCCAATTACAGCTGGCGAATCTGAAACTTATTCCCGACAAGTGTATTCTTTTCGCAGCTGAAGTAAAATACCTGGGATACGTTGTATCCGAAGAAGGGGTCAAAACAGACCCTGAGAAAATCGAAGCCGTGAAAAGCTGGCCAACACCATACAACAAGCGCCAACTACGAAGTTTTCTGGGTCTGGCGACCTACTATCGAAGATTTGTCAAAGACTTTGCCAAAATAGCTAAGTGTCTCTATCAGCTAACCGAGAAAAATCGTCCGTATGTCTGGAATGAACAGTGCAGGCAGCCTTTAAGACCTTGAAGGAGAAGCTGTGTGAATCAGCTGTGCTGGCATATCCAAAACCCGGAAAAATATTTGTAGTTCACACCGATGCGAGCATCGGCGGGATTGGAGCTGTGCTCGCCTAGCAGATCGATGGCGAAGGAAGAGTCCTCTCGTATTACAGTCGAGTTCTCTCACAAAGTGAGAGGAACTATATGGCCAGAAATTTGTTCTTCGAACAGACCATGCATTGCTGAGATGGCTACGTAACTTGAAAAGCCCCAAGGGACAAGTTGCGAGATGGACCGAAAGGTTGCAGTCACAGGACTACAAAATTAACACAAAAAAGATATACATTTATTTCCTTTATACATTGGATTATATTAAAAGAACTTCCGTAGAATAGCTATTTTCGACGCCTATTTGACGTCTTCTGCAGTACAATTGATCTTATTCTAGGTTCCTGAAATTTATACTTTTTACTTTTACCATAATCTTATCTCAACAGTTTTATTGCTTTATTACTTACATATTACTTAATTACTATTCGTCTCCTATAATTAGTCTTAGTAGGCTGGAATTGCAATTTCCTTCGTCTTCATTCAGCCGTAGGTGCGCAGGTACTCGGATTATCTCCATTGATTCAATAGCGTCTAATTTCCTTGGGTTAATTACGTTTTTTATTACATGTCACAGCAACGGGGAAAATTAACACTGCCTTTCTATGTGAAAAATTGCGGAAACGAAGCATTTTAAACAAAAAAATCAACAATTTGCATGGGGGAAAAATAAGCGTGGATAGCCAAATAAGTAAACCACTTATCATACCTAACTTGGTAGTCAATAAGTCCAAGAGCGATTTCAGTGAAGAGGAATTAAACTTTCTTAATAACGGACTGAAGTATGCTGTGCCAAAAAAGTAATCCGCTAGGAGATATAATTATAGACATAGAAACGGGGATTAAGAACCTTAAAAATGAAGTCAAAGAAGATATTAGAAACAACGTTAAGAAAGAGTTGGCGAAAAAGAATAAATTATATAAATCCGAAGAACATAAAATTATCAAACAATTAAAAAGTAAACAAGTGAGGTACCTTAAAGCAGATAAAAGTAACACTATTGTAGTAATGGACAAAGCCGAGCACGACGAAAAGGTGTTGAATTGTCTAAAAAACGGAAATTATATGGAAGTTAGAAGTAACCCTCTGCCAGACTGTATAAAAAGAGTTGATAAAATTTTAAAAGAATGCCGAAAAGTCATAAATACAAGAAATCTGAGAATGCCAAATCCAGCCCTTCCGCGCATCCGCATACAACCTAAAATCCACAAAAACAACAATGATGTACGCGAATTAATAACAGACACTAATTCTCCTAGCCAAGGAAATCAAAAAATTAAATAAAACCGCAAGTGATAAAACAGTAATAAATTCATCAGGGTTGATCCAAAAGGTCCAAGAAGTGAGAGATTTGAAACAGGATGAGATCATGGTATCCTTTGATGTCAAATCTTTATTTCCTAGCGTCCCAATAAAAGAAGCGCTGTACTTACTAGAAAAGTGGCTCTTGAGCATTGATAATAGCAGGGAGTGGACAGAGAAGATTAAATGTTACGTAAAATTGGCGCGGTTAAGCATGCATGAAAACTACTTCACGTTCAGCAACAGATACTTCAAGACGACATCCGGTACAGCTATGGGCAGTCCGTTATCACCGCTTATGAGTGAGGTTTTCATGGCTCATATAGAAAGTCTAATTGAACAAGCAGGTTTGATGCCTAGATTTTGGGTACAGTATGTGGACGATATACTCGCAATAATACCAAAAGAAGAACTAGAGAATACATTCCAAAACATAAACAATATTCATCCGAAGTCAAATTCACAATGGAAACCGAAGAAAACGGCGAAATACCGTTTTTAGATCTGAAACTCATCAGAAACGATAGTAAAATTGAATTTGATATCTATAGAAAACCTACTAGTACACAACGCACAATTACGAGTGACTCAGGGCATAGTTTTCAACATAAAATGGCAGCATACCATGCCATGATCCATCGTCTGGTAACAACGCCTTTGAACAGTGACAGGTACAACAGCGAAAAAGAATACATCCTAAGTACGGCGAAAATAAACGGATACGACAAAAAATGTATTGAAGCTATAATAAAAAGAAAAATGCAAAAGCAGTCAAGGAATAATCTTACGACCTTACAACCGTTAGTCGAAACACCCAAGAGGATAGCAGTTACATACTCAGCACACTCGCGAAATATTAGCAAGATACTCAAGAGGCACAAAATTGAAATGGTATCTTCGAGTCGTAATCTCACAACAACAGCACAGCTGGGATCTGGTAAGGATCCGAAAACGATGGACGAAATGAGCGGGATATACAAAGCTACATGTGGAAGCTGCTCCAAAATATACGTTGGACAAACCAAGCGAACCATACCGGTAAGATATAACGAGCATATCAGAGAAGCGATAGTTGCAACAAAATGCCCGAATACGCAGATTAGGTCAGCGACAGCAAAGCATATCGTGGAAGAAAACCATCCCATGGATATTAGCAATGTATGTGTAATAAAAAACGTAATTAACCCAAGGAAATTAGACGCTATTGAATCAATGGAGATAATCCGAGTACCTGCGCACCTACGGCTGAATGAAGACGAAGGAAATTGCAATTCCAGCCTACTAAGACTAATTATAGGAGACGAATAGTAATTAAGTAATATGTAAGTAATAAAGCAATAAAACTGTTGAGATAAGATTATGGTAAAAGTAAAAAGTATAAATTTCAGGAACCTAGAATAAGATCAATTGTACTGAAGAAGACGTCAAATAGGCGTCGAAAATAGCTATTCTACGGAAGTTCTTTTAATATAATCCAATGTATAAAGGAAATAAATGTATATCTTTTTTGTGTTAATTAGTAAACATTGGAAAATAATCGACATATAAATTATATAAATTATACTACAAATTTGTTCATCGGAAGGGCGGAGGTCATGGGAATGCTGACGCCTTATCTCGTCATCCATGTTCAGCTAACTGCAAGCATTGCCAACGGATTGAGGAAAAGGAATTCGATGGCGGTTGGTCATCAGAGGAGATTCGAAATGCCCAGTTAGCCGATGAAGACATCGGACCATTACTTGTATGGAAGGAGACAACTGGGCGGCCTGAATGGAAGGAACGTGGCGATGCATGGCGCCACCATGAAAAGTTATTTACCACAATGGAACTCCCTTCAGGTGGAGGGTGGCATACTCAAGCGGAAATGGGAAGCGGCGGATGGCAGCTCCTATAAGATGCAAACTATACTTCCCAAAAGCCGAATCCACGATGTGGTTAAGGAAATGCACGAAGAATCCACGGGAGGCCACCTTGGTGTTAACAAGACCTTAGCGAAATTGCCGGAAAGGTTTTACTTGCTCCACGCTCAAGAAGACGTAGAGGACTGGTGTCGTAGATGCACGATTTGCGCTTCCGTCAAAGGTCCAAAGCGACGACTCAGAGGACAAACGCAAACCTATAACGTGGGAGTACCGTTTGAAAGGATTGCTGTTGACATCGCAGGACCCTTTTCCTGAATTCGAATGGGAAAATCGATACACGCTGGTTGTAGCCGATTATTTCAGCGAGTGGCCGGAGGTCTACCCCATTCCCAACCAGGAAGCAAATACTATAGCCGAACAGCTAGTGTTAAATTGGGTCAGTAGGTATGGCGTACCTTGTGAACTACATTCGGATCAAGGCCGAAACTTTGAGTCGAAATGTGCGAGCTGCTGGGAATACGGAAAATGAGGACAACACCGCTGCATCCCTAATCCGATGGAATGGTCGAACGTTTCAACGACACACTCAGTAAACACCTGGCCAAGATGGTTGATAAGAACCAAAGGGACTGGGAGCGGCACATCCCATTATTCTTGATGGCGTTTAGAGTTGTCGAACATGCATGGACGGGCGAAGCCCCAGCCAAAGTTATTTTCCGAAAGACTATTCGTCTGCCGGCTGAAATAAAGATCGGAACACCCCCTGAGAAACCCCAAAGGATCTCGGAGTACGCAAGTGAGCTAGGGCAATGGTTGAACCAGATATATCGGACAGTGCGAAAATACCTCGAATCAGCTACTGACCGCATGAAGACCAGGTTATATCTAAAGGCAAATTCTACTGGCTTCCGGCAAGATTGTGGCTATATAACCCACAACATCGGAAGGGTGGGTCTCCGAACTTGCAGCATAGTTGGGAGGAACCATACCGAGTTACAAAGCGAATCAACGACGTCGTATATCGCGTACAGGAGCATCGTAGGCCGAGAGTCAAAATGAAAACCATGCACCTGGATCGTCTTGTCCCATATTACATACAGGGAGACTTAACTACAACTGGCGACACATCTTTTCGGGGCGAAAAGAACTGAGGTGGGAGCAGTGTTACATGTCCAAATAATTCTACGATCTACTGTCCGATTGTTGTCGCAACTATTAACAACATCATGATCAATAAACGCATGTACTCGAAAGTACAAGAATCGACCAAGCATGATCAATATCTGAAAGTGACGTCACTGTGGGTGTTCAGAATTGCTCGAATATTTCAGGTAGATCTCGTCAGAACATTCACCGATATACGAGGAATGGATTGAATGACTAGAGACCCTATATAAAGCTGAGCTGAATGAAAACAGACGATAGTAAAAACTGCGATAAGCGTGGAGCGCGTATTGAAGGCAATATTGATTGATAGTAAAGGGTTTTCGTGATATATTTGAAGACATTGGAACATAAATTGATAGGACAAGTAAAAATTAAACTAACGTGTGATTTGTAAAATAGTGAATTAGATTATTGTGCATTCTTAGTAGGTACACTCTTTTAACTTAATTTAAAAGACAGTGCGTTTTCACTTTCCCAGAACATTAAACTTATCGGTCGTGAACTATAACATGCGACAACACGATATCCAGCCAATTTTGTTTGAATGAATTTACATTAACTGAACTGTGATGCGCTAAACTAATGTATGGGGCAAAAGCAAAGAGTCAATAAATGACGTTCAAATTCATTTGCATTTACGTTACGTTATGATTTCATTTCTTCAAATAATTCTATTCGACAGGTTTTTCCAAAACGTCCACTGAATAAATTATACCTTCATATTCTTATTCAATAAAATCATGAAATAAATTACACTAAATTTGATCCTTTGCATCCTGTTGCTTGAATTGATGTGTAGACCGGTTTTGTGAGGAAGTCGGCCAACATAGATGAAGTCGGAACATATTCGAAGTTAATACCTTCGGTCGCAGTATGATCACGCAGAAAATGATGACGAATATCGATGCGTTTGGTTCTGGTATGATGGGTATTGCAAAGATGAATAGCCCCTTTGTTGTCGCAGTAGATGGGGCACTTATATTTCTCGCCGAACAGCTCACAGTAGACTTCGCAGCCATTACGCTTCTTGGGTCGAAGCGGACAAGGCCATATGTTCAGCTTCTCTCGTTGATGGTGCCACCGTTTGTTTCTTCTTCGAATTCCAGGAAACGGCGCCATTCTGCATAGTGAACAGGTAGCCAGTTACTGAACGCCGGTCGAGTTGCTCGTTGCCAAACTCGGCGTCGCAGTAGCCAAGGAAAAACGGTTTTTTTCAACACATATGTGAGTTTGAGATTTATGATTCCTTTGAGATAGCGAAAAATGCGTTTCACTGCCAGCCAATGAGCCCTCCCTGGGTCGTTATTGAAACGGCTCACGGCATATTGAATGTCCGGCCTGGACTTTTGAGCGAGAAAAAGCAACGACCCAACTGCTTGCGGATACGGCACCTTGGCCATATCACCACGTGCAATTTTCGATGTCGGTCGCATATCGTTGGTCAGCCGCTGATTGTCATCGCCTGGCGTGCACGTTGGGTTAGATTCGCCCATGCCCATGACGACTCGCACCGGAATCCATGAACCAATCTCGATTGTTCTTGTTCGTCGTCTCGCAAAACAGATAAGTGATGTTTAGGTATTTTTCTGCTTATCTGGGCATTTTCGTGACAGATGCCCCATTTTTTTTCACAAGAAAAAAATTTCGCTTTTTGAATCCACTTGGCCTTTTGTATTTTGTTGACGTTGCTGCTCGCGCCGCTATTTCACTTGCCTCTACTAGAACCAAACTGTCCACACGTCTTTGTGAGCAACGCATTTGAATGATTCGTTTCGGCTGTAGCAGTTTCGATTTCACAATGTCCGAACAGGGATTCATGGGACCTGCGCGTTGAATAGGATTGCGTGGACTTTTTTCCCTACACACCCCGTTCTTGTTGAAGCGATTCACGATTAGACTCCAGTGGCTTGCCCACTCTTTTCGAAGATGGAATTGGAGGGAGCATGCAGGCAAAAAGGCCTTAGGGCTAGATGGGACTCTAGCTAAGGTACTGCAGATGGTCTATCACTGTTGCCCTGACTTGATGCTCAGTACGTTCAACGCTTGCCTGGAAGGAATATTCCCGGAAAGCAAGAAAGCAGCGAGGTTTGTGCTAATCAGCAAGGAGAAGGGGAATCCCAAATACACCACCCGTTGTGTATGTTACACACGGCCGGGAAAGTGCTCGAAAAACTCATCAGGGGAAGACTTGCTGACACGATTCATGCTATTGAGGACATACGAGTATCTCTGCGGCAGTATGGCCTTAGAGCAGGTCGCTCCATCGTCGACGCTATCGAGGAAGTGGTGAGCACCGTCGAGCGCGAAGGCACATAGCAGTTACATCGATGGATTGTCCCGCTGGTCACTTTTGACGTCAGAAATGCTTTAAACTCCACTAGATGGGTGGGTATTTTGGCAGCACTGGAAAACCCTTTCTAAGTACCAAAATATCTGTTGCAGATTTTGAGGGACTATCTGAAGGATCTTACCCTGAATCACATCGGGTGCCTTGGCCCTGATTTGTGGAACATCTCGTATGGTGGACTCTTAAGGCTGAAGCTGCCAGATGAGTCCCACTTGATCGGCTAAGCGGATGATGTTGCGGCGCTCGTCGCTAAACGCACGGTCTAAAATGCGCAACATAGGCTTGGTACACTAATGCGCCGAGTGAGAGGTTGGACGACTGCTTGCAGCTTCAGCATTGCACTAGAAAAAATCGAAGTCGTCATCCTGGCAAAAGAATTTCCAGAGTCAGGACTACCAATATAGGGGGAATGCAGGTAGAATCAAAACCAGTAGTGAAACATTTGGGCATATTGACCGACTCAAAGATGAGATTTTCCGAGCAAATCAGGGCAACAGCTCATAAAACGGCAGTAAGAGTAATGGCATTTCCACGTTTAATGATCAATATAGAGGGTCCCTTCTCATCAAGAAGACAACACTTGTTGAGCGCTGTGTAGTCTGGAAAGGATCGAAAATATGGAGCGGCGCAAGAAGCTGTACCGAAAGTGGTTGGCACAGGTACAGATACCACAAGCGCTATGAACAGTATCCGGGTCGGCACTGTTAGTGATAGCAGGAGAGATACGCGTCGCCTTCCTTACTATAGAGCGCACGAACATTTACATGCGTAGAAGCGAAGCCAACAGCGAGATAGTCGCAATGGACGAGAGGCAACGCACTCTCTGTGGTTGTCAACAGTCCTGGAAGAGTGACACAAAGCTGACAGAGGAGGTGTTTAGTGAGTAACCTATAGTACCTAGTGCGCTTGTGAGTCTCACACTCAGGGCGGAAATAGCCTCTACCTCGCAAAAAAAAACATTTCGCTTTTGAGTCTATGTTTAGAAGTTATATGTTGAGCTATTCAATCAATACTACCACTGCAGTTAATACAATTATCATTTCCATTTTTTTTAAGTTTATTTGTACCTTGACCTAATCACAACAATGTCGCGCCTGCCAAAAGACATGTCACTAAAGGAAATATCTATGATTTAAGATATATTGCGTTGATAAAAATTTTGTTTATTGCTTTTTAAATAGTTCATTGAATTCCTCGTAATATTTCAAGTGGTAGATATTTTATAATTTAATCATGTACTCGTTTAATCCCGAACAAAACCATAAAGCATCAAATAAAAATAAAATTCATTATACTCCATTACGTTAATTTCGTCACACATAATATTTTGCAATTTAATTCAAAGATAGATAACATATCTTTGCGTATTTATCAACATTAATAAAGATTAGCACATTTTGCGATTTTTTGAGTACTACTTCCAATGCAATTATAAACAATCGCATAAGATTCACTGAAAACATATTAGGAAATATTACAGGGTCGAAGATGAGGTTTCAGAGCTGGATAACAAGTTCAAATTATATATATATATATATATATATATATATATATATATATATATATATATATAATAAATATTTAATTATAAATATACAATATATATATATATATATATATATATATATATATATATACATCCAATTTAATCTGGAGTCAGGAGATTTTCCAAGTGCTTGTTAGTGATCAATGCTTCTTCCTTAGAAAATAATTTCATTTCATGTCCTAGTGATGTTGTTAATTTAAATGCTCAATGATATCGTTTTTATTGGGCGCACATAACTCATACAATACTTCCTTATTTTCTACTACTTTAATCCTCTACTATCATCAATTTAAAATCTTTCCTGTTGTTATAAAAATATCTTCTTTTCCCTTCCCCAATAAATAAATGCTATTTTTCATCGATCTTATTTTCTCATTTTCTTCATTAACATATAATTTTCTTTTTCCATTCCCACTTATGCATTTCATTATTCATTTGATTTTGTTGTTCCCATGCATTCATTGCAATTGGACAATAATTATACCTCCTAATTCCCGTACAAACTTCCCCATTACAAAAATTGCTCAATTGATGCTGAGTGCTGGATGCATGGGAGAATGTCAGAATCTAGTGTACGTACTAGCGTCTTGGACTCCCGATCTGGGGTTCTACTGGGACCGTGGGTTCAACTTCTCTCAGGGACAAAAATTTTATTAGTTTCGTCAAATGCAAATATTTTTGAGTGGATGATTATCTGCATGTAGCTAAGTATTATAGTAATATGCAAATCACCATATATAGTATGCAATTGGAAATATTGCAGTTGGCGAAAGTTGGAAAGATTAAAGGAGGAATCGGGATTGAAGTACAATGAAGGGGTAGGGAATGCAAATCTCGCGAGATTGGGGCTCAGGCGAGGTGTTTTTTTTCGTAATTAATCCCAATATTTGAATGAATTAGGAAATAAATAATGAAAAATTAGAAGTATTATAAGATAAACATTTATTTTCACGAGTTTTTTCAATAGACTTTTATACATCAAACATTATTTGACGTATCTGTCTATAATTTTTAATAAACTTCTAAGTAGTAAGCTTTGACGTATGTATCTATCAAATAATAAATGAAAGAAACAACAAGTCTTCTCTTCTAATATCAAACAAAAATCTTTTAGTAATAAAACAGTTCTTTTATAACAAACAAACCACGAAGAAGTCAAAAAAATGAAACTTATAATCTAAGTTGAGTTGGCTATTAAATTGAGATATTATCAATTAAATAAAACTATATTTACTCAGTAGATCCATTAGATATTACAGATTAATTAACAAAATATACCAAGAAATCAGACTATTAGAAATTACCGATTAATTTACAAAATATACCAATCAAATGAAAGATTTGTTCAGTTCAAATCACAAGCCATTATTATGAATTATTTTGAAAGTAGCTCATCAATCATCTGCTGAACTGCTTCTTATTTGTTGGTCAGTTAACCAGCCGCTGAGAAGGCCGTTTCGGATTCAACGCTAGTTGGAACCACAGATCTCAGGCAGTTATCCACGAACTGTAAAAGTTCGCCCTTTGACCCCCGGAACTTGTATAAATTCATTTCCTTTTTGATTAATGCCTCTAGAGAATTCGTAATTAGTTTTTTGTCTCTAGGTTCTTTGAACGCAGCAGTCAATGTTTCCTGAATTTCTTCTTGCAATGAAATACTCTTGCGTATATCAGAAAGAGATGAAAGCGGTTCATTATCGTCAACATCAAATTCAGCTATATCATTAGCGGTGGCAGCTGATGTTGACCAAGATGGATCTGAATTTGTCTGTTTCTGTGAATCAGTCCGACTGTGTTGCGGATGCAAACGCTCTATGAGTGGTTTAATTTCAGTTCGAATCACGTTTTTCGGAGACAATTTGAATGTTTCGTCTTTCGTAAACTCTTCTTTATCTGCTTGATATTTAGCTGGATCTCTAATATACAACAAGCATGCTGTCAAATTCGTCCGACGCTCAACAATGCGCTTTCTCAAGAAGCCAGCTAGTTTTTCTGCCAATGGAGTTTTTAGCTCTTCCAGTTCGCGAATTATAAACCTAAGTGTTGTTTCTGCGATAACCAAGTCTATATCTTGACGACATAACACCTCCACAGCCAGTTTTATAGGTTGAAATGCCTTGTCTAAGCTCGTTAAAACCACATGTTCTTTGCAGCTTCCAGGATGAGGTCGATCAAAGCTTTGCTGACACACAACTTGATTCTAATAAATGTAGAAATCATGTCTGGTAGGCTCAACCATCGAGTTTTACAATCAAGTTGTAACTTAATATCTTTTCCAAATTCTTGCTTTACGTATATTTGCAGCGTATCATTTTTAGTAGGTAATTTTTTTAAAAAATTCACCAATTTCCTTAACTTTCTCAATAATACCCGCATATTTTGCATCTAGGTCTACTTCTATTCTGGGCATAGAGCAATGAAAAACATCATCTTCTGAGTCGGAGCCTGTGCTAGAAATTTCGTCCATTTCCAAAGGAATCTCATCGTCATTTTCCTCATTTTCAGATTCTATCACAGGTTCCTCAACATCAGTTGGTTTTTATAAATAGTATCTTTTATGCCAACTTGAACTCCATGGGCATAGCAGAGCTGATGTGAAAGTTAAATCAATCGACCCAACTTTTTCATCACACTTGCCCCATCTGTAGTAACATTGATAATATCATATTCCAGAATAAGGCCAAATTCGATTAACTTGGTTTTCAAAATACTGACACAACTTTCAGCAGGCATACCTCCAAAGACGCGAATCAGCCCCAAGTTCCAAAATAGAGCTTTGCCGTTCAAAAATGTATCTACCTTTACATTCATGCATCGCTTGTTCATAGAAGAAGTCCACTCATAAAATGTTAGCGTAAATTTGTGATCATTCTCCTTCAGTTGAGCCAGTTCAGGCATTATTTTCATTTTCAATGTCATGCCATAATTCATAACTATAAGTGTAATTGTGCTTGGGGACATAGGCAGTTTGTGTCCCGAAGAATTGATGAGATCTCTCATATCTTTGGCAGTACAGAAAACACGGAAAGGTAGTCCATTTCATCATTCTTGATATTTTTCCTCCATAGAAGTATCTTCAACCGGAAGGAAATGATCAGTAATTTTTTGCCTCTTCTTTCTTGCTGGTGGCACTGGTGAAGCCGATCCTGGTGATTCTGGACTAACATTCGACGTAAATGCGGATGCTGTTTTTTATTCCATGTTTTGATTAGTAGCCCCAGTATTTAATGATGGTGGCGGCAACGTCGGGGGAAACAAAAAGCGCGATAAAACGGAGCTTAAATGGACCGACGAGGCATCGGCAGCACTCGAGATGTGCAAGTCGGAACTAACCAAGATTCCGTCACTTGCGCATCCTGATTCAGCAGCTACATGGTCCCTAACTGTGGACGCATCGGATGATGGACTCGGAGGTGTTCTGCACCAGACAACGAGCACTGGAACAGAGCCTCTGGGATTTTTCTCACGCAAGCTGAACGACACCCAGCGACGCTACAGCACCTACAACCGGGAGTTGTTTGCCATTCACGAAGCCATCAAGCACTTCCGGTACATGTTCGAAGCCAGAGTCTTCACGGTCTTCTCCGACCACAAGCCATTACAATTTGCGTTCCAGCAACGACCGGAGAAGGCATCACCGAGGCAACAACGTCTGCTGGATTTTATCTCCGAATTCACAGTTGACATCCGCCACATTCCGGGCCGGAATAACTCTATCGCGGATTACTTTTCTCGGGTGAGTACGATTTCCAAGACCGACCTCCGTTCCCTCGCCTCAGCTCAACAAACTGATACAAAGCTCAAGGCTTTGTTAGAGGACCGAACGAATACTCGTAAACTCGAGTGGAAGAAGCAGGAGCTTGCTGATTCCGCTACGCCACTGCATTGCAGTGTCACTGACAAGGTTTGACCCTACGCACCGCAGCAGCTTAGGTCAACAATCATGCAGATGATGCATGGCCTAGCCCACCCGGGCATACGAGCAACTAGACGACTCATCACCGACCGCTTCTTCTGGCCGGCCATAAACAAGGAGATCAATAGCTTCGTACGAGGCTGCATGGCCTGCCAGCGCAACAAGGTCGGACGTCACGTCAAGTCACCGCTCCAACGGTACGCCCCGCCGGACACCAGGTTCGAGCATATCAACAGAGACCTCATCGCACCACTATCCCAAAACGATAGTTACCGTCACTGCCTAACCATCATTGACAGGTTTACACGTTGGCCCGAAGCCGTTCCGCTCCAGAATATCACCGCAACAAAAGTCGCCGAGGCGCTTATTAATGCATGGATAAGCCGCTTTGGAGTGCCGGCAAGAATAACTACCGACCTGGGACGCCAGTTCAAGAGCCAAATTTTCGCCGAGCTGACCCGTATTCTGGGAATCAACCACGCGCGGAGGGCCCCGTACTATCCTACCACCAACGGAATCATTGAGAGATGGCATCGCACAGTCAAAGCCGCCATCCGCTGCTACGACACAGCCAAATGGACGATGGTGCTTCCTCTTGTGCTCCTAAGACTACGCGCCGCATTGAAGGAAGATATTAACGCTACACCCGCAGACATGGTCTACGGTACCAGCCTACGGCTTCCAGGGGAATGCTTCACCGCATCCCAGCCAAACATCAACGAAACGGACTTCTTGGGTGATCTCAGGTCACGCATGACAAAACTGCGACCCCGAGACACCGTACACCATACCATCACCCCGTACACCGAGCATTAGGCAGCAGCTCACACGTCTTCATTCGGAACGACAAAGTGAAATTATCGCTCACACCACCATACGACGGTCCATACCCGGTTCTGAGCAGGAAGGACAAGTATTTCCGCATCAACATTAATGGACACCCGCCTCGATTTCAGTCGACAGGCTCAAACCCGCATTCCTCACGGCAGTATCTACTTCGAAGGCGAGGCCCTTCACTAGCGAACTAACAACAACCACGCGCAGTCGGCGTAAGATCCGGCCACACGTACGCTTCGAATAAAAGTATCGTGGCCAAGCCACTACGGAGGGAGTAATGTGGCGGCAGCGTTAGCATTGCAACATTGTCCGATGCTTCACGTTAGCGTGCAACTTTTTCCGCAGTGCAACACTTGCATAGCAACATTGTCCGATACTTCTACCAACGCAGCAATTGCTTCAAGCAAACATGCCATATCAATTTACACGACCAGAGCTTCACTCAGCATGTCTGGTGGTCGCACGTGTGCATGGTAAGCAGTTCTAACGCAAGTGGAACGTTCTGTTGGAAGTTGACATCGCGTTGACGAGAAGATAAGAACACTTCATTCCAAACCTCACGAGGGTTAGAAATTGACGAGCATTCAGTAATATAAGTTTTTATCGAGATTTATTATAAGTCATGGTGTTATTGTAAACAGCGGAAATTAGAGAATAAATAGTTTTCTAGCGTTTTGACCACCGCGTATCGAATTGGAGTATCATAAATTCATTAAAAGGAAAGAAAAAGCAAGAAACCAAAAGTTACAGTAAATGTTTTCCAAAATTGAAAGAAATGAAATAGATAACAAAGAATAGATAACACCAATATTGTGGTGAAAATATAACTAATAATATAAAAAATATGTGCAAGTTAAAATCGATAAAAAATTAAATGAACAGTTAAAAATTAATAGGAAAAGACGAATAAGTCCAATGTTCGGTACAAAGACGCAACCATATTCAAACAATCGAGTGTCGGAATTCCTAAACTTTAAAAACGTGAAAGAGGAAGAGTAAATTAATATTAATTTTTATAAAGCCAATCTTTGCTATTAATATTGAATTTTCGGGGAAAAAACAAGTCAATTTAAAAAACAAATAGAAAAACTAGAGCAGTGATCGAACTATGTAAAGAAGACTAGACACTGTATTGTTCTTAAATTCAAGATAGTTCGAGGGGCTGACAAGTGGAGTAGTGGCCGTTCGATTTTCTTCTCAGAATTAACCCCATTTTTTGTATGTTATACAAGAAAAAGAAAGAAACAAAACTTAATTTTTTTCATATCTGAAAGTGGTCTCCCTATTCCTTCCCTTCTTTTTTGTGCTTGTGTGTGCGGTAACCCATTCCGGAAGACCTACGAGACGACAGAGCGCTAGTCAGCCGCAGTATGCCACCCCGGGATAGGTAATCCTCTGCCAAATATTAATGTCTGCAACTACACTGACTTTCGTGATTGTAACAGAAATACTCTAGAATGTGATGTGATGAATACCACGTTGAATTGTGTAAATATTACCTGGTTTTAAAGTAAGAAGCACTTTTAAAAACTCGTTACCAGCGGCGAGATTAGAACCTGAGATCCATCGCACAAAAGGTGGTGAGCAGTCTTACTACTGCACCACGCGGACTACAAAATAAATATAGACAGAACGTACACTTCAAACAAATCCTCTGCAAATCACTAGGAGACCGTGAAATCGCTGAGTTTTCGCACTCCCATATAAAAAATTGTTTTAAACGAAAACGAAAGAAATGAAATGAGTGAATGGCGCCTGGTTGATTTGAGTGAAATGCAAAGTTTATCTTCTGGATTACTTTTGTTGAGATCTAAAACCACTTGATTGGTTGGTATATCTCTCTACATCACAATCAATACGATAATCGGTCAGACTAAGGCATTGGCACATTAATATTGTCTTAGGAACTTATTGCTTCTATTTCTACACTAAGCAAAGACAAATGTAAATAAAATAGTTTATTTTTCTTCATTTCTTATCTTCAAATGATAAACATGTGTCAATAAACTGAATAGCTATTATCACTTTTAATTCAATGAGAGTTTGTGTGAAAGACAATAAGCCCCTACTCATAACACTACGATAAGGACAGTAGATACTATCATTGTTACTCATAATTTCTTGTTAAATATGTTCTGTATCTTTTAGTTCAAAGTGCATACCACAAAGATTTCTATTGCTAAATAGATAAACATGCAAATAATGTCTGGCAAATAACAATTGTTTCCGGCCACTAATCAAAATCTGTTTGAAACTTAGCCATCAACCCGCAACTATGTCATAAAACATTCCCCAGATATAAATTAAGAATTGCCAAAAGTATCTTTCGCAAGTAATTCTACTTTCGAAACAAATTTCATGTCTTACTTAACTCTAACGCTCATTTTGATGAAGACATTTGTTTGATTGAATTGTGAAACGCGCACAACAATTGACCTATTTCTTTTGATAAATCATAAATTTTAGACAA
Organism: Odontomyia ornata; assembly: GCA_963969285.1. Taxonomy (NCBI): domain Eukaryota; kingdom Metazoa; phylum Arthropoda; class Insecta; order Diptera; family Stratiomyidae; genus Odontomyia; species Odontomyia ornata. Next base: position 53,423,262 of record OZ017742.1, on the reverse strand, counting down.
CTTGTTTTCAATTTATGAAATTCTGTCGATTTAGATAAAGACAAAAGAGGACAGATAAACATTTTAATAAAAATTGACGTAGTGAATGGTATTTACATTGATATCGCGGAGTTAATAAGAAAACGATTATTTAATAATTCAATCCCAGATGGAATCCTTTAAAAGGATTTCTATTAATACATACAACAGGGTAGAGAAAATCAATTATAGTACCATTCCTCAGAATCTCAAATAACTTCAATTTTCTTGCATAACAACAACCAGGCACCCAATATTACTAGAATTAAGGATATTATAGAGAAGTTCATTATCTTTTGTCCCCAACGAACTCCCCACAAACCAAAAATAATCAGTAATAACGATCAAAGCCGAAGGCGAGTGAAAAAACGTAGAAATGATGACATAGCAATCATTTCCAACCACTACGTCCGACAAACGAAATTGTATCCTTGACCCTGTATGCGGCACGTGAATATCCTTCAAATAATTACTCTTGCTTTTCTACATGTATAGTACGAGTACATTCGCTTTAGATGGTAGCGCACTTCAAGTATCGATTTACGATGTGGAGAAAGCCAAACGCTGAATTGAATTCATAAACGTAAAGGAACTATAATGGGCTTTATATGTTTCAAGACTATTCAGTGTATTTATTTAGCTTTTGACGCTATGCAGGATACGTGTAATTTGTGGGCTATCAATGGTTTTCTTAGATAAGCTTAAGAGGTTTTTGATGGTTTGAATGGTGGATTGGCGAATATAATGATGTTCTCAGCAGTGGATTATGGAGGCGTTTTATTTAGTAAATAAAGTAGATGACGTTGATCAACTACGAATTTTTATGATTGGATATCATTAGATATAGTGATATTGGCTTTGAAAAGAAGAGTAAATGAGATATTTGCAAAAAATGTTGTTTTCATAGCATATACAATGTTTTTAAGGGTTTCCATTTAAGGGATCCGCGGGAAAAACGAATCATAGAAATGGCAGCCACAACGGCACTCGTCGTACTAAACATCGGAAATACGCCGACTTTCCGTCGTATTGGCTGCGAAGGAACCATACCGGACGTGACATTCGCGCAAATGGAGAGTATAAGAGGACTACTGAGCCAGTGATCATCAGTGCGTTCTGCTTGAGATAAGTGATGTTGTCTCCCAACGTCTGTGTTGTCGACCTTCTATAATTGGGTGGAACATCGGTAGAATGAACGTCGAGAGGTTCATCGAGGTGCTCCGTTGCAGGGTGATTTGCGGTGGACAGAAGAACTGGCAGTTCAAGATGCGGTGAACTCAACTATGAGAATCATCACAACTGCTTGCAACGCTTCTATGCCCCGTCGAAAACCCTGGCACGGTAAGCCCTCAGTATACTGGTGGTCGACTGCAGTCGCTGAAAAGCGAAGGAAGTGTCACAAGCTTCGGTGTGAACTGTGACGAGGCATGCAAACGGATGGCAGCATATAAGTTGGCCAGGAAATGTCTTCGCAAATTGATTAACAACAGAAAAGCTCGCTGCTGGCAAGATCTAGTGGACAATGTGAACAAGTATCTGTGGGGCCTTGGATACAAGCTAGTTATGCGGAAGCCTCGTGCTCTCCGGACGCCTTACATACATGATGCGGAAAAGATGGATGAGAAAGTGTGTGTACTCTTCCCCGCACCTCCGGTCCGTGTTGACGCTGTTCACGGTGAAACAGCAATCGAGTATCCACTCTTCAGACAACCAGAACTGGAAGAGGCACTCCTTTCATTGAAAGCGAGTAAGGCTTATCCTGAGTTGCTGCTCAGCACATTTAACGCTTGCCTACGGGACGGCGTTTTCCCGATACGATGGAAGGTGGTGAGGCTTGTGCTGGTCAGCAAGGGGAAGGGAAATCCCGGATTACCGTTTTTATGCCTTCTATTATGCATGCTAGACACGGCTGGGAAAGTGCTAGCGAAACTCATCAAGGGAAAACTCACTGACGCGACTCGTTCTGCTGGGGAGCTAACTCCTCGACAATACGGCTTTAGCGTAGGACGTTCCACCATTGATGCAATTGCAGAGGTGGTGAGCGCGGTGCAACAAGCAGATGCATATAGCCGTACCAAGCGACGCATTGTCCTGTTGGTGACACTCGACGCGAGGAACACCTTCAACTCTGCTAGATGGGGTGGATATTCTGGATACACTGGAAAACTCTTTTCAAGTTCCAAAATATCTAATGCGGCTTCTGAGAGACTACCTGAAGGACCAAGGCCTGCTTTAGGGCACTACACAGGGCCAACGAAAGGTGGAAGTTACATCGGGTGTCGCCGAGGCATCTATCCTTGGCGCAGGCCTGAGGAACGTGTCTTACGACGGGCTTCTGAGACTGGAGATACCAGATGAGTCGCGCTTGACCAGCTTTGCGGATGATGATGGGGCTCTAGTCGCTGGACTCAACGTTGAACAAGCGCAACTTAGGCTAGGCACGCTAATGCACCGAGTGAGAGTCTGAATGACTGCTCGTGGGATCAGTCTAGTACTGGAAAAAGCCGAAGTGGTCATCTTCACAAAAAAAATAATCTCTAGAGTAAGGTTGGTCAGCATGGGAGACATGTTAATCGAATCAGAGCCAGCGGTGAAGTACCTGGGGCTACTGATCGACTCAAAGATGAGTTTCCCTGACCTTTTGCCCAGGAGAGGAAGAAAACGCCTGCTACTTTTTGCGTGCAAAAAATGGGACAGGCTGCGACGGGACCTCTATAGGGAAACGGGAGAGCTCACACTGATAGTATAGTTTCGATGATGCTTGGATCGGTTTATAAATGGAACCATGCGCCGCATTATGTTCGGGGAGTCCTCAAAGATAAAAGGGACTCACAGCAGTCGGGGTTGGGGGATCGCTTGTCGCAATTCCTCTTCCCCTCTCCCCTCCCGCGAGACGGGGGATCCCCCAACTTGAAGACGCCTCACGGAGCAATAAAACAAGACCTGGCCCGCAGTAATGTGTCAAACAGTTCCAGGCTAGGTTCTCGGGTTGACAGGGGAGGTGTTTAGTGTGTAATCCAGTCGCTTGTGAGCATGGGAGTCCCACACTCAGTGCCGGAATGGCATTCACCACCCAGCCACAAAAAAGGGTTTGTGAAATAATTTTCAAGGCGCAATTAAAACCTGAACATTTCTGTATTCAGCCGTATGCGTCGAAGCAAGTTTTTTTTTGGAAACTACAATGGCTACTACAAGAAATGGTAACCACTTCAAAGTTTCGGTATAAAAAGAACTGTTCTAAGGTTTTAAAGGGGGATCCCCGCAAGGGGAATGCTGGTCGACAGGAGTACTCTTGGAGGCTAGCATTCTTTGGGGAGTTCCGCCCCCACGTACCCGAGGAAATTCCCGCAGGGGGAATGCCGGTCGACAAGAGCACTCTTGGAGGCTAGCATTCTTTGGGGAGCGCCGCCCTCACGGACCCGAGGATATGGGGGGCGCCGTGAGGTTCCCTCCTGGGATGACAGGTAACGACTCTGATTGGATCTGGACTACGCTTTGGACAACGAACTGGAATTGATGCTTTGGGCTGGTGGATGTGATGGTTTGGACTTAGTTGCTTTGCACAGTAGCGCCGAGGTGACACTCGTGTGTGAACACCTCCAATTCAACTATCATACCGTCTCCGTCCCAGTAAATCCTTGGCAGGCTTCGGAGTACGTTCAAAGTTCGCACCATTGGGTTGGTGGTGTAGGTTCGGTTGAGACGGACTCCCGGTTAGCGCTGGTCTGGCTCTGAGCACTTGTCCCCAAAAGGGCTTATGCCAACTCTCGCATGGCCTCCCTGCTCTGCAAAGATAACCATGGGACCAAAAAGGCGACTACACACGAACGGAGATAGCGGCTCCGAGGGAGGACCGACTAAAACTGGAGCAACCCAAAACATATAAAAAAGATCTAAAAAATCCAAAAAAAGAAATATAAAATAATAACAACGACGACGCCGCAATCAGCAGTTGCAGCCATGATGTTAACAGTGCATGGAGAGCGGTACTAACCATCACAAAAACGACGAATAATACAATGACAGTGAAGACGGACAAAAAACGGAGATTAGCATACAGTCTGGTTTAGACTGTTTTTCCTGCGGCGTTCGGGGTCAGCAACAAAATTATGCGAACGCCAGAGCGTCCTATTAAGGAAAAGCGGAAAACTCTGCAGGACGCTGCAGGCGTTCAAGCGGTGGAAGATAATATAAAGAGCATCGAAAATTCGATGGTCACTGCTGCGATCGTTACCAAAGCGACCGGCGCAAGGGTCGCAAATCCCGACATTGTAAAGAAACATTCTGAAGTCAACGAGGAGATAACGGCACGAAAAGCAACGAGTGACCAGATAAATAAAGCGACGTGGTGTGACTTCACCGCCAACGTCGAAAATGTGGCGGAAGTACTGTATTTGGAAACGGAAAGGGATAACCTCTCCCAAGAATGGTCACAAAGTACAATACCCACCCAGCGACATGAAGAAGAAAGACTATTCTGAAAAGTGGGAGATATTCTGAAAAGAATACAATCTGCATGCGACTTCCCAAAAATCAGCAAAGCAGTAAACATTGGGCTCCTTGAACTAGAAGAGCTCTTAGACCGCATAGGGCACTATCGGAAGAGCTGGTTAAAGGCCGACGACGAGCAGAAGGCTAAAGAAGCGCGGGGGGCGAAATCTAAAGCCCACATGCAGATAGCTCCACCACCAAAAATCAATAAAAGAATGGCGTCTAGCCCAATCGAAGGAGATCGGGATAAAAGAAGGAAGGAAGAGGCACTTGATGGGCGTGGAGCACCAGATCACGGGTTTCAGATAGTGCTTACAAAAGGAGCGAAGCAAGCCGCAAAGAAACTCCTTTAAAAAGTGCCAGAAATTAAAGTTCAAAATGGTCGATTCTACGCGGAGGTGCTGCGGGACATCAGGGGAAATGTAAGGCCCGAAGACACTAACACTGCTATTAAAGCAGTACGACGAACACAGTCGGGCCAAATACTGGTCGAATTTGGAGCAGAGCCGAGAATAGGGAAGCATTCTGCGACGTAGTAAAGAAAGTCCTCGGCAAAAGCGCAACTATAGCCTCGCTCGAGCCGATGGCAACGATCGAAATAAGAGACATTGACTGCGTCACGGATCTGGCCGAGGGTGAAGAGGCCATCAAAAGGGAGTTCCCTAGCGTGGGTGGAACCAAGGCTTGGCTGACACCAGAAAACCACAGGGGACAACGCATGACCATAATTGACATGACCGAAAAGGACGCCGAACATTTTCTGAACAAGGGCAAAGTACAAATAGGGTGGGTTGTCTGTAGGATACGGTGAAGAGCAACGCCTCTTCAATGTTTCAAATGCTTTGGCTATGGTCACACCACACAAGTATGCAAAGGACCCGATAGGAGTTCTCTATGTTACAAATGCGGTGAAACGGAACATAAATGAAAAGAGTGTGCGAAGGAGGCACATTGTATTATTTGCAAGGATGCAAATCCAAGACCCGATTATGGACACGTCTTGGGATCAGGAAAATGCCGGGTTTTCCAGGAAGCCCTAGCCAAGGCAAAATCAGAACTTAAATGATCCGCATCCTGCAGTTCAACCGCCCGAAATCTGCTTGAGCAGTTTGCGAGGCACATGAAAGTTGACTTCTTGCTGCTGAGTGAGCAACACCATGATAAAAGTCCTGGTACTGCCGCCATCTGGATTCGGAACAGTGATTTAAGCGCAGAGTTGTGGACGGGGGGATGGTTTCGTGTAGGTTTGGTGCTCAGGGACCACCTTTTTTAGCATGTACCTAGCGCCTAACGAATCGATATCATCTTTCCGAGCCAAGCTTAATGCTCTGGAGGGCGCTGTCTCGAATGCAGAGGGCAAAGTGCTCGTTGGGGACGACTTCAACGCTAAAGCAATCGAATGGGGCATGCCTCAAACGGATCCGCGGGGAAAACGAATCCTGGAAATGGCGGCCAGGACAGCGCTCGTCGTACTAAACTCCGGAACCAAACCGTACGTGACATTCGCCTCGGAGTACTTAGTACGGAGGATACACAACTTCAAAGTATTAGAGGACTACTCAGCCAGCGATCATCAGTGCATTCTGTTTGAGATAAGTGATGTTGCTTCCCGACGTCCGTGCTCTCGGCTTTCTACAACTGGATGAAATATCCGAAGAATGGGCGTCGAGAGGTTCGTCAAGGTGCTCACAGCAGGTAGCTTCGGAGGGGACGGAAGAATTGGCAGCTCAAGATGTGGTGAACTCTACTATGAACGACGAAAATCTCGGCACGGGAAGCCCCCAGTGTACTGGTGGTCAACTGAAATCGCCGAAAAGCGAAGGGAGGGTCACAAGCTTCGACGTGAGGCTCAACGGGCGCGGAACCGTGACGAGGCATCCAACTGGGTGGCAGCATATAAGTCGGCCAGGAAATGCCTTCGCAAATTGACCAACAATAGCAAGGCTTGCTACTGGCAAGATCTAATGGAAAATGTGAACAAGGATCTGTGGGGCCTTGGCTACAAGTTAGTTATGCGGAAGCTTGGTGCCCTACGGAAGCCTTGTATACATGACGCGGAAAAGATGAGACGCGATAGTGCGGGTACTCTTCCCCGCCCATCCCGTCTGTGTTGACACTGTCCATGGTGAAACAGCAGTCGAGTTTCCACTCTTCAAACAGCCGGAACTGGAGGAGGCAGTTCTCTCATTGAAAGCGAGGAAGGCTCCAGGTCCAGATGGTGTTCCGGCTGATGTGTTGCGGCTCGTCTATCACCATTGCCCTGACTTGCTGCTCAGCACATTCAACGCTTGCCTACGGGACGAGGTTTTCCCGGTACGATGGAAGGTGACGAGGCTCGTGCTGATCAGCAAGGGTAAGGGAGATCCCGAATCGCCGTCTGCATACCGCCCGTTATGCATATTAGACACTGCTGGGAAAGTGCTAGAGAAACTCATCAAGGGAGCACTCACTGACTCAATTCGTGCTGCTGGTGACCTATCTCCTCGGCAATACGGCTTTAGGGCAGGACGTTCTACCATTGATGCGATTGCAGAGGTGGTGAACGCGGTCCAAAAGGCAGAGGCATATAGTCGCACCAAGCGGCGGATCGTCCTGTTGGTGACACTCGACGTCAGGAACGCCTTCAACTCTGCTAGACGGGTGATTATTCTGGATACGCTGAAAAACTCTTTTTAAGTTCCAGAATATCAAATGCCTCTTTTGAGGAACTACCGAAAGGACCGAAGCCTGCTCTACGACACGACGCAGGGCCAACGAAGGATGGAAATTACATCGGGTGTTGCCCAGGGATTTATACTTGGCCCGGACCTGTGGAACGTGTCTTACGACGCGACGGGCTACTGAGACTTGAGATGCCAGATGAGTCGCGCTCTTGGTCGGCTATGCGGACGATGTTGCGGCTCTGGTCGCTGGACGCACCGTTGAACAAGCGCAACTTAGGCTAGGTATGTTAATGCACCGAGTGAGGGACTGGATGACTGCTTGCAGGCTCAGTTTAGCACTGAAGAACACCGAAGTGGTCATCTTCATAAAAAAGAGAATCCCTAGAGTAAGGATGATCAGTGTTGGAGGTATACGAGTCGAATCGAAGCCATCGGTGAAGTACCTGGGGCTACTGATCGACTCGAAGATGAGTTTCTCTGAGCAAATCAGGGCAACGGATGAGAAGGCTGCTTCGGGAATATCGGCTCTGAGTCGACTTATGGCCAACGTAGGGGGACCCAGCCCGTCAAGAAGACGCTTCTTGATGAGTGCTGTAGGGTCAGTGCTACTGTATGGAGCAGAAGTATTGGGCGACGCTCTCAGCAAGGAGGTATACCGAAAACGATTGGCACAGGTACAGAGAAGAGGAGCACTGAGAATTGCATCTTCGTATCCAACAGTCTCTGATCCGGCGGTGAGAGTTATTGCAGGCGTGATACCTATCGCCCTCCTTGCTACAGAACGCCGCGCTATTTACCTGCGCCGAAACGACGATACGAGGGAGATAGTTGTCCGCGAGGAGAGACCGCCCTCGCTCAACGATTGGCAGCAGTCTTGCGTGAATTGCATGAAGAGAAGGTGGACTGCGCGCCTCATCCTGCATGTGAGACCGTGGCTAAATGGAAGGCATGGTGAGACTGACTTCTATCTGACCCAGCTTTAGAGCGGGCATGGGTGTTTTCAGTCTTACCTGCACAAGATTGGTAAGTCACGGTCCCTAGATTGTCGGTTTCGCCCAGGAGAGGAGGACAATGCCTACCACACATTTTTTGCGTGCACAAAATGGGTCAGGCTGCGAAGGGAGCTCTACAGAGAGACGGGAGAGCTCACCCCGGATAATATAGTCGCGGTGATGCTCGAATCGGTTGACAAATAGAACCAGCTGGCACATTATGCTCGGGCAGTCCTAAAATTTAAAAGGGACTCACAGCAGCCGGGGGCGCTAGGGCTGGGGGATCGATCTTCTGGCACTTCCTCTTCCCCTCTCCCCTCCCGCTAGGAAAGGGATTCCCCAGCTTGAAGGCACCTCACTGCGTAACAAAACGAGACTTGGCCCTAAGTAATGTGTCAAACAGTTCCAGGCTGGGTTCTCAGGTTGACAGGGGAGGTATTTAGTGGGTAGTCCAGTCGCCTTCTTGCGAGCATGAGAGTCCCACACTCTGTGCATAAATGGCATTCACCTCCCTACCACAAAAAAAAAACCCAAATTAATGTGTCAATCAGTTTTAGATTAGATTCTCAGGTTAAGAGCAGAAGTATTTAACGACTAGTTCAGAAGCTTTGTACCGTAAAAAGGAAGAGTGCTGTTTGTAGATTGATTTTGTCTACCTGGTGCATGACTGAACAGAATAAATGAATGGCTGATTGCGCTCGTTATAGGAACGGATTCCAATAGATATTGGCAGTGGTCCATTAGGAGACATTCCAACCTATTATGGATCCAATAGTAGAAATATTTTTCATTTAAAACTATATACTGAGTCATTGGATGTGTGAATTGAAAATTTGGAACTGTTAGACAATCTCGAACAACAGATATATAGTTCGGTCTCCTTGTCGCAAAAAATAGAGTGACATAGTCAAAAAATAATCTGGTGTCTATATTTAGATATTTTTCATGAAAATTTGATAATATTGCGGCCTAAAAAATTTTGGGAGCATAAGAAAACTGTAAATGAAAATAATGTTGTCCTGTGAAATTGCACATACTCTTCTCCGAACGCATTGGTGGAAAAAATAAATTGGGCATATCTCACATCGAGATCTACTGGTTGTTTTAAAATTGGGAATCGCAGCAATCACCATGAATCACGGGCTGCTTACAGAGGAGGCAAAAAAATGTTTAAAGAGAAATGGAGAACAGTACAAGTCCCAGTAGTGAAACATTTCTAACCGAATCGAAAGAAGCTTACATCCCTCCGAACTTCAGTAAATAATTTTAGAAAAACCCGAAACAATAGGTTTACAGAAGAACATCGATGATACCTAGAACATAGTAATTATTTCTGCGTGATGAAGTTGCAGGAAATAGTAATACACCTGGTTATTTTTGGACCTACGATAGCTGCTACAGTAGAAGGTCACTGGTTCCAGTCATGTTGATTGGCAATGAAATTTCTGTCGAGAGAGGAAATATCACACGGTGAAGAATGATATTGTCTATACCATCTTCTACAGTACTATTCCGATCATGAAAGAGATACTCTTTAAAGATCATTGAAAATTTAGTTTAAAACTATCATGAAAAATTAGTTAATATTTAACTTTTAAATTAAAGATAATACATTTGCCACTAAATAAACTTCTTTTAGCAATAAAGCCATTCCAAACTTCGGAAGGAAACCAATGAATCGTGGTAAAACTCATACACCACCGGACTCCGATTGTAACCGCTGCATTCGTTTAATTAAATTTAACGTTTTAATTTTCTTTTAGTTTATCTTTGCTGTCAATCAATCAATCAATCAAAAGCGCTTTATTTAATACTAATCGTTATAAATTTTAAAAGAATATAAAGCAAATTCCAAACAATAACAATAAAAAACTTAATGGCCCAAATGGCTCTCTAAATTTGTACGTTATCATTACACATTTAAAAAAAAAACTATAGCAAATTCAAATCAATGAAGATTATTACATATTTTTTATATCTTTGCTGTCTTGATCTCTCGAATGGCACGACCATAAATCTTCAAAAAAATTACACGCCTTATTTATTGATTCATTCGAAAACAAAATATTTTGTGAATATATCCATAAAAAAGGCTTTTAATACACTATGAGCTATTTATAAATCGTATGCAATTCAGATTCACTTTGAAATCATTACACAAGGTATACCAACACGGACTGGGAAATTCACAAATCATTATCATCCCACCACTTTTTACTTTGCGTTACCGTACGCAGCCGACACAATAGCCTCTTTTATTCTTTCTACAATATTATCGTCAACACTATTCCGATCTTTTCCCTCTTATTGTCTCGCCAGGGACACGTGATTCCCCATGATAATGCATAGCTGTATGCAAATCACACTCACAAATATTTACATTTGACGAAAGTAAAAACATTTCCTTACGCCTGGGAGAATCCAAACCTACGGTCCCAGTAGAACCCCCCAGATTGAGAGTCTGACACTCTACCATCTGCAATCGCGTCAGATATTGTTTTATCTGCAGTAGTGACCGACATAGTCTCACTCATCAAACAGCAATCGAATTCCAATTACTTGCATGGATGTCATTACAATGGGCGATTGTACACTTAACGAGTAGAAGCGTTGTCGAGGGATTATTGTTTTATGATTGTTGTTTCATTGCAATCAATGCATGAGAGCAACAACAAATATTATTGGAAAGAAAAGATTTTTTTAGAAGGAAGTTAAAATTTTTTTTAGTGAATGGAAATAAAGTATTATGGAAAAAATGGAAATTAAATAATGGGAAACGGAAACGCAAGATTTTTTGTTTTGTAAAATTAAGGGAGGGAATATAATATTAATGATGACGGGGAAGAAAAATTTGGAAAAAGACTAAAAAAATTTTATTTAAAAAAAGAAAAAGGTATGCGTGCCCAAAAGAATTTGGAAGATGGTATCAATGCAGTTTGAATTTGTGAACGGAAGAATGCTGGTGCAGCCCGGATTCACAACAGGCTTTTGAACACTTTAATTTGAAAGCAATAAAGTTCAATGCATGAAGAAGCACTTTTATATAAATGAAAAAAAAAAACAGAAAATTTCACCAGGAATCGAACCGTGAGCCTGACGGTAAGAAACATGGACGCTATCCAAAGTGATGTCTTAAATCCATATCATAGAAGTGATTTTGACATCTATTTATACTAATATTCCAAATAAAATCATTCACCCTTCTGATAATGATAACTATTTCAACTCCCAAAATATGTAGAGTAAATCCAAAATAATCTTAAATTGCAAAACATATTTACAAACCACAATCAAAATGATTAGTTACTCTGATACAATCTACCTTCCATTATTTCATTACTGCATTAGGCGTTTCACATTACAAACGTAACGTACCTCCATCCGTCACTTACGTATGAGTACATACGTAGACGAGCACATGTTCTGCGACCGCACTAGTTCACACCAATTAAGAATCGCAATTTTTCAATTCCAGATAGAATTAATGGGGTAGTGTTAAATTCTGCATAGCAAGGGTATTTTCGTAGTGGCCATAATAATGCGATTTTAATTAGCATTCGACATGTTTGATTTGCTTGATTTCTCGTCAAATATTTCAATACCAAACAAACAAATGAACAGTTGTTGTATCTGAATTTTATTTTTTGAAAAAGATACATTAATTTATACAATGCATTATCCACGTAATGTCGTTATAGAATCGTTTAATTTGTACTTAGATTCGATGATGAGGTGAGGATGGAGAAGAAAGGGACCGAGATGAGGTTGATGTTGATAATGGTCATTATAGATTCGCTAAATACACATTAGAATTGTTATTCAGGTTCAATTGAAAACATCATGTGAATGATTATGGCCAGAGAACTAATCGATATGTGTTAATTCGATACAGAACATGTCGCTTTGCATATGTCCGCGCGACGTGTAGCGACAAAAGGAGGAAATAATAAGTTGATGACAATAACAAGTCTATATTTAGTATTTTCACGTTACATTATATATGCATGTAAAGTAAATATCGATTTGTTGTATTAAAGATTAACTCTATTTACATAAAAAGTTGTGATGAACTTTTATGGCAGACAGTCACCAGATTGGAAATTATTGCAAATGAAAATCTGGTGCTAATAGATCTTATTGGCCATATCGTGCATTAAGAATGCAACATTTAATATTGTTAGACAGGATGTTATGTGCTGTTTTCCCTAACAATAGGTGTCTGAAAAATAAATTTTATCAAAATTTGTCTGCATTTTATGAATGTGAAAAAAAAAACTGATAAGGTTTTAGCACTGCAGAAATAATCGCAATTTGTCTGGACAGTGGAAGACGAATATATCAGTTGAATGTGAAGCATGTGAGTTAATTATTGAGAGCACGTGATAATATAGCAGGAACATTTTCGATTATATATATTCCTCAGAGTAGTTTTACATTGATAAGAATGGAACACATGATACTAACTCATCTGGAAATAGAAACACACTTAATTGATCAGATGTCACTTTTAACTAAAAAGTTACTGATAATTATAAACTGACAAAATTTAAGTATTTAATTTTCACAATAGATGCATAAATAAATACAATGCATAGATTAAGATATGCTTTCTTAGGATTTACTTACAACCGAGACGCAACAATCATGGGGCCGATACACCCCAAAACTCATGGTTTCGAAATTAACAGGAGAACGTGACGATTCCAAAAAAACAGCGCAGAAGGAGATTCAAGCAAGAGGTTTTACCTATTTTTCAATATATAATATAATCACTATTTAGGACCTCTCTTAGAAATTTTAAAGCTTATTTAGCATTTTAATTATTATTCGTACAAAAGATTGTTTCGGCTATGATGCTGAAATTTTACGAAAATATAACTGCACCTCAGACTATTTCGGCGGTGATTTTTTATAAGCCAAAGTAATCGCTCCGTTTTTGTCTACAGGGAGACCTACATCCCAGAGGATACTACCTACGTCCAGCACTCCAGTAGAAGGTGACGGAACAAAGTTTCGAGCACGCAATCAATCAATGTTCATGGAGCCAAAAACATTCGCTCTAAAGGTATCGTCTTAGAGGCTCCAGAAAAGTAGTTACCAGTTGATCACGGAGCACAAACGCAGCTGACAATAGATTGTGAATCTCCCAGGAGGGAAAATATTGAGTCTTAGCGAATGGCAGAGGAGGATATTGCGGCATCTATGAATTAGGATCGGACCATTAAGAAGAAAGTGTTTTGAGCGTTCACTCCCTTGCCACAACCTAGACATGTGTCAACGGTTTCGCTTGACATTATGTATCATAACCTCCAAAGGCGAAAATGAATTCAAGCTTTTAGATATGATATAAGAACAAAGGAAAACGGAAATGTAATTGACGAGCCAACGGAATATAAGTTTGCATTCTCAGCAGATATATATTTTGTATGATTTTACTATTTTTAAGTCTTCATCATCATCAATGGCGCGACAGCCTAAACCGGGCCTTGGCCTTCAGGATTAATTTTCTCCAATCATCACGGTCCCCCAACCTTCTCCGCCAGTTGTTTACTCCCAGCAAGGATCTGCTGTCAGCTTCTATTGTGTCTTCCAATCGAGTTCGTTTTCCCACTGTACGTCTTCCTTGTGCTCCACCTGTCAATGTCCTTTTGGGTAGCCGGTTTCCTTCCATTCTTTCTACATGGCCCGCCCATTGCAATTTGCGTAACTATACGCAAGAAGAAACAGGTGGATCGTCAAATAGTTCATACAACTCATCGTTGTAACGTAGCCTCCACTCTGTTCCTTTTTTCACTGGGCCGTCGATTTTCCGGAGCACTTTGCGTTCAAATATGTCCACTGTCTTTTTGGATTCACTCTGCAGAGTCCATTTTTCACTTCCATATAATGGCACAGGTCTGATTAGTATTTTGTAAATGCGGAGCTTATTTTGCCTGCGCACCATCCTGGAACTTAGAATGGGAAGTATGGAGTAATAAGCTTTTTTGCGGTGTTTATACGGCATCCAATCTCATCCTTTTCGACGCCTCTCCTATTCAGTTTTGCTCCAAGGTAGATAAAATTATCCACACTTTCAACATTTTAGTCGCCTACGGTCAGTTTTGTCGAAAACTGGAGTTTTCTTCGTCGTTTGAATCATGAATTTAGTTTTAATTTCATTAATTCGTAAGCCAATTCGGTTTGCTTCAGATTCTAGACTCAGAAATGCTCCTTTGGCATCTAAGATTTAACGTGCTATGATATTGACGTCATCAGGATATGCTACCAATTAATGTACCCAAGGTTTCATCTGATGTCTTCCTGATGACGTGCTCCAGCGCAATATGAAAGAGCATTAGGGCAAGTCCATCCCCTTGTTTTAAGCCGTTATAAACCTGTCCGTTAGTTCACCGTTCACCTTGATCTGGAACTCTGTGTTTTTAAGTCTTAGAAGGTATAAAATCTTTCCACTTGATAAGATATATCTGCGGCAGGTGGAATATGTACTCTGGATTGAGCAATATATTTACCAAATATATATGCATACGCAGTTCAATAGAGTAAAATATAGTCAATAATTTTGTTCATTTAATATCCGCAGGCCAATTCTCTTTTTTCTTTAAGCCATCGGGCCTTGCTTTGCTGTGTGAGCAGACGCGTTTCAACTACTTTAGTATCTCAAGACACTAAAGATGACTCGAAGTAGCCGAAACGCGTCTGCTCATACAACAAAGCAAGGCCCGACGGCTTTTAAAGAAAAAGAGAAAAATGTTTTTTAGTTCGGGTTCAATTTCTAATTTATGAGCAAGTAGCAATGAATATTTCTAAAAAAATTATTGAAATGTCAAAATACAATTTTTTAACGAGTGTGTTGTATAGGGAAAGGAAAGAGAGGCTCAGTAATTGAACAAGATAGATCTTATTCATAATAAAATTAAAACTACTTTTTTCAAAGCAGTACCAAAAACATTTGCTTTAGCAGTATTGTCGAAGAGGCACCATGGTGTTTAAGCAAGGAGCACAAACATAGTTGCCAATAGAGAACGATGGATGGAACATCGGAAGGATGGACGTCGAGAGGTTCGTCAAGGTGCTCACAGCAGGTGAGCCGCTGCAGGGAGCTTCGGAGGGGACGGAAGAACCAGCAGCTCAAGACGTGGTGAACTCTACTATGAGCATCATTACGACTGCTTGCAAAGCTTCTATGCCCCGTCGAAGACCCCGAAATGCCAAGCCCCCAGTGTACTGGTGGTCAACTGAAATCGCTGAAAAGCGAAGGGAGTGTCACAAGCTTCGACGTGAGGCTCAAGGGACGCGGAACGGTGAAGAGGCATGCAACTGGGTGGCAGCATATAAGTCGGCCAGGAAATGCCTTCGTAAACTGATCAACAATAGCAAGGCTCGCTGCTGGCAAGACCTAGTGGACAATGTGAACAAGGATCCGTGGTGCCTTGGCTACAAGCTGGTCATGCAGAAACTTGGTGCCCTACGGAAGCCTTGTATACATGACGCGGAAAAGATGTATGCGATAATGCGAGGACTCTTCCTCGCCCATCCCGTCCGTGTTGACGCTGTCCATGGTGAAACAGCAGTCGAGTTTCCACTCTTCACACAGCCAGAACTAGAGGCAGTCCTCTCATTGAAAGCGAGGAAGGCTCCAGGTCCAGATGGTATTCCGGCTGATGTGTTGCGGATCGTCTATCACCATTGTCCTGACTTGCTGCTCAGTACATTCAACGCTTGCCTACGAGACACGGCTGGGAAAGTGCTAGAGACACTCATCAAGGGAAGACTCACTGACGCGATTCGTGCTGCTGGGGACCTATCTCCTCGGCAGTACGGCTTTAGAGAAGGACGTTCTACCATTGATGCGATTGCAGAGGTGGTGAACGCGGTCCAAAAGGCAGAGGCATATAGTCGCACCAAGCGACGGATCGTCCTGTTGGTGACACTCGACGTCAGGAACGCCTTCAACTCCGCTAGATGGGTGGATATTCTGGATACGCTGGAAAACTCTTATCAAGTTCCAAAATATCTAATGCCTCTTTTGAGGAACTACCGAAAGGACCGAAGCCTGCTCTACGACACGACACAGGGCCAACGAAGGATCGAAATTACATCGGGTGTTTCCCAGGGATCTATCCTTGGTCCGGACCTGTGGAACGTGCCTTACGACGGGCTACTGAGACTTGAGATGCCAGATGAGACGCGCTTGGTCGGCTATGCGGATGATATTGTGGCTCTGGTCGCTGGACGCACCGTTGAACAAGCGCAACTTAGGCTAGGTATGCTTATGCGCTGAGTGAGAGACTGGATGACTGCTCGCAGGCTCTATTTAGCACTGGAGAAAACCGAAGTGGTCATGTTGACAAAAAAGAGAATTCTTAGAGTAAGGATGATCAGTATTGGCGACTTACGAATCGAATCGAAGCCAGCGCTGAAATAGCTGGAGCTACTGATCGACTCGAAGATGAGTTTCTCTGAGCAAATCAGGGCAACGGCTGAGATGGCTTCTTCGGGAATATCGGCTCTGATTCGACTTATGGCCAACGTAGCGGGACCCAGCCCATCAAGAAGACGCCTCTTGATGAGTGCTGTAAGGTCATTGCTACTGTACGGAGCAGAGGTATGGGCCGACGCTCTCAGCAAGGAGGTATACCGAAAACGTTTGACAGGGGAGGTGTTTAGTGGGTAGTCCAGTCGCATGGGAGTCCCACACTCTGTGCATAAATGGCATTTACCTCCCTACCACAAAAAAATAAGTAACGATTCTTCCAGGAGGGAAAATACTTCGTCTTAGCCTTAAGCTAGAGGTATGTCATTTGTTTTGTTTGGCGTGATGTTTCACCACTTCCAAAGGGAAAAATTATTTTAAAGCGGTGGACATGGAATGAAAACATAGGGAAAACGAAAACGCGGTTTAACAAGATGGCACGGGTGGTAAAAATATGGATAACGGTAATGATTAAATAAACAAGTTTTAAAAGCGATGAGGGTAAAGTGATTACTTTTCAGGGAATATAAAACAATGGTTTGAACTGAAAAAGGAAGTAAGATTTCAGTGTTCATAAAAATTTTGCTTTCCGAGAAGAGAAATATTCTTAATAGAAATTCAGTCAAATTCAAAAGCTCAACAAAAGATTTGAAATTAAATATTCTTTACGAAACGGAGCGGTGATGTCATTCTTGGATTAAGTTGGTGTCCAAACGTTACCGATAAGAAGTGAACCTCTATAAAGTTGAAAAGGAAAGTGAAGACTCAATCCGCACAAGTGCAAGTATCAAATTCTCAGTAAACACATATGCGTAACTGAAGTCACAGCGAGACACAGCGACCACAGCACTAACGATAGCGATGATTGTCGCCTTCCATGAAAAACAGAAGATCCAGAATTATCAACGAACGAAGACCTGAAAAAGGATCTGTTCGAACATCTCCACAGCAAACCACAATACATTCCAATATTCAGGGGATGAAAATGAAAGCGAACCATTTGATCATGAGACGGAACAAAAGCCGGAGGAAGTCTTCGGGCCAAAGAAGCTTTATAATTCAGGGTACGTGGTACAAAGGTGACATATCTCCACCAAGAAGAAGGTTACAAATAATGGAGTGGTTCTGGCTTTAGAAGTGCTGCAGAATGGTCGACAGGACGTTGCCTTTATTCAATTAACTGCGACTTGATTAAAAGTATTTGCCTCACTCGAGTAAGCAAATAAAATCCGCAGTCCCATTATCTTCTTCTTCTTAGCACTACAGCCCCTCTCGAGCCTTCGCTTCCTACGAATCGCGCCTCCAGCTGTCTCGATCCATTAACCGCGTCCTCCAATTTCGAGATTCGAGCAGCGATGAACTGTCTTCATCGACCGAGTCAGACCAGCGTTTCCTCGGTTTCCCCACTGGTCTCCGGCCTTCAGTTCTCCCAAAGAACACCTTTTTGGGTATCCGTTCTTCGTCCATACAATTCATCTGGCTAGCCCGTAGTAGCTTCCACAGTCTAACAATCGTTGAGACCTCCATTATATGCCCAAAATAAATTAATGTAATTTTTTTGCCTTTTTTATAGCATTGGTAGTCCTACAACGGATATGTGTGAGTTGTCGACAAGCATCAGCCAAAAACATAACGAACCTCACGTTTCTAAGGTTTTCGGGCCTCCTCTAACGAATTGACCAGGGAATGATAAGGATAATTATAAAAAAATCTAGAGTAATTTAGACGCCTTTAAATACCTATTTTAAATGAAAATTTACAGTATCGGGCCAACTAGGCTGAAATCAATTTATAGGCATATTTGGATAGGATAGAGTATTGACGGGGATCTCGAAGAGTGAATGACTTTGCAAGTAAGAAACTATGGATGCGTTGACTGCATAATTGATTCGGGCCATGTGGAACTCTAAACCTCAAGGCAGCTTCTGTACTTTCGACCAATACAAGGTAAGCTTCGCATTTCACTCAACTTTTGTCATGCGGGTTCAGTTATTGCCAATTTACTTATTTCACTTCTATAGCTTTCGTTTGAAACAAATTTTTGTATGATTGCAACGCCGAATATGCCTCCAACAAAGTAACCGCAGTCCGAACCTCACCTGCATGAGATTAGCCGTGGAACCGGTTATGGTCTACACACCCAACATATAAGGTGAGATGATGAGTACGAGTATAATCGTATGATTATGCTGGCTATGTTCACGTTATCACAATTGCGGCTACTCAACAAGAATGACGGTGAACAGTTGAAGCATTGACCCTAGCCAATGAGAAAGGGCATAGTAGCAGCTTATGTTTCAGGAGTTTAATCGAAACAAATTGATATTTAGTGGTAAGCCTAGTTCGCACTGTTATGCATCAGACACTACCAAGTTTTCGAGTTGAATAATAATCAGCTCTTGTCTATTCTTAATCTGCCTTATTCAGAATTCCATTCACAACTTGAAACTCAATAACAAAAATAGAACAGATGATGGTGAGAGAATTTTAAGATACGAGAGAGATCGGTGAGACCCGCCTCATATCTAATATCTCCCTCCGTTGTTTTAATCGAGCGATTTAGCGAGACAATCGATTTTTATGAATAATAATAATAATCCATCGCATAACAGTCCGAATCCGAGCCTTGACGTTAAGAATTATTATTAGGGTATCTCATTCCATGACCGTAACGGAATTCGAGATGAAATGGTCAATATCACGCTCAACCATGTGATTATTACTGAACTTTTCAATTAGTACTCATCGCAGCTGGCTGGGTTTATAGTCCGACAGGAGCATCAGAAGCTCAAATTCGATGCCCCTACCGAAATTTGAACTTGGGAGCTGCTGCGCAAGCGGAATGTGCCTTAACCCACTGCTCCGCAGATTTCAGCTATACGAGTAAACATTGCACTGCCTGAAGCTTCCATAATTGTGGCTGTAGTTCATTGAAATTTCCCTTTGTTTTGGTAGACTTTGACAAAAACTTTGTAGTTTGGAGGAAATGTTTTTGCTTTCGCACCACGGTGACGATTGAAGCGATCTTTTTAAGCGATATTTCCTGTGATTGTCGGCGGTTCTCACGATGATGTCAGGACATCGTGAACCGTTTGCATTTTCCTACTAAACAGAATTTCGTATGGTGACTGCAACATTATTGAATTTGGTAGTTTTGAGGACCATGTAAAGATGAGATTTGATGCTCTTCGAATCTGAAGACTGTTTTTTCAGTGTTCTTTAAAGTGTATCGACCGTTCGTCTGGCTTGCCCATTTTATTCAAGTATTCTAAGACGCGGTTGTAAGGTACTTAATGTCGTAAGCGCTGCACATTTCGTTGAAAGCGAAGATTGTGAATTGTCCGCCGTTGTCAGTGACCAACGTCTTGACAAATCCATATAGGCTGAAGCAATCCCGAAGTGCGTCAATGACTTCAAGCAACCTTGAGTAAATTTCAATCATGATAAACAAGTAAGTTCCCTTGATTGGTCCAGCGATATCAGTGTGAGCAACGTTCCCATGGCGAGTCTGAAATCGGCCAAGAGTTCAGTTCAGGAACAACAAGAGTTTGGCTGGATTTCCTCTGTGGAGGTGGTTTAGATTTTGACTTTGCAATTTTTCAGGAATAACGAGACGATCACCGAACATGATGCAAGCGTTGACAATGTAATGATCATACGAGGGTCATTTGAAAAGTTTCCGGCCTTACCGACAAGAAGGCATTGTACATTCAAGTTCTCTTGCCAACCAATGGATGGCCTTTACATATGTACGAGTATGCCATAAAAATTTCAAGTCATTCCGATCAGTGCAAAATACATGGTACCGTTCCAAAGTTGACAGGTGACATTTGTTAAGAACAATGGATAAAATCGAGTATCGCGCGGTGATAAAGTACCTCTATTTGAAAGGGAAAAAAACTTAGGAAGTGAAAGAAGAGTTAGAGTCCATGTATAGTGAATCGTCGCCCTCATTTACAACCGTGAAACATTGGGTGGCCGAGTTCAAACGCGGTCGCACAAGCATTTTTGACGGTGAACATTCTGGACGTCCAAAAACTTTTTCAACGGAACATATCGTCAGTTTAGTGCATACAACCGTGATGAAGATCGCCGAGTAACCATTAGGGAAATTGCTGTGGCTTGTGGAATGTCAACTGAACGGGTGTAGAAGATTTTAATGAAGATTTATGCATCAGAAAAATATCCAAGTTTGTTGACGATCGACCAAAAGCGCGTAGTCCATACATGCATGATCTCAATGGTGAAATCGGGTGAATTGAAGTTCAAATTGCTTCAACACCCACCTTACTCACCAGCCCTATCACCGAGTGACTTTTTTGTTGTTGCCCAGCTTGAAAAAATTTCTGGGCGGGAAAAAAGTTGGGTCAAATAGCAAGGTTGAAGAGGCAGTAAACCTGTATTTTTCAGGTTCAACTAAAGAATTTTTTTCTGCTGGCCTGAAGGGTTAGGAAAAGCGTTTGACCAAATGTTTTGACTTACGTGGAGACCATGTCGTTTGGCATGAAATATGTGTTTTTCTTTAAAAGTCCGGAAACTTTTCAAATTACCCTCGTATGCATGCGACATTCTCGATGTCGTCCTAACACCCTTGCATGATAATTTTTTTTAATTTTTGTAGTATTTCGTCTTGTTAAGTGTATTTTACGATTCGTCCAACGTATTTTGAACTCCTTTCTCCAGCAGAGCAACGGCAATAACAAAATTTTTTTCCTGTTCCAACTCCAGATCAATGAGGCGTGACACAACATCGACGTTGTCAAATTCACTTGTCCTGACATATTTTACGAGTATAATGAAGTCGTAATAGAGAAGAGTTAAGGCACCGCGTTGAAAACAATTAGATGAATGTACTGGAATGCCTTTCTTTGAGCCAAATATCGAGAGTAGAGGTTTGCGATCCGTTTCGAGTGTGAATTGTCGACCGTAAATGAAGCGAGGAAACTTAGTGATGGCGAATATAAGCGTTAAAGCTTCTCGTTCGATTTGTCCGTAATTTTTGTCTACTTATGAGAGTGATCGACTTGCAAATGCGATAATCCTGGCTGAGTCATCGTCGAATTGATGATAAATGAAAACTCGAATGTGTCACCAACATGTCCTAATTGAGGAATTCTTTGAACTTTCTGAATGCTTTTTAACACTGCTTGTCGAACACAAGCGTTTGATCCTTTCTGAGAAATTTTTCGAAAGGCGACTGCTAGCTGTTCATTTGGGGAGTGAATTTTCTGTACCAATTTATGGTATCAAGGAACGAAGTTCACTAATCGTTAATCGTATGGAGCTTGGATGGATCAGGACGAAGACCATTTGAATCCAAAATTAATCCGAGGTATTTTTGTTCCACAATCACAAGTTGAAAACCGTAATCCCCTAGTCGTATTAGAATTTCATGTAACTTCTCGAGGCATTCAGATTCCTGACCTTCCCTTTGCGATGATGTCAAAAATATGCTGTTTCTTCTTCTACACAATATCGCGTCCCTGACATTTTGAGGAATTCCCGCTACTGTTTTCGGACCTTGTGACAGTCAATTATATTGGAACAACCCACGATATGTTTTAATCGTTAATAATTTCTTTGGCGCCTCATCCATCTCGATTTAGTGGTAAGCATCACTAAGGGTCCGCATCAATAACTAACTCACCGATGCCTTTGACACAAATATCGAACTAAAGCAGGGAGATGGGCTGGCCCTTTTGCTATTCAATTTGTCACTGGAATACGTCATAAGAAAGCTATCTGCTCATACAAGAGGTACGTTAGATATTGAACAAGTCGAGCCAAGTGGTAGCCAATGCGGACGACATCAACATTTTGTCACGGTCGGTAACAAGCGCCACAGAACTTTTCCTTAAACTCGATAGCGAAGCAAAACCAGTAGAGCTTCAAATCAATGAAAATAAAACAAAGCTCATGATGAAGTCGAGGAAAAATAGTGCAAATACAATATCGAAAATGTGGGTGAATTTGGATATTTAGCCGCCAAAATAACGAGAACCAGCAATGAAAGAGACGAAACACGCCGAAGAATACAGCTCGCAAACAAAATATTTTATACAGTTCTGACGACCTTGAAGACCAGCTGCATACACAGGAAAACAAAGCTCCAAGTATACAAATCTATGTGAAACATGGGCCCTAACCCAAGCATCCGAAAATATATTGGACGCGCTCGAAAGATGGGTCCCGAGACAGATAATCGAAGCGAAGCTAGATGGGGACCAATGGCGAGTTCGATACAACCATGAACTGTATGAAATTTTTGACGAGCCAGAGGTCTCTGCGATTGTTAGACTGCGGAAGCTGCAAGGGGTTGGCCACGTGAATCGTATGGACGAACAAAGGATACCCCAAAAAGGTATTCGTTGAGAGAACTCAAGGCCGGAGACCACTGGGGAAACCGAGGAAACGATGGTTTTACTCGGTCGACGAAGACAGTTCATCGCTGCTCGGATTTCGAAATTGGAGGACGCGCTCAATGAACCGAGACAGTTCAATGCGCTTGTTGCAAGAGGTGAAGGCCCGAGAGGGGCTGTAGCGCTAAGAAGAAGAAGATCACTGTGATCAATATGTGTGAAAAATTTATTGTTGGAAATTTTCTTGTAAAAATCTCGTCGGGCGTAAGTAATGAATATTGATGTGATTCGAGTGCTTGAGCAATCCAGTAGAACAATCGGCGCAAACAAGAATTTCCCCATTTGGGTTTTTGATTGCGACGACCGGTGCTGCTGAGGGATCAGTGTGAGAAATATTTCCCAATTTTTCGTGGCGTTGAAGCACTTCGTCGATTAATGGTGTGACAGCGAATGCAACTAGCCTCTTGTTACGAAAAACAGGTTTTGAGCCAGCCTACATATGCAAAGTGGCTTTGAATTGGTTGAATTTTCCCATTCCACACCCAAACACTCGTGAAAATACCGATTTCAACTGCTGTGAAATTTTTGTCATCGTTCCCCATTGAAATCTGAACTTTATTGGACGCAATTTTGTCGATCGAAACAATCCATAGTCCGAATTCAGCCATCAGCTCGTTTCTAAACAGGTTCAACTTCGGGTTTAAGTGACGAAGATTTCAGCTTCGTAAATTTAGAAACTGAACGTGATCGCTGCAGAAAATTTTCCTGTAGCTTTCAACTGATCTACCGATGCTTGGATGCTATCAGAAGACAAAGACAATACTGGAATTCCGATTTCTTGCCTCAGAAATAAGTGTGACGTCTAACGCAGTGTCAATTTGGAGCTTGATTGCTTTGCCGTTGATGAGAACTTCCAAGTAACTGAGTTAACCTGCATGACTCCGTTGGTATTTTTCGAATTTTGTTTGGTTGCTGAAGTGCCTAGACGTATTTTATTTAACCTGATTGGTTTTACCCAGCAGGATCGTCTGAAGGAAACCGACTGGCCTTGTGCCTGGTTAAGCCTAGTTGGCTTAAGTGCCTAGACGTATTTTGTTTAACCTTTCTGCTGGTTGGCTTTGCCGAGCAAGATCGTTTGGAGGAAACCAATTGGCCTTGTGCCTTATTCGGGCTAGTTTGCTTAAGTGCCTAGATCTGTTTCTATTTACCTCTTCCTGGTTAGCATGTTGGCTCAGGAAGCATAACGCTTTTTTGATTGGCCTTTAAGCCCAGGAACCTAACCGCATATCTAAGTACTCAAGTTGGCTATTTGCCTAGAACCCTTAGATGCCGCCAAGACTTAGTTTGACAGAGGCTATCGTAGTGGACCCCCGAGCCGGCCCCAAACCCATCAGCATCGCTGAATACCGGGCCCGGTAGAAGCAGCCGCTTAACACAAAGGTCGTAGAAGCAAAACCACCGGCATTGCGTGATGGCTGGCAAGTGCAGTTACGATAGCACACCTGCGAAGCAAAACGGCTGGCCAAGGTAGCATCGACTGCAGCGGAGCGTGAGAAATTCCGGCGCTTGGTCAGCGAACTGCGGCGGGAGTACGGGCGTCGCGAAAACGAGCTTTAGCGACAGACCGGGAAAGTGAAGGCATCTCAGCAATGACACGCCGGACAGGCGGCTCCAAACAACAAGGCAACAACCCCAGGCAACCAGAGCGGCAACAGACACCTCCAACCACACAGCCCAAATCAAAGATCTGCTGCAGATGAGGCTCCTTAGTTCCTAAGTGTTAAAGTCTAAATGAACAGTGAACTTAATGAACTGAATTGAGAACTTAATGAATAATGAATCAAATGTGAACTGAATTGAGAATTTAATGAATGATGAATGAAACGTAAACTTAATAATAATGAATTTAATTAAATATGATAAATAGCCAATCTTTCACTGGAGTTCGGCAAAAGTCCGAGTCGGTTGAAGTTTAAAGGTGTGTGTTGGATGTGCAGACATAAGATTTATGGCTCGGAGAGAAGGGCCATATAGATAATATAAATCTGAGACCAAAGAGAGTGTAACAATTAAATCAAAGACGATTTACGAAGGCAGGTTTGATATAATTTAAGAACAGTATGTGAGGAGTAAGTTTCCGTAATACTTTGAAGCGATGGAACATAAGATTCGTCAGTTAATTTCCGGAACATCAATCTGAGCTAGGGAAAATATTGCGGCCTGCACATCTTTTTTTTCGTTTATCTATAACCGGAAAATAGCATAATACGCCCATTTCAGGAAGAATGGTGATTGACTTTCTTTCCTAGATTACGTGTATAATGAAGTCATATGTAGGTGGCCTGGCATGGGTAGACAGTTCCGTCTCAGAAGACCCACCTAAAATGAGTGACTCCTGCCTAGCCTGATCAAATCGTTGGAGGTCCAAGGAAATTTTTACCATTTCAAGATTCTATAGCACCGGCGCACGCCGTTGCTTATTTTGCAAAACCTCAGTTTATTATAAATGTTATTGTGTGTAGTTTATTAAGATATATTTTGAAAAATTGTTCTAAATTCAGACGGTGGAAATTAATTTTAGAATATATTTGAATAATGTTTTAAAATACTAAAATAAATTATATTTGAACTAAGCTTCGAATTATCCTTGCACAAAAGAACATTTTGTGATTCATATTTCGACCTGCCAAACTTTTTTTAAACAATCATTTTTCATTATAAACGAAAGAACAATTCAATATATTATAATTAACTCGAACGTGAGAATCTTTTGACAGTGACAATCATGCATAAAGTAATTACTAGTTGATGCTAGCATTCAGTTTTTGGCGTGTATCCAAATATGATTACTGCTCAAGTTGAAACAATGAAAATTGAAAAATCGACGCGACTAGAATTAATATGAAGAATTATTTGGATCAATCGAGAAGAGGCAAATTTTTAATCATGCATGAATTAAAGCCTTATACATATATTTATTTTTGTCTTATATGAAAATTTATTCTGTTTACTGAATCCTGACATTGCGGACCAATATATCATAAACAAATTTTAAATCGACTTTGCGCCATACCCACAATCTGCATAAAACCACAAATATCTAAAATTACTCGTGAAAATATTGAGACGAATGTTAGGTAGAAATAGATACATTTTTTCAACAGTAATTACTTGAAAAAATGCACTTTCAAACTTCAAAATTTTTTTCCTAAACTTACAAGCTAAATATTTTCTTACCCTGCCAATAATTATCCGATTTTTTCGCAATATTGGACGACTCGGTGAAGCTGTAATCGACTGCGATTGGGATGATGCAGACATTGATCGGTTCATTTTGAAAATAGATTCAACTTTTTTCTGAACTTCAAAGGATAGAAAAGGGAAGCAAAATATTTTTTTTTTATTTTTTCACATTATTTATATCACAATTTCATTATGAAATAGTATATAACACTTTAGGCTTTGGCACTGCTTTTCACTAAAATGTAATGTATCACAGACTTGAATCTATCAGATACTTGCACGTATCCAAATTTGCACTTGGTT
Source organism: Odontomyia ornata (assembly GCA_963969285.1). Taxonomy (NCBI): domain Eukaryota; kingdom Metazoa; phylum Arthropoda; class Insecta; order Diptera; family Stratiomyidae; genus Odontomyia; species Odontomyia ornata. The sequence goes on along the minus strand of OZ017742.1, from coordinate 53,396,720 downwards.
GTGTCAATGAAATTGTTTAAACAATTTAATCACACACAGGATCATAAATATTTTAAAGGTCTAAGGCAAATGCTTCAGGGTTAAGTATTGTTTTTTTTAAATATAAAATATAAATATGTAAAAGGAATATATTCGATTTTCTCTGAGCTTTGACCATATTTCGTAGAAATAAAGAGAAAGAATTAATTATAGAAGATTATTCATAGCTGCACGGCTTTTTGGATAAAATATTGACTACAAAATTGTCCAATTCATCTTTGGACTTGGAAGACTAAAATGATTCATGGGTTTAATGTTCCGAAACTTTATGTGACAAAACAAGGAAACGCAAGCAATCAAAAACAACTGAGACGTTTTTTATGACATTTCTGTTAATGACCGTTGTCAGATAAAGGAGAATATAAATAGATAAAATATGCGTTCGTTCAAAATAGACTCTATATCCTTGAGGACTATTTTATTTCGGTATACGTTAAAAGCCCTTGTCCAAATTTAAGAAAAGTTATGTTTTCTAAGGGTTGTTATATCTATAGTGTTCAACAATGAAGTGTAGATTATATCTCTGTAGTAAGAAAAATATAAAGCATATTATCTAAGCATTGAACAATTAAAGGATTTTATTCCTTCGAAATTTGCATAGTAAAATTGGATCTTGTAGTAAAAAAAGGTAATATTTTTTTTGAAATCTTGCAGTGGTTATTTTAACGGAGTCATATACAATGAAGTAATTGAAGTTACTTATTTTTGCATAAATTCACTTCACTCAAGCGGATGTTACAAGGTGTCAGTCATTGATTTGGATGATGGGTGAAGTGAGAGATTCAGCCAGAACATAGCCTGCAAGCCATTCGGTGCACTTAACAATATGTTCCGAGAAAACCGTTTTGTTTAGTGTATAAATACAAAGAATTCACATACTGGACAAGTCACCCACCTTCAATGAATGGCAATCTAGAATCCCACCACGGAGTCTAAGGTTCAATTCCAGCGCAGTATTTTTGCCAAAATAGCTTTTTTAATTTTTTTATTGATATGTAATGTTTTTTTTTATAACTGATAGTGATACTGTAATATTTTTTAATGTTTTATTTTCCAGAGAAAAATAATTGAGGCGGAGAACTGGAATGAATGCTTAGAAGGCTTTATATTAATATGCTAAAATTTTTCGAGATTTTTTTTATATTTTACTTTAATCCAGGGTATACAATACATAAAACAATTAAAACATAACGGCATTGTAATAATGCAATAGAAAAAGACGTATTTTAACACAAATCTGCGTATCTCAGTAAATAAATGAAGATTTGCGATTTGAATGTAATATGAAAGCGGTTGCTTTTTCATGAAGCTAGTATATTTTAATTGTTCCACAATTTGTAAATTCTATAAAAATTTAGAAAGTGTAATATACAATATATTAAATAAGCCTGTTGAGTATCTTTGGTTGTTCCTGCCACACAATTACAACGAAGATTTTGCTCTAAGGCTTTTGAAATATTAAGAATACAGCATTTTCAGAAAAAAGAAAGAATTTTAAGCATTGTGCCCTACTTCGAAAGTCAGGAAAGAACAAACTCTTGGTTTATCCTTAAAATTCTGGAAGCGTTATGATTGAGGTTCTCACTCGGAAGCATGGGAATTCAATTCTTGCTCCACGCTCTAATTTTGATTTTCCCTTTCCTGTTGCATTGGATAATTTTTTTATGGTCTAAAATTAATTTTCATATTCGTATCGCAAAGATAACACTATCAAACAGTAATTAAACTTATGAGCGGCTAAAAAATGTTTGAAAAGCGTCAGTTTTATGCCGTTTGCTAGTTAAATCGACAATTTGGCTATCTGCAATCAATTTCTTGAAGTTGATTTGAAAGCGAATTCTTTTGTACCATATTTTGAGAAAGACCATTAGACAATCGCAAGATCGAACCAAAATCCAGATATCTACGTCAACGTCAAAAAGGCTCAGAATAATGGTATGCCATTTTTTTTTTTTAATTTTTTCCTTTCATTCCGAAACACCAACTTTTAATGAAGGACCTTTGCCACACAAGTTATTGTTGTTGTAATTCCATACAATTGAAATGGCTATTACTCACTTGATTATGATTCGATATCGATTAAATTTGGTGAACATATACGTCTTATATCAGTTTATATAATTGCACAATTTCAAGTTCAGAGGTACCGTTTTGATTTTATGGGCGAAAATGTAAAATTTACAAATCATACTATTATTAACAAACTTGAGTGAATTTCGATTTCTGAGGTATTTGTTGCCCTTGTACTCACGAAGGCCCACATTCGTGATAATTTTCAGATTTTTCGGCTCAAAGGTGTCCAATCGCGAGGGGGGACACAAATTTTTGGTACATTCTGCCTTCCCCTGGACCCCATATTTCATAAAATGATTTTTTTATTTCAGATTCTAAAAGTTCTAATCATTTGATTCTCCACTCGACTACCTTTGATTTAAAAAATGTTTAAGGGCTAATTCGGCTTAAGGGGGGACCCCCCTTAAACATTTTTAAGTTTTTGGTAAAACCTCAACTTTTGAGAGACCATCACTTCTGATCTTTTCACAAAGTTAGTATTCTCGCTTCTATAGTTTCTGAGGAAACTAGCTGTGACGCACGGACAGACGGACAGACGAACTAGTAGGTCTTTGTACAATTTTTTTTTACTAGGACCTAAAAATGGCTTCGACATAGTACCTACTTATGATCAAATTTTATGAATTTATGTTTGAACATAGAAGCAATATAAAGAATACTTTAAGTTAAGTTTGGTAAATAGAAAACCACACGATTTAGTAGTGAACATAGAAATATGAATTTTTATCTGAATGTTAAAGTGCAAAAAAATTAGTAGCATTGCATGTCGAGTTGGTTTCCACCATCAAATTCGTTCGTTGGTAAGTTCATCTATGGCATAGAAATTATTTATTACTGTAGTGTTTTTACCGTTATGCGGATTGAAGAAGATAATTGGATTCGCGATCTGTTTCCACCCTTACAATATGCTTTTGCAATCCCGACAGTTATTGGTGTTATATGCGTCGGTGGCTTGTAAATTTTTACATTGTTGAAAAACACCATTATATCTGGATGATTACTTTATTAGGAGGATAAAAAGGTCAAAAATGTTTGCCCACTGGGAGCATACGGACTGGGTCGAGTCTTTAAATGTGTAGCAGAAGAGTGCTGCACTGACCCCCACACCGGCCAATTCACCCACAGAGTTGGACAATGGAGAGCAACAAGCAAGACCGAGAGGGCACGAAAATGCAGCTGGTATTGTACCACCTGATATACTTAACGTGCAGAATAGGCAAGATTTAGGATGGTTCTTCACCAGTGCCTGCCTTCGATCTTCCGTGCAAAACAATGATAGGGAAGGATAGGCCCCAGTGCCTCGATTCAATTTAGAGCCTCCCCAGGTAGCAGTATTCCCTGCTATTCCCCTCAAACAAATAGAGGCACCTAACTACCGACGTATGATGCTACTACTGCCACTTCCTTTACGACACGATCCTTACAAAAGCCCACAGCGAATCGGCAAGAAATCAGAGCCAACGACCACCTTCTAGAACAGAGGAATTCGCAGATTCTTTACCAGACCAAATCATTCTCCTCTCGGTTTACCTGAAAGAGTGACCTATGGGACCAAGACCGATGTCGGATTTCTACTGTCAAAGCTCCTCAGATGATTTCAAGCTGGAAATTGGTGTTCTCAGGCAAGGACGATCTAGTGGAAATTGGAACCCTTGTCCAATGAGTAGAATACATGTCAGCGGTAACATGAGAGGAGACCTAGACCTCATAGCTTGCCATGCCTAAAGACTGTTTTTGGGTAGTACACAGCGCTGGTTTTGGAAGTTCGTAGAAACAAAACCCTACTATGATTGGTACGTATTCCATTTTTTCCCCTTGTGATTGGGAGGTAAATGTCATCATTCTACGTTTAGCATTCTTTGCGTATAGACGTGTTTTTAAAACATTCTTCGTCTAGCACTCGTTGCGTGTAGACGTGTTTTTAATTCGCTCCTGTCAAGCATTCAAAAATTAAATTAATTTTTTCTAAAGCCAGTCCGAAGTTAATTTTGGTTTTTATTGGAAAAAGTTTTTATCGTCGAAGGAATCGACCCACGGAATCATATCGAATATTATTTTACTTCGATAAATCAACAAAAGCAAATAATTCAAAGATTAACTCGGGACTGCTGGTATGGAGGAGCCCGACGGCTTCCCTCCGTTGGGGGACCCCGGGGAGAGTAGCAATATGAAATTGGCGGCAATCGTCAATATAAGGAGGCACACTAGTAACCAGAAAGCTCCGCAGATTGCGGGCGTAAAACTCAAATAGTGGAAAACATACAAGAAGTGATTTGACATCGAGTTGATTTGAATTGAGACTACGACAAAAAACCCTCGAAGATTTGTAGAATAAGAGGAAGAAAACTTAAGATGCAGAACCGGTAAAGAAAATCATCATGGAAACTAAGGCGAAGAAAGCTGTCAAACAAGCTATCCCAGAAGAAATACTAAGTGCTGAAGGCAGTAACAACAGCCAAACTATTATGCAGCGCTGGACGGACTACAAGAAGAAATGGACGTTGAAGAATGTATTAAAGGTAACTGTAATCAAGATAATGATAATTTTATCCAGTACTTAAAAAATAAAAATAAAGAGAAGAAACCAGCCCGCAGTTCTGCTGGTCCTCTTCAAAAAGTTCCAAAAATATAGAGAGCTCCGCCAATTAACGTGTTCGGTCAAAGCGGAAAGAATATGGTTCGGCTATTGGCAGCCGAAAATAAATTAACTAATTTCGAGGTTGAAAGAGTTAATGCTGAAAAATTAACAATTAGAACGAAATCACTGGTTGATTTCAAATCAGCTAAAAATGCACTGGATTCTGGGGAGGGTCCACACTTCACCTCTACTCCAAAAAGTGAGAAGAACCAAACCTTTTTGTTGAAGGGCTTGGGCTGCGGAGAAGATACCGTCGATCTTCTTCAGGTTCAAGGATGCAGCACCAGAAATTGAATTTGTTTCCGTTAAAACCTTCGCGACAAGAAGATCGACGGTAGAAAAAAAAATTTACCACTTTATTTTCCGCAGATTTCAAATAATAGCAGTCCAAGTGCTCTTTACCAAATAAGATACTTGAACTTCCGAGTGATGACGTGGGAACAACTCTAGAAAAGAGAAGTGAGTCAGTGTTATGGATGTCAAAGATTTGGACATTCGGCTGCCAACTGCGCCATGCATTATCGGTGCGCCAAATGTAAAGACGTTAACGGTCCCGCTGAATGTAAATTAGCTCAAACGGAGCCAAAAGAAAAATGACACTGTGTTAACTGCGGTGTTTTTGGTCACCCGGCATCATATCGAGGATGCTCCCGATATCAAGATGCGAGAGTAAAATTTGTCCCAAAGCAAACACAACTACACCGCAGTGGCTTAGCTCCGAACTTCGTCAAGCCCGGAGTATCATTTGCACTCGCCGCTAGAGGACCAGCAGAAAATGCTGCAAATAATGTTAATAATTTAGGTGGCAATAATGAGCTGCTTCCTAAAATTTACAAGCAACTTTATTCTTTATCGGAGAGAATCGATAAACAAGATGCGAAATTAATTTAGTTTTTCAGCGTTTAGGGCTTTTAAATGCCTCACAATAGCTTTTCATCCCGTTACATCCCCTTGGATAGGATTCGTCTCATCTCGATCAACGTCAACTCCATTGTTACTTTACATCGATGTGATTATCTCCTTGAATACATTGTTAAGCAAAAGCCTGACATCATGCTTCTCACTGAAACCCACCTCAATTCATGGTATACCATGACATTCAAGGATTTTGAATTCGTAAGAAATGATAGGGTAAACGGTGATGGAGGAGGTGGCACTGGGATATTGGTGAGAAGACCCTATTGTTTCCAAAATATTGAAAAAGTCGAATTCAAAAACTTTGAATCTCTTGAAATGTTCATTATCAAAATCTCACTGCTAGGTGGAGAAAACCTCTTCGTTATCTCTGCCTATGCAACTGGTCGAAATGTTCTCAAGTTCAAGGAGCTCTATTCCTTGTTTGAAATACTCGATTTGAATAGATTGCATAGTTATTATATTCTTGCTAGTGACTTGAACGCCAAGCATACATTATGACTGAACGCCACTAATAATCCAAGAGGTGTATTCCTGAAATCGTGGACAACAGAGAACCAAATTGAATACAGGTGCAATCTATATGGGCCGGAGTTCCCAACATACCCTAGGACAACTTCATATTTGGACCTCTGCATTGCTGAGGGAAGACTTAAACTTAGCTTTAATAGTTCTCAACGGATACTGTAGGTGCTTCTTTATGATAGCGACAACAACGCAATCGAAATGGAAATCAACCATCAAAGGGATGATCTCTTCTTCATTCCATTTCAACATAAACATCATCGGTTGAATTTCCAAAAAAAAACAGCCTGGGGAAATATTCAAAAGAAGTTTAATCGAGAGTACCAGAAGCAATGTTCTCCATCTGGTGATGGCAACGGTTGCTCAATGGTTCCTTATGACAGGAATCTAACTAACGATGAAATAGGTCTCTATTTGTCGAAGTTAGAGAAGTTGACGTTGGAAACGATTGAGAAAGTAGTTCCCAAGATTAAACATCGAAACAATATGGAAGGATATGAAACACCAACCATGGCAAGGTTGAAATGATTGAAAAGCCTTCTTCTCACACGAGTCAACAATATTTATCGGCGATTTTTGGACTACAAGCATCCCTCGTTGGCTTTGTTGGAATTACACCTGAACAATGTCCGGAATTTAATCCATTCATACTTCAGGAGTGAGGTGAGCAATCAACGGGCGGAAAAATTGAGGGGTATTAGCCCACAGGACCCAAATGGCGATTTCGTGAAAGTCAATAGCATATTCCGTAAGAAGTCTCGAGTGAAGGTATCGAGTCTTGAAGTCACTAGTGATGAGATATATCTTCTCGATATTGCTGGTATCGAAATTGATAGTACGAATCCGGATAGAAATGGAAACAGGATTATTTATGAGGGATTGCAGAAACTTGCCTTGATTTGAACACATTTTGAATTGGTTTATCTACCAAACCCTGAGAGACGTGCTTGAGGTTGCTATCAGGGATTATTGCATATTGTTCAACAACATGTTGAGCAATTCATATTGAAAAAAGGCTAAGGTACGAGGGTCATTCAACATGTACTTAGCCTACAGAAGAAAAACGAAAATTTTGGAAAGGGGGCAATTTATTTTTCCACATAATCTCCTTCAAACTCGATACACTTGGCCCATCGATGCTCTAACTTTTCCAACCCGTCCAAAAAATAAATTTTCTCGAGGGCTGCAAAATAGGCCTCCGTGGAGGCGATGACCTCCTCATTCGACCCAAATCTTTTCCCGGCGAGTGATTTTTTCAGGTTTGGAAACAAAAAGTAGTCACAGGGGGCCAAATCTGGAGAGTACATTGGATGCGGCAGCAATTTGTAGCGCAATTCGACCAATTTGGCCATGGTGACGGCGGAGGATGAGCCGGCGCGTTGTCGCCCCAATAAGTCTGCATAGTAACGCCCCGTGATTGTTTTACCCTTCTCGAGGTAATCGATGTGGATCACACCTTGTGAATCCCAGAAAACGGTGGCCATCACCTTTCCGGCCGATTAAACAGTTTTCGCCTTCTTCAGAGCACATTCGCCGGGTGAAGTCCACTGTTTCGACTGTTCTTTGGTCTCTGGTGTGTACCAGTGAATCCATGTTTCGTCGACGGTCACGAAACGACGCAAGAACTCCGCCGGATTGCCCTAAAACAACGCCAAACACGTCGCCGATGTGGTCTCACGGTTGCGTTTGTTTTCCGGTGTGAGCAAACGCGGCACCCATCGCGCCGACAGCTTTCTCATGCCCGGTTCTTCGTGGAGAATAAGATGCACTGTTCCTTCTGCGATGCCCATAGTCTCAGCTATCTCGCGAACCTTCAATCGACGGTCTGTCAACACGAGATCGCGGATTTTTTAACGTTTTCCTCCGTAGCAGCCGTTTTCGGGGCACCTGGGCGTGGCTCATCAAAAACCGACGTGCGGCCACGAATAAGCTCGTTGAACCAATTCTTGACGGTCGCCATCGAAGGAGAAGAGTCATTGTACACAGCATCCAAGCAATCTTTGATTTCGCTGCGCGTTTTCCTTTCCAAAAACCAAAAATCTAATCACTGAACGATATTGTTCTTATTCCATTTTTGTACAACCGACCGACACGCTCGCTTCCAAAGGCTATCAGAACAAAACTAATGAAGGGAATTGACTGAAACTTTGACAGTAGGCTACTAAAAGAATGTACTGCACGATGGTAAAAATATTTTGTAATAGCAGTGTCATCGGGCGGTGAAGCTAAGTACTTGTTGAATGACCCTCGCATTTCCGATTTTGAAGAAAGGAAAAAAATCTTCATGTCCTAAAAGCCCAATCAGTTTAAGTGGTACTAAACAAAGCACTAAACGCCCACATTGAGAAATATGAGCTCGGTTATTTTTATAGCCAAAGCATCGGCGCCCTTCCTCTGTTCGGACAATCAGAACAGATGATAAACACCACAAACTGTCCAACCTCAACCGCTTCCTCGCCGAACTAGCTGACCTTGTCGGCTGTCAAATTTATAGACATGCGAGTGTCCGAATTGCTGACTTCCGAGGTATGGTACGTTGTACTGAGCGAAATCGCCAAAATAACAGCAGAGATTAATTTAAATTGAAACAGGAAAAACGATTGACGGAAAAGGATTGAAGATGTGAAAAAAATAAAAGAGTTATTGCTTTATATGCCCGCGAATCAATCAGATTCCTTTTTTAGGGTTTTGTAAAATAATTTTACAAAACCCTACTAAAATCGCGTCCTGTCTGTCCGTCTATCTGTCCGCCCGTCCGTCCTTCCGTGTGTCACAGCAGTTTTTCTCGGACTCTAGTTAAGCTAGAAACATCAAATTTTATATGTAGGTGTAAAGTGGTGCTCTCTTCAAAGTTCAACTACAAAAAAATTTTATAAGGTATTTAAGAGGGGTCTCCCCATATAGGGGAGTGACCCCCCGAAAAAAAAATTCATTGAAGGTAGCCGATATGGGTATCAAATGAAAGGTCTTGATGAGAACTTTTCAAAACAGGTCTTAGTTTGGCAAAGTTTGCTTCGAGGGGCGCACAGGGAGGGGAAATACACGAAAAATTTGTGTCCCCCACTCGCGATTGGACACCTGTGATCCGAAAAATCTGAAAAAAATCAAGAATGTAGGCCTTGATGAGTACAATAACAACAAATACGTGAGAAGTCGCAATTCACTCAACTTTGTTAGTAATAGTATGATTTATCGATTTTATGTTTTCTTGAATAAAATCTTCACGGTACCCTTAAATTCAATGAAATACACAGATGACTATTTGTAAGGTTGATCTACCCTGCAAGTTTCATAAAGATTGAATTATATTTAGCGAAGTTATAGCGGTTTGAATTTTCCTGTATTACTATGGAACAATATGCGCTGCATGTATTACTATGGCAACATATGGCTATGGAACAACATGCGCTTCTTACCGACTCAGACACTACAGTTTTGCTAGGATTTGCATGAAAATTTCAGGAATGATAGGTGTCATGTATATCTTTGAGAATCGGTTCAGCTAGTGGTATCAGTAATCGTAAAACAAAATGGTGGCTGTTTTAAATGCGAAGATTGAATAATTTTGAGTTATTTTTTCCCAACTTCAACGTTTAAGGTGCATGCCTTGAACACTTGATTCAATTTAATGAATGGCTGAAGATGAGTACCTACAATTAATGCTCATAAGTGAAACAAGTCATGAAGGCGGGAGAGAGCTCCTAGCAAAAGGGGTTTGTAACCATTCTAGGATTCGAAAAAATTGGCCATGAATCGATGATAACAGTACAGGAGAGTGGCCCCTGAAAAAAAACTCATCAAACGTAGCCGAAAGTTTTCATGGGAGCTTTTCAAAACAGTTCTTAAACTGACAGTTTTTGCTTCAGTGGGGGCACAGGGGGGGGGAGGAAATACATGAAAAATGTGTTTGCTCCCTCGCGAATGGACATCTGAAATAATTATCAAGGGAGATATTTATGAGCATAACAATAACAAAAACCTCAGAAGTCGAAATTCGTTCAACTTTGTTAATAATGGTATGATCTTCGTATTTCATGCTTTCTCCAATAAAATAGTCTTTGACATGTTTCTTGATTTGATTCAATCTGGTGACTGCATTTTGTAAATTGAATACAAAACCCTTCTGACATGAGCGTAGGTCTGTTTACCCAACTGGTTTTTAAATATTGTGAGGTTTACGCAAAATTACAGTGAAGTAGGTAGAATATTGTTTCAATGAATTCAAGTTTATTTAAAGTAATCTTTTGGAAAGCGGCAATTAATTCGCAATTTAAAATTTCTTTGAAGAATCCGAATTTAAATAAGCACGTATATTTCGGCAAATTTTCGTCAAATTTATATCATTCATGCCAAAAACAGAATATGGGGTAATCAATTACATATTTTTTAGCTACCATACACGCGCCGTCACCTGCATAGTTCTCATCATTAATCACATTATAAGAGCGAATTAACTCTCGGCGAGGGAATACGCGTTTATATAACATGTGTCTCACAAAGCACAAACATCATTTTATCATTTAATACTTTAAACGGAACAATAACTGAATTGATAGATTCAAATAAATCAATAACCGATAACAAATGATCAAACAAACTCAATAATGTGCAAAGTAATTTTAGCACAATCTGATAACAAAGTATTCATTACTTTCAATCAGGAGAATAGAACAAGTTGGGTAAACAGACCTACGCTCATGTCAGAAAGGTTTTGTATTCAATATACAAAATGCAGTCACCAGATCGAATCAAATCAAGAAACATGTCAAAGACGATTATATTGGAGAAAATATGAAATACGAAGATCATACTATTATTAACAAAGTTGAACGAATTTCGGCTTCTGAGGTTTTTGTTATTGTTATACTCATAAATATCTCCCTTGATAATTATTTCAGATGTCCATTCGTGATGGAGGAAACCACATTTTTCATGTATTTCCCCCCCTGTGCCCCACTGAAGCAGAAACTGACAGTTTAAGAACTGTTTTGAAAAGCTCCCATGAAAACTTTCATTTCATACTCATATCGGCTACGTTTGATGAATTTTTTTTTTTCAGGGGACACTCTCCTGTACTGTTATCATCGATTCATGGCCATTTTTCGAATCCTAGAGTTGTTACAAAGCCCTTTTACTAGGAGCTCTCTCCCGCCTTCTTGACTTGTTTCACTTATGAGTAGTAATTGTAGGTACTCATCTTCAGTCATTCATTAAATTGAATCAAGTGTTCAAACCATGGACCTTGAACGTTGAAGTTGGGAAAAAATAACTCAAAATTATTCAATCTTCGCATTTAAAACAGCCACCATTTTGTTTTACGATTACTGATACCACTAGCTGAACCGATTCTCAAAGATATACATGACACCTATCATTCCTGAAATTTTCATGCAAATCCTAGCAAAACTGTAGTGGCTGAGTCGGTAAAAAGCGCATATTGTTCCATAGCCACATGTTGCCATAGTAATACATGCAGCGCATATTGTTCCATAGCAATATAGGAAAATTCAAACCGCTATAACTTCGCTAAATATAATTCAATCTTTATGAAACTTGCAGGGTAAATCAATCTTATGAATAGTCATCTGTGTACTGAATTTCATTGAATTTAAGGGTACCCTTAAGATTTTATTCAAGAAAACATAAAATCGATAAATCATACTATTACTAACAAAGTTGAGTGAATTGCGACTTCTAACGTATTTGTTGTTGTTGTACACACCAAGGCCTACATTCCTGATTTTTTTCAGATTTTTCGAATCACAGGTGTCCAATCGCGAGGGGGGGACACACAAATTTTTCGTGTATTTCCCCTCCCTGTGTGCCCCTCGAAGCGAATTTTGCCAAATTAAGACCTGTTTTGAAAAGTTCTCATCAAGACCTTTTATTTGATACCCATATCGGCTACCTTCAATGAAATTTTTTTTTTGGGGGGTCACTCCCCGATATGGGGAGACCCCCCTTAAATACCTTATAAAATTTTTTTGTAATTGAACTTCAAAGAGAGTACCACTTTACACCCACATACGAAATTTGATGCTTCTAGCTTAAGTAGTTTCCGAGAAAAACTGCTGTGACACACGGACGGACGGACGGACGGACGGACGGACAGACGGACAGACAGACGGACAGACGGACAGACAGGACGCGATTTTAGAAGGGTTTTGTAAAATTATTTTACAAAACCTTAAAAAAGGAAAATGAATGCTTTTGGAATGACGGAAAATTAATGGAAAACTTGAAAAGTAGCTTCATAAAAATAGACGTGCTACTTAATGTGTTCGAATAGTTAATACTCTGATATGCACACGGATAATTAATTATGAAATATGCATGAGAATGCTGTTATGTGAATTGAATTTGCTCATTATACAATAGTAGATGAGAATTCAAACAGTTCCGGAATGCATCGATGAAATGGATTCGAAATAATTTTCGAAAATACATTGAGGTCCATGTGTTATTACTTTCTGTACCTAAAATTACTGCTGATCCGTTAAAAGGATACTTGTAGCATCTATCTGTCGATTGAATATTTTTCCAGATTTAAATTCCATAAAAAAAGCAGACACAACTTCAAACCCACGACATGCAAGATTTTATCAAAACGAAAATAATGATGCTACCAATTCACAAAATAAATCACATCAACAAAAAATATTCGTTCTGTTCGCGTGTGAGCTTCGACGTTCACAAAGTTCACGTGCAACATATCTTTTTCGAAGGTGTTCAGTTTATCGCTTGAATTGGCACTCGACCGTTTCAAGGAATTTATTGAATTTATTTTGAACTTTGGCAAAAGATGTACCAATAAAAATTCACACTTGTGAATTTGGAGAGCAAAAGGACGTACTGAAGCACAATGATCGTGTCAAGGTGACCAGACAATATGTCTGCAAGCATTAAATAGCATTCCCTGATGCTAATTATTGAAATAAAATCGTTGCTAAGTTCCCGCATTGTGTTTACATAAAGTACGTAATTTTTTTGCGAATATGTACCATATGAATTTTACGGTACATAGAGCAAATCAAAATGGAGATTATTCAGCGTTAAGTGTTTGTTTTTAAATCGAGCTAAAAATAATTTCATACAGCTTTAAAGAGGATCTATATGAATTTGAATCTTAATTTCGGAGTTTAGAGCTAAGAGGTTTAAACGTATGGAAATTTTGATTTAATTTCAAACATTTACAGGCCTTGGGAAAAGCTAGGACGGGGATATGTATTTATATTTTAAATATGAATATTATTATTTTTCATGTTAATCCATTGGCTTTCTTCACCTACATTTTCCTTTCTTATTTTATTATCATGTTAATTGCAATGCATTCCCTTTCGTTATACTTTCCTCTACTATTTACTTAATTTTTAAGTTTTTGCAAAATACTGAAAGTAAAAATAAAAAGCTTCCTTTTAATTTTGTATATTTTATTTTTCTTCTCGAAATCGATTTTCGACCGTAGGAAGGAAATACAGTGGTATTGATGGATAAAAGCAAGTACGATGAGGCGGTTGTACAAAAGCTAAGCAACGGTAATTTCTTCGAGCTACGCCGGAGCGCGTCCATGGAAAGATTCGAAAGGACACTTAAAAGTTGTGTCATTAATTGACGAATTGACGAAGGTTAGAGTGAGCAACCTTATTATGCCTAAGATAGAGTGTTTGCCAAAAACACACAAAGAGGGGAACGAAATGCGTGAGATTATTTCGGCCGTGACTGCACCGATCCAAAAACTGGCAAGATGGTTGGTGAATGAATTTAAGGGGATGAATCAAATGAATAGTAGGTCGGTAAAAAACAGCAAAGAGTCCTCTGAGAAAATTCTAAAGTTTGGCCCACTAGCGCAAGACGCAATTACGGTGTCTTTCGAGGTGAAAGCTCTATTCCCGAGTATTCCGGTGATGAATGGGATACATAGAAGAATTGATTTCTCACCAAGAAAACTCATTATCATGGAAAATAAAAACTAGGCAGTATATCCAACTTGCGAAACTTTGCATAACCGAAAATTATTTCACCTTTAGGGGGAAATTTTATAAGACTAAAGGCGGAGTAGCGATGGGGAATTCACTTTCACCATTCTTCGGCGAGATATTTATGACAAAATTAGAAGAGGGACTGAAGGAAAATGGCCAGTTACCAAAATATTGGGTCCGATATGTGGATGATGTCTTTGCGTATGTGAAAAGGAGTGACGTGGAGAAGGGGCTTGCTGACCTGTATCGAGCCCACAAGAATAAAGTATTCACGATAGAGGAAGAGAAAGACGGTAAACTATCGTTTCTGGATACAGTAGTAAGGCGAACTCAAACAAATATAACTTTCGATATATACCGGAAAGCAACTCACACACAGAGAGCGATTCCAAACACATCAAATCATTCGCAGCAAATCAAGGTTTTTCCGTACAGAGCCATGATCCACAGGATCGATTTGCCATTAAGCAAAGAAGCTAAGGAAAAGGAGATGAGATACATTGCCTAGACAGCTAGACTAAACGGCTTCAAGGGTTCGACAATAGAAGAATGACACAGAAGATCGAGATAACTAGACAGCGACAGGGGCGATCAACATTATCAAATGCGAATACTGAAAGAACGTACTGGAAGGCTTTAACTTATCACGAAAGTATCAGCAATCGGATCAAGAGGCGAATGAATCAGCTCAATTCTGTATGGTTAATCGAATCGAGCAGCGAAAACCAGCTCAATGACAATCTCGGGTCAACGAAGGACAAACGCGAACCACACGAAAAATCTGGTATCAATCGCATCGAATACCCTACGTGTGAAGAGGAGGAGACTCATCGGCACGCGAATTAAGGAGTATCTAGGCGAAGCAGCAGCAGCAAGGAAGAAGGAAAGAACTTCGAATTTCAAGTCGGCGGTACCGGAATATATTATCACAAAGGGACACGAGATAACAATGGAGGCTAGAGGCATACGTGAATTGGATGTGATGGAAAGCCTGGCAATTACCTGGGAAAGGAAAAAGTTGATGAATCAGGATGACGGAAACTGCAGATCATGGCTGTTCGAATTAATTAAATAATAATATATTTTCTGAATTTTTTAAAAACAATGTTTTTGTAACTACCCTTACGTAGATAACCTTTCTTACATTTTATTAACCTAAGCAAATTTCTTTGATTACCTTTTAATGATCTAAAGTAAATTTCCTTAAACACAGTTAGTATTTATATAAGCAGGAATGTAAGTCAAAATAAAGTAATTGCTGAAGAAGACCGAACGATAAGGGTCGAAATTCGATTTCGAGAATAAAAATAAAATACAAAAAATTAAAAAGAAGCTTTTTATTTCTGCTTTCAGTTGGAGTATTTTGTGAAAACGAATTTGATTACAAATTTTTTTGTAAAATAGTTAAACAAAGCCCGACTAAAATTGCGACCATTCTGTCAGTCCATCCGTTTTTGCGTCACTGTAAGTTTTCTTGCAAATTACATAAGCTACAAACATGAAATTTTGTGACTGGTTCGAAAATGATGCCATCTTCAAAGGGGGCGACCCTAAAAAAATGTTAACCAAAGGTAGCCAATATAAGTATCAAATGAAAGGTTCTGATGAAACATTTTCAAAACAGGTCTTATATTGACACTCTTTGCTTCGAAGGATGCATAACGAACCTCGCGATTGAACGCCCTTGATTCAAAAAAAAAAGAATAAAATCATGGAAGTAGGTCTTTATGGATACGAAACCAACAGATACCTCAGAAGTATAAATTCGATCAGCTTGGTTGATGATAGTATATTTTATGAATTTTACTTTTAATTTTTGTCTGCGGAGAGCTTCCATTGGCCCCACCAAATCTGGATGAAGTTTGTTCCATCATCAAAGCCCAAAAGAATAATAAAGCGCCGGACATTGACGAGATTCCAGTGGAGCTCATCAAATATGGTGGCAGTAGTGTTCATCAAGCTATTCACAAAGTCATCCAGTACATTTGGCAACAAGAACATATGCCAAAAGAGTGGAGCCAATCAATTATATTCCCTATCCACAAAAAAGGTGACAAGCTACAGTGCGAAAATTATAGACGCATATCACTACTTTGTACGGCGTACAAAATATTTTCTAAAATTTTAGAAAATAAAATCGGATCATATGCCAACAGTATTATTGGGGAGTATCAAGGTGGTTTTAGGGCAGGTAGATCAACAACAGACCAATTGTTCACGGTCAAGCAGGTACTTGAAAAATTCTGGGATTTCAACATAGACGTACACGAAATTTTCGTTGACTTCAAGCAACGACAGTATTGATCGTAACGTACTGTACCAAATAATGCTTGGTTTTGGCATCCCAGCCAAATTAGTCCGTCTTATCAAAATGAAAATGACGTCGACGACCTCCCAGGTCCGCATCAATAATCAACTCACCGATGGCTTTGACACAAATATCGGACTAAAGCAGGGAGATGGGCTGGCCCCATTGCTATTCAATTTGGCTCTGGAATACGTCATAAGGAAGCCACCTGTCGATACGCGAGATACATTACTATTCAAGTCGAGCCAAGAAGTAGCCTATGCGGACGACACGAACATTCTGTCACGGTCATTAACAATTGCGAAAGAACTTTTCCTGGAACTCGACAGCGAAGCAAAACAAGGAAAATAAAACAAAGCACATAATGCAGTCGAGCAAAAATATCTCAAGTACACAAAATATCACACTTGGCGAATATAGTATCGAAAATGTGAGCGAATTTGTGTATTTAGGCGCCAAAATAATGCAAACGGGCAATGAAAGAGACGAAATACGCCGAAGAATACAGCTCGCAAATTAAATATTTTATTCAGTATTGACAATCTTGAAGACCAGCTGCATACACAGGAAAACAAAGCTCCAAGTATACAAATCTGTGATAAGACCTGTGTTGTGCTATGGGTGTGAAACATGGACCCTAACCCAAGCATCCGCAAACATATTGAACGCCTTTGAGTGACGGGTCCTGAGGCGAATAATCGGAGCGAAGCTAGACGGGGACCGATGGCGAATTCGATACAACCATGAGCTGTATGAAATTTTTAACGAACCGGAGGTCTCAACGATTATAAGGCTGCGGAAGCTGCAATGGGCTGGCCACATGAATCGTATGGACAAACAACGGATATCAAAAAAGTTATTCGTTGGGAGAACGGAAGGCCGAAGGCCAGTTGGGAAACCAAGGAAACGCTGGTCTGACTCGGTCGACGAAGACAATTCATCGCTGCTCAGATTTCGGAATCGGAGGATGCGGTCAATGGACTGAGACAGTTGGAAGCGCTATTTGCAGGAAGCGAAGGCCCGAGAGTGGCTGTAGTGCTAAGAAGAAGAAGAAATCAGGGCCAGGACCATGGTTTAAATGAAGTGTGTTTATTGTTTTAAGAATATCATCCTCAAAAATTAAAAAAAACCTGAAGCACCGTCATGAAATCAGTGTTGGCGTGGTCTGTATGAGGTATAGTATCAGATAAACAATACATTGATTGAATGTTGTCTGCGGAAAAATCACATACTTCTTCAGGGCGAGAAGAACAGCTATCATTATAAGCCATTTGTTTAGGATAGCCATGAGGTTTGCGTTTAATGTTGATGTTGATCTCGGATAATATTTTCACCGATGACATTAGATTCCACATGCCTCGCGTGACTTCAATTTAAATTCATCTGCCAATTCGTCATATTCTCTTTTCTTTCTTTGCTCACATTGGACTCTTTCTGTATGAATTTATGCAGCTTATTTCTTCGATTTCTTAAATTTCTTGGATTACTTTCCAACTATGGCTCAGATAATGAAGTGGTATAATCCACCGAAAGTGCGGAGGGTTGAGGGCTGTTTGTGAAAAGATTTTGCACGTAACTAATTGGATTTGCCACTACCTCGTCATAAGCATTTATGAAAACCAAATCTAACCAATTACCATGTTGATTGGGTGTGGGAGCTACTTGCTGTAAATCATTGTCATTTAATGTAGATACATGATTGAAATCACAGTCTTCGAAAAGATTGACGGGAAAAAGACGGCTGAAAGTTCGTTCCCTACAAATTTCAAATCAGGCCTATTAAAGTCTCCAAATATTGTAATTTTATCTTCTTCTTTGGAGAGTGCAGCAATCGAGGGAATCACTGCACAAGTCTCCTAGTATATTGCTGCATTAGGCTTTGAGTTTGTATAATGGGTGGTCCAACCATAGTGCACGATGTTTATTGTGAGTCACAATTTAACGTCAAGTTTTTCGCCCAACTTAATTTGACATTTCTTTGTTTCTGTGTTTGACAAATTCAACAAAGGAGAGGTACACAATCGAGCAGCGCGTTAAGGTTGCTGAAGCCTTTTACAGAAATGGGTGTTCAAATCAAAATGAATTTCGTGCACTTCGTGATTTTTTTGGTCAGCATAATCGACCAAATGTGTCCACAATCGAGAGAATCGTGCGCAAATTTTAGCAAACCGGGTCTGTAGGAAATGTGAAACTACCTATGCACGCTCGCCCAGTTCGTTCTGCGGAAAACATTGCTGTTGTACGCGATAGTGTGGCAGAAAAGCCGTCAACCTCAACTCGTCGTCGTGCCCTACAATTGAACATCTCATCAACATCACGGATGCGAATTCTGAATAAAGATTTTAATTCACACGCTAACAAGGCTCAATTGACTCAAGAGCTGAAGCCTACTGACCATTTCAAGCGTCGGTAATACGGCAAATGGTAGATTGAACAGACAGAACGGAATGGTGGCTTTACAAAGAAAATCATCTTCAGCGACGAGGCAGACTTTCACCTCAGAGGATTCGTTAACTAGCAGAATTGCCGCATTTGGGCAAATGAGAATCCACGAGTGATTGTTGAAAAGCCGATGCATCTACAAAGAGTAATTGTTTGGTGCGGTTTATGGACAGGCGGCGTCATCGGGCTGTAGTTCTTCGAAAATGAGGACGGCCAAGCAGTTACCGTGAATGGTATTCGCTATTGCGAGATAACAGACTTCTTGTGGCCAGAAATTAAGGTTATGAACCTGGATATTTGGTTCCAACAGGATGGTGCCACTTGCCACACAGCCAACGAAACAATGGCTCTTTTGCGCGAGAAATTCGGGGGGGGGGGGGAAATACATGAAAAATGTGTTTTCTCCCTCGCGAATGGACACCCGTGATCTAAAAAAAATCTGAAAAAATTATCAAGCGAGATATTTATGGGTATAATTTTAACAAATACCTCAGAATTAAAAAATTCTTTCAACTTAGTTAATAATAGTATGATCCTCGAACATGACGTGTTTCTTAATTTTATTCGTTGCTGGTTACGGCATTTTGTAAGTTGAGTACAAAACCCTTCTGACATGAGCATAGGTTTGTCTACCTAACTTGTTTTTTAATTAATTTTCCCCCACTTAATATTGCTTTTGTAGACCGGTATGGTAAGGTGTTACAAACGAAAGTCCAACCGGGCTAATTACTCAGTTGAAACTGTGAAGAAGTCTGTTGAAGCTCATATCATGGAGGGAACAATTCTGGCTCGTACCTCAGATGAATTTGGGATCCCTATTCGCAGCTTAACTAGACATTGCCAAAAAGAAAGGGAACGTGATGCTGCAAGGATTGCCAATGCGGCTACAGCTTCCAGTGCTGCAGCAAAGCTTTGGCTCCAGCTTCGTCTTGTGGATGCGTATTGCCGTGAATGGTAATAAGGTACCACTTATCTTTATATATTTTAATGCTTTTTAACTGTAATATTTATTGTGATCTATTACCTGCTTATCAATAACTTTATTTCCTCGTACAGGCTTTCACAATTAAGCAAGAATTGCTGTTGTCCAAATATTTGAAAACGGCTGCAGATGTGTACTTTGGGTTGTCGTGTAAAGAAGTCAGGAAATTTGCCTTTCAGTACGCAAAAGCAAATTCTATGAAAATACCTGCTTCATGGAACGATAATGAGATGGTGAGACCAGACTTGTTTTATCATTTTATGAAAATACGCCCAAGTTTATCTCTACGTACTCTGGGAGCTACCAGCTTATCAAGAGCTACAAGTTTCAACAAAATCAATGTTGCGAGATTTTTTTCATTGCTGAAATTTATACTTGACAAATTTAAATTAGAGCCTCAAGATATTTACAACGTAGACGAGACAGGGATCACAACAGTGCAAAAACCAGACAAAGTGGTTGCATGGAAAGGATTCAAACAAATTGGACGTGTAATCTCTGCTGAAAGAGGAACATTGGTGACTCGCGCAGCATGCGTTTTAGCAGGAGTTTCAATTCCTCCTTTTTTCGTTTTCCCGCGAATTAAATATATGGACCATCTTGTCCAAGGTGCACCACCTGGCTCAAATGGTGATGCGAACAGATCAGGATGGATGATGGAAACTAATTTTATAAAGTTGTAAGACATTTCATTCATTTTACGAGATGTTCAAAGAAGCGACAAGTACTACTTCTTCTAGATACCCATGGCTCACAATTATCTATTGAGGCTCTCGATTTGCTTAAAGGGAATGGAGTAATTGCACACATACAGACGGACAGGCAAACCCGATTTCAATAGGGTTTTGTATGTAGTACAAACCCCTAAAAAAATATACACATAAGAAATTCTTTTTGAAAAGTATCACAAATAAGTGTTTGGTGTATGATAAAAATTATGCTTCCAGAAACGATTTTTTGAGAGTGTCGTATAATTTTCCTTCATTATGTTTACTATTGTCCGGAATATCCTACCAATAAAGATAAATTCAAATCAATAAGAATGCTTTCAATTTGGGCATAAATGGATTAATATAATGTGATGAACCCTCGTTTGGACTTATTATTGAATTACAACAAAGAAAGCAAAGAAGGTCTACTATCAAGTGTGCGTATTATTCAAATATCGGTCAATAAATAATGGTTCTTAGATGAGAAAACAAAAGATCACTTATAAGAAAACTGATTCTGAGATCGTTTTCTAAACAAAGAGTTCTTGGAACAAAGAAATGATCGTCAATTTAATCTTCTAATAACTGGAAACATCCTCTTTGTTCCAATAAGAAACTGAAGGCAGGCGCTATATAGATTGGCCAACACTCACTAACAATTTAATCAAAGAATATTCTAATTGAGAAGATTATTTCCAACTCAGAAGGATTAGATTCGGTCGTTCTTTAAAATTTATAGAATATATTTTCTCAGATTTTTTATCGTATAATTCTTCTTTATCACAATTGGCTTTGGTTCAAATATTGTACTTAAGGTTAGCAACCTTTTATTTCACAATCTGCCCAACAAAGCTTCTGGGCAACAAACCAACTTTTATTTTCTTGTTTTCCCATCAAGCTATTCATCATTCAAGCAGAAAGCAGATACGAAAAACATGCAAGTACAAAGATACGAGTAGCTAAATATAAACTCTTTTATACAAAACACATTACACATTCGCGAAAATGAAACTTCCGTTGCAACATGAATCATTTTAGTGATCGCTAAAGGATCCAATGCTTTCAATCCAAGTCAAAGATACAAGAACAAACAAATTAAGAAGGCGACCATTGCACTTTTGTGCTTTAATTGAACACAAACAATGCAAGGCCCAAGTGCACTTTTGTCACAGGTAATTCATCAATCTTTTTTGTTTGATTTTTTTTTTTTTTGAAAAGAGCTTTATATGAGTAATCTTCTAAACGGTCTCTCTTTCTCTTTACTGTAAACGATTAAATATTGGAGGGATTCTTACAATTCACTTAGAAAACTTATTGCTGCTGAAGGGGTTAAATTAAAATATTTAATTTATTTCACTTTTAAAAGGGACCACTGCGCTTTTCATTCAAAATTTTAATTGATTAAAAACGTTCACTGAACCAAAAACCACTGAAATTTTGGTTCGAAAAGAGCAGAGAAATATTATTTTTGGCAATCACAATCAGCTGTTTTCTGTTTGCGGATGAGTGTTCACGCTTCGCGATAACTTCGCGCTTTTAATCGCACGCTCTTGCGCACAAATTCAAACACTTTTGTTTTTGTATTTTCTCTGAGCACAAATGAGAGGGTTCAGAGTAGTCGCAACTCTTTTACATTAAAACTATATTTTCATTAATAACTTTCCTCAAGATTGGAATCTTTTTCAAGGTAAAGAAAGTTTGAGAATATTCTATTATTCTTTATATCGGAATGTCCCGCAAAAAACACTATTTCTCCGATTGTTGTTTAGCAGTTTGCTCTTAATTTATGATAATAAGCTTTTTTGTCACTTGAACATTTAACCGAGATGATATTGAATGAAATCGCGATGTGGGTGAAGCTTTTCGAATTAAATTATTAAATCGGGTCTAGCTGATGGCTAAATTAAATCACAACTAACCCGCGACGAGCCGTGATGAATTATAGAAAGAATAGAATATAAAAGAATAAAAAGAATAACTGAATCGACTCAGTACCGCGCGCTCAGTAATATAATGTTAATTTTCACTACGCATATAGAATATTCCCACAGACTTGAGTATACTCTACAGACCTACATACAAACGTGGAAATAAAATAAAATACTAAAATACTTGCATACTACTAAGCAAATAAGATATATAAAATGAAATGAAGCTTTCGGTGTGAGACGAATAGTGGACACAATCCAATAATATTTTTAACCCGTACGTTATGTTACCGGTGGGTGGAAAGTTTTCTAATCAATTTCTGGTTATTCAATGTTTATAGTATTTAATTTTATGATTTGAAGAACGATATATTAATAAAGGAAAATAAACAAATAGATCGATTTTAAATTTATCTGATTATTTTTCTGCAATTAAAAATAATTTTGAAAAATACAAAATTGGTTCTCAAATTCGGAAGTTGATATTGATTCGAGCTTGCTAGAATAAAGAAAAGAGTAAAATCAACCATATGGGTCATCACAAGCTAACAAAATAAACTAAATGGTTTAATAACTTATCTACAGGATGTTTGCATTTATACTAAGTATTGAAAGGCATCAAAATACTATAATCACAAGTACACTAAGCGCATCGTTTAAAGATATTACTTTATTGAGGTTCAATGATACAAAGAGTGAATATTATTACAGCAAGCAGAAGTTTTAGAGTTTTGGTACTGTTGATGCAATTGTAATGCAATAGTTTCCCAAAAGCGGGAGTATGGAATGCGATTTGATGTTATTTCAATAGAGCGAGTAGGATGATGTCAATTCATCATTCTTTACAACACTTCCCTTAAATGACATCCTCTTTGCTTTTTCTGTTATCATCGACTAGAAATTACATAGATCAGGTATTCCGGAATATGGTCAGGCCCGGGTCAGATATGGCTTAACCCATTTCGGCCCAATCGTCGATTCCTCGACTGTGATTTTAAGAAATTTTAGTTTACTACAGCAAATACCACTAGTGAATTTGATGTTTATCATAAGAAAGATTGATATTTGTTTATCGCTAATAAATTTTTATTCATTTTGTTTTCAGTTTGTACGTCCTTCCCATGCCTTTGAAGTTAGTCTTTTTTAAGTGAAATTTTAATTTTTTTTCAATTGTCAAATTAAAAAAAGAAGTAAATAATAGACTAATATCTGTGACCTTCCCTAGAACTTTATTTATACATCCTTAATTTTCACGTGTGGCACTCTTTACCCGAGCTAGTTTTGTTGAAATTTCGATGGTCGGTTTCTCGACTATCCGGCCGATGAGTGTTGTTTGTAGAGCGACGAAAGGCTTTTCTTTCACCGCTTGTTTGGATAATTAGATTGGCCGCCAGATACAAAATCTCGGTACAATACCGACGTTCGCAAATATAAATGATCAAGTTCTTACTCGTAATAATGAATAGACACCTTTTACGAGTGATGAACAAATAACAAATTTTATTTGATAACAGTTAACTTAAATACTAATTTGGTTCATATGACTGGTCAGCGCTATTCACTCTCTACCAAGATCCAGCATTCATCATGAGCGAGCATATCGCTGACGCTGCACATGCAAGTTAACACATTCCGAACCCGATCACCTTCCCACATTCCCAACATTTCATCTTTCCCACGTCTAATTGTTTATGCTTGCACTTTTTGCATTCGCGGAATCCCATTTCATGTACATGTGTGAACTTTGTTCTGCTTTTCAGGAATATGTAAATCACGTTTTGCAGCATTAGTATTTCCATCAAATAAAAGACTTTTGTAAACTAGAATAAGTTTCAGTTGATTGCAATTAATAAATGGATACGCAATTTTAAAACGTCGTTTTTTTACCGGAGTACTTCGCAAGTTCCATAACTGGCGCCCGAGCAGTTCTTACAAATATTAAGGAAACTTAAATCAGTGGACTTAACCGAGGGCAAAGTCCTTAAATTCTTGCAGAGGCCGGCAAGGATCTGATATATAAAAAAAAACAAAAACATTTTGTGAAAATACTGACAAACAGTTCGCGACACAATATATTAAAAGTGTTAAATACGAAAACTATTAAAAAGTATTAAGTACGAAAACTATTAAAAGTATTAAATGCGAATACTATTAAAAGTATTAAAAATCAAAGTGCGGAAGTTATTAAGGATTGTATTCTTCGAATTAAGTGGCTATTATTAAAGAATTATAAAGGAACTACTTCAAGTAAACCATACTCACTATTCAAAGTGAGAAATTCATCGATTCAAGTAGGAAGCGTACAAATAAGGGAAAACTACACCGGCTTGTGGCTCAACCCGTGCCGCAGTAGGTTCCCGCCAAATAAATCGTCAAGAGCAGGATCCAAAAAGGACAACACGGACAGTCCGAGGTATTGGTGGAGCTGATAATATCGTAAGCAATAAATTTAGAAACATTTTTTTTTCAATAAAAAATATTTTAATGTCAAATGAATATATTATTTTAAATGAATTTAAATACTATTGAATTTTACTATTGCATTACTATTGAATTTTATTTTTGCTTGAATATCATTGAATATTTTGAAGAGGATTTAAATTTTAAACAGGACGTGATAAGTTTCAAGCGAATCTGTGAAGATTAGTGTAAAGTGCAAAGTTCACATTCGCGCAGTGTTTTGGTTCACCTCAACCCTTTACCGTCATCTTTATCCCCTTTCAAAACTCTAATCCTTTTGTGTTTTTTCTGCTCGCGAATTTTTTATATTTAAAATGCTACCGTAATCGAGCTCTTGACGTTTTCATACGAGGTTTGAATGGTGACCTCTCAAGAATGCTTGTCATTCAAAAACTTCAAACCTTACCTGAGGCGTACGCATCTTGCTTCGAATTCCAAAATCTTAATTTCAGGAGCACCTCAATCCACGGAGGACTTTTCAGGAACTCAATACCTGCACCGGTTAACCAAATATTTTACCCACATCCCAATATTTCAGGCCAGGCACCATTTGTCCAACAAAATCAAACGCTTTCTGACAGAATTGGAGGCTAAAACATTCAAAGGAATGTGTATCCACAAAGACAGTTTCCTTTTAATAGGCCACCACCACCAAGGCCACACCAGCCGAAACCTCCTGTTCCAATGGAAGTTGACAAGTCCCTACAGACTCGACAGGCTGACTATCAAAACAGACCAACAAATTTTCAACCGAATAAACGTCCTAATGACTCCCAGCAGTTCCCGAGGAAAACACAGAAGCTTTTCAACATCGAGACAACAGAGGATGATCTGGGTACTCAAACTTATGACGCGTCGCCAGAATCATCTCTGGACATCGACGAGGCGCATCAGGATTGCAACGAGGAAAACTTGGACCTAAATTTTATGATGGACGCCTATCCAGCGTACCATACATAGAATATCGTACAAGAGATGGAAGAACGCTATCATTTTTGGTAGATACTGGAGCAAACAAGAATTTTGTTAGTACTAAATTATTGCAAGGTGCTAAAACTTTAAGGAAACCCTTTGTAATTAATTGTGCAGCAGGTGTCATTGAAATAAAGTCAAAAATTAGCGGAGCATTTTTTAAAAATCTGGGTAATAATTCCATTCTTGATTTTTACGTTCTTCCTGGTCTCTCATCATTCGACGGTATAATTGGCGATGATACACTCAAATCACTGGAAGCTATCATCGACAGGAAGCGCAATACGCTTTTCTTAAGCCCTAACATAAAAATTCCTTTAAAATCCAAGTTTTCCAAGCAAGTCAATGTCATTCAGGCTAAATGTGAGGACCTTAGCCCCGATTTAAACTCTAAGTTGAACGAGATGCTTCAACATTTTCAGGAAATTTTTGGCCCCATATCCGACAAAGAAATGATCGAAACAAATGTACGTGCTGAAATCAAAACCACTACTTCTGACCCGATTTATACCAAATCTTCCCCCTATCCTATCAATTTGCGGCAAGAAGTCGAAAAACATATTGCAAAGATGCTCGAAGACGGCATAATTCGCGCATCAAAGAGTCCTTACAATTCACCACTCTGGGTGGTACTGAAAAAGTCGAATTCGTCTAGGGAAAAGCAATATAGAGTGGTTATCGACTTCAAAAGGCTAAATGCCGTCACTGTTTCGGACACCTACCCTATCCCCGACATAACAAGCACGCTGGCTAGTCTTGGAAGCTGTAAATACTTTACAACTCTAGACCTAACACCAGGATTTCACCAAATTCGAATGAAAGAGAGTGACATCCCCAAGACGGTGTTTTCAACAGCAAACGGAAAGTATGAGTTCACCGACTCACTTTCGGCCTAAAAAATGCACCTGCAATTTTTCAAAGAGCTATAGATGATGTTCTGAAACCCTTTATTGGGGAAATTTGGTTTGTTTACATCGATGATATTATCATCCTGGGCAAAAGTGAACAAGAACACCTAGATAATCTGCAAATTATTCTTAAACAATTCAAAAAGGCAAACTTTAGGGTCAATCTCGAAAAGTCTAGATTTTTTCAAAAACAGGTAGAATTCTTGGGATATATTGTGTCGGAGAACGGTATTCTTCCAGATCCGAAGAAAATTAGCGCTATACAGAAAATTAAACCACCTGAGAACCTCAAGGATCTCAAAGCGTTTCTTGGGCTTGCTTCGTATTATAGAAAGTTTGTGAGGGATTTTGCTAAAGTAGCGAGGCCTCTGACCCAGCTTACAAGGGGCGAAAATGCCCAACTCAAGGCAGGTCAATCCAAGAAAAAGAAAATAAGCCTGAGCGAATCGGGATTAAAGGCTTTTAACTAATTAAAAGCACTTTTAACTTACACGGAAATTTTAGGCTTTCCCGATTTCAGTAAACCATTCATCCTTACGACTGACGCATCTAATTTTGCGATTGGAGCGGTTTTGTCACAAGGTGAAATCGGTGAAGATAGGCCAATAAATTACGTCTCTACATCCTAGAATAAAGCAGAGGAAAATTATTCAACCGTAGAAAAAGAAATGCTTGCAATTATTTGGGCCCATGATAAACTCTGGTCGTTTCTATACGGCGCTAAGAAAATAAAAATTCTTACTGATCACCAACCAATAACCTTCGCTTTAAGCAACCGGAACTTTAATGTTAAGCTCAAAGGATGGAAATCTCGCAAAGAAGAGTTTAACTATGAGTTGCTCTACAAACCTGGTGGTTATCACGATTACCTTTAGAAATGAACATGATCGCTGATGATTCTTTTACAGCTCACAGTGCTGAAAAGGACAACAGTGATCTGATCCCGTGCTGCGAAGCACCGATTAATGTATTTAAACGCCAGCTGATATTTTCTGAAGGCAAGGAAATATTCGCTCACGAAGAGCCTCATCCCAATTATCATCGATATTGCATTAGATTATCTGAGATCAATAAAGAAATCCTACTTCCAATTTTACGGGAATATCTCAACCCAAATGTAATTAACGGAATTAAAATCCCAGAAATCCATATTCAAAGCCTACAAGATATCTACAAAGAGCATCTTCAAAATTATAAGATTCGTATTACTCAACGTAGTGTCCAAGACATTGCAAATGAGGATAACAAATTGAGAATAATTAGCACAATTCACCGTAGGGCACACAGGAACGGTAAGGAAAATAAGGAGCAAATATTGGAAGACTATTACTTCCCGGCAATGGCACGGCTCACTAAAGCTTTCCTTGCAGGCTGCGAAATCTGCAACACATGTAAATATGATCGTCACCCGCTCAAGCCTGAATTACAGGAAACACCGATCCCAGAGTACCCTAAAGAAATATTGCATATAGATTTATGTACTATCAACGGAGAAAAGTTTTTGACATGCGTTGACAAATTCAGCAAATTTGTCAAGTACTTTCGCGTCAAAAACAAGTCGGCCCTGTATCTCCGTGATAAAATCGTCCGATTGTTGCACTACTTCACTGTCCCTAAGATACTTGTCTCTGACAATGAGGGGAGTTTCATTAGCCCAACAATCCTAAATCTCATTGAGTCACTCGGTATTCAGGTGTACCTGGCACCACCACAAAAGGGTGAAGTCAATGGCGCGATCAAACAAGCGCATTCCACCATCCTGGAAATCATTAGGTGTCTTAAAAAGGAAATGCCAGATTTAACCCTGAGGGAACTTGTAGAGATCTCAGTTGATCGATCCAACAATACCTTCCATTCAGTAACCAAAACTAAGCCCGCCGATGTTTTCTTCAGAAGACCCCAGCGCATCAATCACCAAGGTGTATCTGACTTTCAGACCAAGCTGCAAGAAAACATAAAAGCAGAAATAACCAGGAAACAGAAATTGCAGCTCGATTCCCATAATAAGCGGAGCACTAAACCAAAAAAATATGAAACAGGCGAGGTTATATTCAAGTGCAATAAGCATATCAAAGCTAAAAGTAAACCTCTTTACGTGAAAGAAATCGTTAATAAAGATAATCGCGTCACTGTAACCACGTCTACCGGGAGGCATATTCATAAATCTCATCTTAAAAATAAACCTGTTGAATCCCCAGTGCCTTAAAAAACTCCTTTTCTTCTCTTTTAGAACCATTCTTTGTACGGGGAACTCATTGGTCACGGTTCATGAGTATAAGGGGCCACTGATGCCCATAAACCAAGGTTTTGGAAAGATTATCGACGGAAACTTCAAAATTATCCATACGATTAACATATCCACGTACCGTGACATCCTTAATACTGCAAGTGTAATGATAAACCGAGATGTAAACAGATCTAGCATAATCCTTCCACAACTTCATCAATCTGTGTCATAAATCAACGATTTACTGGCTCAGCTTAGCTCGAATAGGCATAAAAGGACCATCAATTGGTTGGGATCCGCATGGAAATGGATCGCGGGTAGCCCAGATGCAACGGATTGGGGCAGTATCCTCAGAAGTCAAAACCGCCTAATCAATAACAACAACAAACAATACAAAATTAATCAACATTTAGCACAACTTTCGACAAAACTTATCGATAACTACAACAGAATAGTCTTAGACATTGATAACCATAATAACGATAACTTTGAACAGTTACTTTTTAACCGATTAAATTTTCTAAAGGACGAAATAAAAGAAATTGTCCGGGCTTGTCAGCTTGTAAAGCGTGGTATTGTAAATTCAATTCTCCTGAATAAATCAGAGCTCCAAGAGCTCATTTCTCGAGTCGACACCCTGCCGTACGAAAATGAACCCCTTGTCCTGATTAAAGAATCCCTACTCCTTTACGTAATATGCCTCCCAACAACCGGAAATACTACGTTCAATAATATATTGGTTCGGCCTACAATCTCTCAAAATAAATATATTCTTCTTAACTACTCCAACTTATTTGTGGCAGATAATTTGCGGTATGGAGTAAAATCAGGTTGTTCAAAAATGCAGAATGTTACAATCTGCAACAGGAATCAAATTCAACAATTAGACAAAGATGATTGCATCTCACAGATCTTAGACGGATGACATGCCTTTTGCACTTACTAATACCACGAAAAACAGATTGTGGAGGTCATAGGGGATAACGCATTATTTGTCAGCAACTTCATTGGTAGGCTACAGTCTCCAAACAAAACACAAATCCTTAACGGATCGTTTGTAATTATTTTTCAAAATGAAACCATTCAATTAAACAATGTAACATATCAGAGCCGTTCCATCGAAACCTTCCATCTTTTGCCCGAAATATTCTTGGGAAACCTTACCGAAAAGGAAATCCAGCTTGACTTCCATTACCTACATAAATTGCATCTAGATAATGTAACAACACTAGAAAATTTTGCAACCCATAGTACCATATCTTTAACATCTGGCCTAGCTATTATAAGCTTAATAATAATCCTAATTTCGATATTTTTCTTTTGGCAATCGCATAAATTTAATGCAAAAACACAAACCCAGTTCACTTGTACCTACCCAAATCTCATAGAATTTCTACCGAAAAATATATAAATCAGCGGGACGCAGATTTTTTAAGGAGGGAGGAGTCAACACATTCCGAACCCGATCACCTTCCCACATTCCCAACATTTCATCTTTCCCACGTCTAATTGTTTATGCTTGCACTTTTTGCATTCGCGGAATCCCATTTCATGTACATGTGTGAACTTTGTTCTGCTTTTCAGGAATATGTAAATCACGTTTTGCAGCATTAGCATTTCCATCAAATAAAAGACTTTTGTAAACTAGAATAAGTTTCAGTTGATTGCAATTAATAAATGGATGCGCAATTTTAAAACGTCGTTTTTTTACCGCAGTAATTCGCAAGTTCCATAATTTGCATGCATACATTTAATTCATTTCTATCGTAAGCGGTGAGGACATGCTAACATTGCTCGTGGGAACATGTTTCCGCTGACCATCCAGTCTTTAGAAAAGAAAATGATATTTTGTTTTGACTAAAAAGTTGCGACCCACATGGAATTTTGAAATATTGTTGGATTGGGGCCGCAGTTGACCGGTGTAAAAGCGACTCTGAGCCTGCAGGGGCTCACACAAATATTTGTTGAATATTCGTTTGCGGTTAGCGAGGTTATGAATACGAAACGACCAAAACACGTCCGTTCCGTTCAAATGAGAGAGAGAGATTTATTACTAAAACAAGTTCTAAGTTGTACATATAGAATGGCTAACTTGGTATTTACTACATTTACAGTGGCATAATTGGTATTTACTTTATTAACAGTGGTTCGAATATAATTTAAAGATAACGCTCAGACATTCCGCTAGCGGTCTTTAAGTATCTGGACCAAACGCTGTATATTGCGCTGGAATAGTTTTCTTCCATCGGTTAGTGTAATAATACGGACAAGTCCATCTTTGCCTGGGTGAACTTCAGCCACTCGTACCAGGGGCCACTTGTTAGGGGAAGTGTCTTCTTCACGGATCGCAACAATATCTCCACTCCTTACGTTTTCTTCGATCCTTTCCCATTTAGATCGCTTCCGAAGAAGCAACAAATACTCGTCACGCCAGAGGTGCCAGAATTCGTCAGCGGTTTTTTGTACTCGATTCCAGCGATCGAGAAGGTTATCCGGAGCGCTTCGGTTATAGTTATCAGCCAACGCTACTAGTGGCCGTTCTATAAGCAAATGACCCGGCGTAAGCGGACCAATCTCTTCTGAATCTAGCGCGTTACTGCAAAGTGGTCTACTGTTGAGACAAACCTCCAGTATTGAATTCTTCATAATTCAATTTTCGATTGCGTACTACAGCTTCCCGATGCTTTTTTAAGCATTTGATTTTCGCCTCCCAGATTCCTCCAAAGTTAGGCGATAGCGGCGGATTCAGATTCCATGTTATTCCATTCTCAGCTGAGAATGACGATAATTTATCCGTAAAGTTCTGTGATCTAATAAGCGCATCCAAATTCTCGAGCTTATTTTTTGCTCCGACAAAGTTGGTTCCACGGTCTGAAAACATCGCAGAGGGGTTTCCGCGGCGGGATACAAACCCTTTGAAGGCTGCCATGAACGTATCTGTTGATAAATCGGATGCAAGCTCTAGATGTACTGCTCGAGAACTCATGCAGATGAATAGGAAGCATAGGCGTTGTGAGGCACCTGTTTTGTTGTTCGCGTCGCACGTCCATAGATATTCCGCAGCATATAGGGACCAGCGTAGTCGACACCAGTATTATGAAAGGCGGGTGAAGCATTCACGCGAGCGGTTGGTAGTTCACCCATCTTTTGTTGCATTGTACGTCCCTCGATACGACGCCACATGACGCATTTTCGGTAGACATTTCGACTCATGTTGCGTGCTCCAATTTTCCAATAATTTCGGCGTAATGCTGCTGTCATTAGAGTGGATCCAACGTGTAGAAGCTTTTCGTGAGTTACTGCACCAATAGTAATGCTAGTCGAGTTTTACAGTGAAGAATTATGGGGTGTATCATTACCTCATCGATGTTAGCCGCTTGGATGCAACCAGATATTCGAATGATACCATTATCGTCAATGTAGGGACTTAAATGTCTTAGCGCGGAGTTTCACTTCAATTTCTTTCCATTCTGAATGCACTTCATATCTTCCTGAAAACTTTCTGATTGGCTCTGGCGTAGGTATGTATATCCGTAATGCCGTTTCAATTTCTTCACTACTGATAGGGGTGAAGTGCGCTAATTGAGACTCTTGTGTTTTTTGTTTACAGTTTGACGTACCTTGTTCACTTCCACCAGTGATTTTACGTCGCATCAACTTTATGAACCTATGGCAGAAGGCAGTGATACGTAGTAAGCGATTCAAACACGAATATCTATTAATCATTGAGTTATCAGCGATGCTGTCAGTTCCTGCGGTAAAGTCTGACACATTAACTGTCAAGCCTTTCATCTCTCGCGGGCGTGACCCTTGTAACAGGCCACTGACTTGGATCCGTTTTAATCCACTCTGGCCCGTCCCACCTGAGCCGCGCTTCCAAGAATTCCGCAGTTTTCATTCCCCTTGTCGCACAATCGGCCGGATTTTGTTTTCCGTCAATGTGTCGCCACTGCTTTGCGGGAATAATGTCAATAATCGCAGCTGTTCTGTTCGCGACAAACGTATCCTATTTGGATGGATGTGACGACAGCCAGTAGAGTACGTTTGCTGAATCGGTCGATGCGAAAATTTCCATACTCCAATTCGGCAACGATTCGATCATTTGTTGCATAAGCTTTGCCAGCATCATCGCTGCACAAAGCTCCAACCTAGCAAGTGTGGTTATTTTCAAAGGTGCTACTCGTGTACGTGCTTCCAGTAGATGCGTGTAAATCGTTTCATTTTCGGCTGCTCGCACGTAAACGGCTGCATAATATGCTTGTGTAGAGGCATCCCCGAATCCATGGATTTGAAGTAAAGATCCTTCAAAGATTGCAGTGTGTCTCGTCTGTCTCGCCACTTATTTTCAAGCTCGAGTGAAAGACAATCATCTCATTCCAATTTTATTTTTCAAGTCTCCTGAATGAGTATTTTCATAGAAATTGTCAGCGGAGACAGAAGTCCAAGGGGATCAAAGATTCTTGCAGCCTCTGAAGCTATTATGCGGCGCGTTGCTTCTTGATCTACGACGCGTCTAACTCGAAAAGCGAAGTCATCACTGGTCGGATGCCAGTCAATGCCCAGAGTTCCAATAGCTTCCTCGGCATTTATCTGTTTCGGGTCCAGCGCGCAATCATCATGTGAAATATTAGCGACAACTCCAGGAGAATTCGATGCCCATTTTCTAAGATGAAACCCAACAGACTCGAGAATTCGATTGATTTGTGAACAGAGTTCTGCAGTCTTTGCTATTGAATCAGCGCCTGCGAGTAAATCGTCCATGTAGAAATCCCTTTGTATTATTTCACATGCTTCAGGATATGTTTATTTGTAATTTTCAGCGGCTTCATGAGGAACCTTTGTTGCAATGTACGAATCTGGTGCGGTACCATATGTTACTACCTTGATGCGATAATGATCGATGGGTTCTGCTTCGTCTTTGCGCCATACGATACGTTGATATTCGACGTCGTCGTTACTAACGCGTACCATTCGATACATTTGCCTAACATCAGCGACCAAGGCAAGGCGGTGTAGTCGAAAGCTGCTTAGAATATCTCGCGATGACCTTTGGAGAACAGGTCCCGTGTAAAGTTTATCGTTTAAAGAGAGTCCTCTTTCAGTTCGACAAGACGCGTGAAACACAGTTCGAAGTTTCGTAATTGTGCTAGATTCCTTGCGTATAGCAAAATGCGGCAGATACGTACAGCGAGCACGTTTAATCTCGTTTGGCGGTATCTTTTCCATGTGCCCTTGGTCAATAAAATCTTGCAAGAAAGCAGTATACTGTTCCTTTAATGCAGGATCAGTTCGAAATTTGCGCTCTAAAGCGAGAAGAGCGCGTGTAGCTCCATTCAGATTACGGCGCAGAAGAGGTTTCTTATCGTTGAATGGAAGTCGTACAACGTATCTTCCATTGCCGTCGCGCGAGTGCGTCCCATTGAAATGTCGTTCAACCAGCTCATCTTGCGGTGCGAGTAATTTGGAAGCATTGTGTGACTCCAATTCAAAGAATTGTTGTAGCAAGCGATCTAGATCGATATCGCTTGTACATGTGATAATTCGGCACTGGTCACCTTGGTTCTCGTTACTTTGAGCTCTTCAAGATACAAGCCATCGAAAGCGACTATTTTGACCGATCGGACCACTATCACCAGTCGATAAACGTCCATCACGTAATACGTGCATGAATACGTCAGCACCCAATAGCACATCGATAGGCCTTGGAGTGTCGAAGCTAGGATCCGCAAATTCAAGCATCTCGAACGGTTGATATTGTCTTCGGTCTAGCCTCTCAGTAGATAATTTGCCCGTAATGTGCGATAATACTAGCAAATCCACAGTAATGGTTTCACCACTACATAAGGAGATCAATTTACAGCATACTTTTCCCTGTGTAGTGCCAGCCATTATACTCGAGAGTCCACTGCCAGGTACTCTCGCATGTGTTCGTTCTGTTCCACCGCACCTTTCGGTAATGAAAGAAACAGTCGACGCAGAATCAAGTAGCATTCGTACACGTAGCCGCAGGCCATGCATGTCCTCGACTTCAGCGATTGCGGTCGGTAATAGAGCACGGCCAAATGTACCTTTCTTGCTTAGTGCAGTCACCTTCGGTGATGATACGTTTGTAGCAACGTGTGATCAATTGCTGTATTGTCTCGCTTGAGCTAGGTATGGCAGTGGCGGTTGCAGTAGCAATTGCGTTAGTCGTTGTGGTTTCTTCGCTTATTCGTTTTGGAGGCTTATTCGCATGTAGCAACGTATGATGTTCTTCCTTGCATATTTCGCAACGCCCTTTAGATCTGCATTCTCTAAAGCCACTGCTTAAACAATTCAAGCACATACCCTTACTGTTCGCCG
The DNA here is from genome assembly GCA_963969285.1 of Odontomyia ornata. Classification (NCBI taxonomy): domain Eukaryota; kingdom Metazoa; phylum Arthropoda; class Insecta; order Diptera; family Stratiomyidae; genus Odontomyia; species Odontomyia ornata. The sequence continues at coordinate 53,361,272 of OZ017742.1, read as the reverse complement.
ACATCCTCCTAGCATCCACTGGCAGTGATTTGAATCCATCACATGCATATTTGCGATGGTCTCCTTTGCAATAAGAGCATGAGATTGCTACTACAGCGTGAAATTTGAGCGGTGTGTGTATCCTTTCGCGTATGCTCATCTAGCTTCTCGCTCAACAGATAAATAAGCCAGAAATCTCGATCATCGGCACCATCACCCAACGTGGAAATCGAGCGAATTAAACCGTCTGACGTATCGTGTAAACGTTGCAGGGCACCGGCAATATCATACTTCGTACATGGATCCTGATTCAAAAATGCGAAAATGTAATCTCTGCCAGGCATCTTTGTAACTGACGGCAGAAACCCCAAAGTGGCGGAGTCGACTTTCCGCGGTACCACCCGGCACGGCATCTTTCAGCAGTTTCATCTTCTGCTCGTTACGCATATTGCTGTTCTCGTCAATCGCTTCCCACGTGCTCCGAACTGATGCCCAATCTTCTTGTTTGAATTGCACCTGTTGCAATACTGCCCGTAGCAGTTGTCAGAGTGGTTGGCGTCCGTTGTAGCTTCATGCTTGCGATCAATTCTGCATTTTGCAATAATAGTTTCTCGATCATGTCCCTCGACGTAGTTGCAGTAAACGATGATGCGTCCTCTTGACCGATCGACGACTTGATCATATTCTGCAGCTGGGAAGTTGTTTTCACGTATTTTTCGTACAACGGCTGTATATGTTCTTCCTCAGCGCGTAGCTCATCTGCGGTTCCGAATTCATCCGAACTGACGAAATCAATGATTCGATCTTGAATAGCATCAAGACTCGTCCTCACACTTTCTATGTTTTTTAGCATCCGCTTATACTCGGTTACACGGGAAACATCCAAGACATTTTCAGCATTTCGCTCACACAATCTGTTCTATTTCTTTTCGAGAGTCAGACGACGACTCTTGCACTTTTCGATTGTCGAGCGCGATCAAACCCATTTTAAGCACACTTAAATCAAGATGGCGAACCGACTCGGCGAGATACTAATTTGCAAATTTTCCCATATTAGATTCACTATCCGCCATCTGGCTCGACGGACCAAATGTTGGGGCCGCAGTTGACCCGCATAAAAGCGACCCTGAGCCTGCCGGGGCTCACACAAATATTTGTTGAATATTCGTTTGCGGTAAGCGAGGTTAAGAATACGGAATGACTAAAACACGTCCGTTCCGTTCAAATGACTTGCAGAGAGAGATTTATTACTAAAACAAGTTCTAAGTTGTACATATACAGTGGCTTATTTGGTATTTACTACATTTACAGTGGCATCATTGGTATTTACTTTATTTACAGTGGTTCAAATATAATTTAAAGATAACGACATCTTGCAAAAAATGTATTACGTTACAAATAAGTAACAATGTATTGCCAGTAATTTAAGGTTTGGAATTTAGACTTCTTGTTTTTCAATTAAAACATTTTTTTTGTTTATATGTTGTACAATTTTGGTTTTGAACGTACTCCCGGCGTCAAACGGTAGTTTAACTTGTTAGCCGTAAGCTGAAGACCTCCGCTGGCATCGATTTTGGAGCTGGTTTGGGAGAAGGTGTTGATCCAGGGCCTTTATGCGGACCACAGAGCTGATACCAAGTTATATATCCTAGAACTAGACCGCTGATCAATAGTCCACTGTAGCCTACTGCGAACTAGTGAATTTCTCGTGGTTAATTTCCTGCGGGTTGTAACTCGGATTCTAAAAGGGTTTTTATCTACTGTTGGAGCTCGTATAAACTTTTTTCAATCGAAGCATTGGGAGTTCGAAGTGCTGCCAGTGTCTGCCCATCTGTTTTAAAAAATTGCGTTGAAAGGTTTCTGGTGGGAATAAATTGAGTTTTATAAGATGAGGTAAATATTTTATGCGCTTGGATGGTTAAGCTTTCTTCCTTTATCGAGCAATCCTCCGGTAACTCGAAGATTCCGGATCCATTTAAGGTTCGGACGATATTTCTTTCTCACAGTCAATGTTGATCATGGTGGCGGTCTTCATAAAATAGATCCAATGATTGGGATTGATTAAGGAGATCCACCTCATTGGCTCAGCAACAGGTTTCAGATGACACGTGGTTGGCCTGGCTAAATGATTGATTAAGCTTAATTCACATGCTGCTACTGGGGAACCTCGTCGATGTAATGGACGTATTTGATTGCACATGTAGTTATGTTCACTGACAACTCTACAGGATTTTAATTCGCGTCCTGTAATTGGATAGTAGGTGTCTCGATGTAGGTTTATAATCAAAAAATCTACCCGAAGCTCTATCTCAAATATAGTTAAGTTCATTATTAAGGGAACCGAAACATGATGCATTGTTTCATATTGATCATACGATACCAATGGTATCATCAATAAGAACATCATCTTCTTATGGAGTGAACATCCATGTACAGTAATGATTTTGTAGAATTCCGCTAAATCTCCAGATGATATTGGCAATCGGAAAGTAGTTGGTAGGCCTTCCCTTATAGAAGCGATCGCTGATTTGAGTTGATCTGGCGTCAATTAAAGTGAATTTAGTTTTCCTTGCTTAGTATCGATAAAGGAGTCCCAGAGTGCAGCTTGTGTGTGTTGATAATTATTCAATGTCAGCGTGAGACGAGTGGCTAAAAGCGTTAAGGATTGGAAGGTTTTTTGCCTACGTATTTCTTGCGTCATGTTGTTCTCTTGTTGAATATTGGTGTTGATTGCTTTTTAGGGTTTTGTACTAAAATACAAAACCCTATTGCAATCACGACCTGTGTCCGTCTGTCCGTCCGTCCGTCTGTATGTCACAGCACTTTTTCTCCGAAACTATAGAAGCTACAGGCATTAAACTTTGTGGAAAGGTCAGGAGTGGTGACTTCTTGAAAGTTCAATGGTGGAAAAATTTTTCAAAGGGGTTTAAGGGGGGTCTCCCCATATAGGGAGGTGACCCCCCAAAAAAAATTTCACCATTGGTAGTCGAGTAGGGTGTCATTGGAAAGGTCTCAACGAGATCTTTCTAAAACAAGTCTTAGAATTGCCTTATGAGTACCGAGGGGGGCAGGGGAAGGGGAAATGTACGAACTTTTCGCGTACCCCCCCCCCCCTCGCGATTGGACACCTTCCATCCGAAAAATTTGAAAAAAATCATGGATGTAGGCCTTTGTGAGTACAACAACAACAAATACATGAGAAGTCCAAATTCTCTCAACTTTGTTAGTAATAGTATGATTTATCCATTTTATGTTTTCTTGAATAAAATCTAGACTGTATCCTTAAATTCAATAAAATTTAGCACACAGATGACTATTTATAAGATTAATCTTTTCTGAAAGTTTCATAAAGATCGAGTAGTATTTAAGGAAGTTATAGCGATTTGAATTTTCCTGCATTACTATGGAACAATATGTCCTGTATTACTATGGAAACATATGGCTATGGAGCCATATGCGCTTTTTACCGACTTAGACACTACAGCTTTGCTAGGATTTGCATGAAAATTTCAGGAATGATAGGTATCATGAAGATGAGTACATACAATTGAAAAAAGTCGGAAAGGCAGGAGAGAGCTCCTAGCAAAAGGGCTTTGTAACCGTTCTAAGATTCACAAAAACAGGCCATGAATCGATGATTACAGTACAGAGGAGTGGTCCCTGAAAGAAAATTTCATGAAAGGTAGCCGATATGAGTATCAACTGAAAGTTCTCTATGAGAGCTTTTCAAAACAGTTCTTAAACTGATAGTTTTTGCTTCAGTGGGGGCATAGGGGGGGTAATACATGAAAAATGTGTTTCTTCCCTCGCGAATGGACACCCGTGATCTTAAAAAATCTGAAATAATTATCAAGGGAGATATTTGTGGGCATAACTATAACAAATACCTCAGAAGTCAAAATTCTTTCAACTTTGCTAATAATAGTATGATCCTCGAACATGACATGTTTCTTGATTTTATTCGTTACTGGTTACTGCATTTTGTAAGTTGAGTACAAAACCCTTCTGACATGAGCATAGATCTGTCTACCCAACTTGTTGTAGTTCGGTTGAGCGTTGTTCATTGAGTCTGTATGATGCGGTCAAGATATTCATTGTGGAGTTGATCACTAAAGTTTGGTTTCTTATTAGCTCTCGTAAGTGTTGATCACTGTCATCTAATCGGTTGATATCGTTGTTCATGTGTTCAGCATAATCTGAGTCAAGAAGTCCAAATATAGGGTTCCCTACGACATTGAGAGCCCCACGCTTTGTTAGTCTAGCCTTTTCTTTTGTTTTGCGCTGCATCAAGGCATTAATTTTGTCTGATTCCTTTATGAGTGACTGAAACTGCAAGTTAATACTCTGACAAGAAGCGTCAGTGTTTAGAAACTGGTTTAGGAACTGTAGTTGGTTTTTCCTAACCTTAGTGTATCCAGCGCTTGCCAATAGGACATTAGATCATAATAAACCACCAACTTCTTCTCATTTAGGATTGAGTGCACAGGCCCTAAGTTTTATACGTACACGCCAGGAGTGGTTTCAAAAGGATGTATTGTAACTGCAGCAGCCCATCCAGGCAAGATAAGTTCTACCAAAAATAGTGACTGTAAAAAAAGGTGTCCCAACCGATGTCGTTTCCTACATGAAGGTCCAGCCTCAGCTTTATCGGTGGTGCTACTTGGTATACTCTGGCCTTGACTTGTTGCTTCTGCAGTCTGAATTGAAGGTTCGGGGTGTTCTCCTTCTATCGAGGATGATTGGTCGTTCACGGGCAACGGTGCAAGTTTGTGGATAGGCCGTCTTAGTATACCAGCCGAAGTCCTCACATCAGCTATACGAACTAATCCATCATTCCCTTTGAACACGTTCAGCGTGTTTTACAACAACCATCATCCCAGGTGCACTGCAGTTGACCACATGCGCCAAAATTTGTACTTCAAATCAATGACTTACTTCCATCTGTGTCCCAAAGATAGACGAGGGATTTCAGCATTCACATCCACGCAGCTAGTGAGTGGCTCAGCGTTAAAAAAATGACCTGGGGTCAGAGCCTAAAGATCGTTTGAATTGGATGATAATGGTGTTAAAGGCCGTGAATTTAGGATGGCTTCAGCTTCGGTAACCACGGTTTCTAGTCCCACGTATGCTGATTTGACGGCCGCTTCTCATAGCCCCCCAAAGTGAGAAGCTTTGGGTGGGATGACGTGGAAGTCGGGTCCCCTTGCAGTGCAAAAGTTGATAATGCTTTCTTGGGAACGTTTTTCTAACATTTGTTGGCTCAATTCAGTCAGCTGATTGTTCACTCCCACAAAATTTGTGGTGTTATCACAATAAATGTTTCGAAAATTTCCTCTCCGTGAAATAAATCGTTTGAAGGCACCCATAAAGGCTTCAGTTGTCAGTTAAGTGGCCAGTACAAAATGAACGGCCTTCGTTGAAAAGCAGCAAACTACTGCTATGTATGATTTATGGGGTTGTTTGCCATAACCTTTAAAATGAGTATAGAAGGGTTCCGCAAAGTCTACTCCAGTATTGACATAGGGGCTGGCTTGATGGACTCTATTTGCAGGTAGGTCTCCCATCAGTGGAGTTAACAACTTTGGTTTGTTAAAAAAAATGCAACTCATTCATGTAGCTACAAAGAATTTCATAAGTAATTTAAAAAGCTATCGGAGCCATCCGAAAACGAATCGATATCCGCACGACGTAATGAAAGCTTCAATGTAGAGCAAAAAAAAAATTATCATATAGATTTACATTAAATTGATGTGAAAAGGGTGAAATGATCCATTTAAAGTTTAGCTAAGAACTTTGGTTTTGCTCTGGCACAAGTTACGCAATTTTGTACTACTGAACGGGCTAGTGTTTTTCCCTTGATCGGCCAGTAATGCTGTCGAGCAATTGCTAACATGGCTTGGGGGCTTGATTTACAATCAGTTTTGTGATTGGATGCGCATAGGGAAGCAGCAAAGGATGTTTGTGGCTGTATTCTAAGTCGAGAAGCTCTAGTCGTCCACCCACTCGCAACAGCTCAGTTGTCCTGTCGCTTGAAGGGTTTAAAGCTCTTCCCTGAATTCTTCCTGCTGAATTTCCCTGATAATGATGGAAGAAGCTGCTTCTAATTCTGATGCTGTCGGTGGACTTATTTCTTGCTTTGATTTGATCTTCCTGCGGATCACCCTGGTGAATCGACTGACCAGTGCTATGATGCATTTTAGTTTTCGAAACGAGTTTCCATGATTTATTTCGTATAGAAAGCGTGGTTCTGGCTCAGTGATTACTAGAGTTTTTTTGCCTTCATCTTCTCTAAATCAATTTGTTTTTCTGCTTAGCAGGCCACCTATTTGGATGCCCGTGAAGAAATAATGGCCTGTAGAACCACAATGGGCTTTCTTTTAATTTTGCAGGGATAGTGCCTCGGGATACTAAATCTGCTGGGTTACACCTTGAACTCACATGACGCCATTGACTGGGAGTTGAATGCAATGCAACACAACTTCAGAATCTGTCCAAAAATAACAAGACTGTCCAGGAAGCCCTAAATCTGATTGGAGGCGGTGGACCAGCTCAACTGCTAGTTTTGCGGCACATAACTCCAAACGTGGGATCGTGATGGTTTTGATTGGTGCCACTCGGGTTTTGGCACACAATAGGTGCACCGTTGTTATGCCGTCATTCTGGTTAGCTCGGAAGTAGACAGCGGCTCCGTAGACCTTTTCGGAAGCATCGAAAAAGGCATGCAACTGCGTACTGCGAGGAGTTCTAGTACCAAATTCATCCCGCGGTATTCTGATTTCGTTGAGCTCCACTAAACTTTGATTAAAATTTATCCAGGATGAGTGCAGCTCCATTGGTAATGTTGCATCCCAGTCAAGCTTCAATTTCCACAAATTTTGTATGAAGATTTTTGTTGTTACCGTCGCTGGACTCATTATCCCCAGAGGATCGAAAATATGTGCTATGGTAGAGAGCCCTATTCTCTTTGTCACCCTTGTTGGCTCTTCATAAGTTGGAATGTGAACTACCAATTCATCTGCTTTGGCAACCATATGAAGTGTTTTGACGTGTTCTGTAGAGTAGTCTGTCACAGTATTCTGCACTTTGCGATCTTGTGGGTGAATTTGATTAAATCGGAATGGTTTGCACACAATTTTCGTAGCTTAAAACCAGTTGCCTTTAAAATCTTCTGGATTTCTTCCTTTTTTTTGAACAGCCTCTTAAATATTGTTGGCTCCAGTTAAAAGGTGGTCCATGTAGAAATCCTTCTGGATAGCGAGACTTCCTAAAGGATATTGATTCCTAGTATTAACTGCTAGTTGCTGCAAGCACTTAGTTGCTTGGTTAGGTGCAATGGTAGTACCATATGTTACGGTATTCAGTTGATAACATTGTTGTGCCTCTTTCGGGTCTTTACGCCAGAAGATAATTTTGAACCTTCAGTCTCGTTTCTCCATACGGATTTGTGGGTACATCTTCTCAATATCAGCGGAGAAGACACACTCAGACAAGCGGAATCGAAGCAGGATGGTGAACAGCTTGTCTTGGATTGTACATGTTGCAAACCCATCAAAAAATACTCTAAGCATAGTAGTAGAACTATCAGGTCACAGAACATAATGGTGTGGCAAAACAAAATGAGGCTCTGAGGTATTTGGCATGTCTAATTCTGTCATGTGATCTAGCTTCAAATACTCCTCCATGACTTCTTGATAGGCCTCTTGGACCTCCGGGTCTTTTGACAAGCGTTTTTCTAGTTGATAAAACCGTTTTAAGGCCATATCTTTCAACTGCCCTAGTTGGTTGGGATCCAGTGCAAATGGTAATCTAACTACGAAGTGTCCATTGTCATCTCACTTAACATTTTGATGGAAATGAGCTTCACATTGGCGCTCCTTGGATATCATCGTGGTGATTGGTTTCTCGCCTCCTTCTAGCTTCCAGAATTTTTCCAGTTCTGAATCAAGCCTTTCACCTTCAGTGTGGTACATCCCACATGTAGCTAGTTTATGGTTAGCTGTAGAGACCTTGGGTGTGTTAAATTTTCCACCAACAATCCAATGAAAGAGGATATTTTGGAGTGTAGGTAGGAACTCACCCATTTTAATTTGGCCAATTGACAATCACTGGTAATACCACTCTACCCCATCTCCACTGGTCCCACTTGGTTGAAGTTTGGATCGGCCAGGTTTTAATGTTAAAAGTTTCGGACGGCTGTTGTGTCGTTATTTACTTTACCACGTAGGCATCCACATATATCTTGTAGTTCGTCTGCTTGGATTCTATTGGCAACTTTATTTGTTTCGTGGCCTTTTGAATAACTCCTCCAACGCTACTGATCGCAATGCTAGCTGATTGAGCCTTGCGGTTAAGTTTCTTTAAGGCAGCTTCGGTGATCAAGTCTACTTGTGAGCAACTGTCTAGGATTGCTCGGAGCTCTACAGTTTTGCCCTTGCTGTTTGTTGTCTGAATCATCTCGGTGCTGAGTAATACTTCAGCCCTTGTGTCTTCGGTTGCTAGAGATATCTTTTCTTTCGACTTAAACTCAGCAGCTGGTTGAAGATTGCGGTCTGCTTGTTGAAGTTGTCCACCTGCAGCGTAAGTACTGGGTGTTGTGGTTGTACACTCTGGCTTATGTAGCAAGGTATTTGCCATTTGTTGCATTTCAAACAGGCACGAGAACTGCACTCGGAATTTTTATGCCCAGCACATAAGCAGTTCATGCAGAGGTTAAGCTTGTTTACCCTTTTTACACGATCTGGTATTGTTACTTTTTTGAACTGCTCACAGGAGTATATTTTGTGGTTGCCATTGCAATTTTTACAGCCACTGGAGGACGTTTGATTTGTTGACAGTAATGTCGATAGTTTCTTGGGTTGATTTTTAATGCTGGGACGCTTGCCCAAGGCCTCCAAGGCCTGGAATCTTAGTTCCAGTTCAGGAACGAGTCCAGAGATTGCAGCTCCCGTGGAGACTTTAGGGATTGTTCGTATAAGTTGTGTGACGTCTTGTCTAGCTTTTGCAACAAAAGATGAATCAAAATCGGGTCCGAGTTCATCGTGTCAACTTGAATTTTTCTCAGGCCCAACATGCATTCTTTGGTGATATCATGGTACTGTTTGATTGATACGGCTGAGTCAGCCTGGATAGCTGGTTGTGATAATTGCCTTTCAAGGAAAGTGGTTTCCATAAGCCTTTTGTTATCATATCGGCTTTGGAGAACAGCCCATGCGTCCTTATAGTTTTCCTCCGAAACCAGCATGTGTTTGATAAGCCGTTCTGCTTCACATGTAAAATTGGCTTTCAGGTACCACATTTTTTGAGCAGTTCCAAGCGGGTGCGAATCAATTATTTGATGAAAGAGGTCGTGGAAGGATGTCCATTCTCCATAATCTCCATCGCATTTCAGAAGAGACATATCTGGAAGCTTGATGTGTGGCTGGGGGTGAAGGAGATCCTGTTGTCCAGGCTCAGCCTTGTCTTTGTTCATGGAAAGAAATATGAGGGCATCTTGTATGCGCTCTTCCGTTTGGTTGAAATCCACGGCGTTATACGTGGCCTTGTCGCCTTGGGACCTGCATATAGTTTTAGGCACGTCCCACAGTTCATCCCAGTACTTCATCCGCGTACTCATCTTCAACTCGTAGTAAGATTTACGTTTCGCTGGGCCCTTGTAAATCCCATCGATTATGAAATTAATGGAACCGATCAGTGCCTCCAGCTGATATTTTAAACCGTCAAATTCATTTTCAGTTGATTTTACCTTTCGTGATGGGGTACTCTGTTGCTCAAATTCCGAACTAGGAATTGGATTGATCAAAATTGGATTGGGAACCTTTAATAGTTGTTCTTCCTTTCGAGCTTCTTTCAAGAAACCAGACCAGCGATATCATCTCTTGCGGTCATGTATTCTCGTTGTATGATCGTAAAGTAGTTATTGGCAAAATATGGATGATGAGCTGAGGCTACAGCATATTCTTGTAGCTGTTTATCTTTATCACAGAAGGTCTCGCAAAGTTCATTTAATTCGGCGAGTCTCCTGCTCAGGCACCCCACTGATCTTCGTGTAGGCCCATCCTTGCAGTAATTGGTGATCAACCGCTCGATCTCGAAGCCAGTTTGATCTTGCTCCCTGGCTAAGTCTTCCATGTTAATAGATTGACCCAAGAGAAGCTATTCAGCACCACGCTGAAAAAATTAAAAAGTTCAAAGGGGTGGTATACCGGACGAATTCTCTTAAAATTCTGATCGGTGAAGAGTATTTTCTTCAACTTGATTGCGTGAAAGATCACGTCGGAGTCACCACGTCGGAGTCACCAAAATGTTTGTAGAGCGACGAAAGGCTTTTCTTTCACCACTTATTTGGATAATTGGATTGACCGCCTGATACAAAACCTGTCGGTGTGTCGTTTAAAAACCTCGGTACAATCCCGAAGTTCGCAAATATAAATGGTCAAGTTCAATTTCCCCCCCTAGACGGTTGGCTATCTTTCGGCAGAAAAATCTTAAAAATACCATGAAGGTAGGTCTTTATGAGTATAAGGGCAACAAATATCTCAGAAGTCAAAACTCCATCAACTTTGTTAATATCGGTACATTTTACGAATTTTTAAATTCATGTTTCCTGAAAGTTTCATAAAAATTGGGTCATAAGCAGCTAACTTATAGACGATTCATAATTTATCAATTACAACGGCAATTACAAGTGTGCAAATATACGTTCGCAGAGGACCCAACCATTACAGATGTGTAAGGATTTCGATGAAAATTTTAGGAATATCTTTAACATATGTTATCATGCTCAAACAATGAGGTCGAAAAATGGCAGTAAATTAAAACACATAAGAACTATATATGTATTATTTTCCTAGCTCAATTCATGGAGTATATACATGAGCCAAGTTTTAATATTCAGAAGGCGTTTAATTTACGAATTATTTTACAAAACCGTTCCAGGACTCTCCTGCTACTTTGACTTGTTCTTATATGATTTACATCCCATGGACTCTTTTTAATATTGTGTCTACAATATGTCTCTCTTTATAGAATCCGAATTAATAATAAACTCTCAAATTATATATAACCTACCCATTCAATTAACTTAATAGAATTCCTGAGATCACATAAATCCAATCCTATCTCATCGTCTATGCAACTAACATACACCACAAATTACATACTTGTATAGCTCGTGCTTCATGTCAATTGTTAGATTATCATACTCGTAGATGCATTTCCTATTTATTCTCGTAACATTGAAAGTTGAAGCATATTTCAAGGTTCATTAAATATAGTAAATTGTGCATAGAAAACAATATCAGATGCGCGACTGCATTAAAAGCGAAATCTAATATCGATAAGTAGCAAAAGAGCATTCACACATCTACATGTAAGTATGTTGAGGGAAAAATATTAACTCCCAACAATTTTATTGTTTGTATATTAATTTAGAGGGCATTCAATTACGACGACACATGAACTTGAGTGTGGCTCGTCTGAGTTCATTTCAAAGCTAGCACGCGAACTTACATGAATATGGATAAATTTTGAATGACATCGGTAATTAGGAACGTGTGTATATTAACAAAATAGCTTTACGAACTGGCTATTAACTTAATAGCTGTAGAAAATAACCATCCAACTGAGCGCATACATAAATATAATTCTGGGGCTCTACCAGCTACTTCGACAGGTGAACAATATACAATAAATCTTTCTACCTGGAAATTGTTGAGTGGATAATAGATTCGCTATAACTCGACATTCGTCAGCGTCTTTTCTTTGTCTTATGTCCACGACCTTCGCATTCACCACTCGACATTCGAGCTTTCTTTCCACGATGAATGCAATCATCACACGCGAGCTGAAATGCATCTCTAACATGCACCTACACAGCATACGAGTATGTTACATACTTAAGCTTTCAGCGGTGTAATCGATTTGTTTACACCTGTTACCTAACATTTTTCTTCACTTGTTGGCATGCTTGCAGCAGCTTTGACAAAGGTGTAAGTGTCTCCGCCGTTCAATGAATGCTGAATGAGGAACTTAAACGTTTAAAGTGTAAAAACAAATCAGCAGCGAAAAGCTCAAAGCGTATTAAAATACAATAAAAATTCTTTCGACTGTTTGAAGGGCGAAGGGTTGTCAAAAATTTAACCCATTCAGACGTAGTAGAAATATGCGGGTTTGATTGTTTAAATGGCTTGTTTTTCATTTGAAATAAAATTAATGTGAGGTAACCGCCCACTCGATACAGTTTAGCAGGGAACTTTACAAAAATCTAAATCCTACTAGAAATGGCGCCCAAACGTGGGGCCCAAAAAATTCGAACACTGACTATACGGACTTTTAGTACTGACTAACTACTGTAGGACTTAGTGCGAGCTTTAGTTCACAAATTGTGACTCAAAATCAAAACGGCTCTCAAGCGTTATGTTGCCTTTTGGCATACATTTTCTTACATTTCATGTTTTTAGGGTTTTGTACTAAAATACAAAACCCTATTGCAATCACGACCTGTGTCCGTCTGTCCGTCCGTCCGTCCGTCCGTCTGTATGTCACAGCACTTTTTCTCGGAAACTATAGAGGCTACAGCCATGAAACTTTGTGGAAAGGTCAGAAGTGGTGATCTCTTGAAAGTTCAAGGGTGAAAAAATTTTTCAAAGGGGTTTAAGGGGGGTCTCCCCATATAGGGAGTTGACCCCTCAAAAAAAATTTTCACCAATGGTAGTCGAGTAGGGTGTCATTGGAAAGGTCTCAATGAGATCTTTTGAAAACAGGTCTTAAAATTGCCTTATGAGTACCGAGGGGGGCAGGGGAAGGGGAAATGTACGAACTTTTCGCGTACCCCCCCTCGCGATTGGACACCTTCCATCCGAAAAACCTAAAAAAAATCATGAATGTAGGCCTTAATGAGTACAACAACAACAAATACATGAGAGGTCGAAATTCACTCAACTTTGTTAGTAATAGTATGATTTATCGATTTTATGTTTTCTTGAATAAAATCTAAATGGTACCCTTAAATTCAATAAACAGATGACTATTTATAAGGTTGATCTTTTCTGAAAGTTTCATAAAGATCGATCAGTATTTAACGAAGTTATAGCGATTTGAATTTTCCTGCATTACTATGGAACAATGTGCCCTGTATTACTATGGAAGCGCTTTTTACCGACTTAGACACTACAGCTTTGCTAGAATTTGCATGAAAGTTTCAGGAATGATAGATATCATGAGGATGACTACATACAATTGAAACAAGTCGAAGAGGCAGGAGAGAGCTCCTAGCAAAAGGGCTTTGTAGCCATTCTAGGATTCGAAAAAATAGGCCATGAATCGATGATTACAGTACAGAGGAGTGGCCCCTGAAAAAAATTTCATGAAAGGTAGCCGATATGAGTATCAAATGAAAGTTCTCTATGAGAGCTTTTCAAAACAGTTCTTAAACTGACAGTTTTTGCTTCAGTGGGGGCACAGAGGAGGGGGGGGGTAATACATGAAAAATGTGTTTTCTCCCTCGCAAATGGACACCCGTGATCTAAAAAAATCTGAAAAAATTATCAAGCGAGATATTTATGGGTATAATTTTAACAAATACCTCAGAATTAAAAAATTCTTTCAACTTTGTTAATAATAGTATGATCCTCGAACATGACGTGTTTCTTAATTTTATTCGTTGCTGGTTACGGCATTTTCTAAGTTGAGTACAAAACCCTTCTGACATGAGCATAGGTCTGTCTACCCAACTTGTTTTGATTTCATACTTTGGTGGATAACCGCTAGTGTATAACTAGGGAAGGCCAACTTATATTAGAGTCTCTGTTTTTTTGCTCGAGTTTTGTGGTGAACACTTTCAACTACAAAGAATCGAGCTCACCGCTGCAGCGCTACACACGCTATTCTTCTTTTCGGATGGTCAAGGGAGTGAGCTAACAAAAAAGTAATATCATAAATTGTACGTATTAACAGTAATAAATTATTTATGAATTCCTAATTAAAGTTGTTGCGCGTGACTTTCCACTCCGATGAAAAAATAAGAGACTACAGGGTCTGAATAATAAGTAACCGGACTGACCTCAGGAAATTTTTTATTGGCAAAATATGTACAATTTTTCTTTAGAAATCTTCAAAGTAGTCCCCATTGGAGTCGATAACACGCTGATACCGGATTTTCCAATCCCCGAACGCTCCCTGGAAGTCAGCAACCTCGATGCTGTCTAGAGCCCTCGTCGTAGCACGTTGAACGTTTTCCAGAGTCCCGAACCGCGTCCCCTTAAGGTGTCTCTTGATCTTGGGGAAAAGAAAGAAGTCCGCTGGTGCCATATCCGGGCTGTAAGAACTCTGGTCCGGTTTGCAGTCGATCAAGGATTTCCGAAGCGACAGCAACACGACGCTCCTTTTGCTCATCAGTCAGGTGTTTGGGTACCAGCTTCGCGCAGATCTTCCTCATGCCCAGATCTTTCTTAATAATGTTGTGAACGGTCATCTTATCAATTCCAACCTCATCTGCGATAGCCCGAATGCCCAGACGACGATCACTGTTCAACACATCACGCACTTTTTGCACATTTGTGTCCGTGTGCCTCGTTGATGGAGGACCGACGCGCTGTTTGTCATGAACGTCATCGCCGCCCTCCCGCAAATTTCTGTGCCACAGAAACACTTGAGTTCTGGACAGAGCATCCTCACCGTAAGCCTCTTGAATCATTTGAAGAGTTTCCGTGGCCGTTTTCTTGAGTTTGACACAAAATTTTATGCTAACACGTTGCTCGATCGTACGCTCCATTTTCACTCCGACGACGTAACTGAACACGCACTCCGCTCTCGCTCGATGCTTTCTCTCCAAGCGGTTGGAGGCAACTGCTGCAGCCCGGTTCCCTTTACCTAGACCCCCACCACCACTACAGCACCAGATACCGGTTAGCAGACGCTTTGACGGCGCGGGGCAGGCTCAGTCCAGTTACTTATTATACATACCCTGTATAAATGCTGACCCTTGGGTTCAGGACATACAAAAGTTTAAATATAATGAGGTTCTGTTCAATAAGTAAGCAACCTATAAACTAGCATTTCTCTGTATCCACCTTTACACCAGCGTTTATCGCCAACCGCATTTCATCAACGCTGCACAATTCAAAAGTTTCCAGCGCGTCGAAATGTCGCACCAAAGCACACCGCACAGGAAGACATACAACACTTTGTTGAATCTTGCTAACGAGACTTTGACGACAAAACGTACTCTGCAGTGTTGAAACCAAAAGGGATTTTGGACTCGGAGGCAGAGCATATATACTAACTAGCCCCTCCAGCCGGGAGCTGTCAAAATGAAAAGAGAGGCAAATAAACGTGTAAAATATGGATTAAAGTTTACCATGTGTTGGTTCAATTGTTTGCAAATTCAAGTTTTTGTTTACCATACATATGCACTTTCAGTCCAATTCTCTCTACTCTATAAGTACCGTAAGAAATAAAAATTTGTTCTAATTGCAGCTACTATTTAGTAGATATGCTCTGTCGGAGGTAAGCCAAAGCAGTGTGGCTTCGATACATCAAATAAAACTTGTAGTGAATTAGGTAGATATATGTCCGTAAAGAACTGCAGCGATGGTCTGCTGCCTCGGCGGAAGAGGATGTTGAGATCCGCCGAGATTGGCCTTGTCTGGGGACGCGTGAATGCGCTGGCAGGCTAGCGTTGCGGTGTCGTGGGGCGGGTTCCTTCCCCCAGCACAAGGACTCACTACAAAAGAATTTCGCATTCACGAATTCTTGGGTCTCAGAAAATGTCGACCGAAGTCGAAAAATCGAGGTAACTACCTTAGGGTGGAAATTCCTTGTTCAAAGAACAAGTTGAAACGGATAAAAAAAACGGATTTGCGGAGACGTCGTCGATACCCGACAATCCTTATGGCCCACAAATAAGATGTGGTGCCCCCTCGCACCCGCCCAACCGGATCAAGATCCAAAGGTAGACGTGGCCATATATTTCCCATTTGAGGGGAAAACTCATACAGACATAATTTGCATGAACTTTCCCATCAAAGGAAAAATATAAACGTGACTATTATGTTATAGCATAAAAAGGCACGCGAGCGGAAGGCCACTCTACCCGGCAAGAGCCCCTGTCAAATAAAAAAAACGGAGGAGTGTGCCCGATGGCTAGCCCATATCAGCAGAGGAGCCTGCCATCGATGCGGGTCCTATACCCGTTCCGGTAAAGCAAAATGGAAAGACCAAAGTTTATCATGTTTAGTAATTCATTATTTTCATTGTAATATTCTCGTACAAGGAAATAATTACATGTATTAATTCAAGCATTAATGAACTTTAATTTTAATTCGGTCTATTGTTCCGTCTAATTATTTTCTGCGCGATCAATGGAGATAGTTGTACAGTATCAAAAGAAACTATATAACTGTTGGTGTACGATATAATTTTTAAATATATGAATGTATAATTTTTAATTGTATGTCATTGAAAAACGTGAAATCTTAACGAGTGCTATAATCGACTACGATGAAGCAAAATACAAAAAAGATATCCAAAAAAGTTATAAGTAGTCATCAAAACATGAAGTCTAATCAAATTGCGATAAGGACATATTTAATAAATTTATTCTTTCAGCCCATTGCAGCTTCCGCAGTCTTACAATCCTTGAGACCTCCGGCTTGTCAAAAATTTCATACAGCTCATGGTTGTATCGAATTCGCCATTGGTCCCCGTCTAGCTTCGCTCCGATTATTCGCCGCAGGACCCGTCGCTCAAAGGCGTTCAATATATTTGCGGAAGCTTGGGTTAGTGTCCATGTTTCACATCAATAGCATAGCACAGGTCTTATAAAACGTTTGTATACTTGGAGTGTTTTTTTCCCTATGTATGCATCTGGTCTTCAAGATCGTCAATACTGAATAAACTATTTTATTTGCGAACTGTATTCTTCGGCGTATGTCGCCTCTTTCATTGCCCGTTTTCGTTATTTTGGCGCCTAAGTACACAAATTCGCTAACATTTTCGATACTATATTCGCCATGTGTGATATTTTGTGTACTTGAGGTATTTTTCCTCGACTGCGTCATGAGCTTTGTTTTATTTTCGTTGATTTGTAGCCCTACTGGTTTTGCTTCGCTGTCGAGTTTCAGGAAGAGTTCTTTGGCAGTTGTTAGTGTTCGTGACAAAATGTTGATGTCGTCCGCATAGGCAACTGCTTGGCTCGACTTGTATAGTAATGTACCTCGCGTATCGACAGGTAGCTTCCGTATGACGTACTCCAGAGCCAAATTGAATAGCAATGGGACCAGCCCATCTCCCTGCTTTAGTCCGACATTTGTGTCAATGATGCGAACTTGGGAGGTCGTCGACGTCATTGTCATTTTGGTAAGACGGACTAATTTGGCAGGGTTCCCAAAGCAAAGCATTATTTGGTACAGTACGTTACGATCAATACTGTCGTATGCTTGCTTAAAGTCAACGAAAATTTGGTGAACGTCTATGTTGAACTCCCAGCACTTTTCAAGTACCTGCTTGACTGTAAACAATTGGTCTATCGTCGATCTGCCTGCCCTAAGACCACCTCGATACTCCCCAATAATACTGTTCGTGTATGATCCGATTTTATTTTCTAAGATCTTTGAACATATTTTGTACGCCGTATAAAATAGTGATATGCGTCTATAATTTTCGCACTGTAGCTTGTCACCTTTTTTGTGGATAGGGAATATAATTGATTGGCTCCACTTCTTCGGCATTGTTGCCAAATGTGCTGGATGACTTTGTGAATAGCTTGATGATAATATCAGCCCTGGGCCGGATGGTTTGCCAAACATATTTTTCCAGGCGTTAGCCTCATCGCTTAGTTTTCCTTTATCTCTCCTCTTCAATCTAAGTTTGAGTACTGGTACTTTCCCTATTGTGCCTATTTTTAAAAATGGTGATCCTACGTCAGTTTCCAATTATCACCCTATTTCTTTACTGTCCTGCTTTCCAAAGTTACTTGAACGGTTGGTTCATAATCGACTCTCAAACTCATGAGCTCCTATTATTGCTCCTGAGCAGCATGGCTTTCTCAAAGGATACTCCACTACCTCTAATTTAATGGAGTTCACAAACAGTATTGCATGAGCTTTGGATAACCAATTGCAAGTTGATGTGATCTACACAGATTTCTCCAAGGCCTTTGACACTGTGAATCATTTACTTCTTTGTCGTTAGCTTGAAGCTCTTGGCATCTCGGGTGCTCTTCTATCTTGGATGTCATCTTATCTATCGTGTCGTCTCTGTCGAGTAAGTCTCTCTGGTACTACGTCTAGTCCCTTTTATCCTATATCTGGCGTTCCACAAGGTTCAATGCTTGGGCCTCTTCTCTTTTTGTTGTTCATAAATGATCTTCCCTTTGTAATTAATTCCTCGTGCCTTTTGTATGCAGATGACTTCAAAGCATTTCGAGCAGTCAAATCCCATTTAGACTGTCATCTCCTCCAAAATGATCTGAATGCTCTAAATAAATGGTGTGCTTCAAACTATTTATGTCTTAACACTACCAAATGTCATAAAATGACTTTTTCTCTTAAGGACTCTCCTATTAATTTTAATTATATATAAAATGATGCTTTGCTCTCTGAAGTGTTCAGTCATAAAGACCTTGGAGTAACTTTTGAGTTTCCGGGTTTATCCTTAGACATGTACATAAATTCAATAGCATCCCTTCGTCTATCCGCCTATTTGTTTCTCTTGTTCGCCCTTTGCTTGAATAATGTTATGTTATCTGGTCCCCCCGATATTCCTATCTCGTGACTTCTTTAGAAACTGTCATAAGAAAGTTCACGCGTTTTCTTTTCCTTAAGTTTAATTTGCCGAATCAGCCTTATGAAAGTCGTTTATATTTCCTATCCCTTCCATCTCTAATATCCCGACGAACTTATTTAGACCAATGTTTTTTGTACAAACTCTGCTACCATCAAGTCCCGTTAAATATTTTTTCTGAGCTGCGTTTCCGACAAACATCTCGTTCATCTCGGATGAATTCTTATTTCGTTATCCCATATGCTAGAACTGATTTATATTTCTATTCACCAATCTTAAGAATCGTACGAAATCATAATAATCTCGAGCTTGGTCCTCTCTCCTCTTCTTACATAGCATTTAAGAAAAATCTAAGGGACTTACTACTAGTTTAACTTTTAATTATCGACATTTTAGTATTTTTTTCATTTAAATTTTGCTGTAATTGTTCTTTGCGTTCCATTTTGTTATTGGATTGTTTAGTCTGTAATATGGAATAAATAAATAAATAAATAAACACTACTGCCACCATATTTGATGAGCTCAACTGGAATCTCATCAATGCCCGGCGCTTTATTATTCTTTTGGGCTTTGATGGCGGAACAAACTTCATCCAGAGTTGATGGGGCCAATGGAAGCTCTCCGCAGACATCTATAGGCTCCGATGTTCTGGAGCTGTGCGGAGGATTAAGGCGGTTTTTGAAATATGTTGCCCATCTTTCCTTCATTTTCGTTTCATCAGCGATGATATTGCCGATGTCATCACGACAGAGCGTGGTTTTTGGCTGGTAACTACGTTTCAGGCTTTGTACTTTGTACAAGCATACAATTGTCTTGTGTTGTTGCTCGCTAAACTTACATCTATACTTCTCAATTGGTCGTCATAGTATTTTCTTTTCTTAATCCTAATTATCTTATTCGCTATTCTTCTGAGATATTCATAGTGTTATCTCTTTGCCCTTGTTTTCCTACCTACGTATTTTTTGTACGCCTGATTCTTTATGTCTAACGCATTCTGGCACTCATCATCGAACCAATCATTCCTTTTGCGCCGGGCTTGATGTCCGATCGTCTGTTATGTCACGGTCCTAATAGCCACTTTCACTTCCATTCAGAGCTCGTTGCTCGTCTTTAACGATGCGTCTGATAAGATAGGGGGCAGCTGGTTGTCAAGGGTCTCCGTTAAATTTTCGGCCACAGACGCCGTTTGTAGCCTTTCGATGTCAAATTTTTGTAGCAGGCTGGTCTTCGCCGAATATGTCTTTGACATACGACATCGATAGGTTAATTTGATCAAGTAATGATCAGAGTTACAATTGACTCCTCGGTACCTACGGACGTCAAGTATGCTCGAGGCCATCGTTGTTCGATCAGAACATGATCGATCTGGTTTTGTGTGTTGCCATTCGGTGATACCCAGGTCATTTTATGAATGGTTCGATGTGGGAAGCAAGTTAAAAGTATGACTAGATTTCTGCTACATGCAAAGTCAATCAAGCGCTGGCCGTTGTCATTTATTTAATCGTGAAGGCTATATCCTCCAGTCGTTCCCCGATGAGATAGCTCATTGCCAACTTTAGCGTTGAAATCACCTAGAACTATTTTTCTGTCTTTTGTAGGCAATGAGTCGACCAGTCTTTCCAGGTGATTGTAGAACGTTTGCCTCGTTTCTTCGTCCTTTTCCTCGGTCGGGGCGTGAACATTAATTAGCCAGATTTTAAAGAATTTCGCTTTTATACGGATCGCACCCAACCGTTCATTGACTGCCTTAAAATCAATAACGTGCGATTTGAACTCCCTATCCACAATGAAGGCACTCCGAATTCTCGTCTTCCAGTAGGCTTTGTACTTTTGAATATTGTGTGCGATCTCATGTCTTGAATGTCGTTTCCAATCCAATTCGTTTCCTGGACTGCCAGTATTTTTAATTGATATTGACTGGCCTGTTGTAAAAGGTCCTTAACAGCGCCAGGGTAATTGAGTGATCTGACATTCCAGGATCCAACGTCATAGTCCTTTTTTCGTTTGGGAGGTCGTTGCCGTGATTCCAATTCATTTCGAAACCCATCCGCAATTCTACGTCTAGCACTCGTTGCGTGTAGACGTGTTCTTAATTCGCTCCTCTCAAGAACTTTCATAAATTAAAATAATTTATCAAAAATGTCAATTAGAAAGTAATTCTAGAAAAAAAACTTATTACATCGTCGAACTATTCGAACAATTTATCGTGTATCTGAATTTTACCTGCGAGAAAGTTTCAAAAAAGAAAAAAAGAAGGAAAGTTTTTTTCACCGGGGGGATGGAGGAGCCCGACGGCTTCCCACCGCTGGACGACCCAGGACCAGGCATTTCTAATACAACGAATGATAAAATCACGAAGCGGAAAAACGATCAAGACAGCTGTAAGCATGGCAAGCGTATTACGCTTTCAAGTGAAGAGTACGAAAGAGTAACCAGAGAAAACGTAAAGGTTATTAACCAAAACGATGAGATGAAAACATCAATCCATGATGCTGAAAACATACTAAGCGCAGGAGGAGCAAACGATCGAGTATCATTCGCACTTGCTGCTAGAGGACCGGCAGACAACGATGTAAATAAAATAAATAATGTAAGTGGCAATAATGAGCTGCTTCTCAAAATTTACCAACAGCTTGAAACTCTTTCAGATAGAATCAATAAACAAGACCAAAAAATCAATTTCGTTTTTCAAAGTTTAGGCCAACATGCTTCAAAATAGTTTGTCATCCAGTCACATTCCCATGAATAGGATCCGTCTCATCTCGATCAACGTCAACTCTATTGTTACTATACATCGGCGTGATTATCTCCTTGAATTCATTGTTAAGCAAAAGCCTGACATCATACTTCTCACTGAAACCCACCTCAATTCATGGCACTCCATGACATTCATGGACTTTGAATACGTAAGAAACGATAGGGTAATATGTGATGGGGGAGACGGGGATAATTGTGACAAGACACTATTGTTTCCAAAATATTGAAAAAGTCGAATTCAAAAACTTTGAATCTCTTAGAGTGTCCGTTATCAAAATCTCACTGCCAGATGGGGATAACCTCTTCGTTATCTCTGCCGATGCAACTGGTGGAACTGTTCTCAAGCTCAAGGAGGAGCTCAATTTCTTGTTTGAAATACTCGAATTGAACAGGCTGCATAGTTATTATATTCTTGCTGGCGACCTGAATGCCAAGCATACATTATGGCTAAACGCCACCAATAATCCAAGAGGTGTATTCCTGAAATCGTGGATAACAGAGAATCAAATTGAATACGGGTGCAACATATATGGGTCGGAGTTCCCAACATACGCTAGGACAAATTCATATTTGGACCTCTGCATTGCTGAAGCAAGACTTGAATTCAGCTTCAATAGTCCTCAATGGAATCTGCAGGCGCGTCCTTATGATAACGATCATAACGCAATCGTAATAGAAATCAATCATCAAAGGGATGATGTCTTCCTCATTCCAGTTCAACATGAAAATCATCGGATGAATTTCAAAAAAACAGACTGGGGAAAGTTTCAAAAGAAGTTTAATCGGGAGTACCAGAAGCAATGTCCCCCTTTTTATGATGGCAACTCTTGCTCAATGGTTCCTAATGACAGGAATTTAACCAAAGATGAAATAGATCTCTATTTGTCGAAGTTAGAGAAGCTGACGTTGGAAACGATGGAGAAAGTAGTTCCCAAGATTAAACATCGAAACAATATGGAAGGATATGAAACACCAATCATTGTAAGATTGAAAAGATTGAAAAGCCTTCTTCTCACACGCGTCAACAATATTTATCGACAATTTTTGGACTACAACCATCCCTCGGTATCTTTGTTGAAATTACACCTGAAGAATGTCCGGAAATTAATCCGTTCATACTTCAGGAGTGAGGTCAGCAATCAATGGGCGGATAAATTGAGGGGTATTAGCCCACAGGACCCAAATGACGATTTCGCGAAAGTGAATAGCATATTCCGCAAGAAGTCTCGAGTGAAGGTATCGAGTCTTGAAGTCACTAGTGATGAGATATATCTTCTCGATATTGCTGGTATCGAAATTGATAGTACGAATCCGGATAGAAATGGAAACAGGATTATTTGTGAGGGATTGCAGAAACTTGCCCTGATTTGAACACATTTTGAATTGGTTCATCTACCAAACCCTGAGAGACAGAATGAAATATTTTCAGAGGTCGTTGAAGCAAAAGTTTTCGACTTCAAATCAAGCCTGAACGGCCAATCAATTCTTCATTTCGATGAAACATTAACATCTGACCTCATACCGAGCTTGAATCTTATTGATTATTTTGTCAGCTATGAAGACTTGTGGTTCATATTTCGCAGGATAAACAACAGGAAATCATGTGGTACTGATGTAATTCCAAATGTAGTTCTTCGACATTTGCCTGAGGTTGCTATTAGGAATTAATGCATATTGTTCAACAACATTTTGAGCAATGCATATTTCCCAAATGAGTGGAAAAAAGCTATGGTATTTCCGATCTTGAAGAAAGGAAAAAAATCTTTATGCCCCAAAAGCTATCGCCCAATCAGCTTGCTGCTTAACATCAGCAAGGTGTTTGAAGTGATACTCAACAGAACATTAAACGCCCACATTGAGGAATATGAGTTGATGCCGAATTGCCAATTTGGTTTTCGTGCCAGGCATTCGACCACACATGCAATAACAAAAGTAACCTCAGACATCTGTTGGAAACTAAATGATAGACAATGTGTTGGAGCATGTCTCATTGATATGGAGAAAGCCTTCGATACGGTGTGGTTAGATGTGCTAGCTTTTAAAGTCCTTCAGGACAAGTTCTCCAGACTTGTCGCCGTGATGTGTAATATGTTATACGGGAAATATTTTGTTGTAACTGATGGAAATCCGACAACAATGCGCGAATTCCAGGTCTTGAATGGTCTACAGCAGGGAACAGTTACTGCGCCTCTGCTCTTCTCAATATTCACTCGCAAGCTATTGAACGGCTTTGATTTTAACGTCTCGCCAACGCGATCATTGGAAGCGTTTGCTGATGATTTGATCATCTATACGGCAGACCGAAAAGCTACAATAGTTCAGAGCAATCTCCAAAAAATATTCAATGATGTTAGTTGTACACTGACAATTGACGAATGAAAATCAATGCGCAGAAGTGCGAAACAATTTTGTTTCACACAACGCTGCAGGGGGTCAGTCAAGAGCTGAAACTTAATTGGAAGGATTTCCACATCATGGCTGGCGAGGGTAGTTCAGAACGGGTTCCACATAAATCCTGCGTTCGATACCTTGGTGTTCATCTCGATCAGTATCTGTACAGTACTGAACATGTAAAAATCATGCACAGTTAGGCACAAAAAGTAGTCATGGCCCGAAGAAGACTCTTTCATTCCAGATACATTGATCAAAATGTCAAAATTATCTGTTACAAGACCCTGGTTAGACCAGTTTTGTCATATGGATGTCAGATCCGGTCAAACCAGAGTGCTAGTACTATGGAAAAATTAAGAGTCTTCGAAAGGAAATGTCTTCGTGCATGTACTGGTTTGTAAAGAAAGCCTGAGACGGCTTGGAAGCATTATATATCGAATAGAAGAATTTATCAAGCTGCTCAAGTGACAAGAGTCGATATCTTCATATTGAAACTTCTTCGGAATCATATCGCAAGATCTGTAACTGTGAGTGAAAACCCTTGGATTTCACAGCCGTTCCACCTACTGGCTTCGTTTCTGCAGAAGCATTCATGTATTTGGATATGAATCTATATGTTTTTGATTCTGACGGTGTCTCAATTATTTATCATATATATATATATATATATATATATATATATATATATATATATATATATATATATATATATATATATATATATATATATATATATATATATATATATATATATATATATATATATATATATATATATATAGACGGGTCACCGATAAAAAGATAAAATATCCTCCAAATTTGAGTTCACGAGACCAACAATTCTAATGGAGATACTCATTTGCTAGATTCGTTGAAGCTGTTCGAGCTGAGACGGGGCAATCTAGATATTGTTGGCTGAATTACAATGTCTAAATTATTCGTGTTTATTTTCAATTTTTGTGTTTTTCGTTACTTAGTTTTTGAGTTTCAGCTCATTATTGCTACATTTAGTGTTGTTGTTTATTTGTGTTAAAAATTAGGGATAGGGTAGGTATATGATATGTTTATTATATTAGGTTCAGAAATAACGTTAAACGCGTAGGTTAGAAAAATTGTGATAAAATTTTTTAGTATAAGATCAAGTTTTTTGATTGAATTCTATTAAAATTAGGTTATAACATATTAGGTGTAGGATCAAAGTTCACTGTTGTGTTAAAATTATAAATAATGTTGAATAGTGTAGGTTGGTTTTTCTCCTTTTTCCAATCAAATCATAATATATGTAATAATCTTAATTAATTTGAATTTGCTATAGTTTTTTTGAATGAAATGTGTTTAACTAATAACGTATAAATTTAGAGAGCCATTTGGGCCATTAACTTTTGGTATTGTTATTGTTTGGAATTTTCTTTATATTCTTTTAAAATTTATAACGATTAATATTGAATAAAGCGCTTTTGACTTTGACTTTATGAAGCCATGGTTGGAATTAGGACCAGCGTTCGATCCATTCTCCAGCGATACCAACGACGATGGCAGCGACGAAGAACTCGAGGTGCGTTCTCACAAGACGGCCGAGCTGTCACACATATAGGCAGCACACGCACCAAACCATCAACCCATACAAGTAATAGTGTACCAGAACCCCCATAAATACGAGTGCACTTCACGCAGTCGATAGGGTCTTGTTTTGCGATCAATCTAATAAAGCCCTTATACCAGTACAAAGTATTCTTGTTTTAATCTGACAGAATGTACAGAAGTTATTGCCGTTTGAATTTTCTCCGATTACAACAATCAAATACGGTTACTACGTGGGCTTTCCATCAAACCAGACACTACATTTTTGATTGTAGTTTCTCCAAATATATAATAGAACACTGACATTTAAGATTCGGCTGAGTCAATGATTTCAGCAATATTGCAACAAAATGTTTGCCAGTTTAAATGGAGTAACATTGGTTTTTTTTCAAAGCGAAAATATATTTATTGTACATGTTATTAACAGTTTTCGTGAATTAAATCATTCTATACCCGTATGTCTGCATATCGTATGTTAAGTTCAAACCCTTCTGACACGAGCGTAGTTCTACCTAGCCAACTTGTTTTAAGTTAAGATTTGAGATTAGGATCATTTCTTTTCAATAATTACATAAACTGTATTTTTGGTGCATTGAGTGCGATTTAGGTATCCATAATCCTAATTCATATGAAATAGGATACGCCAGAAGCATAAATAAATGTTTTATTTGTTCTTAGTGAAGAAGTTGAACATCCAATGTGATCCCATTGTCCATTGACATAAATTACCAAGAGCATGAAAACGTAACCCAGCAGAAAAGTTCGGAATATCTTCCTCCATAAATCATTGAAAAGATCCTCGTTAACTGAACGTAATTTCGTAATCATATCACCTTTAAATCGACATTGTATATTCGCATACACATACCCTAAAGTAACAAAACAACTATATGCATTGCAGTATGTTAGGCGCACTCCAATAAGTCACTACCGCCTATTCCAATTGGTACAAATACCAATCAGTCAGCTCGCGAGCAAAGGAGTCAATTTGTGCAAGAGAGCTCCATGACAGAGGAGCTGCATCAATTCAACTACAGAGAGGTATGAGAGTTACGTAAATCGAGCAACCAATTAAAATACGTTGCACACTAAACAAAACGTTGTTGCGACTTGCGAGCGACACATTGACTTGGAGCTGTCGATTTTGTGTGCGTGTGTAAGTTCCCTGCTGTGCTTGCGAGAATAAGTGCAACATCAAGTACTAATGACAGCTGTTGTGTCAAAATCATGTTTGATGCAAAAACACGACAATCGCGACTCCACGATGCCACCGAGTAATCTCGCCTGAATAATTAAAGCAAATCGGAACGGAAATCAAGCAACTCTCTGTCATGGATCCGCGCGCAAGTCGCAAACAAGCTACCACTTTCACTTTCTGTCAATTCCGAATAAATAACACGAAGGGCGCCCGCAAGCAATGCTAACGGGGCCCTGCAAAATGTGTCATCGCTTGCCTGCATCAACCTCTTTCTTCCTGTCTAAGAACTTACCGTGAACGAGACATTTTTGGGGATCTTGATTACATCGTCGTCGTCCGATTCGGCGTCCGCCAGCTCCTCCTCGTGGCTGGGGGTGGCTCCCATCGTGCTGAATAGACGAAAAGGGCTGTTTCTAGTCCGTCAAGACGGGGTCAGGTCACAAAGTAGGACACGGTCGCTGGAGCCCCGCAACCGGGAGGACGAGACAAACTACAATTTGCCACTAACAACACTTACGGCGACGGCGGACATGGCTCAAACGATGGACGACCCGCACGGGTTTCGAACGCGGACAATGCGGACTGTAAACACTCCACGACACAATCACCAGTGTCCCTCGAACGCTGGCGGGATTTTCACACAAAATTTCGGTGAATCCGCGAACGCGAAACGTAACAAATCAACTTCTGGACCGCGCTCACGTTTTACACTAACACAATGCCAAGCCGTTAGATATTCGCGGCTTACTCTCTTCCAAACAACGGACACGGACGCAAGCGAAGCGCTCCTGGAGCGTCGTTGGACGAATTCCAATTTGTGCTGCACATATGGAAAAGCTAGAATTCAAGGAAGGCTCTGCAAAGCATGCAGTGCAGCTAGTTCTCTTACGATAAAAAGAGAGAGATAGAGACGGGGAACAACGGATTTAAGAGATGAGGTCTAGGTGCCGTGAGAAGACGAAACTGGTCGAAATCGATTGACTGCAGAAATTTTTGTTTGCGACGACGAATGAACTAATTAAACACGGAATGGTGACGTACTAGATGACAAGTAGGCGGAAGTGAGTGGCGAATGAGAGTTTTGGCGGGAATGTGAATCTGAGACGGTTACTGAAACTGCTTGCAGTTGAAATAACATTTAACCTGTCTTGAAAATCGATTAAAATCGCTTTATTTTCAAGTTAAATAATTTCCAGTGTATCTACTCTGTAGTGAAATATAATATTTCACATTTGCAAGCGCCAATAAGTACTACCTTGGCAATGGAATCGTTTATGTTGTATGCCGTTGACAACAGTTTTTTTTAGAGATCATAAAGCCGACAAACTATTATACGGATCAAAATGTTGAACGGAGTACTAAATTGACGTTTTTGGAACAAGCAAAGTATAATGTAAATATATACACATAAAAGCGTTCAGTGTATGTACGAGTATATGCGCCACAGTGCTGCATTCTTTTCATTCGTGTTGTAACAAGCTTTTTGAATTTCTTGACTTAAGTGAAGTTATAAATTCTGTCATAAATTATAATCAGCTGTATGAAATAAGTGAAGTGGTTACTAGTGTCGCTCTATCAAGTTTTCGAGATAAGTAGCGATCTTTCAAGTCATCAATTTCATTGTTTCAATTTTTACTTAGGCGAACGAAAATTAACGGAACCGGGAATTCTTGCTTTGGTCTAGGAGTGAGATTCCCGTGTAGCTAAATTTCGTTCAAAGATATACGAAGACAGGAGATCCATGGAATCTACCACAGTCGAATCTGTGAAGCTAGAAAGGATCCGTATTCCAACTTTCAACGGGCAATACGCATCATTGTTTGAATTCCGAGATCTGTATAAGACTATGGTGCACGATAATTCACAGTTGAATTCTGTGCAAAAATTACAGTATCTCCGGAATGCGCTGAAAGACGACGTAGAAAAGCTAATCAGCCATTTAAGAATCACCGAAGCCAATCACAGTATCGCTGGGAAGCTATTGTCTGAACGCTATGACAATCATCGGGCCATAGTGCAGGAAGTATTGCAACGATACTGGGATATCCAGAGATGTGGTACCAACGACATCAACGGTGACAAACGAGTGCTGGACGTGACCCATCAACTGGAGGCATGTCTACAGTCAGTTGAAGGCGCATCTTTTGATGTTGTGGCAATCTCCATTCTGAACCAAAAATTGGATGAAGAAACTCGCAAGAATTGGCAAAAGGAGATTAGTGGAATCTCGACTATGGCAACACTTTCAAGGATTTTGGAGTTCATGCAAAAACGATTAATGATGCTTGAAGCTTTATCTAAGAGTTCAAAATCATGGAACAAAAGAACAGTTAGCGTGCACACGTCCCATGTTGAGGTCAAGCAGAGTTGTCCAAAATGCAAGGCAAGCCATCGTCTTCTCAGTTGTGACTCCTTCAAGCAAGGCGCAATTTTGTTCCATCAAAACAGCTTTGCTACAACTGCCTAAGTGACAAACACAAAGTAACTGGATGCACATCGAAACATAAGTGTAAAACTTGTGGAAAGCGCCATCATTCGTTGCTACACAATGAAATACAACCGTCGAAGTGAAGGCACAGTGTGCACAAGCAAACCACCCTCATAAGCAGACGAGCGTGTTGCTGTCAACAGCAATTATTTGGGTTCAAAAACGTACAGGTGAAATAGTAACACTACGTGCTTTGCTCGATGCTGGCGCACAACGATCATTTATCACCACTTCAGCAGTTAAATATCTTGGTATCCAGCCAAAGAAGGTGAACGCATCAATTTTTGGGGTTGAAGAGAATCAGGAACTCACAGCAAACGGTCTGGCTTCAATCACTGTTTTGGTGGAAAACGAAAATGGAATATCAGAGAGCATCAAACTCAAGCCACTAGTATTAGAAAAAATTACAGCCTTAAAACCTTCGCTTCAAGTGGCTTACACACTTCCAGATGGGAACAATTAATCAGATTTGGCGGATGCATCATTTAATATACCGGCTGAAATTGACATATTAATTAGCGCGGATGTGTATGGTCGCATTCTACTACCAGGGTTTTGTACTGGGAATCCGTGCACCCAGAATACGACCACCTAATCAGTTTTGGGGAATTGAAGATATTACGGAAGAAAAATCCTTGACTGCTGACAGCAGAAAAACATTATACCGAGCATTATCAACGTACGAATTCTGGTCGATACATAGTAGGTCTTCCGATTAAAGCCAGAGAAGAACTGCCGTCCTGTGAAACCAATAAGATTGCTCAAATACAGTTTTGCAGACTGGAACAGGCACTTATCGGAAATCCTTACCTATACGGTCAGTATAAAGAGTTTATGGAGGAATTCCTCAGGCTAGGTCGCATGTAGTTATTACCGTCAAAAGATGTTGATACAAAACCAAGCTATTATTTGCCAGACCACGCAGTCGTGAAAAACAGCAGTTCGACTACCAAACTTCGAGTTGTTTTCAGCGCATCTCAAAAGGGAAAGGGTGGAAAGGCTTTGAATGATATTTTGTTAACTGGGCCACCCATTCAGCAACACATTCTACATGTGCTTATACGCTGGAGGCAGCTTTCATACGTATTCGCGGCGGACATTGAGACAATGTACCTCCAAATTTTGATCAATGAGGACGATATGGATTGTCAGCGGATACTCTGGCACTTTAACCCAGAGGAACCTCATCACAAAACCGCCACATACGGAACCTCAAGTGCACCATTCTTAGCCATCAGAGCCCTTCAACAATTAGCATCAGATGAGCTTTCAAGATACCCTGAAGCAGCTACCGTGATTCTCAGAGATTTCTATGTTGACGATGTGTTAACAGGTGCGGATGAGCTGGAGACACTAGTTAAACAGCAAGCTGATTTGCGGCACGCCATGCAACGTGGATGAAATGGACATCCAACCATCCCGATCTGCTGAAACACATTCCATCAGAGGACAGAGAGACACAAATGTCGTTTGACATCTACCTTAAAGGAGCCGTTAAAGCACTGGGACTACAATGGCATCCTGGCGCAGACCATTTTACTTTTACAATTAATCGAAACATTCCCAAGGAAATTACCAAGCGAAACATTCTGTCCGAAATGTTCAAGTTATTTGATCCACTAGGGTGGATCCAACCATGTATAGTCGTTGGGAAAATCACTGTACAAAAACTATGGCTAATGAAGTGTGACTGGGATGATACTCTGCGAGCAGAGGATGTAGAAAACTGGCTTACTGTTCATAAACAACTGCCAGTTTTAAACAAATTGAAAATTCCACGACAGATTGGCTGCTCCAATCAAAATCACATTGAATTACATGAACACTATTCGTGGATAATATAAACCCTACCCCCTCAGCGGCATACTCACCTTTCGTTATCATATCCTTTTGAAAAAGAACGAGCACATACTGGAAAGGAACGAAGTTCGTTTTGTTTAGCAATTGATTTTAATATTGGTATAATTTTGTAATGAAATGTAAACAATAAATTCCGTTACACTTTCAAGTTGATTTGTAGTGTTTAAGATGTTCAAAAGTTCCGTAAAGGAATGCAGCGATGGTCTGCTGCCTCGGCGAGCGAGTATATTAGTGCTTGCCGGAAATGGCCTTGTCTAAGGATGCGTGAATGCGCTTGCAGGCTTGCGTCGCGGTATTTTGGGGCGGGTTCTTTTTCCACAGCACGTGGGCCCAATAAAAAAAATTTTCGCATTCACGAATTTGCAGGGTTCTCAAAAGTTTATTGGTTGGACCGTGTCGAGACCGAGATAACCTACCGAAGGGATGAACTATGGAAAAGACGCCGATGCTCAATTAACGTGCGCGGGACGCGAGACGATTCCGTCCTTACTCCGAACACTTATGACCCTAAATAAGAGTGGGGCATCCAGGTGGAATCAGTGCTCCCTCGCACACCCATCCAGATCGAGACCCATTGTAGATGTGGCCATTTATTTTGAATTTACAAGAAAAATTCATATAAAACAATTTATATGAACATTTTCTGTAAATATAAAATAAAATATTTTAGATTTATGTTAAAACTCTACATGAAAGGATCATATAAAAATTTAACATAAATAAGCCACACTACCGAGCAAGAGCCCCTGTTACTACAACAAAGGAAGAAGCAGTCTGATGGCTAGCACAGGCGAGAAGTGTCCTGCCACCATGGTGGGTTTTTATTCATTTTTATTCCTCTTGTTTGAAATTAGTTCACGGTGGAGTAGAAACTTAAAAGAATCATCGCTGAAAATGCTCAGCAGTCTTCGTTATATGATAAATTACTGAATAAATGAAGCATAGGAATACAAATCATTGGTGCTTAAAATTGAGTTTACTGCCAAACGGTGGGGTCTAAAAACAAGTACTTCTAAATTTTGGTTTGACTATTAAAAATATTGAATTTAAAAAAAAATAAAGCAATAATTTTTTTTTTTGATTTCATTCCAAATCTCAAATTAGTTTTATGCGAGGATTCGAGAAAGAAAACGCGGTAGCATTAATTTTAAAATAAGGAGATTTATGCAATTTTTAGTATCTTGTATTTTTCTAGTAGAGCAACCGTTAAAAAAAAAAAACTATTTTTTACGGGGGTTAAAATAGGAATACAGCGAAAAAAAGGAACTTGTCTGTATAAGCGACATGTGCTTTAGAAAATAATTTTCACTGTTTAAAAGTAATACATGAGTGTAAATGAACAAATTTAAACAAAGACTACGAGTATGATATGAGTAATAAAGACCGCACTTCGCATTGAAAGGTGCAGTAGGTGCGTAAAGAAAAGCAATAGTTTAGTGGGGGCCATTTTGAGATATTGGATCGTATGTGTTTGGTATTACAAGTGGGGTTTCTTGGAGTTAAGTATTTTTTGCGCTTCGTTTGGTGATAGAGTGAAGAGATAAGATTTGTTGTGTGAGAAATATGTTTATGTCGCAGGTGGGATGGAAAGGGTGTGTACTTTTGTACAGGTATTGAAGCAGTTATTTTCTTTGCGTGGATGTGGGTATTGGCTTTCGTGCAAAGAACATGGCGAATAAGGTGGCGGGTAATCACGATTGGCTGTGTACATGTTGGTTTAATCGTTGGTAATTTAGTTTAATGATATGCAATCAAAGAGGAATTTTGAATGATGTGCAGCTCTACGCCTACAATTGGCGAATGAAATTCAATGTGCAAAAGAGCGAAACGATTTTGTTTCTAACCATGCTGAAGTGGGC
Organism: Odontomyia ornata; assembly: GCA_963969285.1. Lineage (NCBI taxonomy): Eukaryota > Metazoa > Arthropoda > Insecta > Diptera > Stratiomyidae > Odontomyia > Odontomyia ornata. The sequence goes on along the minus strand of OZ017742.1, from coordinate 53,328,379 downwards.
CAGTCAAGACCAGAAACGTAATTGCAAGGATTTCCACATTATGGCTGGTGAGGGTAGTTTAGAACAGGTTCCACATACATTCTGTGTTCGATACTTCGGTGTTCATCTCAATCAGTATCCGTACAACAACATACTGAACATGTCAAAATCATGTCACTAAAGCACAAAAAGTAGTCATGGCCCTTCGACGACTGTTTCATGTTACCCCCACTTTTTACCCGGGGAAACTGGGGTGCTCCGGCGAGGCTTGTGGACCCGGTTAGCTCGTCCGAAGACGGGCGTGGAGCGCCACTCGCTTTATCCTCAAAGCCTCAACTAGCCGCCAAGCGAGAATGCGACTAACCGATTGCACTCGATGTTATTCGGCCGATACCCTCGCTACTAAATACCCTACGCTCTGTACTTCAATCCTACCCCTACACTACTTCACTAACACATTATATTCCTCACTTCTCAATTAGGATGTCCCTCGCGGGGACCACAATACCACCCCCGAACACTATGACCTCCGCTATCACGGCTTTACTCAACCTCCCGACACTTTCACTTGACTTGACCGTCCAAGCCACACTCGTTACAACAGCGAACTGAAACAAAACAAACTTACTTCTTTTTTAGTGTCTTGAACGGCACTAAAATTTCTTCCTTTGATTGTTACTTCAAACACCAATAAATTTCAATTATCTACAATTTTTCTACTTTTATATTCACTCAAAGAAACTATAATCTCAATAAAGAATACACTCTATCAAAAAGAAACTTACGTTACTTATAACCCTACAAAAGGGGCCCCTTCGACGATCGTGTTCGCTAGTATAATCCGTCGCCTTTCTTTTCCCAATTGAAATTTGCTCGTCGCTTTACCAATAATGTTGTTCTTAATGTCGATTCCGCTCTGCTGTTTCTGTTGTCTTCCGCTTAACGTTTCCGCTGCGCTTCGACTTTCTTTTTCGCTGACTTTCCTCGTTCCGTTGCCGTCGTCGCCACGATACCAGAGATCAAAAAGAGGAGGCGCGTCATTCCTCGCGTGCTTATATAGCCTCCTCCTAACGGCTATGGTTCCGCTCGTCGGTCACCCACCTCTTCAGCGGGGTAATACCTTCTTGCCGCCACTTGGTAGCCGCTCCCCTCTGGTGGCGAGTACTCCAACTTCGGCTGAATCAGCTGAACGTAGTTCACTGACAGTTTGGCCTGTCAGTGATGTGTGTTTATGTTTCAATTTTCGGCAGTATATTTTTTTAATTATTGCAAAAAAAGAAAATCCTCACGTCTTTGGGACTTTGCTGCATATCATCACAAAGCCCGAAGTTCAACCTGATGCGTGTCCGCGTCACGGCTACATGTGTTACGATTTATGTGGGTGGGTTACATTTTATAAATTATATTATACATCTGATCTATTCCCGTAAAAATGTAACATTTTTTTCTCTTATTTCCTGCTTTCATACGGTTTACTATCGCTTCTGCGTTTGTAGCTTTGAGTTTTATTTATCTTTACTTTATGTTTCTCGCTTCTTTGCAAGTGTCTTGTATCTACTAAAGATTGTGTTTGTGAGTGTGTACACGATAAATTGCTGTTTGCATTTTATTTCCTTTTTTTGGTTATACGTTAAATTGTTTGTTTCTTCCATTTCTAGTTATATTTCACCTTAAAACATAAATTACAATACTAAAACTGAAGCTAACTCAAAGATACACTTTACGTTGTTGGTCATCAATGTTTTCTGTATTTCTCATTCGTTTGCATTGACGTTACCCCTGCGAACATGATAATTTCCATTTTGTTTGCTTATTTCATTCTACGATATTCAATCAGTACGCTCTTTAGTTTCTACATTTCTCATCGGTTTTAGCATTATTTCATTAATTTACTGCATCTTTAATAACTTTATGATCCTAATTTTTGTTTCATTATTAATTTTACTTCTTTGGAACTTTTATCATCATCTTCCTCTAGAACGAATGTACAACACAACAATTTTTGTTTTGTATGTTTTCTCTGGTTTTTTTAAGTTATTGGATTTTACGTTAATTCTACCTGCTATAGCTCTATCGGTTTTGTCTTCCGGCCCTCGAGCGGTGCCGCGGCGTTCCGAGCGGTGTAGTTGTAATTCGTGTCTGATCACTATCTGCATATCATCATCATTATTATCGTATTATTATAATATATCATATTTCATTCATTAATTTTATAGTTAAATGAACCAAATAAATCTACTATCACGTTTAAATGCAACGGAAAGCTCCGTCATCATATTTTATCATCGTATTATATATGCTGTCGACTGTGGCCGCGACAGACATTATTCCCACTCATTTTAAAGGCGGGTCAATTGACATCAGCATCTACTAAATGTTTTCTTTTTTTTCCTTGCTCTGCTGTGTCTAGCACACTCAATAGACATAAATGAAATCGATTTAAGCCACCTGCCACCACTTCGTATTGAAGTTTCCCAATAATCTTCACATCATAAGTTATTTGCACGGAAGCTTGAGGGTTATTTCATTATCTGAACCACCGTGATTATGCTCAATGGCTTCAAATTTCATACAGCATGAAGCGACGTCATCATCGGACTTACCCCAATTTCCTTCCGGCAGCGGATTTATGTAAGCGACGTAGTGTCCGTTTTGATTGTCTCCTGAATTGACTACGAAATAGAAATCACTCCTTTCTCAGCTTCTTGAAGACTGTACTCTTCACCAGCATCGTATTTGGTGTCACCATCTAGCATTTCTGTAGCAATGTAACTCTGGAACGATTCGTAAACCGGACAATTATTCTAAATTTAGAGATGCGTTTCCATCGACAATATCATGGGAACCGATGTTTTCTAACTGTACTCGTTGCTCCCGGAGAAACTGTAGCGTTTTATCGGCATTTTCAAGACAGTGAATTCTCATCATCTGAATCCTCCTTGGCAACATCTGGCTCGATCTTGTTAGGTTTTGGTTTTATCGAAATATCTGGGGAACATTCCAACTTCGAACAGGCGGTGATTCTGATCGTCGTTCGATGACAATTATGTTTGCTTAAGACTACCAATAATCGTATTTAAACTACTAATATGATTACAATTTGGACTGGCAAGCAAACCCTAGTCGAGTGCGGCTTAGCTTTCTGACTATACATAGTCACGCGAGTGTTACGATAGTGTTCGGGGTGAGGTAATCCTGGTGCCCTTCGGTTTTATCCGTAACATTTCCCCCCCTACTTTTAGTGGATTTCCCTGAAATACACTCCTATGATACTAACCACTCAACGTCCCTGAGGTTACGAGTCGCCTGATCCACCAATTGAGCTAGCACGCCCCACCAGTCTCACCTAATAATAGTACTAAAAGAAAAAGAACAAAGGAAGAAGAGGGAAAAAAAACTATTACCACTACGTCTACTAACCTAATCGACTACGAATACTACGTAAGGAAGCAGAAAACTAATATTATGACCTCCACCAACCTAAAAAAAACTATGAGTGCTGAGCAAAAAGAAAGATACTAAGACTTCCGCCAACCTACCAGACTACGAGTATTGACTAAAGAAAAGAAAACTAACACTAACACGTCTGCCCACCTACCAGACTACGAGTATTGACTAAAGAAAAGAAAACTAACACTAACACGTCTGCCCACCTACCAGACTACGAGTACTAAGTAGGAAAAAGTTAGCTAAAGAGAACTAATACTAAGACTTCTGGGCCCCTCAACCCAATCTGTTATTAGTACCAACCAATATGAACCAAACCTGAAAACCTCAACTTCCCTTAAAACTACCGATAGTTCAACAACTCCCACTTCAATTAGTTAGGTTAGCTATCTACTTATTTTAAACTTCGACTCACGATCGCCCTAATTCTATCCAGTTATCCCTTGGTTTCTGATTCGCGGTTTTCCTACATATTGAAGCTCAGGTAAGCGAGTTCTCCTTCCATGCGTTACCCCTGGGAAACTAATTTCTATTACGATCCACCTTGTGTTAGAATGCGTATCTCACTCGTGTCTTCGTTACCGTGACCTTCCCTGGGTTGATCCGCTTCTACCTTTACGAGACGTACACTTTGAGGTCCTTCGCATGCCAAGTGCCTGCGTTTTTGCCGTCCATATCCAGCAACCTGAACCGAGACGAGGACTCGCGTTTCTCCACCTTAAAAGGTCCCAGGTATTCCGGAGCCAACTTAGCAGAATAGTATTGAGCCGCGTCTGACAGGGCGAAATTCCGCCTCCACACAAGGTCGTTGGGTTGAAATGGAGGATGTCTCCTCCGCAGGTTATACCGCTGATTACCTTTCTCCGCTGCCTCCTTCAAGCGCCTCATTACCTCCTCTCTCACTTCTCGGAGCTTCTCCGCCCGTTCTCGCGGATTGCTCAGGATATCCCCATCCTCAGGCGGTCTCGGTCCCTTTCGTGTAACCGCCATCTCCCGACCGAAATTGATGAAATAGGGCGTGTCGCCCATTGCCTCATGTGTGTAGGTGCGCAAGGCGCAACCAATATGTGAGAGCCGATCGTCCCATTTTCGGTGGTTATTTCCTACGTACGCTCTCAGCATTCGTTTGATCGTTTGATTGATCCGTTCCGCTGGGTTTGCTTGCGGATGGTAAAATGGCGTGAACTGGATACTGCCCCCATACCCGGTCACCAAGCTATGCAGTTCCTTTGACTTAAATTGGACGCCATTGTCACACACCACCACTGCCGGCACCCCAAAAAGCATAAACACTCTTTCCTCTAGAAGCCTAGCTACCTCGACCGCAGTCGCCTTCCTCAGGGGGAAGATAAGAGGCATCTTGGTGAAGTAATCGACCACCGTCAAAATATAGGTGTTGCCTCGAGTAGAACGCGGCAGCGGTCCAACCAAATCCACACAAATAATTTCCCACGGTTCTTTGGCTTGACCAGCCCGAGAGGTCATAGGCCCATACGGGGGTTTCCTCTCTACCTTCGTAGCCTGACAAGTTTTGCACTTTGTCACGTACCGCCGAACATCTGCTTCCATTTTGGGCCAATAGAATCGTTGGGCTATGCGATCGTGGGTTCTGCTAATACCCATATGCCCTGCCATTGCGTCGTCATGGCATTCTAAGAGGATCGATTGCCGTGCGCCCTTGGGGACCACTTGTTTCCAGGAACTGCCACTCAACTCTGGATGCCGTCCGGGTATGTTCCGCCATAAGGTCTCCCCTTCAATCCGCCAGTCCGGAAACTTCGCTGGGTTTTTAAGAATCCTGGAACGCATGCCATCAAACCACCTGTCTCCACTGTCAGCTTCTACCACCGCAGTCACCTCTGGAAATGCCCGAGATAGCGCATCTGGAACTAGATGCTCCTTGCCTTTACGGTGCACGACTTCATAGTCGAACTGTTGCAGCCTTACTGCCCAACGAGCCAGTCGCCCATTCGGCTCCCGCAAATTATTAAGCCATACCAGAGAGTGGTGGTCGGTAATCACCGTAAAGTGTGACCCTTCTAGGTAGGGTCTCAGTTTTTCCACTGCCCACAACACCGCTAAGCACTCCCTCTCAGTGGTGGAATAATTCATCTCCGTCTTTGAAAGACCCCGACTAAGGTAGCATACTACCTTCTCCCCCTCGGGGTGGCTCTGGCTTAGCACTGCTCCCAACCCATGATCGGATGCATCCGTCTGGACGTTAAAAGGTAAGGCGAAATCTGGGCACGTGAGAATCGGCGCTGATGAAAGCATCGCCTTGCAACGCCTGAAGGCCAACTCACACTGATCCGTCCATACAAACTTTTTATTTTTGCGCAGTAAGTTGTTGAGGGGTGCTGTGAGCGTAGCGTGATCTGGAATGAAACGTCGATACCACGACACCATTCCCAAGAATTGCCGCACTTTCTTCACACTGGTTGGTTGGGGAATACGCAGTATACACTCTACCTTTTCTGGGTCGACGTGCAGTCCACTTTCGTCTACCACGTATCCCAGGTACTTCAGCTGTGGCTGGCAAAACTCACACTTCTCGCGTGATACTCGTAGACCCGCCTCTCGGAGACGTGTTAGTACTACCCGGAGGATTTCCAAATGCTTCTCAAAATCCCCGGTGACTACTATAACATCGTCTAGGTATACGAAGACGTATGGCTCGAGTTCCGGCCCCAAAACCCTATCCACAAAGCGTTGCCACGTTGCAGGAGCGTTATGTAAGCCAAAAGGCATTCGATTAAAATGGAATAATCCACGTCCAGGTACCGTGAAGGCGGTATAAGGCTTGGATTCCTTCGCCATAGGAATTTGCCAATAGGCGGACTTAATGTCTAGGGAGGAGAGATATCGGGCTGTGCGCAGTTTGTCTAGAGTGGAGGAGATAAATGGGAGTGGATAAGCGTCCCGCTGGGATACGCTGTTTAGCTTCCGGAAGTCCACACAAAACCGGAACTTCCCATCCTTCTTCTTTACCAAGAGGATGGGTGATGACCATGGACTCCCGGAAGGTTCTACCACTCCCAGGCGCAACATTTCATCCAGCTCCTTGTTGATGTGTGCCTGCACCGCTGGAGACACGGGGTAGTACCGCTGTTTAATGGGTTCAGCCGATGTCGTAATCACATGCTCCACCCCTCTAGCACACCCTAGGCCATCTCCCATCAACACGAACTTCTCCGCTATCAGTGATTCCAAACGAGCCTCATCCTGCGGAGTCAACCTTGTTCTCCGTTGAAGTGCCTCACAGGCGGCTACCGCCGCGAACTCCCAAGCTTCCCTGCTGAGATCTAGAATGATCCGAAATGAACGCAGGAAGTCCACCCCCAGGATAAGTCCGTGTGGAACCGCAGGCACTACCAAAATTCCCATCCACCGCGTTACACCCTTCACCGTCACTGGTACCCAGGCTACACCCTCCGTTGGGACACATCCACTATCCGCTAACTTAATTGCTGGTTGTCTCGCCTCCTGAAGCTCCAACCCCTGCGTGCGCAGCAATTCCCAACCGGGTTTTCCGAGGATGGTATGCGTTGCTCCGGAGTCCAGTAATCCCACTATAGCTTGCCCAAACACTTCCACCTCCATATGTGGACGATTATCCGCTACCGTTTCCTCCAGCGCAAAATTCACCCTTGTCTCCTGTGCGACTAACTTATTTGGATCGCTCGTACCCCCTACGTCGCCTAGTGAGTACGGTTCCCGTTTCCCGAGGGTCCCGAATTCGGTGCTTGGCTTGATTGGCTACGTCTCACATGATCCTTGGGAACATTGGACAGCCTCCGTGTACACGTTGGACAGGTCGCTTTCCGTGTTCCAATTCTCCCACAACCGAAACATCTTTGAGGCTCACTGCAAGTCCTGGAGGTGTGTCCTTCACCTTTACAGTTCCAGCAGCGGATACCCCTATGCCCATCCTGCAATGCGGCAACCATACCTCCCTCTGTCACCACACAATAAGCCAGATCCGGTTCCAATAACCGATGCGTCCGGGGATTCGGTGGAGGAACAAAGGACTCCACCGTTGCTCTTGTGGTCTCCAATGTTCTACCTAGTTGTACCAGGTCCACTATTGAGGAGATCGGCACCAGACTGAGCTGAGTCTGGTAGAAGGGTGCAATATTCCGCCTTATCCAGCGCAGCTTCTCCTGTTCCGTGCACGGTACCGTAAGTCGACGAAAAAGGCCCTCCATCGCCGCCACGTACACCCCAATGGACTCATCCTTTCCCTGTGTCCGGTGCCGAATTTCCTCAAAAAGCCTGTCGTCATAGTCCGGTGGTAAGAACTCTGCCCGCAACTCCTTCTTTACATCGTCCCAATCTTTGCATCTATGTTTTATCGCTCGGAACCATGTTAATGCCTTCCCTTCGAACAAGACCACCGCTGACCTAAATAGATGGGATTTGGGTACCCCCTTCGCCTCTCGCCACTCTTCCACCCTTACCAGGAAAGAGCTCACTGAATTCGAATCCCCCGTAAAACGAATACCCCACTTACTCACATCTTGATGTTTCCCCAAGGGCTCCTCGACTCGGGGGGTAGAGCATATCGGTCCCATAGCACTTCCCAAAGCTTCTCCTGATATCACACAATCTCTCGCAGTTGGTGCGATCACCTCTGCCTCATCCTCATCTCCTTCAGCCTTAAGCATTAATTCACCCATGGACATTCTCAGGGCGGACCTCAACTTGCTCACCTCCTTCACTAAATCCACTTCATCTGTAGGTACCTTACCCAAACGTCGGAGACCATAATCCACCTTCGACGTGATCTTTAAGAAGTCCCCACTGTCCGTTCCACCTTCAAAATCTCTTAACAGATTCCTAATTTCCTCCACTTTCTCTTTCACGGCATCCACATCCTCTTTGGCCGTAAAAGGGTACGCATCTGTCTCAACCATCGAGCAGTCCAACGCTCGCTCCGCCCTGAGTGCTATCCGCAACGCCTTCCTCATTTCATCCACCGTGCCTAATGCCTGCTCCCGAATCCTCAGCTCATAAGTTAACTCATCCTTACTCAGCCTATCGACGAGGATCTTCCCTTTCAACGCCATTTCCCTTTGCTGAAATCGAACGAGTCTAATAAATGCTTAAAACTAGTTACACAACCACTTAATTCTAAATGAAAAAACTCTGGATTTCTTATAAATTCAATCTAGATTTATATGATCACAAATTACAATTTACAAATATTACCCGCGCGGATTTCCACCGTTATATATAAACCTCCACCAACCACGATAAAACACACTCCCGCAAAATCAGTCACCACACTTCACTTCCGCAAGTTACGCGCCGCACCACACAAACCGTCTCCACTCGCACTTCAAGTGTATTCACTTATTTTACTTCACTACTCCACTTACTTTACAAAACATCCACGTTGGGCGCCAAATGTTACCCCCACTTTTTACCCGGGGAAACTGGGGTGCTCCGGCGAGGCTTGTGGACCCGGTTAGCTCGTCCGAAGACGGGCATGGAGCGCCACTCGCTTTATCCTCAAAGCCTCAACTAGCCGCCAAGCGAGAATGCGACTAACCGATTGCACTCGATGTTATTCGGCCGATACCCTCGCTACTAAATACCCTACGCTCTGTACTTCAATCCTACCCCTACACTACTTCACTAACACATTATATTCCTCACTTCTCAATTAGGATGTCCCTCGCGGGGACCACAATACCACCCCCGAACACTATGACCTCCGCTATCACGGCTTTACTCAACCTCCCGACACTTTCACTTGACTTGACCGTCCAAGCCGCACTCGTTACAACAGCGAACTGAAACAAAACAAACTTACTTCTTTTTTAGTGTCTTGAACGGCACTAAAATTTCTTCCTTTGATTGTTACTTCAAACACCAATAAATTTCAATTATCTACAATTTTCTACTTTTATATTCACTCAAAGAAACTATAATCTCAATAAAGAATACACTCTATCAAAAAGAAACTTACGTTACTTATAACCCTACAAAAGGGGCCCCTTCGACGATCGTGTTCGCTAGTATAATCCGTCGCCTTTCTTTTCCCAATTGAAATTTGCTCGTCGCTTTACCAATAATGTTGTTCTTAATGTCGATTCCGCTCTGCTGTTTCTGTTGTCTTCCGCTTAACGTTTCCGCTGCGCTTCGACTTTCTTTTTCGCTGACTTTCCTCGTTCCGTTGCCGTCGTCGCCACGATACCAGAGATCAAAAAGAGGAGGCGCGTCATTCCTCGCGTGCTTATATAGCCTCCTCCTAACGGCTATGGTTCCGCTCGTCGGTCACCCACCTCTTCAGCGGGGTAATACCTTCTTGCCGCCACTTGGTAGCCGCTCCCCTCTGGTGGCGAGTACTCCAACTTCGGCTGAATCAGCTGAACGTAGTTCACTGACAGTTTGGCCTGTCAGTGATGTGTGTTTATGTTTCAATTTTCGGCAGTATATTTTTTTAATTATTGCAAAAAAAGAAAATCCTCACGTCTTTGGGACTTTGCTGCATATCATCACAAAGCCCGAAGTTCAACCTGATGCGTGTCCGGGTCACGGCTACATGTGTTACGATTTATGTGGGTGGGTTACATTTTATAAATTATATTATACATCTGATCTATTCCCGTAAAAATGTAACATTTTTTTCTCTTATTTCCTGCTTTCATACGGTTTACTATCGCTTCTGCGTTTGTAGCTTTGAGTTTTATTTATCTTTACTTTATGTTTCTCGCTTCTTTGCAAGTGTCTTGTATCTACTAAAGATTGTGTTTGTGAGTGTGTACACGATAAATTGCTGTTTGCATTTTATTTCCTTTTTTTGGTTATACGTTAAATTGTTTGTTTCTTCCATTTCTAGTTATATTTCACCTTAAAACATAAATTACAATACTAAAACTGAAGCTAACTCAAAGATACACTTTACGTTGTTGGTCATCAATGTTTTCTGTATTTCTCATTCGTTTGCATTGACGTTACCCCTGCGAACATGATAATTTCCATTTTGTTTGCTTATTTCATTCTACGATATTCAATCAGTACGCTCTTTAGTTTCTACATTTCTCATCGGTTTTAGCATTATTTCATTAATTTACTGCATCTTTAATAACTTTATGATCCTAATTTTTGTTTCATTATTAATTTTACTTCTTTGGAACTTTTATCATCATCTTCCTCTAGAACGAATGTACAACACAACAATTTTTGTTTTGTATGTTTTCTCTGGTTTTTTTAAGTTATTGGATTTTACGTTAATTCTACCTGCTATAGCTCTATCGGTTTTGTCTTCCGGCCCTCGAGCGGTGCCGCGGCGTTCCGAGCGGTGTAGTTGTAATTCGTGTCTGATCACTATCTGCATATCATCATCATTATTATCGTATTATTATAATATATCATATTTCATTCATTAATTTTATAGTTAAATGAACCAAATAAATCTACTATCACGTTTAAATGCAACGGAAAGCTCCGTCATCATATTTTATCATCGTATTATATATGCTGTCGACTGTGGCCGCGACAGACATTATTCCCACTCATTTTAAAGGCGGGTCAATTGACATCAGCATCTACTAAATGTTTTCTTTTTTTTCCTTGCTCTGCTGTGTCTAGCACACTCAATAGACATAAATAAAATCGATTTAAGCCACCTGCCACCACTTCGTATTGAAGTTTCCCAATAATCTTCACATCATAAGTTATTTGCACGGAAGCTTGAGGGTTATTTCATTATCTGAACCACCGTGATTATGCTCAATGGCTTCAAATTTCATACAGCATGAAGCGACGTCATCATCGGACTTACCCCAATTTCCTTCCGGCAGCGGATTTATGTAAGCGACGTAGTGTCCGTTTTGATTGTCTCCTGAATTGACTACGAAATAGAAATCACTCCTTTCTCAGCTTCTTGAAGACTGTACTCTTCACCAGCATCGTATTTGGTGTCACCATCTAGCATTTCTGTAGCAATGTAACTCTGGAACGATTCGTAAACCGGACAATTATTCTAAATTTAGAGATGCGTTTCCATCGACAATATCATGGGAACCGATGTTTTCTAACTGTACTCGTTGCTCCCGGAGAAACTGTAGCGTTTTATCGGCATTTTCAAGACAGTGAATTCTCATCATCTGAATCCTCCTTGGCAACATCTGGCTCGATCTTGTTAGGTTTTGGTTTTATCGAAATATCTGGGGAACATTCCAACTTCGAACAGGCGGTGATTCTGATCGTCGTTCGATGACAATTATGTTTGCTTAAGACTACCAATAATCGTATTTAAACTACTAATATGATTACAATTTGGACTGGCAAGCAAACCCTAGTCGAGTGCGGCTTAGCTTTCTGACTATACATAGTCACGCGAGTGTTACGATAGTGTTCGGGGTGAGGTAATCCTGGTGCCCTTCGGTTTTATCCGTAACATTTCCCCCCCTACTTTTAGTGGATTTCCCTGAAATACACTCCTATGATACTAACCACTCAACGTCCCTGAGGTTACGAGTCGCCTGATCCACCAATTGAGCTAGCACGCCCCACCAGTCTCACCTAATAATAGTACTAAAAGAAAAAGAACAAAGGAAGAAGAGGGAAAAAAAACTATTACCACTACGTCTACTAACCTAATCGACTACGAATACTACGTAAGGAAGCAGAAAACTAATATTATGACCTCCACCAACCTAAAAAAAACTATGAGTGCTGAGCAAAAAGAAAGATACTAAGACTTCCGCCAACCTACCAGACTACGAGTATTGACTAAAGAAAAGAAAACTAACACTAACACGTCAGCCCACCTACCAGACTACGAGTATTGACTAAAGAAAAGAAAACTAACACTAACACGTCTGCCCACCTACCAGACTACGAGTACTAAGTAGGAAAAAGTTAGCTAAAGAGAACTAATACTAAGACTTCTGGGCCCCTCAACCCAATCTGTTATTAGTACCAACCAATATGAACCAAACCTGAAAACCTCAACTTCCCTTAAAACTACCGATAGTTCAACAACTCCCACTTCAATTAGTTAGGTTAGCTATCTACTTATTTTAAACTTCGACTCACGATCGCCCTAATTCTATCCAGTTATCCCTTGGTTTCTGATTCGCGGTTTTCCTACATATTGAAGCTCAGGTAAGCGAGTTCTCCTTCCATGCGTTACCCCTGGGAAACTAATTTCTATTACGATCCACCTTGTGTTAGAATGCGTATCTCACTCGTGTCTTCGTTACCGTGACCTTCCCTGGGTTGATCCGCTTCTACCTTTACGAGACGTACACTTTGAGGTCCTTCGCATGCCAAGTGCCTGCGTTTTTGCCGTCCATATCCAGCAACCTGAACCGAGACGAGGACTCGCGTTTCTCCACCTTAAAAGGTCCCAGGTATTCCGGAGCCAACTTAGCAGAATAGTATTGAGCCGCGTCTGACAGGGCGAAATTCCGCCTCCACACAAGGTCGTTGGGTTGAAATGGAGGATGTCTCCTCCGCAGGTTATACCGCTGATTACCTTTCTCCGCTGCCTCCTTCAAGCGCCTCATTACCTCCTCTCTCACTTCTCGGAGCTTCTCCGCCCGTTCTCGCGGATTGCTCAGGATATCCCCATCCTCAGGCGGTCTCGGTCCCTTTCGTGTAACCGCCATCTCCCGACCGAAATTGATGAAATAGGGCGTGTCGCCCATTGCCTCATGTGTGTAGGTGCGCAAGGCGCAACCAATATGTGAGAGCCGATCGTCCCATTTTCGGTGGTTATTTCTTACGTACGCTCTCAGCATTCGTTTGATCGTTTGATTGATCCGTTCCGCTGGGTTTGCTTGCGGATGGTAAAATGGCGTGAACTGGATACTGCCCCCATACCCGGTCACCAAGCTATGCAGTTCCTTTGACTTAAATTGGACGCCATTGTCACACACCACCACTGCCGGCACCCCAAAAAGCATAAACACTCTTTCCTCTAGAAGCCTAGCTACCTCGACCGCAGTCGCCTTCCTCAGGGGGAAGATAAGAGGCATCTTGGTGAAGTAATCGACCACCGTCAAAATATAGGTGTTGCCTCGAGTAGAACGCGGCAGCGGTCCAACCAAATCCACACAAATAATTTCCCACGGTTCTTTGGCTTGACCAGCCCGAGAGGTCATAGGCCCATACGGGGGTTTCCTCTCTACCTTCGTAGCCTGACAAGTTTTGCACTTTGTCACGTACCGCCGAACATCTGCTTCCATTTTGGGCCAATAGAATCGTTGGGCTATGCGATCGTGGGTTCTGCTAATACCCATATGCCCTGCCATTGCGTCGTCATGGCATTCTAAGAGGATCGATTGCCGTGCGCCCTTGGGGACCACTTGTTTCCAGGAACTGCCACTCAACTCTGGATGCCGTCCGGGTATGTTCCGCCATAAGGTCTCCCCTTCAATCCGCCAGTCCGGAAACTTCGCTGGGTTTTTAAGAATCCTGGAACGCATGCCATCAAACCACCTGTCTCCACTGTCAGCTTCTACCACCGCAGTCACCTCTGGAAATGCCCGAGATAGCGCATCTGGAACTAGATGCTCCTTGCCTTTACGGTGCACGACTTCATAGTCGAACTGTTGCAGCCTTACTGCCCAACGAGCCAGTCGCCCATTCGGCTCCCGCAAATTATTAAGCCATACCAGAGAGTGGTGGTCGGTAATCACCGTAAAGTGTGACCCTTCTAGGTAGGGTCTCAGTTTTTCCACTGCCCACAACACCGCTAAGCACTCCCTCTCAGTGGTGGAATAATTCATCTCCGTCTTTGAAAGACCCCGACTAAGGTAGCATACTACCTTCTCCCCCTCGGGGTGGCTCTGGCTTAGCACTGCTCCCAACCCATGATCGGATGCATCCGTCTGGACGTTAAAAGGTAAGGCGAAATCTGGGCACGTGAGAATCGGCGCTGATGAAAGCATCGCCTTGCAACGCCTGAAGGCCAACTCACACTGATCCGTCCATACAAACTTTTTATTTTTGCGCAGTAAGTTGTTGAGGGGTGCTGTGAGCGTAGCGTGATCTGGAATGAAACGTCGATACCACGACACCATTCCCAAGAATTGCCGCACTTTCTTCACACTGGTTGGTTGGGGAATACGCAGTATACACTCTACCTTTTCTGGGTCGACGTGCAGTCCACTTTCGTCTACCACGTATCCCAGGTACTTCAGCTGTGGCTGGCAAAACTCACACTTCTCGCGTGATACTCGTAGACCCGCCTCTCGGAGACGTGTTAGTACTACCCGGAGGATTTCCAAATGCTTCTCAAAATCCCCGGTGACTACTATAACATCGTCTAGGTATACGAAGACGTATGGCTCGAGTTCCGGCCCCAAAACCCTATCCACAAAGCGTTGCCACGTTGCAGGAGCGTTATGTAAGCCAAAAGGCATTCGATTAAAATGGAATAATCCACGTCCAGGTACCGTGAAGGCGGTATAAGGCTTGGATTCCTTCGCCATAGGAATTTGCCAATAGGCGGACTTAATGTCTAGGGAGGAGAGATATCGGGCTGTGCGCAGTTTGTCTAGAGTGGAGGAGATAAATGGGAGTGGATAAGCGTCCCGCTGGGATACGCTGTTTAGCTTCCGGAAGTCCACACAAAACCGGAACTTCCCATCCTTCTTCTTTACCAAGAGGATGGGTGATGACCATGGACTCCCGGAAGGTTCTACCACTCCCAGGCGCAACATTTCATCCAGCTCCTTGTTGATGTGTGCCTGCACCGCTGGAGACACGGGGTAGTACCGCTGTTTAATGGGTTCAGCCGATGTCGTAATCACATGCTCCACCCCTCTAGCACACCCTAGGCCATCTCCCATCAACACGAACTCCTCCGCTATCAGTGATTCCAAACGAGCCTCATCCTGCGGAGTCAACCTTGTTCTCCGTTGAAGTGCCTCACAGGCGGCTACCACCGCGAACTCCCAAGCTTCCCTGCTGAGATCTAGAATGATCCGAAATGAACGCAGGAAGTCCACCCCCAGGATAAGTCCGTGTGGAACCGCAGGCACTACCAAAATTCCCATCCACCGCGTTACACCCTTCACCGTCACTGGTACCCAGGCTACACCCTCCGTTGGGACACATCCACTATCCGCTAACTTAATTGCTGGTTGTCTCGCCTCCTGAAGCTCCAACCCCTGCGTGCGCAGCAATTCCCAACCGGGTTTTCCGAGGATGGTATGCGTTGCTCCGGAGTCCAGTAATCCCACTATAGCTTGCCCAAACACTTCCACCTCCATATGTGGACGATTATCCGCTACCGTTTCCTCCAGCGCAAAATTCACCCTTGTCTCCTGTGCGACTAACTTATTTGGATCGCTCGTACCCCCTACGTCGCCTAGTGAGTACGGTTCCCGTTTCCCGAGGGTCCCGAATTCGGTGCTTGGCTTGATTGGCTACGTCTCACATGATCCTTGGGAACATTGGACAGCCTCCGTGTACACGTTGGACAGGTCGCTTTCCGTGTTCCAATTCTCCCACAACCGAAACATCTTTGAGGCTCACTGCAAGTCCTGGAGGTGTGTCCTTCACCTTTACAGTTCCAGCAGCGGATACCCCTATGCCCATCCTGCAATGCGGCAACCATACCTCCCTCTGTCACCACACAATAAGCCAGATCCGGTTCCAATAACCGATGCGTCCGGGGATTCGGTGGAGGAACAAAGGACTCCACCGTTGCTCTTGTGGTCTCCAATGTTCTACCTAGTTGTACCAGGTCCACTATTGAGGAGATCGGCACCAGACTGAGCTGAGTCTGGTAGAAGGGTGCAATATTCCGCCTTATCCAGCGCAGCTTCTCCTGTTCCGTGCACGGTACCGTAAGTCGACGAAAAAGGCCCTCCATCGCCGCCACGTACACCCCAATGGACTCATCCTTTCCCTGTGTCCGGTGCCGAATTTCCTCAAAAAGCCTGTCGTCATAGTCCGGTGGTAAGAACTCTGCCCGCAACTCCTTCTTTACATCGTCCCAATCTTTGCATCTATGTTTTATCGCTCGGAACCATGTTAATGCCTTCCCTTCGAACAAGACCACCGCTGACCTAAATAGATGGGATTTGGGTACCCCCTTCGCCTCTCGCCACTCTTCCACCCTTACCAGGAAAGAGCTCACTGAATTCGAATCCCCCGTAAAACGAATACCCCACTTACTCACATCTTGATGTTTCCCCAAGGGCTCCTCGACTCGGGGGGTAGAGCATATCGGTCCCATAGCACTTCCCAAAGCTTCTCCTGATATCACACAATCTCTCGCAGTTGGTGCGATCACCTCTGCCTCATCCTCATCTCCTTCAGCCTTAAGCATTAATTCACCCATGGACATTCTCAGGGCGGACCTCAACTTGCTCACCTCCTTCACTAAATCCACTTCATCTGTAGGTACCTTACCCAAACGTCGGAGACCATAATCCACCTTCGACGTGATCTTTAAGAAGTCCCCACTGTCCGTTCCACCTTCAAAATCTCTTAACAGATTCCTAATTTCCTCCACTTTCTCTTTCACGGCATCCACATCCTCTTTGGCCGTAAAAGGGTACGCATCTGTCTCAACCATCGAGCAGTCCAACGCTCGCTCCGCCCTGAGTGCTATCCGCAACGCCTTCCTCATTTCATCCACCGTGCCTAATGCCTGCTCCCGAATCCTCAGCTCATAAGTTAACTCATCCTTACTCAGCCTATCGACGAGGATCTTCCCTTTCAACGCCATTTCCCTTTGCTGAAATCGAACGAGTCTAATAAATGCTTAAAACTAGTTACACAACCACTTAATTCTAAATGAAAAAACTCTGGATTTCTTATAAATTCAATCTAGATTTATATGATCACAAATTACAATTTACAAATATTACCCGCGCGGATTTCCACCGTTATATATAAACCTCCACCAACCACGATAAAACACACTCCCGCAAAATCAGTCACCACACTTCACTTCCGCAAGTTACGCGCCGCACCACACAAACCGTCTCCACTCGCACTTCAAGTGTATTCACTTATTTTACTTCACTACTCCACTTACTTTACAAAACATCCACGTTGGGCGCCAAATGTTACCCCCACTTTTTACCCGGGGAAACTGGGGTGCTCCGGCGAGGCTTGTGGACCCGGTTAGCTCGTCCGAAGACGGGCATGGAGCGCCACTCGCTTTATCCTCAAAGCCTCAACTAGCCGCCAAGCGAGAATGCGACTAACCGATTGCACTCGATGTTATTCGGCCGATACCCTCGCTACTAAATACCCTACGCTCTGTACTTCAATCCTACCCCTACACTACTTCACTAACACATTATATTCCTCACTTCTCAATTAGGATGTCCCTCGCGGGGACCACAATACCACCCCCGAACACTATGACCTCCGCTATCACGGCTTTACTCAACCTCCCGACACTTTCACTTGACTTGACCGTCCAAGCCGCACTCGTTACAACAGCGAACTGAAACAAAACAAACTTACTTCTTTTTTAGTGTCTTGAACGGCACTAAAATTTCTTCCTTTGATTGTTACTTCAAACACCAATAAATTTCAATTATCTACAATTTTCTACTTTTATATTCACTCAAAGAAACTATAATCTCAATAAAGAATACACTCTATCAAAAAGAAACTTACGTTACTTATAACCCTACAAAAGGGGCCCCTTCGACGATCGTGTTCGCTAGTATAATCCGTCGCCTTTCTTTTCCCAATTGAAATTTGCTCGTCGCTTTACCAATAATGTTGTTCTTAATGTCGATTCCGCTCTGCTGTTTCTGTTGTCTTCCGCTTAACGTTTCCGCTGCGCTTCGACTTTCTTTTTCGCTGACTTTCCTCGTTCCGTTGCCGTCGTCGCCACGATACCAGAGATCAAAAAGAGGAGGCGCGTCATTCCTCGCGTGCTTATATAGCCTCCTCCTAACGGCTATGGTTCCGCTCGTCGGTCACCCACCTCTTCAGCGGGGTAATACCTTCTTGCCGCCACTTGGTAGCCGCTCCCCTCTGGTGGCGAGTACTCCAACTTCGGCTGAATCAGCTGAACGTAGTTCACTGACAGTTTGGCCTGTCAGTGATGTGTGTTTATGTTTCAATTTTCGGCAGTATATTTTTTTAATTATTGCAAAAAAAGAAAATCCTCACGTCTTTGGGACTTTGCTGCATATCATCACAAAGCCCGAAGTTCAACCTGATGCGTGTCCGGGTCACGGCTACATGTGTTACGATTTATGTGGGTGGGTTACATTTTATAAATTATATTATACATCTGATCTATTCCCGTAAAAATGTAACATTTTTTTCTCTTATTTCCTGCTTTCATACGGTTTACTATCGCTTCTGCGTTTGTAGCTTTGAGTTTTATTTATCTTTACTTTATGTTTCTCGCTTCTTTGCAAGTGTCTTGTATCTACTAAAGATTGTGTTTGTGAGTGTGTACACGATAAATTGCTGTTTGCATTTTATTTCCTTTTTTTGGTTATACGTTAAATTGTTTGTTTCTTCCATTTCTAGTTATATTTCACCTTAAAACATAAATTACAATACTAAAACTGAAGCTAACTCAAAGATACACTTTACGTTGTTGGTCATCAATGTTTTCTGTATTTCTCATTCGTTTGCATTGACGTTACCCCTGCGAACATGATAATTTCCATTTTGTTTGCTTATTTCATTCTACGATATTCAATCAGTACGCTCTTTAGTTTCTACATTTCTCATCGGTTTTAGCATTATTTCATTAATTTACTGCATCTTTAATAACTTTATGATCCTAATTTTTGTTTCATTATTAATTTTACTTCTTTGGAACTTTTATCATCATCTTCCTCTAGAACGAATGTACAACACAACAATTTTTGTTTTGTATGTTTTCTCTGGTTTTTTTAAGTTATTGGATTTTACGTTAATTCTACCTGCTATAGCTCTATCGGTTTTGTCTTCCGGCCCTCGAGCGGTGCCGCGGCGTTCCGAGCGGTGTAGTTGTAATTCGTGTCTGATCACTATCTGCATATCATCATCATTATTATCGTATTATTATAATATATCATATTTCATTCATTAATTTTATAGTTAAATGAACCAAATAAATCTACTATCACGTTTAAATGCAACGGAAAGCTCCGTCATCATATTTTATCATCGTATTATATATGCTGTCGACTGTGGCCGCGACAGACATTATTCCCACTCATTTTAAAGGCGGGTCAATTGACATCAGCATCTACTAAATGTTTTCTTTTTTTTCCTTGCTCTGCTGTGTCTAGCACACTCAATAGACATAAATGAAATCGATTTAAGCCACCTGCCACCACTTCGTATTGAAGTTTCCCAATAATCTTCACATCATAAGTTATTTGCACGGAAGCTTGAGGGTTATTTCATTATCTGAACCACCGTGATTATGCTCAATGGCTTCAAATTTCATACAGCATGAAGCGACGTCATCATCGGACTTACCCCAATTTCCTTCCGGCAGCGGATTTATGTAAGCGACGTAGTGTCCGTTTTGATTGTCTCCTGAATTGACTACGAAATAGAAATCACTCCTTTCTCAGCTTCTTGAAGACTGTACTCTTCACCAGCATCGTATTTGGTGTCACCATCTAGCATTTCTGTAGCAATGTAACTCTGGAACGATTCGTAAACCGGACAATTATTCTAAATTTAGAGATGCGTTTCCATCGACAATATCATGGGAACCGATGTTTTCTAACTGTACTCGTTGCTCCCGGAGAAACTGTAGCGTTTTATCGGCATTTTCAAGACAGTGAATTCTCATCATCTGAATCCTCCTTGGCAACATCTGGCTCGATCTTGTTAGGTTTTGGTTTTATCGAAATATCTGGGGAACATTCCAACTTCGAACAGGCGGTGATTCTGATCGTCGTTCGATGACAATTATGTTTGCTTAAGACTACCAATAATCGTATTTAAACTACTAATATGATTACAATTTGGACTGGCAAGCAAACCCTAGTCGAGTGCGGCTTAGCTTTCTGACTATACATAGTCACGCGAGTGTTACGATAGTGTTCGGGGTGAGGTAATCCTGGTGCCCTTCGGTTTTATCCGTAACAGAGACCCATTGTAGATGTGGCCATTTATTTTGAATTTACAAGAAAAATTCATATAAAACAATTTATATGAACATTTTCTGTAAATATAAAATAAAATATTTTAGATTTATGTTAAAACTCTACATGAAAGGATCATATAAAAATTTAACATAAATAAGCCACACTACCGAGCAAGAGCCCCTGTTACTACAACAAAGGAAGAAGCAGTCTGATGGCTAGCACAGGCGAGAAGTGTCCTGCCACCATGGTGGGTTTTTATTCATTTTTATTCCTCTTGTTTGAAATTAGTTCACGGTGGAGTAGAAACTTAAAAGAATCATCGCTGAAAATGCTCAGCAGTCTTCGTTATATGATAAATTACTGAATAAATGAAGCATAGGAATACAAATCATTGGTGCTTAAAATTGAGTTTACTGCCAAACGGTGGGGTCTAAAAACAAGTACTTCTAAATTTTGGTTTGACTATTAAAAATATTGAATTTAAAAAAAAATAAAGCAATAATTTTTTTTTTTGATTTCATTCCAAATCTCAAATTAGTTTTATGCGAGGATTCGAGAAAGAAAACGCGGTAGCATTAATTTTAAAATAAGGAGATTTATGCAATTTTTAGTATCTTGTATTTTTCTAGTAGAGCAACCGTTAAAAAAAAAAAACTATTTTTTACGGGGGTTAAAATAGGAATACAGCGAAAAAAAGGAACTTGTCTGTATAAGCGACATGTGCTTTAGAAAATAATTTTCACTGTTTAAAAGTAATACATGAGTGTAAATGAACAAATTTAAACAAAGACTACGAGTATGATATGAGTAATAAAGACCGCACTTCGCATTGAAAGGTGCAGTAGGTGCGTAAAGAAAAGCAATAGTTTAGTGGGGGCCATTTTGAGATATTGGATCGTATGTGTTTGGTATTACAAGTGGGGTTTCTTGGAGTTAAGTATTTTTTGCGCTTCGTTTGGTGATAGAGTGAAGAGATAAGATTTGTTGTGTGAGAAATATGTTTATGTCGCAGGTGGGATGGAAAGGGTGTGTACTTTTGTACAGGTATTGAAGCAGTTATTTTCTTTGCGTGGATGTGGGTATTGGCTTTCGTGCAAAGAACATGGCGAATAAGGTGGCGGGTAATCACGATTGGCTGTGGGCTTGTGGGGAACAAAG
The DNA here is from genome assembly GCA_963969285.1 of Odontomyia ornata. NCBI lineage: Eukaryota > Metazoa > Arthropoda > Insecta > Diptera > Stratiomyidae > Odontomyia > Odontomyia ornata. The sequence continues at coordinate 53,306,753 of OZ017742.1, read as the reverse complement.
GCATTTTTGATAAGTAGTACATGTTGGTTTAATCGTTGGTAATTTAGTTTAATGATATGCAATCAAAGAGGAATGTTGAATGATGTGCAGCTCTACGCCTACAATTGGCGAATGAAATTCAATGTGCAAAAGAGCGAAACGATTTTGTTTCTAACCATGCTGAAGTGGGCCAGTCAAGACCAGAAACGTAATTGCAAGGATTTCCACATTATGGCTGGTGAGGGTAGTTTAGAACAGGTTCCACATACATTCTGTGTTCGATACTTCGGTGTTCATCTCAATCAGTATCCGTACAACAACATACTGAACATGTCAAAATCATGTCACTAAAGCACAAAAAGTAGTCATGGCCCTTCGACGACTGTTTCATTCAAGATACGTTGATCAAAAGGTTGATATGTTACAAAACCCTGGTCAAACCAGTTTTGACATATGGATGTCAGATCTGGTACAACCAGAGTGCTAGTACTTTGGAATTATTAAGAGTTTTCCAAAGGAAATGTCTTTGTGCATGTACTGGTTTGTACCGGAAGCCTGAGACGGATCGGATTTATATATTAAATCGAAGAATTTATCTAACTGCTAAAGTGACGAGAGTCGATATCTTTATATTGAGACTTCTTTGGAATCATATCGCAAGATCTGTAACTGTGAGTGAAAACTTTTGGGTTTCACACGCTTCTGGTTTCGTTTCTGCAGATGCATTCATGTATTTGGATATGAATCGATATGTTTTTAATTCTGATGGCGTCCCGATTATTTATTACATATACAGACGGGTCACTGATAAGAAGATAAAATATCCTCCAAATTTGAGTTCACGAGACCAACAATTCCAATGGAGATACTCATTTGCCAGGTACGTTGAAGATTGTCGAGCTGAGACGTGGCAATCTAGGTATTGGTGGCTGAATGACAATGTATAAATTATTCGTGTTTGTTTTTGTGTTTTTCGTTACTTAGTTTTTGAGTTTCAGGTCATTATTGCTGCATTTAGTGTTTTTGTTGTTGTTTGTTTATGTTGAAAACTACGGATAGGTTATTTAGGATAGGTATCTTGAGATGTTTATTATTATGTTTAGAGATAGGTTTAACGTTTAGGTTATTGTTTTTTGATTAAATGGTTTTGGTTAATAACATATAGATTTAGAGAGCAATTTAGGCCATTAAGTTTCTAATATTTTTGTTGCTCGGAATTTGTTTGTATTGAATAAAGTCCTTTTGACTTTGACGTCTTTGATGGCTGGTGTGTAATAACTTGCGTCGAGTGACTCCCGGCTGTTTTGTAAACTCACAAGACCACTCTATGAACGGATGGGAGAAATAAAAGAATTGACAAAATCATAGCAGCCAAACCGAAAACGGATCTTTCAGACTGTTTTGAGAATGGGAAAATATGTTGCCATAAGTGCATTATATCGGGTGGAAACTACTTTTAAGGCGAAGAAATTGAACAAATATTTTGTTTTTTAAACAAATGCGCTCATGGTTTTAAGTTTATTTAGCACATATTGAAATACTTTGGAGCATCAAAGGAAAGACGATTAACACGACCCCACTCGGCTAGGAGATTTTGATCCTTTTAAAGTTCTTGACAATCGTCATTTGAGCGAATGATTCTGGAACTCTATAAGTTGTCGGTATAAGAGAGACAGTTGGAATATATAGGTAATAGATAGATTGTTAAAATAGTTAAAAATATTCCGCCTTTAGTAGAACTTTCAAATAAAAAAAAAGGTGAAAGAAAGTATATACCCTTTAATTCTACTATTTATTTTAAATTAAGTATACAATTGTTTCGTTCTCTACTTGAGAACTTCCTCAGTACTACTATTCCCTAAACTATAAGTGTCTTAATATTTATACTAAACTACGTTAATGAGTTTAGTATAAATATTAAGACACTTATAGTTTAGGGAATAGTAGTACTGAGGAAGTTCTCAAGTAGAGAACGAAACAATTGTATACTTAATTTAAAATAAATAGTAGAATTAAAGGGTATATACTTTCTTTCACCTTTTTTTTTAATAGATAGATGCTTAATGAAGAATTTGATTGGGCGTTGGCCTAGAATGAATCTCCTTGACGTGACGAAGAGATTTTGTACAAATTAAGTTTAACTATTAATGGCACTGTTTAACGTTTTGATAAAATCATTGTACGATTATATCAGGTCGACTATGTCAGACTGCGAAAGCTACAATGGGCTGGCCACGTGAATGGACTAACAACGGATACCCAAAAAGGTATTAGTTGGGAGAACTGAAGGGTGGAGAACAGTGGAGAAACCGAGGAAACACTGGTACGAGTCGGTCGACGAAATTGGAGTATTTCGAAATTGGAGGACATGGTCAATAGACCGAGACAGTTGGAGGCGATTTTCGCAGGAGGCGAAGGCCGGAGAGGGGCTGTAACACTACGAAGAAAAATCACAGATATTCGGGTGAAAAGTATCTAAAAATCTGCCTACTGTTTTAGCCATGCTTATTAAATCACTGAAGTTAAGCAGTATGGTTGCGGATTGTACTTAGATGGGGGACAATCTAGTACACCACATACTATTGACATGCAGGTGTGTGTACTATATCATATGAATGTGTATATTCATTCTCTTCCTTCTTATTACGGTATCACAATGGGCTCTAGTGTGCTTACGTCGGACTCGTATCAGAGGCTTCCCTAAATCGATCTATCTACTGTAGTGAAAGTACGTATATAATGTCCGTTCAAAACTGCAAGAGATAAGTGGTTAAAAGGAAATGGGATGATGTTTCCAGATAGTAGAACTTTGTTCATAACTGCAATTGAAGATCATCAATATAAGGATGGAAAAACTGTAATTGGCGGAGCGATGTATATAAGTTTGATATGAGTTTGATTCGAAAAGTAGCAACAACGGAACCACTTGTTGATGTAGTTGACCCAAAGCAGATTGTTTCGATATCATATTTGATTAAGGAAGTTGATTTATATATAGTGCAAAAGTGTGATTTGGAATTTCCCTCCCCATTTCAATTAAATTGCAGGTATCACCACATCACCAGCGGGCGCCCGGCGAGGATGTTGGTGAGTACACCGTTTGTTTTCTCTTTTTTATATTTTTATTAAATATTTATATCCATATATGTTTTGATAGTTCTAAGATTAAAGGTGTTGATTAAAAGAAAAACCACGCAGAAAAAAAAAAAGAAAAAGCATATAAAATTCAGTTTGTAATAATGACAATGACAATGACTATTATAATTTATTGTTTTTGAAAAAAACAGGAAAAAATATGAAAATTTGAATTCATGTTTAGAGAAAATAAATCTTACACATGAGTACGACGCAATTATTTAATTACTCGGTCTTTCCTTTCGCTGGGAACCTGACTGAGTATGGGACTCGCAACGATGGCAGGGCCCTCCACTGAAATGAGCTAGCCATCAGGTGCGCTCTTCCCTTCTATTGCATTGTAGGGGCTTTTGCCCGGGTAGAGTGGCCTTCCGCTTACGTGCCCTTTTATGGTATTTTTATGTGATTCTATCACATAATACTATAACATAAATTGGCCACGTTTATATTTTTTCATTTAAGGGAAAAATATATGGCCACGTCCACATTTGGATCGTATCCGCTTGGGAGGGTGCGAGGGGGCACCGCTTCCACCTGGATGCCCCACTCTTATTTGGGGGCCATAATTATTGTCGGTAACGACGAAGTCCGCTCAAGTCCGTCTGTTTTCTCCCGGCCCAGTTTGTTACTGGCAATAAGCAATTTCAACCCTTAGTAGGTTACCTCGGCCTCGACACCAGTCGCCCCACGATATTTACGTTATTATTAGAAATTATTTACCCTCGGCGAATTTGAATTGTTGCGCCTCATTAGCGGTGATATCTTCCACCGTTCGATTCTCCTCGTTGACATGATGTCGTTCATTATATGATTCGCATTGTCGTGACATGATGTTGTTCATTATATGATTCGCATTGTCGTTGGGATCAGCATGTTGTCCTTGCGTCTTTTCCAGTATTTGTTGCCGTGCCGCCCGCCACTGTACACTAAATGTGTGGAGCATCGCTTCACGTACTAGTCAAAGGCACATTCAGGTGGCCGCCCCTCGGGTCCGCGAGGGCGCCTCCCGACTTTTTTAAGTTCTTTTTCCACAAAAGGTTTTAATTTTCTGTCCAATATCGAAGTATGGGATTTTTTAGTTCTAATTTCTCCAATCCATCTCCATCAACCAAATGCGCTTAACAACCGGAGTGTCTTTTCGTCTTACTGTTGTGGCAAGTCCACTAATGCACTTTTTTCGAAATTTGCTTCAATTTTCCGATAAAAACAGTCTATAAAAATCACAATCACAAAGTTTTTCACATCAGCACAGCGTGGCCATTCCTCTAACATTTCAAAAACTTCATCATCATGTCTTCCTTCGAGGTGCTACCAATCGCCATCCAAACTTTCAACTCTGTCAGACGCCAAATTTTAAGGATATTTTTTTATCGGTCTTGGCTCATAGATAGACGGTTCATTCCAGTAATGGAGGTTACTAAGCATGGCACTAATAATAACACTAATAAGACATATAACGTATCATCGAGAGAGATTGGAATAATTTTTCGGTCAATATGGAGAGTGGTGATCCCCCTCCTTAAATATTTTACCATACGATCTCGTTCTATAGTGTTGCTTTCTGTTCACAAGTATTTGCATAGTGAATCTTGCAGATGTTTTAGCTCAAAGGTGTCTAATTGCGAGGATAAGGATACAAACGCATGGTATTTGCCTCGAAACTATGTAAATCAAACACGTATATTCAGTTGATTAAGCAATTATAAATATTTTATTTCTGTGTTTCTTTAAATTTATTTAACAATTAAAATTTTGCCAACTTCCCTGATCGAGTGAATGAATAATCTATCAAATTTTTTATTTTATACACAATCAAGTTACAAGCAATTTAGATCATTTATTTAATTCAATCTTATCTCTGCAATTGCTAATTACTCTGGTAAATTTTTCATCATCCACTCCATATTTAATCTTTCTACATCACTTCTACAAAGGGACTGCTTACATTATTATCTTATTCCATTCTAATATTTTGTGCAAAACAATGCATACAAATCCTTGCGATAATTTCACTGGTTTCTCTCTATTAAATTTCAATTGTAAATACAGCGATCGCAAAGAGATTTTTCTTTTCTTTTCCGTTCAGTTAAAAAAAGTTATACATTGATCATTACAGCATCATCAACGTATGTACATAGAATAATATTGCCATTGAAAAACAGAAAAATATATCGTTAAAAAATAAACGCAGTTTGTTTTTTTATATATATGTAAATTTATAATTGTCGTCTACTTAAACACGAAATAAATAATTTAAATAAATAATTACCTAGATATTTTTTCTTCGTTTCATATTATATAGTAGTATGCAGAAATGATCACAATAAATGAAATTTAATATTACATAGCTGTACAAAATAAATTACAAATTATTTTAACAGATTCTTCCAATAGGTAAGGGTTGTTCAATTTTTTTTTTGTTCATAGCAATTATCTCATAATAGTTTTAATAATGAATACATTAATCATACGGACACTATTTTATTATTAATAATTAAGTTGGGGCAAGATAGGAGCTTTGGTTCACCTGCAATTATGCGTACAATTAACACTAAAGCTAGACAGAATTCATGAATTAATATACGATTAGCGAAATGATTAGCGTTTTTTGTTTTGTAATGTTTTTTTGTTTCTTTAGTTTTGTTCACGAAAATTGTCAGTACGTGTGGTTTAATGGTTGTCATTTGGTTTAGTTTTTGTATTAAAAAAATACTTTCTAATTGATCACTAGAAAACTAGAAAATCTTAGTCTACTTGTTGACAAGACCGCGTGCTTTAGGATACGCTGAAGCTGGTTTCTTGATAGCACTGTGACGTTTACTGCTTTCGACCTTTGATGATTTTATAGTCCTGAAAAGATTGAAAATGGAGAATAAAATGATCATTTTCAATATTTTTCGATAAATTCATTAGAATTCAAGATGATATATTTTTTATTACAGTCGGGAACAAATTTCTGTCGTCCCTTGTCAATTGACGTCTTTTAACAGCAGCGTTTCGGCCATACGCGTTTCTTGTTTTGATCACTCAGTATTTGTCTAGATCGACCAGTCTTAAGTTGTAGTTGCGTTTTAGGTCGGTTTGTTTTTGTACGAGCAGGCAGCTTTCGTAATCTGTTTTTATTTATTTGTTTAACCAATCGTCTACAGTGCAAGCCGTAATTACAGAATGTTTTAAGAAAATGAAAATAGGCGACAAAAAAGAACACAAAGGAAATCTTTAATCGGTTTCTCACCCAAATTTTTTAGATACGTTCAGTAATATCGCAACTGGACGGGCTTATAACCGTCCGAAGAATAACTCGACAACGGAATTTGAGCGAGGGACCTTCGGCTTACGGGGTGAACAGTCTTACTCACCACGCGGACTACCCCACCAACTTATATACGTCGAATCAGCTCCTTCCGTTTTTTGGTGAACCGGGTGAACTCGACTGTTTCAACTGCTCCTTGGTCTCTGGTGTGGCCCAGTGGAGCTATGCTCACAAAACAACGCAGAAACTCCTGGCGCTAAAACATCATCAAACATTGCTCGAAGAGGCCTCACGGTTGCGTTTGTTGTCCGGAGTGAACAAACGCAGCACCCATCGCAGAGACAGCTTTCTGATACCCATAATTTCATGCAGTATATGACCCACGTGGTCTTTTGAGATGCCTACTGTCTCAGCTATTTCACAAACCTTCAATTGCTAATACAAACTCGTGGATTGTTGTCACGTTATCCTCCGTGTTAGCCGTTTTCGGCGCACTTGGGCGTGGCTCATCAAAAACCGATGTGCGAATACGTTGAAACTCGTTAAAACAATTTTTTCCGATCGCCATCAAAGGAGCATAGGCATTGTACACAGCATCTAAGCGCCCTTTGATATCAATGCGGGATTCCACTTCCAAAAACAAGAACCGAATCACCGGCCGAAATTGCTCCGTCTCCATTTTTCTAAAATCCGCGGACACGCCTGCTCCCACACGCGGTCGAAAACAAAACCACGAGGCCGATTCGTCTGAAATTTTGACAGTAGCCTTCTACGAGAATGTGATATACCTCTCTTGCGATAGTGGCGCCTTCGGGCGATGAGGCTAAGTACTTATGGGACCGCCCTCGTAGTTGATTATCAAGGCATTGTGCAAAAATAAGTAGGATAATTGCCCTGTAATATTCTCAAAGAAACTCCGGCCTAGACGGTCCCAAACCCGTTTGAAAAAGGAGGAGGGAACCCTTTGCTTCCCCAACCCACAGCTTTCATGATTCCTCATCCTAAACCCCCCAATGAAATGGAAGTAAATGCTCTCGTGGTCGCACATTGGGTTCACTGGTTCCCCAATAATGGGACATTAAATGCCGAGAAATGCTAATAACTGTAAATACATCTACAGCTCTGCTACTAAATCCTACTTACACGCGCCTGATAACGGGATCGAGGTAATAACCATGCCACCGGAATGGAGGTTGGGCGACGGGCAAACTCCCCGTCCTTGGAATAGGGGGTTCAAATCGCACGTTATTGATTTTAAGGTAGTCAATGAACGATTGTGTGCGATCCGACCGAAGAAACGAAGGAAATGTTCTACAATCATCTGGAAAGACTAATCGATTCATTGCCTACAAACGACACAAAAATAATTCTGGGTGATTTCAACGCTAATATTTGCAATGATCTACCTCATCGAGGAACGACTGGAGGATACAGCATCCATTATGAAACAAATGACAACGGCCAACGCCTGATTGACTTTGCATGTAGCAGAAATCTAGTCATACGTTCGACTTACTTCCCACATCGACGCATTCATAAAATGAACTGGGTATCACCCGATGGCAACAGACAAAACCAGATCGATCATGTTCTGATCCAATAACGTTTTGCCTCGAGCATACTTGACGTCCGTACATACCGAGGAGCCAGATCATTACTTGATCAAATTAACCTATAGATGTCGTATGTCAAAGGCGTATCCGGCGAAGACCAGCCCGCTACAAAAATTTGACATCGAAAGGCTACAAACGGCGTCTGTGGCCAAAAATTTCACGGAGATCCTTGACAACCAGCTGGCTCCCATCTCAGACACATTGCTGAAAACAAGCACCAAGCTCTGGATGGAGGTGAAAGCGGCTATAAAGACCGTGGCAGAACAGACGATCGGACATCAAGCCCGGCGCAAGACAAACGATTGGTTCGCTTATGAGTGCCAGAATGCGTTAAACAAAAAGAATCAGGCGTACAAAGATTACGTAGGCTGAAAAACCAGGACGAAGAGAGAACATTATGAAAATCTCAGAAGAGTAACGAAAAAGATAATTAGAACTAAGAAAAGAAAATACTATGACGATCAATTGAGAAGTATCGATGTAAGTCTAGCGAGAAACAAAACAAGCCAAGCATACAAAGTGAAACGTGGTTATTAGCCCAAAACCACGCTCTGTCGCAACGACATCGGCAATTTCATCGCTGATGAAACCAAGATTAAGGATAGATGGGCATCATATTTCAAGAACCTCCTTAATCCTGTGCACAGCTCTAGAACATGGGAGCCTATAGATGTCTGCGGAGAGCTTGCATTGGCTTCACCAACTCTGGACGAAGTTTGCCCATCATCAAAGCCCAAAAGAATAATAAAACGCCGGGCTTCGATCAGATTTCAGTGGAGCTCATCAATATGGTCGCAGCAGTGTTCAGAAAGCTATTCACCAAGTCATCCAGCACATTTGGCAACAAGAACACATGCCGAAAGAGTGGAGCCAATCTATTATATTCCCTATCCACAAAAAAAAGTGACAAGCTACAGGGCGAAAATTATAGAGGCATATCACTACTTTGTACGGCGTATAAAATATGCTCAAAGATCTTAGAAAATCATATCATACGCCAACAGTATTATTGGGGAGTATCAAGGTGGTTTTATAACAGGTAGATCGACTATAGACCAATTGATCACAGGCAAGCAGGTACTTGAAAAATGCTGGGGGTTCAACATAGATTCTCCATGAACAGGCACTCCTTACACAACAAAATGAAGTTGGCCAGTACTCATTCCGCCAACTGTTATTATAGGAATAATTGAGGGTTTATTGATTCTTATTGTCTATTCTGCCAATAAGGTATGATGCATTGCACGCTAGGTTCGACTACGGGTATTATCATCAGTGAATCCAAGGCTTTTCAGCTTTTGACAGAAGTTCAGATGGTCTCGAATTTTCTTATCGGAAAGTAAAGGTTTGATGGGTTGCCTGTAGGCTTTTGCTTCCCGGTTAGTGGATCGAATGCTTCGCTGAACGGTTCGCCTCGACACTTTTTTAGGGTCTCCGGGGAGTATTTAAGCCGTTGCGGTATATCCGCGTTCTTTATACTAGTTTATTTTCAGCCACTTCTCAAATGTTTATTTTTGCTTCTGTGAGGAGTAAGGATTTCTTCTTTTCATATTGTCCACGTTTTCTTCTTCGGTGTTGCACCATTTTTTCACGGTGTCGTTATGGATCCTCAATGTTATACATATGTCGCTGCGGCTTTAGTCTGATTGATGCATGCGTCACTTTTCAATACGCTTTTCAAATCGACTATTTACCATTATTATCTCAAAAAATTGCAGCTCGATTCGTTGTAACATAATTGAATAAATAAATTCATGTTTTTATTCGTGCTTTTATTATATCGCTGATAACACCTGAAGCTAATTAAAAATACCAAAGTAATAGCGGGCCTGCGTATTTTACTAGGGATTTAACATGCGTACTAATCCTCTTCTTTTGTCTGGCGACTCTTATAAAAATCCTTTATTTTAGTACTTAGTAAAATTTGTACTTTATCTCTATGCAAGAATTAATTAAAGCTATGAGGATAAATTTCTGTGTGGGGTCTTCGTTCCCCCATCGGACGGGTCCTCAGGTAGCGGATAGAGAATGCCCTAACTGGCTAGCCGGCGGGTATGTTGGAAATAAAATACCACTCGTGGATCAAAATCGCCTAAGTCCAAGCGCTGGCAACGCCCCACTTAGTATTTACTTGCCATGGAACCAGGAGAGCAGCCTTGGATCGGATTGGATAAACGGCAACGTATAAAGGACTATTCTTTTGGAACTTGGAATGTTAGATCATTGAACAGAACAGGTCCACTGCGACAACCTCTGGATGAAATAAAGAAATATAAAATAAACATCCTCACAGTGCAAGAAACCAGATGGCATGGTGAAGACATATTTGACATGCGAATGCACGCCGTGTTTAAAAGCGAAAAACTGCAAGGTAGCCATAAATTCGGAGTGGATTTCATTGTTGACAGCACATTTAAACAAATTATCACAGAGTTCAAGCCCGTTAACGAAAGGCTCAGTGCGAGCAAGACCAAATTTTTTAATGTCTGGCTGGTCAACTGTCACGCGCCAACAGAAGACAAGGAAGAAGCAATCAAGGACGAATTTTACAGCACTCTGGAACGCGCTATCGATGCATTGCCGTCAAACGACATTAAAATTTTTCTAGGTGATTCCAACGCAAAAATCGGCAGAGAACCGGCACATAGAAGAACAACCGGATGATACAGTCACCATGCAAAGACCAGCGACAATGGATGGTCGACTTCGCTACTAGTAGAGGCTTCACAGTAAGCTCCACGCGCTTTCCACATTGAGACATCCATAAGAGAACGTGGGAATCCCCAGAGACGGCCGCAAATACAACCAGATCGATTATGTTCTCATACAAAAACGAGCGGCCACCAGCATTCTCGACACGCGCTCGTTCCGCGGCACTGTCTGTGATTCGGACTACTACCTTATACCGTCAGCACCTGTATCAACTAAGAAACGCAATCCGGGTTTTGTGTCGGTTACGATGAGTCGGCGTTGATGGAGTGAGTCGCCCTCGGCTGCCAAAATGCGGAACGACGAATTTAGTTTTCCGATGGCATCCCGATATCTTTCCATTCGCAGGGTGGCTTGCAATTTCTGGCTAGCTTACCAAAGCGCGACATTTTTTAATCGATCTGCTACGCTGTTTAGAACTTGATCGATTTCGCGTTTTCAATTAGAATCGGTTAAGACGATCCAAAATTTGTAAAAGCACTTCATCTTTCACCTTCGATTCCGGTTGTTGACGAACTGCTGAAATTCCAGGTGGATTTTGTAGCTCCAACATTAAATCTGCCGCCATCCGCACTAGCTTTTTTATATCGGGCTGGCTGGATATCGGCAAAACGACTTGGATATTTTCAGGAAGTTGCCCCAACAACAGCGAGCGGAGCATTGCATCAGTTACCTGCTCACCTCCTGTGTTTCGTAAGTCCTGCGTGTATTTTGATGACTTTTTTCCTTCAAGGTTTTGGCCTTGAATAATGTGCCTCAATTTTGATTCGGCGGATTCCACGAACGCCGTTAATATTCGTTGCTTTAACGCTTCATGTTTATTTTCCCCTCGACAGATTTCTCGCGGTCGAAATGACGTGGGATAAAATGTCCGGTTCAGCATATTGGATCACGTATTTGAATTTGGTCTCATCCTGTGTAGCTTAATGCTTATGAAAGGTCATTTCCACCCGTTCAAACCAAAATTCAGGATCCGGTCTATACAATGCTGGGAACTTCGTGATTCGCGACGCTTCTACGTACTGATTTGTGGAATTGAATATCGTGGCCCGATCGGTGGCAACGTCTTTTTATGAGTTTCCGGCGTTCCAAAAGTGTATTGTTCGAAAACTATATATATTTAGAGGATCACGTCGGAGTCACCACTTTGGGGATACACTAACCTCAAGTTCATAAAATAATACGATATACAAGTATGTACTAATACTTGTATAACACAAATTTAATCGGGACGACTCAATAACGTTCTAACAATATGGCGCTTCACTAGAACTTATGTCGTAGAAGAGTATCCTCTTTATATTTGTGCTAGGTGTAATTTGGTAATTTTTGGAGTTATTTCATGGCAAACAAGAACACCAGGTTATTTTATCGCTGCGCTAGACGTGCTCGGCTAGGGTTCTTTCGCAGTCTTTTTTTGTCTATGTTTTTTTTGTCTTAATAAGGTAGTAAATTCATATCTATTTCCAGGAAGTCCTGAATCGCTAATAACGAGAGGTTCTTTTGTAGTTCGTGGGCTATTTTTCGATCTCTGATGCCTAAAGAGGGTTGTTGGTTATATGTTTAGGGTAACGACTTGGTACTTCATTAACACTAATAAATTTATTCGCGAACAGAAACTGCAATTTACATTTCACAAGATACAAGTTAGGCTAGGATGAATGTAGAATGAAAACTGTAGTGAATAAAGAGATTTTCCATAAAGTCCGTGAAGGACTGCAGCGATGTTCTGCTGCCTCGGCAGAGGAAGGTGTTGGTTCCTGCCGAGAATGCCCTCGTCTGGAGACGCGTGAATGCGCTGGCAGGCTAGCATTGCGGTGTCGTGGGGCGGGTTCGTTTCCCCGGCACGAGGACTCACTACAAAACATTTCGCATTCACGAATTGCTTGCAGAGATCACAAGAGGACGACCGAAGTCGCAAATTTGTAGATAACCTCCACGAAGGAATTATGACTTGTACGAGAACAAGTGCAACCTGACCAGAAAGGCTAATTTGGGGTGACCTCGTCTCTACCCAAATACATTCAGGGCCCACAAATGAAAGAGGGGCAACCGGGTGGTGGTGGAGCCCCTTCATGCCCACCCAACCGGAATAAATCCAATGTTAAATTGTTGAAGTGGCCAGGTATTCATCTTCTGAGTGGAAAACTCATACAACTTGAATTATATGAACTTTCCCATCAGAAGGGGAGTACCCCGGTGACCAATTTATGTCATAGAATTATACAATTGAATTGCATAACTCTATGCCATAAAAAGGCACTTGGCTTGGGCCACTCAACCCAGAAAGTCACCTGAAACAAAAGAAGGAATTAAGCTGTACCCGGCGGCTGGCTCATATTTTAGGGTGGAAGCCTGCCACCGTACCGGGTCCTATACCCGATTGGAAAAGACCGGAAGGGAAAGACCGATTTTTACCGTTTAATTCATCATTTTGTTTTTATTCGAACAACGTTAATGCAACAAAATTGATATATTTCTATAGTATGATTGTTCTATGGCAATCAGCACAGCAATTTATGACACTATATTGAAAAGCATTTAACCATCGAAAGAGGGAAATTGATATTAAAAGAAGATTAAAATTAGAAGAAAATTCATTTTACTCCAATTTCCTGTATTATTATAATTATTGTGGTTAGCTCTTGTAGATGCTATTCTTTCACTTTCCATACAGTATGTTTCAAAAATTTTTACATGGATTTATACGAAATTAATCATTATTTCCTTTTTAAAAAAAACGATTTTTTTTTTTTTTATTTTCGGAATTATCTGTTTGGATTGGAGATTTGTTTTATACTATTTCATATTAACAACTTATATGGCTATATTTTCGTGCTTGACTTTATGTTATTTCTAAAGAATTTAAATAATACACAAATAGATTGGGAATGAACCAACATAATCTTTTTTTTTTTTTTTAATGATTCATTTCATTTGACTGGCAACGATATGAAGAAGTCGATAAAGCTCTATTTGAAATAAGTGAATATGTTAAAGCGAAGACAATAAGGCAGAAGAAATATCTTATTAAATTTCAACCGAATTGTTGAACATTTACAGGAATAGTTGTCTATGAATTTAAGCACAAATATCACATCAAGTGATAGTGTAATATCATGAATGATAAACAAGGTAACAAATGACAGTACGCTTACGAAAAAGGAAATCATTAACTTTAAGATTCGTTCATATTAAAGGAAACAATTATTATAGCTCCGAAAATGGAACTTAGTGCATATGATTTCGGAGGACTTCATCTTAACGCTTACTGAATTCTTCGTTTACATAGATTGTTTAATCTTCTCAACAAAGTTTCCAATATTGCATTACTTTACCGTTACGTGGAAGATACATTGAATGCGATCGTTCAATAAATTAAATTTTTATATATATTTAATATAATTTTCTATATGGAATAAATATTAATTTTCATATATATTTGATATTTTGAAAAAAATTTAATAAATATATAATTATAAAAATGTTAAGAGGGTACTTACAGTACCTTTCCCTCGACGACGAGCGCTCGTTGACGATTTGGAGGTAAGCAAGTCCTGGAATTTTTGGTAGTGAAGATTCGCGTTCGTATATCAAATATTAGTACACGAGTATTAAGACATAAAATAGATCCTAAGGGTGTATAAAATCATATAAAAATTCAGCTATCAAAGTGTAAATACATATAGACTTCCTTGAATATCACAACCGTATGGTCTTCGAACGTGGTAATGCTCGTTGCTACTTATTCTACTGCTTTTAATGTTTAATATTTCGTTTTCAGTGGCGTCTTGAGTCTCAATTTTATTCACAAGTTTATCGACTTCCTCAGCGTTTAAACTTTTGATTGTTTCATTCCACGAATTGTTAGTCTCTCTAGATAAGTTATCAGCTCCTTTATATGCAATCCGTTGGTCACTATATGGATTGAGTGATTTGACTAATTCTTCCGGATCTAACTTTTCAGTTGATTTATCACTCTTTGTTGAACTATGTTTGAATACACAATGCGCCTTTTTGCATCCAAACGGTGTGTTTTCCCAGAAACAGGGAGTATGGTCCCGCCGTTTCCCAATCAACATGTGCCGCTCCTTCCAATGAAAATCTTCACATCGGCCTTCCAACCACCTGTTGCACATCACTTGGTGACCTAATGCTGATGGCTCATGGCGATATTGGCAGCTGCTATCGTTTTTTTTTACAGGCACTGTCGTAGAAAAAGTAGCAGTCTGTGAAGTTTTTTTCGCTGTGTATCAACAGGATGGTAGGAGTTATCTATCTGCCAACAACCCTGAAATAACGGCATATTGAACTTAAGGTATCAAAGCACTTTTTCCCACAAATATATTATATTCCACCACAAACACGATATCGATTCAAATTCCTGATTTAATCTTTTCTAATATTAACCCTACATACATAACGTGAGTCAAAACGACCCACACGCGAAACGTTTTTATCTGCCTCTTTCCTAACATCTTATACATCGCGCGAATTTTTGGAGGAAAAACCAGAACTGTCGATGTCTGTAGTGAGAAGGTGGATACTTTGAGTATAGATGATGTGCAAGGTGACTACGTGGATAATTTAGAGATCATCCGCTCTGGTATATATATATTATATATAAACATTTTTCTTATCATTTATCTTTGCATAATATCATATATATTAAAAATTAAAATATGAACTTTATTTGTTAGACGTTCTATTAAGCAGGAAGAATTTGATTCGTTCTTATGATTTGCGTCTCTTTTTTATCAACAAGTTTCATAGAAATCAATTCTTCAGCAACATCATTGTTATAAACATCCCACAGCTGTAAATCCAACTGGCCAATATTGTTTAAAACCTGAGCTTTAATTGCTAAGTTAAGAATCATTTTGCGCAGTTGTTCCGCTGCTTCTAAGGATTTGTTGCGCTTCTCTGCTATACCAGCTATTTTGCAGCAAATTGCTTGGAATGGTAGAAATTCGAATTGTCGGTCCCACATACGTACATCGTTAATGGATACAACACGAGAATTCCCATAATCAACATAAAATACCTTGACGGTATCGTCGTCCATAACATTTAACGTTTTTTGCACGATACCAAAATCCGTCCGTGTATTTGGCTATCACCAGCTCAAAAGAACTGGCATTGACTTCGATAAAGCTGTGTCTTTTCGGGAGAATTCATTTTATATATTAATTCTTGTAACGTTGGTTCATAAACGTGTTTCGAGTTTAACTACTTGACCAAAAAAGTTTTCGACATTAATAATATGCGTTGGAATTATTGTTATCTGCTCCCCGACTCGCGGGTAAACAATTTGATTGGCAATGTCAACAATAGTTGTTGCTTGATCTCAAGTCCAACCTTCTTTAATTTTTCAACATGCTCCATTCTACATTTGGCTCCCTTAAAACACGATTTCGTTGCCGGATTGTAAAAACTGCATATTCTTTTATCATCTTTTGGCTCGTATCCCATGACAGCTTTCATTGCGTTTGAAGTATTGAGCGGCTCTTCGTACAATATCTTTCGTTGGTCTTCCGTTAAATTGCTCACACCGTTTAGTACTCTATAGGAGCATTTATTAACTTGTGATTTTTCATAGTTTCGTTTAACACCCGAGTCATGTAATTCATATCAAAACCATTATTAAAATTCACTGTTTTAACAAGTTCATTGTTTCTGTTATAATCAAAACCATTCATTGCAGTGCCATTATCAGAATTGTTAGACTTTAAAGATCCCTGATATTCACTGCCATGACTGCTGCTCCTTGCATCATTAAATCAAGAAGCATCATTAATTATTACACTATTTTCAATGGAAACATTCGAAACAGATTGTCTTCTGTTAATGTCTGAAAAATCAATTTGACAACGATCAATTTTTGTTTTCAAACATAAATACCTTTTAAAAGGATTGGTTAATTCTGGTACTGGTTTATCTTGTTTCACTGAATTGTCTCTATCGCTCATCATTTTATTTCTAAATGGGTTTGTATCTGCGTACAAATTTACAAACAACATTGTCCTGTCCTTATCCGTTATTCGAAATCGGTGTTTTACGTAAAGGCTTTGATTAAGATAATCACTAGGATTGACATCGTTTATGCTCAGTTGTTCTAATTTGCAAAGAACTGCTTGTGCGGGTAGCTCTTGATAGTCAATTGGTAAAACATACATCTGCATAGATTCGTTGATTGTTACAATTTCACCAACATCTATTAGGTACGCCTTGAAGTTGGAGAATTTATCAGAATTTCCATTCTCTTTGACAGCGCGGAACATGTAACCTTCTAAGTGAAGACCAAATACTTCCGCATTCTTAGGTGTCAATTCATACTCTCTTGGATTATCTTGGAGATATGATTGCATTTTTCTCACTATTTGCTCAGTGCTGCTGTTTTCTCCCGTTTCAGTTACATAAAACAGTTTGTTTTTCGCATCTTTTATATAAGTGATCACGCATTCAGATTCATATCCAATATTATATTTCAAGCATTTTGGAGATGGATATGTAAATTTTTCTTCCTGGGATTGTTCTTTCAGCTTTTGAAACGATTCCAACTCCAGTTGTATATTAAATTTGCGTAATTTGTCCGACATATGCACTAAATCCGTTAAAACTTTGTCATAATTTTCAAGACAAGTTTGCATGTCAGTTGTTGATTCCCACTGTCGCCGAACATGTTCGTATAGATGGTCCCCCTTTTCCTTGCACATTTCAATATTACGCACTGAAGTTTCATATTCCGCTTTAAACATCTTATAGAACAAATCGAGATTCATTTTCTTGCTAGCAAACGCCATTTTTTTTTTAAGACAAAAAACCCGCATCAACAGAACCATAGACACTTTACCTCACTAAAACCACTCATCTTCATCTTCATCAGAATAAGCCTCTTCAGCTTCGCGATCTAAGAAAGAACTCTCATCCATATCGTCAGAGGCTTCCTCTTCATCGCTATCATCTTCTTCTTCATCACTGTCATTTTCCTCTTGCTCACTTGCGTCGGAATCATCAGATTCATTTTCATATCGGTCTTGACTCATTTCAGAATCAGTTTCTGACATTACAGGCATATTTTATCAAAATTTATTTATGAATCTTCGATGAAACACAATAAAGATATAGTTTCTCAGACTGCACGTGTTGCACGCTAAACGATTGTCAAGCTCCTGATCTGAGTCGCAGACTACGCGAAAATATACAAAACGTTATGTATCTAGGGTTAACTAGCACTGTATGAATTTTGAAAATTAGGTTTAACTTACATCCACCACGATTTTGTTGTGGTTTTAAAACATTTCCTTCGCTGATGTACCTATTTCCACTATAACTTCACACTTTGAAATTAAGGGAATTCACGACACTACAATGGCCACCAAGCGTACTTTTCGGCGTTCACTCGCCTTCCTCTCACGAGGATCTTGTGCAACTACGAACTAACATGGCGGAGCCGAGCCATCGAGCAACGAAACAGCAAAAGTTTCGTTGAATAATGCCATCTATGGGTGAACATGCGGTGGTGATAATGCACACTCGTTTCGGTTGTTTTTAAAATTTTAAGTCGTCTCTTGTAGATTCGCTTAAATTATCAATTGAAAGCAATTTATGTTTATAATTATTAGGCGTAATTAAGAGGGAAATAAATCGAAAGAATAAGACAGGCACGCGTTAATTACCGACAAACAAAACAATTTTGAATTAATATTATGGTTGGAATGGGTAAAATTTGACAAATTTTGTGGGGTTTAAATGATACAATGATTTTATCGTTCATATAATTTAAGGGGTTAACCGTTTCGTTCTAAGCATTTGCATACCGCGTTACACCGCAATTAGTTAAATTATATTCAAAAGATATTGAAATAAAGTCACTACACATTAAAATATTAAACAGTTTTAGAATTTTGTTTCCCGGGTGTTAAGTACAAAAGAAATTTTTCACTTATTTTTCATGCGAAAAAAAAAAGAGCGAGTGTTGCGATGGGGAAGGTGACTGAATCGACCGAATCCTTGTTAAATTGCGTTCGTGCTGTGTGTCTGTGTCAGCGCTGCTTTTAGAGCCATAGCTCCTAGATTACTACAAAACCAAGGCACGCGAAAATCTCCCTTGGTATAATTCTTTGTTTACGCCGAGACTGTGGAAGCGGAGGTGCTACAGCTACCCCCTCCCCAATGAGCTTCGCGGGGTGCGAAGGGAATGAAAATGTAACGCGCTTTTTGGCCTTCGGTATATTTGCCGGTGATGGAAGCTGAGCAGGTAACGAAGGAGCGACGGATATTGGCGAATGAGGCGGTGAGCTGCTAAGCTGCGGCGTAGGCTGCGAAGTCTCAGGCTCTGGTATGGAGGCTGGTGAATCAACTAGAGTGGATGCTTGTGAATCTGTGATTAATGGATGCCTTAAATCTGCTGTAGCGATGTAAGCGGGTTTCAGCTGATCGGTCGATAGTGTTTTTACTATACCATTGATGTCTACGACGAAAGTTCGCTCGTCGATACGCTTTATCACTCGATGAGGGCCGGAGTAAGGTTGCTCCAGTGGCTTTTTGATTGTCTATTCGGCGGAAAACGTATTCGCAAGTGGCTAGTTGACATGTCTGGAAGCTTGGATTGGGCGAATGGCGTTGAACAGGCGACGGAGGTCGGTAACGAAATCCGCCGGAGTACAAACGGGAACAGGAAGAGGATCAAAGAATTCGCCTGGGATGCGAAGTGGTGTCCCAAAGACTAGTTCTGTTGGCGAGGTCTGAAGGTCCTCCTTGAAAGTCGTTCACAAACCAAGGAGTACGGTCGGAAGTACTTTCGGCCAGGAGATTTCTGGAGCACTGTCGAAGGCTGCAAACAATGTACATCTAAGAGAAGCCTTGAGCGTGCGGTGCATACACTCTACCATGCCGTTCGATTTGGGGTGGTAAGAGGTTGTATGAATTAGATGAGCACCTAGGAGGCGAGATAGTTCACGGTGAAGCTCAGCCTCGAATTCCATGCCCTGATCGGTCGTAATTTCGAGCGGCGTTCCAAAGCAGCGGCCAACGGGTGTAGCGGTCTATAATAGTTAGACAATGTTCAAAATTTTCAGCGAGTGGCACTCTGATCAGGTCCAAATGGATGTGCTCGTTTCTTTGATCCGGTGCTGTAAAATTTCCTAGCTCCGCTCTGTTGTAGCGATGAACTTTGGACTTTTGGGAGGGGATGCACTGCTTGGCCCACCGAAATATGTCTCTACGAAGGCTTGGCCAAAAATATTTGAGGGCGATGCGCTTAGCATTAGCACGACCACACGGATGCGACAAATAGTGAGCTGCGTCGAATGTTTGTTTACGTAGTGAGACTGGCAAGTAGGGCTTGATAGTGCTGTCGTGTTCGGTTCAAACCAATGAATATCCGTTGAGCTCGAGGCGTCGAAGCTTGAAACGAGGGATAGCTTATAGGTGCGGTTGCTGTTCATCTTTCTCTTGCTCAGCGCGAATGGTGCTGATGTTGCAGGCGGTAGAAATGGAGATAGTTTCCACGCGCGAGAGTGCGTCGGCTACAGCGTTTTCTTCCCCAGATGTGTATAACCAGCTGGGTATTAAACTGCGATATAAAGACGAATTGCAGAGGCCATGCTTTTGCTGATTGTTGCTTGAGTGCATGAGTGAGCGGCCGAAAATCTGTATAGGTGGTGAACTGCCTGCCTTCGAGAATGCGCTGGAAATGCCTGATTGCAGCGAATATGGCTAGAAGCTCCCGATCGTAGGTCGAACATTTCTACTCCGCATCTGAGAGCTTCCTCGAGAAGAATCCTAGTGGCACGTAGGTACCATCAGTTAGCTGCTGATCGAAAACTGCGTCTATGGCGGTGTTGGATGTATCCGTGCGTAAAACGAGCCGCTGAGTGGATGAGAGAAAAGCTGGAGAAAAGCTGAGGTTGTTGCAGAAGCTATAGCCTGTTTGCAGCGCATGAAAAATCGTTGGCCTGCTCGGACCAGGCAAGCTTAGCTTTCTTTTTCGTGCTTCCCTTAAGTAACTCGGTGGGAGGAGCTTGCAACATACCCGCTTGTGGAATGCAGCGCCGGAAACGTTCAGCATTCCCACGAAACGTCTGAGCTGCGTAGTGTCCTCGGGTCTTGGGAAGTCGATGATGGCCTAGGTTTTTGGCAGAGGTGGGCGAAAACCTTCTTTCGACGCGTGATAGCCGGGAAATGTATGCTGGGCGATCTGACAGCTAATTTGGAGGCGTCCTTCGTTTAAAGTCGAGAGAAGTTTAGCGAGGTGCACCTGGTGCTCTTCGTGGAAGTCTGAGCTGACAAGAAGATCATCCTGATATTTACGCACGAATGGTAGATTTTTGAGGACATGATTAATTGTACGCTGCATGGTCTGAGTCGCATTCTTCAGACCGAGTGGCATGACCAAAAACTCGAACAATCCAAAAGGCGTCGTGACTGCTGTCTTTTCAATGTCTTCCGGTGCCATCGGGATCTGATAAAAGGCTTTGTGAAGGTCGATTACCGTAAACACTTTGCCTTGAATATGCTGCAGCAAATCCTCTATTACTGGAAGTTGGTAACAGTCGGGGCGAGTGATTGCGTTGAGCTGGCGATAGTCCATTGTCCTTCGGCACCATGTGAAGAGGACTGGCCCACTGAGTAGCTGAGGGGAGGATGATTTTTCGCTCTAGCCATTCGCTGAATTCCTTTTTAGCTGCGCTAAGTCGTTCACCTGAGAGTCGACGTGGTCGGGTGAATACTGGCGGGTCACTAGTAGCGATGTGGTGCTGAACGGGTATGTCATGAACGTGTGCCATCTCTCCAGAGCGAGCAGAGCTTTTGGCGAAATTGTCGATAAACTTTGCGTAGACCTCTTTTAGAAATCCACGAGGCATGATTTTGGGTGCAGTAATAATAATAGAATGCACTTCGGGAACTGGACCAATTGAGCAAGGTGCTGAAAGGCTGGTGCGGCCATCTAGTAAGCGGTGATTTCGGAGCCGTCTGCACGTTTGCGATGATAAAGCTCCACTAAAAGGGCGGCGCAAACCAAGGTTTAAGCTGAGCTGTCTCACTCCGAAGGTTGCAACAGGCGTTCCGTTGGCTGCAGTAAGAGTCAAATTCTGTTTTTGAAGCGGTTTCTTGATAATGTTTTTGGGAATGAAAGAGAGTTCAGATCCTGAGTCGACGAGAAATCGGATCGAGGAATTGCGATCTAAGACGTAGAGGCGGCTTTCTGAAGAGTTGCCGGTGACGGCCGCCAAAAGTATTGCCGACTTCTTCAGTTTTCCTGAGACGGTTGTGCCTGAGCGGAGAAGGAACAAGGCTGCCTGCAATGTTGCGCGCGTCCGCCGTGCCTCGTGTGGTACCAAAAGTAACCCCTTCCTTCGTTGGGGCCTGGTGTAGAGGAGCGGGCCTGAGGTTTACGGCCGCTGTGTGATACTGAACGGCTTCTCTGATCTGGATCTCTCGTATTTGATTGGAGCTTGCAAGTAATGTTCGTGAGTTGGGCGATGGCCTGTCGCATTGCGGATAGCTCCTGCGTTGGTAAATCGGGCGGAGGCTGCCGAGATGCATAGCCGGACGAAGGCGTTGAAATTCGAAATTGAGAAGACGCCATGACCGATGGTTCTATGTTATACGCCTCATCGGCTACACCAGCGAGCTCTTCGAGTGTCTAGCCTTTTATAAGAAGAATCATGCGGGATGCTGCTGTGGTAAAAGATCGAACCACTTGACTTGTAAGACGTCATCTCCAACATGTGTGCCGACAATTCTCCGTATGTGGCGCAGTAGTTGCGACGGCCTTTAATCTCCGAGCTCTACTCCAGTCAAGAGCTTATGGAGCTGCGCGTCTGGTGGATCGGTGAGGCGCGAAACTATGGCTTTCTTCAGCGTGTTATAACTGTCTGCAACCGGCGGCGTACGGAGAATGTCAGAAATGTCCGCAACTGTTTCAAAGTCCAGTGCTCCGACAACGAGATGATACTTTGTTGTCCGAAGCTATTTTGTGCACGTGAAACTGTGAGTCAATCTGAAAAAAATCATAGTTCGGGACTCGACCGCCAAAATTACGGCAATTTGCAGATACTCACGACATTCACCTGTTGCTGTCCTGCGGGCTCCGGAGCCAAATGATCTCGTTCCTCGGGTACGATCTGCTCAGCGTGGTTCTCCACACTCATTTTGGAACTTGCTGATGATTTACTTAACTTCAATTGCGAGTGTTTTTCGAATTACCGTCTGACATAAGCACTGAGTACAATTCACACTGCCAAATGAGTTCACAGTATTTTGCTTTTCTGTTGTTCTTTTGTTTTAAATACGGGGTCACCACTTTAGGGTAATGACTTGGTACTTCATTAGCACTAATAAATTTATTCGCGAACAGACACTACAATTTACAGGATGAATGTAGAATGAAAAGGCGCGTCTTGCTCCTCGCGCCATAAACTAATACCTGCTGCGACGCATGTATCGCAACCCTCTTTTTACTCGATGCTCGCTGCAAAGCATCTCAGCGTCGCCAAGGAACGAATGGCGATCAAAAGGAAAACACGTCTATTATGCCTGAAACGAAGTGTCCACACTCTGCATGTGTGTGTGTTTGCATCTCAACCAAGGCACGTGAATATCTCCCTTGGTGTAATTTTTTTTTTTGCCGAGACTGCGGAGACGCTACATATGCTTCATGGGCAGTTCACAGTTTTCCACAGTTGGGAATACAATTTGTTTAGGTTGGTTGCTTTTTTTGTTGGTTTTCTCCCGCGATGCCACCACTTGAGCATATAAATATTTCATTAGAACTATCCGGACATCTCCGACCGGGTTCCTTTTATTCGTGAACTGGCCTTTCTTTAGTTGTGGAAAATCCATCTGAGATATATCTTCAAGGTCAAGCTATTCATATCTATTTTTGTTTATGATCACCCGAGCTTCTCTGTTGGATACGTTTCGTATGGAACTAACTGCCCAGCATTAGTTCTTGTTCTTTTTTTCGTTTGCATTAATTTCACCGTCACTGACACTAATTACGTTCATTGATCCCGGGTCGGGAGGGGGCGCTCTTCCGCACCTTGTTCCATTTTGGGACATGTGTTCTTTTTATTTTTTCCACTAAACTATCACTCACTAAATACACCAGATTCAGAAAATGAAAGGGGATACTTATTTGTATCTCTTCGTGCTTCACGAAAAGCACATTAGAAGTACTGATGCTAATCCTTAAACACAGATGCCCTCGGAATTAGCTTCCTCGAGTTCGCTCTACTTATTATGAAAATGAAAATGGCGGCAAAAACACCTCAAAGAAATCCACAGAGGTCTATGTAGAGATATAACCTCAAGGGTGTATGGAATAGGAATGGCGATTCACTTGCGAGAGAGATATCAAAAGGAACGTTAATAATTTTATACTCTACCGATCCTTACGCTGTCGTGTCGATGGTCGAAGTAGCAAATGTCACCACAAGTCGCCATATTCTAACGAACTAAACGACATCTGGATGTCAATATCATGTAAAAAGAAATTTTCTGATATCTTGCCTCTCTTTCTTTGAGCGTTGTTGCGACCACAATAAAATCGTACTTTCGGATTTTCATTTATAAACATTGCGTTTCGTTATTTGCGTAAAATGCTTATTCTTTAGTCAACTTGTATAAGCAAATGTAGAAATTGATCCTTTAATATCTCGAAAATCAAGAAGAATCCAATGAAAAAATATAAACGAATAAAAAAATGTCTAACATGATATCTGGGAAATAAGCCCTAGATATGCTTTGAAGGATCTACTTCCATGTTTAAGGGTTCAATTAGTGAGAAGATTCATTGTATAAAGTCTGAAATAACACCAAGAAATAACCACAATAGCGCAAAAGAATAGCACAAATTTATTAACCTTCTTTGCAACTTCCTTTGTATGAATATGTGAAATATTTGGGAGGCCTGTAACATTTTATACTTTATATATCATAGAACATACGATAAATAGAAAACTTACTGAAAAATAAAAGTTAAAGTTTTCTTAACTGCTAAGGCCCCACAGAATCATGTTTTTCAAGTACTGATGGCGCTGCATATAGATGAAAGTTATTTTTGAAAGCAGACTGGTACACGTGAATACTTTTAAAGAAATTTTTTTTAAAAATTGGCACAAGACGAGTCCCTGTGCTTTATTTAGATCAAATACTAATGCAATTTTAAAACGTTGCACAGATGAAGCTATTGCAATGTACATTTAACATTCACTTTTTAATGAGTTCCTACTAAATTAAATCTAAAAATTTTTTCATCGCGTATGTTCAGCAGGAGAATATTGGTGTGATAAGGCTTACTCTTCTCTCTAATCCTTTAGTAATCAAAGCACAAAAGAAATTTATTCTTACCTGACTCCATTTTGACTAGGTGTTTGTGCGCTTTGATTGATTATTCGGTCAAGTCGATTTCGAATGCTGTTGTTATACCCATTATCCGTAATATCGATATCGTCATCAGTTCGCATCGCCTCAGCTAAAACAGCTTGCAACGACGCTGACACCTTCGGACTTTGATATTCGTGTGTCGTTCGATACGGCATATCCAATTCATAGCTCACAATATTTTCACCCTTATAACGTATCGATTCCGCTGGATTGGTTTTCGCTTCTTGCAACGCAAATTCTGAGATAGGCCTTCGTCGTCCCGGATACGCAACCGGTCGTCGCATTGAACAATTATCATTAATATTATTAGCACATAATTTCCATTCTTCCTGCTCCTCGTCATATCGAGCTTGTGTGTATAAACGATTCTTCACTTCGACGGGGACGAAATTATCAATGATAAGGAGTAGACGTTTTAATTCCCTATTGGAAGAAGATTCTAGATTACAAGAAACGAGAATGAGGAAGATTGAGAAACTTACTTTATAAATTCATTTTGTGTCATTTCTAGCTCACGGAGATCACGATTATGTTCATTTTTGGTATCGACTAGTTCTTGTTGTAGCGCCTGCAGCAAATACATTTATTGTTGTAAAAAGGCGGAAAATAAAAGGAGAAGAGTTCTTACCATGTATTTATTGTAGCATTTTGAAAGTTTTCTTGTTTTCAGATCGACTTCTTGCTCTAACGATGTTACCCCACCCAATATCTCTAAGGTTGTTTCCTCTTGTAACTCCAGTTGTTGCTGCATTTCAACTTCTCGTTTCTGTTAAGATTAAGTAAAAATTTTGAATATTTTTATCTTTAAAAAAGAAAAACAGATTAGAAACGTTTCAATGTTTCCATGGACTTAGTCAAGATAAAGAAATAAATTCTATGTAACATTCCAACATACCTTTCTCTCCGCAATCTCTTCCAACCTCTTTTCTAATTCAATTTGTCGCTCTGTGTAAGTGTCAAGAATGTTCCTGCCACCCCGAACTAATTTGTCTTCTAATTCTTCAATCTTTGATGCCAATTGCTTTGTGATTTCACGTTCTCGCTTTAGAAATTCCAATAAAAAATATTCAAAACTTGACTTAAGTAAATTAGAAAGATTTGTATAGAAAATACCTCTAACGCGGCTTTGGACTCGGCATCATTTGCAATCATTGCACTCATTTCATTGCTATCAATCTCTTCATTTTCATCAGAGACTGGCTCATCTGGCGATTTAACAACCTTTTTCACAGCAGATTTTGTTTTCTTTCGCGTTGCCACGCGTTCTGCCTGCAACCTTTCTGCCATTAATTTCTTCAATCTGGCTATCTCTTCTTGATACTGTTTCAACTGAGCATCCTGTGGATCGTCATTCTTAATAGGCTTATTCTGAATGGTTTTAGCTCGACTGGCGTAGCGAAGAGTTGTTAGAGTTTCGTTATAATTAATACTGGATGGACCGATATTTGCTATCATTGTTGTTTTTGAGTTGCCACCGAGTGAATCCTGAAGTAATCGAGTCAGTTTCGAATCACGATACGGAATGTGCGGAGAATTTTCAGCAAGTGCAGATATCACATTGCCCAATGAAGATAGGGCTAAATTTATTTTGCTCGCTTCTTTGAGACGTTCAGCTGTCGCTCCGGTTTTCGATTGCCGTTCACTACCCGCTAAATCGATGAGATTCATTTTACCCACCTTGACTGTATTTAAATCGGTTTCACTCATTTCAATTTTAATCATGAAAATTGCATGTGATCGTGAACTGTGCTCATTCATGTTTGTGAAACCGACTGTTCGATTTTTATTGCCTTGGTTCATTACCTTGATCATATCCTCGACACTTTTACATGTGACCGAATGCAGGTTGGGCACATAAACTCCAGTCTTTTCGCGTTCTCTTAACTCTAACGTTTTGCAGTTGGGTTGAAGTAAGTCGCGTAGCTCTTCCATATAAATTTCTAAATAGGAAACGGATACCAAAAATGTGTCAATCTTCTGTGCTCGATCGATGTGAGACCAAATTTGTTCGAACGTTCGTGGTATGATGCCTTTTTGTTCCTCGTCGCCTCGGATGCCTTCCATTGTGTGAGTTTTACCCGTGCCTGTTTGACCGTATGCGAACACGCAACAATTGAATCCTTCCAGGACACTGGAAACAAGTGGGCGTACGATTTCATCGTAAATGCTTTTCTGTGTTGATCTGAAAAATTAAAAACACAAAAAATATAACACTAGCTTTATTATAATTATTGCAGGATAATTTACGTGTGATCATAGACTGCATCGTAGGTGAAAGTTTTTCGATTTTCTTTGTTTGCCTCATTTGGATTCTGTATTTCGACCACACCGCGCCGCGGATATGTGGCGACAACTTGCGCGGCACCGTCAACATCTTTTTCTTTCTTGCTAATCGGGCGGCATCTTACCACAACTTGGACGCATTCGTTCAAAGCTTTCGATTGTCCTTTCTGTAAGAAGAAAGGTAGAAAATTATTTTAACATGGATGGATGTACTATGAACTTTGTATATTACTTCTATTTTAAGGTATTGAATGACTATAATAATAATAGGGCCGCAATCAGTCTTAGCGTATAAGTTATAGTACCTCATTTTTCGACCATAATAATACTTTATCGAGTGATATAGTCAATATTTGGATTGTGCGATTATTCACTAATTTCCAAATCAGTACTTATAAGGGTGTTTCATGGTCCCAAAAATTTTCGTCAAGTGATTTGAACCTGTGAACTTCAACATAAGTCGCAATCAGTCTAACCACTGCACCTTTCGGACGAGACTTATTACTCCTTGATTTAGTACATATATAAATGTAATGATATCTTTATACAAAAATGAAGTTTCAGTCAGTCATTCGGTTCCTTCCCTTTTTGGCCAAGTGGATCTACCGAAAATTGTTAACACGCAGGAGAACATAATTTTGTTTCGATTTGCATCAAATTTTTAGGAGAGGTTAATCGAGCAAAAATCTCAGCTAAGTTAATTAACCAGCAAAACTTCCGATTTTGACGAAATTTTTCACAAAGGTTTTCTGAATTGTATAAAGAAGCTTACAATAAAACATATAAAGTCGAACTATCTGGAACAAAATAGCGGCCATTCTAAGGTCAAAAAAGTTACAGTTACAAAAATTTGTAGTTATAGTTGTGACCACGCTACTGGAGCGATTTTGATATCGTGGAAATTAAATATTTTGTTTGCTGCCAATTTCTTAACTGGATTGAGCAAGAGTCGTTGCGAGTTACCAACTTGCAACGATTGATTAATTCTTATTCACGTTCCCAAGCTCAGAGAAACGATTGATGAATTCTTCCATGCTATTTATTTGCGTTTTTGAGTTGATACTCCAAGTTTAACTGAAACTCTGTTATCCTTAAGTTTCTTTTATGATACAAATGTTTCAGATCAACTGAAAATTGTATTTTTTACATGATTAACCTTTAATCAAATAGGTGACCAGGTTATTGTTCATTTATTTGACAATAAATTCCATACGATGTTATTGGGGGAAATGTTAAATCTTTAAATCCTACCATTATTAACAAAGTTTAGCGAATGTTGAGTTTAACGGTATTGGTTGTCGTTATGCTCATAGAAAAGTACATTCAGGTCTTATTTTCAGAGTTTTCGGATCACAGGTATACGAACCTGTAGCGGGGGTGGGAGAAGTAACATTTTTTCCACATTTTGTCTCCCCTGCTCCACTGCAGCTAACACTGTTTAAGACCTGTTTTTCATTTGTTACTCACATGTCTACTTTCGGTAAAACAGGTTTTGAGATTCACCGTCTTAACAAGTTTCGAACATTTTTTTGATAAGCTTTACATTCACCTACCAAGTTTGATTTCTATGGCTGCTACAGTTTCGGGGAAAAACTGCTATGACAGACGGATGAACAGGTCACAGTAGGATTTTGTAACATAGTACAACAGCTTAAGAATGGAAGGCCCTCCAAAAAATTGAAACACTTTTATTTGAGTGTGACTAACTCAAGAGATTGCTCATAAACACAGATCAAATACAAAACATGTCAGTAAACCTGATGCAGCACTCGAGAACGCGCCAGGTAATCCGAGTGGTGCAAAAAAGTTTCCTAGGTTCAAAACCCAATTGAAATCGTGACCTGCTGTCCGTCTGTCTGTCACAACAGTTCTTTTCCGAAATTATAGTTAGTGTATCAGGAGTGATTGCCTCTGGCAAGTTTGGGTGTCCAAAAATATGTAATCGAGCAGTCCGTATAGGCGAACTGGTCGAGAAACTTTCAAAAATCGCACGCACCCTAGTGATCCGATGCATTTACCTATGGGATCAGTAAATAGCCAATACAAAGATTGCCCTAACAATTCAAAACATTCTCAAATATGACTATTGGCTGTTACGTTAAAAATGTTACGTTACACCAAGCGATTTCGGTTGGGGGCCCGACTAGCCCGTGGAGACGGGGTAGGAAAGCGCCACTTACCAACCTTAGCATTGCCCCCAGGAGCCAATTGGCGAGCTTGAGGCTCCCCGGAATGGTCCTTTACTAGAATATCCGCTGGTGACCCTTACCCGGTTCGTCGAGCAGCCTATCACCACTTCCCCCGATAGAGATGATTCTTATTCGCACTAAATTATATTAAAGAAAACCAAGGATTCTTATTCGTACTAACTTCCACTAAAGAAAATCGATTGAACAGATTGAAATCCCCGACGGGGAGGATTCTTATGCACTCCAGGCGTAATCTACGCCTTTCACCAACACTGCGCGCTCCACGCGCGAAAACACTGGCTGAAACACTTTCACAAAACACGAAAATTTCGTATAAAAAAATTAAACGATAACTCAAGATTATCTCAGTTTCATGCGAAGTTATTATTTATAAATTCAAATTCTTTACACTTATAAAATTTTCCTTACTTCCTACGTTGGGGGCCCCGTCGATGGTCGAAATCTTCGTACATCAACTCGCTTGCTGCCTGAATCAATTTTCTTCTATTGTCATCTGGAGCAATTTTCCCTCGTTGCCTGCTTAGTTTCTTCGACGCTTCTTTCTTCTGATGTTCGCACCTGTTGGCTCGTTGTGATCCCTCTATTTCGCAAAATGGTCGGTTCTTTCTTCTCCGCTGCCCAAGTATCCGTAAAAGAGACCGCTTCAATCGTCGCTGGCTCTTTTATCACCTTATCGCAACAGTTCTTTGACTTGAGTTGAAGAACCCAAGTTCAAGGCCCCAACATTCACCTCGGCTGCTCAACTTTGCAGTGTTTACCTCGGACGCAACCCCAGTTTTTCTTGCTCACCATCTTTCTTTCGCGCACAGTCCTGCATTATTTATAACAGCCTTATCGATTTGTTTTGGTTGAATTGTCAATTACTCGTATTGTGTTGATGCCTGTGGTTGTTTGCAAATATTTACGTAAGTCGCGAAATATTTTCAAATAAAGATGATACTTGCTTATGGTGGCATATTGAGTTTGCCCTGTCGGGTCTCAGTAATCCTCTTCGTTACCGGTGCCATCATTTTGTCCGCGAAAGGATATAACGGTGTGTCGGGCGATAAGCCCGACAGGGGTATCATGACTTTTTGGAATTCAGCAGGTTCAATAACATCAATTAATTCCTGGAGTTCGAAAAGTTCCAATAATTGAAGAACAAATTGATGATCAATATAGTTTTGTTGGATAAAAAGCTTCTGTTATAACACCATTTTCTCTCTGGATAAAAAGCTTCTGTTATAACACCATTTTGATTTGTTAAACATTCAACCATTTCATGTAATGCAGCCCGTTTCACTTCTTTCCATTTTAGGTCGCTTAATGGCTCGTAAAAATCGAATAGTGTACAACGTTGTCTTAGTTTTTGGATAAACAATTCTTCTCGTTCATTTGATGGAATTTCCGTCAATTGTGCCAATGGGTTCAACTCTCGATTTTTCGATTTGTTAAAACGGGAACTACTCTGACGTTTATTCTTTTTAATTAGTGGCCCCGGTAAATTCAGCCTTTTGGCAATTGGGTTTGGTGGTGGAGCATCTCGCGGTGGTGTAGCTTTTGTAATTGCTAGTGATATAGTTGTTGAGTTTGTTTTCTTGTTGTTAGTCTCGTTTCCTTTATCATTGACACCGTTGAGTTGTTGCGCATTCATGACTATGCGACGAAAACCCCGAGTGTGTTCGAATTTTTCTGGGTTTCACTTAAATGATGTGCTTGAGCACGACGCGCGATTAATGTGCAAATTTTACAATATGATTAAAAAGCAAAGAACTCTAATTGAACGTATTAAAAATCAAAGAAACTGAAGGCATTTTCCTTGCCTTTCTCACGCACATCAATGTGTTGATAAATATCCCTGCACACCTTCCACGTTACTGTTAAGTGAGCCGTCTCTTTACTCAAAGGTCTTATGATGGCTTCACCTTAATCCATGCCCTCCATTATTTTGATTACTTGCAAATAAGGCTTATTGTGGGAAGCCGTATGCACTATTACTCGTTTTACATATTGCTGTCGAGCCTTCGATTTCTTGCCTTCATCATCTCTTCGATTGTCTTTATCCTACTGATCTTGATCATAGTGCGGATCTTTGCGCGGACGCCATTCGTGATTCTTGTCGATGCAATTTCGAACGTAGTTCACCGACTCGCTTATTCCATTGCTAACCCCATTCGATGTCGAGTGGTAATGTTTCAGGGATGAACTATTATTACATTTTCAATATTTACATATTTGCCGCTGCTGCTCGTCGACAATTTCGTCGATGTCATATCTGGTAATGTGTTTCATACAACTGAATGCAATTTGGATTGTGCGCTCAATTTCCCATTCATTTCGTGATCGTTTCCGTACTTTTGCAAATTTGCAAGTCTAAAATGATTTGCCGACATTGCCGTTGCATTCGCTAGAAAGTTCTCTTTGTCGTTTTTATCATTTTCAATATCGTTATGATGCATGTATTTGTAATGGCTTTGATTCGTTGCAATTGCATAATTGGATGATCTATGATCGCTATAACGTTCACTAGCACAACCACTTATTGTTGTTATTGTCGTTGTAGTTGTGGGCGACGATTTGAAATAATTTAGGCGGTAATCTGCAAATCCATTCGTTCTCTTCACATCAATGGGATCGCAGTCTTCGATGATGATCTGCACTGTGACGTGTAAGACTTAGAAATGTACTACCCATTGGCGATTCATCCTTTAGCCAAATGTGTTCTAGACACTCAAATGCGGAGAGACGATCATCTGGTTTGATTCTTAATGTACATTAGATGAAATCAATAGCTTCCTGTGAAACGTCCTTAAATAATTCATCTGAAAGGGTTAGTGAACTTTGTGAACTATTCAAAAATGTCTCCTGTTTTGTATCGCCACCGAATGGTGTACATCCAGACAATAATACATAGGCTAATACACTAACCGACCATACATCAGTTTGCAATGATAATGGATCATATTGTAGTACTCCAGGTGCGACATAATCGGGTGTGCCAATAATTTCATGAATTTTACTGCCATTCCTCGTCGTGAGAGCGGAGTTGAAGTTCGGTGGCGAAGAAAATTTTTGCTTAATACCTAACCTTACTTAACGCTAATAATTTACATTGGTTATGCTAACATTACCTTAGTCCTTCCCAGTAGTACTTCAGCGCGTGGAGCGCTTCCTTGGTAATATTCCAACTAAAATGATGGAGTGCAAGGAATCCTCCCCTTCCAGGAGTGGCTCCGGGGTTTAATTTTATATTTCGTGACATGACGGTGTAAAGTTCTTTCAAAATTTCTAAACCACTACCAATTTCATGTGGTAAAATACTGCAAGCATTGTGAGGATAACTTTTAAACGGCAACGTAGTAAAAGTCAATGAAATCAGAAAAATGTCGTAATAATGTACATTAAAATACTGTTACATGTACAAATAATTCTGCGAGCTACTGACGAAATTGTTTTCACAACCGTTAAGAACCTCATGATCAACAAAATGAATTTACTCGAAACCACGAGAACCCCACCAAGCATCATCAACATCTGAGAGTGCATCACTGCTCCATTCATTAAACTGCTCGAATATACCAGGTACCCCTCGGCAGAACATTCGCCAATGTACGAGAAATTGATTGAACGGCTAGAGACCCTATATAAAGGCGAGCTGAATGAATGGGGGGATGATTCATTACAACCGCGATAATAAAAACTGCGATAAAGGCGAGTGCGAATTAAAAGTGATAGTGAAACCGCGATAGTAAACTGCGATATAGTGGAGCGCGAAATAAAGGCGATAGTGATTGATTGTTAAGTGGACAGTTGTAATAGAAATTAATTTACAAGTGGAAGCTAGATTTTAATTAACTTTTGTGAAATAGTTAAATTTATGATTGTGCGTTTTTAGTAAATAAACTCTCTAAACTTAGTTTTAAAAGACAGTGCGTTTTCACTTTCCCGGAACATTAAAATTATTGGCCGCGAACCATATCACGTGACAATACGTAAATTTGTCAAATTTTTATTAAAATAAAATCATGTACTCGTATATCAATAAAAATTAAAGGAAACATCGATTTCGAAATACATTCAGTGGCATGTAAACTTTGTCACCCACTGTACTTCGCATTACTATTCTTGCAAGTTATATGCAGCTTTACCATTCCGACATACAGGAAGATATACTTGGCTGATTTTTGGGTGAACTCACATGATATGCGAATTGCTCAAGAACCGGCCGGCTAAGGCCGGCTAAGGCTGGGCCGTTGTTTGCGCGAGTCAAAAAAAATTGCTGGAGGTATGGTTGATCGTGCGGTTGTTCACCGCGTGTTTGAGTGTCTCGAGATCCACCCATAATCCCTTTGGGGGTTTCTTTTTCGGCCGGGATTTGAAAAAGGTCGTAATACCTCAACCGTCACGTACGTAGGGTACACAAGAGGCGAAAGATATCGAGTAGTCCGCTGGCAGCTTGGCCATTTGGGATCGGTGTCGTGTAACGAATTATGTAAAAGTTGGAGACCCAGAAAGGCAACGGCAGTGCAGTAAATCATACGGTTTCAGAAAATAACAAGCTATAATCGTTTCTCGACCGCCTTCGATACCAGTGTGTGTAAAGGCTGACTGTTGAAGATTGTTGAAGTTATTCTGTGAACACGGACAGTGAATTAGCAAAATATTATGATAAGCACTTTTGGACATGTGTTGTTTTTCTGAAATCAGTATCGCTGCTGCCCATTGTAATTTCAATTCATTGGCAGACTAGTGGGTCAAGAGGTACTAGAGTATTTTTGAGTGATTCAAAAGTTTGCTTATGCTCCATCTACAAGTCGATCCAAACTTACCCCTCCCCAATACTCAAATAACATCTTGCATCTTAAGATAAATAGATGAGACTGCGTCCGATTGGCTGCGTAGCTGGTCCACAACCATCTATTAGAAGATGCTAGTTACTTTTAAGTTTGGGTAGACAAATTGGTCTACACTAACTAACTGATTAGCACTGATCATCGAGACAAGTCTCTAAGACAGGGAAGTTGGCAAATATTTGAAAAGGTCCCTAAAGAAAGAAAAAGAAGGAAAACCAGTTTGTTTGCAGAGATATAAATTCAGATATATTCGTACATACGTATATAACATATAACTATATATTTTTAGGTTAGGACCTGTGTTATGCTATGGGTGTGAAACAAGGACCCTAACCCAAGCATCCGCAAATATATTGAACGCCTTTGAGCGACGGGTCCTGAAACAAATAATCCGAGCGAAGCTAGACGAGGACCAATGGCGAATTCGATACAACCATGAGCTATATGAAATTTTTGACGAACCGCTGCGGAAACTGCAATGGGTTGGCCACACGAATCGTATGGACGAACAACGGATACCCAAAAAGGTATTCGTTGGGAGAACTGAACGCCGGCGGCCAGTGGGGAAACCGAGGAAACGCTGGTCTGACACGGTCGACGAAGACAGTTCATCGCGGCTCGGATTTCGAAATTGGAGGACGCGGTCAATGGACCGAGACAGTTGGAGGCGCTATTTGCAGGAACCGAACGCCCGATAGGGCTGTAGTGCTACGAAGAAGAAAATACATACAGTCGGTAAACAATAAGAATAATTAATACAGAGTGCGAGAGCATTTAAGTGAAGCAAGTGCAGCGGAGAAGAAAGGGAAGAAGAATAACTTTAGGTCAGCAGTAGCGGAATATATTATAACCAAAGTCTACGAAATCATAATGGAAGACGTAATGCCAATGCGAGAAGCAAGAGATACGAGAGAATTGGATGCAATGGAAAGTCTCGCTATATTAAGAGAAAAAGCCCTGCTAATGAACAATGATGCAAGTAATTATAAATCCTGGCTCTTCAAGTTAATCACTAAAGAAAGTAATTAACTTTAGGAAATATCCCTCAATGTAATTAAGGGGCTTATGAAATTCGATAAAGAATGTAGTTTGTGTGAGTGTATTTACTATTTAGTACAGCTATCTTATAGTAAAGTTTTATTTCTATTTAAAAATTTTTTTGGAAGTATTATTCTCATAAAATAATTATATTAATTATAATTTGGCAAATACTTGTACTTTAGAATTAACATTTTATGTCGTTGTTAGTATTTGGATTGGATTACTTTAAAATATACAAGAACAGACTTTTAGCAAAATTCTAATCTTTTAATTAACATCATATCGAACTATATTTTTACTGTAACTTTTGCTACAATTCTGATTAATATTTAATAAATACTTCCGCTTCCTAGACTAAAAAATCTAAAATTCCTCGAAAAACAACATCTTCCATGTCGCTAAAAATGAATTATTAACTAATTTAGAATAAGAAAATAGGATACACAGATTTGGCGAGTGTCCAAGAAAATTGCAAATGAATCAGTTGCAATGACGTGAGCAGTTATTGCGTTGGTGGCCGTGGAGCCGTGAACGAGACTCATGTTAATATTTATTCAATAAATCGATTTTATCAGATTTATTTTTATGACGAGAATACAAAGAAGCATATGGGAATAGGATAATGCAATTGATTATAAATATAACATTGAAATGTAGTAAACAATTTATAGCCACGATATGCAATCTTATCTGGGAACGTGTTGTATTTGAAAGCAAAAAAGAAAAAAATCTATAAGTGTTTGGATTCTATGCAATTCTAGGCGAATTGAATGCAGTCTGAAAAGATGTGAGAAGCTATCTCTATTATATGAGTATCATGGATTTTATTAACGTTAGGTTTTATGTAAGATTTGATTACATACAACTTTTCACTCAATATTAATCTACAGTTTTCACAGGGATGTGCTCGCATTGCGTATATAAACGAGCTACAAATGCATATTTTGCTAATTTTAAATTAACTTCAAACAAAAGCCATTCCAAAGTATATGAAAATAGAAATCAAAAAAAAAAAAAATAATTGTTTCAGAAGACAGGTGGTCTTACGTGAGGAATTTTCTCAGATTCATGATTTTTATCTATGTACCAAAATTTTCCTTCCGCCTGCAGGGATATTTCGCGGCTGTTTTCTGCCGCCGATTTTAATGATGTACCGCTTAGCTTGAGTAGCTCGTATCTTGTCGTATGGGTTTTTGAAAATTTTTTTAGTTTCTCGAAATACGACATCGGAATTTGAAAATTCTGTTAGCAGTAATAGTGTCCATTCGGAAAATAGATTGAGCTTATAATGAGGAATCTGCCGACTGCCATTAAACGGTGTCCATTTTCACTGGTCACCACATGAAAGAATTGCCTATAACGATTTTGACTTGATTTGAGGGTAACACGTTTATGAATCTATCTTGATGATTTTCTCCTTGTCTGTTGTAGGGGCATGATAAGTGATTCGCAAGACGTTGAAGAACCTTGTTTTTTAAACTTCTCCAAAATCATGGCTATCTGTCGACCTGCCACTTGTTAAAACAGTGTGATGTATTGCCAAGTTTTTTAGTTTATATCATTGTGAATGCAGCGTCTGTACTTCTCGTATCGCCATCGTAGTTGTAGAGAGTCCTTTAGGGCCCTTAGTTTCCTGAAGAAAGCGCCTCTGTCGGCCACATCCTCCAATTTCGGAACATGTAAAGTGATGCGCCAGGAAGCGAAGGCCTGAGAGGGGCTGTAGTGCTAAGAAGAAGAAGAAGAAGAAAGTGATGCGCTGTCGTATTAACAGTGTTGAACTAGCGTTTCGTCGGCCTTACTACTGATGTTTATCCCTCTGTTTTTCCATACATATCACTTGGTTAGTTTCATCCATCGTCAACGCCTCCAATCGATTAAATATGCCCTTTTCCCTGCGGGAAATTCTCGAGCGTAATGTGCCAATGGTTTCATTTTTCATTAGTCGAAGCATCTCTACGATTAAACTATACGGAAACATGTAGCCAGGGAACAAAGAATTACCAATCTATCACAGGAAAGAGACTGAAAATATCCATGCCCGTTTAACAGCTGGGTCAGGTAGAAGAACGTCTCACCATGTCTTCGATGAAGCCATATACTCAGATTGCTGCCAATTGCTGAACAATTGCTATCTCTTTTCGTGAGCCGCAGCATCCTTGCGCTTATTAGTCTGGAGAGCGATGGGCATCACACCTGCAATGATCAGCATCGGAGACTCAGAGACTGTCCAATATATCCTTTCAATCTTTTGCGCTTTTCGTCTCTGCACCTACGTCAGGATGTTTCGGTGCAGCTTTATATTTATTCCTACATTTTAGATTCCTGTAGTAGGATAGACAGCTCACCGATTATCAAAAGTCTACTTCTTTCTAGGTTAGGGTCCTCTACTTTGATTATAAGTTGACAGAGAGCCAAAACGCAGGCTGCAGCCTTGTCACCCATTACCCTGATTCGCTCAGAGAAACTCAGCTTCACGCTTTTCCACAACGTGGAAAGGATTTCCAGAATGTCCCTCCATTGAATTGATTCGAAGACTTTTCCGACATCAAATGTCACCGTCAAATTAACCCGTCGGATAGACCGGTTGTGAGCATTTTTTCCCTATACTGAGCTCACCACTTCTGTAATTACATCAATTGTGGTGCACCCTGCATCACAATATTGTTGTAATTGCGTCAGTGAGTCTTCCCCTTATGCGTTTTTCTAGCACTTTCCTGGGTGTGTCTAGCATACATAACGGGTTGTATGCAGATGCCAAAGAAATGTACCCACATTATCGCGCCCGTAGAGCACCGATCTTCCACATTATCACCTTATAGCCCAGGCCTCGCGGATCACTGTTCAAATCGTCCATGGGATTCTTCCAGCAACGAGCCTTGCAACACTGTTGATCCGTGTAGGACGGTACATTTTGGTCAATATATATGCTCCTAGTTTGGTTCTAGTTCACTCCGAGCTTCCCGTCGGAAGTTGTGACATTAGCATCTCTGTTCAGCGATTTCAGTTGACCATAAGTACACTAGAAGCTGGCCGTGTTAGTGTCTCTGAGGAGGAATGGAGTACATACAAGCAGACGTGATGATCTTCATGGTTAAATTCACTACGACTTCAGCTGTCGGTCTTCGCTTGCTTCCAGAAGTGGAATGCCTGTCATGAGCACATCAAAGATCTCTCGACGTCCATTTTCCCAATTTTCTATCAAACAGCCGAAGACTGGATATGTATGTGCCAAGTAGCACCGTCGCGGATGTGTATCACGTACTGGTGGCCACCGACTCAGAAGTTCTCTAGAACTCGTCAATGGTGTACCGTTGGTGCCAGGAACGCCAAAGCGAATATCACTTCGAGTATGGCTCCCACATAACTTCTGCGGCATTAAGTAAGTGCCAATGTGTAGCTGATGAGTCTTGCCCTGGCCGCCATCTCCAGTACTCACTTTCCTCCCAGATCACTTTTGAGGCATGTCCCAATGGCTTGAACATTAAAGTCCCCCGACGAGAACTGCGACTATTTTCAGCCGACGCATTGCGTTTAGCTAAAAAAATGGCACTGGTTCGCTCAGCATTAGGTGTTGTTCCTAAATATCGAGCCCGTAAACAACCATCATCTCACACATGGCCACGTATTCGCATGCGAGCACTGTTCCGATCCATATTCGCTAAATAGCAACAGCTCGACTTTCATGTCACTCGGAAACTGCTCAAGCAGAATCTGGGCGTTAAGTTTCGGAATAAATTCAATTGCAGGATACGGCTCATTACAGTACCGTAACATACAGCATTTTCCTACCCTCGGACATGATCGAGATCGCCAGATCTATCTCAACAAAAGGAAGTACACATCGACACGGAGAAGGAAAAGTAAACAATAGTTGGGGCATAACGATTCCTTGGAGATTATACCTGATCCGTCCCCAACAAATACCCTAAGAGGTAAACATTTAAACTCTCTTCCGCAAATTATATCCCTGTGAGCTCTTTTCCGCCACTTCCTTCAAGTGTCTTACCACCTTCTCCCTCACCTTACGGAGTTGTTTGGGCCTCTCCACTGGACCCAGTGGTGTGTTTTGGTTCATTGGTGGTTTTGGCCCCTTTCGCGTCGCCCAAAGTTAAGAAAATAAGGGGTACTTCCCATTGCTTCATGAATGTAGGTCGGTAACGCGCACCCAATTTGTGGAAGATGTACAGGGTTATCAATTTCGTGGTAGGAAAGTATAACCCTGCCATTTGACATCTGTCAGAATTAAATGTCATCCAAAGCGTGTGTTCTTTAGTTGAAGGTTTGCCATTTAGAAATATGAATCGTTTAACAGTCGAAGAATGCGTTAAAATTATTAAATTTTATTTTAAAAATGGTGATTCTGCTGTATCAACGTTTAGGGCTTTACGAGCCGATTACGGTCGACATAATCGACCTACACAGCTAACAATTTCGAACACAGTGAGAAAATTTGAAGAGACTGGATCGGCTATTGATATTGCAAGGCCTGTGCATCATCGCAACATTCGTTCTGCTGAAAGTATCGCTGTCGTTGCTCAAAGTGTGGACGAAGACCTGAATTTGTCGATTCCTCGACGTGCTCAACATTTGGGCTTGTCTTACGGCTCATTCTGGCGGATTTTGCATTTGGATTTGCATCTCCATCCGTACACGATCCAACTCACTCAACAAATTAAGCCTCAAGACCATACACAACGCAGAATGTATGCGAATTGGGTGATTGAACAACAAGCCATAGATAACGATTTTTCGAACAAAATTTTCTTTAGTGATGAGGCTCATTTTTCGCTCAGTGGTTACGTAAATAAACAGAATTGCCGCATATGGGGCTCTCAAAATCCTCAGGTGATCGCAGAAAGGCCTTTGCATCCGGAAAAAGTGACCGTTTAGTGTGCATTATGGTCTGGTGGTGTTATTGGCCCGTAAACGATCAAGGAAGCCATTACAGTCAATTCTAACCGCTATGAACGGATGTTAACCGATTATTTTTGGAGAGAAATTGAAGATTATAATCTGGAGAACATGTGGTTCCAACAGCACGGAGCCACAAGCCACACAACACAGGCTAATCGAGCACTTTTGCAAGAGAAATTTCCAGGACGCGTAATTTCGAGATTGAGTGATGTCAATTGGCCTGCAAGATCCTGCGACCTAACACCTTTGGATTTCTTTTTATGGGGCTAAGCGAAAGATCGTGTTTACGCAAACAATCCTCAAAATCTTGAGCAATTGAAAACCAATATTCGTGAAGTTATGGTCGAGATATTGCCGGAAATGTGCCGAAAAGTCATTGAAAATTACTTCAAAAAGATTGAGGCCTGTAAGAGGTTCCGTGGAGAACATTTGAATGATGTTGTATTTTACGTATAATGGCAAGGTTTTATCTTTGTACTGAATAAAAAATTTTGTTTCCATGTGAATATTTTATGTGTTTTCTTTAGCTTTACTTTCCCAAGCGTAAAATGGATAACCCTTTACATTCCATTTCCTATGATTGTCTCCCACATAGGATTTCAGCATTGTTTTATGGTTTGGTTAATCCTCTCAGCTGGATTTGCCTGCGGGTGGTAAAATGGCGTTAATTGGCGACTACCTCCATATCCGGTCACCAATTTAGCCATCTCTCTTGACCTGAACTGCACGCCGTTATCGCAAACCGCTAGCGCAGGAACCCCAAATAACAAGAAAACCCTCTCCTCCAATAATCTTGCAACCTGGGACGCAGTCACTTTCCGAAGGGGAAAGATCAAGGGCATCTTCGAGAAATAGTCTACCACAGTCAGTATATAGGTGTTCCCCTGTGTTGAACGTGGCAATAGCCCCACCAAATCGATAAATATTATTTCCCACGGTCCCTGGGCTTAGCCGGCCCGGGTGCTCATTACTTCATACGGAGGTCTCCTCTCCACTTCGATTGCTTGGCAGATCTTACATTGAGTCACGTATCGTCGAACGTCAGTTTTCATCTTTGGCCAGTAGAAACGTTGGGCTATCCGATCAAAAGTTCGGCTTATACTCATATGCTCCGCCGTTGCGTCATCGTGACACTGCCGTAGTATCAGTGGGCGCTCGGGTTTGGCCACCACCTGCTTCCGGGAATTACCCCTGCGCATACCGCCCGGGTAGGTGCCGCCATAGTGTACGCCTTTCAATGTACCAATCTGGAAATTTACCGGGGTCTTCTTCAATTTTCGCTCGTATACCTGACATCCACTTATCCGCTGGGTAGGATTCCTCTACCGTATGGACCTCCGGCAGTGCTCTGAACAGGGCATCGGGAACCAAATGTTCCTTGCTCTTATGATGGGCGACATCGTACTCAAATTGATGAAGCCTCACCGCCAAACGTGCCAGCCGACCATTCGGGTCCCGCAATTTATTGAGCCAAACAAGGGAGTTATGGTCTGTTATCTGTAAACTGCTGTAAACCGCGATCCTTCCAGGTAGGGCCGGAGTTTCTCCACTGCCCACAACACGTCCAAACACTCCTTTTCAGTGGTTGAG
The DNA here is from genome assembly GCA_963969285.1 of Odontomyia ornata. NCBI lineage: Eukaryota > Metazoa > Arthropoda > Insecta > Diptera > Stratiomyidae > Odontomyia > Odontomyia ornata. The sequence continues at coordinate 53,264,800 of OZ017742.1, read as the reverse complement.
TAATTTTTCTCTGTTTTTGAGAGACGGCGGCTAAGATAGCATACCACCCGCTCACCCTCTGGGTGGCTCTGGCTCAATACAGCACCTAACCCATAATCTGAAGCGTCGGTCTGGACGTTGAACGGTAAGGAGAAATCCGGGCACGTTAGAATTGGTGCTGTCGACAGCATCGTTTTACAAAGCGTAAAGGCCAACTCACACTGATTCGTCCATTCAAGTTCCCTATTTTTCCGGAGAAGGTTTGTGAGTGGCGCAGTCAACGTGGCATGGTCGGAAATAAAGCGTCGGTACCACGACATCATTCAGAGGAATTGCCGAACTTTCCGCACATTTGCAGTATAGATTCAACCTTTTTTGGATCGACGTGAAGTCCACTTTCATCTACAACATACCCCAGGTACTTCAGCTGCGACCGGCAGAATTTGCAGTTTGCCCGCGATACCGCAACACGGGAATCGGAACAGTCTCAATCTGGCCGTCGGCGCGCGTGGTTACAATAAACAGAAATAAGGTATACAACTAAGACATAACTAAGTGTTTTTATTTACTGGTGCCCATTCCATTTTTCCATTAGCTTATTATCCTACATGGGGGCTCGTCCGGAAAATTGAGAAGTTTTATGTGAAAATTAACAGGTGTTCGACACGGCAAGAAAAAAAACATTGATGCTAACTGTGTTGAAAAATCACGGAATATGAGCGAAGTGGAAGAAGATGCGTGTAGGCTCACGGTACCGCAGTTAAAAGAAATATTAAAAGCAAAAGACCTTAGTCTATCGGGAAATAAAGCCGAATTATTGAAACTCATTGCCACAGCAAATCCGTCGGGACAGTGCTATTTCGAGAAATGGCGGAAACAATTCAGTGAACGGTGCGTCGGGTGTGGAGGATGGCATTAATGCAAGTGTGTTAGTGGCGGAGACTGTCCGTGAGCGCGAAATCGTTTTATAAAGCGCGAGAAAGAGTCAGCCGAACGGGAACTCGCCTTAACGCGTCGCGAAATAGAGATGTTACGGCGAAGCCAATCAGTTGGTGAGAGTGTTAGTGGCGACAGTGGTAGTCGGCATAGAACATTCGCGGTTAGTGCGCTCGAGTTCGGTGGTGCACACTACACCCGAGATAATTGTTGCGACGCTAGCAGACCTTCTCAATGTCTACGATGGAAAGACGGATATCTACGAAACATGGGAGAAGCAGGTTTTGTTTTTGCGACGGGCGTATAAACTCGACGATGATACGACGAAAATATTGATAGGAAAACGGCTAAAGGGGAAAGCGATGGAGTGGTTTCACTCCAAGCCGGAGTATATTGCGTTGTCCACTGACGAACTTTTACGGGAATTGAAGAATATGTTTTATTGCCGAACAAATGAAATTATAATGCGACGACAATTCGAAGATCGGATTTGAAAGAGAAATGAGACGTTCTGTGACTACGTACATGAAAAGACGATTCTCGCGAATCGCCTTGACCTGGACGAAGAGGAAATTGTAAGCTATGCCATTGACGGTATTCCGGATTTACAATTGCGGGAATGTGGCTCGTTTACAGGTTGTAGGGTCAATGCCCGCTTTAGTAATTACGTTTGAGGAAATATTCTTGCAAGATCGGAAAGGCTCGACAAAACCGAACGAAAATGCTGGTGGCGAAAAACGTCCAAGCGGTATAGTGTTGAAGCGATGTTACAACTACGGGGATAAACCACACTTGAGCGGTGAGTGTCGGATAAGTTGAAGGGGTTGAAGTGTTTTCGGTGCAACAAGTTTGGACACACTAAAGCACAATGCCAAGGAGCACAAGAAAGAATTGAATGGGAGGCAGATAGAAAACACTGTAATGCATTAAATACAACGGACAGAAAATCGTACAAGATAGTGAAGGTGTGCGGAAAGGATATTAAAGCAACGTTCGACTCTGGCAGTGATCTTCACTTAATGACGAGCAGCACCTAAGAAAGTCTAGATGCACTTGCTTTGAAGGCGTCGACAGTACTCTTCGACGGCATAGGTTCAGTTGGTTTGAGAACGCTTGGTAGCGTCACTGCACCGGTATATGTGGATGGATTTAATTTGGTTTTGCAGATGCACGTTGCTCCGGACGATTATGTGGGATGCGATATTTTGCTCGGAGCAGAGCTGACAAACTCCGTTGAAGTACATCTAAGAAATGGCAATGCTATATTGGTAGAGCTCAACGCTGAATCTCATACAGATAAGCTCGAAGCAAAGAACAACTTCCAAGACGCAGTGAAGGAGATTATGCGCATAAACGTCGTTGAAGGGCCCAGTATGCAGTTGCCGCATATTCAAGACCGAACCATAGGCCGAACATTAAGACATTTGATTGAAAGCTACAAACTGCGACCGACAAAGAATATCGGTGTGGAAATGAGAATCATCCTAAAGGACGATATTCCAATACAACAAAATCCAAGACGCTTATCGGCGGTGCAGCGCGATATCGTGAGCGATCTAGTCAATGATTTGATCGAAAAGGGCGTGGTGAGACCTAGTTCTTCGGAATATTCTAGCCCAATAGTACTAGCAACGAAAAAATGGGAAGATTAGAATGTGTGTAGACTATCGCCTACTAAACAAGAAGATGATAAGGGACCGTTTTCCGTTGCCTTTGATCGAGGACCAGCTGGATAGACTGCAGGACGCCACCGTATTCACTACTCTGGTTTTAGAAAATGGATTCTATCATGTGCCAGTTGAAAAGAACAGCGTAAAGTATACGGCGTTCGTATATTGTCTTATTTAGATGATTTGATAATTCTGGCCAAAGATGAACGAGATAGTTTAGAGAAACTTCAAAGAGTGTTCAAGGTCGCAAGTGAACACAACGTGACGTTTAACTGGGGAAAGTGTATATTCCTGGAAAAGAGAGTGGAGTACTTAGGATACATTGTCGAAATCGGCACTATTATGCCAGGAAAGGAAAAAACGGTGGCTGTAACAGAGTTCAAACGACCAAAAACAGCGAAGGACGTACAACGTTTTTTGGGGCTGACCAGCTATTTCCGTAAGTTTATCAAAGGGTTTTCGACTATAGCTCGTCGTCTCTCTTATCTGTTAAAAGACGGAGTAAAGTTTGAATTCGGAGAAGACCAGGCTAAAGCGTTTAAACAGCTAAAGGACATACTCGCACATGGTCCCGTTCTGAAGTTGTATCGAGTCGGATCCGAAACAGAATTGCATACGGACGCGTCTAAGTAAGGACTCGGTGCCATACTTTTGCAGAAAGACTATGAAGATGGGAAGTTTCATCCAGTTTACTACGCGAGTTGGAAGACGACGCCTGCAAAGGAGAAGTATACGAGCTATGAATTGGAGATCTTAGCCGTTGTGAAAGCATTGAATAAGTTTCGCGTTTATTTGTTGGGTAACCCGGTGAAGATTGTTACAGGCTGTCAAGCTCTTGCCTAACCATGGCAAAAAAGGTTAAAATAATAAAATAAAAAGGTTAAAGTAACAATATTAAAGTAAAAAAAGTAGAAAGGTTAAAATAAAAATCTTAAGATAAAAACGTTAAAATAAAGACGCCAAAGTAGAAATGTTAAAATAAAAATGTTAAATTAATAATGTTAAGGTAGGAAGGAACAAAAATGTTAAAGTAGGAATAAACGATCAAAAATAACAATAATCAAATGGAATTATCAAATTATACGTAACAAAATCTCAACAAGTAAACCACAAGATATTTTGGACGATAAGTTTTACCAGCAACTGGGAGTATTGAAGATGATGAAAACGATGACGTTGATCCTGACGACAAGAATGAAAGTGAATAGGTGCGAGTAAAGTGATACTGTCCCCGATAAAGTAGCGTCCAGAACGCCACAAAATTCGGTTTAAACATCATCACACCATCACATAAGCTGCTCATTAAAATGACGGAGCCCTCCACCGACGAATACGATTGATCTGGATTATTTTAGAACGACGACGAAGGCGACTACGGCAGCAAACGAACCAGTCCGCGCCGTCAAACAGTGCAAAAACAGTTTTTGTTTGCAGTGTTTCGATTTTTAGTATCTTGGGTTTCCGCCTTTTAATAACGTTGCCCATTGCGGGCTGCTTACAAAAGTTTTCTTTCTTCGACGCAAAACGTACGACCAATCACTTTCCTTGATTTTCGTTTTCTTCTGCAACGAGGTTAAAGTCTAAAGAATCGAATATATCGCTGGGCGTAAAGGCACAGTGGCTGATATCAGCGATTTAACTGATGCAATGCCTTCGGCAGTCAGCGGCGGCCATTCGTCGCACACATCAAACATCCCAAACAATGAAGAATGTGGCATACGTGACGTGTGGAAGCATAATTAGAAGAGGAATTTCGTACAATACGACAAATTGTTCAAAAATATATGGATACAGAATTTCAAGGTGTGGTTGCACGACCAGTTGGTAAATTTCGTTCAACAGCCGATTATCAATATCAATTGTTAAGATGCAATGTTGATTTGTTAAGAATCATACAGCTAGGCTTAACATTTATGGATGAAGATGGTAAAACACCACCAATATTGGCAAATCAACTTCAAATTCACTTTGGCTGAAGATATGTACGCCCAAGATTCAATTGATTTGCTAACCAATTCCGGTATACAATTCAAATAACATGAAGAGGATGGTATCGACCCACTGGATTTTGCTGAATTGCTTATGACATCCGGCATCGTTTTAATAGATAATATTAAATGGTTATGCTTTCGTTCAGGCTATGACTTTGGATACTTACTCAAATTGCTAACGGATCAAAATTTGCCACCGGAAGAAAGTGAATTTTTTGAATCGTTACGTTTATATTTTCCAACAATCTACGATATCAAATATCTGACGAAATCATGTAAAAATTTAAAAGGTGGATTAGGAGACGTTGCTGATCAATTGGAATTACGACGTGATGGCCGCAGCATAAGACTGGATCCGATTCGTTGCTAACAGGGATCGCATTCTTTAAAATTCTGTTCTGATTTCTGATTTTCTCCTACTTTAGAATGTGTTATTATCAAAATTTCTCTCTCTCATAATACAGAGTTCTTGATTTTGGCTATTTATATTCCTTGTAATTCACCTTTAACTGTTTATGAGACGTTTTTTGATGATCTATCCTCTTATCTAGTTTTGCGACATCCTTACGCCAAAATATTAGCTTGCGGGGATTTTAACTTACCACACATAGAGTGGAAAAATTATAATACTCCTTCAATCTCGTCAGTTGACCCTTTTTCTATAACCCTGTCATCTTTCCTATTTCATTGCTCCTTTTCTCAATTCAACCATATCCGCAATCCAAATGGTCGTCTCCTTGACCTTGTTCTATCAAATGTTCCAGTTGGCTACTTATCTGTATCTCAAGCCTTACATCCGTATGTTCCTCCTGATCGGCACCATCCTTCTTTATCTATAGATCTTATAGTCGATGAAATTAAATTTAACAAACCTCATCCTACTCCAAAACTTAAATTTTTTAATGCTAATTATGAAGCTTTTAATACAGAATTACTTTCAGTCAACTGGCTAGATTTCTTTAGAGGCCTAAATTGTGAGGCTGCTTTGGATAAATTTTACATATATATTTATAATCTTATTCGCTGTTATACGCCTCTTCAAACATTCCGTAAAGCAAATCATAAGCCTTGGCTTACAAAGCGAGTGCTTAGCGCCCTACGAGCAAAAGATAAGGCACATCGTGTCTTTAAAACACTCGGCACTATTGAAGCAAGATGTAATTTTAGCAGGCTGCGAACTATTGCCAAAAAAGAGATAAGATATGCTCTGAAGACCTATTTCAGCAGTCTGGATAGCTCTTTTGTGGCTAATAATACAAAGTCTTTTTGGTCTTATATAAGGTCGCTGAAATCCTCTTCTTCCATTCTTAGTAACGTCCGTTGGAATGGTGCAGAGGTTTCTTCTCCTCAAGAAGTTACTGACTCATTTGCCCAATTTTTCTCTTCGAATTTTTTCTTCTCCCGCTGCAGCTGTGCATCCTGTTGTCTGACCTAATCATCTTCCCTTCCCAATTTCCTTTATTTGTACAGATGCATCTGAAGTCGAAGCTTTGATCAATGCTCTTGATCCTAATATCAGCCCTGGGCCGGATGGTTGGCCAAACATATTTGTCAAGTCGTTAGCCTCATCGCTTAGTTTTCCTTTACCTCTCCTCTTCAATCTAAGTTTGAGTACTGGTACTTTCCCAAACCCTAGGAAAACAGCTAATATTGTGCCTGTTTTTAAAAGTGGTGATCCTACGTCAGTTTCCAATTATCGCCCTATTTCTTTACCGTCCTGCTTTCCAAAGTTACTTGAACGGTTGGTTCATAATCGACTCTCAAACTCATTAGCTCCTATTATTGCTCCAGAGCAGCATGGCTTTCTCAAAGGATACTCCACTACCTCTAATTTAATGGAGCTCACAAACAGTGTTGCAAGAGCTTTGGATAATCAACTGCAAGTTGATGTGATCTACAAAGATTTCTCCCTTTGACACTGTGAATCATATACTTCTTTGTCGTAAGCTTGAAGCTCTTGGCATCTCGGGTGCTCTTCTATCTTGGATGTCATCTTATCTATCGTGTCGTCCCTGTCGAGTAAGTCTCTCTGGTACTACGTCTAGTCCTTTTTATCCTTCATCTGGCGTTCAACAAGGTTCAATTCTTGGGCCTCTTTTCTTTCTGTTGTTTCTAAATGATCTTCCCTTTGTAATTAATTCCTCGTGCCTTTTGTATGCAGATGACTTGAAAGTATTTCGAGCAGTCAAATCCCATTTAGACTGTCAGCTCCTCCAAAATGATCTGAATGCTCTAAATAAATGGTGTGCTTCAAACTATTTATGTCTTAACACTACTAAATATCATAAAATGACATTTTCTCTTAAGGACTCTCCTATTAATTTTAATTATATATTAAATGATGCTTTGCTCTCTGAAGTGTTCAGTCATAAAGACCTTGGAGTAACTTTTAATCCAAAACTCGAATTTGATGCACATATTTTAAATGTGATTACTAAAGCGTCTAGAGTTTCCGGGTTTATCCTTAGACATGTACATAAATTCAATAGCATCTCTTCTTCTGTCCGCCTATTTGTTTGTCTTGTTCGCCCTTTGCTTGAATACTGTTCTGTTATCTGGTCCCCCCGATATTCCTATCTCGCGTTTTCTTTTCCTGAAGTTTAATTTGCCGTATCAGCCTTATGAAAGTCGTTTATCTTTCCTATCCCTAATATCCCGACGAACTTATTTAGACCAATGTTTTTTGTACAAACTCTGCTACCATCAAGTCCCGTTAAATATTTTTTCTGAGCTGCGTTTCCGACAAAAATCTCGTTCATCTCGGATGAATTCTTATTTCGTTATCCCATATGCTAGAACTGATTTATATTTCTATTCACCAATCTTAAGAATCGTACGAAATCATAATAATCTCGAGCTTGGTCCTTTCCCCTTTTCTTACATAGCATTTAAGAATAAACTAAGAGACTTACTACTAATTTAACTTATAATTATCTACATTTTATTATTCTTTTTCATTTAAATTTTGCTGTAATTGTTCTTTGCGTTCCATTTTGTTATTGGATTATTTAGTCTGTAAGATGGAATAAATAAATAAATAAAAATGCGTGAGATGTTTTTCGAGGATAACATTGATAACGCTAAATACTGTGGTCATCTATATGGATTAGGAACATCATTTATCGTAAACGGAGCCAGCTTGCATGATAACAACGGGGATAATAACAATTCAACGTCATGATTTCATTTAAGTTTTAAAGACGTTTTTATACAAATCGTATGCACAGTCTAAAAACAAACAAGATCACAACACAGAATGTCAGTCACTTTGACATTTAGACCTGATGGGCGAGTGTACTAAAAGAAGGGAAATTTGGATTTCAATTCCCCGATGCACACCAGTCGGGGATCGCAATTGAACATTGAATCGCCCAGGGAAAAAGTTAACGACTCGCCGGTTGAAACCGAGCCGATGAAAAATCAGAAAAGAAAGAACGCCTCACTCTTTTCTGGCGGACAAGGATCAACAAGCGAGGACCAAGTGCGGATAGCGACACGAGATATTTCTGGTAATTCAATGAGGGAAGAAATTTGCGACAGGAAAAATTACAACAGCGGCAACGATAAAATTAAGGGAAATTGGTGACATCAACTCAACAATAAGCGCGCTGGTAGTAGCGCCAGGGAATAAGCGGGTGGCGCCTCCTACGACCGTCTTCGACGGCAAGCCAGGCCCGAGGTCCTTAGCCGAAGGAACTCCCACGCCGAGGGTAACTATAGGGTAACAAGATCACACAGTCGACCGCCACAAGAGAATCGGGACAGTCTCGATCTGGCCGTCGACGCGCGTAGTTACAATAAACAGAAATAAAGTATACAACTAAGACATAACTAAGTGTTTTTATTTACTGGTGCCAATTTTATTTTTCCATTAGCTTATTATCCTACAATTATTACATAGTCTAAATAAACGCAAACAAAAGGTTCTAATTCCGGTCCGAAGATGCGGTCCACAAACCGCTGCCACGTCGCAGGAGCGTTGTGAAGCCCAAAAGACATCCGGTTGAAGTGGAACAAACCCCGTCCAGGAACAGCAAGCGCTGTAAATGGCTTAAAATCCTCAGCCATGGCAATCGGACAGTAAGCAGACTTAATATCCAGCAAAGAGAAAAAATGGGGTTCGCGCAATTTATCCAATGTGAAGGAGACATACGGCAGTGGGTAGGCATCTCGCTCAGATACGCTGTTCAGCTTCCGGAAGTCCGCAGAAACGGAATTTCCTATCCTTCTTTACCAAGAGGATGGGCGATGACCATGGACTTCCGGAAGGTTCTCTCACTCCCAGTCGCAGCATTTCATTCAGCCCCTGCGCTTGCACCGCCGGGGACACAGGATAATAGCGTTGCTTCATGGATTCAGACGAGGTCTTGATCACATGCTCAACTCCTCTGGCACAACCTAAACCGTCTCCCATCAAGTCAAATTCTCTTGTAACCAGCGCTTCCAGACGCGCCTCATCCTGTGGCATCAACTTGGTTCTCCGTTGGAGCATCTCAAAGGCTGCTAATGCTGCAAACTCCCAAGATTCCCTGCTAAGGTCCAGCACAATCCGGAACGAGCGTAGAAAATCTACCCCTAAGATGAGTCCGTGAGGAATCGTGGGAACAACCAGGATTTCCATCCACCGTGTCACCCCCTTCACTGTGACAGGTACCTAACCCACCCCCTCCGCTGGGACACATCCACCATCCGCTAAACGAATTGCTCACCGCTCCCATTGGCTCAGCTCTGGTCCTCTCGCCCCCAACATTTCCCAGTCCGTCCCACCTAAAATAGTGTGTATCGCTCCCTAGTCCAACAACCCCATCAATGCCCGATCGAAGATCCTTACTTTCATATGAGGCTGAGTATCCACCCCCGTTCCCTACAGTGCAAAGTTCTCCCTAGTCTCCCGTGTGACTGCGCTACTCTGATCGCTCAACCTCCTACGTCGCTTAGTGAGCCCGATTCCCGTTTTCCGAGGGTCCCGCACGCGATGCTTGGTTTGGTTGGCTCCACCTTATCTGATCTTTTTGACCCTTAGACAGACCAGGGTGAACAAATGATACCGTAACAGCAATCTTAATACTCATTCGAGCCAAATTGGATTATCGAACCTGGGATATACATTTAAGTGCAGATCGGCACATCACGTATTCATTGAGACTACTCCATGCAATGCCTTATTCGGATGTTCCATGATCAACCACGGAAATTCTTATCTAATTTGGACACAATTAGGAGTTCTGGCTGAAAATGAACAGCATCATGGTTTTTCAAGGAAAAAAACCAACACGCCTAATGAAGGGTCCGTGAAAGGTCTAACATGAAGATCATTAAAAAAGTAAGCAACGGGTACCTCAAAAAAAGTGGTTGTCAATTTACTGAAATTAAAATTAATTTATTCGAAGTCGTGTCTCATAGTGATTGCATTTTATACCACTTACAGAATTAGTTTGATGTTTCCTTTACTCGCTTTAAACTGCAGAATTTTTTTATATATATTTTTTAGCAACAAATGGCATATAGCGGCTACTGAAACTTCGTAACTTGCACCCTGCTGGCATAAATTGTATGAAAGCTTTTTGAAGGGTCCAAACGTGACCCATATGATAGAAATGACGGGATCATAGTAAGAGAAACGCAATGGGCGATTGTGGCTTGCAGTTATGATTTCGCTGAATTTCTCTACTTTCTTTGGAGAACATAGTGCTCTTCCGATAAGCAATATTGGACAATGGTTGAATTGACCACTCATCTACAAAGCAATCTATTTGATGCGTTTATGAAGACTGAAATAATAACAAATGCTATTGATGAAACAACTGGAGGCGTAAAATTTCCCAAAAGATTAATAATCAAACGGAAATATTTTGGATGGTCTAGTAGAGATGTTAGTGCAAATATCTAGGGATGATTTTTCTTTTGCTTAAAGATCGAAATGACCAGCAAGTTTCCTGCAAATTTATTTTACTGAAAACAATGTTACTTTAAACATAGTAATATCGATGAATGGGATCAGAAATAGTACTGAGCTTTTTCAGAAGGAGCTAGCGGTTTTTTTGATCATTACTTGACGTATCAGAGCAAAGGAAGTCATCAGTTAGGAGCTTGACTGCTTGGAAGTTTGAGTAAATACTTGAATAAGAGCAAAGACGCATAAGCATAACTTTAGTTAATTTACACATCGATAAGTGGTTAATCAAACATTGTCAATAGTTTAGACGCATTACATATTTAAATCTCATTGTCATAATAGTCGAGATAAATGACTAGTTTTCACTATCTACTCTACAAAATAATTTCTCAACAGTTAGCAAAACGCATTACTCACATTTCGCACTCCTACCATCGAATTTGAAATAGTTTTGCCGTAAGCTAAATCGGTTTCCTATTATCGTGGTGGCATAAAACGCATTGCAATTGCGCTCGAGTGTGCAAGCGTACACGCTCTATCGACCAGCATTAGCGAAACGGAAGCAAAGCAGAAAACACTCAACAGGAGAACTGGCTGCAAATGGTAATGGGTTGGTGGCAAAGGCACTTCAATAACTAATTGGCAATCTTGGAGTCGGTTGTGATGTGAAAACGTCGCGCGTTGCCCTTCGCAACATCACCATGCCTACAGCGTTCGTTCTACCTTAAAAGGCGACCAAATAGGCGAGACGACTTTGCCAATTGATTGATCAAATAAACCTTCGCGTCTGTCGCTATTTGCACGCGATTGGTAAACAACACTTGGGCGCGGAGTCAACACTCCAAGCGAACACTATGAGATACTAATTTCCAGTCAAACGCTTAAGCGAGGAGTTAACTCCGATATATCACTTTTAGGTGTTCGAATTAGGAGATGCTTAAGACGTTCCACTAAACTGGAGTCCATCTGCTATTTTTTGCTAGATCGTGTGTGTCATTTAAAGACTATGATCTCATCGCACTTGTGAATAATGAAAAAAATTGCAGCGCGCTCTGATCGTACAAAGACCCGTGCCAAGCATCAATCTCCACCGCAAAACCGCAAAACGAATGAGAAAAATTTGACCGAAATTCGCTATTGAAGCCTTGGCCACTCTTCCGCTTGAGTCTTGCAAGAGGTAAATTACGACAGACACATGAATTAGAGCTTGCATTTAATGCCATGATTAACGATTAGAGAAGCGGCTGTTAACAGTCAGCCGTTGGTTGCTTCAGCATCCATCGAGCGGCCCACAAAGTGGAATAATAAAAACAAAGCGAAATCCTCGAGCACTCACACTCCGCCCGAAGGTCGCGCGGAGTTATTTTCAAAACGAACGTTCGCATGATTCATGGCTAACGTTCACGCATTCAGTGGCAGCGGCAAATTGAATTTATCGATTAGTCCCAAGGCACAACACGGAGCCAAGGAAAAAATTGGATAAGCCCCCAATCACGGAACTGACCTGAGATTTGCTTCGATTGCTCCTATCCATTTTTATCGGTTGGGCTGATTGACGCCCGTCTAATTGCTGTGTCGGTTGTCCTTATCGTTTATTCACTGTGTCACAACGCGAGAATTAAACCAATTTTCACCAGAATTCCAATGATTATTCACACACAAAACCCGAAACAAACTCCCACGGCTTCTGTCTGTCACTGGTCGTTAGTGACATTTGATTTTCTGTCTACACCCGATTCAGTTACGAATGTCAGTGGGAGGAGAGAATTGTCAAACTTTGACGTTAAAATTGTGGCGCTAGTATTCGTAAGAAGAAATACCATTGATTCAAAATCTAGTACTACAGTAAATATAACAGAAATAATTTCATCGATATCTGGAGAAAACTAGCGGGCTTTTGGACGTTGAAGCTGTTAACACTCGAGCGAATTCGTCAATATCGAAATTATAACAAATTTATTAGAAAATGAAAATTTATAAGTATTTCTCATCATATAAGATTATATACATAAAGTTTGAAATTTGAAGATCGGAAGAAAGCAGAAACTTCGTCTTGGGCGAGCGCCCATCGCATATACCGTGGACAGAGCATATACGAGTATACTGCAGATGAGCTGACGTTGAAAACGATTGAGAAAGTAGCTCCGAAGATTAAACATCGAAACAATATGGAAGGATATGAAACACCAACCATTGTAAGGTTGAAAAGCCTTCTTCTCACATGCGTCAACAATATTTATCGGCGATTTTTGGACGACGACCATCCCTCGTTGGCTTTGTTGAAATTACACCTGAAGAATGCCCGGGACTTAATCCGTTCATATTTCAGGAGTGAGGTCAGCAATCAGTGGGCGGAAAAATTGAGTACTACTCCACAGGACCCAAATGGCGTTTTCGCGAAAGTGAATAGCATATTCCGCAAGAAGTCTCGAGTGGAGGTATCGAATCTTGAAGGCACTAGTGATGAGATAAATCTTCTCGATAGGACTGGTATCGAAATTGATAGTACGACCCCGGATCCAAATGGAAACAGGATTATATGGGAGTGATTGCTTAAACTTGCCCTGCTTGGATCACATTTTGAATTGGTTCATCTACCAAACCCTGAGAGATGGAATGAAATATTTTCAGAGGTCGCTGAAGCAAAAGTTTCCGACTTCAAATCAAGCCTGAACAACCAAACAATTCTTCATTTCAATGGAACATTTATATCTGAACTCATACCGTGCTTGAATTTTATTGATTATTTTGTCAGCTATGAAGACTTGTGTTTCATATTTCGCAGGATAAACAACAAGAAATCATGTGGTACTGTTGGTCTTCCAAACGAAGTTTCTCCAACATTTGCCTGAGGTTGCTATTGGGAATTATTGCATATTGTTCAACAACATATTGAGGAATTCATATTTCCCAAATGAGTGGAAAAAGGCTACGATGTTTCTGATCTTGAAGAAAGGAAAAGAATTTTCATGTCCTAAAAGTTATCGCGCAATTGCTGCCTAACATCAGCGAGGTGATACTTAACAGAGCATTTAACGCCCACATTGAGGAATATGAGTTGATGCTGAGTTGCCAATTTGGTTTTCGTGCTAGGCATTCGACCACACATGCAATAACGAAAGTAACCTCAGACATCTGTTGGAAACTAAATGATAGAGAATGTGTTGGGGCATGTCTCGTTGATATAGAGAAAGCCTTCGATACGGTGTGGTTAGATGGACTAGTTTTTAAACTCCTTCAGGAAAAGTTCCCCAGACACCTTGTCGCCATGATATGCAATATGTTACACAGGAAATCGTATGTTGTAACTGATGGACATCTGACAACAATGCGCTAGTTCAAGGTCTTGAATGGTCTACAGCAGGGAACACTTACTGCGCCACTGCTTTTCTCAATATTCATTCGCAAGCTATTGAACAGCTTTGATTTTAATGTCTCGCCTACGCGATCATTGGTAGCGTTTGCTGATGATCTGATCATCTATACAGCAGATTGAAAAGCTATAATAGTCCAGAGCTCAGATGAATTAGAACTGGATGGGCTAAGCTCATATAAAATGGATAGGAGAACATGCGGCCGGTGCCTGCTCTCTTCCAAAGGATCTGTCTGTCATTTCCTCTCCCTCTGCCTATTGCCGCGCACTCTCTTGCTCCAGAAGCTCACTGAATTGGATCTGTTTGTCAAGTTGACTGATTCAAATTGAACGCCAAAATGGCAAATTGCAAGTTTCGTCGTGAATTTTATCCCATATTAAAACTGTGAAAACTGTTCGCGATCTGAATTCATTCCGTGTTTAGACATTCTATTGTGCTTTGTGATCCGGATAAGTTTAACGTGTGACACTGTGAAATTACTTTACAATTTCAAATTATAGTCGAAAAGGATCTTTAGGTGTTTCCTTTCACAGATAAGTAGTTAATATTGTAATGTTTTGCATGTTTTCCTCATAATGGTGAAGGTTTTTCAAATAGAAAACAAATTTTTAGGATTGTATGAAAATTTGTTTTCATTGAGCAGCAGCCATGTTTGTTTGTGCAAATTGGCTCTCTCTTAGGTTGTAAACAAGAGCGTAGCAGTAGGAAAAGTGGTCGCAGGCGTTGTTGCAACCACATTGTCACGTGGTTGTCCACTCCAGTATTATTTAAATACTCAATGGTTCAGAGCAATCTGCAAAAAATCTTCAACGATGTACAGCTGTACACTGACGGCGAATGAAAATCAATGCGCAGAAGTGCGAAACAGTCTTGTTTCGGACAACGCTGCAGGGGGTCAGTCAAGACCTGAAACGTAATTGAAAGGATTTTCACATAGTGGCTGGTGAGGGTAGTTCAGAATGGGTTCCACATGAATCCTGTGTTCGATACCTCAATCTCGATCAGTATCTGTACTATATTGAACATGTCAAAATCATGCTCAGTAAAGCACAAAAAGTAGTCATGGTCCTTCGATGACCCTTTCATTCCTGATACATTAATGAAAAGGTCAAAATTATCTGTTACAAGACTTTGGCAGAGCATATCTACTAAATAGCAGCTGCAATTAGAACAAATTTTATTTCTTACGGTACTTATGGAGTTGAGAGAATTAGACTAAAAGTGCGAATGTATGGTAAACAAAAACTTGAATTTGCTTGCAATTTTACCAACACATGGTAAACTTTAATCCATCTTTTACACGTTTATTTGCCTCTCTTTTCATTTTGACAGCTCCTCGATTGCAGGTGCTAGTTAGTATATATGCTCTGACTTTGGTTAGCCAAACCAGTTTTGACATATGTTTGTCAGATCTGGTACAACCAGAGTGCTAGTACTATGGAAAAATTAAAAGTTTTCGAAAGGAAATGTCTTCGTGCATGTACTGGTTTGTACAGAAAGCCTGAAACGGATTGGGAACATTATATAACGAATAGAAGAATTTATCAAACTGCTGAAGTGACAAGAGTAGATATCTTCATATTGAAACTTCTTCGGAATCATATCGCAAGATCTATAACTGTGAGTGAAAACCCTTGAATTTTACAGCCATTCCACCCTACAGACGGGTATATTGTGGCTTCGTTCCTTCAGAAGCATTCGTGTATTTGGATATGAATCGATATGTTTTTGATTCTGACGGCGTCCCAATCATATACTATCACATATAGACGGGCCACCGATAAGAAGATAAAATATCCTCCGAATTTGAGTTCACAAGACCAACAATTCCAATGGAGATACCCATTTGCTAGATTCGTTGAGGCTGATCGTGCTGAAACGGAGCAATCTAGGTATTGGTGGCTGAATGACAATGTATAAATAATTCGTGTTTATTTTCTGTTTTTATGTTTTTTTCTCGTTACTTAGTTTTTAGTTTCATCTCATTATTGCTACATCTAGTATTGCTGTTTATTTGTATTATAAAATAGGGATAGATTCAGTATAAGATAACATTTTTTTATTAGGTATAGGGTAAAAGTTCACTGTTGAGTTAGTAATATAAGTAATTTTTGAATAATGCTGGTTGGTTTTTTCTCCTTTTTCCAATTAAATCAAAAAATATGTAATAATCTTAATTAATTTAAATTTGCTAGTGTTTTTTTTCATTAAATGTGTTTCATTGATAACGTATAAATTTAGAGAGCCATTAAGTTTTTCAGTTTTATTGTTTGGAATTTGCTTTATATTTTTTTAAAATTTAAAACGATTAGTATTGAATAAAGCGCTTTTGACTTTGCCTTTGAAGATGTGAAAACCCAAAACGAAACAATATTTCTCCATATTTCAATCAAAAAAAAATTTGAAAAATTCACATCTAAATTTCAATTTTAAATCAATTGAATCGTATTAAAATAAATGATGATGATTGCATTCATCTTTGCTATGTTTCTCAATCACACCTACAATTATTATAGTATTGTCGACAATACTAGGTCTCATTAAATCAATGATAAATTTAAGACTATAGGAATAAAATGCTACAAATACGAACGCCCAAATGTTTAGCTACCTTTAATGTTTTTTTTTGTTGTTTTTCAAGCAAGATTTCTAAATTTTCTTTCCTGATAGCTTGAATAGATTCCTTTCCTATTTCCCCGAACAAGGATCAGCTCAAAATTTCAGGAAAATAAGGATTAAAGGCACAACCTGGATAACTGAATCATTCTTATAAACAGACGACTACATTTCCCTTTCTGTATTTAGTTGTTATTTATTTTTCGAAAAATAAAAATAAATAAATTCAGTTACGTCTCATGTAAACTTAAACTCTGTACATGCATTAACTCCCTTCAACTTCACAAAAAAAGAAAATTTTCAATTTGATGAGCAAAATGAAGTAATATTGTCATAATGAAGTAATATTGTCATGTCAGTGTATATTTGGAAATAATTAAAATAAAATAATAATACAGGTGAAATACACTCAACCACCCGATGCTTAAATAAATATATGCTTAAATAAATATAAAAAAAATTAAAATTAAACATAACTTAAATACACATGCATTATCTAAATCATATATTATGCACACATTAATCTTACCGTGTAATATTTTTTTTTTTTAAAAAAGTAAAGAAGGAAGACAGCATGAAACAATTTGACGTAATTTTTATTGATTCAAATATTTTTAAGGATAAAATAAAAACATGAAATATGAAATTATAAAAAAGAAAATGCAACCATATCAAAATGTCTATTGCAAAGATTTCAGGATTGAAAAACAACTCAATTTAATTTATATTAGTAAGCGATTTAGAAAAGTAAATAAAACAAAAGATTTGTATAAATTAAATAAAATACAAATTGCCAAATCAAACAAACGTCTTTCCTTTGCAACTAAACTGTTTCTCTTCCAGTAGGAAAGTCAACGAACGGTGAATATGCCGCTACGAGGGTAGGGTTCGTGCAGCCGGTTTCGCGTCGCGTGCGGTACGCGGTTTCATAATTTGTTTAGCGGTTTTTTTCATTAGAGTAGATTATTTCGAAGCTCAGAGTAGAATGTTTTCGGTACCGCGTCGGTGATATTCGGGAACGCGGAATTAGGTGCAGTTTTTGTGTTGTCTGACTGAATGGAAATTGAATACGGAATAAAGTAAGGATACGTTTTGTTTCCGTATGGTGGAATTTTTGACGCGTTAGTAAATCGGGCATGTGAACCGGTGGCTGAATTTTTTTGTATTCCGGACTTAGTCTGCTCGCGTAAGACCCATGACCGAACTCCTCTCCGAACTAGCTAACTAGCCAGCAGCCACCTCGGAGCAAGCTAAGGGTGTCCGGACTTGTGGACCTGAGGGGTATAGTCCGTTGTCACGTTCCAAGACTTCACGTCTAGTACCAATGAGAGGTCGGTTCAGATTTCCTTGGGGAAGTCTCGACGTTCGAGTTGTTGTTAAAGCAAAATCATTACAAATCGTATGGACAAACAACGGATATTCAAAAGGCATTCGTGGGGCGAACTGAAGGGCAGAGACAATTGGGGAAACCGAAGAAAAGCTGGTCTCACTCGGTCGACGAGTGTATTACATCACGGAAAGGAAGGGAACAGAGCTGATGGAATCAGCTGAGGCGATTCACCGTACGCACGGGATGGAGGAAAGGAAGACAAGTTTTGGATGGATCGACAAGTAGATGGTTCTGATGGTGATCGCGAAACGAGGCGGACGTTGCGAATGATCGAAGGCTACCGGGCAAATCCAAATTAAGATCAACCTGTTCATGGATTAAGAAAAATAAATCTATGAAGAAAAGTAATGAAATGCGGAAATGGAAGCGAAATCGTCAAGGTGCTAGCGGGAAGAATTTCGGTTCGTGTACACGAGGAGCGGTCGAGTGATTGTGTACGAGATTTTGAGAAAAATCAGGAAATGAAAATTTAATTTGAATTAACGAGTGACATGGTGTTCTCGTGTACTTTAAAATCTTTTGAGAATAGTGCTAATAGCTTATAGTTAAACGTGTTGATATGTGTTGTGCTCTTGGGAGGATCAAGCGCATTTGTGGAATTTTGTGGGAAATAATAAATCAAGCCCTCCGATAAGGTGAGCGAATGATAGAGGAAGTTACGGCACCACATATCGTCTTGATGGTTGGACTGCCCGCTTCAGGGAAAACTTATACATCCAAAAAAGAAACTATCGCGCTATCTGAACTGGATTGGTATCAATACAAGAGTTTTGATTTGGGAGAATATCGTCGGGAGGCAGCGACAAGTCATGGATTTTTCAGGCCAGATAATGAAGAGGGAATGGCTATACGAAAGAGATGTGCAGTGAAAGCATTAGAAGATGCATGTCAATGGTTAGAATGATGAGGAGATGTACCGTTTTCGACGCAACAAAATCAACGGGAGATTGTATCGCAATTGACAATTACATTGTATGAGTGGCGAAAATCTTCACTCCATACATATTCGAAATGAACGCGGATTCCTATATTTTATTAATATCGACGTAATTGGATTGGCACGCTTGGCCAAGGACATGTATTAGAGCGAAGTATTTGATGGAGTTCATAAATATAACTAGCCTTCAATTTTATTAGTTTTAATGAAACGTAGAGGCGTTAAGACCAGGCATCGTAAATGTTTAAACTACAGGAAATTCGCATTTATTAGCAACTCACTAAATCGTCAGCGAGCGCTCGTGAAGATGTGGGTAAGTACCCTTTTACTTGCCTATTAATTAAATTTTTATATTAAATTTTCTTACCATTTTCCGAAAACATGGGTACCATTGATGGATTAAATTGCTTCAATTCAAATATATGCAATATTTGTAACATACATTTATAAAACCTTTCAATAGCTTAATAACAAAAAATATTTTATCATAATTTGAATTATTTGGTAATGATTAAATGCGCTAAAGATTAATTTTTCACAGGCAATTTACATTAGTGAGTTATGTAGTTTTTTTTTCTCGGTGTTTATAAGCAAACAATTCTGGTTGGGTGTTTGCATTGTTATATTGGGTCTTGTGATATTAAACTTTGGTAAAAATTAAAACATGAATTGTTAAGTTACAACATACTCGTAGTTACAACATCGGTCTTTCCATTTTATCAAATCTGACCAGGTATAGGACCCGCAACGATGGAAGGCTTTCTGGATAACATGGGCTAGCCATCGGGCGCGCTTCACCGTTTTGCTGTGTCCAGGAGCTCTTGCCGGGTAGAGTGGCCTTCCGCTCGCGCGCCCTTTTATGATATAGGGTTATGTGATTTCATTGCATAACTCTCGGTTGGGAGGGTGCGAGGAGGCACCACATTCATCCGGATGCCCCTCTCTTATTTGTGGGCCATGAGGATCGTCGAAATGACGAAGTCTCCACCAGTCCGTCCGTTTTTGCTCGTTTCAACTTGTTCTCTGAACAAGCAAATTTCAACCCTTAGTAGGCTACCTCGGCCTCGATACCTGTCGATCGGCATTCCTCCACTTTTAATTCGTGAATGCGAAATTTTTTTTGTAGTGGGTTCTTGCGCTGTGGGGAAAAGAACCCGCCCCACGACATCGCAACGCTAGCCTGCCAGTGCATTCACGCGTCCCCAGACAAGGCCAATCTCGGCGTATCTTAACATCCTCTTCCGCCGAGGCAGCAGACCATGCTGCAGTCCTTCACGGACATTTTAATGCCCATTTCACTACAAGGGGCTGTAGTGCTACCAAGAAGAAGAACACCAACAACAATGTGATTTTGTATTAAAAAATAATTTTCGATCAGAATATAATTTATTACACAATATAAATGAGTTAAATATATATTTCCATATTAAATACGTATTTAAGAATTATTAGAATTCAATACAAGATTCTTGTCAATCACATATTATTGGTAATTTCTAAAATATAAAAGGTGTAATTATTTTGCATTCCAAAAAAATCGTCAAAATCTATCATTATTAATTAATGGAAACAAAAAATCATTAAATTTTTTAACAAATGATAATATTATCATATAAAATATTTTAATGCAATCATACAATAAATTACAATTTGTATGTATTGTCAAATTTTCTTTCTCTGTTAACTAGAATTATGACTTTTATATATTTGCAAATATAAATAAAATATTATTAAATAATGACTTTTAAATATTCTTTGATGAAATAGTAGTAGTATTAGTAACTTTGGAGATAGTACTTTTGGTCATTGATCCTTTGGTTAAATTACCATTTATTGGTTTCAAATGCGTTCCACTGGACGTTCTGCGTATTGGAATTGATTTTGTTTGCAATGTTGGAGTCGTAGTTGATTTAAAACTATCACGCTTAAGTGGTGTTGTCTTTTGTGATGTCTTTAATCCTTGCAGTGAAAGTCTGTTTGAATCTATAAAAGCAAAAGCTTGATATAAGTTACATAAGTGTGAATAATGTGATCGTTCTGCTAACTCAAATTGATACTATTATATAAAAAGCCGAGGAAACAACGAGAGACTACGTTTACATGATGCTCTAAAAATAAAAATGAACCACCCACTGCTTGAAGAGGTGATACCAATGATATTAATAAGAGAGAAAAAGAGATATGATGAATTGACGTGAAGAGAAAGAGAAGGGAGCAAAGACCATACGAGGAAATATTCGGTGCCAAAAGCAGAAACATATCCTGATTTTGCAGTAAGAGTGAACAATGAAATCGGCAAAGCTCATGTGCCAGTTTTGAAAGGGATGGTTCACTATATGCATCTTCGGTATAATCAGAATGAAGGGAATGACAAAAAAGAACAAGTGTAAAAATAGGCATTGGTATCAAAGTCTGGTGAAGCTAAACTGATTTTTTTTTTTCGAGGGGGAATATTATTAATCATTTGCTTATACTTTTATTGTGGACTGTGATGATCGTCAAATAGTGCAAAAGACGAATACCGTTGAAAATTAGCAAAAAACTTACTGAATCCCATTAGTAAAGAAACATTTTATTGAGCCTTATTAATTATTGAAGATACTATTTAGTTCGATTAAATTTACTTCATCAACTTACTTTCATTAGCAATTCCATTTCCGTTAACCGATTTTCGTCCAGTGGGTAGAGCTGGAACGCTTCTTCTAGTTTTTATCATTGTCCGAGCTCCTTTTGTTTTGACAGGTGTTCCAGTTATTTCTGCCAATGTAGCATCTGACAGCTGATCCAGATTAATACTACCCGGTTTTGTCTTAATAAGTTTAAGAGCTACATCTAATTCGCGTCGAGCTTTCAAAATTTTCTGAAAATAAATATTTCTCAAATTATTCATTGTTGTTTCTTGGTTAAATTTAATGGTATTACTTGAACAAGATCTCGATCCTTTTCACTTGGTTCATAATCAAATTCAAAATTCAGTTCGTTGATATCATTCATATCGGATTTTAGACTAGATAGGCTTGGGAATGTTAACGAGTCATCTGTCGTTTTTTCGCTATCACATTTTATTTCATTGTTACCATTTACATAATTCTCACTTTCACCATTCACTGGAGAAGCAGAACTTAAACTCTGTAATGAAATTTAAGAAGTAAAATCAGTAATGGAAATGGAAAGCTTCTGAAGCTAGAACTTACATTGTAATTTGTTGAAGAAAGGTTGTTAACACTTTGTGACTTTTGAAATGGTGCACCATTCTCAGTGATAGATGGCAAACTATTAGTTCGGGATGCTGAAGACATTTCTTCAGTATTTGGCATTTTAATATTGAGGTAATCAGCGAATCTGTAAAAATTAAATTATATGCACATATACGAGTATAGTGTAAGCAATATTTAATTTATATTTTTATGTTTATAAATTTTAAGCTAGAAACGAACGAATGAAGTTTGAAGGAAGTAATGTACTACATAACATTTTGCTGGATAAATTTCTTTTTTATATCTCTGAATTAACCTTCTGACTTCAAGACCATAGAATCCTCTTCTTTTTCTAAAAATACTAAGTCTATTGGTCGTATATTCCCTCTAATAAATCTTCTATTTATCTCCCTAATTCAGTATTATTCCTTGATAATACTACCATTACGTACTGGTTTAAAATCAGAACATATCGATGCAGAGTGGATGGATCAACGGCTAAAGCGTGGTACAGACCATATCACCTTCTATAGTGCCGAGAATCTAAGTATCTCTAAGCGAAGACAAGAAAGTGGCTGTAGTGCTAAAGTAAAAAAAGACTGCCATTAATGATCAGGCCTCATGTGATTTCTTTGCGATCTTTTTTGCATCTAATTTCAGATGCTACTCTCCAATTAACTTAAGCACCTCTAGTTCCTTTCATTTCAATTTCAATATACTTTCTACATACCTCCTACAAGAATTTCATGTATTATTCAGTCATTGAATACAAATATATCTGTCAGGGCTGATGGCCTCCCTAATTAAAACCAAAAACCTCTATGCTCTTCTGTCTTTCTCCTAACTTTCGACGGGTATTTTTCCAGATGCTTGGGAACCTTCTAATAATCTCGCTATCAACAAACCCAGTGACCTCAATTTCACATCTTATTATCGCCTGTAATCTCCGCTTTTATCTTTTGGCAAAATATTGGTAAGAATTTAAACAAGACTTATTGATAGGTAGATAGATCGATTTAGGGCAGCCTCTGATACGAGTCCAACGTAAGCACACTAGAGCCCATTGTGATACCGTAATAAGAAGGAAAAGAGTGAATATACACTTTCATATAATATAGTACACACACCTGCATGTCAATAGTATGTGGTATACTAGATTGTCCCCCATCTAAGTACAATCCGCAACCATACTGCTTAACTTCGGTGATTTAATAAGCATGGCTAAAATAGTTCGCAGACTTTAAGATACTTTTCAGCCGAATACCTGTGATTCAGTTATCTAATTTTGTAACTGTCATCTTATTTTGCTTCTTAGTATCACAGCCCCTCTCGGGCCTTTGCTTCCTGCAAAAATCGCCTCCAACTGTCTCAGCCTATTGACCACGTCCTCCGATTTCGAAATCCGGGTAGCGAGGAGCTGCCTTCGTCGACCGAGTCAGACCAGCGTTTCCTTGGTTTCCATACTTGTCTTCGCCCTTCAGTTGTCCTAACGAATACCTTTTTGAGTATCCTTTGTTTGTCCATTCACTTAGCCAGTCCATTGTAGCTTCCGCAGTTTGACATAGTCGACGTGATATACTCGTACATTGATTTTACCAAAGCGTTGGACAGTATCATTAATAGTTAAACTTCACCTGTTCGAAATCCTGAGGCTCTCCTTTCGTGTATTATTTCCATTATAACTGATCATGCTCTGTCATTTGGAATGCGTTCACACCTACCCCCTTCTTCCCCGCTTTGGTCACGACAGGAGATTCATTCTAAGTTAACGCCCATTCAATCTCTTCATTGAGCAATTCAAATCCGATCGCGGCAACCCCTTTGTAACGCAACTTACCAACAAATTGCGTTGTCCAACAATGCAAACTACAGTTGATGGCATGAGTGAGCTCGCCAAGAAACCCCCGTTGCGACAGACGAACTAGTCTTGGTCGAGTATTTGAACGAAAAGCACTCGTTCACTGGACTGTCGTTATAGGGACGAATCTTGCGCTCAATGAAATTTTTAATACGAAAGTGAATCTACCGGCAGGGTACGAGCACTCGCATGATTGTGCTTTAATATTAGGTGCAATCAATCAATTCCATTACACTTACAAGTGGGTTAAAAATCAAGAGGCCATCCGCCTGGCGACGCATAGCAAATAATTTACGAGTGTCCCATCTCTGGCTCTACGCGTATGTAGCCAGTAAGTGTTTGCGTCAAGCATCTATGGAACGAAACGTCTGTCGAGTGCGCGCGCCGAGAATAAAATCCAATTTATGACCTAGAGGCACGACCGCGAATCCGCCGTGCATCTTTCGCGAAAAGTTGGCTTCAAGTTAATAATCGCGACACCGTTTTATTTATTTTTGCTCTCTTTACGTCAGCTGTGCTGATAATTTAATGCTATTGTATGTAAGTGATTTTCTACTGTTCTTATCAGCACATTTAGTACGATTATTGTTACCTTAAGCTCTTTATCTAGCGAAAACACAAAACAGGCCATTATCGGCATTTTATCGCTGAAACACCCCAAAATATTGGCACAGCCCACTCATCCCGATCCTATGAATAGACTTCCTTCACCAACGTTGTTTTGTCATTGAACAGTGCACTGTTCACCGGCCCTCAAGCAATTTCTGACTCCAAGTGAATTCAGTTGTTGCTGCATTATCTTCATAGTTCATACATTGCTTGTACTCGCTCATTTCCTATCATTCGGACAAAAATTATCCGAGAGATGAATGATTGAATGTAAGGGAATCTGCGTGGTCGACGTCCAACCGTTTGTTCGCTGGATTCATTTCGGGCAAGCGGCAAATGACAAAAGGAACATTCAAATAAGAAGAGATTGCAAGATTTTTGGTGCCATTCTGCACGATTATTGGAAGCATAAAACAGTACATAGTGTTATAACATAGAGTGTTTGGGAAGGAATTCGGTCGTATGAAGATTCAATGCGGATGGAAACACAACAGCTGTCCCGGAATTCACAGCGGTTGTGAAGGTTGCGTGAAACTGAGAATTGTGGGGTGTGGCAGTGGTGGCGACTGTCGAGTACAAGGTAGTGGCTCCATGTGGGCGAATTCCTGCTTGGAACAGAGTAGAGGAGAAAACGAATTATGAAAATGAATTGGATTGGTCGACTCGATGGAGTAATGTTGGAAGAAGACTTTGGTCCCTTGCGGGCTGGATTCAGTGCTTGCGAAGTGCAGTGAAATTTATACAAACAAATTGACACGACGAAAAGTGCACAAATGGCTCCATGATATATTTCCTTGTGTTTTCTGCAAATTCATGGAGCCCGGATGGCATGTAAAGTGTGGTTCCGTGGGCGTTCATTTATTCGCTTCAGGCTCGTACAACCAGTAGTGAAAGTATCTAAAATCTACTTTGAGTTTTTGCGTTTACGGTGCAAAAATTTTCAACAAAAAAGGAATCCATTGTCAATAACATTCCAAGATAATCTTGAGGGGATGAAACATAGACATAAAACTGATATTTTCTATGGTAATAAAACACTTACACGATCGTGCGGTGAATAAATTTCATACTTAATATACCATCCGCTGTCGGATGGTTGCGAGGAGGCACCGCTTCCACCTAGATGCCCATCTCTTATTTGAGGGTCAAAAGTATCGTCGGTAAAGACGAAATATTCCCAAGTTTCGTCTATTTTCACGAGGCCCAGGTTATTGTTTGCTTTGACGATCTCCACCCTTAGTAGGTTACCTCGGCCTCCACACCATCAGACCGAGTCGTGTCATCCATAAATTCGTGAAAGTGAATTTTTTTTGTAGAGGATCCTTGCGCTGGGGAAAAGGACCCGCCCCACGACACCGCAATACTAGCCTGCCAGCGCATTCATGCGTCCTCAGACAAGGCCAGTTTCGGCGAGCACCAACGTCCTCGCTCGCCGAGGCAGCAGACCATTGCTGCAGTTCTTCACGGACATTTACAGGTAGATGTAAAGTGGTGCTCTCTTCAAAGTTCAACCACAAACAATTTTTATAAGGTAGGGGAGGTCTCCCAATATAGGGGAGTGGTTCCCAAAATATAGGTATGGCTCCCAAAATATGGGCATGGGTATCATATGAAAGGTGTTGATTAGAGCTTTTCAAAACAGGTCTTAAACCGACATTTTTTGCTTCGAGGGGTGCACGAAAAATTTGTGCCTCCCCTTCACGATTTGACCCCTATGATCTGAAAAACCTGAAAAAAATTATGGAGGTAAGTGTTTATGAGCACAACAACAACAAATACCTTAGAAGTCAAAATTCAATCAACTTTGTTAATAATAGTTTGATCTTCGAATTTCACATTTTCCCCAATAAAATCGTATATATAATCGTAAACTCAATGAAATTCGATATTTAAGTAATCTTACTTCGGGAGTTTGATGAAAATCGAATCGGGGGGGGGGGGGGGGGGAACATAAAGGAGGAGTTTATCTTCGACTTACTTGCTAGTAGCATGATGTAACTACAAGTGCCGTAGGTCTCCAGTGACATGACGATGGATGAGGGTGGAAGCTCCACGAACAGTGGTGACGAGGTGGAGGCTATCGTAAAGCCGGAAGCCAGAAAGAGGCCGATGGGGTCTCCAGCGCAGGAGCCCATATCGAAGGTATAAAAGACCCTTGAAGTGAGTGAGAGGGATTTTCCTCAGCTCAAAAAGGTGACGAAAAAAACTTCCGCAGTTTCTCGGGGACCATAGCCAAGCCGGGTGGAAGGCCGGGCCTAGAGGGAAATAAAGGGAAATCGAAGCCCCAGCAGCCAAGCGTGGCTGCTACCAAAAAGGAGAGGGTGCCTCCCATAGTATGCTATAAGCTTGAACTGAAGACTTTCAGGGATAGCGTCAAAAAGGCATGCGCACGAAGCTCTGGATAGGAGCCAGAGTTAAACGTGACGGTGAACAGCTCCTCACAAACTTCGCTCCACCCTAAAATGGCTTAGGATCATACCAGCGTTTTTAATTTTCCGAAATGTGCGAAGGTGGCTTGCTACACCTACACCCTTCCAGGTTAGAGAAAATGAACTCTCCTTCTAAAAGGCGTTCACAGTTCATACGACGAGAATGATGTCGCGGCTGAGCTGAAGGAACATCTCGGAGAAGATATCCTTTCAGCAAAAAGGTTCTCCACTGTAACCTCTAGGAGGGCAAAAAGGACGCTTTCATCCTTCTTAGTCCAGTTCAAACCGGACTTTGAAGTGAAGAAAGCAATGGACATAAAGTCTGCAGAAAAATTGCACTTCCCAGTGCTTCAACCACCAAAGATTTGGCCACGTCGCTTCTAACTGAGGACTCGAGGTTAGATGCGTAAAATGCGACAAGCAGCATAAGTCCATGGAATTTCCAATCTCGAAGGACGAGAAAAAAGACGAGATCTTCTGCGTCAATTGCAATGTTAAGGGGCACCCTGCGGGTTTCAGAGGTTGTCATAGGGCAAGGCAAGGGGTCTCGTACTCTAGCCTTTTGCAAGGTGCAAAAAAGCAGCTTGCACCGCAGCCTATACGGCAACAAAAACAGCAGCCAATGCAGCAACCCAGCAGTCGCAGAATGACTGGAATACGGTTTTGAGCACTGACTGCTAACAATCTTTCGGGTTTGACTTATTCACAATCATTCGAAAAGTGGACTTTTTTATCCCCCACTATAAAAAAACTCACTAGCCTTAGTGAGAAAAAAGCTGCGCACTTAGAATTCGCCTTCAAAGTATGTTGTCGTGATGAGTTCCAATAAACTCTCCATTCTCAACATATGTTCACTAGCTCCACGCTATAAACGGAATTCCGTTCAAGAGTACTTGAACGCCCATGGACCAGACTTCTTGTTTATATCGAAAACAAGACTCAAAGAAAAACACAGAGTGCATCTGGGGAAATACAAGATCATCAGGCGTGATGATCCAGAGAGAAGTCTTGGAGTTGCTACGGCTCACAAAGATAACCTGAAAGTCCAAAGGCACTGCCTCCCAAGTCTGAAATGTATTGAAGCAGAAATAATAAGCTCCATGCTGCGAGGGCGCACCTTTGCGCTCGTGGGGATTTATGTTCGACATGGATACTCGGTGAGGGAACTCACTGTCGACTTGGAAACAGTGTTTACTCTGTGCAAAAAATTCGATTTCTATGCCATGGGAGGTGATTTTAATGCGAAGCATCCCTCGTGGGGAAATATCGTATCCAATGGCTATGGAACAGCTATCTCTAACTGGGTTCAATCAAATATGTATCTCATATTGATTGCCCCAAAAGAGCCTACCTTCCGCCGAAGTTCGTCTATTATGGACTTCTTCATTCTGTCTGCCAATTTAGTAAGTCTCTCCCACAGTTGGAGGAGTTTCGAGTGTGGAGTTCTTGATGCCGAGTCTGACCATCTTTTGGTTGAACTGACCTTAAGAGTGAAAAAGGGTGTGAAACTTAAGGTTACAGATCCTCAACTTTTCAATCCATACAAGCGCATCCATTGGGCAGCAGTAATTGCTAACTTTGACGAAAAATTGAAGGGAATTTCTATCAATAGATCGAAGAATCTTTCTATTCCTGAAATTGATGAGGGAGTCGCTTGTATAAATTCAACCCTGGATACGGTCATCTCAAAGATCTCCATTAAGAAATCCTCGACGAATTACTTCCATCGAGATTTACCAGAAGACATCTTGGAGCTTCATCGTAGACGTGGTCGGCTTAGAGAGCTACTTGCAAGAATCTACCACCGCAATTTAAATATGGTCAACTGGGAGTATGAACATATTCATCTAGTGATTACGTATCTAAACCAAATGACCTCAAGGAGAAGCACGGCTTTTGCTAACGAGCGATTTAAACAGGCCCTGGAAAATATCAAATCAGGTCCCTGTATGTTTCCTCATATCAATAGGATAACGGGCAGAAAAAGGCTGCCCAGGGTCCTCACTTATGATGGATCCATGCTCATGCTCATCGCTGACTCTATCGCAAAACATTTGCGAAAGTTCTTCAAGGAGAGAAAGCAAGTGAGGACTCTTCAGTTACTTCGTTAGTGAGCAGCACCACAACGAATTTCGACAGGGGCAATGATTAATTGTGCTTGACTCGGTTCTCTGTTTCAAATCCCTCTGACGCACCTACTGGCCATGGTCTGTTTGTCGGTCCTGAGGAACACACTTTGTTGGCACTGGAGCAACATTCCAAAAAAAAACAGGAGAGCTGATGGAATCTCCAATTATATGCTTAAAAGGCTTCCCAATGTTTTCTTTGTTCTCCTCGCGATCATTCTGAATAACTGCATTAACATTCGCTACTTCCCTCAGCAATGGAAATGTGCAAAATTATTCGCAATACCCAAGAAGTCGGGCAGTACTGACGTAGTCGATACTCGTCCGATTTCGTCGCTTTTAAATATTGGTAAGCTTCTTGAAAGGGTAATATTTGAAGGTATCCTACAATTCTCTGCCGGGGCAAGAATTGTGCCGGAAAAATAATTTGGCGTCAAAAAAGCTCACTCCACTATGCTATGGCCGTGTTCCAAGCTGATATAACGGGAAGCTGGCGCAACAAAGCTTGCCTGATCGATGTGGAGAAAGCCTTTGACTCTGTATGGATCAGTAGGTTTCTCTACAAAATGATAAATTTTGGCTTTCCGGCCCATATTGTAAAAATTATAGGCAGCTTAATGAGGGGACGAACTGCCTTTGCGGTGGTGGACCCATTTAGTATTGGCTCGGGGGTCCCACAGGGGTCTATTTAAGGCCTATTTCTTTTCAACATATTCACCTCTGACGTCCCGGGCGTAAGAGATGAATATAAGCCTGGAATCCAGGTGAACCTCTTCGCTTACGACTTGTTAGTGTGGTCATCTGAGCACAATTTGCGCTATGCTAGGATGCGGCTCCAAAAATATTTGAAATCTCTTACTGCATATGACCGGAAATCGGGAATCAAGGTAAATGCAAAGAAAAGTGAACTAATTGTGTTCAGGGACCCCCACACTAATTTCGGTCGTCGTGCAAGAGGCATCTGTTATTCCAGGGTTAAGTTAAATGGGAGATGGTGCACTGCTCTAGGCAAACGAAGTACTTGGGGGTAGTTTTCGACAGAAGAGCTACCCTTAGTGCTCATGTTGGTAATATTTTGAAAAAAGTGTCTTTTTCGTACCATCTTCTTTTACCTCTTTTCATGAAACATTCGACAGCAAGCCAGCGAGTCAAGGTTTCTATAAAATCTTGATTCGTCCGATCATCACATATGCGGTGATGATATGGATAGGAGCTCCGAAAACAAAACGGGGCAAGAAAGGATTATTGGAGCGAAAAATCCTTTGGGCTTGCACAGGTCTATACAGACGGCAGGACGGACGGTCTTACCCCAACGAGGTGCTGTACCAGGAAACAGGAATGGAGCCGATAAAATCCTATGCAGAAAAGCTGGCGGAAGCGGGTATCAGGAGAGCTAAGAAGCACAAGGCGGGAGTTGTCAGGAGAGGGACGGACCACCGCTCTATGGACGCAGCGAATGAGTAGTTTTTAAGGTAGTCTTAAGGAAGTAACATAATTTACTTAATTTTAAGGAAATCAATATAAAAATTTTAAAACTTGTTGTTAGAGCAGATGAGTTTCACAAAATTCTTTTATAATCTATTAATGTATGTATGATAATGTTGTGGGTGTCAACATTTTAAAGTTTTCTTTTACCAAAAAATTAATATTATAATGTAATTAAAGTGAATTATTATTGAACTCCAGGAAAAGCCCTAAGGCACAACCCGCATGTATATTGTTAGGTTAAGCTATTGATGAATTGTATATATGTAAAAAAAAGGAAAATCCCCAAATAAAGATCTTGAATCTTGGGAAAAACAGAAGTCGGCACAAAGAGATACTCCACCACCTTTTCTTTATTAGTAGAGGCTAAGTCGGTAAATACCACAGCGTAGTAAAATTTCTAAGGTTAATATAGATACAAGTAGCCAGGTTTCATTAAGATTGATTGATGGAAGTCCAGATGAGATAAGATGTGTTACAGTCGATTCAACAGCGTCACTTGGAATTTCACTGGTTGAGGCACCGGTCTGACGCGAGCTTACGTACACTGGGTCAGTCCTGGCTCCAGCTGAATGATGAGGCGTTTCAGAAGCAGATACCTTAGCTAAGGATTTGCTTCTGGCGATGATGTTGGGCTCATGCTCAAGCATGTTCGTGCTACTATTACCATCAGACTGCGGGTCTAGTATTCATGCTTTCGTCCTATTACTTATGTCGAGGAAACTCCCTGAGGCTAAAGTTATAGGGGACGCATTCGTCTGCAAATTTCAATAAGTTTTCAATCTCTAAGCAAGCGCTGCAACATTTAGTCTGCAGTACATTAAGCACATCCGCAAGAGATTTTAAGGTTTTGTCAGCTACTTGCACACTGCTGCAGTGCCTTTGAGGTTTCTTCTTCTTCTTCGTAGCACTAAGCTCCGTTAGTGGTTTCGCTTCCTGCAAAAAGCAACTTCAACTCTCTCAGTCCATTGACCGCCTCCTCCAATTTCGAGATCCGCGCAGCGATGAACTGTCTTTGTCGACCGAGTCAGACCAACGTTTCCTCGGTTTCCCTACTGGTCTCTACTCTTCAGTCCTCCCAACGAATACCTTTTTGGGTATCCGTTGTTCGTACATACGATTCATATGGCCAGCCCATTACAGCTTCCGCAGCTTTACAGTTGTTGAGAACTCCGGCTTGCCAAAAATTTCATACAGCTCATGTTTGCATCGGACATGCCATTGGTCCTCGTCTAGTTTTGCTCCGATTATTCGCCTCAGGACTCGTCTATCGAAGGCGTCCAATGTGTTTGCGAATGCTTGAGTTAGGGTCCATGTTTCACAACCATAGCATACATGTATTATTATAAATTTATATACTTGGAGCTTTGTTTTCCTGTGTATGCAGCTGGTCTTCAAGATTGTCAAAACTGAATAAAATATTTTTCGTGCGAGCTGTATTCTTCGGTGTATTTTGTCCCTTTCATTGCCGGTTCTCGTTATTTTTGCGCCTAAATATACTAATTCGGCCACATTTTTGATATTGTATTCACCAAGTGTTTTCGAGATATTTTCCCCGACTGCGCCGTGAACTTTGTTTCATTTCCATTGATTTGTAGCACTACTAGTTTGCTGTTGAATTTCAGGAAAAGTTCTTTGGCGGTAAAATATTGATGTCGTCCGCATAGGCTACTACCTGGAACGACTTCTGTAATAATGTACCTCTCGTATCAACCGGTAGCTTCCTCATGACATATCCCAGAGCCAAATTGAATAACAATGGGACCAGCCCATCTCCCTGCTTCAGTCCGATATTTGTGTCAAAAGCATCGGTGAGTTGGTTATTGATGCGGACATGGGAGGTTGTCGATGTCATTGTCATTTTGATGAGGCGGACTAGTCTGACTCGGGTACCAAAGCAAGCGTTATTAGGCACAGTACGTTACGATCAATACTGTCGTATGCTTGCTTAAAGTTAACAACAATTTGGTGCACGTCTATGTAGAACTCCTAGCATTTCTCAAGTACCTACTTGACAGTGAACAATTGGTCAATTGTCGACCTCCCTGCTCTAGAACCACCTTGACATTCCCCAATAATACTGTTTACGTATGATCTGATTTTATTTTCTAAGATCTTTGTTAATATTTTGTACACTGTACAAAGTAGTGATATGCCTCTACAGGTTTTGCACTGTTGTTTGTCATCTTTTCTGTGGATAGGGAATATAATTGATTGGCTCCACTCTTTCGGTATATGTTATTGTTGCCAAATGTGCTAGATGAATATCTTTTTGTACATTGCTGCCACCATATTTAATAAGCTCCACTGGAACCTCATCGATGCCCGGCGCTTTATTATTCTTTTGGGACTTGATGGTGGAACAAACTTCATCCAGACCTGGTGGGGCCAATGGAAACTCTCTTCGGCTCCGATGTGATTAAAAAGTATTCGCACATGTACGTACGTACGTGCGCAAAATATACCATGGCAGAGCGTCGTCTTTTGATGATAGCCTCGTTTCAGGCTTTTTTTGACTATGTGTACTTGTCTTGTATTGTTGCTCGCTAGACATACATCTATACTTCTCAATTGGTCGTCATAGTATTTTCTTTTCTTTTCTTAATGCTAATGATCTTATTATCTACTCTTCTGAGATTTTCATAATGTTCTCTCTTCGTCCCGGTTTTCTGACCTAAATATTCTTTAAACGCCTGATTTTTTTTCGAATCCGTCATTTCTTTTGCGTCGGGCTTGATTTCCGATCGTCTCTTCTGCTACGGTTTTAATGGCCGCTTTCACTTTCATCCAGAGCTCGTTGCTTGTCTTTAGCGATGCGTCTCACAAGATGGAAGCCAGCTGATTGTCGAGGGTCTCCGTGAAATTTTTGGCCACAGACGCCGTTTGGAGCCTCTGGATGTCAAATGTTTGTAGTGGGTTGGTCTTCGCGGTAAATGCTTTTGACATACGACATCGATATGTTAATTTGATCAAGTAATGATCTGAGTTACAATTGGCTCCTCGGTGAGTACGGACGTCAAGTACGCTCGAGGCCCAACGTTGTTGGATCACAACAGGGTCGGTCTGGTTTTGTTTACTGCCATCCGGTTATACCCAGGTCATTTTATGTATGCATCGATGTGGGAAGCAAGTCGAACGTATAACTAGATTTCTGCTACATGCAAAGTCAATCAGTCGCTGGCCGTTATGATTTGTTTCATTGTGGAGGCTATATCCTCCATTCGTTCCCCGATGAGATATAAATCATTGCCAACCTTAGCATTGAAATCACTCACTATTTGATTTATAACTGAAGTCTGTGAACGGCTGGTTTGATAGGGGAAGTTTTTAGTGCCCCCTCCCTTTATAAATAAAATATTTAAAGAGAGGCAACACTAAACACTTTCCCTATCGAACAGCGAACGTAGCTTTGGGATCATACCTAAAAGCTGGTGAAGATTCTGGAAGTGTTCAACAAGGAGGCTCTTCCAGGCCTAAAGATCTGAAGATATTCAGTCTGATCTGGGCTCAATACCATCCAATTAAGTGTCTATCGAAGTGACCTTAAAATTTCGTTAATGGAAACACCCTTATAACGAGGTGTGACAATTAAGTAATGAGACTGATTTTATTGCCACGCTTGTGGTAAACCTGCGCCCTTGAAATTCCCTTCTCCGGCATCCTTCCCTTCTCCATTGACATATTTTCCATCGCTCTAGCTTGTTTAGTTCCCTTGCTGTGTCGTGTTGAGTAGACGTGTGTTGGTGGTGCTCGTCACGAAATTGAGAAACGAAATCAAGAGCAACACGTCGCGATATAATTTTGCGTCAGATTGGGCGAAACGGAAACGTACGCTAAAATTGTTGTAAAAGTGCATGGTGATAGTGCTCTTAGTCGTGCCCAGGTGTTTCGATGGCATAAAGAGTTTAAGGAGGGGCGTGAAAACGTGGAAGACGAGGTGCCAAGCGGGTCGAGGTGCGGACTGACGCGAATGTACAGCGTGTGCGCCCCCTATTCCGTGAAGGTCGGCGTTTAACAATTCGAATGCTGGCCTCGGAACTAGGTATGAACCGTGAAACAGTCAGACAAATTTTAACCGACGATTTTGGCATGAAAAAGTTTTTCCAAACAACCTTTCTGAGGAGCAAAAGCAGCATCGAATGACAGTGGCAGAAGACTCTTTGGAACAAGTGGAAAACGATCTCACGCTACTTGATCGAGTTATTACAAGCGATGAGAGCTGATTTTTTCAATACGACCCGGAAACTAAATGCCAAAGCTCACAATGGTTGTCTCCGCATGCCCCCGTCCGAAAAAAGCTCGCATGAGCAAGTCGAAGGTGAAAACGATGATTATTGCCTTTTTTGGTAGCCGTGGAATCGTCCACAAAGGATTTGTTCCATCGGGGCAAACCGTAAATCAAGTGTACTATCGCCAAGTACTCGAAAGATTGCGAAAACCAGTCAAAAGGGTGCGCCCAGACATCGCTCGTAACTGGATCCTTCATCACGACAACGCGCCGTACCACACCGCCCTCAGCGTGTCCCAGTATTTGGCCTCTAAAGGGATCGCCGTGTTGCAACAGCCGTCTTATTCGCCTGATATGTCATCCTGTGACTTTTTCTTGTTCCCTAGAACAAAATCGGTGGTCAAAGGCGGCCGTGACGACGGTACTCGCGGACATCCCAGTCGAAGCGTTCCAGAAATGTTACGAAACATGGAAAACGCGCTGGAATCGTTGTATAGCTGCCCAAGGGGACTACTTTGCAGGGGATGGCACAGTTGTAGAATCATTTTTAAATATACGGTTTTCATCGAATCAGTCTCATTACTTAATTGTCACACTTCGTAAAACGTCATTTTCGGTGAAATGAGAGACACATGTTGGAATTTTCAATGAATCCAGCTCTCTTCAGTTGCATCGGCATAAAAGATAGAAAATGGTATAAAAACAAGCTCAGAGCTGGGTAGTTACATAAACAATTTGGATCTTCAATTGGGAAGTGAGAAGAAGATAATCTCGATTTGAGATTGAGGTACATTTTTTTACATAAAGCGATGCGGCATAATGCAGGGATATGCCTCGAATAAGTGCATCTTGTGTGCAGAAATGTTGGATTTATTTTCACTTGGAGAAACGACAGCGTAATAATTCAAGAATATGTTGTCGTCTAAGTATAATTTGTACGATTTCAGATTCTATTTTAAAAAAGTTCCTAAGCAATTTAAATTATATGTTTTTTATTTGATTCAAAAGTTCTGAGTTTAACTCCAGCATCTGGCGGCTTTTTTTTCAACTACGTATAAGCCATTTATATGTAATATCAAGTGGCTTCATGCTTGGGTGAATTAAAGGCTGTGCTTTAATTTCTTGGAAAAATATTCATTAATAATTTCAAAAACTAAGGCTCAGCATACATATATTATTTTTCAATCTAATTTTCACTAGAGGAAAACGGAAAATAAGTACTTAGAGAAATGTTTTTAGATTAGTATTTTGCCCTATGTACTCATACAGTGAAAACTTTATAACTATCCTTTTTAACGATCGTCAACTGAGTGTATGTGGTTTCACCTAATTTAGTGCGATTCAAAAAAACCTTAGAATTTGAAGATTTTCTTTCTGACGTATTGCCTCAAGGTGGTTGATGTCCACCTAAACTTTTTTAAACATCTGATTGAAAATACAAACAATATATTTCTCAGCTAATTAATCAATAACATAATAAATCACTGTCATAAGTTAAATTTATTGCACATATAATAAATTAATGACGCATCAAGACTGAACTAATAACTCAATTTTGCTCTTTCCCATATGTCTGAGATTCACTTGCTAGCAAAGATAATTGAAGAAATTTCATTTATTATCACCGTTTAGTCTATACTCGTATGTGAAGTTCGTATGTACTGAATGCTTTTATCTCCTAGGCAAGTGCGCTTGTATCTGAACATAGAAAAACAATAAAAGATATCGCAAACACGCTTCAAGATTTTATAAGAGCATTTAGCACATCACATTAGCAGTAATGAATAAATATAAAATACACATACTCAGACCGACAACAATAGATGCTTTCTCTGAAGGTTATGAAGGAATGACATAAACTAAATACATTTATTTATCATTGTATAAAATATTCCATTTTAATTTTAATAAGTTTTATATTTAATTTAAACATGTGAATCATACTATCTCGAAGCTATTTCTTTATTTCTGTTTACATTTTAGAGCTTCTAATTTAAATGCATACATGACTGCGATTGCAAGGAAATCAACGCCTATGTGAGATTTAGAAAAAATAAAATGTTAAAGCAAATATGGTTGAATAAAAAGACCAGTATGGCTTGTTTGAAAGAGGCCAATTAAGTAGTTGAGCTTAATTCATTTTATTTTACATAATAATTATCAACTCGTCTACGTGGGAATGCTTAAAATGGAGAACAAATGGAATGAGTGTCACGTTTGTAAATGTACTTGACAAGTTTCTTTTTTCAGAAATTCCGCTTTAAATATGGGCCTTGCGAAATATTTCACCACACATTACGAATCATTAAGCTTGATTTTGAAAAAATTAAATATATGGTCAATTATAGCGTAATATACTCGTATGTGTGACGAGAAGTAAATCAGTATGTGGAGTAAATATGGTAGCAAAGTCAGTACATGTTATTAAAGCCTAAAGCAAAATAATACAATAGAAGAGTTCGTAAGAATAAATTACGTCTAGATTAAGCTTTGAAAGCCCGGTGTAAAAGACAAAAAGACTTTAAAATTGGACGGAAATCAACGAATGGATAATACTGGCCAATAAAATTGCACTTTTCGACTGATGAATGACTTACTCGTATGTCACATGAAGTTTACTAATTTGACGTCGCTGATTCTAAATATACCCTTATTATTTTTCTAACAGCACTTTTTACGAGTTATAGCTTTCATTAAATTTCACCATATTTATTTGCTGCTAATTAAAAATTATTAAGTTATTTTATTATAATATATGGCATCGTGTGGAGAGTATATATTTAAAGTCAAAGTCAAAAGCGCTTTATTCAATACTAATCGTTATAAATTTTTAAAGAATAGAAAGCAAATTCCAAATAATAACAATACAAAAACTTATTGAATCCAATGACTCTCTAAATTTATACGTTATTAGTTAAACACATTCTATCAAAAAAAACATATAGCAAATTTAAATTCATTAAGATTATTACATATTTGATGATTTGATTGAAAAAAGGAGAAAAAACCAACCAACACTATCCCAAAACTATTTATTATTTTAACACAACAGTGAACTTTGATCCTACACCTAATATGTTATAACCTAATTCTAATAAAATTCAATCAAAAACTAAACTACTTAAAAAAATCTATCACAATATTCCTAACCTATGCGTTTAACCTTATCTCTAAACGTAATATAATAAACATAACATATACCTAACCTGTCCCTAATTTTTAACACAAATAAATAACAACACTAAATGTAGCAATAATGAGCTGCAACCAAAGACATATAAATAAACGGACGAGCAACGAGAATCTGTGTACTCGTCCATGTGGGAAGCAAATTTACCACATAAATAACTTACGCTCTCGAAACTATATGATTCCCTCTGCTTCTCCTTCCTTTTCGTTCCGAGACTTCCCCCACTGACACCCGCGCACACCGACAAAATTTCATTTCACGTACACACGATCGCGCCTTCGTTATCATGCGTAAAACAGTTTGAGTACAACACAATAAACGACTCTCACAGAAAACTCGAACGTCAAAGCAAAAGAAATTCGTAGAGGCGCGAAAACGGCGAGAAAGCTCATGTGTCAAGGCCGATGGGAAATTTGTAAGTTTTTAATAAAAAGAGTAAACTAAAGAGCCGATTTCGTACACGCGATCTTCAAAATTAAAAACTTTTTAAACGTAAACGTGTTTCGGAGTGAATTAAGTGCAAAAACAAAAGCGTATCACTTCAAACCTCAACTTCACACAACTTTCGCGAAGGTGGCTAATTGCTTCGGCTCTCGCGACCGGTTGCAGATCCAGTACTCTCTATATCTGTGGCTGAAACTCAAAAACTAAGTAACGAAACTGAAAATACGAGTAAACACGAATAATTTAGACATTGTCATTCAGCTACCAATACCTGATTGCCCCGTCTCAGCTCGATCAGCTTCAACGAATCTAGCAAATGAGAATCTCCATTGGAATTGTTGGTCTCGTGAACTCAACTTCGAAGGATATTTTATCTTTTTATCGGTGGCCCGTCTATATATGTTATATATTTTTGGGACGCCGTCAGAAACAAAAACATATCAATTCAAGTCCAAATACACGAATGCTTTTGGAGGAATGAAGCCAGTAGCGAGGCAAATCGCAATATACCCGCCTGAAGGGTGGAACGTTACACAGTTAAAGATCTTGCGATATTATTCCGAGGAAGTTTCAATATGAAGATATCGACTCTTGTCACTTGAGCAGTTTGATAAATTCTTCTATTCGATATATAATGCTGTTAAGAGATAAAACTATCTCGAATGGATTATCCAACCATACATGCCGACTCCAGCCGGGGGCGTTTTGGGTCCCGGGTCGCTCCGTTGGACACGGGCGTGGGAGCCACTCGTCTACCTGTAAATTTATCCCTCGTGACGAGCTTGGCTCGGCCCGGAGTCTTCACTTTCAGGGAGAACTGTCACGATTACTGCCTTTATATGAGTAACAACCAACCAACAAACTCCCGCGACAATTTCGTAACCTATCTCACGAGCCAAGTCTCACAATTCAATTCGTTCAGTATTAGGTCCGTCCTCGCCTTGGGTGGGATTTCCACCCCGTTGATAAAAAAACGCTCCAGTGAAGTTGGCCGCAACTTCTTGGAATCGTGGATTCTAGTACCACCATTGACCCTTCTGATCTTCAACTATTCGTGGCTCCAATCTTCTTGCTACGAGTTTTTTCCCTGTTATTTTATTTAGTTACTTTATTTTCAATGTTGGTAGCCGTGCCTGATGGACACGTCAAGTGCCTTCCGTTTCTTTATGTTTACTTCATCCAGGAGCTGAAATTAAATTTCGCTTGCGTTTTGTGAGAGATTATCCATTTTGTGTAGGTCTTTTAGCGTCAGCAGCTCCGAGTCGGTGATATCGAATGTGGGAAGATGTAAGCTTGCTACGTATTCATCCAAACGTCAGATTTATATCATCCTTGTGGGGCATTGAATAATTCTATCAATGCCAGAGCCTGTGTAGCAGATGTTGCCGAGACAATGAACGACGGTATACTTGAGCACGATGAATCCACCAATCATCCTTCAGCCAACAAGATGATTCGTTTACCATCTGGCCAAACAATGTGATCTACTTGCGATCGAACTTTTTCCCACGTCAAATCTGGAGTCCGTAAACTATTCACATCGATTTCGGTATTCGAGTGCCCCATGTTGCAGACTATACACCCATTCTTCACTTTGTCCATATGATCACGAATTACAATATTTTTATTACCGGTGGCGGTAACAACAATGCGAATAACTTCATTAAGTTTCACCACACGAAAACCGTCCATGCTGGCCTGAAGAGCACAGACAGGATTAATTTCAGTAATATACACGATGCATCCCAATCTTTCAAATGCTCGTGCGCATCCTTTTCCAACTTCACCATATCCGCAAATGACTACTTGCTTGTCACCAAACATAACGTCTGTTGAACTATTAAATTATGTCGGATGCTTCAACGAACTAGGTAACCAAAAATATAAAAAAATTATTATTTCCCTTTTTTATTCGTTGTAACTATTTATTTGCCCATACGCAATATTGTACCACTGATGAAGAAGCAAGTGTGTGCTTCGAATCGTCGGCGTATGGGCAAATAAATAGTTACAACGAATAAAAAAGGGAAATAATAATTTTTTTTTTTATATTTTTGGTCTGTTGAACGCTTAAAACTATTAATAATAGACTTCTTGCAGCTATAAAAGTTATTAAATTTTGTTTTAGTGACGGAATCATTTGCATTCATTGCTGGGACAGTTAACTTTCCAGATTTTGATACTTGATACAGTCTTTGTACCCAGTGACACTTTCCTCTACAATACCTTTAACCATTTTAAACATGGCTGGATATTTCTTCAACATTACATGTGCTGCATCGCCTCCATCATCGAAAATCATATTTGGTTGCCCATTTTCAGCATTTAAATATTTATTCATGAACCACCAAAAATCTTCTTCGGTCTCACCACGCCATGCGAATATCGGATAACCTACTTCAGCCAATGCAGCAGCAACTTCATTCTGTGTCGAGTATATACATATTACAGGCCGCCCATCGAATCATTGCACCTAATTCAACCAAAGTTTCGATTAAAACGGCCGTTTGTTCATTGATATGTGTACAGCCAACTTTTCGTGCATTTTTCAACGGTTTGTCTTCGGAGGCGCGCTTTCACAGAGCCATTATTCCGGGCATTTCTTGCCCGGCTATCGTCCTAACTTACATACTATGTTTGCCGTTTGTGTTATTATTGATTACATCATATTTCTATTTGCAAAATTTTCAGCAGTAACTTGGCTCGGGTGATTCTATCATTTTTTTCATACACTCGTGAACTTATTGCAGAGGTAAGTGCTGAGTTTTGGAAGGAATTTGTATGTGACAATGCTTCCAATCCGTCTCAGGCTTTCTGTACAAACCAGTATATGAAAGAAGACATTTCCTTTCGAAAACTCTTAATTTCTCCATAGTACGAGCACTCTGGTTGTACCACATCTGACATCCATATGTCAAAACTGGTCTGACCATGGTCTTGTAACAAGTAACTTTGACCTTTTGATCAATGTATCTGGAATGAAAGAGTCGTCGAAGGGGAATAACTAGTATTTGTGCTTTACTGAGCATGATTTTGACATGTTCAGTATAGTACAGATACTGATCGAGATGAACACCGGGGTATCGAACACAGGATTTATGTGACGCCCGTTCTGAAGTACCCCCACCACCCATAATGTGGAAATCCTTCCAATTACGTTTCAGGTCTTGAGTGACCCCCTGCAGCGTTGTCCGAAACAAGATTGTTTCGCATTTCTGCGTATTAATTTTCATTCGCCAATTATTAGTGTAAAGCTGCACATCATTGAAATTTTTTTGGAAATTGGTCTGAACTATTGTAGCTTTTCGGTCTGCCGTATAGATGATCAGATCATCAGCAAACGTTACCAATGATCGTGTTGGCGAGACGTTAAAATCAAAGCCGTTCAATAGCTTCAATAAAGGCGTAGTAACTGTTCCCTGCTGTAGACCATTCAAGACCATGAAGTCGCGCATTGTTTCAAATTTCCATCAGTTACAACAAACGATTTTCCGTATAACATATTGCACATCATGGCAACAAGGTGTCTGGGGAACCTGTCCTGAAGGAGTTTAAAAACTAGTCTCTCTAACAACACATTCTCTATCATTTATTTTCCAACAGATGTCTGAAGTTACTTTCGTTAACGCATGTATGGTCGAATGCCTGGCACGAAAACTAAATTGGCGATTCCGTATCAACTCATATTTCTCAATGTGGGCGTTTAATGCTTTGTTGAGTATCACTTCAAACACCTTGCTTATGTTAGGCAGCAAGTTGATTGGGCGGTAGCTTTTAATGCACGAAGATTCTTTTCCTTTCTTCAAGATCGGAAATACCTTAGCCTTTTTCGGCTCATTTGGGAAATATGAATTGTTCAACATGTTGTTGAACAATATTCAATTATTCCTAATAGTAACTTCAGGCAAAAGTCGGAGAACTACATTTGGGATATCATAAGCACTACATGATTTCTTGTTGTTTACCCTGCGAAATATGAAATACAAGTCTTCATAGCTGACAAAATAATCAATAAGATTCAAGCTCGGTATGAGGTCAAATGTTAATGTTTCATTGAAATGAAGAATTGATTGGCCGTTCAGGCTTGATTTGAAGTCGGAAACTTCTGCTTCAACGACCTCTGAAAATATTTGATTCCCTTTCTCAGGGCTCGGTAGATGAACCAATTCAAAATATGTTTCAATCAGGGCGAGTTTATGCAATTAAGTTCCGGAAATTCTTTAGGTGTAATTTCAACAAAGCCTACGAGGGATGGTTGTAGTCTAAAAATCGCCGATAAATATTATTGACGCGTGTGAGAAGAAGGCTTTCGATCTTTTCAACCTTACAATAGTTGGTGTTTCATATCATATACTCGTATATGGTCAATTATAGCATAATAAACTTGCATGTGTGACGAGAAGTAAATCAGTATGTGAAGTAAATATGGAAGCAAAGTGATTATATTAACGGGTTCCTAAAGCGAAATAATAGAAGAGTTCGTAAGAATAAATTAGGTCTAGATTAAGCTTTGAAAGTCCGGTGTAAAAGACAAAAAGATTTTAAAATTGGACAGAAATCAACGAGTGGATAATACTGGCCAATAAAATTGCATTTTTCGACTGATGAATGATTTACTCGTATGTCACATGAAGTTTATTAATTTGACGTCGCTGATTCTAAATATACCCTAATTATTGTTCTAACAGCACTTTTTTACGAGTTATAGCTTTCATTAAAATTTACCTTATTTATTTGCTGCTAATTTAAAAAATATTAAGTTATTTTATTATAATTTGATATGGCATCGTCAAGAAGAGTGTGTGTAAATGATGCAAACCATTTTTGTTTGTGTATGAGTTTTTAAATTTATGGAAAAATAAAAAAAGACATACATAGTTTCAGGTACGAACCTGCTATGATCTAGAATGAACCCGTGAACCACCATCACAACTGCTATTTTTGTTTGATGAACATGACTGGCATTAACCAAATAAATCAAGTCAAATGGACATATCTTTCCTTACAACCGGTACATAAAAGTGTCCTGAACCCTAAGACTACACCTGAACTTCAAGCTGATGCTTCATAGGAGCAGCCAATTGACTTTGAGACGAAAATTGACAGTGGTGGTAGTGACTTTGAATGTAACCTGGAAACGCCGCAGCAATACTCGCAATTTACGCTTCAGTCCCGCTTGTTCACCTAGCCCCGCTAAATGCCAAAA
Source organism: Odontomyia ornata (assembly GCA_963969285.1). Taxonomy (NCBI): domain Eukaryota; kingdom Metazoa; phylum Arthropoda; class Insecta; order Diptera; family Stratiomyidae; genus Odontomyia; species Odontomyia ornata. Next base: position 53,221,239 of record OZ017742.1, on the reverse strand, counting down.
TAACATATGCTACATTGATCGTAAATTGGGTGAAGCGGCAGCGAAATGTGTAAGACCATGTGCTTTCCATACTAAAAGTGGTCCAAAAAACTAGATAACGCGTCGCTTATCGTAAGCATAAGCGACGCAACAAGACATTCACATGTTCAGGATCACAGCAACAAGCTTAAATTCCTCTTCGATACGGGAGCCGAGATTTTCATCATCCCTGCCCCACAGACGATTGCCAAGCAGTTCGGAAATGGCTATAAACTTTTTGCTGCCAACGGCAGTGACATTCAAACATTCGGCACGCGTGTACTCAATGCTTTTCTCGGCCTTGGAAGGAATTTTTGCTGGAGGTTTGTGGTAGCAAAGGTTACCCGAGCGAAACTTGGTGCAGACTTCCTGCAACGTTTGGACTGCTGGTGGACATCAAAAATCATTGTTGTTGTTTGTTTGACCCTAAGACACAATTGTCAACCAGCGGCTGTACCGACGTACAAAATCACTCGTCTGGTCCACGTTAAATAGCAACGTGAAGTACTTTGAAATCCCGAGCAAATACCCGAACATTATAAACCCGTCACGTATAAGCGAAACTCAAAAGCATTCAGTGCTACACCACATCGTAACTAATGGCCCACCCGTCGCAGAGCGCCCTCGAAGACTCACACCAGAAAAATTCTCGATAGCAAGAGGGGAATTTGAACATATGACATAGCTTGGCTATTGCAGATTAGCCAACAGCCTTTGGGCAGCGCCTCTACACCTCGTTCCGAATGGCGCCCATGTGGGGACTACCGGCGTCTTAACACAGTTACCATTCCGGACCGCTACCTAGTGCGACACATACAAGACATAGTGTGAAACCTATCTGGCATTCCACCAGATCTATATCGCAGAGGAGGACAATCCAAAGACGGCGTTAGTAATCCAATTCTACGAATTCACTGTAATGACTTTCGGCCTTAAAAACGCTGCGCAGTCATTCCAAAGGTTTATGGACGAGATTTTGCTCTTGCTATCTTGATGACATATTGATCGCTTCGGATACACCCGAACAACTGAGAAACACCTCTACACCGTTTTCAAGAGGCTGAACGACTACGAAGTGGTACTCAACATCGCGAAATGTACACTAGGAGGTTAGCAAGTCGAATATCTAGGATATATAATTTCAGCAGAGGGAATCCGTCCACAGAAAAGTGGGTCGAAGCAATTAGGAATTTTCTGAAACCAAATACAATCAAACAGCTCCGTTGTTTTCTTGTAGTTATTAAATTCTATCGAAGATTTGTCAGAAAGGCTGCAGAAATGCAAGCTCCCTTAAATAAAATCTTGCACAAATTAATGAAGAATGACAATGCTCCAAGAAGAAACAAGGGCAGCATTTGAAAAATGCAAAAACTGCCTCGCAGATGCCACACTATTAGTGTATTTCCAGCGCAACAGACCTCTAGCCTTGTCTACCGACGCATCGGATACCGCTATCAGAGGAAGGCTCGAACAACTTCAAGACAACCTATGGAAACCAATTGGATTCTTCCAACGCAAGCTAACCACAGCTGAGTCTTGCTACAGTGCATATGATAGGGAGTTACTGGCCGTATACAGCACCATTCGCCATTTTCAACATTATCTGGAGGGTTAAGAGTTCGTCGTACGCACTTATCACAAGCCACTTGTTTTTACCTTTAACCAGAAATCCGATAAGGCATCGCCTCGGCAGTCAAGACAATTGAATTACATGCACGAACTTTGTACATATTCGTGGTGATACTAACATTACCGCAGATTGGCTGTCCCACATAGAAGCCATATCACTACCGCTATTCATTGAAAATCACGAGTTTGTCAAAGAACAGATGAACGATCTTGAACTTAATGCTCTTATTTGAAACAATTTGACGTCCTCGCAACTGCAACCAAGTAACACCCAAAGTGGAAAAAAGCACTGCGACCTGCCAATAGTTCTCACAAGACCTTTCGTCCCAATTGCGCTTCGTAAACCGATGGTCCACACCTTGCACCGCCGTGCCCACTCAAATGCAAGAGCAACGTAACGTGCGACTGCCCAAATATTTGTTTAGCCCAGAATGAGAAAGTACGTGCATCTTTGGTCTCGTTGTTGCCAAAGATCCAAAGTCGGCAGACATACAGTAAACGCTTTGCAACCATTTTCAGTCCCAGACAAACGCTTTCAAGTAGTGCACTTGGATATAGTCGGACCACTAACGCAAGTGGATGGATTTTGGGTACTTTTTAACGATGGTTGACAGGTTTTCAAGGTGGCCAGAGGCAGTACCATTGGAAAAATAGACAGCAGACGCAGTAGCTAAAGCCTTCTACGCCCCCTGGGTGTCTCGCTTCGGAGTGCCAGAAATTGTGGTCACCGACCAGGAAACACAATTTGAGTCAGCGTTGTTCAGGTGACTGACTAACATTATAGGAACCAGTAAGCAAGAATGTCACCTTATCACCCGGCTTTGAATGGACTAGTGGAAAGGTAGCATTGGACACTAAAAGCTGCCATAATGTGTCACGAAGATGGCCTAGTCTACTTCCGAACTTACTCTTGGGCCAAAGAAGTTGCTATAAGGATGACTTGGGAGCTAGCCGTGAGGAGTTAGTATTGGGCACAACGTTCAGACTCCCGGGGGAATTTCTGGTCGAGGACAACAGCCCAAGATTCACATTTGCTCAGTGAAAATTTCAAACTAAAAATGCAAAATATCAGGCCTGAACCTTTTGCCCAGAAAAACAACAACGTGTTCCTTAGACTTGACGCAGTCAGGCGGGCATTACGGCAACCCCACATCGAATAATTAACAGAATCTCAAACACAAATTTCAACATCGACGTGAACAGCAAACAGTTAAACCAGCATTTCTTGTTAACCAGGATCCTGGCAGTGAAAGCCCAGTTCCAGCATTGCAAGTGCAGTTACCACAACAGATATTAGCATCTGCAAACTTCAACAATTCTCTCCTATCAGAGACTCCTTGTCCGGCCAAAGTTTCCCTTCGTTGATGCTGACTTCATGGGAAAAAGCCAGGTGAACTTCGCAAATACATCTACAACCGTTAAGATGTAATTGTAGCACTTTCGCGTCGATGGCATTGGTCCAAGGTTATCCAGGTGGAGCGTATCGAGAGGAACTTCCCCTTTAGGAATAGGACGAAGGACGCCTTTTTGCTTCCCTGTCTTCCTAGTCAATACGATGCACTCTATTAAATTTTCGATACACCGTTGAGTTTTCCGTTCAACCCGTGGTATGAAGAACTCGCTGTCTATAAATTCTCTGACTCTTTTGATTCCGAAACGCCCTCATGCATATGAATGTTTTGTTACGTCTGCTTGCATATTTTCAGGTACTACGATTCTTCTCTTTCCATCGTCCTCCATGAACAATATATCGCCGTGATATATGTAATTCTTGTATGGCCCCGCTTCAAGTGCCTGTTTAATCGTATTGAAACCTTCATCGCCGTATTGAGCCGCAAGTACTTTACTCGCAACATTGTTGGCTATCATCATTACTGTTGCTCGAGATTAGGCCTCCACGTTTACCATTGGTTTTCCTGGTCAATGCTCCTCTGTGTACGTAAATTCTGATAGACTGATGACCCATCGTGCAATCTTAGGATGAATTTCCTTCTTTGCTACTGTTAGCTTAACCGCCGAACAATCCGTAATGATTTTGAATTTGACTCCCAGCAGATACACCCTAAATTTTTTGACCGCTTCGACTATCGCTAGAAATTTCAATTCGTACGAAAGATATCTTTTTTACGCGTCATTGGTGGTACGGCTATAATAATAACATGGGTGCATGTTTTGATCGCTTGGCTGTCTCTGTAGTAGGATTGCAGCTAGACATTCCTTGCTCGCATCTGTGTGAAGTTGCGTCTCGGCGCAGGGGTCGTACAGACTTAGCTCCGGGCTACTGGACAATGCAACACCGCTATCTGCTCGAGTTCGGAACTCGAATACAGCTTCCTTTTTCAGCATCGAACTCAATGGGCGCATTCGCCTTGCGAATTCAGTTACAAATTTCCTGAAGTAGCTTGCCAGTCCGTAGAACATCTGCAGCTGCAATACTGTTCTCGGCTGTGGAAACTTCATAACTTTGTCGATCTTCGATGGTGAAGGCTCTATTTTTCCACCACAAATTACATAGTCCAAATATTCGACACGTTCTTTTAAGAAGACACATTTCCTCCAATTGAATTGAATACCGCTTCCTCAGCCACATCTAATACCCGTTTAAGTTTCAGGATTCTTTCATTCGCGTCTATGGATGGTATTATCAGGTCATCTATAAATGTTAATACTGTTTCGTGTTTTATCCAATCTCGGAAAACTTCGTTATTGAATCGCCCAAACGTATTGCAACTTATACATAGACCAAATGGCGTTTTACAGAACTCATATTGGCCGTCTAGCATAACGAACGTGGAATACTTTCGACTGGGTTCGGTCACAGGAACATGGAAATAAGAATTTTTCAAATCAGGTGTCGTATAAACTCGTAGTGACGCCAATCGATCAAGCTGGTCCTCAATGATCGGCATAGGGAATCGGTCTCTTACAACTTTACTATGCTGGCTACGGTAATCTATACAGATCCTTTGCGACCCGTATTTCTTCTTGATGACGACCACTTGACTTGCAAAGTCGCTCGATGATGGCCGTATTACACCTTCACTGAACCATTCCTTTACTTGAACTTAAACTACGTCCTTTTCTAAAGGTGCCAATTGTCTTGGGCTATGGTATATGGGCGTTTCATCCGTCAGCGCTATAACCGTCTCAATATTTTGATTCTCCTACGGAATGTAGCTTTCCACCAAATTTTTGCACAACGTCTTTGAATTTGCTCCGAACGTTGAAATCTTTTTCGCCGAGGTCGCATGAAATTCTCATCATCTAGCTGTCGTCGTTGACTGGATTGTTAATCGCGTTCGAAGCCGATTCTTCAACTGTTTGCACGAGTGTCTTAATCTTCACATACTTGGGCGTAATAATGTAGTTTGCCGTCTTCGAAAATTGTCTACCAATTATCATATTAGCACTCATGGCGTTTGTCGGGACGATGTAAAGTTCAATAAAAAACACTATTTCTTCGATTTCGATGCCCATATTTACTCTCTCGATCGCATGAGAAACTGCGTTACCAAATCCGCGAATTTCTATGTTACTTGGAACCGTACTCGGAACTGTTCCTTCTAATTCATGTCCAATCAAATTCGACTTTCACATTATCAACGTTTTCATCTCCCATGAAACGCTCAATGAAGTTTACCGTAGGGATCGAGTTGCTCACACCTTTCCTTTGCGGGCATTATCACGATAAATGTCCATACGTTCCGCATTACAACACTTATTTCCATTATATTTATCCATGTAATCGCTCGCTTAGTGCTTCATCCTACCATATGAAAAACATCGCGTACTTTCGTTCGAAGAATGTTCATGTTCTTTATTGTCGCTGCGACCCTTTTTTATATGGGTTTTTTGCCTTGGATTTTTCTTCCACCTTCGGATAGACATCCAATTTCGATTTTAGTTCAGCGATCGTTGTCGCCTCGTACAGGATCGATTTGTTCGCTGCGTCGTCGGCTATACCATCGGATACATATCGCATATGGTGGCTTCATCTATCTTCCCCGGCCTTGCTAGGCGTTGCATTTCGTATACGTATTCTAACAGGCTTTCCTCTGGCTTCTTCGTACGTTTGAGTAATTTGTAGTAATTGAAGAGGTCAAGAATGTGATAGCTTTAAATACATTTCTATTTCAAAGATTGTTCCTCAATTTTCTTTATCATTGTAATGACTTCTATGAATTTGAGCTTTTTCGTTTCGTGCTACTATCTTGAAATTTTGTTTTTTTTTATATTTATCATAATGAAAGGTAATACTCTATTCGCTTCCAATAAAAAACAAATGCATATCGGTCCATTATAATGAACCTTTTTAAACACAACTTCTAATGCACTCGAGACAAACAATAATTTTAACACACCAGTTTAAATTGGAAGTGAGCGTAAATAAACGGTTAAATACTAATTGAAACTGATGTAACGATAAATTGGGAAGAAAGAAAGAAAGAGTTTTAAGAATTTGAAAGGAGAAATAATAAAACGCAGACCTAGAAGGGCCGATAAATAAAATCATCATTTTTACGTACCGCAAGAGCCTGCCTTGCGCGATATTGAATTGGGAATAAATTAAACGAATGCAACATTTTCCTTCTGCACTTCAGAGCAGTAAATCAAGTCAAGTCAAGATTTCAAAGAGCAGTTACTAGAACTTGAAGAGAAATTTTCTGAATTGAATCTCAGCTCAAAGTCTACGAAACAAACGAAACAAGTTGGGTAAACAGACCTACGCTCATGTCAGAAGGGTTTTGTATTCAATTTACAAAATGCAGTCACCAGATTGAATCAAATCAAGAAACATTTCAAAGACGATTTTATTGGAGAAAATATGAAATACGAAGGTCATACTATTATTAACAAAGTTGAACGAATTTCGACTTCTAAGGTTTTTGGTATTGTTATACTCATTAATATCTCCCTTGATAATTATTTCAAATGTCCATCCGCGACGGAGGAAACACATTTTTCATGTATTTCCCCCCTGTGCCCCCACTGAAGTAAAAACTGACAGTTTAACAACTGTTTTGAAAAGCTCCCATGAAAACTTTTATTTCATACTCATATCGGCTACGTTTGATGAATTTTTTTTTCAGGGGCCAGTCTCCTGTACTGTTATCATCGATTAATGGCCAATTTTTCGAATCCTAGAATGGTTACAAAACCCTTTTGCTAGGAGCTCTCTCCCACCTCCTTGACTTGTATCACTTATGAGAATTAATTGTAGGTACTTATCTTCAGTCATTCATCAAATTGAATCAAGTGTTCAAAACATGCACCTTAAACGTTGAAGTTGGGAAAAAATAACTCAAAATTGTTCAATCTTCGCATTTAAAACAGCCACTATTTTGTTTTACGATTACTGATACCACTAGCTGAACCGATTCTCAAAGATCTACATGACACCTATCATTCCTGAAATTTTCATGCAAATCCTAGCAAAACTGTAGTGTCTGAGTCGGTAAAAAGTGCATGTTGTTCCATAGCCAAAGCCATATGCTGCCATAGTAATAAATGCAGCGCATATTGTTCCATAGTAATACAGGAAAATTCAAACCGCTATAACATCGCTAAATATGATTCAATCTTTATGAAACTTTCAGGGTAGATCAATCTTATAAATAGGCATCTACGTACTGAATTTCATTGAATTTAAGGGTACCGTCAAGATTTTATTCAAGAAAACATAAAATCGATAAATCATACTAATACTAACAAAATTGAGTGAATTGCGACTTCTCACGTATTTGTTGTTGTTGTACTCACCAAGGCCTACATTCCTGATTTTTTTCAGATTTTTCGGATCACAGGTGTCCAATCGCGAGGGGGGGGGACACAAATTTTTCGTGTATTTCCCCTCCCCGTGCGCCCCTCGAAGCAAATTTTGCCAAACTAAGACCTGTTTTGAAAAGTTCTCATCAAGACCTTTCATTTGATACCCATATCGGCTACCTTCAATGAAATTTTTTTTTCGAGGGGTCACCCTCCTATATGGGGAGACCCCCCTTAAATACCTTATAAAATTTTTTTGTAGTTGAACTTTGAAGAGATCACCACTTTACACCTACACACAAAATTTGATGTTTCTAGCTCAAGTAGTTTCCGAGAAAAACTGCTGTGACACACGGACGGACGGACGGACGGACGGACGGACAGACGGACAGACGGACAGACTGGTCGCGAAACTAGTAGGGTTTTGTAAAATTATTTTACAAAACCCTAAAAAAAGTAGAGGAAGATGATACTGAAGCTGTGCATGAGTTACAGAAAAAATGACATTGTATTTCAATTGGATTATCCCGTTGATGCTGTGAAATATGGAGAGAAAATCCCTGAAACAGTATTACAGGAGGGTTTAGAAGATGTTAACTGGGTTGGTGTTTTTATTGCAGAGGTTCATAATCCTTTAAATTCTGGTTTCATGTGTACAAAGATAATCACGAGTTGGATACATTGATACAACACATTGAAAATACTCGTATATACACAAAATTACCTTCGAATGACTTGCAATTGCATAAATCATGTTATAAACCTGGACAAGTATGTTGCGCTATGTATATGGGATTATGGCATCGAGCTCAGATATTAGAGATTCATGAGAAGAAGAGTGTCAAAGTATTTTTCGTCGATTACGGTACTGTATCAAATGTAGCGCTCTAAGAAGTTAAATACTTACGATCAGCTTTCTCTTCATTACCGTGTCAGGCGCTGAGAGATTCCTTAGCTGAGATGAAACCGGTTGGGGTTGCCGGTGCTGTCGCGAAGAGATGGGGGGAGTCGAGTTGCAACTGCGAACGCGCGTGGACGCGAGGAGGGCGAGTTGAGCAGTCATTGAAGGGTCGGGTTTTGGTTCCGCCTAAGATTGGGCATAACTTGGATTTTGATATCCGTCGGAGTAGTCGCCAAGTAACGGGGATCATTTTAAGTGCTTGAATGTTCGCGGTAAATTCTTTTTTACGGAATGAGATATTGGCAAGCGACGTGGAAATTACTTTGATTAATAGCCCGAGAGAAAAGATAGTGATTCGAATAATAAAAAGTGATTTGAGTTCAATTTTGAATGTTTCTAAATAAAACAAGTGTTGACCGTTGTCATCGAGATTTCTTGTGACAGTTTAATATAACAGTGTGCCACTGCGGTTGATATTTACCTTAACCCAAAAATTAAACGTTTCCCTTCCTCGCCTGTTCAATGTTTGTGGGAAATTCGCAATACCTTTGGGAAGTTTTGAAAATTGATGACACCGCGGGGAACCGAATCCCATGGCTGGTATACGGAATTTATTCCCCAATTTCAGTAATGCTTATACGAATCGCAGTGCGATCGTCAAACGCTAACCGCCAGGTTCTATAGAACGGAACTGTCAAAACTACATCCTTCCGCTACAACAGCGGTAATTAATAGTTGAACAATTTATTCGATTGACATCGGCTTTGTTCATTTGATCAGAATAAACCATAAGGGGCTGAGAGTTGATTTACGGTGTTTTGAAGTGGATTTTACGCGTGGGAAATTGCCATTTTTAAGTGTTTAAACATCAATCAGCGACACAGTGCAATAATTTACACGGCCCTAAATTTTAACTGATTGAAAATTTGTGACTTTCCTAGCATTTCGGCTAATTAATTTTCCCGTGAACGTAAACTAATTAAACGCAATTTGGTAACAAATTTTTTTCACTTATTCGTGTATTGTGCAGCACGTCTCCTATTTCACACGCGGTTGTGCATTTTGATCGGCGCCAAAAGATTTTCCGACTTTCCTACACTCGAATTTTGAAGTGTTCATGTTTCGTGTGGGTGCAAGGATAGAGCAAGTGCATCTTATTGGATTTGATACTAACCCGGCATGTCCGAGAGAAAGGAGGATATTTTTTGCGTAGTTTTTGAAAACAACCTAAATAAATTTTGAATTAGAAAAGTATTAAGGAACGTTTCAGTGGACCTCCCCGCATTTGTCATCGAGCGCTCGAAGGACCATGTGGGGTAAGTACCCTTTTATTAATTTAATTTTTTCTTGTATTTATATTTCAAATTTTGAGTACGTATATAACTTAAATCTTATTACGTTAATTTTTTTTATAATTTAAATCTTATTACGTTAATTTTTTTTATAATTTAAATCTTATAACGTTAATTTTTTTTGTAATTTAAATCTTATTACGTTAATTTTTTTTTGTAATTTAAATCTTATTACGTTAATTTTTTTTTTGTAATTTAAATCTTATTACGTTAATTTTTTTTTGTATGTATATTTCAAATTTTTCGGACTTATATAATTTAAAGTTTGTTGCGTAAATATAATGGGGTGCTAAAGTCAACGCTAAATCGGTCTTTTCTTTCCTTCCCCTCTGACCCGGTACGGTGGTAGGCTCCCCTCATAAAATATGAGCCAGCCGCCGGGTACAGGTTAATCCCATGTAATCTTTCTGTTTCGGGTGACGTCGTGGGTTGAGTGGCCCAAGCAGAGTGCCTCTTTATGGCATAGAGTTATGCAATCAAATCGTATAATTCTATGACATAAATTGGTCACCGGGGTACTCCCCTACTGTTGGGAAAGTTCATGCAATTCAAGTTGTATGAGTTTTCCACTCAGAAGAGGAATACCTGGCCACTTCAACAAGATATACATGGATTTATTCCGGTTGGGTGGGTGCGAAGGGGCTCCACCATCACCCGTTTGCCACTCTTTCATTTGTGGGTCATGATCTTCGTCGGGTAATGACGAGGTTGCCCCAAGTTCGCCTTTCTTTTCAGGTTCCCCTGGTTCTCATGACAAGCTCTAATTCCCTCTGTGTAGTTATCTACACTTTTTGCGACTTCGGTCGCCTCTTGATTTCCAGCAGTCCAATTCGTGAATGCGAAATATTTTTGTAGTGGGTCCTCGTGCTGGGGAAATGAACCCGCCCCACGACACCGCAATGCTAGCCTGCCAGCACATTCACGCGTCTCCAGACGAGGGCATTCTCGGCAGATACCGACACCTTCTTCTGCCGAGGCAGCAGACCATCGCTGCAGTCCTTTACGGAGCTTTGAACATTCTTATTCACTACAAATTTTCTATGTACTTCCGCAGTACTGAATTTTCTGTCGAACTCGGCACATAGAGCACGTTTCAACTTGTCCCAACTATCCAAATTGTTCTCGGCGAACAAGAATTTCCGCGCGGTTCCAATTAATAACTTCTTCACGTAAGGGAGTTTTTGCAGTTCAGTCCAACCGACGCTCTTACTAATACATCCGCACCGAATTTTTCAATGCTCTCTTCCACTTCGCGGAACGCATATACCCCACTCGGTTCTCTGCCCGCAATCGCTGCCGCTGTGAGATTTTGAATCAGTGTTGATATTCCTGCTACAATATTCTCAACAATTGTCTCTTCACTCACGACTCGTCTCATATTGTCCGCCATCTCCCTCATTTTGTTAGTTACCACGGGATTTTGTTCGTCAAGTTCCACAATTCGAGCAGCTTATTGTTCTTTTGTCCCACTTTCTTCGAGACCCCGCATCGAGCACTCTCGTACGAGTCCATTCTTGGTGTACCGGTCAAGCCACCCTCTCACTTCCAATCTTGCGCGCGACATCCTCTTTCCCCGTCTCTCTCTCTTTTCTCGGCAATCAGAAAAGTTCGCGCACCAATATTGCTGTGTCTCTCTAGACAGGTAGCAGCGCGCGCATACACGCGATACCACTTCGTAATGGCGCCGCCGATCGATACCGGGTCCGGAACACAAACGAATTAGATTATTAATCAATGCTCATCCCGGTTGAACCCCCAGTCAAGGTTGAACAATAAAACAATCTTTAATCCTTGAAAAGGTTTGTTACAAAATTTAGGTATTTAGGAAGAACGAATTCAGCTATTAAGAAGAACGAAACGAAGTCACGTCTGCTCGCGGCACACTCTCGTAGTCGAACCCCTTCGATCATGTTGCAGGCGACGATCTCTCCGCCGTTAGTGTTGCCACACGACATATATGGATGAATTTCAGTACGATGAAAATGATTTTTGGTAGAGTGCTTTGAATTTTTATCTTTATGCACATCTTTCTTTAATAGATAATTATGATTTGGGCGTTTAAGAAACTTCCTTCTAGATATAAAATCACTAAAAAGTGTGAAATAAAAAACTTAAAAAAAAATAAACCGATTTTGAAATGCCCTAAAAACGACACATAAAAATTTGCAATATGTTCAACAAAATGAATAAATGGGGGAAAACTGATGCGGTAGCGATTCTGTGAAATTTATTGTACGCTTTTTAGGGTATTTCGAAGCTGGTTTTAATTTACTTTTTTCGAAAAGTTTTTTTATAAGCGCTGTTCCAAGAAATAAATTACAGAATATTAAGCTCAAAACAAGTATCTGGTGAACATTGGCGCCAATTATAAATTATTTTTTTTTTTGAGAAGACTCAAAAAAGCAAAGCCCGTCGGCTTTTCAAGTATAAAGAGAATTGCAGATATATAATTAAAATACGAGTAATTGACTAATTATAATTCAATTTGATGCTTTTCAAAGTTGTTTCCATCATATTGGCTGATTTAGATCAACATTTTGGGTGAGGTTGGTATAACTATGAAATAAGAAGCGTTAAAAAAACGACACCCGACTTCAGAACTCTCTGAAAAGAATGAAATAAGTTTTATGGAATCTGAGTCTAATTAGCTCCTCGCTTAGAAAAATTAAGTGGCGTCAATCTTAACCAATATTTAAGTGAGGGAAAATATTTTAGCACTTCTTAACCAATACTTAAGCGGGGGGAAAATATTTTAGCACTGATTCCTGAAAACTTATTTCATCCTTTTTATTTCAATCTAAGTATTTAATGTAAATGCTTCAAATGGATGGCCACATTTGATATGTTGAGTACAAAACTCTTCTGCCAGGAGAATCCTCCTACGCACTCAACTTGTTTTAATTTGCTAATAAGAAAAAATAAAACTCATCTCTTGCATATTTCTTGAATTCATAGTCATTTTGCAAAACTTCTCAAATAATTTCATACATTTTCAATAGGTTTTAAATCCGGTTCTTGAGAAACATGACCTAATCGCTTCTGATGAGTTCGATGCAGAAATCTTTCTTACTCAAGGCAAACTATAAAGTGTTGTTTTTTTTGTAAAATCAAAAAGCTATATAATTTAAGAGTTCGAATACTGATCACCAGATATTTTGCAAGATTTTTAAATTATCACTCTTTTGCTTTCATGATTTTCCATTCCTGTAATTTGAAGTTTTGTTTTCTTCCTCAGAAAGAAAGACAATTCTTCTATATTTTGCAATCTACATATCGTTTGGGTACTGATAAACATTGTTTAAGTTTATGTTTTCTATTTTAAATGAAAAAGCTTTTAACAAATTGATAACAATAATCACATGTGATATCAAAAGTAAAAGATCTTATCAGTATTAAATAAATTGATTGTTTTCCAATCGACACATGTCTTGAACATTCGTTCAGCAACCAATTATTTATTTCCCTAGGTCAAATTTTTTGGCAAAGTTTTTAAAAGTAAATAGCTGTCACCTCATTTTCATTTAGGCTAAATAAATATCTGCAACTCATACCGACAATGCACTCACCTCTTCGCGAACTCAAATAATTAACATCTATTCGAATTAACTCACGAAATTTCGCTAGTCTCATATAGGAGTGCGCGTACTTACTTGCATGTAATCAAACCACGCTCATTCCCGTACAATGTGTTGTTACTTGCCTAATGGCAAATTGCTGAGCAATAATTTTGCATGCAAATTAAACGAAGAAAAGATGAAGTGGGTAAAAAATGAAATATCTTTCCGGCAACGTAAGATTTGTTTAAACAATTAACAGCATGGTTTTGCGGATGAATGATGAGTTTTAGTATTATTCCGACTATTCTTTATTTTTTGACCAGCTAAACCCATAAATGCCCATGTGAGATAGTGTACAATGAAACTGGCTATTATTTGGGGAATAAATTATTTATTTTGAATGTACGAGTACATACAACTCATGGAAACTGCGTGCAGTTAAACACTCATGAGTTTGGTAGATTAGCAATATTTTAGACTTGAGACAATTGTGAGGTTCAAATGGAATGTTTGATTTTACTTTAATTGTTTGACAATGAATTGCTATTTACTTGGGTGTGTTGGATATAATACTGAGCTTCAGAAAATGTGTTTTCATGGTGACCAATGGAAAAAAATTGGAAAGTTTATTTCAGGGAAAAGTTATTAAGCCATGAGAACATTTTTTTATCTGAAAATTTTTGGATCTTTTTGGTGAATTAAAAATAATATAATTTATTATGACTTATTTGATGGAATAACTAAAACAATTGATAATACTTACGTTTTAACATCGATTGTCTTATCCTTATTTTTATCTGGTGCGAAGTCATTTTTATAGTTTTGTAGAAGCATTGCCAGTGTCGTTCTAGCAATATTTGCAGATTTTCTACTAATGTCGGGCAGTAGATTGCATGATGTGTCTTTGACGATTCCCTGTTAATTAAAAATAAAATAGACTTGTTTGAATTGATGATTAAAAGTGAAATGTTCAATTCAAATATAATTTCAATTAATCAACGATCTTTGTACCATTTTTACCAAATAAATAATATAATAATTATTTCCTGTACTAAAATTTATCGCATAACGGTAATCAACACTTAAAAACAAAACAAAAATTACTTAGAATATTGTTGATAAATTTGTTAATGTTGAGCTGGCTGGCTAATATTCCTTAATAATTAAATAATGAACACGTTGTATACTCTGCTAGCCAGTTTTCTTTTTATTGCATAGACGAGTATGTATATGTTTCGGCTACGACTTGCAGCCTTCGTCAGTGCGAATACAACTAAAGAAATTTACGTTTTTTGATGTTCTTATATCTACCTAACTGTCATTTAAATTGGATGAGAAAATTCTTTCACCATCCCTAATTGCTTTCTTATAAATAATCACTGCTAATCCTAACCCTAATTAGAGGTATACAAACAGCCAGGAATATCCGTTTCCTTGGTCCGTGCTGAGTACGTACTTTCTCTCTTCTGTGTTTGTATATCGCGATACTTTCCTCCACGTCTAATTTCCTGAAGTCCTTAGTTTTTCTGAAGTCCTTAGTGCTGCTTAGTCAATCCTATGGTTTTCTGCTATTATTTGTTTCGCTACCTTTGATGTCATTTGCGCCAATTTGCCTCATTTTATGTTTTTCTTCGCTCTGTTTGCCTCGCTTATGTGCTCGTTGACCCGCATTTCTTGTCGCAATCTTTGCAGTTGACCCTGTATAAGTTAGCGACAAATTCCGACAAATTGTAACAAAAAAACTTTTAGAAAAAAAAGAAAACCGACTTCGGAATGCCCTAAAAAGGATGAAATAATTTTTTTGAAAGCGGTGCCACATCATATTTTCCCCCATTTTTTTGTGATGGTGCAGATGTTGGAAGTTTCTATGTTGAAATGGGGAAATTGATTTGGCACCGCTTTCAAAAAAATTATTTCATCCTTTTCAGGGCATTCCGAAGTCGGTTTTCTTTTTTTTTCTAAAAGTTTTTTATTTCACCATTTTTAGTGGCAATTTTTTTTCATTTCAAACCATTCAAAACTCTGTTCCTTGAATACACGGTATCATGTTCTCGTATATTAAAATATAAATTTTACTGCAATGCAAAAACCACTACGGCTAAAATCTGCAGCGTTCATAGGAATCGAATTTAACTCTGGTAGATTTAATCCATGATCTCATCAAAGTCTACTTAGAATTTGGATTTCATAATAATCCAATATGAATTGAAGCTTTGAGAAATTTTCGAATTTTGAACTTTGCATAGCCCGCCATTTTTATATTCTGACCTGACCCTGAAGTGCTTTTTTATCGTTCAACTTTTCTCGACCTTTGAGCGACTGCCATTTAGTTTCAAATTGTTCAAGTTTGGATTTTTTTATTGTGAGCTTTATCACACAATTGAATAAATCTTTGTACTAGTTTTGGTACAAACTGGAGCTATACTTTTCCAGAACAGAAATATTGCTGAAAATTTGGAGAAAATCGAAGCAAAAGCACACACATCCACACACATACCCATATTTATAGAAATAATACATATATATGTGGGAAACGAGCTGTGCTGGCAACCCGGAACGAGTGGCCTGCTAGACGACACAGACGAGATAACGGGTGATTGAACAACTGGTTAGCGAGCACAAACACATAGCAGACGGATGTTGAAGAGGATTCGTATCGAAGACGTCGTGAGAGGCAGTTTAGCAGAGAGCCGTTCCCATCATTCTTCAATTCATATTGTTTTCATTTACAAGTCCGCATCACTATATTAAATAAATATCTTTTATCGAATCAACATCATCGTTATTATTACAATCCCACAGTTTTGGGGGCTCAACCGGGATTGGATAATTGAGTGATCGGATACTTGATTAATCGGATTCATCAAACTGGGATTTTTATATAGTGCTTTGATATTCAGTGTAAATTCAGTGACAATAGAAATTGAAAAGTGCAGTGAACATGTCGAGTAGGAAGTTAACACTTGGTGACTTAGTGTGGGATAGTTTGACCCACCAGCGAACGAAAGCGTCTAGTATAGCTGTGCTGCATAAAGTCGTTTTCGAGAGAGATGACGGTAGAAAAAATCGTAGACAATTACGCGAGTTCGGTGGGTTTGAATATAAAGGCGAAGACAGTGAAGAATTTGAAAACAAAAGAAAGTACATTTGTGATAATTTCGACAAAGTACAGTTAGAAACAGTAAGTGAAATTTTATCGATAAATGTGAAACAGAAAACAAAAGAACAGTTAGCCGTCCAGTTGTGTCGATGTTTGAACGATCTCGAGGTCTTGGAAATGGAAATCGATGAAGGGCGCGAGATCGAGGACCGAAATGTGCAAGCAAGTAGTGAAAGCGACGACAACACCAGCAAACGATCGCAAGGAGTAAGGGAGGAGCAGAGGAGTCGAGCTGATGCCGAACATGAGGAACTGTTGTTGCTGCGAAAACTAATGAGCATTAAACAACTGCGCATAAACGACGAATCGGAGTCCGATGACGAATTGAGCGATCCTCGTCATTCGAGAACAAGCGCGAACAAAAAACGTTGCTTGAAAAAGTACCATAAAATGGCGAATGTAAGCGAGAACGACGAGAATGAAAAATCAAATGGCGCGTGGGCTGATGGTGACCGTAGGACGGGCACTATGACAAAGTGCAGTTTTTCGTTTCGAGACGTTGAAGATACAATTCGTACATTTGATGGTAGTGGACACTACCTTATTGAGAATTGGATTGCAGATTTCGAAGAAATCGCTGACATGTTTGTTTGGAACGAGCTTGAAAAATTTGTGTTTGCTAAAAAATCGCTTCGTGGCGATGCCAAAACATTAGTACAAGCTGAAAGAGGAGTGCGGTCCTGGATTGAACTACGAAGATTGCTGCAAAAGGAGTTTTCGATGAAAATTAGTGGTGCCAAACTACATCGGGTGTTGAGAGAACGAAAGAAGGAGAATTCCGAGTCGATGATGGAATATGTGTTAGCAATGCAGGAGATGGCCGCTCGTGGTAATATAGATGAAGCGTCGCTGATCGAGTACATAGTCGAAGGAATACGAGACACCGAAATTAACAAAATGATGCTGTATGGAGCTGAAGACATAAAGCAGTTGAAGAAAAAGCTGAAGATTTACGAGGACATAAAAGAGAAGGCAATAGCCGTAGCCGATAGCCGATCCAGAGTTGTAGCTGAGAGCCGATCAAGAGTTGTAGCTGAGAGCCGATCAAGAGCCGATACCATTGAGCTGAATAGCACAAAGCTGAACAGTGGAGCTGGTTTTGCAGTAAATAAAAAATATTGTTTTAATTGTGGGTCTGCTGATCACATAAGAGCTGCGTGCACTTTCCCTACAAAGTGCTTCAAGTGTCGTGAGTCTGGACACATGTCCAAGGAGTGTCCGTTAAGCCAAACCCCTAAAGTGTTGAACGTTGCTGAAGTTAAGTCCATTGATAATTCGCCGATGTTGAAAAATGTGTCAATTGGAGGAGTTTCAGTAAGAGGACTTATTGACACGGGCAGTGATGTGAATCTAATCAAGGAAACTGTGCTGCATACATTACCGAATATTCAAATTCAATCAGCTGTTCGTTCATTTCTTGGATTCGGAGGAGTTTCCGTTGCTGCGGAAGGAAAGTTTCTGGCCGATGCCGTGGTAGATGAAATTAAAATGTCATTATGGTTTTACGTCGTGCCAGATGGGGCCATGAGTGTTGATTGCGTGCTGGGCCGTGGAATTGCTGCCGTTGCTGATATAATCATTAAGAGGGACAGTGTTGAATTGAAAAACTGTTGTGCTGAAGACGAAGCTGTTATTATGTCCATTGCAACATTAGAAGACGATGGTTTGCCGCTAGAAGTAGTACCGTCTAAATATCAAAACGAGGTGCAAGAATTAATCGAATCATACAAGCCGCAGGTCGTAGTGGAACCACCGTTTAAGATGCATATCGAGTTGAAAGAAAAAATGCCAGTCGTGCATCGGGCTAGTCGACTAGATTTTGTTGAGCAAGAGGCACTCAGGTCGCAGATTTCTCAATGGCTGATGGATGGAGTTATTTGACGATCAACGTCGCCATATGCTAGTAGAGTAGTCATCGTAAGAAAGAAAGATGGTACGCCGCGAGTTTGCGTCGACTACAGAGATCTGAATAAGAAGGTCATTAGAGAAATTTTCCCGACTCCATTGATAGAGGACGTCATCGACAAGCTGCAAGGCGCACGCGTGTTTACAACAATAGACCTAGAAAACGGATTCTTTCATGTAGCAGTCGATGAATCGAGTATTGGATATACGGGATTTATCACCAACGAGGGGCATTTTGAGTTCATGTACGCGCCGTTCGGATTTTGTAACTCGCCAGCTGTGTTTTTGCGTTTCATTAACTTTATTTTCAACCCGCTGATTCACGAGGGGATCGTGTTAACATATATGGATGACGTGATAGTGCTGGCCAAGGATGAAAGAGAGGGCGTACAGCGCTTGAAGTACGTATTGGAAGTGTGCATGAAGCACGGGCTTCGGATTAAATGGAAAAAGTGTCGATTCTTGCAGCGGCAGATTGACTTTTTGGGACACCGTATAGCAGACGGAACCGTCAAGCCAAGCGAGCAGGTTGTCCGCGCTGTAACAAAATTTCCATTGCCACAAAATATTAAAGCTGTACAGTCCTTCCTGGGATTAACCGGGTACCTGAGAAAATTCATATTAAATTATGCAATGATTGCTCGTCCATTGTCAAACCTTTTAAGGAAAGAAGTGCAATTTCGCATGGAGTCATCGCAAATAGATGCAGTAACAAAGTTGAAAGCTGCTATTACTAGTTGCCCAGTTTTACAAATTTATCGACGAGGAGCAGAAACAGAGCTGCATACGGACGCATTAAGCCGATTTCCCACGATGATATATTTGATGCGAGATGAATTTATAGTCAGGTTAGAGCGAGCGCAAGCGAAAGATCCGCATATCGAAGCTATTAGAAAAGTGCTGGAATCCAATCCTAATTACGATGGCTATGTGTTAAAAGGATCGTTGCTGTTCAAAGGAGTTGCCGGAAGAGAGCTGTTATGTATACCAAGAGCGATGGAATCAGAAGTCATTCGAACCGTGCACGAACGGAGTCATTTTGGCGTACGAAAGACGATATTCCAAATTGAGAACGAATACTACATCTTGAGTTTGAAGAAGAAGGTGGAGAGTTGCATTCAAAACTGTGTGCGGTGCATCCTAGCAAGTCGCAAAGCCGGAAAGCAAGAGGGGTTGCTGCATTGTCTAGAAAAGGGTGATCAACCATTGGACACTCTTCACGTGGATCACTTGGGGCCGATGGATGCCACCAGTAAGTCATACCGCTATATTTTTGTTGTTGTGGATGCTTTCTCGAAATACACTTGGCTGTTTCCGACGAAAACGTTGTCTACCGATGAAGTCTTGAGGAAGTTCGCCGAGATCCGGAGAAGCTTTGGAAACCCGAGACGGTTAATCAGTGATCATGGAGCTGCCTTTACGTCCGCAGCTTTTAAGGAGTTCTGTGACCGGGAAAACATACATCATGTGATAACAACTACAGGAGTGCCGCGTGGAAATGGGCAGGTTGAACGAGTCAACGCCAATATAGTGCAAGCTTTGAAGAAGCTGGCTATCGAGCATCCTGAGAAATGGTTCAAGTATGTGGACCGTTTGCAATTCGCGCTGAATACGAGTTTCCATAGAGCTACAAAAACTACGCCGTTCGAGCTACTCTTTGGGGTACGAGGCAGGGGTGCAGAGCATACTGAAATTCGACAGATGATAGAGGAACTACACGTGCAACATTTTAATGCCGAGAGAGACCAGAGACGAATCGAAGCCAGAGAACACACCCAGAAAATTCAAGAGGAGAACCGCCAGCAATACAATAAGAGACGTAAGCCGGAAAACATCTATAAGGTGGGAGACCTTGTCGCTATCAAAAGAACGCAGTTTGTTGTTGGAAGAAAGCTAGCCAGTGAGTTTTTGGGTCCGTACGAGGTTACGAAGGTAAAAAGAAATGGGCGATACGATGTTGTCAAAGCCAGTGCCAGTGCCGAGGGTCCGAAGATAACTAGTACAAGTGCTGACTACATGAAACCGTGGCGCCGTTATGCCGACTATGAAGACGAAGGTTCTTCATCCGAGACGGATGAAGTTCAGGATGGCCGAATGTGGGAAACGAGCTGTGCTGGCAACCCGGAACGAGTGGCCTGCTAGACGACACAGACGAGATAACGGGTGATTGAACAACTGGTTAGCGAGCACAAACACATAGCAGACGGATGTTGAAGAGGATTCGTATCGAAGACGTCGTGAGAGGCAGTTTAGCAGAGAGCCGTTCCCATCATTCTTCAATTCATATTGTTTTCATTTACAAGTCCGCATCACTATATTAAATAAATATCTTTTATCGAATCAACATCATCGTTATTATTACAATCCCACATATATATATATATATATATATATATATATATATATATATATATATATATATATATATATATATATATATATATATATATGTGTGTGTGTGTGTGAGTGTGTGTAGACATATGTATTTATATATATAAACATAAAGTTTACTCCGCAATCAATCTCATGAAATTTACTTAAAAATATCCTTCTTGACCGCATCATTCGTTCACGTTTATTGGATACTCATTTCTTTCGTTTTCAGTTAACTATGGCACCTAATTTTCATGAAAGTTTCAAGAAAATCATACCATATAGCTCAATGAAAACTCGGCTATGCATTTTCATCTTCATCTGTACAGTTATGATCAATTATAGCAGGAAATGTATCCCTTTTTAGGTTGCGATTAGCGCCGGTTTTTAGTATGGAAATCACTAATTTTAGATTTCTGGGCATATGTTGTAATGTAGATATAATATTAACTCGAAAGTAACAATTCAACTCTTTAATTTGCAATCACTCACTCCATATTATTTCTTCGGGGAATTTTGTCATCCTATATGTAACGTTTACGTCTAAGGATGTAAGAAGGATCCTATACCAAGCTCATTGGTAAGCAAAGAATGAATACGGAAGAGAAAAGCATCCTGAAATGTTCCCTTTTACTATTGTTGAATTGTATTTCTGCCACATTTAGAATTAATTTATTGGTTATTTCCGGTAGAAATGATGGACTAAAATGTACCGTTTATGCTAAAAATTAAAGATACTAGAAATTTTTATCATCCGTCACCAAAGGACTCGGTATCTCCAACAAATCCTTGCTAATTGGCACTTTTCGTACGAAATATCATTTCAATTTAATTTCTTGACATCAATATATCATATTTAACTGTTAATATCTATAGAGTCCTTGAAGGGATTTTAATTCTGTTCCGATACATTTTAGATCAATATGTTGTCTTTCATTTGAAACCTCTACAAACAAAATCCTTACATGCGTCGATCGGTTATGCTGAAAAATCGGGTTGAAAGTCGGAATTTTTTTAGTTTTAACAGTAAAAGTCCTTTACCGTTTCTTGAATTTCTTATCCTTTAAACGGGACCTAACTGGAAAAAAGACGCATCATTTGCCAAAAACAGGACTCTTCTATCTATCTCCGTTTAAAAGCTATGCGTGAACATACAAAAAAAAAGCAAAAAAAAAAATATACGCAATGAATTGATAACCTTCTTTCTTTTGGAAGTCGGTTAAAAATGTACCGTTTATGCAGAAAATTAAAGATACTGGTCATTTTTATCATCCGTCACCAAAGGGTTCGGTATCTCCAACAAATCATTGCAGAGTGCCAACTAATTGGCCCTTTTCGTATGAAATATCATTTAAATTCAATTTCTCGACATCAATGTATCATATTTAACTGTTAATATCTACAGAGTCCTTTGAAGGATTTCAATTCTGTTCCAAAGCATTTTGGAACAATATGTTGTCCTTCATTTGAAACCTCTATAATCAAAATCCTTGCACGCGTCGATCAGTTATACTGAAAAATCGGGGTGAAAGTCGGAATTTTTTTAGTTTTAGTGGTAAAAGTCCTTTACCGTTACCTGAACTTCTTATCCTTTAAATGGGACCTAACAGGAAAAAATACGTATCATTTGCCAAAAACAGGACTCTCCTATCTATCTTCGTTTAAATGTTATGTTCACGCATAAGCAAAAAAAATATATGTGATGAATTGATAACCTTCTTTCTTTTGGAAGTCGGTTGAAAATGTACCGTATATGCAGAAAATTGAGGATACTGATCATTTTTATCATCCATCACCAAAGGACTCGGCATCTCCATCAAATCCTTGAAGAGTGCCAACTAATTGGCACTTTTCGTGCGAAAGATTATTTAAATTCAATTTCTCGACATCAATGTATCATATTGAACTTTTAATATCTACAGAGTCCTTGAAAGGATGACAATTCTGTTCCGATACATTTTAGATCAATATGTTTTCCTTCATTTGCAACCTCTACAATCGAAATCCTTGCATCCTTCGATCAGTTATGCTGAAAAATCGGGGTGAAAGTCGGAAATTTTTTAGTTTTAACGGTAAAAGCCCTTCACCGTTGCTTGAATTTCATATCCTTTAAACGGGACCTAACTGGAAGAAAGACGTATCATTTACCAAAAACAGATCTCTTCTATCTATCTCCGTTTAAAAGTTATGCGTGAACATACAAACAAAAAAAAGCAAAAAAAAAAAAATATACGCAATGAATTGATAACCTTATTTCTTTTGGAAGTCGGTTAAAAAGACGCCAGACGCATCATATTCACCTGAACGGGAAAATAAAGGTGTAGGATTGCAGTTTCCACGCTTCACCTGAAAAAAATTTCACGGCAATCGGACTAATCTAAGATCTAGTTGTTAGTTTTTGATTCAGTTGTTAATTATATTTCGAATAATAAAGTTCAGGGTCCAGCCCTGGTAAAAAATTGTTTAAGTCTTTTCGCCTGAAAAAAAATAAGTGGCGCACAACGCTATCGCGCGTTTTAATTGAATGTAATGATTTTGGTTTAATAACAACTCGTAGACGTCTCGAACGTCGAGATTTCCGGAAGGAAACCTGAACCGACCTCTCATCGGTTCTAGAGGTGAAGTCTTGGAACGTGACAACGGACTGTACCCCTCAGGTCAACAAGTCCGGACACTCTTAGTCTACTCCGAGGTGGCGGGTCTTACGCGAGCACACTAAGTCCGAAATACCACAATACGGAAATGAGACCTATCCTTACTTTGTTCCATATTTCTTCCATTCATTCAGCCAACAACAAACTGTATCTAATTCCGCGTTCCCGAATATCACCGACGCGGTACCTAAAAATATCCTACTCTAACGCGAACTTCGAAACAACCTCCTCTTAAAAAAATCTCAAAGCAAATTATGGTACCGCGTACCGAACGCGACGCGAAACCGGCCATGCGCGGATTACACGAACTCTCGAGATGGCATACTCACCGTTCGCTGACATTCCTGCCTGGAAATGATCGATCAAATAGCTCGCCACTATCGGCCACTAAAACTATTGATAAGTTTTTTTTTATCTAGATTTTTTGTAGTTAAGAGCGGTTTATTTTCTAATACTTTCTATAACCATCAACGAAATAAACGACGACTACGAAGCGGACTCCGGAAAAACGGTGCAACCAGCCAACTGCGGGATCTGCTACGAGGACGTCGTAGAGTGTGCGATTGGAGTGCGGACACTTGTTCCATCGTGTCTGTGTCCAGCAGTTCTGGCAAACACCCGATCTCTATCCTTTATGCAGACGCCAGATCGAGCGAAGTGCCCTAGACGACGCCCTCGGAGCGCACGCCCCCATGTGTGGAGCAGTGGCAAAAGACCCCCGTACTAATGAGCAGACCCAACTGCTGTCGGACAATCAAGGAGCCGTGAGCGGAGAAGCTCCAGTTGCAAGTGTATCGGCAGATGCCCCAAAAGCGCATTCAAACACCACGGTCAACGACACAATTCTGTACTTACTGGAAGGGCTGTCCGACAGGAGAGAAATTTCCAAGACCTCAAGAGCAGCCAGCACCCCAGCCGCGCAGGAACTCCACGTGGCTGGGAGCCAAATCCTAGTGCGGCTATGCCCGCCTCTAGACTGGTTGATGATTGGAATCTCCCCCGAGGGAGCTCGGAAATAGATCCCAGAGCCCCAAAGTATCGACTTCGGTACAGTACCGCACCCCCACTGATACCTACAATGCACGACTCAGTTCCTTACGGTTGGCCTACCAATGATGCGAATCGTCCCGCGAATTTTGCGACTCCAGCCTGAGACCCAACACCTCGCGGCGAGGCGACTTCTCGGCTTTTCTTAGACACGCACACCTCTTATTCAGCGGGGATGCTGCTGAATGGTACTGGAGTTTCAAGGAATCCGTAACACGCCCCGATTGGAGTTCCTTCTGTGCAGCTTTTCGCAACACTTTGATGACGGCCTCACGAGAAGAGAATTGCGCGAACAACTACGGTAACGCAAGCAAGGCTCCCACGAACCATTTAATCAGTATACTACGCCTAAGCACTCGATTACGAACATCCATGCCCGAGGACGAACTGGTTTAAATCATGAGGGAAAACATGCTTTGGGAGCTTCAAAACAGTGTCCTTTATGTGCCAATATATACACCGTACAGAAATTACGCCTCCATGCCCGTAGGCAAGAACGGCTTGATGAACGGCGACTTACCTTCCGCCCATAACCTTGCATGACGGGACCTAATCAACGAAGCAACCATACTGCAGAATTCGTAGCAGCTGATCACGTAAATACGGAGCCGACACACGTCCCAAGGAGCGGAGCACTCCTGAATCGCGATTTCGAACTAGCAACTGACCGACCTTTCGTCGAGGTAGTTGCATGTCCGACGGTCTGCAAGTCCGACGGTCTGTTGGAAATGCCGACATCCGGGACACCGGTTCTCTGCATGTCCAGCGGAACCGACGGTCCTCTGTTATCGTTGCGGAAAAGCGGACACGTATACCCCGGATTGCGCGGATTGCAAGTTGCGAAAAAACTTGCCAACTTGAACGGACAGATGCTGAACCCATTGCTTTGTGCAACCAAGCCCCAGATACGACCTCAACTTTGCTGATTCGTACCGCAAAATACAGTTCTCCTGAAGCTCCGCAGCCGACGTCACGCGTTGCCGAGCCGCACGTTCAGGGGAATGGTAACGAGACGAAGGTTCCCTGGCATGTTAAGCCGTTTCATGTTAGACTGCAGGATTATCTCGCTGCTTGTCCACGCATCTTCAATGAGGAGATGGTTATAACTACGCCTCCGCGAAAGAAGCGAGCCACGCGTCGGATGCGGAGCTTCTTGAGAAGGGTCAGGCAGTCGAGGAAGGCGTTGCGAGCGATACACCTAGACGAATTATTGAAGGACGACGTTCATCCATACGCGTCAGTACACATCCTGCAAAAGCGACTGGTAGGCTTGATTGATACTGGGGCCAGTGTGAACTGCATATCAGCCGATTTTGCAGGAGAGATCCTGACGACTCACGCAGACCAAATCCAACATTTTACTACATGGTTAAGCACGGCAGACGGAACTCGGCACTCCATAGTGGGGAAACTTACGACGGATGTCATCTTTAAATTGTGTCCAAGTCTTTGGAATTCTACATTATACCCCACCTAACACAGAATCTTTACCTAGGGGTGAACTTCGTTCGGAAATTTAATTTGGCCCCGACATTATTTTCTAACAAGATATTTGACTCTGTCGTCACTGTCCATGACGCGACTCTAGCTTCCCACTCACTTCGACATGCACTGGATGCCAATCAACAACTGCGACTTAACTCGGCTATATCGGCTTTCCATCACATGAGAAGGAAGGTATCGGCAGGACAGCCCTGTGTTTCGCACAATAGATATGGGGAATGCTAAATCCATAAAGCAGAGACATTTTGCCATATCTCCGGCGAAGAAAAAGTCGTTATATGTCGAAGTTGATCGGATGCTAGCACTAGGCGTGATCGAATAATCGCAGAGCGCGTGGGCTTCACTGGTCACTTTAGTTGTTAAGCAGAACAAGGTCCGGTTATGCTTAGATGCCCAATGTTTAATTGCCGTCACTGTCAAGGACGCATATCCTCTACCGTTGATGGAAGGCATCTTGAGTCGATTACCTAAAGCCCATTTCATTACGAGCTTTGACCTCAAAGACGCTTTCTAGCAAATCCCGTTAGATCCTGGCTCAAAGGAGAAGACAGCCTTCACGGTCCCAGGTCGCCCACTGTACCAATTTGGGACCATGCCATTCGAACTGTGTAATTCCCCTCAAACAATGACGCGCCTTATGGACAAAATGATACCACCGCATTTACGGCAGTTTTCGTATACTTGGACGACCTACTGCTTATAACCGAGACCTTTGACGAAGACATCGGCCTGCTTCAGGAAGTGGCTTTGCACATCCGGAAATCAGGGTTAACCATCAACCTACAGAAGAGTCTGTTTGTAATGACGGAGGTTAAGTATTTGGGTCACATCATTGGCCATGGCAACATCAAAACCGACCCGGACAGGACACAAGCGATTGATGCTTTTCCACTGCCCAAGAACACCAAGCAGTTACGCCGATGCCTAGGTTAATGCGGATGGTACTAACGATTCGTACGTGACTACGTAACCATTACCAAACCCTCGACCGACATGCTGCGCAAGGGACGAAAGTTCGTCTGAGAAGGGCCCAGTTTGCGAGCCTTTGAAGAGTTAAAGAAGAGTCTGACAATAGCCCCCGAGCCTTTGAAGAGCTAAAGAAGAATCTGACAACAGCCCCCGTACTACATAGCCCGGACTTTGGTAAACCGTTCTCAATCCAGTGCAACCCTAGTCAACATGGGGTGGGAGTAGTCTTAGTCCAGGTTACGCAAGACGGCGAGGAGATGCCTATAGCCTTCATGTCACACAAGTTGAACCCGGCCCAGCAGAATTACACGGTCTCGGAGCAGGAATGGCTGGCGGCGGTGTTGGCGGTGAAACGCTTTCGAGCATATGTGGAGGGACGTGCGTCCCTGAAATGGCTGATGAGCTAAACTGATCGCCACTGCCGTTTGGCTAGACGGGCCTTGAAATCACAGGCGTTTGACTTTACGATTCGACACCGGAAAATAAGCCAACATGTGATACCAGACACCTTATCGAGGATGTTCACCCCGGAAGGAGCCGAGTTGGCCCAGGAGGGCGACAGCTTCCTTTTAATCGACCTGGATCATCCCGCCTTCAAGTCGGCAGGTTACTGCATACTATACAGAGCCAGTTACCACAGCTGCCAGAACTGCGGGTGAAAGAGGGATTTATACACAAGCGGATGGGACACGCGTCCGGAGACCCCATACAAGAAGAGGAACAGTGGAAGCTATGGGTGCCCGAAGAATTGACCATCGATCTTATTAGACGTGCTCATGACCACCCATTGAGTGCGCACGGCGGATACGGTCGTACGTTTTGGCGGCTGAAAACCTATTTCCTTTGGGCTAAAATGGCACAGCAAATAAAATGTAACCGCCTGTGAGTTGTGTAAGTGCACCAAAGCGTCCAATACTGTCCTTCGGCCTCCGATGGGTAAGTTCGAACTACCTGAGCGTGTGTTCTAGCGCTTGGATATCGATCTTATCGGTCCTTATCCTCGTTCGACTTCTGGTCACACGGGAGCTGTCGTGATCCTGGAACAATTGTCTGAATTCCCAATCATTGAGCCGATTTGTAACATGCACACCGACCCGATAGTCAGCTTCTTGGAGAAACGCGTCTTCCATGTATTTGGAGTACCGGAAAATGTTGTCTCCGACAACGGAGTCCAGTTCACCTCGGGTAGATTTCGGGACCTGATGGAAAAGTATGGTATTACTCACCAGCGGAACGCAGTCTACACTGAATCGTATCCTCATAACTGCCATTCGTGCCTATGTCCATCCGGATCAGAAGGATTGGGACCGCAGGATTTCCGCCATGAGCTGCGGTCGTTATACCACAGGTATCTCACCTTATTTTGCCGTGTTCGGTCAGTACATGATCTGCCACGGTAACTCGTATCGGTTATTGCGGCAGTTAAAATGTTTGGAAGACCCAATAGTGGTTCTGGAACCGCACGAGAAACTTCGAATTCTGCGAGACCAACTTCGGGTGAAGATTGAAGATAAACACACGAGAATCCCAAGTGGAGCTTCACGAATTTGGGTACGAGATTCCGTACCTATACACGAAAGTAGGATTAACGCGCGAACCAACCACCAGCGAGTAAGGTCGTGCAGACACATGTTGATTACGATGTTGGTCATTCCATGGCATTTTAGTATCATTAGTTTTTTGCACTCAATTCAATTTCCTTGCATTGAATTTGTGGAATTGTGGTTTTGGGGGCTACTGGATTGATTGGCATTAGATTCGCGAACTATTATGGGCAGCTCGGTGCGGCTTTCGAGGATGAATTAGCTTTTAATGCAAGAAATTGTGCTTGAACATTAATTTACTCAGCTATATCTGGACCACGCGTTAACGTAATTGATCCAAAGCAGCCTTGTTCGACATCATATATGCTTAAGGAAGTAAATTTATATACAGTGCAAAATTGTGATTTGGAATTTTGCTCCCAATTTCAATTAGTTTTCAGTAATTCACCCACATCATCAGCGCGCGCCCGGCGAGGATTTTGGATAAGTACTCTTGTTATTTTTTTTATCCAATTATTAATTTTCTCAAATTTTTACCTATTTTTTTTTGCCTTTTTAAACAATTCTTAATTTCCGTATATTTTTCTCAAATTTTTTTGTCCTTTTACACAGTTATTCCTTAATTTTTTTGTCTTTCCTTAAATCTTTCGTCTTTTTGCATTACAATACCTAATTTTCTTAAGTTTGTTACTGGTTATAAGCAATTTCAACCCTTAGTAGGTTACTTCGGCCTCGAAACCAGTTGATCGACATTAGCCTGCTTCACTTCGTGAATACGAAATTTTTTTGTAGTAGGTCCTTGTGCTGGGGAAAAAACCCGTCCCACGACACCGAAACGCTAGCCTGCCAGCGCATTCACGTGTCCTCAGACAAGGCCAATCTCGGCGGATCTCGCCATCCCCTTTGGCCGAGGCAGCAAACCATTATGGACATTTTATCTACCCATTTTCACCACGAATTCTCTCATCAAATAACAGTTAGGTAGAAATAAGAACATTAAAATATGTAAATTTCTGTGGTGTATTCGCACTGAGGAACGCTGCAAGTCGTAGCCGAAATATATATGTGCAATAAAAATAAAACTGGCTATTAGAGTATACAACGTGTTCATTATTTAATAATTAATAGAATATTGTTGCCATTCCTCTTGTTTTCTACCACTTGCAGAAAACTTGATCCATTGTATGGTAATTTTTACATCACTTATCAGGACACGAGGGCAGGACGACAAACAATACGTCGTTACATGGACGGATGCTACAAGAGACAACACCTGAAGAATGTAGCATGTGGTTGGCTGGACGAAACCAAGCAACGATTTTGTTTAAAGGTAGCCAGAGGATTACAAATTTCTATTTTAAAAGAAATAAACTAATTTTTCTGTAATCTTTTGGCTACCTAAATTTACTTAATCTAATTAAAAAAACATTGCTTTATATATATACGTTACCTTAAATCTGGAAATTGGCGTTTGTGGTCCCCTTCCTTGAATCTCCCAATATGAATTATAAGTTTCGGGATCCTGATTTCGTTCTGGGCACGTACATTTTTTGCTGTTGAGTAATAATTTTGATGTAATACCGGAATGTTTGCATCTTATATCGAGTTCAATATCGTTGGAATCTGGCTCGGGTCCAGTTTCAAATTCAAAGGAATCTAAACGAAATCCAATTGATTTAAGAAGTACTGTCAACTCAACGGCATCGTATTCAAGTGCTTCTTCCTATGGGAAATAAAAAAGAGAAATAATTACAAAATTGAATTTCAGATGTACGAGTATGAGAAATTCAGCTTATTTTTTCCATTTAATGTTCGTACTGAATTTTATGTTTATAATATTTTTGTAATGTGTCTAGAATATACACATGATTCGTTTAACATTGAAGATCAGGGATTATCTATATATATATATATATATATATATATATATATATATATATATATATATATATATATATATATATATATATATATATATGTGTGTACATAAATGGTAGGCGTATTATTTTACACATTTTCATTCGTTTTTTTTTGTGGTGGGGAGCAGAATGTCGTTTAAACACCTCCCCTGTCAACCCGAGAACCCAGCTTGAAAGCGTTTGACACATTACTTCGGGCCAGGTCTCGCTTTGCTACGCCGTGAGGCGCCTTCAATATGAAGGATCCCTCCTCTAGCGGAAGGGGAGAGAGGAGGAGGAATCGCCAGACAAGCGATCTCCCAGCCCCGACGTCCGCGCCAGCTGTGAGTTTCTTGTATCTTTAAGGACTGCCCGAACATAATTTGCCACTAGGTTCCATTTGTCAACCGATCCAAGCACCAACGCGACTATACTATCCGCTGTGAGCTTCTGTCTATCTGTATAGGTCCCGTCG
Organism: Odontomyia ornata; assembly: GCA_963969285.1. NCBI lineage: Eukaryota > Metazoa > Arthropoda > Insecta > Diptera > Stratiomyidae > Odontomyia > Odontomyia ornata. Next base: position 53,190,488 of record OZ017742.1, on the reverse strand, counting down.
CAGCCTATTCCGTTTTTTGCACTCAAAAACATGTGTGTGGCGGGCACCGTCTTCCTCTAATGATTTTTTTTCCTCTGCCTAATCTATGTTAGGTGGTATTGGCTATGGCTCAAGCGTACAAGCCATCGATATGTCCATATTTGTCCAAAGGGTAGTTATGGTAATATTGGTCCAAATAAGTTCGTCGGGATATTAGGGATGGAAGAGATAGGAAAGATAAACGACTTTCATAGGGCTGATACGGCAAATTAAACTTAAGGAAAAGAAAACGCGTGAACTTTCTTAGGACAGTTTCTAAAGAAGACACGAGATAGGAATATCGGGGGGACCAGATAACAAAACAGTATTCAAGCAAAGGGCGAACAAGACAAACAAATAGGCGGACAGAAGAAGAGATGCTATTGAATTTATGTACATGTCTAAGGATAAACCCGGAAACTCTAGACGTTTTAGTAATCACATTTAAAATATGTGCATCAAATTTGAGTTTTGGATCAAAAGTTACTCCAAGGTCTTTATGACTGAACACTTCAGAGAGCAAAGCATCATTTTATATATAATTAAAATTAATAGGAGAGTCCTTAAGAGAAAAAGTAATTTTATGACATTTAGAAGTAATAAGACATAAATAGTTTGAAGCACACCATTTATTTAGAGCATTCAGATCATTTTGGAGGAGCTGACAGTCTAAATGGGATTTGACTGCTCGAAATACTTTCAAGTCATCTGCATACAAAAGGCAAGAGGAATTAATTACAAAGCGGAGATTATTTATGAACAACAGAAAGAGAAGAGGCCCAAGAATTGAACCTTGTGGAACGCCAGATGAAGGATAAAAAGGACTAGACGTAGCACCAGAGAGACTTACTCGACACGGACAACACGATAGATAAGATGACATCCAAGATAGAAGAGCACCCGAGATGTCAAGTGCTTCAAGCTTACGACAAAGAAGTATATGATTCACAGTGTCAAAGGCCTTGGAGAAATCTGTGTAGATCACATCAACTTGCAGTTGGTTATCCAAAGCTCTTGCAATACTGTTTGTAAACTCCATTAAATTAAAGGTAGTGGAGTATTCTTTGAGAAAGCCAGGCTGCTCTGGAGCAATAATAGGTGCTAATGAGACGCGATTCGTGCTGCTGGGGACGTATCTTCTCGGCAGTACGGCTTTAGGGCATTGATGCGATTGCAGAGGTGGTGAACGCGGTCCAAAGGGCAGAGGCATATAGTCGCACCAAGCGACGGATCGTCCTGTTGGTGACACTCGACGTCAGGAATGCCTTCAACTCCGCTAGATGGGTGGAAATTACATCGGGTGTTGCCCAGGGATCTATCCTTGGTCCGGACCTATGGAACGTGTCTAACGACGGGCTACTGAGACTTGAGACGCCAGATAAGTCACGCTTGGTCGGCTATGCGGATGATGTTGCGGCTCTGGTCGCTGGACGCACCGTTGAACAAGCGCAACTTAGGCTAGGTATGCTAATGCGTCGAGTGAGGGACTGGATGACTGCTCGCGGGCTCAGTTTAGCACTGGAGAAAACCGAAGTGGTCATCTTGATAAAAAAGAGAATCCCTAGAGTAAAGATGATCAGTATTGGCGACTTACGAATCGAATCAAATCCAGCGGTGAAGTACCTGGGGCTACTGATGGAATCGAAGATGAGTTTCTCTGAGCAAATCAGGGCAACGGCTGAGAAGGCCTTTACGGGAATATCGGCTCTGAGTCGACTTATGGCCAACGTAGGGGGACCCAGCCCATCAAAAAAACGGCTTTTGATGAGTGCTGTAGGGTCAGGGCTACTGTACGGAGCAGAGGTATGAGGCGACGCTCTCAGCAAGGAGGTATACCGAAAACATCTGGCACAGGTACAGGGAAGAGGAGCACTGAGAATTGCATCTTCGTATCCAACAGTCTCTGACTCGGCGGTGAGAGGTATTGCAGGCGTGATACCTGTCGCCCTCCTTGCTAGATAGCACCGCGCTATTTACCTGCGCCGAAACGAGGATGCGAGGGAGATGGTTGTCCGCGAGGAGTGTCTCTCCTCCGCTCGCTCAACGATTGGCAGCAGTCTTGGGTCAATTGCACGAAGGAAAGGTGGACTGCGCGCCTCATCTCAGATGTGAGACCGTGGCTAAATCGAAGGCATAGTGAGACTGACTTCTATCTGACCCAGCTTCTGAGCGGGTATGGGTGTTTTCAGTCTTACCTGCACAAGATCGGTAAGTCACGGTCTCCCGATTGTCGGTTTTGCCCAGGAGAGGAGGACGATGCCTGTCACACATTTTTTGCGTGTACAAAATGGGTCAGGCCGCGAAGGGAACTCTACAGGGAGACGGGAGAGCTCACCCCAGATAATATAGTTGCGGTGATGCTCGAATCGGTTGACGAATGGAACCGGGTGGCACATTATGCTCGGGCAGTCCTAAAATATAAAAGGGACTCACAGCAGCCGGGGGCGCTGGGGCTGGGGGATCGCTCTTCTGGCGTTTCCTCTTCCCCTCTCCCCTCCCGCTAGGAAAGGGACTCCCCAGCTTGAAGGCGCCCACGGCGTAACAAAACGAGACCTGGCCCGAAGTAATGTGTCAAACGGTTCCACAGTTGACAGGGGAGGTGTTTAGTGGGTAGTCCAGTCGTTTTCTTGCGAGCATGGGAGTCCCACACTCTGTGCATAAATAGCATTCACCTCCCTACCTCACAAAAAAAATGAGTTTGAGAGTCGATTATGAACCGACCGTTCAAGTAACTTTGGAAAGCAGGACAGTAAGGAAATAGGGCGATAATTGGAAACTGACGTAGGTTCACCACTTTTAAAAATAGGCACAATATTAGCTGTTTTCCAAGGGTTTGTGAAAGTACCAGTACTCAAACTTAGATTGAAGAGGAGAAATAAAAGAAAACTAAGCGATGAGGCTAATGACTTTACAAATATGTTTGGCAAACCATCGGGCCCAGGGCTGATATTAGGATCAAGAGCATTGATCAAAGCTTCGACTTCAGATGCATCTGTACAAATAAAGGAAATTGGGAAGGGAAGATGAATATGTAAGACAACAGGATGCACAGCTGCAGCGGGAGAAGAGAAAGTTGAAGAGAAAAATTGGGCAAATGAGTCAGTAACTTCTTGAGGAGAAGAAACCTCTGCACCATTCCAACGGACCTTACTAGGAATGGAAGAAGAGGATTTCAGCGACCTTATATAAGACCAAAAAAGGCTTTGTATTATTAGCCACAAGAGAGCTATCCAGACTGCTGAAATAAGTCTTCAGAGCATATCTGATCTCTTTTTTGGGAATAGCATGCAGCCTGCTAAAATTACATCTTGCTTCAATAGTGCCGAGTGTTTTAAAGACACGATGTGCCTTATCTTTTGCTCGTAGGGCACTAAGCACTCGCTTTGTAAGCCAAGGCTTATGATTTGCTTTACGGAATGTCTGAAGAGGCGTATAACAGCGAATAAGGTGATAAATGTATATGTTAAATTTATCCAAAGCAGCCTCACAATTTAGGCCTCTAAAGAAATCTAGCCAGTGTACTGAAAGTAATTCTGAATTAATAGCTTCATAATTAGCTTTAAAAAAGTTAAGTTTTGGAGTAGGATGAGATTTGTTAAATTTGATTTCATCGACTATAAGATCTATAGATAAAGGAGGATGGCGCCGATTAGGAGGAACATACGGATGTAAGGCTTGAGATACAGATAAGTGGCTAACTGGAACATTTGATAGAACAAGGTCAAGGAGACGATCATTAGGATTGCGGATATGGTTAAATTGAGAAAAGGAGCAATGAGATAGGAAAGATGACAGGGTTATAGAAAAAGGGTCGAAGGAGTAGTATAATTTTTCCACTCTATGTATGGTAAGTTAAAATCCCCGCAAACTAATATTTTGGCATGAGGATGTCGCAAAACTAGATAAGAGGATAGATCACCAAAAAACGTCTCATAAACAGTTAAAGGTGAATTACAAGGAATATAAATAGACAAAATCAAGAACTCTGTATTATGAGGGAGAGAAATTTTAATAATAACACATTCTAAAGTAGGAGAAAAACAGAAATCAGAGCAAGGAGAACTAGGTAGAGTTTTGTTAACTGCAACCAAAACTCCACCACCATCAGCCTTATTTGTAGCAATCAGGTCACGGTCACATCTATATAAAATATGATCCGGAAACATTTCACTGCTCAAAATGTTTCCATTCACCCAGGTCTCGGAGAAGCAAATAATAGAATCATTCCTAACTTGATAAGAGATAAAGAGTTCCTCAAGCTTGGTCCTTAATCCTCGTACATTTTGGTAAAAAATAGAAACACAAATTTTATTAGGAGAAGAGAAGTTACATTGAAGACTGTGAAGGTTTGAAAGAGATTCCTTGAGGTTTAAAGAGGATGCAGTGTAATAAACATTATGATTATCAGAATATTCATCAAGATTACTTGTGACTAGAGCTTTGGGTTTATTGCCGACAAAAATTTCTTCGCCACACGATATGATGCCCATCTTTCCTTAATCCTGTTTTCATCTGCAATGAAGTTACTGATAACCACGTTTTAGGCTTTTCAATACTTTGTATGCTTGTCTTGTGACACTTCTCGATTGGTTTTCTTAATTCTAATTATCTTATTCGTTACTTTTCTGAGATTCTTATAAGGTTCTCTCTTTGTGGCGGTTTTTCTACCTAGGTATTGCTCGTACGCCTGATTCTTTTTGTCTAACGCATTTTGGCACTACTCATCATCGAACCAATCATTTCTTTTGCACCGGGCTTAATGCCCAATCGTCTGTTCTGCCACGGTCCTGATAGCCGCTTTTACTGCCACCAATAGCTCGTTGCTTGTTTTCAGCGATATGTCAGATAGGATGGAAGCTAGCTGGTTGTCGAGGCTTTCCGTGCGCCGTTTGGAGCCTTTCGACGTCGAAGTTTTGTCTTCGCCGAAAACGTCTTTGACATACGACATCGGTAGGTTAAGTTGATCAAGTAATGATCTGAGTTACAATTGGCTCCTTAGTATGTACGGACGTCAAGTATGCTCGAGGCACAACGTTGTTGGATCAGAACATAGTCGATCTGATTTTGTGTGTTGCCATCCGGTGGTACCCAGATAATTTTATCAATGCGTCAATGTGGCAAGCAAGTCGAACTTATGACTAGATTGCTGCTACATCCAAAGTTAATGAAGCACTGGCCGTTGTCATTTGTTTCATTGTGGAGGCTATATTCTCCAGTCGTTCCCCGATGAGATAGCTCATTGCCAACTTTAGCGTTGAAACCACCTAGAATTATTTTTGTGTCGTTTGTAGACAATGAGTCGAATAGTCTTTCCAGATGATTGTAGAATCTTTCATTCGGTTTTTCGTCTTTATCTTCGGTCGGGGCGTGTACATTTATTAGGCAAATTTTGAAGAATTTCGCTTTTATACGGATCGCATATAACCGTTCACTGATTGCCTTAAAATCAGTAACGTGCGATTTGAACTCCCTATCCACAAGGAAGGCTACTCCAAATTCTCATTCTCCAGCAAGCTTCTCGCTTTTGAACATAGTGTGCGAACTCATATCTTGAATATCACTTCCAGTCTAATTCGTTTCCTTGGGTTGCCAGTGCCTTTAATTTATATTGACTGGCCTGTTCTATAAGATCTTTAACAGCGCCAGGGTAGCTCAGTGATCTGGCATTCCAGGATTCAATGCCACAGTGCTTTTTTCGGTTGCGGGGTCGTTGCCTTAAATCTAATCTACTACTAGGCTCTATTGCAGGTTTCGAAACAATGTAGGATTTTCCAGGGACGGAGAGTTAGCCCATTGCTCAACCTCCATTCTGGCGCATTATTACTACTTTCAATTCCGTTATCAGACGCAGAAGACTCGCCTTCAGTAGAATTTAGCAGCTGAGCTGCAGGTGTATTTGCAGTTATTGGTTTTTCTCGAATTTTTTGTCCCATAATTGGGGAATCAGTAAACCCAATGCGCAACCCCGAGACCATTCACTACAGTTTGTTCGTGGGATTTAGGATGAGAAATCATGGAAGCTGGAGGTGGGGGAAACAAGGGGACCCCTTCTCCTTTATCAGCCAGGCTTGGGACCGTCGACGTCCTCTTTGTTGGCCAATAAGACGACTTAGAGCCGATTCGCCCGAAGTAGCCTTCTCAGCCGTTGATATGATTTGCTCAGAGAAACTCATCTGCGAGTCAATAATTAGGCCCAGGTACTTTAACGCTGGCTTCGGTTAGATTAATTTACCTCCAATACTGATCATCCCTACACTAGGGACTCTTTTTTTGTCAAGATGACCACTTCGGTTTTTTCAGTGCTAGACTGAACTCACTAGCAGTCATCCAGTCTCTTACTCGACGCAATATTCATTCGCAAGCTATTGAACGGCTTTGATTTTAACGTCTCCCCAACGCGACCGTTGGTAGCATTTGCTGATGATTTGATCATCTATACGGCAGACCGGAAAGCCACAATAGTTCAGAGAAATCTTCAAAAATGTTCAACAATGTGTAGGTCTACACCGACAATTGGCGAAAAACAATGCGCAGAAGTGCGAAACAATTTTGCTTCGGCCAACGCTGCAGACTTTGTAATAATCGAGCCGTCGCCTGAGCAAACTGCTCAAAAACCTTCCTAACACCTATCCGGGATTTTACTTGCAGATTCGAACAAGACATTTTTTTTTACTATTTCAATTTATGATTACGAATCTAGAAAATTTCTTTTTGATTTCCCTTAACCTTTATTAAATATCAATTTTAGATCATTTTGTTTTTATATATTAAATTAAGACTTTGCGTTATAGTTATATTCATTATGAGTTTTACATTTTTCAACTATTATTTTAATTTTTCTATAATATTAATTTTTAAATTCTGAAAAAATTCAAATCTGCTAGTAAAATGCGGATATGGCAACTCTTTTCCTGCTGCACATGCACGTATTTCATTGGCGAAGGCAAGTGTGCAGCGAAATGGATGGAAGCCTCACGAACTGCCGTTGTGAGGAGGTCCGCAAGGAGATAACAGGAAAGACGGAAAGAAACCTCGGTGGGGAGATGACGACTCGTGCGTGCGATACGTGCGCGGATTTTTTTGTTGGGAATCGAAAAACGCTTATTACGGGATTCACTATTAGTCGTCGCGGAAAATTGAGTGAATTGAATTTGGGGTTTCCTTTGTAATGTGCTTGCTTGCAGAGGATTGAAGCAACGGAGCGAGAGCGGTTCGTGTGTGGGTGAAATACGTGAATGGTGCGGAGAATGTCAACTGCAAGTGCAAATTGCAAGGACTTCAATTAAGAAATTCAATGCGACCTGAGTGTGCAAGCGCCACAATTTGCGGAATAGCTCGCTGCGCAGCGATCAAGACAAGTTGGTCCAGCGTTTATCGGAGGAAACTTCTTGCGCGAGTGGAGTTCGGGTTTCCGCTGCTTTTTTGTAAACGGGAAATCAAAAAACATCTTATAGCTGCGAACGCTTACGAAAAGATTTCAGACGGAGGAGCAAACGTGCAGATCGAGAACGCAAATTGTGTGCTGATCCGATCGCAGGGAGTCTTGTTGTGTCAGTTCGCCAACCGCATACGTATATTCCTCTGTGAATCATGGCGTGAAGAAGTTTTTACAATCGCATCGGTGGTGCTGCTGTGGGGAAGGCTCTGGGAAATTGGCGTAGTGCGGCTTCGGCGTTTAAGCCCAAGCGCTTGACTCCGACCGAGTGCGTCGCAGATATTGGTTAACCCCTTCGGACGCCCTTGACTTCGTACCCGCCACCAACGATAACATTCAGTGTCGCTCCACTTTCAACGCATTTGGGTTAATTGCCATGATGTCACGTTATCTTAGCCCCGGCAATTATATCAAACAGTTCTGCAACCAAGTTCCGTGCAGTTTAAAAATAAAATTGCCAACAGAATGAACGGTTTGGGATGACAAGTGAACTTCCGCCAGCTCGAGAAGAGATTTCGCTAGTGTTGTCGAAATTTGCATAGAAAACTGCAATTAAGGATTAATTACACACTTTTTTTATAGCTCTTATTGCATTAATTTTCACACGTGAAAGATCAAATGGAGGGCTGCAATTCAATAGAGATTAGGAAATTTATCGATTGTAGGACTTAGAAGCTACACAAGCATCATTGTAAATCACCAAGATCGTCAACGAGCATGCTTTTGTTCTTTTTTTCGCATATCCTTTTTTTATGCATGCTTTTTTGCAGTATAGGAATGAATGTATTAATTAATATGGGTACCGGTTAATTCATGCGTTTTATTTTCGAGAATTGAAACTTCATTGTGAAAAATTGCTTTTAGACGATCGGAAATGGTTTTTCGAGCGACGCCAAGAGATTTTGCAAGTTTGGGATGGATCTTGGTCGAGCAATGTCTCCAATTCGTGATCTTCAAACTTTTTTGGCTGCGGGCCGTTCATCGCCCTCGAAGTCGAAATTGTCACTTTTAAACCGTGTAAACTACTTCTGGCACGTACGCTCAGATAGAGCATGCACACCATACACTTCCACCAAAATACGATGACTTTCGGCAGCCTTTTTCTTCAATGAAGAAGTACTCCCCGCAAAAATACTTTACTCGGCACAAAATTCGGCATTTTCAGGGTAAAAAAAGTATTGTCGTTTACGCTTCAGCTAAATGACACATACTGATTCTGAAACTATATGACAGTAGCTTTCTAACACATATTTGGAAAGGTGAATCACTGGAATAAAAATCAAGTTACGCCATCTGTTAGAAAACCGCACGAATTAACCGGTATCCCTATTAACAAAAAAAAAAAATTATAAACTTATTAAATTAGTTAACTACAAGTATCTGGTTCGATCTTACAAAACGCTATTTTTATTCTAAAGTTTTGATTCCTTAGTAGATTTACATAATTTTAACTTACTATTCCAGTTCGCAAGAATTTTTTCATGAATTAAAAAATATCATGATTCTATTCCAGTTAACTTCTAATTCGATTTCTTACGTAATGTAATTTTTAGAACTAATTTTATCATATTGTTATTTAATTTCGCAAGACTCTAGAATGAGTTTCAGCCCTTCTAATAAACTGGACCCAACTTTATATTCTATTGTTTAAATAAATGTACACACATAATTATTAACAAGAAAATTTACATTCCTAGTTTGCTCAAGATTTCGTTGTGTCACACAAAGGATGATGTGTTTATTTTGACAATGCTAAGTAATAATATCTATATTCCCTTCAATCGCAACAACTCTAAATAAATTCTCTGGTTGTTAGAATTTTAGCGCTTTTTCAGAACAAACAACCTTCAGTCTTTCCCTTTCTCATATCCTGATCGGATATAGGACCCGCAACGACGGCAGGCTCCTCCACTAAAATGGGCTAGCCAGGTAGAGCGGCCTCACGTGCCCTTTTATGATATAAAGTTTTGTGATTCCATCGCATAATGCTATAACATAAATTGGCCACGTTTGTATTTCTAATTTGATGGAAAAATTCATGCAGATTATGTTTGTATGAGTTTTTCACTCAAATGGGAAATACATGGCCACGTCTACGTTTGGATCTTGATCCGGTTGGGAGAGTACGAGGGGGCACTGTTCACACCTGGATGCCCCATTCTTATTTGTGGGCCATAAGTATCGTCGGTAAAGACGAAGTCTCCTCAAGTCCGTCCGTTTTCGCAAGGCCCTATTTGTCCCCTGAACCAGCGAGTTAAAAGTCCTCAGCCGGTTATCTCCTTTCTCGACTCCGGTCGATAATAAAAGAAACTTTTCCAAATTCGTGGATGCATAAAATGTTTTTGTAGTGAGTCTTGTGCTAGGGGGAAAAAACGCGCCCCACAACACCGCAACGCTATCCTGCCAGCGCATTCTCGCGCCCCAGACAAGGCCAATCTCGGCGGATCTTACCATCCTCTTACGCTGAGGCAGCAGACCATCGCTGCAGTCCTTCACGGACATGTATCTACCTATTTCACTACAACCTGAAACGTCATTGAAAGGATTTCCACATTATGGCTGGTGAGGGTAGTTCAGAACGGGTTCCACATAAATCCTGTGTTCGATACCTATGTGTTCATCTCGATCAGTATCTGTAATATACTGAACATGTCAAAATCATGCTCAGTAAAGCACAAAACGGAATCATGGCCATTCGACGACTCTTTCATTCCAGATACATTGATCAAAATGTCAAAGTTATCTGTTACAAGACCCTGGTTAGACCAGTTTTGACATATGGATGTCAGATCTGGTACAACCAGAGTGCCAGTACTATGGAAAAATTAAGAGTTCTTGAAAGGAAGTGTCTTCGTGCATGTACTGATTTGTACAAAAAACCTGAGACGGATTAGAAGCACTATATATCGAATAGAAGAATTTACCAAACTACAAAAGTGATGAGTCAATATCTTCATACTGAAACTTCTTCGAAATCATGTCGCAAGATCTGCAACTATGAGTGAAATCCCTTGGATTTCACAGCCGTTCCACCCTACAGACAGGTATATTGTGACTTGCCTCGATCCTGGTTTCATTCCTCCAGAAGCATTCGTGTATTTGGACATGAATCGATATGTTTTTGATTCTGACAGTGTCCCAATCATATATCACATATATAGTCGGGCCACCGATAAGAAGATAAAATATCCTCTGAATTTGAGTTCACGAGACCAACAATTCCAATGGAGATACTCATTTGCTAGATTCGTTGAGGCTGGTAGAGCTGAGACGAGGCAATCTAGTTATTGGTGGCTGAGTGACAATGTCTAAATTATTCGTGTCTGTTTTCTGTTTTTGTTCCTTTCGTTACTAAGTTGTTACTTTCATCTCATTATTGCTACATTTAGTGTTGTTGTTGGTTGTGATAAAAATTAGGGATAGATTTCAGTATAAGATATCCTTGTTTTGATTGAATTTGTTTAGAATTAGGGCGTAACGTATTATTTATAGGATAAAAGTTCACTGTTGTGTTAGTATTATAAGTAATTTTTGAATAGTGTTGGTTGGTTTTTTCTCCTTTTTCCAATTGAATCAAAAATGATGTAACAATGTTAATTATTTTGATTTGCTATTGTTTTTAGGGTTTTGTACTAAAATACAGAACCCTATTGCAATCACGACCTGTGTCCGTCTGTCCGTCCGTCTGTATGTCACAGCACTTTTTCTCCGAAACTAGGGAGGCTACAGCCATGAAACTTTGTAGAAAGGTCAGAAGTGGTGACTTCTTGAAAGTTCAAGTTTGGAAACATTTTTCAAAGGGGTTTAAGTGGGGTCTCCCCATATAGGAAGGTGACCCCTCATAAAAAAATTTTCACCATTGGTAGTCGAGTAGGATGTCATTGGAAAGGTCTCAATGAGATCTTTTCAAAACAACTCTTAAAATTGCCTTATGAGTACCGAGGGGGGCAGGAGAAGGGGAAATGTACGAACTTTTCGTGTACCCCCCTCGCGATTGGACACCTTCCATCCAAAAAATCTGAAAAAAAATCATGAATGTAGGCCTTAATGAGTACAACAAAAACAAACACATGAGAAGTCGAAATTCACTCAACTTTGTTACTAATAGTATGATTTATCGATTTTATGTTTTCTTGAATAAAATATAAACGGTACCCTTAAATTCAATAAAATTTAGCTAACAGATGACTATTTATAAGATTGATCTTTTCTGAAAGTTTCATAAGGATCGAATTGTATTTAACGAAGTTATAGAGATTTGAATTTTCCTGTATTACTATGGAACAATATGCCCTGTTTTACTATGGAAACATACGGCTATGGAACAATATGCGCTTTTTACCGACTTAGACACTACAGCGTTGCTAGGATTTGCATGAAAATTTCAGGGCTGATAGGAATCATGAAGATGAGTACATACAATTTAAACAAGTCGAAGAGGCAGGAGAGAGCTCCTAGCAAATGGGCTTTGTAACCATTCTAGGATTCGAAAAAATAGGCCATGAATCGATGATTACAGTACAGAGGAGTGGCCCCTGAAAAAAATTTCATCAAAAGTAGCCGATATGAGTATCAACTGAAAGTTCTCTATGAGAGCTTTTCAAAACAATTCTTAAACTGACAGTTTTCGCTTCAGTGTGGGCACAGGGGGGGAGGGGGAATACATGAAAAATGTGTTTCCTCCCTCGCGAATGGACACCCGTGATGTAAAAAACCTGAAAAAATTATCAAGGGATATATTTATGGGTATAACTATAACAAATACCTCAGAAGTCAAAATTCTTTCAACTTTGTTAATAATAGTATGATCCTCGAACATGACGTGTTTCTTGATTTTATTCGCTGCTGGTTACTGCATTTTGTAAGTTGAGTACAAAACCCTTCTGACGAGCATAGGTCTGTCTACCCAACTTGTTTTTCATTAAATGTGTTTTATTGATAACGTATACATTTAAAGAGCCATTTGGGCCCTTAAGTTTTCGTAGTTTTGTTGTTTGAAATTCGTATTCGTTTTAAATTTTGACTTTAGGTCAACATTTGCTCAAATTTGTTAAAAATAGTAGAGATAGAGATTAAGTAAAAGTACTTTGAGGGATGAGATGTAATTAGAGATTCATATTAATACGTTAATGAGTTTAGTATAAATATTAGGACACTTATAGTTTAGGGAATAGTAGTACTGAGGAAGTTCTCAAGTAGGGAACGAAACAATTGTATACTAAATTTAAAATAAATAGTAGAATTAAAGGGTATATACTTTCTTTCATTTTTTTTTATTTGAAGGTTCTACTAAAGGCGGAATATTTTTAACTATTAAAATGGCACCCAAGCCCACCGCTGAAGTCAATAAGTTTATCAGTTTAAGGAAGTCTGTCGCATCACTAAGAAGGGATTTAAGTTTTTTAAAAAAATGCAAGCACAATAACATCACCCCGAAAAGCCACACCGTTAAACTCAAGACGAGTATACCGTTCAAGAAAGGTACAGTGATCAAGTATCTGGAAATGCAGTTGGTGAAGGAGAGTATTGAAAGACTCTATGCAAAATTGGACAGGAGAAGCAGAGAGGCATACGAATTACATTTGAGCCTGGCCAAACAATATCCGTTGGGTTTCCCGTTGTTTCTAACAAAAGTGAAAGTAGCGGAAGAGTGTGAAAGCGAGCGTAAGAAATTAATACTAGAAAAGAAGTTTTATCAATTAAGACGGGAACAAGTGACAGTGTCCCAACAAATCAAGGTGCGTACAATCGAAAACATAGTCATCAATCAATCGTCCCAGGTATTTGCGCAAGCTCAACTGAATCTGCTGAACATGGGGCTGAAATACTCCATTAACGCGAAAGCCAAACCTGAAGATATCGTCATCGAAGCCGGGATCAATAGACTTTCGAGCATGCATGGACTGACGGCAGAGGAAAAACAAAAGATAAGAGCCAGCACTGCAGATACACTGAGAAAAGAAACTAGATGGGTCGGAAAGCAGTACGAGAATAGGATCATCAAGGAGCTCAAAAATCTACCAGTTTACTACATGAAAGCGGATAAAGGGAATGCTGTAGTGATCATGGACAAGGCCGATTACGACAATAGAATGCGGGAAAAATAAATACGGGGCCAAACTTCAGTCTACGAAATAATCCGCTTCCTGAGTCAATAAAAAGAGTGGAAAAAGTGCTGAAAGAATGTGAACCATGGATTCAGGAAATCAAGAAATTCTTAAAAATAACCAACCCATCGCTGCCAAGGATCATAGGACTTCCGAAGATTCACAAGCCAGACCATGAAATGCGTGAAATTGTGTCAGCAGAAAACGCTCCCACTCAGAAAATTGCGAAGTGGTTAGTCAAGGAATTCAATAACATGGACAAAAAATTTGTTACCAGATCAGTAGCAAATTCGGCAGAATTTACTTCAAAGGTTTTGTCCTGGGGACCTTTGGAAGATGGGGATACGATGGTGTCATTTGACGTTAAGGCACTTTTTCCCAGTATTCCGGTCAAAGAAGCACTTATGTTACTTGAGGAGTGGATTCTGATACAAGGCTCAGGAGAACAATGGAAAGCACGAGCCAAAATGTATTTGAAACTGGCTAGACTCTGCATGGGTGAAAGCTATTTCACCTTCAGGGGAGAATTTTTTAAGCAAACACGTGGTGCTCCAATGGGAAACCCTCTTTCCCCGTTTCTAAGCGAAGTTTTTATGGCATTTTTGGAGGAGAAGTTAGCACAAGAAGGTAAACTGCCACATCGATGGGTGCGCTATGTAGACGATATCTTCACGATCATCAAAGAGGATCAGGTCCAGCAAACTCTCACGGCGATCAACTCAATCCACAACAACATCAGTTTCACCCACGAGCTGGAGTCGGAGGGGCGGCTACCATTCCTTGACGTAATGGTATGTAAAGGAGCTAATGGATTGGAATTCGAAATATACCGCAAACCAACGGACACCATGCGGATAATTCCTTTCACTTCGAACCATTGCCAACAGCAAAAATGGGCGACATTTAGCTGGCTTGTGAATCGAATGCTCACGCTTCCATTGAATAAGGAAGGCCTGAAAAAAGAAACGTCCCACATTTATAAGCTAGCCGAGTGGAATGGATACCCTACGGATGAAGTCACCAAATTGACAGCCAAACGAACGAAGAAGATCTTCAATAAAAAGTTCACAACGCTAACTGCGGAAGTCGAGCAACGGAAGAGGTTGGTTGTAACGTTTGACTCAAGGACTGAAACAATGAAGAGGGCTATGAAGAACGTAGACATCGACCTAGTTTATACGAGCCGGGCCACAAAAATACAGAACTTGCTTGGATCAACCAAGGACCCCATTCCCAAAATGGAGCGGAGTGGAGTCTACAAGGTATCGTGTACGAAATGTAATGGATGTTACATTGGACAAACGAGGAGATCACTAGGTGTCAGATGGAATGAACACTTAAGGGAAGCAGTCAACAAAAACAAAAAGCAGGATGCAAAAAACTTCAAATCAAAAGTAGCAGAGCATATAGTCCTTGAAAAACATGACATCACTGCGGACAACGTAAGCATGCTGAAAACGGTTAAAAACGGATGGAAGCTTGATGTAGCAGAAAGCTTGGAGATATTCAATCGGAAGACGCAGGAAATTTGGAACGGCGACCCAGGTAACGGATACACCTGGCTATTCAAGCTTACAAAATAATGAAGGTAGTTAAGTAGTAATTAAGGAAAAACAAATTTTTAATGCTAAAGGATCAGATAATTAGAGATTAAGTAAAAGTACTTTGGGGGATTAGATGTAATTAGAGATTCATATCAATACGTTAATGAGTTTAGTATAAATATTAGGACACTTATAGTTTAGGGAATAGTAGTACTGAGGAAGTTCTCAAGTAGAGAACGAAACGATTGTATACTAAATTTAAAATAAATAGTAGAATTAAAGGGTATATACTTTCTTTCATTTTTTTAAATTAAAAATAGTATGTTCTTCAAATTTCATTTTTTCCCCAATAAAATCGTATGGATACCCTTAAATTCAAACAAATTCGATATTTAAGTAGTCTTACAAAAGGTCCTAATACTCTGTAAGATTGAAGGAAATCGAATCATATTCACGGAAGTTAGAGTTATTTGAAGTTTCTTTAATTACAGCACGATTTTTTTTATTCTGTGGACTTCCCATCGAATCAGACGATGCAGTTTTGATTCAATCTTCTGAACATTTTGAGATAAGGTGAATAGCATAAACATTTTTGAGAACGTATGATGTGAGTGATTTTTGTTACATTGCGACAAAATGGCGGCCGGTGAAATTGTAGCAACAATAATTTTTCTTTGAATCATGGACATTCCATCGAAATAATTCTTCAGTTTATTCTTCGTAGGTGACTGCGTATCGTAGGCTGAGTACAAGACCCTTCTGACAGAAGCGTGGTTCTGTCTACCCAACTTGTTTTAGTATATGATCAGCAATCAAAACAACCCCAATAATAGAGAATGAATCAAATTGTATGAAATATTGCTGAGTTGCAAACTGGAACGCGGTTAGTTATTTCTAGAGCCTTCTCATAGTTGAAAACATTCATTTTTCTCCTTCGGGTCTACGCTTTTGGTAATTACCATTTTGCACATTTAAAAATTTAAGCATTTCGATTTAACGTTTATTTTTCTGTGGCCGTTAACAGTTATCCCTTCCCGTGACAGTTAAGTTAAAAATCAAGTTTCACTGATATTTACATTTATAAATAAAATCAAGTAAGCTTCAGAGTAACTGTTAATGATACCCTAATGAAATAGCAGAAGCAGCGCGACTTGAAAGTGCCTGTTCGTAATAGTTCAAAGGCATTGCATGCCATATTTGCAGTGCAATGCGCGAAAGCTCAAAAATATTTACCGTGTCAACAATGATATCACATGTTTTGTCGACTATTTCGCCAATTATGGAGCAAAACTTTTCCTTGGATGGAGACGTGCCCGACATTTTCAATTAACGAAAATGATTCTTTGTTTCAGTTTTATTTTTTCAATGAACTTTTCTCTATTGCACACTACCAACACTGCACACTGTTTGCGTTGCCGCCCGACTGCACCAGAACTTCACTCACTAATTAACGCACCACTAATTGCAACGCATCAAATTCACTATTTATTTTTTTTTCTCTACAAATTTTTAAATTTAATATTCTTAACAAATTCTTGTGCGAGAGTGAAACCGCGCGCGCTGCAATTCGTTGCTGGCACTGAAGAATGCGAGTTCACTGCTCGTCACCACCGCCGTGCGTCGTCGTTGTCGTCGTCTCGCGGCGTTTATCTTTGCCCCGAAGATCGCCAGCTAAGAAAGACCAAAGAAGATAGATCCAGTGGCAACGCAACGACGTCGTTGGCTTCTGGCTCTGGCTGAGTTCAGTGTGCAGTCATTCGGGGCGAGTGGGTGACTCACGGTCGATCACGAAATTCCAATTGGAATGCGAAGACAATAAAAATAATTCCGCGAAACAAAACAAAGTCAAAAATGATTGGGGAAGGCACGAGCGCGGGCACAATTAGACTAGAAACGTGGAATAAGAAATGGATCGCGCAGAAAAGTACCGGACAATTGCTTTGATTAATCGACGAAGAGCTACTTCCGGCGACGACGCTACAAACGGTTTTGGCCCACCAGCTGACTGCCGACTTTGTCTATAGCGGCCTCAGCCCAAGTTTGGAGCAAGCTGGAATTGCCTGGTTGATTGCCTCGGCCTCCGACGTAATGCATTCGCGAATTGGAAGCGTACTCAGTGCGCACACAAACGGCTAGCAATGCTCTGTACAGGCATATTTGGTGCATCTCCTCCTAGGAAGTGCATATTAATATCCACATTGTAAACAAAGTGTCAGCATTGATGCAACGTGAGGTAATTATGGATGCGGTGGCTAATCTAGCGTCCACATACGCAGAAACTGGAAACAAGCGTACATTATTGATTGTCTTTAATTGGAATTTGGGCATTCTTCGTCGTTTTGTCGTCGGATAGCGGTCTTAGAATGCAACAGGTGAATTTAGTTGGAAATCTTAATCAATACATAGGTATACGAGTAGTTTATCGAGAAAAGAGAGACTACAGTAAATTTCGTCACTAGAATTGTTAAATAAAATGCAACAAATAAAGAGATAAAATTAGACATTAGTCCGGAAGCCAATCGCAAAGTGCTGTCCCAATCGAACTACTGGTAGAAACTAGGGCTGCACGCTGAAAATAGTGCATATGGGCGGTAGATGTCTACTTTCGGTTGGAAGATCCTTGCAATACAAAATAGTGTAATGTTTTTCAGTCTACGTCCGCTCGAACGAAATCGGAACCGACCTCTCATCGATTCTAGACGTGAAGTCTGAGTCGTGCCTACGAACGGTACCAACCGGTCAGCCAGTCCGTGCACCCGGAATCCATTTCGCGGTGGCTGCTTGTCGGTCAGTTAGTTCGGAGAGAATTTTGGTCGCAGGTCTTCAAATAAAGTACCATTAAATGCCCGTTTCAAACACATCAAAACTGAACTGAACTTAATAATATTTAGGATACGTTATATATGCATATCAAATGTAAATACTAATCTCACTATCTCCAAAATATTTCAAATTAATTTTACGAAATTTTGCAAATTTTAAATCTAAGGCACGAAATAACTGATTATGCACGTATTTTACAATGGTGCTGAACTGGTTATTAGGTGATGTTGTTAGGGTTGGAAACTATTTGTTACTATTTTCATCCAAAGGAGTGCCCTTTTTTTGTAACTTCAAATTTGAATCATATTTCATGAAGCCCGTTTGCAGTTGGCGTTCAGCACGCGTTAGATTACTTTAATACTTGAAATTTACACCCTTATAAAAACATCATTGTAATGTAATAAAAAAAACTTCCTTTTTTGTTTTCGTTGATGTTTGTTTTTTTTTTTTTTTAAATATTGCAAACAAATATAACAAAGAAATATGATTCAAAATAAAAGGGTCTAAGGTAATGGCTCTCAATCAATTATATACTTGTAATAGCACAACGTCAAGTAGCCACGAAATAACGAAAAGGCCACAGATTCGAGAAAAAAAGCAGGAACTTGGAACTGAAGAGATGGTTATGGCTTGATGATGTGTATGTATAAGATTTGTTGTAAGATAAATGCCTTATTCCCCGCAAGCGAGTTTCAAGACTAATTCTTCCCGTGCCATTATGAGGAGAAACATAAAATGTGAGATTTATCATGAATTCATATCAAATGATAGTCAAATGAGGTGAAAATGAACATCTGAGCTAAAAAAAATTCTCCAATACGACTTCATGAGTAAATTTTCGAGCTCTGACGAAAATTTGAGCTAACGAAAAATATTTTATCGCTCCAATTGAAATATTCCGAATCCAAAGAAAGATTTTTAGAATGTGTTGGCAAAGATTTTTAGAATGTTATTAAATGTTAATTAACAGGTATAAAGTAACTGCTATTAGTTCAATACGATAATTATATGTAGCCTTACATCTAACTTTCTCCAATTAGTATTAGTTTAGAAACAAGCTGTTAGACACAATAAAAATAGTTATAAAATTGATTTGATTTTGATTTCTAGTTACGTAAATAAATAGTAGTCTTTGCGGTCTAGTGGTTAGGGCATGAACGCATAAGCCGAAGGTCCCAGGTTCAAATCTCGTTGGGAGCAACGTGATTTAGTTCAGGGGATTTTTCGGACAGACTACGAGCGTTTACTCAGTAGTGATATGTACTGATTTAATCAGATTATACCATAGCTGAGCAGACACACGGGAGAATGGTAGTGACCAGACCAACTTCCAGAAAAATCAATACGGTCATGAAAATGAGATACTCTAATTATCTCTAAGCGAAGGCCCGAGAGGGGCTGTAGTGCTACAAAGAAGAAGAAATAAATGTGATAATTAATGATGTAAAAAAAAATTAGTAAATGTACCCATATTACCAATTAAACCTAATATAATCTATCGATTGATTTATATCGATGACCGATTAATAATATTCTGTTTATCTAAAGGCTGGGCTAATCAGTCTTATGAAAAATATGAAATCCCATGCCTTTCTTTCTTAAATAACTGACACGATAGCGAGTATCGTTTTGGGTAGTAAATAGTTTGGTATAATCAGTGGTAATGGCATGATAATAGATCAGTGTTGAATGTTTTTTGCAATAAAAAAGTCATTTGAATAAGGTGCCCAGAAACTTTTATGAACTTATGATAGGATTTTTCGGTGACTATTTACTTTCCAAAACAGATGATATTTAAGAACATGACCTTTGGCTTCATCATAAGCAAGATAGTTTCCAAAATATGACGTCAAATGCTTTGCCATTTTCATAAAATCGATTCTAAAGTTTACATTTATAAAAGAGATTGTCTTACAAACATATAAAACTTTTGTCAATATGTCTACTTTGATTTTTTTTCAATTATCCGTTTCAACGATACGAAACTATTCAACAAAATTTTTTTATGTAAAATTATCAACCAATATATAGATCTGAGTGTATGAAAGTGTATACACATTTATCTAAAAATATCGTCGTTTAGTTGCCACGATTATGTCAAACGGACACAGGTCGTGATTGGAATAGGGCTTTGTATTTTAGTACAAAACCCTATTCCAATCACGACCTGTGTCCGTTTGTCCGTCCGTCCATCTGTATGTCACAGCACTTTTTCTCCGAAACTATAGAGGCTACAGCCATGAAACTTTGTAGAAAGGTCAGAAGTGGCGACTTCTTGAATGTTCAAGGGTGGAAAAATTTTTCAAAGGGGTTTAAGGGGGTCTCTTCATATAGGGAGGTGACCCCTCAACAAATTTTCACCATTGGTAGTCGAGTAGGGTGTCATTAGAAAGGTCTCAATGAGATCTTTTCAAAACATGTCTTAAAATTGCCTTATGAGTACCGAGGGGGGCAGGGAAAGGGGAAATGTACGAACTTTTCGCGTACTTCCCTCGCGATTGGACACCTTCCATCCGAAAAATCTGAAAAAAATCATGAATGTAGGCCTTAATGAGTACAACAAAAAAAATACGTGAGAAGTCGAAATTCACTCAACTTTGTTAGTAATAGTATGATTTATCGATTTTATGTTTTCTTGAATAAAATCTAAACGGCACCCTTAAATTCAATAAAATTTTACCGAAGTTATAGCGACTTGAATTTTCCTGTATTACTATGGAACAATATGCCCTGTATTACTGTGGAAACATATGGCTATGGAGCCATATGCGCTTTTCACCGACTTAGACACTACAGCTTTGCTAGGATTTGCATGAAAATTTCAGGAATGATAGGTATCATGAAGATGAGTACATACAATTTAAACAAGTCGAAGAGGCAGGAGAGAGCTCCTAGCAAAAGGGCTTTGTAATCATTCTAGGTTTCGAAAAAACAGGCCATGAATCGATGATTACAGTACAGAGGAGTGGCCCCTGAAAAAAAATTTCATGAAAGGTAGCCGATATAAGTATCAACTGAAAGTTCTCTATGAGGGTATTTCAAAACAGTTCTTAAACTGACAGTTTTTGCTTCAGTGGGGGCACAGGGGGGAAATACATGAAAACTGTGTTTCCTCCCTCGCGAATGGACACCAGTGACCTAAAAAATCTGAAAAAATTATCAAGGGAGATATTTATGGGTATGACTATAACAAATACCTTAGAAGTCAAAATTCATTCAACTTTGTTAATAATAGTATGATCCAATAAAATCGTCTTTGACATGTTTCTTGATTTTATTCGTTGCTGGTTACGGCATTTTGTAAGTTGAGTACAAAATCCTTCTGACATGAGCATAGGTCTGTCTACCCTACTTGTTTCTTCTTCTTTTAGCATAAATATTTACCAAAGGTTGTAAGGCCACACCAATCCTGTTTCAATTGTGCTTTGATTTTATTGTTTAATATTTCTTCACATATTGACAAGGGCAAATGGATGACATTAAGTGTCGAGGCATTTCATGGGTACCATCCTCGTTCACGGTCAAATCGAGACGATGCCTTAGGAAATCTTTGCCCCAACGTTTTAGATATGTTAAAAGGATTTTTGGTGCTAGGGCCTGTTTTCGTGAAAGTCTGGTGGGATTACTTCCTTGTATCACAATATCTGTCACATCCAAATCTGATCGAGATTCCCAGCCGGCATCAATTGTTGTTCCATTCTGCCCACTGCCCTCAAGGAACGTATTCAAATATGCAATACATTGTGCTGGATCGAAATAGAGGAAGCAAGGGTTTACTTTGTGGCAGGATATTCACCCGCGATCATCAAAAATTAATAGGATCTTATGTCTGGCCAGTTACCGATTGACACGGGCCTCTTCCATCGGTTGTGCAATTAGCACTCAATTTTGGGCATGCGAAAAATTTAGAAAAACTTACAGTTTGGTGTTCAAATGATGCACGAACTGGACAAACCTTAGCTGACAACTACTCTCCGACATAAGAAGCTGACGATTTCCCGTTTCCTTGTTTGCCGTGCTCGTCGGGGAGGACTGCAGGTCAATTCCGCGGGCCGCACAAAGAATATGTGGCGTTCCCTCCAATTGCAAGCCACGAATTCGACTTCGCACCAAAAATCTACCGTGGAAGGAAAATATACAAGAGAAGGAAATTTTCTTCTTGAGAACTACCTACCTGATAATTCGCCCATTCATCACTCGCGCGAGCACGCCCTATTTTCGTAGTGGTGTTGCGTATTCACAGTATCGTATCGACTGGCCTTTAACACCTGGCACTTCTGTGGGTAGCGCTTGACTTTGGTACAAACACAATAAATTTGCACCTATCTAGCTCACCTTCACTAGTAAAATAAATCCCGATTAACAACTAGGCTCGGATAATACACAAAACTTCTGCCAAAGACTAAGCAGCTACCCACGTCTCACACGACACTCGCATTCGCGGCCATGTTCTGCGGAGTCTTCCTCCTTCTCATTCTACCACAACTTTCCACTTCCTCCTCAGCTGTCAAAACGCGGTTCAGTAACAGCGAGTGATTGAAAGGTCGTTCGGAACCGTTGACGTCAATACGAACTGCGGAGTGTTGTCAAGGCCGTAGGGCTGAGTTATTACAATAGTTATAACGTGGCGGATGGTGATACAATTTTTAACCGACTTACAAAAGAAGGAAGGTAATGAATTCACCACGTATATTTTGTTGCTGTTGCTTTTTTATTTATGTTCACGCATAACTTTTGAATGGAGACAGAGAGAAGAGTCCTGTTTTTGGCAAATGATACGTCTTTTTTCCTATTAGGTCCTATTTAAAGGACGAGAAATTTAATTGACGGTAAAGGACTTACGCCGTTAAAACTACCGCTAGCACTGGTGACAATGGGTTTCCCGTTGCTGTTCCCTTCATTGTTTTAAAATACTTGCCTTGCAATAACAAAGCCCTTGGCGCCCTACGCCACTGACGCCAACCAGCCAACCCATGTACCTTACGCCCCTGACGTCGACGGTTTGTGAGCGACTTTTAAACTACTCGCTACCACTGGACCGCGATCTGACGTGTGTCAAAAGAAATAAAAAGGGAAGGAGTTTCATGTCCGGCTCGTGCTGGCCTTGAGTTCCATGTTGTCCCTGAGTCTCGGTGGTGCTGGTTGGCTCTAAGATTATCTGTGACAGTGACAGTAGCCCCATTTATTGGATACTTCCAGAACATCATCCCGGATTGCTGACGGCTGCGTCTCCATGCTCACATTCTCTGTCGCAAACTAGCATCCTGCCCGTTTCCCACGACAAGCCGAAGCTTTTTAAACTGTACAAGCAAGTTCGATAACAGTTTTATATAATACAGCTTGCTTGAAAATTTCTGAACTCAGCGTTAGTGGTGTGGAACTCCCACCAACTGCAGCTCCCTCAGTACCAGCAAGAGGAAAACTTTTCGCTGCCAGACGACGGCATAGCAAGGAGGATAAGCCTCCGTGTCGGGCAACACATGCTGAAGTCAAAGCAACATCAGCAGTGCCGGCAGAAAGTCCCAGCCAAGGTCAATGCTCACCCCCGCAGGGGGAATGCCGGTCGACAGGAGCACTCTTGGAGGCTAGCATTCTTTGGGGAGTTCCGCCCCCACGGTCCCGAGGAAATTCCCGCAGGGGAGTGCTGGTCGACGGGAGTGCTCTCGGAGGCTGGCATTCTTTGGGGAGCGCCGCCCCCACGGACCCGAGGATATGGAGGGCGCCGTAAGGTGCCCTCCTGGTATGACAGGTAACTACTCTGATTGGATCTGGACTACGCTTTGGACAACGAACTGGAATTGATGCTTTGGGCTGGCGGATGTGATGATTTGGACCTACAAAATTGCTTTGCACAGTAGCGCCAAGTAGACAGACACTCGTGTGTGAACGGCTCCAATTCAACTATCATACCGTCTCCGTCCCGGTAAAACCTTGGCAGGCCTCGGAGTACGTTCGAAGTTCGCACCATTGGGTTGGTGGGGTAGGTTTGGTTGAGACGGACTCCCGATTAGCGTTGGTCTGGCTCTGAGCACTTGTGCCAACCCTCGCATGGCCTCCCTGCTCTGCAAAGATAACCATGGGACCAAAAAGGCGACTATACACACGAACGGAGATAGCGGCTCCGAGGGGGGACCCAATAAAACTGGAGCAGCCAAAAACATACAAAAAAGATCAGAAAAATCCAAAAAAGAAATAAAAAATAATAACAACGACGACGCAACCAGCGGTTGCAGCCACGATGTTAACAGTACATCGAGAGCGGTACTAACCGTGACAAAAACGACAAATAATACAATGACAGTGAAGACCGACGAAAAACGGAGATTAGCAGACAGTCTGGTTCAGACTGAGATGCGAACGCCAGAACGTCCTATTAAGGAAAAGCGGGAAACTTTGTAGGACGCTTCAGGTGTTCGAGAGGTGGAAGATAATATCAAGAGCATCAAGAATTCGATGGTCACTGCTACGGTCGTTACCGAAGCGACCGATGCAAGGGTCGCAAATCCCGACATAGTACATGTGTCGTCAGATTTACGTGAGCAACTGCCTGTAGTTGGCCTAATCTCACGGTCACCATTAGACTGCGATTGGTTTAAGCACCAATCATTCGCCCCCCCCAGTTCCAGTTTACATTGAGGGAACTCTCAAGTTTCATACTGGTATATCCGAGACCTAGCTATATCTGACGCTATAAGGTTAACGCCGATCTTTGTTTGCACCACTAGCCACCACAATACGATAACCAATCAGCTGACCATCTTTAAGATGGAGGCTCATCAGCTGCCCGTGGTACCTGAATATACCTCCAGCGTTGAGGCTCGCAGCGATGAGTTGATCTTGTTATGGAACAATCACAAAGCCATTATGATTCAGATCCAGTTCCAATCCTAGCATTTTTACTAAGCGATTCGGGTACACCGGGAACGCCAGTCCCCGTCGGCTTCACTGAAATCGGAGACAACAACCCAACAATAGCAGTTGCACCCCTTTGGATTACCAGATCAGTTCCACCCTGGGGGTCCCGACATAGTAACTTGCTGCTCAGCATATTCAATGCTTGCCTACGGGATGGGGCTTTCCAGGTACGATGGAAGGTGCCGAGGCTCGTGCTGATCAGCAAGGGGAAGGGAAATCCCGGATCACCGTCTGCATACCCCCCGTTATGCATGCTAGACACGGCTGGGAAAATGCTAGAGAAACTCATCGTGCTGCTGGGGACCGATTTCCTCTGCAGAGGCATAAAGTCGCACCAAGTGACGGATTGTCCTGTTGGTGACACGCGCCGTCAGAAATGCCTTCAACTCCACTAAATGGGTGGATATTCTGGATACGCTGGAAAACTCTTTTCAAGTTCCAGAATATCTAATGCGGCTTTTGAGGAACTACCTAAAGAACCGAAGCCTGCTCTACGACACGACACAGGGCCAACGAAGGATGGAAATTACATCGTGTGTTGCCCAGGGATCTATCTTTGGTCCGGGCCTGTGGAACGCATCTTACGACGGCCTACTGAAACTTGAGATGCCAGATGAGTCGCGCTTGGTCGGCTATGTGGATGATGTTGCGGCTCTGGTCGCTGGACGCACCGTTGAACAAGCGCAACTTAGGCTAGGTTTACTAATGTGCTGAGTGAGGGAGTGGATGACTGCTCGCGGACTCAGTTT
Organism: Odontomyia ornata; assembly: GCA_963969285.1. Classification (NCBI taxonomy): domain Eukaryota; kingdom Metazoa; phylum Arthropoda; class Insecta; order Diptera; family Stratiomyidae; genus Odontomyia; species Odontomyia ornata. The sequence goes on along the minus strand of OZ017742.1, from coordinate 53,164,897 downwards.
AGCACTGGAGAAAACCGAAGTGTTCATCTGGACAAAAACGAGAATCCCTAGAGTAAAGATGATCAGTAATGGAGATGTACAAATCGAATCGAAGCCAGCGGTGAAGTACCTGGGGCTACTGATTGACTCGAAGATGAGTTTCTCTGGGCAAATCAGGGCAACGGCTGAGAAGGCTGCTTCGGGAGTATCGGCTCTAAGTCGACTAATGGCCAACGTAGGGGGACCCAGCCCGTCAAGAAGACGCCTCTTGATGAGTGCTGTAGGGTCAGTGCTACTGTACGCAGTAGAGGTATGGAGCGACGCTCTCAGCAAGGAGGTATACTGAAAACGTTTGGCACAGGTACAGAGAAGAGGAGCACTGAGAATTGCACCTTTGTATCCAACAGTCTCCGACTCAGCAATGCGCTATTTACCTGCACCAAACGAGGATGCGAGGGAGATGGTTGCCCGCGAGGAGAGACAGCGCTCGCTCAACGATTGGCAGCAGTCTTGGGTGAATTGCACGAAGGGAAGGTGGACTGTGCGCCTCATCCTAGATGTGAGACCGTGGCTAAATCGAAAGCATGGTGAGACTGACTTCTATTTGACCCAGCTTTTGAGCGGGCATGGGTATTTCAGTCTTACCTGCACAAACTGGTAAGTCACGGTCCCCCAATTGTCAGTTTTGCCCAGTAGAGGAAGACAATGCCTGCTACAACATTTTTTTCATGTACAAAATGGGTCAGGCTGCAAAAGGAACGCCACAGGGAGGCGGGAGAGCTCACCCCGGACAACATAGCCGTGGTGATGCTCGAATCGGTTGACAAATGGAACCAGGTGGCACATTATGCTCGGGCAGTCATAAAATATAAATGGGACTCACCGCAGCCGGAGGCGCTGGGGCTGAGGGATCGCTTTTCTGGCACTTCCTGTTCCCCTTCCTAGCGAAAGGGGATCCCCCAGCTTGAAGGCGCCTCACGGCGTAAGAAAACGAGACCTGGCCCGAAGTAATGTGTCAAACGGTTCCAGACTGGGTTCTCAGGTTGACAGGGGAGGTGTTTAGTGGGTAGTCCAGTCGCGCATGGGAGTCCCACACTCTGTGCATAAATGGCATTCACCTCCCTACCACACAAAAAAAAACAAAAATGAGGAGTTAAGTTGTAGACGATTTCAACGCTAAGGTTGGCAATGAGCTATCTCATCAGAGAACGACTGGAGGATACACAATGAAATAAATGACAACGGCCAGTGCCTGATTGACTTTGCATGTAGCAGAAATCTAGTCACACGTTTGACTTGCTTCCCGCATCGATGCATTCATAAAATGACCTGAGTATCACCAGATGGCAACACACAAAACTAGATCGATCATATTCTGATCCAACAACGATGGGCCTCGAGCATACTTGACGTCCATACATGCCGAAGAGACAATTGTAACTCAGATCATTACTTGATCGAATTAACCTATCGATGTCGTATGTCAAAGGCATATTCGGCGAAGGCCAGCCCGCTGCAAAAATTTGACATTGAAAGGCGCCAAACGGCGTCTGTGGCCAACAATTTCACGGAGACCCTCGACAATCAGCTGGCTCGCATCTTGTTAGACGCATCGTTAAAGACGAGCAACGAGCTCTGGATGGAAGTGAAAGCGGCTATCAAGCCCGGCGCAAGAGGAATGATTGGTTCGATGATGAGTGCCAGAATGCGTTAGATGAAAAGAATTAGGCGTACAATGAATATGTAGGTAGGAAAATCAGGACAAAGAGAGAACACTATGAAAATCTCAGAAGAGTAGCGAATAAGATAATTAGGAATAAGAAAAGAAAATACTACGACAACCGATTGAGAAGTATAAATGTAAGTTTAGCGAGCAATAACACAAGACAAGCATACAAGGTAGTGAAAAGCCTGAAACGTGGTTATCAGCCATAACCCATGCTCTGTCGTGATGGCACCGGCAATATAATCGCTGATGAAACCAAGATTAAGGAAAGATGGGCATCATATTTCAAGAGCCTCCTAATCTTCCACACAACTCCAGAACATTGGAGCCTATAGATGTCTGCGGAGATCTTCTAGTGGCCCCATCATCTCTGGATGAAGTTCGTTCCATTATCAAAGCCTAAAGGAATAATAAAGCACCGGACATCGATGAGATTCCAGTGAAGCTCATCAAATATGGTGGCAAAGTCATCCAGTACATTTGGCAACAAGAACATATGCCGAACGAATGGAGCCAATCAATTATATTCCCTATCCACAAAAAAAGTGACAAGCTACAGTGCGAAAATTATAGAGGCATATCACTACTTTGTACGGCGTACAAAATATTTTCTAAAATCTCAGAAAATAAAATCGGATCATACGCCAACACTTTTATTGGGGAGTATTAAGGTAGTTTTAGGGCAGGTAGATCAACAACAAACCAATTGTTCACATTCAAGCAGGTACTTGAAAAATGCTGGGAGTTCAACATAGACGTACACCAAATTTTCGTAGACTTCAAGCAAGCATACGACAGTATTGATTGTAACGTACTGAACCAAATAATGCTTTGCTTTGACATCCTCTCTGGCTCTGAAGTACGTCATACGAAAGCTACCTGTCGATACGCGAGGTACATTACTATACAAGTCAAGCCAAGCAGTAGCCTATGCGGATGACATCAACATTTTGTCACGGTCATTAACAACTGCCGAAGAACTTTTCCTGAAACTCGACAGCAAAGCAAAGCCATTAGGGCTACACATCAATGAAAATAAAACAAACCTCATGACGCAGTCAAGGAAAAATACCTCAAATACACGAAATATCACACTTGGCGAATACAATACCGAGGATGTTAGTGACTTGGTGTATTTAGGCGCCAAAATAATGAAAAAGGGCAATGAAAGAGATGAAATACGCCGAAGAATACAGCTCGCAAATAAAATATGATATTCACTTTTGACGATCTTGAAGACCAGCTACATACACAGGAGAACAAAGCCCCAAGTATACAAATCTGTGATAAGACCTGTGTTATGCTATGGGTGTGAAACATGGACCCTAACCCAAGCATCTGCAAATATATTGAACGCCTTTGAGGGACGGGTCCTGAGGCGAATAATCGGAGCGAAGCTAGACGGGGACCAATGGCGAATTCGATGCAACCATGAGCTGTATGAAATTTTTGACGAACCAGAGGTCTCAACGATTGTAAGTCTGCGGAAGCTACAATGGGCTGGACACATGAATCGTATGGACGAACAACGGATACCCAAGAAGGTATTCGCTGGGGGAACTGAAGGCCGGAGACCAGTTTTCACTACTTTGTACGCTTGTCTTGTGTTATTGCTCGCTAAACTTACCTCTATACTTCTCAATTGGTCATCATAGTATTTTCTTTTCTTAATCCTAATTATCTTATTCACTAGTCTTCTGAGATTTTCATAGTGTTCTCTCTTCATCTGAGTTTTCCTACGTACGTATTCTTTGCACGCCTGATTCTTTTTATCTAACGCATTCTGGCACTCATCATCGAACCAATCATTCCTCTTGCGCCGGGCTTGATGTCCGATCGTCTGTTCTACCACGGTCCTAATAGCCGCTTTCACTTCCATCCAGAGCTCGTTGCTCGTCTTTAACGATGCGTCTGATAAGATGGGAGCCAGCTGGTTGTCGAGGGTCTCCGTGAAATTGTTGGCCACAGACGCCGTTTGGAGCCTTTCGATGTCAAATTTTTGTAGCGGGCTGGTCTTCGCTGAATATGCCTAAGACATACGACATCGATAGGTTAATTTGATCAAGTAATGATCTGAGTTAAAATTGTCCCCTCGGTATGTACGGACGTCAAGTATGCTCGAGGCCCAACGTTGTTGGATCAGAACATGATCGAACTGGTTTTGTGTGTTTGCATCCGATGATACTCAGGTCATTTTATGAATGCGTCGATGTGGGAAGCAAGTCGAACGTATGACTAGATTTCTGATACATGCAAAGTCAATCAGGCGCCGGCCATTGTCATTTGTTTCAAAGTGGAGGCTATATCCTCCAATCGTTTCCCGATGAGATAGCTCATTGCCAACTTTAGCGTTAAAATCACCCAGAATAATTTTTGTGTCGTCTGTGGGCAATGAGTCGACCAGTCTTTCCAGGTGATTGTAAAACGATTTCTTCGTTTCTTCGTCCTTTTCTTCGGTCGGGGCGTGAATATTAATCAGCCAGATTTTGAAGGATTACGCTTTTATACGGATTGCACACAACCGTTCATTGACTGCCTTAAAATCAATAACGTGCGATTTGAACTCCCTATCCACAATGAAGGCCACTCCGAATTCTCGTTTTTCCGTAGGCTTCCCACTTTTAAATATTGTGTGCGATCTCATATCTTGAATGTCGTTTCCAGTCCAAGTCGTTTCCTGGACTGCCAGTATTTTATATTGATTTTGTAAAAGGTCCTTAGTAGGGGTAGAATACCAGTTCTAACTCACTTTTTTCATACGAATTGAGATTGATTTTGCGCGCCACCTAGTGGCGGAAATTGGAACTAATGGCGCTTGAAGCGGCCGGGAGTGAAACTAATGGTTTGTGTCTCGGATATGTGGGTGTGTGTCTTGGGTGTGTGGGTGAGTGTATTAGGGTGGTATCGGTGAATGCCTGAGATAAGAAGGTATGAGTCCGAAATAGGTGTGGATGTTATGGATGGTTGCGGCGAGGGTGTGTGTCTAGGGTATGTGGATAGGTGTATCAGATTAGTGTAGGTGCGAGCTAGATGGCGCTCTGGGCGGTTGTTCGCAGGGCTTGAGATCCTTTAGTGTGTGACTTATTGAAGGCGTTTGGTTCGAGCGATTTACTGGGTCACGATAGGCGGGCTGGATTTTTTTTATGATGCGAGTGGCTGCGTGGGTGACTACGTTATTGACGGGTGATGGGTCTGCTCGTCAGCGAGTGCTCTAAGGCATAGGAATTTGCTTCGTGGGTGCTTGTTTAAGGAGCGCATTGCTCATCGATTGGATTGGCGAGTAAACGTCATGCGTGTCGATTGTTCGAAGATGTAATTTGAGGTGTAGTTTTTATGGCGCGAATGGTTGCATGGTGACGGAGGGCGCTGCTGTAGATGGGTGACTTTGCATTATGGATGGGCGATGGGTTTGCCTTTCGACGGGTATTCTAAAGCGTTACAATTTGCTCCGTGGGTGCTTGCTTAAGGTGCGCGTTGCTCTTCGATGAGCGTCGGTGGATAAGGCGTGTGGAAATCACCGATTTGCTTGATCACGTTAGGCGTGCTGGACGTTTTTCATGGTGCGAGTGGATGCGTGGTGACGGAGGGCGCTGCTGTAGATGGGTAACTTTGTATTATGGATGGGCGATGGGTTCGTCTTTCGACGGGTATTCTAAGGCGTTACAATTTGCTTCATGGGTGCTTGGCTAAGGAGCGCGTTGCTCATCGATTGGTGTCTATGGCTAAGGATCAACGGCCGCGTGTGGAAATGACCGATTCGCTTGTTCATGCTAGGCGTGCCGGAAGTTTTTATGACTCGGTCAGTTGCATGGTGATGGAGGGCGCTGCTATAGCCGGGTGGCTTTGCATTATGAATGGGCGACGGGCTTGCCTTTCGATGGGTGTTCTAAGGCGTGAGAATTTGCTTCATGGGTGCTTGCTTAAGGTACGTTTTGCTCCTCGTTTGATGTCTGTGGTTAAAGATGGATGGTATTGTAGATGTGATGCGCGTCGCTTGTTGGAGGAAGTAATCGAAGGTGTATGTTTCCACCGAGCCGTAGAAATTTGTCTCGTGAGCGTTTGGTTAAGTCTCCGCGTTTCTCATCAAAGGATGCCTGTCTTTAAGTATGGACGGCCTTGTCGGCGATTCGGAATGATTTGCGTCGCTTTTTGGAGGATCGTGATTGGGGTGTAGATTTGTTCGGCGATGAATGCTGTAAGGCATGGAAATTGTCCTCGGGGATGCGTGGCATGTGCAAGTGAGTTTGCTTGCTAAGTGTAGTGTTTCGTTCGCATAGACTTCTCTGTTGGCGGGAGTTTTAGGGCATCGGAATCTACAGCGTGGAAGAGAAGTGGCGTGGCATACACTGCATTGCAATATGGTTTTGCTTGATGGAGGCGGATTTTTTGTTGTATTGGTCGTGGGCAGCGGGTAACGTGATGCGCGGTATTGAGACGTGTTTTCATAAATGTCCATTCAAAGATGCGCCTGTTATAGTTTGCTGATTATTATTTACATTGATCGTTTTCAGTTTCTTTTTGCTTGGATACGTCGTTTCTTTGTTTTGTGACTCATTGCTATTGTATATTATTGCTTTTATCGGTTTCATTGTAATAGTACTTTAAGAATCGTCTTCAATGTATTTTGTTCGGTTAGACTACTATGTTGATTGTTCAAATCTATGGATGCAAGGAAAAAGATCTTAATGTTTGTTGTAATGCGTTCTTGATATTTAGTATAGTTTTAAATTTCAGTTTGCTTGTAGCAGCATTTTGTTTGTCTGCATCATCATCACTTATTTCTTAAAGCAGTTTCTATACTTCATTCTCTGATTGTACTATTATGTAGAAGTATGGCGCTATATTCATTCATTTTTTTTTCTTTGCTATAGGATGCTCATTGGTTTTGTTCAAAAATTCTAATAATTTCTTCCAAGACGAGTTATTTTTTCAAATTAATGATCTTGTAGTGCATGAGATGGTGATAATTTTGTTCGTACATCATATGATTTGTCCCTTTTGATAAGTGCTTGGGTCTATTTTAAGATCACTATGTTGAGATGTTTGTTTTGGGTATCTATTCTAAATTTGAGATTATTTATGGATGTTGTATAGGAAAGATATTACGGTTTATGGCTTCTGGAATGCTACTTTTTTATGGAGTTTATGTATGATGGATGTAGAAATCATCGTGGTGGTCCTAATGAGTAGGAATATAGACGCATTTTCATTGATTAATTTTGGGTACGTACTGAAAGGAAGAACCTAATATAGAAAAAAGTGAATGCGCTAGGTCATTGACATTAGGGATTTGTTGGTATTATGGTATTATTCTTTGTTTATGCTCATAATGCATGGGAAAATATTTTTGGTCCTATATGATGGCATTATAGGCATGAACTAGATTGAATAAATTTTTATATTTACTCTGAATTAGGTGCTGTTATTATGGATCTGTATTATTCAGTTTAAGTAGTTTCATGAGTGTCAGTATAATATAGAGTAAAACTGTTTTTTTTATGCTTGTCTCATATTCTACACAGTATGTATGATTTTTTTTTGACATTTCCGGATCTCTTTGGTCATATCTGCATTAGGAACTTGATGATGTTTTGAGTATGAGAATTTTTAATTTGTTATCCCCTTAGGAATGCTTGCATGCATGGATGATGCCATTTAGCTGATACTTTTCGGATGCATATTATCGCTTTTAGTGCCTACATGATTGCATGAGAATTTACAAACCTCATACTTTGTGTGCTTGTATTAAGCGTAAAGTCACTTCAGCTATAGTCATATACATTTTCAATTTTTGAGCATTGTAAAATACGTATTTCCTACATTTTAAATATGCTAGATTTATCATAGCGATTTGAGGGTATACTCATTAACATATTAAGTATTATTTTCACATAAGCAAACTATATTCTTGTTGAGTTTTTTCTTATCAGAATTTTTTTCTGCTGGATGCTTGGTTGATTTTTTATAGGGTTGCAGAAGATCTAATTAGTTTTCAACATAAAGGATATGTTTTGGGTTGGCGCACTGCTACTATAGATCACTTAGGCTAATGTTTATGTAAGATAGTTCGGTATAGATAACGATGTGTGGAAGCATATGAGTTTATGGTAGGCTATTTTTAGATCGATCTCATCGTATCTTGTATAGACAAGTAGCATATGTTATAAAGTGTTCTTGATAAGGATGGTCACGAGTCATTGTAGGATGTTAAGATATGATCATTACTTTCAGGAGGTGTTTGTCTGCTGGTAATTTGATGAACAGATGTATACTTGAGTTGAATGAACTAATGAGGGGTTTTTTTTTTGTCTCTCATTAGATATTTTTGAATGGTAGAATTGAGTGTTTGATACTTGGGAGTTTCGGATATGCTAGGAATGTTTAGGTTTTTTTGGTTTCTTGTTTGAGGTATTTGTTTACTTGAGCAGTGTTAGATTAGTTGTTAAAATAAAAAGATTGTGTTTCTTTCTAATAGAAATAATTTATTGAGTAATGCTATTTTTGTTACATATATAAATAAATTTTCATACAATTTACAGGACATCTAATATATGGGTTGATATATTTATGAATTCTATAGCATACTGAAGGTTTATTCAGCTGCACTATTTCTGCGTTAGGACCATACAAATGTATAGTAAGTCCACTCACGTCTTTTTTAATGTTTATTATACAATTTATATAGCAATTCAATATCCTCAGCCTATAATTGTAGCTTATGTCCCCTTCACTCTAGTGCAAACTGTTGATGTTTCAATTCCAATATCGTTTTGGTTGTATGTTATGAGAATAGTATGTTCCTTAATGAATTACTGATGAGGATTTCCCGATACATTCTAATAGCGCTGGCCACCAGTTGGCTCTAATTTTGTTTGAACTATTTATACTACCCGATGCTATGAACTATTACTTTGTCGTATGTATGCGAGACTGCAGGAGTATGTACTGTTTTATTAGTTTAAAAATATTTCTTGTCTCTTGATCGTATGAATGACAAATGCATGTATCAGTGCCTGATGTCGTATTAGAGTTGGACCATTCACATATTTGGTAGTGTATTCCATGTTTATTAGATACTTTCTCGCCCATATTACCATATTTAAGCATATAATTCTCGATTCGTATTCGGTGTTCAGGAAAAATATCACGGTACGATTGCATGAAGTATAGGATAACCATTGTAATAGATCTTATCGCGGTGAAAGTGTATTGACCTCTGTTTTCCTAGTTTTCTTGACGTCGTTTACGTTGGTTTGCTGAATTTTAAAAACTTCATAATAATCCGTAGAATTATATGTCGTCTAGTGATAGGAAAAACGACGTGCTGTCTTTAAGTTAACATACATTCATGTCCTAGTTTGTACAGTGCAGCTAAGATGAGGGTCTGTTTCTCAATATTAAATTTCAGTATTTTATAGACTCAAGAGATTATACTTGATTTCAAAGCCTTTCACAATAGTTTGCAGTTTACCAAGTCTCAATTTCCAATTTCCTTATGAATAATTCCTTTAAGTGAAGTAAAACATTGTTTATAGGGTTTTTAGTATTTTATTTCATCACATGGAAAATTAGACCGTTACATAGTACTGGTATTTCATAAAAAAGCCTAGAGTAGTTTATATTTACAAATGATGTTTGAGTTGGAGTGAAGAAGTCGTTGATATCCAGTTTAAGTACGCTTTTTTCTCTGCATCTTGCACAATATTGGTCATAGTATTCCTTCACACAATCGGTAAGCAAATTGTTGTATTGCATGACAATGTTGAAAAAATCCATCAAGATGAAAAGCGTGAAGAGCTCGGGATGTTTAAGTATTAGTCTCCCTCCTCCAATTGGTATGTAGAAGAGTTCAAGAAGTCCAAGCTGATTTGCAGGGAACTCATCTACTCTATCCTTGAGATCAATGAGGTATTGGCGAAGTGAAGTCCATTGACTGTTGTCTAACTCCAACTGATTTTGTCCACTGCATCGGAAGATTATTTTCGCTTGAAATGTCAGCGGGTCAAATCCAAGTATTACTTTGCTTTTGTGGAAGCCTTCATCAAGATAGTATGTATAGCTCAGCAAGAGGTTTTTCTCGTAGATTTGCTGTTTCTCTCGATTCTTTTTTAGTTTCTTCTCTTTTTTGTTCACTTTTCTGGCTGAAGTAGCCTTATCAGTCTGGCTGGCCTTTTCATGCTTCTGACTGACTGACAAAGTTACTGGATCTGCTCCATTCATTTTAAATGACTGCTTCTAGTAGTAAAACTAAAGATGTATATTTGTTACACCAGCATATATATTCACTTCTCTGCATTTACGGATGGAGTGGGGGCAAGTTCAATATGTGTTGATAATTCTATTGCATAAGTAAACATGTTTAGCCCTTGAATGCTGTAATGTTGCTTACTCTCATGATTTGAATTCAAAGATAAGAAAGTGCTATGGAGTTAAGATTTGAACCACCAAGCTAACAGGAGTAGGAGTCAGTAACAGGAAATGACACTTTGCTCCGTATTTCCTTTAGAATTTTTACTAGTACTGCTGGGCTACAATAAATTGCTTCTAGGCTAATTAGCTGTCTTTTTATCTGTTAAACTATCTATTTAGCAGTCACTTTTGCTGATGAGCTGTCTATCTTATGTGTAATGCTGTCTTTTAAGCCGATTCCCTGTCTATTTAGCTGATATGCTATCCCCTTGAGCTGTCTATTTAGCTGTCACTTTTGCTGATGAGCTGTCTATTATATGTATAATGCTGTCTATGCAGCTGTCTATTTAGCTGATGCCCCGTCTGTTTAGTGGTTATGCTGTCTGCTGAGCTAACCGTTTAGCTGATAAACCCGTCTATTTAGCTGGTAAGTGGTCTATGTAGCTCTTTTTTTAGCTGATGCCCTGTCTGCTTAAATGATATGCTATCTCTTTAGCTGTCGTATAGCTATCTTTAGTTAATAAGTTGAGCGTTTGACCTTACGTGCTATCTGCCGTTCGGTAAATTCATTTGATTGTTGGTAATTATCTACCCATAAAAAATTCTTACTTTCCATACAGTTGCAGTCAGCTTTTTTTTTTACATTTACTTTAAATGTCATATGCTCATCACGATTTACGTTAGGCCTATTGGTTACCAAGACTGCATGTTGATCATCTTCCAAGTTATTCGTAGGCATACATGGGTCAGACAAGAATCTTTACGTCTATGTGGCTCTTCTGGTGAACAAATCTTGATTAGGAGCAAGCCATTGTTATTTGCTCGAGAGTTAATTGATCTTATTTCACACTGATGCATTCTTCATAAGAATGAGTCAAGTCACCATTCTTTTTTATCTGCGTCAGTTTTTCTCTTGACCTCTGTCTATCTAATCTTTAGGATCCTCTTTCTACAGCAATTCGATTTCAGTTCTCTAGGTTTTCATGTCTTCATAGGATTTGAGGCCTATGGGACCCTTATTGTCCACTATAATGTTTCATTGCATTGAAATTATGTTGCTACACTTATGAACTCATCCAATATGCCCAAAAATCATATGATCCCATCAATCAGCCATTTGAATCATTTTGTAAAGCACAAACTTGTTGAATAAATCTCTACTTCATGCAAACCATTGCTAGGGCCTTAACATGAATTAGTTCAGCCTGTTGCTTAGTCGATGTATTAAGGGTTTATAGTGGAACTTATTAAGTATATTGAATCATCTTGGCGTTCTCATGTATGATCAACCCTTTTGGATTATCCGGGATATGCTATGACCGGAACGATTTTTTCCCTATCATTGAACAATTGAGTAAAATTTTGATACCTCCAACTGACTAAAAATCCGTCATTGATCCATTTTCAGTAGATGTTTGAATGGTTTGGAAGACTTGAGGCTGCATCATTACTCACAACCTGTGAAATGATTAAATATCATGGACAAATGTGTCTACATATGTACATTATAATAGCTATCAAATGTCTATGTATTAGTATCATATAATCGACTGGTTTCTTTATCATGCAAAGAGGGTTATCCACAATCACCGATCAGTTGAACCGTCTGATACGATCATGAGTTGCCTGTTCAGCAGTTGAACTTTGGTCAACTTCACACGAATATGTTTTCTCTTTTGCACCTGCTAACCCAATTGCCTGACGAACTCAAGGTAGCCTTCTCTTTCACACCTACAACTCGAGTTGATTGGTGAGCAGAAGGTGGTGAAGGGCCTTACAGGGCTTCTACCCAGCCTGCCCCGTGGCATACATGCATGATGATCCTCACAGAGATGCCGAATAACCTTCTACCCAGCCTACCTCATTGCCACGCAGGCATCAATGACCGGTCATCATGCGTTATGACGCGTCATAATGCATGATGATGGGTCATCATGCCTGCATGGCAATGGGGTAGGCTGGGTAGAAGGTTATTCGGCATCTCTGTGAGGATCATCATGCATGTATGCCACGGGGCAGGCTGGGTAGAAGCCCTGTAAGGCCCTTCACCACCTTCTGCTCACCAATCAACTCGAGTTGTAGGTGTGAAAGAGAAGGCTACCTTGAGTTCGTCAGGCAATTGGGTTAGCAGGTGCAAAAGAGAAAACATATTCGTGTGAAGTTGACATCAATGACCGGTCATCATGCGTTATGACGCGTCATAATGCATGATGATGGGTCATCATGCCTGCATGGCAATGGGGTAGGCTGGGTAGAAGGTTATTCGGCATCTCTGTGAGGATCATCATGCATGTATGCCACGGGGCAGGCTGGGTAGAAGCCCTGTAAGGCCCTTCACCACCTTCTGCTCACCAATCAACTCGAGTTGTAGGTGTGAAAGAGAAGGCTACCTTGAGTTCGTCAGGCAATTGGGTTAGCAGGTGCAAAAGAGAAAACATATTCGTGTGAAGTTGACCAAAGTTCAACTGCTGAACAGGCAACTCATGATCGTTACAGACGGTTCAACTGATCGGTGATTGTGGATAACCCTCTTTGCATGATAAAGAAACCAGTCGATTATATGATACTAATACATAGACATTTGATAGCTATTATAATGTACATATGTAGACACATTTGTCCATGATATTTAATCATTTCACAGGTTGTGAGTAATGATGCAGCCTCAAGTCTTCCAAACCATTCAAACATCTACTGAAAATGGATCAATGACGGATTTTTAGTCAGTTGGAGGTATCAAAATTTTACTCAATTGTTCAATGATAGGGAAAAAATCGTTCCGGTCATAGCATATCCCGGATAATCCAAAAGGGTTGATCATACATGAGAACGCCAAGATGATTCAATATACTTAATAAGTTCCACTATAAACCCTTAATACATCGACTAAGCAACAGGCTGAACTAATTCATGTTAAGGCCCTAGCAATGGTTTGCATGAAGTAGAGATTTATTCAACAAGTTTGTGCTTTACAAAATGATTCAAATGGCTGATTGATGGGATCATATGATTTTTGGGCATATTGGATGAGTTCATAAGTGTAGCAACATAATTTCAATGCAATGAAACATTATAGTGGACAATAAGGGTCCCATAGGCCTCAAATCCTATGAAGACATGAAAACCTAGAGAACTGAAATCGAATTGCTGTAGAAAGAGGATCCTAAAGATTAGATAGACAGAGGTCAAGAGAAAAACTGACGCAGATAAAAAAGAATGGTGACTTGACTCATTCTTATGAAGAATGCATCAGTGTGAAATAAGATCAATTAACTCTCGAGCAAATAACAATGGCTTGCTCCTAATCAAGATTTGTTCACCAGAAGAGCCACATAGACGTAAAGATTCTTGTCTGACCCATGTATGCCTACGAATAACTTGGAAGATGATCAACATGCAGTCTTGGTAACCAATAGGCCTAACGTAAATCGTGATGAGCATATGACATTTAAAGTAAATGTAAAAAAAAAAGCTGACTGCAACTGTATGGAAAGTAAGAATTTTTTATGGGTAGATAATTACCAACAATCAAATGAATTTACCGAACGGCAGATAGCACGTAAGGTCAAACGCTCAACTTATTAACTAAAGATAGCTATACGACAGCTAAAGAGATAGCATATCATTTAAGCAGACAGGGCATCAGCTAAAAAAAGAGCTACATAGACCACTTACCAGCTAAATAGACGGGTTTATCAGCTAAACGGTTAGCTCAGCAGACAGCATAACCACTAAACAGACGGGGCATCAGCTAAATAGACAGCTGCATAGACAGCATTATACATATAATAGACAGCTCATCAGCAAAAGTGACAGCTAAATAGACAGCTCAAGGGGATAGCATATCAGCTAAATAGACAGGGAATCGGCTTAAAAGACAGCATTACACATAAGATAGACAGCTCATCAGCAAAAGTGACTGCTAAATAGATAGTTTAACAGATAAAAAGACAGCTAATTAGCCTAGAAGCAATTTATTGTAGCCCAGCAGTACTAGTAAAAATTCTAAAGGAAATACGGAGCAAAGTGTCATTTCCTGTTACTGACTCCTACTCCTGTTAGCTTGGTGGTTCAAATCTTAACTCCATAGCACTTTCTTATCTTTGAATTCAAATCATGAGAGTAAGCAACATTACAGCATTCAAGGGCTAAACATGTTTACTTATGCAATAGAATTATCAACACATATTGAACTTGCCCCCACTCCATCCGTAAATGCAGAGAAGTGAATATATATGCTGGTGTAACAAATATACATCTTTAGTTTTACTACTAGAAGCAGTCATTTAAAATGAATGGAGCAGATCCAGTAACTTTGTCAGTCAGTCAGAAGCATGAAAAGGCCAGCCAGACTGATAAGGCTACTTCAGCCAGAAAAGTGAACAAAAAAGAGAAGAAACTAAAAAAGAATCGAGAGAAACAGCAAATCTACGAGAAAAACCTCTTGCTGAGCTATACATACTATCTTGATGAAGGCTTCCACAAAAGCAAAGTAATACTTGGATTTGACCCGCTGACATTTCAAGCGAAAATAATCTTCCGATGCAGTGGACAAAATCAGTTGGAGTTAGACAACAGTCAATGGACTTCACTTCGCCAATACCTCATTGATCTCAAGGATAGAGTAGATGAGTTCCCTGCAAATCAGCTTGGACTTCTTGAACTCTTCTACATACCAATTGGAGGAGGGAGACTAATACTTAAACATCCCGAGCTCTTCACGCTTTTCATCTTGATGGATTTTTTCAACATTGTCATGCAATACAACAATTTGCTTACCGATTGTGTGAAGGAATACTATGACCAATATTGTGCAAGATGCAGAGAAAAAAGCGTACTTAAACTGGATATCAACGACTTCTTCACTCCAACTCAAACATCATTTGTAAATATAAACTACTCTAGGCTTTTTTATGAAATACCAGTACTATGTAACGGTCTAATTTTCCATGTGATGAAATAAAATACTAAAAACCCTATAAACAATGTTTTACTTCACTTAAAGGAATTATTCATAAGGAAATTGGAAATTGAGACTTGGTAAACTACAAACTATTGTGAAAGGCTTTGAAATCAAGTATAATCTCTTGAGTCTATAAAATACTGAAATTTAATATTGAGAAACAGACCCTCATCTTAGCTGCACTGTACAAACTAGGACATGAATGTATGTTAACTTAAAGACAGCACGTCGTTTTTCCTATCACTAGACGACATATAATTCTACGGATTATTATGAAGTTTTTAAAATTCAGCAAACCAACGTAAACGACGTCAAGAAAACTAGGAAAACAGAGGTCAATACACTTTCACCGCGATAAGATCTATTACAATGGTTATCCTATACTTCATGCAATCGTACCGTGATATTTTTCCTGAACACCGAATACGAATCGAGAATTATATGCTTAAATATGGTAATATGGGCGAGAAAGTATCTAATAAACATGGAATACACTACCAAATATGTGAATGGTCCAACTCTAATACGACATCAGGCACTGATACATGCATTTGTCATTCATACGATCAAGAGACAAGAAATATTTTTAAACTAATAAAACAGTACATACTCCTGCAGTCTCGCATACATACGACAAAGTAATAGTTCATAGCATCGGGTAGTATAAATAGTTCAAACAAAATTAGAGCCAACTGGTGGCCAGCGCTATTAGAATGTATCGGGAAATCCTCATCAGTAATTCATTAAGGAACATACTATTCTCATAACATACAACCAAAACGATATTGGAATTGAAACATCAACAGTTTGCACTAGAGTGAAGGGGACATAAGCTACAATTATAGGCTGAGGATATTGAATTGCTATATAAATTGTATAATAAACATTAAAAAAGACGTGAGTGGACTTACTATACATTTGTATGGTCCTAAAGCAGAAATAGTGCAGCTGAATAAACCTTCAGTATGCTATAGAATTCATAAATATATCAACCCATATATTAGATGTCCTGTAAATTGTATGAAAATTTATTTATATATGTAACAAAAATAGCATTACTCAATAAATTATTTCTATTAGAAAGAAACACAATCTTTTTATTTTAACAACTAATCTAACACTGCTCAAGTAAACAAATACCTCAAACAAGAAACCAAAAAAACCTAAACATTCCTAGCATATCCGAAACTCCCAAGTATCAAACACTCAATTCTACCATTCAAAAATATCTAATGAGAGACAAAAAAAAACCCCTCATTAGTTCATTCAACTCAAGTATACATCTGTTCATCAAATTACCAGCAGACAAACACCTCCTGAAAGTAATGATCATATCTTAACATCCTACAATGACTCGTGACCATCCTTATCAAGAACACTTTATAACATATGCTACTTGTCTATACAAGATACGATGAGATCGATCTAAAAATAGCCTACCATAAACTCATATGCTTCCACACATCGTTATCTATACCGAACTATCTTACATAAACATTAGCCTAAGTGATCTATAGTAGCAGTGCGCCAACCCAAAACATATCCTTTATGTTGAAAACTAATTAGATCTTCTGCAACCCTATAAAAAATCAACCAAGCATCCAGCAGAAAAAAATTCTGATAAGAAAAAACTCAACAAGAATATAGTTTGCTTATGTGAAAATAATACTTAATATGTTAATGAGTATACCCTCAAATCGCTATGATAAATCTAGCATATTTAAAATGTAGGAAATACGTATTTTACAATGCTCAAAAATTGAAAATGTATATGACTATAGCTGAAGTGACTTTACGCTTAATACAAGCATACAAAGTATGAGGTTTGTAAATTCTCATGCAATCATGTAGGCACTAAAAGCGATAATATGCATCCGAAAAGTATCAGCTAAATGGCATCATCCATGCATGCAAGCATTCCTAAGGGGATAACAAATTAAAAATTCTCATACTCAAAACATCATCAAGTTCCTAATGCAGATATGACCAAAGAGATCCGGAAATGTCAAAAAAAAATCATACATACTGTGTAGAATATGAGACAAGCATAAAAAAAACAGTTTTACTCTATATTATACTGACACTCATGAAACTACTTAAACTGAATAATACAGATCCATAATAACAGCACCTAATTCAGAGTAAATATAAAAATTTATTCAATCTAGTTCATGCCTATAATGCCATCATATAGGACCAAAAATATTTTCCCATGCATTATGAGCATAAACAAAGAATAATACCATAATACCAACAAATCCCTAATGTCAATGACCTAGCGCATTCACTTTTTTCTATATTAGGTTCTTCCTTTCAGTACGTACCCAAAATTAATCAATGAAAATGCGTCTATATTCCTACTCATTAGGACCACCACGATGATTTCTACATCCATCATACATAAACTCCATAAAAAAGTAGCATTCCAGAAGCCATAAACCGTAATATCTTTCCTATACAACATCCATAAATAATCTCAAATTTAGAATAGATACCCAAAACAAACATCTCAACATAGTGATCTTAAAATAGACCCAAGCACTTATCAAAAGGGACAAATCATATGATGTACGAACAAAATTATCACCATCTCATGCACTACAAGATCATTAATTTGAAAAAATAACTCGTCTTGGAAGAAATTATTAGAATTTTTGAACAAAACCAATGAGCATCCTATAGCAAAGAAAAAAAAATGAATGAATATAGCGCCATACTTCTACATAATAGTACAATCAGAGAATGAAGTATAGAAACTGCTTTAAGAAATAAGTGATGATGATGCAGACAAACAAAATGCTGCTACAAGCAAACTGAAATTTAAAACTATACTAAATATCAAGAACGCATTACAACAAACATTAAGATCTTTTTCCTTGCATCCATAGATTTGAACAATCAACATAGTAGTCTAACCGAACAAAATACATTGAAGACGATTCTTAAAGTACTATTACAATGAAACCGATAAAAGCAATAATATACAATAGCAATGAGTCACAAAACAAAGAAACGACGTATCCAAGCAAAAAGAAACTGAAAACGATCAATGTAAATAATAATCAGCAAACTATAACAGGCGCATCTTTGAATGGACATTTATGAAAACACGTCTCAATACCGCGCATCACGTTACCCGCTGCCCACGACCAATACAACAAAAAATCCGCCTCCATCAAGCAAAACCATATTGCAATGCAGTGTATGCCACGCCACTTCTCTTCCACGCTGTAGATTCCGATGCCCTAAAACTCCCGCCAACAGAGAAGTCTATGCGAACGAAACACTACACTTAGCAAGCAAACTCACTTGCACATGCCACGCATCCCCGAGGACAATTTCCATGCCTTACAGCATTCATCGCCGAACAAATCTACACCCCAATCACGATCCTCCAAAAAGCGACGCAAATCATTCCGAATCGCCGACAAGGCCGTCCATACTTAAAGACAGGCATCCTTTGATGAGAAACGCGGAGACTTAACCAAACGCTCACGAGACAAATTTCTACGGCTCGGTGGAAACATACACCTTCGATTACTTCCTCCAACAAGCGACGCGCATCACATCTACAATACCATCCATCTTTAACCACAGACATCAAACGAGGAGCAAAACGTACCTTAAGCAAGCACCCATGAAGCAAATTCTCACGCCTTAGAACACCCATCGAAAGGCAAGCCCGTCGCCCATTCATAATGCAAAGCCACCCGGCTATAGCAGCGCCCTCCATCACCATGCAACTGACCGAGTCATAAAAACTTCCGGCACGCCTAGCATGAACAAGCGAATCGGTCATTTCCACACGCGGCCGTTGATCCTTAGCCATAGACACCAATCGATGAGCAACGCGCTCCTTAGCCAAGCACCCATGAAGCAAATTGTAACGCCTTAGAATACCCGTCGAAAGACGAACCCATCGCCCATCCATAATACAAAGTTACCCATCTACAGCAGCGCCCTCCGTCACCACGCATCCACTCGCACCATGAAAAACGTCCAGCACGCCTAACGTGATCAAGCAAATCGGTGATTTCCACACGCCTTATCCACCGACGCTCATCGAAGAGCAACGCGCACCTTAAGCAAGCACCCACGGAGCAAATTGTAACGCTTTAGAATACCCGTCGAAAGGCAAACCCATCGCCCATCCATAATGCAAAGTCACCCATCTACAGCAGCGCCCTCCGTCACCATGCAACCATTCGCGCCATAAAAACTACACCTCAAATTACATCTTCGAACAATCGACACGCATGACGTTTACTCGCCAATCCAATCGATGAGCAATGCGCTCCTTAAACAAGCACCCACGAAGCAAATTCCTATGCCTTAGAGCACTCGCTGACGAGCAGACCCATCACCCGTCAATAACGTAGTCACCCACGCAGCCACTCGCATCATAAAAAAAATCCAGCCCGCCTATCGTGACCCAGTAAATCGCTCGAACCAAACGCCTTCAATAAGTCACACACTAAAGGATCTCAAGCCCTGCGAACAACCGCCCAGAGCGCCATCTAGCTCGCACCTACACTAATCTGATACACCTATCCACATACCCTAGACACACACCCTCGCCGCAACCATCCATAACATCCACACCTATTTCGGACTCATACCTTCTTATCTCAGGCATTCACCGATACCACCCTAATACACTCACCCACACACCCAAGACACACACCCACATATCCGAGACACAAACCATTAGTTTCACTCCCGGCCGCTTCAAGCGCCATTAGTTCCAATTTCCGCCACTAGGTGGCGCGCAAAATCAATCTCAATTCGTATGAAAAAAGTGAGTTAGAACTGGTATTCTACCCCTACTGTCCTTAACAGCGCCAGGGTAATTGAGTGATCTGATATTCCAGAATCCAATGCCATAGTCCTTTTTTCGTTTGCGAGGTCGCTGCCGTGAGTCCAATCAATTCCGGGGCCTATCTGCAGGTTTCGAAACAATTAAAGGTTCTCCAGGGACGGGGAGTTAGCCCGTCACCCAACCTCCATTCCGGCGGCATGGTTATTATCTCGACTCCGTTATCAGGCGCGGAAGATTCGCCTTCACCCTCTGACGTCCTCACAGAGGAGGTGTAAGTAGGATTTAGTAGCAGAGCTGTAGATGTATTTACAGTTATTAGCATTTCTCGACATTTAATGTTACATTATTGGGGAACAAGTAAACCCAAGAGCATTTACTACCATTTAATTGGGGGTTTGGGATGAGGAATCATGGAAGCTATGGGTTCGGGAAAGAAGGGGTTCCCTCTTCCTTTCTCAAACGGGCTTGGGACCGTCTATGGCAGAGTTGATAGTAAGTATCTAAGTGGTTAATTATTATGTCTCTGACTATGGAATTACTTTTATCCCTTTCTTCAGACTTGGCATCTGGTGGAGGAGGAACATTATCGTCTATTATAACTAGTAAATCTTTGGCTTTTAGTTCTGATATGAAATAGAATTTTTTAGTCAAATTGTAGTCACGTTTAACTTCAGCTTTGTTTGATCTTTGTATTGATGCAAGAGAATTTTGAAATTGAGTGAAAGCAGAGTCTAAGAGTGTTCATCGAGTTTTGAGAGTTTTGGCTGTTCAACTGTATTTATCGATTTTGTTATTTATTTGTTTCAAGTTGAAGCAGTCATAATGTGATTGACTTGTTTAGAAGTGTTTATTTCATTAATAAGTGTTTTTGAATTTATGAGCTTATGAATTTGAATGTCTGATTGTTTTTGTGTTATTTTACAAGTGATTTTCATGAGCTCTTTTTGGGATTTCATCATTTCGTTTGCTTGTGCAAATGTTCTAAATAGACATTCAACATACTCCTTGGATGGCAAAGTATATTCCATTGGGAATCCTTTCACATAATTATTCGCATCTTCATGGTTATCTTGGGCTGATTCGTCCATTAGGGTTTCTGTATTTGGCCCAGCCCTGTTCATGTAAGATATCGAATTTTGATCGTCTAGCTCATCTTCTACATATTTCTTACTATCTGCCATAATTCTATCGAACATTAAAAGTACCAAACATTATGTATTAGTATACAAATCTTAAATACATCTCTATTTAAGAGGTGATGTTATTTTTTAATAAATCTATTTTTAAGAGGTTGCAAGTAGCGGTATAGAATTCTGATGCGATTGGGCACTATGATCATGCTCCCTTCTACGGTAAACAAACTAGCACAGCAATTTGTTTAAGAATTGTGGTAAAGTTGGCCAAGCATAACTAAAACGCACCAACTACTCAAAAAAAATGCAATTGGATCATTTTGAAATACTTCTGTCTTTACTGGGGAAAGCACAGCATTTCCTAATTCCAGTATCTTTATCCTCATGCAAATCTAATGCAAAACACAGCAAATACAAATGTAAACCTAAATAGTTGTCAGTTCTACCCTTTCTATTAGAACAGTCTCACATATTTATTCATCAAAATTTTCCCATAAATATCAACGTGAACGCCTGCTTGCTCAATTTTACATCCAAGATACTTCTTTAACAAAACCTTAGCAAACCGATTGTCATCGAACAGGAACACATGTACCTTGCACTGCAGTTTACGATAATTCCTTTCCGTTACAAAACTCGCAGAGCGTACTTCAAAGCTGATCGTGATAACTTTATTTCCCTCAAAAAAAAAATGCGACCCATTGTATATCATAACAAATCAACACACACCAAGCAATATTACACAACGAAGCTCATTCTTATGTCCGCAGAATTCAAGCGAACTGCTTTTGTCTTACTGTTCTTGGCGAAAAACGTGACTCCCCACATGCACAAATCATTTGTGATATTGCGCCCGTTTATTTATAGATTTCCGCTTCTATCTAACAAAACATATTCCCAATTTGATGATATAAGTTACTCACTAGATTTCACAACATCCACGGATGATCCGAAATACACTTTTTATATTATTTTCCTTCGAATATATACACACACACATATATATATATGTGTATATATATATATATATATATATATATATATATATATATATATATATATATATATATATATATAATGTTCCGTCCTATTTTTCACTATAAAAGGACGTGTCTGATGCCCATAACCTGATGGAATTACTTAAATTAAACAAATTTATTTTTCACTGAATGTATATTTCTTTGTTATTTCACTTCTTTTTCACATGTTGCACTCACTATGATCAAATCACGACTGGACTTGTCGCCTGTCACATTAAAGTCATCTCTCTCTATATGTCCCTATGTTTGTGATTATGAGTATAGATATGAGTAAATCATAACTCTCAAAGTTATCTTCCAACACTTAGTTACAGTTGGCATAAAGCCCGATTGTATTAGTGTAGGGATATTGACAGCACTGACTTTTCTGTCATTTGTTGTCATTCATTAAACTGTTATTCGCTGTCAGTCATAAGAGATCCTTATACTATAAGATACATGCCGTGAGTCAAATGTAATGACATCCGTATAATAATATAGAACACAATAATAAGATACAACCCTTTTGGCGACATTTTTATCAATATCACTCAAAAAAGCAAGGCCCCACGGCTTTTCAAGAAAGAGAGAGAATGAGCCTATCAAATAAACAAAATAATTAACTCATATAATTCTGTTAATTTTATTCAAAGGATTAATAATTTATTTCAAATTTGACGAGTTAGTAAATTTAATATGGTGTTGTATTAGAAAATTTTGTATTATTCAAGATTGAATAAACTGTTGAAAATTTTTTAGGAAATAAACCAATTTGATTTTAAATTATCAGTAGTAGAAAATAAGGGTTAAAAACTGTAATAATATCGCAAGGAATCTTTTTTGTGAACAATATTTAATACTGATCAACTAATACTTTAAATCTTGTTGAAATCTCTACACAGCACGGAGTGTAAAATCACCCCCACACAGCTTGCACTCTTTACTTTCTCCTAAATTTGGCACTAATTTCTTATAATAGGATTGTATTTTCACAATGAGAAAGTCATCATTTATACTCTCCAAAAATTCACTAACTTTGTATCCTTCGCACAGCTTATACGAAATTTTAAATGTCACCCACATTATTTCGTCAAGTGGAATGAATCGCCTTAACTGGTAGCCCAACTTGTCGCCGTATTCCAGATGAAAGTCTCTGGCAATAACTCCCAGTTTCTGCAGAACTTCGACTTTTGTAACATGAGACATAATCGTATGAATAGTGTCCTCTAAGGATATCATGTCAGAAGCAGCTGCCACCATTGAAATGCCAATCGCTTCAACTACACTCGAAACCACGTCCATTCTTGTCGCTTCATCCAAGTCTACAGGACGATCAAGGTGCTTTGAATCAGGCATACTGTTAAGAGCACGTATGACATCCGTTCGTCCTTTCTTTGTACCTAATAATTGAATGATCTGTTCGCGAGCATTGGTGAGAATTTCTCTGGAAAGTGTATGGTATATTCAGTTTAAAGGGAAAGAGAAATTTTAATTGAGTACTACCTTTGTCTTTTACTCAGCTCCTTACAAGTTGTAAGAATTGTCCTGTCGTGGGTTGAGGTCACTATACGTGATGCGGTTTCATAATTGTATACTGAGTGAGTTAACAAAAATAGGGATGATCCCAATTGAACTACATCTAGTGCTGAGATCTCTTCATCGTTGACTCTTTTCTAGGATAGAAGGATTATTTTCTATGCGTTTATTTTAAAGAGGATGAAACTATATTTTACCAAAATAATCTCAAAAATTCCATTGCCTACTCCGACTCCGCTCAATGCTATCGAGGCAATATTCAGTCCACCAACAGTTCCAACTAGTACCTGATAAATGAGATAAGAGTAAATGACTTCAAAAATTCAGGTAAGATATTGTACAAACCTCGGATGCTCTCTGTCCAATTGCAACATGGTCACTAAGAACAGCCGTGGCTCCACCAGTTCCCAATGATACTACTCCACCAGCCACTCCAATCCAATCTGCCCTCGATCTAGAATCCTTCAAATTTATTGGTTCTTCATGAGCCTTCCGATCGATTAAACGTTTCGCCGAAGCTCCTGCACCCCATAACCCTGAGCCTAGACCTACAACTGCTGCTACGGCTAGTACTGGTGCTGCAACTGGAAACGCAAGGGCAGTAAGTGTGACAGCGGCAGCTCCAACTCCCACTATTCCTGCAGTTGTGTTTGCTGCATCTCCGACTTTTGTTAAGAGTTGCGCTGCGGGTGTAAGGACACATTCCAAGAGAACTTGGTCGTTTTTATCAAAATTATAGTATCCATCCAATGGAGCCACAAGCACTCCTTTGGGCAAAGTATTGTTTTGTTTGTAGTCATTCCAGTTTTGATAGACTCTACCGTTGTCATCGACAAATATCATACAACAGTTGGTACTGTCTTCCTCCTCTGTAATATTAAAATTATGTTAGCAACGAGCCACTTAGGCATAAATTCTTGTACATATCAGGGAAAAGGCATTATGAGGATGAAAAGGTAGTAGGGTCAATAATTTTTTTACAGCAGTAGTTACTGTGAGAATGGGATACTCGTATAAATGTGTTTTGGAAATACAATAGTGTTTATAGCTCTCCTATCGTTTATTTGACAAGTTGTGCATTTGCTTTGGTTAAAACTACGCCAAGTATACCAATCAAGGTTTAATGCGGGGGTTAGACTTAGGCATACTGCTCATGGTACCCCTGGATAACGCTAATCGGCCGAGCAGATGCGACATTGTTGGGCTGACAGATATGACAATTTGGACCTAGTTGCCTTTGCATGGTACCACCAAAGTGATACTTGAGTGATATCCCAATCTAAGTATTATAACGGCTCCATCTCTGTGAAATCTCAGCAAACCTCGTAGTACGTTTCAACTTCGCACCATTGAGTTGATAGTGGTGGTTTGGTTCAAACGGACTCCTGATGAGCATTGATCTGACTCTGAGCGGCTGTCTCCATAAGGGCTGGTACCAACCTTTGCATAGCCTCCTGCTTTGCAAAGGTAACCATAAGGCCGATAAGGTAGCTTTACTTACAGACGGAGATTGCAGTTCCACGGGGAGCTTCAACAAACCTGACTGCCTTACAAAGAACCTCAACGACATACATAAACCTTCGACAAGCACGACATAAAAAAAAAACGACAGACGGACAAATGAATGGAAGATAGCCAAGAACTGGTATCAACTCGAGAACTGGCAGGCTTATGACGTGATCTACGTTGATCAGAAATACACCACTATGGAGAACACCGATATGTTAAAGCACCCATCACCGTCAAAGCGCCTAAGATGATGAATACTTGTAGATGTTCTAATATCTCCCTTCTATGTGGAGCCTCGAATAATTAATCGCCTTGACCATTCCTTTTTTAAGAAAGTGGAAAAGTTTACATGCACGAAGACATTTCCTCTCGAAAACTCTTAATTTTTCCAATAAGAGGTATTATTTTGAATAGCCCGCTATTTATGTAGATGTCACTTTAGAAGCTGTCATTTTCTGACATTTGACCAGTAGAATCGACGCCATTAATAATAATGGTGAATATGGTGAAAATTTGGCAGAGACGGTTCGTAAAACTCGAACATTTTTGGGTCGTCGTCAAGCGTCGTGAATTTTTGGGTTGTTGGACCGCAATACAGAAATTGGTGGAAAAATTCGAGCTGTTGGGACAACTTAGTGATCTGAAGAATATAACCCGTGCACGTCACTCAAGAACAGCCGAAAATATTGCTGCTGTAGCCGAAAGTGTTGAAGAAAACCCAGTTTTGTCCATTCCTCGTCGTTCTTTGGAATTAGGCATTCCCTAAATGTCATTACACCGTATTTTGCATAAAGATTTGGGTCTTAAGGCTTATAAAGTTCAGTTAACACAAGAACTCAAGCCGGTTGATCATCAACAACGTCGTGTCTTTGCTGATTGGGTCCTTGAAATGCATGAAAATGATCCGGAATTCCATCGAAAAATCATCTTGAGTGATGAGGCCCATTTCCACCTCGGTGGCTTCGTCAACAAGCAAAATTTTCGCATCTGGGGCTCGGAAAACCGAAGAGTTATTGTTGAAAAGCCTCTCTATCCTCAACGTGTGGCTGGTTGGTGCGGTTTATGGTCCGGCGGAGTCATTTGACCTTACTTTTTCCAAAAAGAGGCTGGAGCAACAGTTACGGTGAATGGCAACGAAACCATTGATCTTTAACGGGAAAAGTTTCCGGACCGTGTTATCTCTCGAAGAGGTGATTACAATTGGCCACCGAGATCTTGTGATTTAACACCTTGCGACTTCTTCTTTTGGGACCACGTGAAAGAAAAGGTCTACGCTAACAACCCAGCTTCGATTCAAGACCTCAAAGATGGAATTCGTGAGGCTATCGAGGACATAGGGCAGCCGCTTTGCGGTTTGGTTATGGAAAATTTCATGAAAAGGATATGGTCCTGTAAGCGTGGTCGTGGTGGTTATTCGCCTGATATTCTCTACTAATGGCATATCTTTTTCTTTTTAATGAAATAAGACTTCTTACGAAATATGCTATTCACCTTCGCGAAAACACCGACTGGGTCCTGTGGGCTAATACCCCTCAGTTTTTCCGCCCATTGATCGCCGACCTCTCTCCTGAAGTATGAACGAGTTAAGTTCCGGACATTCTTCAAGTGTAATTTCAACAAAGCCAACGAGGGATGGTTGTAGTCCAAAAATCGTCGATAAATATTGTTGAGGCGTATGAGAAGGAGGCTTTTCAATCTTCTTAACCTTGCAATGGTTGGTGTTTCATATCCTTCCATATTATTTCGATGTTTCAACGTCAGCTTCTCGAACTTCAACAAATAGACATCTATTTCATCGTTAGTTAGATTTCTGTCATTAGGATCCGTTGAGCAAGAGTTGCCATCATCAGAAGGAGGACATCGCTTCTGGTATTCCCGATTAAACTTCTTTTGAAACTTTCCCCAGTTTGTTTTTTTTGAAACTCAATCGATAATTTTCATGTTGAGCTGGAATGAGGAAGAGATCATCTCTTGATGATTGATTTCCATTACGGTTGCGTTATGGTCACTATCATAAGGAAGCACCTGCAGTTTCCGTTGAGGGCTTTTAAAGCTGAATTCAAGTCTTGCGTCAGCAATGTAGAGGTCTAAATATGAATTTTTAATTATTTATATAGGGTATGTTGGAAACTCCAACCCATATAAATTGCACCTGTATTCAATTCATTCTCTGTTATCCACTATTTCAGGCATACACCTCTGAGATTATTGGTGGCTTTCAGCCATGATGTATGCTTCGTGTTTAGGTCACCAACTATGCAGCCTGCTCAATTCGAGTATTTTAAACAAGAAATCGAGCTCCTCCTTGAACTTGAGAACATTTCGACCAGTTGCATAGACAGAGATAACGAAGAGGTTATGCCCACCTGGCAGTGAGATTTTGATAACGGACACTTCAAGAGATTCAAAGCTTTTGAATTTGACATTATCAATATTTTGGAAACAATAGGGTCTTCTCACCAATATCTCAGTGCCACCTCCCCCATCACCTATTACCCTATGTCTTGTTTATCGATTCTCTCTGATAAGGAATTTGATTGCCGGTAAATTTTAAAAGGCAGCTCATTCTTGCCACTTACAATATTTATTTTATTTACATTATCTGCTGGTCCTCTCGCAACAGATGCGAATGACACCCCGGGCTTGACAAAGTTGGTAGGTATCATACTGCGGTGTGCTTGACTTTGTTTTGGAGTACATTTTTCCTTTGCATCTTGATACCGGGGGCATCCACGAAATGATGCTGGATGACCGAAGACATCGCAGTTCACACAGTATAATTTTTCTCTTGGGTCCACCTGAGCCAATTTGCACTCGCCGGGAGCATGGATATCTTTGCACTTTACACATCTATATTTTATGGCGCACTTGGCAGCTATTTCTGGTGCAACTTCTTGAAGCACCTGAAGGAGATCGACTCTATCATCTCCGGAGTCCAGACCCTTCAATAAAAAGGTCTGATTTTTTCGCTTTTGGGGGTGTATGTAAAATGTGGAACATCTTCAGAATTCAACGCACTTTTTGCGGCCTAAAATCAACCAATGACATTCTAATTGTCAGTTTATTTGCATTGAATTTCTTGATCTCAAAATCATTTAACTTATTTTCGGCTACCAAAAGCCGAAATATATCTTTGCCTGTTTGTCCAAATACATTGATTGGTGGGACATTTTCTTTCTTTTGATTAACCTTGACGGAAGGACTAGCGGACAAAACTTTTGATTTTTTCTCCCTATTTTTAATTTTTAAATATTCAATAAATCCATTATCTGGCTTAGCAATACAATGTTCAGAAGTTTTATTACCTGTATCCTCTTCAATACTCATGCGCACTGCATAATAGTTTGTGCTGACGTTTGCTGCGCCTGCGCTGAGGACATCCTCTTGATCAGGTTCTTGCTTTGGTTTCTTAGATTTCTGATCTTCAGTCGCTTTTGAATTTATTTTTTTTTCTTTCTTGCTTTGTCAAATGTTAGTTTTCCAATTAGTTCTTCTAGTGATTGGATCCGAAGTCTGAGCTCTTTGTTTTCTCTCTCAACCTTCTCAGTTTTCTCGCTAGCTTTGATTAACTGTTTGATCTCGATAACCGGTAAAATTTTCGGTTTTTCTTCGTTGTTTTCGAATCTTCGTTTCAGCTTTTCACCCGTCATCGTTGGCGATGGACACGATCGTTCTAGTTGATGGCTGAAGCCATCGGGCTCCTCCATCTCGTTGGTTTTGCAGCGAGACTAGAGGGAATGTTCTTAAACCAGGACTTCCCTTGAATGTATTTCCACTTTTTATACTTCTTCAGGAAATAAATTTCAGGTATTCGATAAATGTTCGAATAATTCGACGGTGATGGTTTTCAATTAAAAAAATTATATTCAACTGACTTTTGTGAAAAAATAATTTATTTTTAAATTAATGACAGGAGCGATTAAAAACACGTCTACACGCAACAAATAGTAGACTTAGAATTGGGTTTGACTGTCTGTCAGGTTATGGCTGAGCATTAGCATAGACATTCCCTTTAAAGTTTGTAGTTACACAAACTGATTGAGTATGCATAACTAAAATAACTCTATAGCATTTCAATCCTCCCCGGCAGTAAAAGCATTAATCGATGCGTCTGTAGAGTTGATACCTGAAGAAAATATGGGCATATTTCGAAACCCCTTTCTCTGATTATTTATTTTAATTATTTCAAGTGCAGCTCAATTTGAGTTTAAAATCAGCAAGTACGAAATATGATGTTCTTTTCAAATTAAAATTATTGGTCTTTTGACACGAAAAATTATTTGTAGATTTTCGTTTCTTTTCTTTTTGGCATTGATACTTACTGTGACATTTTCTCACTCTAAACAGAGGGTGAATGAAATATTCTGTTTCATCTAAAGCGTTCTCCAGATTTTCCATTTTATTAGTGCATATTACATATTCGATCGCCATTAATAATTTACCGCCATGATATTTTCCTAAACAATATGAAGAGGAATAGTGTTAGCAGGGATTTTTCAATAAAAAGAATCATTTTAAATTTCTTCTTTCACATCTGTTAATATTCAATTGTCAGTATAATATCGTTAGACTACTGAAAGTTCGGAAGCTTTAAAATACCCAAGTAGATCAATACACACATATTAAAAATCATTATATTGAAACTTTACTACAGATACAAATCTTAAGGTCAATTCTTTATTCCAATATACCTGTATGAATTGCATAAGCTAAATCAAAGTTTCACTCCGCCGTAGACGGTCCCAAGCCCGGTTGAGAAAGGAGGAGGCATGCCCTCGTTTCCCCAAACAAGAGTTTCTATGATTCCTCATCCTAAATCCCACGACCAAATATTCGTAAATGGTCCCGGGGTCCCAGATTGGGTTTACTGGTCCCCAATGATGGAACATTAAATACCTAGGAACGCCAATCACTGTAAATACTCGTACGCCTATAGCTCTGCTACTAAATCCTACTTACACTACTTTTGTGGGGATGTGAGACACTGAAGGCAAGTCTTTCGCGCCTGATAATGGAATCGAAAGTAATAACCATGGCGGTTGGGCAATGGGCTAACTTATCGTCCCTGGAAAACCCTACATTGTTTCAAAATCTGCAAAAGAGCTTCGGGATGAATTGGACCTAAGGCAATGACCTTCTTCTTCTTCTTCGTAGCACTACAGTCCTCCTCGGGCCTTCGCCTCCTGCAAAAAGTGCCTCCAAATGTCTCCGTCCATTGACCGCGTCCTCCAATTTCGAAATCCGAGCAGCGATGAAATCGTTTCGTCGATCGAGTCAGACCAGTGTTTCCTCGGTTTCCCCACCGGTCTCTGCCCTTCAGTTCTCCCAACGAATACCTTTTCAAGTATCCGTTTTTCGTCCATACAATTCATGTGGCCACCCCACTGCAGCTTCCGCAGTCTTACAATCATTGAGACCTCCAGCTCATTCAAAATTTCATACAGCTCATGGTTGTATCGAACTCTTCTAGCTTTGGTCCGATGATTTGCCTCAGGACCCGTCGCTCAAAGGCGTTCAATATTGTTACATGTACAAATAATTACATGTCGCAATTGTTTTCACAATCATTAAGAATATCAACAACTGAATTTACTCGAACCCACGAGAACCCAACAAGCATTATCAACATCTGAAAGTGAGTCACTGCCCATTCATGCTGGAACGTTCCCGCTTATTCACTAATGTACGAGAACTGAGTTGAATGATTAGAGACCCTATATAAAGGCGAGCTGAGTGAATGGGGGGATTCATTCGAACGCGATAACAACTGCGATAGTGTGTGGAAAGCGAATAGAAAAGTGATTTTCGTAATTGTGAAGTGATTTAGAAGACAATTGCGGTAAGAAATTTATGGACAAGTGTTACATTTTTAATAGTGAAAATTAAAATTAGTGAAATCGATTATTGTGCATTTTTAATTAAATAAACTCTTTTAACTTAAATAAAAAGACATTGCGTTTTCACTTTCCCGGAACATTAAAATTATTATTGGCCGCGAACCAAAAACACGCGACAATATATTTGCGGATGCTTGGGTTAGGGTCCATGTTTCACAACCATAGCATAAATAGGTCTTATCACAGATTTGTATACTTGGGGCTGAATATTCAAAAGTTGGAAGCCTACTAGAAAAATCGCACATCATTGATTTTAAGGCAGACAATGAACGATTGTGTGCAATCCGTATAAAAGCGAAACTCTTCAGAATCTGGCTGAAGAACGTACACGTCCGGACTGAAGAAAAGGACGAAGAAATGAAGGAAACGTTCTACTATCACCTCGAAAGACTAGTCAACTCATTGTCTAAAAATGACACAAAACTGATTTTGGGTGTTTTCAAGGCTAAGGTTGGCAATGAGATATCTCATCGCGGAATGACTGGAGGATATAGCCCCCACGATGAAACAAATGACAACAACCAGCGCCTGATTGATTTTGCATGTGGCAGAAATCTAGTCATACGTTCGACTTGCTGTCCACATCAATACATACATAAAATGACCTGGGAATCACCGGATGGCAACACACAAAACCCAATCAGTAGGTGTAGAATGCGGGTTCTAGGCCACTTTCTACATACGAATAGGGATTGATTTTGCGTGCCACCTAGTGGCGGAAATTGGAACTAATGGCACTTTTAGCGGCCGGCAATGGAACATTATGAAAATCTCAGAAGAGTATCGAATTAGGTCATTAAAATTAAGAAAAGAAAATACTATGACTACCACTTGAGAATTATCGATGTAAGTCTAGTGAGCAACAACACAAGGCAAGCATGTAAAGTAGTGAAAAGCCTGAAACGAGGTCATCAGCCCAAAACCACGCTCTTCCATGATGACATCGGCAACATCATCGGTGCTTAAGGAAAGATGGGCATCATATTTCAAGATCCTCCTTAATCCTCCGCATAGCTCCAGAACATCAGTGCTTATAGATATTCCCAGAGAGCTTTTATTTAACCCACCTACTCTGGATGAAGTTTTTCCATCATCAAAGCATAAAAGAATCATAAAGCGCCAGGTATCGATCAGATTCTAGTGGAGCTCATCAAATATGGTGCAGCAGTATCCAGGCAGCTATTCATAAAGTTATCCAGCACATTCGGCCACAAAAACATATGTCGAATAAGTGGAGCCAATCAATTATACATCGTATCCATAAAAAACTGAAAAGCTACAGTGTGAAAATTATACACTTCTTCTTCAAAGATCATAAAAAATAAAATCGAATCATACGCCAACAGTATTATTGGCGAGTATCCTGATGGCTATAAAGCAGGTAGGTCGATGACAGACCAATTGTTTACTGTCAAGCAGGTACTTGAAAAATGCTGGGATCTCACCCAAATTTTCGTTGAATTTAAGCAAGCATACGACGGTACTGATCGTAACGTACTGTACGAATAATTCTTTGCTTTTGTATCTCAGCCAAATTAGTCCGTCTTAACAAAATGACATTAACGTCGACAACCTCTTAAATTCGCACCAAGAACCAACTTAACGACACCTTTGACAGAAATATCGAACTAAAGCAGGGAGGTGGGCTGGCCTCATTGCAATTCAATTTGGCTCTAGAACACTTTGTAAGGAAGCTACCTATCAGTCGTGGTTGCGTTAGCATATAAGTCGAGCCAAGTGGTAGCCTATGCGGACGATATCAACATTTTGTGACCAAAGATTTTTAGTAGGGCTACAAATCAATGCAAATAACACAATGCTCATGACGCAGTCAATCAAAATTACCTCAAGCACACAAGATATCACACTTTGTGAGTATAGTATCGAAAACGTGAGCAAATTTGTGAATTTAGGCGCCAAAATAACGAAAAACAGCAATGCAAAAAACAACATACGCCAAAGAATACAGTTTGCAAATTAAATATTTTATTCAGCACTGACGATCTTCATGACCAGCTGCATATACAGGAAAACAAAGCTCCAAGTATTGTGCTTTGGTATGGGTAGGAAACATGGACCCTTACCCCAGCATCCGCAAACATATTGAACGCTTTCGAGAGACAAATCCTGAGGCGAATAATCGGAGTGAAGCTAGACGGAGACCAATGGTGAATTCGATATAACCATGAACTTTATAAAATTTTTGACAAACCAGAGGTCTCAACGATTGCAAGACTGCGGAAGTTACTATAGTCTGGCCATATGAATCGTATGGATGAACAAAAGATATACAAAAAAGATATTCGTTAGGAGAACTCAACGCCGGGGACCAGTGGAAAAACCGAGGGAACACGGGTCTGACTCGGCCGATGAAGATAGTTCATCGCTGCTCGGATTTTGAAATTGGAGGACGCAATCAATGGACCAAGATTGGCACTTTTTGCAGGAAATGAAGGCCTAGAATAAGCTGTAGTGGTAGTTAGAAGAAGAATAAGAAGTTAAACATAATCAAGTTAGGTCCACAGGAATAAGAACGGGATTCAATGCTAAATTATGGAAAAACAAACCAGTGAAACAAAACTTGACCAGAAAAAGCTACAGTCTTCCTCTATTTAGGAGTCCACCTAGATAAAGCACCAAAATATATGAGACCTTGTGCCTAATAAATGCGTCAAACAAGGTTCATTTCAATGTTCTTCCTCTTCTGAAGACCAGAAATCTAATAAGAAATAATGAGTTTCATATATACATTAATTAAACCAGGCTACTGTCTGGAACCAAAGCCTACGCCGCAGCAATATTTTCCAAAAAGGCCCTTAATGTAGTCATAAGAAGCATGTTAACGAGTATCTTTGGCACAGGGAAGCATGGAACAAACTAGAGGCTTCATTACAACTATGAATTTTATGGTGATACACCTCTGACTATATGAGTAAAACTATGTATAAGGCCGTGTAAAAAGGAGAAAAGGAGCACTGAAGAATCCCAACATCGCAACTGTTTGAAATGACTACTTCTGGAATCAAAAGGCCACTCTGAGCAACTACTCGATAGATACTGATTTCAGTGCTACTTTTGACCAAACCCATGACATTTTCAACGTAATGCAAACTACCTGTGACTGGAAAAGTCAGGTGAGAGGAGCTTAGAGAAAATCTGCTGTCTATTACAACCTGATAAAAGAAAATATTAGGTTCTTCGATATTTCATGTCGTAAACTGCATATTTCATTTTGTGAACTGCATATTTCATGTCGTAGTGAGTGCATGGCTTATATTATTATATACGAGTACTATTTTAAAGATTAGACTTTAAACTATAAAGATTAGACTTTAAACTATAAAGCTGAGCGTCATTAGTAAACAACAAGTTGGCTAAAACTAAACTTGAAAATGGACAATCATGAAGAACATTATCGGCATATGTTATTGTTTTACTTACTAAAGCGCAAAAATGCGGTGCAAGCTCGAAAAAAATTGTGTGAAGTTTATGGTGAAAACTGCCGTACTGAACGCCAGTGTCACCTGCTTTCGTTCTGGAAATTTTAATGTGCAAGCTGCACCACATACTGGTCGTCCAACCACTACGGATTACGATAAAATAAAGGCGTTTATCGAAACTAACCGACGTAGCAGCAAAGCTCGATATATCAGATTCAATCGGTTGCTTGCACTTACAAAAGCTTGGTTACGTAAACAAACTGGATGTTTAGGTTCCTCTCGAATTAAAGGAAATCCACCCCACAAAACTCATTAACTTGTGCGACTCTTTGCTGAATGTAACTAAAACGAGCCATTTCTAAAGAAAATTATAACGGCTGATATAAAATGGATTGTTTACGATAACTTAGTTCAAAAAAGATTATGGACCAAGCAAGATGCGCCTCCACAATCGACATCCAAAGCCAATATTCACCAAAAGAAGATTACGCTTTCTGTGCGGTGGGATTACAAGGGTATAGTCTACTTTGAGCTGTTTCCAAGATACCAAACAATTGATTTGAATGTCTACTATCGTCAACTATCGAAATTGAACGAAGAAATCAAGAAAAAACGCCCTGAACTGGCCAATCGCAACGGCGTGATGTTCCATTATGATAACGCCAGACCCCACACCTCTTTGATAACCCGTCAAAAATTAATGGAGCTCAATTGGGGACTGATGCTAAATCTACCCTATAGACCTGACTTAGCACCACCAGACTATCACTTGTTTCGCTCTATTCAAGACCATTTGAATGGTAAAATTTTTGATTTCGATCAGGCTGTTAAAAATGAGTTGGGCCAGGGCGAAGAATTTCTAAAAACCAAGGCTTCTTCGAGCGCAAATTTTTTTGAGTTACCGAAAGATGGCAAAGGGTGATCCAACAAAATGGTAAATATAGGATTGATTAATGTTTGTTGTTAGTATAAATAGATATACTTTGAAAAACATTAACAAAAAAACGACATTAATAGTTACGAATTCAAGAATTCAACAACGATTCAACTTTTACTATTATGAACTCACCTTGATTCCACAAAGCATTTACCAGTGTCAATCGAAGCTTTTCCTGAAAGAAAGATATATTTTGTTTTAGAAGTAGACATAGATACACTTTATATGCAGAAATAGTTATAAATTATAAGAATCATTGTTCATTCCACAACAATGTATCAGTATGGATGTCAAAAATATGTTATTGTTTAGTCTCGCACTTTTGGGTAATTGAAAACACTTCAACTAGTTGTAAAACTCCTAATTTATCTTAGTTTAAGATACCTGCATCTCAAAAGGCTTGTGCACAAAGACTACTTCTTAACTACACAAAATGTTCCTGCTCCAGCGTTTCAGCCATAATAGGCTGTTTACTAAAATAACAGTAGTACGCAATAGGGTCCATCTACTCTTCTTATGTATCAAACTTTTGCTCAGGCCTTCGTTGCCATAAAAACGAGAATCACTTTCAATTTTCGCTCCCAGCAAACATTTATTAGCGACTCAATCTTAGAACAGTAATCTTTGAGAGATTGTAGAATAAATAAGCGCAATCTTAATCTGCCGTTAGATAACTAAAAAAAACTCTCCACCGTTCCTATATATATAATCTAGAGCAACCGCAAGAAGACAATAACAACTCGAAATAAAGAAACATTTAATATTCAGGATTTCTCTAGTTTGGTTCTTTATTTCATTGAGTAATGCTAATATTCATATCAAATGCGCTTTTTGGTTTAGTTGTTATAAATTTCATAAAAGCATAAAGAAAGTTTTAAAATATTGAAATAATCAAAAACTTAATGGCCTATATAGCACTCTAAATTTGAACAACATCCAATTAATAAATTAGTCATAAAAAATAACATCATATGCTATCAAATGGTGATCACTAAATGTTATCAATTAACTGGAAAACAGGAGAAAATACCAACCAACTCTATAAATAACCATATATATGTAGCGTTCACTACGCTTAAAAAGAAAATTTTAAATACAACCTCATTTGAATAACCGGAAAATCCAAAATTAATTAAAAGATTAATAGAATCATTCCCGCCATACGAGAGAGAGATTCTAACAGTTCTCAATTGAAGACGACGCGCTGCAGTATGTCTGGTCAGACTTGTTCTCGAATAAAAGATTATACAAATTCTCCTGCACATAGGGTTACCAGGTGTCCAGCTTTAGCCGGACATGTATTTTTAACATCAAGTCCGGCCAAATATTTACGTGTCTAGCTGTCCGGCTTTTGTGAGGCTTTGTAGCATGTAAACAAGCGCAAATAAGCCAGCGAAACACCATGCAACGCAAAATCGGGATCCACTTCTGCTTTTATGGTAAAAGGAGAGTGTTAATTTTAGTCAATGTAAGGAATTCGTGGAGTATGTTGATGTCGCGTGTGATTTATTTTGAAATTTTAACTTTGTCAAACAGTAACACCAACTCCATAATAAGTGTTATTACTCAGAAAACAAAATTATGTCATTAGGAAGTTTTCAAGAATTTGGACCTAGACTACGTATCTTGACGATGTCTTAAGGACGTTCTGACACATGTCTCTCTAAACAAGTATTTTCCTAATTTATATACATTCATCTACAAAACGACCGTGGCTAAGTGAAATGATTTAAAAGTATTTGGAATTCAGATCTTCGAAATAATTTCCTTAATCAGGGAGCATCTAAATAAAAACAGAAAACTTCAAGGAAAACTCGAAAAACGTAAGATTATTTGTTTTTAAACGGTATTATTATGATAATTTGTATATATTTTCAAAATATTCTATTTTGGTTTTAGTTACCACAACATGCACATTATTAATTTATAATTAATATACATCAGGCTTGCATTCATTTTTGCTGCTCAAATATGTTCACAATATGTTGCTTGTGGGTGGCAATAATGAATTTTAAGTTAATAAAAACTTTTGAAAAATAATGTCTTTTTGAACATATTGTAATGTGACGCCTATGCCCGGGAATCGAAGTGATTCCGATCCCGAACCCTGGCAACCGGCCAGATATGTATGACTTCGAGGTGTAAGCGGACTTCATCTTTCGTGCGGATATCATTGCGCAGAAAATATTTTTTCAAATATCTATATCTGTGGATATAAATATTTGAAAAATTAAATTAATTAAACACCGACACATTTCGAAGCATATCTATCTGGCAATGCCTCTTATAGTTGCCATCCAAAACATCGAATAGAGGGAAAAATGGAAACTGGTTGGAAGTGTCATTCGTCATATAACCTTCAAAGTGGCGACTAACCCTCGCGTGCAAAGTGGATTCGATAGTTGCACAGTTCTGGCGTTTACTGGAGCAGTCTGGCGAATATTTCATAGGCCCGACGATTGAGGTCGAGAAACAAAAAAAAAAAGAAAAAAAGGTACGATTAAAATATTCTACGATGGGATATTGATTTAGATGTTTACAGGATTGAAGAGCTACACAGTCTGCATTTCCTACTTCAACGGGAAAGTTACCCCCTGTATCAAGTGGAGAATTGCTGGAAATCTTACCGGGGGAGAATGCTGTGCTGTTCTTGTTCGTGGTCTTAACCTTCTTCTGTATTTATAAAGTGAAACGTAAGTGTCGGGAAAATTGCTTGTTGCAATCAGAAAACGGAAAGGGTGATTCAGATAATGACGGAGAATCATCAGCAGTCTTGATTGAAAAAGGCGAAGACTCCGACGAAAGTGATTATGTTGGCAATCGGCCGAGTAACAACTGTGTAGTATGCCAAGCGACCACATTACGCTTTGATCATCACAGTTTTATATTGGATTGCTGTATTTCAAAAGCAAATCACAGGTACTATCTCTTTGGCTTAATTTTTGCTATTCTTGCTCTGTTGTTGGCTGCCAATTTAACCTTGACCGCGGTGTGCCATCCGTTGTTGCTATTCCACATTTTCGGATCAATATGAAATGGGGTTATCATTCATCTTATCGGTCTACTCCCTGATAATAGCGATTTTGACAACAGCAGAGCTAGTCATCCAAATTGATTCTATATCGAAAGGAGTTACACTCAACGACTGGAAGAGAAATCGGCGAGTAGGAAATAGGAAATCATTATGCACAAATTGGCGAAATTTTTTATGTTAGTTGTAATATGTTAGTTGTAATAGAAACGGCCTAGCGAGAATCTAGCAGGTAGTTTTCGATAAGACGTGAAGGTAGAAATAATTGCACGGAAATAAATTTAATGTAGGACAAGTAAAAAGTTGCTTTAGTTAAATGCATTACACTGCAATTATTATGAAATAATACGATTTCCAAGTACTTTCATATTTATATTAATAATTCTAACGTCTATTATCTATAGAGTATTAACGTAAAGTTGATATAAATTACAGGACATGTCAAAAATTTAATGTTGCAAAAAAGGAAGGTGGTGAACATTTTTTTTTTAAATTTCTTGTCCACGATAAATGCCACTCGATATTCATAAATACCTGAAGACTTTCCACTTTTGAAGATCGTTTACAATAAGATACCTTGGATATAATATGTTTAGGTCATTTAGAGTAGTCTTTGCGAACATTATTGCTAATTGACTATCTTGAGGTCGGTAACAATTTGCTTGAACTTCTTGTCCACGATAAATGCCACTCGATATTCATGAAGGTCTGACGACTTGCCATTTGTGAGGATAGTTTACAGTAAGATATACCGGATATAATATTTTTGGGTACTCAGACTAGCCTTTCCGAACATTGTTGTTGGACATCTTTGACAATCACTTTTAAATTGGGTTTCAATAATGCCTCCACCATTTGATTTAGGTGTTCCATCATCTTTATACAGTCCAAATAGTTCGTGGAGGACTCGTCTAGTGCATTGGTTCGCAAGTCAAAGCTCAAATTTTGTATATTGGTTTTTCTGTCCGAGTAATGAGCTGTGAGGGGCTCTGATTGAAAAATCAGGCAATAAATTAGAAGCAAAATTAAGAAACTCGATGTAAAAATTCAATTTAGATTAGTATAGGAGTCTATTATATGATTATCTATAGTAAACGTTAACTCGTTAACTCAAGGAGTTGTCACCACCTACCTTTCAGACTAGCAAGGATCTGCTACTAGCTTCTATTGAGTGGCTCCGTTATTTTCTCGGTTCCTCTTTATATGCTTTTCTTTGGCTCTAGTCTTCTACGCTTTCATTGGTGAGAAGCAATTTGACCATTGCGTTACAAGTTGCGCGATTTTATGCTTTGGAGTCCAATACTTTGTTATTTGTGATCCAGTGGATTAAAGTTGCGTTCAAGTCACCGATGTATGCTCTCAAATGATCATGTTTCTTCTGATCCAGCTTTTGAGCCCTTGTTCAGTTCCCTGTTGCATTAAAAAGTAGCTTTGTACTTCTCTGGAAACCGAAATTTTTTTTTTAGTCCTTGTTTTCCGTTAAGAGTCCTGCTACATCTTCGGTGGCGCTAAAGTCTAAATCTGAGACAGTCTTCTCGATCCATTGATCACGTCCGCCAGTTTAATTTCTTAGCCATATTTTTCTATCAGCGTCAACTGAGTCCTTCTATCATTTGCGTGGCCTTTCTTGTACCCGGTGAATTTCAGGCGTCCCTTCATCACTTTCCTAGGTATCCTAGCTTCCAGCATACGCTCGACATGACCGGCCTGTTGTAATTTTTTCAATATTGGCGATGCTAGAAGCTCGTGGTTCGTTTAATATATTAAATGTATAACTCTCCTTGCTTAAATGAGCACGAATATTCGACATAATTACAAAATCCAGGGAGTTTAAACAATATAGATAGAGCGATGGTTGTCTTCATTTCTTAATCAATTCCTTACAATATGCGTCCATTTTTTTTATAGACTGTACTGCGCCTACAAATGCCTTTCAATCTTTACATTAACTTAAACAAGTCATTTCTGATTTCCTACCTGCCGTATAAATATAATAAATATATTGTCAAATACTATGAAGTCAAAAAAAAAGTGAATTTCCGACTATTTGATTATGCTTGCCGGCATATCGTTTCGTGTCGATCTATTCCGAATACCAAGCAAAACATATTTGGAAGATATTAAGATCGCGAGGTGTAATTCCCCATTGTGAGATATGCGGGCGAAATCGTAATACAAGTGAAGTGGTTTTGGACGGATCGAAGTCCACGGGAGATCGTAAGAACCACGGGGAAATTGGCGAAGTGCTGTCCGAGAAAACCTTTTGTAATCGAAGTTTTGTCGCCATTTGGTTAGGTGCCGTGTGAATTATTCACATCGCGCCTTGGCGAATACTTGTCGGGAAGTCTGACGACATGTAAAAGTTGAGGTTCCGTAAAGGCAAGATGGAGTCGACTTACAACTCCTACCCGGGAAAGAGGTAGGCACACGGCCGCGGTGCAAAACACGTTCGGTATGAAAAGTTTTGGTAAAAGTGCCACCAAAATCATTTAAAGACCGGGTATTAAATTCATAAGTGTAAATTAAAACAATTCCCAACGATTCAACCTTTTAACTCCAATAAATTACCACTCCCCTGCGGAATAGTGCTTCGAAGGAAAATTTCATTTGCTTAGGACGGGAGATCGTGAAGAACCACGGACGAATTGGCGAAATTTTGTTCGATGGGACGCTTTTGCAATGCGATAAGTTTTGTGGCCATTTGATTCGGTACCGTGAGAAGTGAATATTTGTTGGGAAGTTCTTATGAGATTCGATAAAGGCAACTGCGGTGCAGTGAATCGTACGGTTTCAGGACACAGAAACGGCGAACGTTTCCGGAGTGCTTTCGACACAAGTGTGTATAAATGTCGACTGTCGTACCGTCAGTATT
Source organism: Odontomyia ornata (assembly GCA_963969285.1). Lineage (NCBI taxonomy): Eukaryota > Metazoa > Arthropoda > Insecta > Diptera > Stratiomyidae > Odontomyia > Odontomyia ornata. Next base: position 53,123,627 of record OZ017742.1, on the reverse strand, counting down.
GATTCGAATTGTTGAAATTGTTCTGTGAACGTGGGCAGAAAATTAACAAAACAAATCGAAGAATTTCTTAGCATGACGGATTAAGCGGGAAAACATTGTTGAGAAACAATGCGACCAGGCAGGTAATTCAAGTTAAAGAGAGAAACCTGGTACTCGGTTGACAACTTGGTGTAGGTCATTTACGAGCTGTGTGATTAGTCAGTAACTGCAGTGCAAAGATATAAATTAGGTATCGATGACGCGTTTAGTGTCATGATAATTCTTTCCGAGAAGTTCTTGATCGATAAAGGTTTACACATTTAAGAATTTAGTGCCCGACTAAAGTGATCTAATCCGCATATTGGTCAACGTGTAACGTTTTGCGCAAGCGCGTGAAAGGGAGTACAGTGTAGGTGAAAAATAATGCCCTGGTTGTCGTGTTTGAAAATGAGGTACGAAATCGCGACAAGTTGATGCGGCATTTCATGAATCTTAATGCATGCGTCATTGAGGAGAAAGAGAAAATACGAGTTAAACTCGCTGAGTCAATGAAAAGCGTGCCAGCACGTTCTTATCGGGGTATGTACACAAACCGCTTAAATAGACATTCTTATCCATTTTACCCTAGGATGCGGAGCACTAAGCTGATTGGGAGGGAAATAATTAATCTCAGATTGAACCAATTCGTTGAAAATTTTAAATTAACAACTCTTGCAAGCCGCATACAATCAAAAAACCAAATGTAAAGTACAAAGAGGGCATTGAAATACGGTTTGCATTTCAAGAACGGTACATATTGCAAATTATATCTTTTCCGACGACTTAAACTTATTTGAGTATTAGTGCATGTGTCGCTTTTCGTGTAGAAAAGTATAGAAGTGTGACTTATTCAATTTAATGAACGGAGTACTACATAGAAACGATATATGATCGACACCAGTCGATCGGCATTCGATCAACTTTATTCGTGAATGCGAAATTTTTTTTTAGTGATTCCTTGTGCTGGGGAATAGAACCCGCCCCACGACACCACAACGCTAGCCTGCCAGCGCATTCACGCATCCCCAGATAAGGCCAATCTCGGCGGATCTCAACATCTTCTTCCGACGAAGCAGCAGACCACTAGTTATCTGACTAGCTGAATAAATACGATTATATGTTCAAAAAATTTTTCTTTCAGAGCTCAAAGAAAATGTGTTTTTTTTCAGAAAAATTGCACGGCCAGTACAAAATATCTAATTCTGGAAAAGATCCATGGGACGCAAAATGAGTTATTTGCGATCAAACCATTTCAATTGTTAATAAGAGAAAAGCTGATTTAGAGAACCACTTAAATACTGAAAAACATAAAATGAAAATACGTAGTACGGCACCAACATCAAAAATAGACATTTTCATGGAATCAAACCCAAACTCAACTTTGCATCGTAGCGTTCGGGACACAGAAGCAACTTTAGTCTATCACACCGTCAAACACCACGAATCATTTTTGGCAATAGATGGCACAGCAACACTTTGTAAGTCTATCTATCCAGATTCGACAAAACTCGTAAGGATGGTATTCGAAACATGTCGGCAACAATTTTTTCATTAAATGGTTAATCATTAAGGGGATTATGCTGAATGAGTAACTCATCCTCGATTAGATTTATATTTTTTTACAATTTTTTGGGTAAGAATTCTATTAATTGTTGCACTCTGTATTTCAATAAACTCTAGCCGCAAAGCGCACTTCCAATTCAAAAATAGCCATCATCTGCTTGTGCCCCGATCTGACCGCTCACTTACTTAGCAAAACACACGATAATTTACTGCCTTTTATGCTATATCACGGATAATCCACTCAAATCAACTGATTTCACTCCTCGGTTGACTGAGTACGATTCTGTTTTTAACAACTTTTTCAAACAATCACAGTTTATCCGTTTATCGTAATTAGGAACTCATCTGTTATCAAAAACAAGCGAAACACTCCAGTCCCCTGCATCGCCGCGACTAAATACACAAATGCCAAGTTCGAATGAACAGCATAAATTTAGCAGTTTTCTGTATTCCATGGACAAGTTTTTCGCTGCTCTAACTCCACCGGGACGGGATCAAGTCTCCATCCCATTTCCTGTTTCACTCAACGAGCGCTTTTCCTCATCCACTTGCTCGAGTTCTCGTGATGGCGGTAACGGAAGATTCGGGTGCAAATGGAATCTTGGAACTGCTTCACTCAATGGCGTAGCGATGGCATTGCCATTATCTATTATTTGGTCAGATCGTTATTCATTTATTTCTTTACGTTTATTATAACCGCTTTTCAGACTAGCTGGTATTAGTAAATTTGTGATTTTGTTGCTCTCAACATTATTGCTAGTGAATTGAAAGTTTCTTGTAGGCTAATTGAGTAGGGATCGGAGAAACTTTTTATCGATAATGATAGTGGCGGTGCTGATTTCGGGTTAGTAATAATAATATAAATAAGTTGCGTATCAAATTGTTCCGCACTTATTGCGTAATTATTATTATGAGATGACTTCTTTTCGTGAAGGTCCTTCAAGTAGTTTGCCTAGACAGGCTGCTCGATTACTACCTGGCCGGTCGGCAGAGCCGGGGCCCGTCAGCTGAGTCGAGGCCTATTGTATTCAAAAAACAAAATAAAAAGCAAGTAAAATTTCCGACGCACGTGTTCTTTTACTCATTTCAGAACATGGGAGTATTGCTAGAACCTAATAAAAAACTAAAAGATTGCATAGAACGAATTTGTTTTTCTGCAAAGTTATTGATTTTTGAGATCTGGTAATCCTGAAATCTCTCATCAAAGCGTATATTTTTAGTCGTGCCAATCTTCACGTCAGCATTTACCTACCAACCAGTTGCCAAAGATTTATGGTTTGCTCTTCGGCTTATGTTCAATTTTTTTCCGGAGGCTAGGCTGAGTGTGGATACTATGCGAATGTGCTATGGTTACGAGAAGCCAGATCGAGTAAGTGATACTAATGGGTCTCTTTCTTGACTGGTTATGTCTGGAGGCCACGATAGTTTTATTCGCGTCACGTAATTTTCACCTTCCACGTTCCTATCTGCAAGGTAACGTAGTCTATTTTGACGTGGCCTCCGAGGTTCGCATACCTTGAAGTTAGTCTTCTGCACGGTTTATAGAGTCAGGTTTAGGAGTGCTGTTATTATTTTCTAGATAGTTGTGTTGATAATGATGGGCATTCTGGGGTAACTGACCTAATTGACGAGCGGACACTTGCATTCCTCATTGCAAAGATCCCACGACTACAACTCTCTCCAAACTAGCTGGCTTGCAAGCAGTCACCGTAGGAGAAACCAAGAAAGAGGAAGAGAGGCGTTTAGTCGCTAAATGTCTCAGTCCCTGTCCGCTGGAATTCACGTTCATTTTTAGTCGCATCGGAGGCAACAGTCAGCTGGATTTATCTCGCGTGCCAGTTGACCAAGTAAAAATGGGTCTTACAAGTCCAAAAATTTGTTACATGAAACAGAAAAAAAAATTTCTCATTCACACATACTCTCAAATTAGCGGAATACGTAATTATAGCAATACACCTAGGTTAACTATAGTTAATTTTATGTTTGAAACTACAATAATCCACTCAAAATAAACATAACTTTAGGCAAATTAAATGAGACTAAACTCGGCTAATTGCACAAGGAAATTGTGTTAAAGATATAAGCCAATTTTCACTTTGACCTACATCTTCAATTTTATTGACAAGAGGAAGTCACGATAGTCCGCGTGGTAAACCAAAGGTTTCTGGTTCGAATCTCGTTGATGACAACGAGATTTCTTTCGAGTGTTCCTTCAGACGGACTTTAAGCTGTGGACCGAAAAATCAGGGAAAAATCATGGGGATAGTTCTTTGTGATTACAACAATGAAAATACCTCAGAAGTCGAAATTCACTCAACTTTGTTAGTAATAGTATGATTTATCAATTTTACATTTTCTTGAATAAAGTCGTTAGAGTACTCTTAAATTTGATTACGTTAAGATGCCTACTTATAAGACTAATCAACTTTGAAAATTTCTGAAGGGCCGAATAGTATTTAACGAAGTAATGGTGGTTTGAAATTTCCTGTATTACAACAACAATAATGCATGAATATGGAACAAAAGTTGCTTGCAATCGACAAAGGCACTACGGATATGTTAGAATTTGCATGAAAAACACAAGAAGGATATATATCATGAATATCTTTGAGAATTCATTCAACGAGTGGCATGAGTATGCGCAAAACAAAATAACGGCCGTTTTGAATGAAAGTATTGATTATATTCGTATTTTTCCCAACTTCAACATTGAAACTACAAGCTATGAGCTCTTGATGAAAGCGTACATTTCATAGGTTGGAAAATCATGGTAATAGATTCAGCAATAACAAATACCTTAGAAGTCGAAACTTACGAAACTTTGTCGTTAATATTAGTGGGAAAAATATAACATTTTTCCCAGTAAATTTATATGGGTACCCATTAATTCCTTGAAATATAGTATTTCAATAGTCCAATAAAAGGCGCTTGTACTCTGTAAGTTTCAATAAAATTGAATCATATTTGCGGCCGATTTAGCTATTTGTAATTTCTCCTCTTACAACAACAGGAACAATGTACGGCTTTTCTACCATTTGGACTTTCTATTGAACCAGACGCTACACTTTTGATTGAAAATTAATAGCGCAAATGTCTTTAATATTTCATTTAGTCAATGTTTGTTAGTAATATTGCAAGAATATGGCGTCAGTTACAATGGTTTTTCTTTTAAAGCGAGTATTTACTATACACTTGCCAGAAAAAATAACCGTATAACATCAAAAGAAAGTAACATATTAGGAAAGTCATGCTAAGGAAAGCTGCTGCATTTAAATATTTAAGCAACTAAATTTATTCGTTACTGAGACTATCTTTTCTATAAATTTTTCCTGTAGTATTCCTTAAAAACTAGATTTTACACAATAAAACAAAAAATCCTCACTTAGACGAACCAGGAAAAGTATCCGTATATGGCAATATTAATTTGAAATATTCCAATATTTCATTACGTATCAGGATTTAATAGCTTGTCGTATAACATTTCCTCTTAAGGACCTCCTTAATTCAATTTGGCATGGAGTGAACCAATTTGGCTGTGTCCTGCCTGGTAATTTTGCCCCATTCATCGACGATGACGTTTTTCAGCATTTCCTTCGAGGTTATGCTGTGCTGATGGATCCTGCGCTCCAACAAATCCCACAAATGCTTAATGGGATTGGGGCAGCGTACACAGTTGATGTTTTGTGTTGTAGAGCAACCAAAACTTCACATTGTGTGCTGTGTGCTTGGGATCATTACCTTGCTGGAACCAGAAATCATCACCGAGCCTCAACTGCTGAACGCTTTGCTTCAAATTTGACTTCAAAATGTTAAAGTATCCGTATTGATCCATCGTTGATTCTATAAACACAAATTGGCCAACCCCTTCTGCCGCCATACACCCCCCAGACCATCATACCACCATGTTTCACAATTGGTACGAAATTTTATTTTTCGAGGGCAGTACCGCTCTTTCTCCACACTAACTTTCTTCCGTTAATGCCAAATATACAAAATTTGCTTTTGTCAGAGAATAAGACCTGTTCCCAAAGCTCTGGTGGCTTGTTTATACATTTTTTGGAGAAATCCACACGTCTCTCCTATTCACTTCCGAAATGTATGGCTTCTTACGTGCTATGCGAGAGCAATATCCATCTCTCTTTAGTATTTTTCGTATAGCATCTTCGTGGAGAACCTTGCCAAAATAGTCTTTTATATTTGTAACACGGAGAGAAAAATGTGTAATGATTTTTACAAAATGAAGCAATAATATTCATTACACGTTATATTTCCTACATTTCAGTGAAATTTACCACCAATTCCCAATTTCGTAATAAAACTTATCAGAGATGTAATCATTATAATTGCGATTGTAAAATCCTTAATTCATTGTACTGTAGTGATTGAAATCATTGCACGCAGTTTCTTTTAAAATCTAATATTTGTAGTAATTCTTACAACTCAATCTAATGAAAACAAAAAATTCACTTGACGGTTGTGAAATTCAGTTCATGTGTAGTCAAATGTTTCTAAGCAATGGTGAAATTCATTTCATATGTAGTCAAATGTTCCTATGCAGTAATGAAATTCATTTCATATGCTGTAAAATGTTCCTACGCAGTGACGCTTCTTTCTTGAACGGATCGGTTTATGCTGTGTAGTTCGTAGTTCGTACATTAGTAGTTGATAGTGACACCGGTGTTGATAAACAATAGAACGTGTTACCTAATTGTCTTGCAAGGACCCATTGAAATGTAAGTATAGGTGTACTCATATATTTAGCCCTTTTAAATTCACTAATTTACCTACACGCATTTGATAATAAGTCAAGGCCCAAGAAATGGAGCAAGTGCAAGAATCTTTGGTTAGTCCTGAAATAGTGTCAAGTGTAATTTATGTTCTACAATCGGAAAGTGATCTTTCGGATACAGATAAATTGCTTGGTGAATGGGGCTTATTCGAACTGCAAAGTATATTCCAAGGTTGTCATTCGTACCTTAGCAATTTTTCAAGTTGTGTTCTAACTTTTTAACTGTAGAATACAAAATTGATCGACAATGTCTGATAGACATAACAAATTCTGATATTGATTCCAAAGGATCTACTTCATTTACGAATAAAATTTAAAGCAAAATTACAACAGTGGAGGATATCAGAGGTGAGATTTTTCTTCTTTCAAACTGTTACTAAACTTAGCCTGAAATATAGGGATATTGTTCGGCCTCGATTGCCGATACTCTGAGTTTGAACTCAAGTTTTCAAAGTGAAGTTTCCAAATGGGTTGAAAATGAATCATTTTCATCATCCTCTCCTGGATCTCCAAGTAGCTCCTGTCCAAATGTTCGAAAAATCGACAATTTGGTAAGTTAAATGTTAATAGCAAGTTAGTTTTTGATTTAATTTTGTTGCATTAGGATGTTCAGCAAATATTGTTTACGAATAGTAAAGGAAAACTGCTGCTTTTAGAAGCTAATGAAAACAAGCCATTTTCTTCTTCGCAGAGGAAAACCCTAGTATCTATATTAGTTGACTTCTGCATAGATCAAAATATTTCGATAGGGACTGAGCTATGTGAAGTTTTAGCTGCCAAAATTCAACAACTTTTCCCACTGGAATCAAAGGTCTGTCAAATAAAGCTGCCCACGTTGCAAATTTATATTATTTTCAAAACTCAACAGGAAAGTTATTTTATAAAAGCTGGATCGGCGGGAAGAGCTCGAGGGCCTTTATACAGTAGTTACAACAACAGAATGAAATATCTCCGAAAGCAAGGAATTCTGAAGGGAGTATTCAAAAAGCCTGAAAAGAAGATTTCAGAAGTGAAACTACCAACAGAAACTTCTCAATCAATTGACTGTTAGTTTTTGAAATACCTTTTTGATAAACCAATTCAAAGTAAAATCTTTTCAGATCTGAATTTGAAAAACTGGCTACGGTTTAACATAGAACCATGGGAGGTAGTTGAGATAAAGTGGATTGATTCTTATGCAGGAAGGCGATCAGATATTCTATTAAAACCAATGATAGACATATTCAAAGAATGGCCCCTCTTGACACAATCTAGAGCCTTGCGTTTGGTATGAATATAAATAAAAAAACATTTTTTTATATATTTTATTTAAAAATTAAATAGTATATGCGTATGCTTTGAAGAGTATATACTTTTCTTCTTCATTTAAATTCTCATTGTTTCGTTTTTAGATCGAATTAGATTTTGTAAGCTTGTTTGGAGAGACTTGCTCACTATCACTCCGGACAAAATGGATAGCGTTCTGTACTAAAATATATAGTATTGCGGCAAACGAGCAGCATTCAAGAGTCAGAGAAATCTTAGAAAAAGTTAAAACCGATGACATTAATAAAGGTAAATAGTTTCATGTGCGTTGAAAAAAACTGACGTGGTTTTGTTTAGATCCAAACGATTGCTTAACATTCGAGATCCTGCATTACTTACTACCATCAGCTTAAAAAAATCAAGCTGAAGGACACCAATGAGGCAAAGGATAGGTATTGGCACACTTCAGTGAAAGATTCGATTGATAGTTGCATTGTCAATATCAACAATCAAGCTGATATTTTAGTGGCACATAGGAAGTTAGGTGATAAGTATCACACTTTAGGTGTGCGGCTGCAACCACTAATAGTTACTTGTGAATCACAATTTTATATTGTAGTTGACAATATAGTCCATAAAGTAGAATCATTTTTATCATCCTTGGATAATTTGTTCAAATTATTTTATGTGCTAAACATCGAATATCCTCAACAAAGCATTAATGTTTGGTACTTTATCCAAGAATATTTTTATGGGATCAAACTAGAAAACACTTCATCAAACGTTAATGGTTTGTTGAATTCATTCAAGTTTTGAAAGATTCGCTATGTTGACGCTAACTTGTTTTATTTGCAATGAAAAATTCTGTTTCATACGAAGCTATACCAGTCACTTTAAACATTTTCACAAACACGATTTAATTTTAAATTATGACTGCACGCAAGGCAACTGTCCCCAAAAATTTTCTTGCTTCAATAAATTGAAACGTCATATTGTCAATGTTCATTTAAAAGGAAATAAACCAGATACATACGAATCTCCACAAAAAAAGAAGAACATCTCAAAAACTTCTGACCAAAATTTTGATAAAGCGGTAAGAATAGAGATAATGCCAAAAAATGCTGATAATAATTCGATGCAAATTACAGTAAATGATATTTCTGCTCCCGTTAAAATTCCAGTTTGTACTTCAAAAGAAAATTACTCAAATGACTTGAATTCTTTTTTCTTGAGTTTTGTATTAAAATTGATAGATACGAATAATTTAAATTGAAAAGTAGCATTTCGGATATTGCATGATATCAAAATGTATCTTTTCGATCCGATCATAGAATAAGCTAAACATTCGACCGCTTCAAATGCTTTAGAAATATTCACAGCTTTTCTAAAAGTAAATCTAGACAACATGAACACTGAATACAAATTGATTAAACTATTAGAAACTAAAAATCTTATGAAAATGCCCCAAAACATTACAATCTCTACGGAAATGCAAACCACAATGAAAAACGGCATTCCTTCATTGAATTATTCGAATGTCAAGGCAACTCTTTTGTCAATACCTCTCATAATTACGAACTTTTTTAATCGGCAAAATTTACTTCAGGAAACCGTTCAAATTACTCAAAATTGTGCAATAAATGAAAAAGATATTGAAAACTTTGCTTCTGGAGCAATTTGGAAAGATATACACTTTCGCTTATCAAGAGAAAATAAGATTGCTATCCCATATTTTTTATATTATGACGACTTTGATCCTGGAAACATATTGGGTTCCCACTCATCTGCCAATTCAATTTCCGCGTTTTACTTGAACTTTCCTACAATTCCCCGTCATAAATTTTCCTTACTATAGAGCATTTTACCTGTAATGTTAATGAATGCAAAGTATATGAAAAAGTATGAATATGAGGATATTCTCCAAAGCCTTCTAAATATTTTGTTAGACTTAGAAGTAAATGGATTGACATTTTCTGTTAATGGATCTGATACTAAAATTTATTTTATACTCGGCCTTATTATTGGTGATAACTTGGGCATCAACTCAATTCTCGGATTTTCTCGCTCATTTTCTGCAGTATACTACTGCCGCATATGTAAATGTTCAAAATCAGAAACTCAATATTTATCAACTGAGATGAAAGAAAAGCTGCGTAACATAGAAAACTATACTGAAGACCTATTAACGAATAACTTCCAAAGTACCGGAGTGTCTACGCCCTGCGTATTTAACAATTTACCATCCTTCCACGCTGCAAGCAATTACAGTGTTGATATAATGCATGATTTATTTGAAGGGCTCGTTAAGAATGATATGTATTTTATAATTTCAAACTTCATAATCGACAAAAAGTATTTTACTTTGGCAGACCTTAATGATAGAAAACAGCTATTTGATTATGGATCTATAGATTCTGGATGTATTTCACCTCCTATCAAAGTAGAAGCGATTCATAATAGTTTAAAAATGTCAGCTAGGGAATTAATGTGCTTTTCGGGCTCATGGTGGGTGACTTTGTTCCACCAACCGATGAAGTATGGCTTTTCTTTCTGAATTTGCAGAACTTAATTGAAATAACTATGAAATCAAGATTTTCTTCATGTGACTTGATACACCTTGATGCAACTATTAAATATCATAATGAAAAGTTTTGTTCATTATTTAAGCATCCTTTGAAGCCAAAAGCTCATTTTCTTACTCATTTTTCTACAGTTATAAAAAAATCTGGCCCGTTGAAATTGATGTGGAGTATGAGGAATGAAAGCAAACACAAAGAATTAAAGCAATATTTTACAAACAATTCCTCTCGAATCAATTCTTGCTATTCTCTTGCAAAAAAAATTTCTTTAAAATTAGCTTACTTATTTTTGCAAGGTGATACCAACGATATTTTACTCTTTGTAAAGAAAAAATCAAAGTCTTCTAACAAAATTAACTATTCTGATAAGTTGCAAGATTTTAATATAAATTTTGAAAATGCAATATTAGCTACTGAAATAGAATACAAAGGTACTGTTTACAAAAGTAATTATTTTCTTATGAAATCAAAAAGAGATAATAGTATTTACAAAATTATTGAATTTGTTGTGTACCTAGATAAGGCGATAATAATTGCTGAAAAGTGTGCGATACTTTTCGATAACCATTTGAATTCTTATAAAATTAAAGAAACTACTACTAATTGTTTAAGTTTTAATAATATAAGCGAATTTGACTACTTTCCTGCCTTACCACATTCATTGAATAAAGAATATTATATACGTTTCAAAGAAATATGAAATGTAAAGCTAACATGAAGACGAAAATAAATTCTTTTATAGCAATGTTTCGCAAACTTTTACTACTATCATTCTTCAATGGCACATTTGGTTATTTTTATAGCATTGCAATGAAATTTCGCTCAGTATCTTTCATTGAAATGTAATAAATTCACATTAGTGCGTGGTATAATTCATTGCATTTGTTGTGAATAATATTGCTCTCCTATGTAAAAATCATCGTAATTGTAATACTAAATAACAACACGAAATGATGAACTTCCCGACATAGGAAGGTGAATTTTACCACAGTGGTTGTAAGCATTATCATATTATGGGATGTGAATATTCATTAACGAATAATAAAAATTACAACACTTTAATGACCGATTTAACTTCTGTGCTAATACTTATTACAACAACTGCAATGGGGTCAAATATTATTGTAATTGCAATGCAATTCATTACAATTTTCAAACCGTTCACTACATTTTTTCTCTCCGTGTAACAGTTTGGGAAGCAGTTACTCAAGAATTCTTCTGAGCTGCCTGCAAAACGTTTGTTTTTTCGCGTTCAGTCAGTATGGAGGGTTGACCACAACGAGGCTTTGACATAATCAAACCAGTTGTATTAAATGTTTTCACCACATACGGCACAGAGGAGCGAGTTCTGCCTACTATTAGACCAATTTCGCGCTAAGTTTTCCCCTTCACTCTTTAAGCATAGTTTTCCTCTCCTCAGCACTGATTTCGCTAATTTTGGGCGTCATCATGTATTCTAGTGCACAAAAAATTTAAAAAAACTGCACTCACTTTTAAACCTATCACAACTTAAAGTACAGCTATTATCGGACCTAAAACCATTAAAATGCATCTGCATATGTCATCGCGTTACGCGGAGAATCCCCTAGTTTGTTCTGTACGGATACTTTTTCTGGTCTATTGTGTTGCCATAAATTGATTTTGTCTGAGTTTCAAGTCTTTTTAAATAGTAAGTAGTATGAAACATACGGATAATCATGCAAAAGTGTAGATTTTATGGTATTATAAAAGAAAGCATTCAAATGAAGTGGACATGTCCTTTGCAATACAACGATAACTTTGCTATTTTGCATGTACGGATACTTTTTCTGGCAAATGCATTTGTTGTAGATGGCGTTAAAGTTTTTCTTGAATTTATTTCTCATTGGTGGCATTGGTGTCAACATATCCAATGTTGGGTACGAGTGAGTGCTCTGACTTGAGCGTAGTTCTGTCTACCCAGCTTGTTTATATTTATCTTATTTCTACTCAAATTGAGTTTCTTATTTTATGATAGATTTTGATGCACCCTCGTTCCGATTCCATCAATTTTCTTATAATCTGAACTGAACTAGTCAAATTGTTATGTATACGTTCCTACAGCATGCTAAGCAGTGCTCGCTCAGGAAATGTATCACGAAAACTAACTTGCAGATTCACTTCTATTGAATTCAGATTCAATTTTTCATTTCGCGCGAAAGCTTATTCCAATGTTTATAAACACAAATAAGCTTTCTACCGATGAACACATGGCTGCCCACAAAAGCTTCTACGCATGCGCAAGACGCCAGTTTTTTTTATCTTCTTTTGTTTTGACACTGAATCATACAATGCATTATGACGTTATTTGCATGTTTATGTTAAAATTAAATACTTACCAAACGTGCATTTTCCTTTGCCGCATTTTCAATTGCCTCATCGACATTGGGAATTAAAAGCTCAAGTTTACGGACGAGATAATCTTTGTCATCTTCGTCATATCTGAAATACAATAGAATAAATAGTTCTGTGATAAAAGTGATAAATTACGTTATACAATCCACACTTACAAATCCCAAGAAATAATATCGCGTGCACCAAATAAACTTCCTAATTGCTGCTGCAATTCACGAGCTGTTTTTTTCGGTTCCTCCATTTTTAACGGCTTAAACCTTTGTTATCTTTGAGTACTTGAGGATTTTCACAGCACAGATTCATTTGACTTAACGTGTTCACTTGACTAATATTACTAAACTAATGAAGAGCTTTGAAAGCTTTGAAATTATTATCAATGGATAATACTAGAGTTTATTTTTTGTCCACTCGGCAATAAAGAATGTTTCGAATAACTGAACATTTTTAACGATCACTCTGAAATTTTCTAAAGATGAATTAATTTGAATGAAAGTACCATTTTAGATGAGAAAAGTCTCTTCTTAGTAAAATTAAAATGAAAGTAATATAAAATTAATAAAAGCTTATATTTAACAGAACGTTTTTTAGTTGAATACCTGGCTGGATACCGAGCCATATCCATAAGGTCTTTCTTCTTCTCTTTTGGTATAGGCGGGAGTGCTGACTAGAGGTTGGGAAGATCCTTGACGTCACATGGATTAAACCGGGTCGGAAACACCTGTTCTGAAATCCAAGGGCGCAATATGTTGTAAAACTGGGTCATCAGCAGTTATCTTCATCCAGACGTATTTCGTTATCTTCATTTTTTTCCTAGGTTTTTCTGGAGAAAGCGCTTCAATGTCTTCAAAATCACTTTGATCCATTTCAAAGACTAAGAAAGGTTTGTTTAGTTTTGCACCAGCTATTAAGTGTTTCTAATCACCTGGAATAAGAGCTTTCGCTCTTTTCTTGGCACGTTCGATAAGGGCGAAATCTCTGTCACATGGAAGAAATGAATGGCCGGTAATCAACAATTTTTGGTGAATCTCAGTGAAATAACGCATTTGCACTAAATAACTATACGGGTACAGGATGAGCGTATTCCAATTATTGTTTTGGCCTGTACATCGGTCTGACCAAACGATTAATCTCCTTTCCTGGCCAGGGGGTAGTGGTCGAAATGTAGATGCTATGTATCTCAAAATGCAAGACCCGATTTCCTTTGAACCCCGTTTCGCTAGCGACTCATGCCATACAAACATGTTTGTAACGTTGTCCGTCATATTGTGGATTGCCAAGTTGTATGTAGAATACTGGCGTTGGTAATACACGTCACCATGAGTTATCATAGGCGTAAATAAGACTTGCTGTAGGTCTACACATATTGTTATTTCTGTTTGCTGAATCTTCTGAGAGAGTCTTATATGCTTGGTCAGCTTTGCAATTATGTAGAAGACTGTCAACTTCGATCCATTTCCTCTCTTCATCATTCCGAGCTAGAACTAACTTGGCGTAAAATTGATCGCACTGTTTGTATGTGTCAGAGCAAGGTGTTCCAAACCTCAAATTAAACTCTCTTTTGAAAATCTTACTATACAAAGTAGAGTTTGCTGGATTATCAGGGTATTTCTGCTTAAATAAACGGTACATTTTGGAGACACTGAGATCAGGACTCAAACATTTTTTCGATGAGACATTCCTACTATAATGATTAATTTCTATAGGGAAAGATTCAATGTGCTCTCTAATGTTCCCTCTCACTGTAGCATCGATCGCATGACGACGGTTCAAGTGAGTGCCCTTCTTATCTTTTGGTGCAAGCTGACCATCTTTCATTTTTTGTTGTAAAATTTGAATACGCCTTGGTGTAATGGCAAACGTGTTACACAGTGTTTTACGACACACAGGTTTCCCATTCAAGGAATAATCAAAAGAAGCTTGTCGTGTTGATGTTAGGGTTTCCCGGGAACCCGGGATCCCGAGAAATGGCCCAATATTCCCCTTTTTCGTAATCCCGGGAAAAAATTAAATTCAGAATTTTAATGACTTCGATCACATTTCAATCGAAGCAATTCAACTTTCAGACTTTTTTCCGTCACAGCATGTAAACAGATTATTTTAAAATGAATTTCAGTCATAATTCCCTAAGAATTCAATGTTGGAGAGGTTTGTATGAATAATATTCAGTATCCCGGTTCAAGCGTCGTGCCATTTCGTAAGGTTCGTAAAAACCGTGCACCTTTTTTATGAATTCAATGGGTGAGCTCAGACGATTCAGCCTGCTGCCGGCCGCAAACAGGTTAATCAAGTTTTCTTGGACAAGAAGGACGCGACGTCGAGATTACCTTCTCTCAACGTCGCGTCCTTCTTGTCCAAGAAAACTTGATTAACCTGTTTGCGGCCGGCAGCAAGCTGAATCGTCTAAACTCGCCCAATGGATGCACTGTTTGCGAGTCAAACTTCTAATATTTATTGCTTACATAATACCATGCTAAAGGAATAAAATTGCAGGCGCGCGTGGCCCTTTGTACCATGATATGTATATGGGATAAGGTGGGTCACTTTAGTATGTTGTAAAAAATACTTTTCTGTTGACTTCTAGTAGTAAGAAAAATGTATCAAATGGTTACATATTATGAACTAACTTCAGACCTTTGCTTTAGTTAATACAGTGCAACCAAACGACTAAATGATTTCCATAATAGTTCATCCCATCAGTCCCACTTGACAATTTATTATTGCTATTAGAATCCATAATAAAAAAAATATTTTTTCACCCTATGGCAAAATTTCTCTTTGCCTTTATGGACCTTCTGTCCAATGTTTAATACGTTGAAAAAGAACTTAGAATGTAAACATTTTAATATATGTAAACACTACCTTCTGTAGAAAAATCAGTCAGTGTGTGATCTGTGGTCAATTTGTTCTTGGATCAGATACTTTAAAAAATTATTTTGGTAAGTGAAACTGTCGTCGGTTTGTGCATTTTCACCGTCGTGTAATTCAAGCCAATCAGACGAAGAAGACTTACGACTTATTGAGGATGAATTAAGTTACTATTGTTTCAAAGCTTCACCTTTTCAAATTGACATTTTTCAAATAAAATTGTTCTCTATGTTTGTATTTCAATATTATTTCAGGTATAAATTATAAATATAGCCATGTCTGACTCTACTTCGTAGTCCTTCGTTTGGCAGCATTTCATAAAAGAAAACGATGAAACTGCAAAATTTATCAAATGCAAGAGCATATTAAAGTGTAGAGGTTGGTCAACAAGTGGCTTGCTTCGACATTTACATGTAAAACATAATGTAACAAAAGGTACTCAATCTGATTTGTCAACATCAGGTTGTAGTGAAACCAACAAAAGAAAGAAAGATAGTGATTATAAAATTAAATGCACTAAACAAAAAAAGTCACTCCTTACATATTTCCTTCCCGCTCATAGAGAAACACTGGGGGAAATAGTTAGTAAGCTCGTTTGCCTCGATGGATTCAAGGTGAATGCAATTACAAAAAGTAACTTCATAAGGAATTCGTTACGTGACAAAGGATTTGCATTACCTCAAAATCCTAGCGACGTAATGAAGCTTATATACAAACAATATGACCTAATGAAAACTCAAGTAATAATCGAAATTTGTTCAAAATTAAACGCAGGACAACGTTGTAGTTTGACGCTGGACGAATATACATCGCTCAAAAACCGACGATATTTAAATGTAAACGTCCATTTTAAATAACTGAAGTTCTTTAATTTGGGAATGATGAGAATAAGTGGATCCTTTTCGTCGGAAAATTGTGTTGATATGGTGAGGAATAAGTTGAAGGAATTCAAAATTTCTATTGAAACCAAAGACATATAAACAAATGGACGAGCAACGAGAATCTGTGTACTCGTCCATGTGAGAAGCAAATTTGCCACATAAATAAGTTATAAATAACTTACGCTCTCGAAACTATATGATTCCCTCTGCTTCTCCTTCCCCTTTTTTCCCAGACAGGTTTTTCTTTTCTCTCTTCAGAAGAATCGCTTCCCCCACTGACACCCGCACACACCAACGAAATTTCATTTCAGTTTGAGTATAAACAATAAACGACTCTCACGGAAAACTCGAGCGTCAAAGCAAAAGAAAATCGAAAAGAGCGCGAACCACGCGGGAAAACTCATGTGTCAAAGCGGATGGAAATTTCGTAAATATTTAATTAAAACTGTGAATTAAAGTTCCGATTACGTACGCGCGATCTTTAAAATTAAAAACTTTTTAAATGTGAAAGTGTTTCGCCGTGAATAGAGTGCTAAATTAAAAGCATATCGCCTCAAACCTCAACTTCACACAACTTTAGCGCAGGTTGCCAATTGCTTCGGCTCTCACGACCGGTTGCGGATCCAGTACTCTCTATATCTATGATTGAAACCCATATAGTTGCATGTGTTACTGATGGTGCAAGCATGATGCTGAAGTTCGGAAAAATTATGAACTGCGAGTATCACTTATGCTATGCTCACGCTATACATCTGGCTGTGTGTGATGTTCTTTATAAAAAAAGAGTAGATTTTGATGAGACTCTTAATGAAATAAATATATCACAGATAGAAGAAGATGGGGATGAAAGCGATGAGCTAATTGAAGATTTAGATAAGGCCATTAATATAGAATTTGACGCGGGTCTATCAATGGAAGGCATATGTAATATAGCTTATAAAGAAATAACTTCTGAAATTGATATTAATGAAGCTGTAAATAAAGTAAGAGTTATTGTAAAATTCTTTCGAAAATCGCCTCTGATGAATGATATTTTACAAAATTATGTCAAAGCACAGTTTGGGCATGAAAAGATGGTTTACTTAGATACTAAAACACGTTGCAATAGCGTATTAGATATGCTTGAACGATTTTTAGATATAAGATCAGCAATTTCTAAGGCGTTAATTGATTTCAAAGTGCCCATGACTTTGACTCATGAAGAATTAGAAACGTTGAGTGTCATTGCAGCTTGCTTAAAGCCTTTCAAAACTGGGTTAGAAAAACTGGGTAATCGAAGTGCAACTTTGTTAACTGCGGAGGGAGTGTTTTCTTTCATTTTAGATGAGTTAAATCAACAAAATACAGAATTTTCTAAGCACATGAAATGCTCTCTGATCCAACGAATAAATGAAAGGCGCCCGAAAAGCTTAGTTGGGTTAATGCAGTATCTAAATTGTGGCAAAAAATACAATGCTACTGCAATTGTTGATCTGCCATGTTTACCAACTAAAAGCGCGTTGATTCAACAAGGTAAAAAAAAAATAACGAGGCTTTTTTGCGTGGAGGGTGAACCATCGTCAAACTCTTCATTTTCCGAAGAAGAGAGCTCAGAAAATGAAGTAACACTAACTCTGAGCGAAAGATTGGAGAAGGCTATTCAGTCAAAAACAAGAATTCAACGTTCTTGCAATATCAAAAGTAGCTCCAGCTTCAGCAAGATTATAAAGCAAGAATTTCTGTTGTTTGATGCTACCAAAAATCAATCCTCCAACATAATTAAATTGGGTGAAGCTCTGAAAACTATACCGCCAACATCAATAGAAGCTGAAAGAGCCTTTTCTGCGGCAGGATTGTTTGTATCAAAACTTAGAACGAGATTTAGTGATAAAAGTATAGATCGCTTTTGTTTCCTGAAGTCGTATTTGCAAAATGTTTAGTTATTTTCATTTTATTTACTTTAACGTCATTAAATATACATACATATGAAAAACATTACATTTTTTAAATATTTTTATTTAAAATATTATCATTCATCGCACTGTGTATAGCTTATTTTAATTTAATTTTTCATAATTTTATGCATAAATATACACACACACATATGTACATAGTATAATATTGTAGTTTTATAATCAGAAAATTAAATTTATGAAAAGGAATGACTTTGTTTTTCAATTTCGATATATTTCCGGTTTCCGGGTTACTGATAGCTATTATTTTCAAATTTTTTACTTTCCCGGGAATCTCTGGAATGACTTTTACTTTCCCGGGATTTCCCGGAATTTCCCGGGAAGAAGAAAAGGCTGGGAATTCAGAAACCCTAGTTGATGTGGAATCTGATTTAGTGGTACGCCTTTTCCGTGGCTCCCGTAGGGCGATGAATTTAAGGAGTAAAAGAGACTGTTCATTGTACGTCAAACCGTAAAATTGATTAAATAAACTATGAACGTACGCAAGACTAAGAGAAATGCATTCTTTTTTTCACAAGCCGCTGTAAAACCTCGAGGATTCGAAGGTGGAACCTTTTCAGGAACGACATCACCCTTTCCGCGATTGGCTTTGTATGATTTTCCGCTGTCTTTCATAATTTTACGCTTCTTGTCACTCCATTTCGCGAACTGAACAGCACGTTTACGGTTATTCACTATTTCTAAATCACTAGCCGATATATTCATGATGGGAAATGTGTAAACAAACAATGCAAACACACTATGAAACCTCACAGCAACAAGTGGGTATCAGCGCTGCCAACATGAAACGTTTTTCCATCAATCCCAAGCATGATTAGCCCCCTTTCTAGCACATTATAGGCTATTTAGCGGTTTGAAAACTAACTACTTCAAGGTTGGATTCCATCAAGCAAGTGACGAAGATCGTTTATCCATCAAAACCGACTTTGTGAAAAAAACCACATGCAACGTTTTTCCAGCCACCCATTCACTTGGTGATTTATGATATAGGCAGAGCATATACGAGTATACTAACAAGCACCTGCAATTGAGGAGCTGTCAAAATGAAAAGAGAGGCAAATAAACGTATAAAAGATGGACTAAAGTTTACGATGTGTTGGTTCAATTGCTTGCAAATTCAAGTTTCTGCTTACCATACATATGCATTTTTAGTCTAACTCTCTCTAATCTATAAGTACCGTACGAAATAAAATTTGTTCTAATTGCAGCTGCTATTTAGTAGATATGCTCTGATATAGGTATATTGTTTGACGTCAAGGCTCTTTTTCCCTGGCAGTTTATTTTGATAAAAACTAACGTCCAGCCACACAAAACTCCCAAAGTGGGAATGTTTAATTTTGTAGGCTCATGAAATGTATCCGAATCCAAACATTCGAATACATTTCCTGTGCGCACGGCGCAAAAAATTAATATTCATGTGCCCATGAAATGAATCCGAAACATTCGGATACATTTCATGCGCACCTTATTATCCATGATGCAAAATTAAGATTTCGCCCGCTCCAGCAACAATCACGTGCGACTTTTGTCAACCGTCGAGCGATGGGACAAAAAATAAAATATTTTTGATCATTTGAAAAGGAACTTTATTTAGACTATTTTAGATACAGTACTTTTGAATAACAACAAACAACTAACTTTTCTTAAAAAACGAACACTTACTCGCAACCGTTTCTTAATAACAACTGTATCTTAGCAACTGTTTCAAAATCTTTTATAACATTTTCTTATCGCTTATTAATGCTGATATGATCGTATTCTCTTACACTAAATTGATTCATATAGGTTTAGTTTGCATATTTTTCTATGATTCATATTATCAAAATGTTTAGTTTGTATATTTTTTTATGATTCGTTATTATCGAATTTTATTTGTGACTAAGGGTCTGTAGCGATTGGGATTTTAGGCTTGGTCATCATAATTGATTTAGGGCTGGCTAATGACGTCACTCGTACATGAAATGGATCCGCATCGAAACATTCGATACGAGAACGAGCAAAATCTAGTGTCCGACCGAGCATTCGGTTTTGGCTCAGTTTCCGTTTCGGCTTCCATCCGGCCGAAATTATGGCCAAAAATGAAACTACATTCAAGATCTTTCACGCTGCGGGACATGTTCGGCACACTGAGCTGCGGGCGACCTATTGTCATTTTGTCGCGTCAGCGTTTAGTGCTCTCGCAGTCATGAATCATGTGCTTTGTTTGATCCATTTTCTTTAATTGGAGTGATTATGAAATTATTTTGAATCAAATAAGTTTCATTTCGCTATTTATGTGGTGTCATTGTGTCGCGTCAGCAGTTAGTGCTCTTTTTTTGTGGTAGGGAGGTGAAGGCATTTACGCCCGCCGAGCCTGGCAGTGTGGGACTCCCATGGAGGATACCCTTGGACTACCCACTTAGCACCTCTCCTGTCAATCTGAGAACCTAGCCTGGAACCGTTTGACACATTACTTCGGGCTAAGCCTCATTTCTCTACGCGTCTAGGCGCCACCGGGCTACAGGGATCCCTTTTCCAACGGAAGGAGGGGAAGGGAGGGGGATTTCTAGAAAACAGACCCCTCCACCGTGGACGCCTCCAGGCGCTCAAATATGTTCCTTTTTATCTTAAGGACTGCCCGAGCGTAATGTACCACACAGTTCTATTTGTCAACGGATGTGAGCATCTCTCCAGTGAGTTCATCCGGAGAGAGATCTTCCATTTCTTCCATTTCTGCTCGGAGAAACGCATCTTCGAGTCGATCAAAATGCCCAGGTACTTCACTGCTAGTTTAGTCTCAACGAGTGCTTCCCCAATGTTGATCATCCTTACTCTAGGGATTCTCTTCTTTGTCAAGATGACTACTTCGGTTTTCTCCAAAGCTAAGCTGAACCCGCG
Source organism: Odontomyia ornata (assembly GCA_963969285.1). Classification (NCBI taxonomy): domain Eukaryota; kingdom Metazoa; phylum Arthropoda; class Insecta; order Diptera; family Stratiomyidae; genus Odontomyia; species Odontomyia ornata. Next base: position 53,102,485 of record OZ017742.1, on the reverse strand, counting down.
AGCAGTCATCCAGTCTCTCACTCGGCGCATTAGCATACCCAGTCTGAGTTGCGCTTGTTCAACAGTGCGTCCCGCAACAGTGCTCTTACAATCGTAAATCAGCTGCTTTGCTTGATCCGTTTGCTTTAATTGGAGTTCATATGAAATTATTTTGAACCAGGTAAATTTCGTTTCGCTATATGTGGTAATAAGTTCATGGTAGTAAGTGAATAACAAAATTTTATTTCTTTAATAATAATTCAATTATGCGTAGGTTTTTGTACGTTACATTAGGTATCCATTTGAATGTTTCCAGTGAATATAACATTGTTGCTTGGTAATATACATTGCAATTAGTATACTTTTGGTGATTTTTTGTGTATGAGAGAAATATAGGTTATAAATGCAGTGTTTCGAAATTGATTTTAATATATATACGTGTTCGCGGCAGGTTACTTAAATATTCATTTTGTATGAAATCAATAACAAATTTATAAGCATAAATTTAAGTTCATTCTCTATAAAAAAGCTTTTATAAAATTTATTAGAGCTGATGGAGGATGTATTTTTTGTTTTAGAATTTAATCGTCGATCAAGGAACAATGTCGCATAAAAATTGTATTTGGCAATTTTTCGAAAAACGTCCGTCAGATTCGTCCAAAGCTATATGCAAACTGTGCAATAAATTATATTCTTTAGGAAGTTCTGAGCCTAAAAGGAAAACAATTCATGGTTTGAAGCTACACTTATCGAAATTTCATGAAACAGAACATATGCAATATTTAAAACGTAGATCGGAAATCGAAGAACCTAAATTAGAAGCTAAGTTAAAGCGATGCGATTCACAAAACTCAGTTGCAGTGGTCAGCACTGATAGTGGTAGTGGTAGCAAACTTGTGCAGACCACAAATCCTACCATCACACAAGCGCAGGCTTCAATGTCCTCAAAGTGGCCAGATCATCATGAGATATCAAGCAGAATCGATAAAGATATCATGGACTTAATAATTGTTGATATGCTTCCATATTCTTTGGTAGATAATGAAGCATTCAGACGACTTAATTTCACGGATCCACATGCTCCTCAAAAATACAATTTTACTCGTAAGTCAGAACAATATTTTAGAACATCTTTGATGCAACAAACGTATGAAAAGGGATACAAAAAAGTCTGCAATTCGATTGCTAAATGCGATGGGATCAGTGGCACCTGTGATATATGGACAAACCCTCCTAAAACGTTCTCACTTCTTAGTCTCACTGCCCATTTGATTATTGGGCCGAAACGCTTTGAAGTTATACTAGGTACACAAGTACTTGAAAATGACCACACCGGATCGTATATTGAATAAAAGCTAAGAGAAATGATACATAAATGGAACATTAGTAGTAAACTATTTCTTCTCTTGCGTGAAAAAGCAAAAAATATGGTTTGTGCTATACGTGGTCAATACCAATCTTTAGGCTGCTTGTCGCACACATTACAGTTAGTAGTCAAAGATGCATTATTTCCCAAAGAAGAGCACCAAACCGTAATTAGAACTTGCAGACAAACCGTAGAGCATTTTAAACGAAGCGAACCGGCCTCTAGAAAGTTGACTGAATGTCAAAAACAATGTGTTGGTAACACATTTTTTGATTCAAGATATTGAAGTTCGATGGAGCAGCACTTACAACATGTTAGAAAGATTGTTGGAACAAAAGACCGCAGTAAATTTACACAATTTGGAACATGGCTGTATGGACACTCTTTCTCCTTCTGACTGGGAGTTTATGAAGAATATTACTGATGTACTGAAGTTTTTTTATAAAGCAACACTCGATCTATCATTTGATAACGCATGCATATCTGTTATTTTTCCTTTGATATCACTTTTAAATAGAAAGCTACAAACTAGAGATGAAAACGAAAGTGAAGTAATAAGAAACATGAAAACACAGTTGCATGAATCCATGAATCGTCAAAGGACATCCTGCTCTAATTAACGAAGATATATATTCTTACTGGAGTTCTACCCCATTTTAATCGTTATGCAAGGTTGCACTGAAATTCTTGTCAGCTCCACCGACGAGTGTTTCCAGTGAACAACTATTTAGTGCTGCTGGTCAAATTTATTCAGACAGAAGAAGGAATTTACGAGGTGAAAATGTTAATAAATTATTGTTTCTCACTTGTAATATTAGATTATTTAATTTTGAGTACTGATAACTATCAGTCAATTAAAACTGTTTGAGTTCGAAATGATTACTCCGAGCGCTTGAGAGACAATAGACATCTTTTAATGTTGCACTTTACCTTAATACATTTTTAATTACAAACAAATTAAATCTTCCCATGGTTCAACGCGTCGATGGAATTTGCTTCTAAGCATGTTTGAATTTTTGCGGTTTCACGTTCTATGGTAGATCGTGGGATCGCACCGCATAGAACTGTATGGATGTGTCTTCGTACAGAGCGTGTTGCCAATGAAATGAAAGACCAGGTATGTTCAATTGCTAACTTAAATTCTATTGACAAAAATGTACAAAGTTTATGTGGAATTTTATACTCGTCCGTGTTGCTCCGTGGATGGATATCGAGCAAGAGAGGGTTCCAACACAGCGCGAAGCTCTGACCACATTCAGCCCGATCGCCGTGACAACGAATTGATTAACGGCCACCACTGGAGGTGACAGAGACGCTACATTTCTCCCTCCCGAGTGGCGTTGACACTTGTAGTTAATGTAACGATATTACTTGAAATGTGACGCACCGGCGATGTTTACATCTGAAGACCTAACCAGTGGATAGGACCCAGAGCAAGATCGTTAATAAATTCGCGGCGCCGCAACTGACTTACTGCTTTCTTGTAAAAGCAGGGAGAGTTTCTTACTTGGCGGGTACGTCCTTAGTGATGTCGGCGGAGGATTGATCGGTGGAAAAATGCAGCGCCAAGTCGGTGCAGGAGTGTTGTGCGTACGGGGTGATACATTCCTTGTGGTTGCTGCGTGTGACGACCTTGGTGCGTGTGGTACTTTTCGTGTAATGATTTTCAACTTTTTAAGTTCGAACGCGGAACCGACCTCTCATCGGTTCTAGACGTTAAGTCTGAGTAGTGCCAACGGATGGTACCAACAGGTCAACCAATCCGTGCACCGTAACCCATTCACGCGGTGGCTGCTTGTCGGCCAGCTTGTTCGGAGAGGATTTCGGTCGCGGGTCTCCGAATGGGTTACGATCAATTACAATATTTTCAGCCACCTGAACATGCCCGTTTTCCAAACGCGTTGCAAAACAAAACCATACGGAGAAGAACCCTACTTTACGTTACTCCGTATTTCTTCTTATAACCAGACAAGAATACAAAATCTAATTTTTATTTCGCGTTCCCGAAGTTTCGACGCGGTACCGAAAAATATGCTACTCTAAATTAACACGACGAAGACTACTCTAATAAAATGTCAAAACTACAAAGGTACCGCGTACCGCGCGCGACGCGAAACCGACCTCAGCGGATTTGGCGAAACCCTACCCTCGCGACGGCATACCTACCCTGCACTCTCTCTTCCCACTGAAAAAGAAGAACCGCTGAAAAGGAAAGTCGTGGTTATTTATTCGGAATTCATTTTATTACCTCCTTTTTTGTTTTTTTCTTTTTTTTTCGTTAATAACGTTTTGTAATTTTCATATTTTGCGTTATTTGTATATACATAATAGTTCTGTATAATTATAAGAAACTAGTCGTTAATATTCGACGAAATAAGGTAACATCCTAAATGAAATAAACTTAATTTCCATTTTACATGCTTTTCATTCAGTTGGAAATTCTGATCCTTCTGATTAATAAGTAACAAACTTCTTTCCATTAAGCAGCATATCAATATTGAATTTGCCATTCAGAAACTGAATATAACGAAACATTTACTCATATCCAAGAAAATGGAAGTTATCCTCGAATTCAAATTTACCGTACGTACAGCAAAAGTTCAAATTGGAGAAGAAGGAATATTTCTCATCTGTGATTTCTTCAAAAATTGATATCTACCTAATATAGTATAAATTTGATATTAATTCACTTTTCATTTCATCTAAATTTCTTATTTCATTGACTAGAAAGGAATTTATTGTTGTTCTTTTTCGTATTTTCTTTTTTCATATGAATTACAAATAAATTTGTATGGGAGTGTAAAATAACGAAAATATTCTAATGTCGAAAGAAGCTTTATATAAAAAAATGCATAAATATCAGTAAAAATTATATGTAATCCTAACTTAATAGTAGATTGATTTATGTATTGATCTAAGTGTACGTGATTAAATTGTTGACAAAATATAATGTATAATTGAGTACAGTGTATAAAAGAGCGAAATTTAAACAGAAATGCAAATAATAAATGCATGATAAACAAATCTTCTAATTGTCTGTATGAGTTTATCTATTTGTTTGTTTAGCTCCATGGTATGTCTTGATAACTTTTGATCTAAGATATAAATTTGACCATTTATGCATGTCAGCAGTGTCAAAATCTTTTCATATATTTTACACAGAGTTACAAGCGGTTGTGTGTAATTTTACAATGAAATTGTTTATTACATGAGTTTAGTTTGTTCTAAGACCATCAGTTCAAAATTGAATGTATATGAACATGTTGGCTAAGGGCGGTTAAAATGACAGTTTGTATTTTTCGTGATGAGGTGTTTAGAGCTTTGGCAGACGGTAATGAACTTACAGGAAACCGGGCTATTTCAGCTATAATTTTTTTCAACAATCGAAAAGGCAAATTTGCTTTTTTTACTACATCTAGGAACTGCTACACAGGAACTGCTCACGATTCAGGCAAATCAGTGATTAATTTGTACGACATTTTCCGGGAAAATTATTCTTTATACATACAAATTATGAAAAATGTATTGAATCGAAAATAAAAGAAAGAACGTGTAGTCAATTCGGAAGACTTAGTGAATGAAAAACCCTGTTTTCAGATAAACTATTTGAATGGGAGAGGGTTGAAAGAGAAAGGTGATTGTATATGATTTGGAAACAGCGGATTGTGGACATAGAGCATGCATTTGAAGATTACATTATTTCCGGCAACGAAATCAATTCTCTCTTCACTAATTTAATGTTGCAGAGTTCATTGATAATTTCTTCATTCTATAAGCTATTGTTTTACTTTCTAAGCAAACTGACCTTAGTTTACCTATATTTTGTCACATTACTTGCGATCATATAAATATATGTATCAATTTGTTCGTTGCTACATTAGAATTCATATTTTTAATATATTTGGCCTTCGTTTTCTTTTCTTTCCTACCACTATCAGAGTCAAAATTGTTTTGCTATTTGAACCGGGGGTAAATTATGGAGAAACTTTTGTGTGCAAAACTAGCTTCCATACGATGCGACATAACTTAATGAGACCTAGATGTATCATCCTTATAAAGGAGGATATTGCGCGAGTAATATTTGCTGAAAACGGTCTGACCTGGTAGATAATACTTCAACTTGACCGCACATATGAGGCGATATCCGCACTTTTGTTTCAGCAGGCTCCCACTTGCAGAAAGTCGATCGTTCGCTTCGAATCTATGGTCTATATCGTCCGACTCCCATGCTAAGACCGAAAAACAGCGAAATGCGAATGCTTAGCAGAGCCAAGGGAAAATTGCCGGACTTGGAGGAGGGCTATTCGCAGAATGAATTGTATACTTTGGGTTTTTTTTTTTATTTATTCTTACCTGTGAGTTCAGTCACCTCCAGCGCCACTTCTTCACTGGTTACCATGCATTGGCGCTTGTGCACGTGGGGCCAAATATCCCCTTCTGGGCTAATTGCTCCAATTCCAAGGGGCATGAATCCCTAGTCACAGCAAGGGGAGACTGGTACAATGTTGTCCTGCCCTATTGTAGCCCTTTCTACTGCTTCCTACAGCATATGCGCACACGCGGTAAAGCTCACTTTCACTTACAAACGGGTCGAAAGGCGCAGCGACGTGTAAAATCACTTTACCACTCTGTAATACCGGAGCTTTCACTTGTCAAATTGACTACTTGTTTTCTCATCGGACAAAACAGATGTGTGGAATGGAACGCCACATGGCGGCAGTGTGCATCTCCATTTGTCGCCAGTGGCATAGTTTTTCGATGGCCACGTTGGAGGGGGCATTCCCAGATGGATATGTCTCGAAATGCGTCGGGGTTTTGTTTAATATTCTGTTTCAAATATTTAAATCCACATATCTAAATATTTGGAGATAAAAAATATTTTCTGCGCAACGATATCCGCACGAAAGATGAAGTCCGCTTGCATTTGGAGGTCATACCCATCTGGCCGAGTGCAAGGGTTCGGGATCGGAATCACTTCGATTCCCGGGCGTAGGCGTCACATTACATGCGGTCGAGTGGAGGAATCGTGTGTGAAACTGGAACTTCCTTCATGGCCTGGCTTTTTTGAAGTGGTGTTGCGATTCTTGATTGGAGAAGACTGGGAAACTTCAAGAAACGCAGGCTTCAGTCTTTCTGTCGAGACATTGACTTTGCGACCGTTAACGTCGATGGAGTACACCCACTCTGTAACTCGTTGCAGTACCTTGTGGGGGCCCGAGTAGGGCTGTGTGAGTGGCTTCTTAACCGCATCGATTCTCAAAAATACGTGAGTGCAGTTAGGCAAGGCTTTGTTGTGAAATGTTACTCTTGACCCGTGCCGCAATGGGTTGGTGGGTTGCAGTTGACTCATCGTCTTGCGTAGATGGACGATAAACTCGTGAGGTTCAGCTCTGGTGTTGCTGGGAGCTATCAATTCTCCTGGGAATAAGATTGTTGTCCCGTAGAGCATTTCTGCGCATGAAACTGCCAAATCTTCTTTGACGGTGCCTCGCAACCCCAACAACACCGTTGGAAGGATGTCCGGCCAGCAATGGTTATTTTCGTGGCACATGATGGCAGCTTTGAGTGTACGGTGCCATCGCTCAATAAGTCCATTTGAAGCTGGGTGGTACGGTGACGTTCTGTTTCTTTCGTAGCCGATGAACCCGGATAATGCTTTAAACAGAGACGATTCGAACTGGGTTCTTTGGTCTGTGGTTATGGTTCGCGGTACTCCAAATCGTGCCATCCAATTATTAAAGAATGCTCGTGCCACTGACTGCGCTGTCTGATCTGCCAAAGGGACAGCCTCTGGCCACCGTGAAAACCGAACGATCATCGTTAGACAGTACTTGTATCCTTGTACTTGGATGAGTGGGCCGATGATATCCAGATGAACGTGTTGGAATCTCGCGTCGGGCACTTGAAAATCTTGAAGAATATTTCTTTGGTGGCGGCCAATCTTTGAGCGCTAACAAGGCCCACGCGAACGTGCCCATGCACGGCAATCCTTCTTCATGTTAACCCATACGAATTTGTTGGCAATTGTTCTTGCAGGAATGCGACCGCTTGGGTGCGAGGGTTGGTGGAATGTATCGAAAATTCGTTGGCGCATGCACTCCGGTACGAAAACGCGTGAACGTGATAAGGAAACATCCACTATTACCTCCAGGTTTCCGTCCAGCTTTACACGTATAAGTTTGAGCGATGTGACGTTTTTATTAAGCAATTGTTTCAATTTGGTATCGCTTTCCTGTTTGCTCGCTAAATCCTTTAAATTGATAGTCGTGGGCATCGTGATCTCTTCGATTCGGGACAAGGCGTCCGCTACGTCGTTAGTGGACCCCGGAATATATCGAAGGTCTGTGCAAAACTGTGACACGAAGCTTAAGTGCCGCAGTTGACGAGGCGAGGCCTTAGCGGCTGGCTGTTGAAATCCAAACATCAGTGGCTTGTGATCGGTCAATACATGAAACTCTGCACCCTCCAAGAAATGACGGAAATGACGGATGCTATCGTACACTGCCAGGAGTTCGCGGTCGTATACACTGTATTTAGTTTCTGATGCGGAGAGCTTCCTTTGATGGAAAGCGAGAGGTCGCCATTGTCCTTGTTGCTTCTGCTTGAGCACCGCTCCAACCGCTAGGTTTGAAGCATCAGTCGCCAGTCTTAAAGGTTCGTTTGACCTAAAATGGACCAACATAGTGGCGTCTGCCAAGCTGTTTTTGCAATTAAAAAATGCCTCCTCTGCTTCTGGTGTCCAGTTGATAGGTGTCTTATCGTTTTTTTTTGCTTTAGCTAAATATTTACTAAGCGGTTCTTGAAGCTGAGCCGCGTTTTTAATAAACTTACGGTAGAAATTGATCGTTCCTAAAAAACGGCGGAGTTCGTTTACATTGGACGGCTTTTTGAAGTTTCGAATAGCGTTGACTCGAGACGGTGGCGGTGAGATTCCATGTTCGTTGATCAAGTGGCCCAAGTATTCGATTAGCTTAACGCCGAAGGAACATTTTTCAGGGTTTATTTTCAAACCGAACTTCGCCAGTCTATAAAACACCTGTCGGAGGTGTTCCACGTGTTGTTCTTCTGACTCTGATGCGATTAATATGGCATCTATATAGCAGATGCAAAAATTGAGGCCTAGGAGCACTGTGTCCATAAATCGCTGGAACGACTGAGCCGCGTTGCGGAGGCCAAAAGTCATAACTGTGAACTCGTATAACCCAAACAGAGTCACAACCGCTGTTTTTGGTATGTCGTTTTCCTCTACCGGGATTTGGTGGAAAGCTTTGAATAGGTCGATTTTTGAAAAATATCGTTTTCCGGCTAGGTCTATAGTGACGTCCTGTATATGGCGCATCGGATATTTATCCGGGATTGTGGCTGCGTTAAGGCGCCGGTAATCTCCACAGGGTCGCCACGAACCATTTTTCTTCTGGACGAGGTGAAGCGGACTTGCCCATGGGCTGCTCGAAAGGCGACAGAAACCCTGTTCCAACAAATACTTAAACTCTGCTTTGGCGATTGCGAGTTGGTCTTTGTTGAACCTGCGTGGGCGTTCCGATACGGGTGGGCCAGTCGTAGCTATAAAGTGACGTATATTATGTTCCGTTGGCTTTGTTCTAATGGTTGGGTCGGTCAATACTAGAAACTTCCTTAGAAGAGCGTGGTAGCGGCTGTTAGCATTTATCACAGAAACGGTTTCGCAGCGCGTGCGGTTAACTCGGCCTTGTGTAGAAGATTTTGAATGCGGATCGGAAAGGCGTTTATTCTGCATGTCCACAAATAGGCCAAAATTCCTTAGAAAATCGGCTCCCAAGATAGGGCGGGACACAGTTGCAACGTAGAGGCTCCACCGGAAGTCGCGTCGTAGTCCGAGCGAAAGATTCAGTGTAGTTTTTCCAAAGGTGTCGACTTGTGTACCGTTTGCAGCGAAAAGCTTCGGTGATGATGATTTGTTGTTACGTTTTAGTAATGAGGCGGGAATTACCGAAACGTCTGCGCCTGTGTCGACTAAAAATATTAGCTTACTTCTTAGGTCTGACACTAGTAGGCGATTAGAATTGCAACCGCTAGCTTTCGCCTGTGAGGCTAGCGGTTCGATACGTTTCCCGACGTCGCAAGTCGGAATTCACAAGGAGATTGGCATCGTCTTGCCCTCGCACCAAATTGTTTGTGGTAGCTACACCAGTTATTCGTCGGTTTCTTTTGAATTGAGGAATTTTGTTGGCCGGAACAGCGGCATGCGTTGCATCGTGCGTTGTTTGGATTGTGTGCGCTGGATTTAATTCGACCTATCTCCGAACGGAGTTCTGTGATTTTAAACTCCATGCCTTCGACATCGGCGGTCTCCGTTGATTTACCCTCGGGACGACGTTGCACATTGGCCAGCATTTCCGTTGCTTCATAGCTTGCGATCCGGTCCGCTGCGTTGGCCAACTTTTCCAAGGTTTGTTGCTCAGAGGCGGTCAAAATAGAGCGTATATTCGATGGGAGGCGATGTAGCCACAGGTCTTTGATCATAACCTCTGGCATGTCGAAACCTGCAATCGCCTGCATCTTGCGCAATAGACGCGACGGACGTTGGTCGTCCAACTCCAAATTGTACAGCAGCTGTCTGAGTCTTTCGTGCTCTTTTAAACCGAATATTGACAACAACCGGGATTTTAATGCCGCGTATTTATTTACGGCTGGCGGCGACTTGATGATATCAGCCACCTGCGAAATCACAGAAACTTCCAGTTCTGCGATCACTCTGTCGAATCGGGCTTGATCGCTGGAGATTTTGCCGGTGCGGAATTGTGCTTCAATCCGCAAAAACCACAAATCCGGCTCGTCTTGCCAAAATGTAGGTAGCTTAATGGCGATGACGCTGATTTCTTGACTGGGTACTGGGCTCATAGCCCCGCTGTCTGCGTCCTGAAACTCTTCCTCGGCCATTAAGACAATTTTAAAAAACTACCTACCCAATGTACGGATGTGTCTTCGTACAGAGCGTGTTGCCAATGAAATGAAAGACCAGGTATGTTCAATTACTAACTTAAATTCTATTGACAAAAATATACAAAGTTTATGTGGAATTTTATACTCGTCCGTGTTGCTCCGTGGATGGATGTCGAGCAAGAGAGAGTTCCAACACGGCGCGAAGCTCTGACCACATTCAGCCCGATCGCCGCGACAACGAATTGATTAACGGCCACCACTGGAGGCGACAGAGACGCTACAGAACTTTATTGTTTTGTCTGGCGGTGTAGTCGCACCGCGTTGGACCATGGGAATTACAAATAGTCTGTAATACATGCGTATGCATATTATATTTCTTATCCGAACTGTGGGAAATGATGATGTGGCGAAAATCATTTATGTATTTGGAATTAGGTAAGTTATCAAATTCTAAAAAAAACTATTAATAGCTGTATCTACTTAAATCAAGCCCTACACTATTTTTTTTAGTTTAAGAGAAAACTTTTTTTATGTTAAAACATTCGAATAAAGTATTGTTTGCATCTAAAACATTTAGATGATGCGCTTAGTAGTTAGGTACCTTTTAATTTTCATTTTATTGTTGTTTATTAGGAAGAGTGCCAATCAATATGACCAAAGTTTGGAAGAAATTGTTTTGCTTTTAAGATGAAAGATTGTTTTTATTGCTTTGTTTTGTGTATACCTAAACATATTCGGTAAAAAGTGATTTTGTTTCATGCTTTTTAAATTATGTCATTGTTTTGTACTCACGATTAGTTTACCACGAAATTTAGGAATGCTGGCAATTCAGTATTCCTAGGTGAAATTTCTTCAACGAGTTTTGGATTTTATTCAACGAGTAAATGTTGAGATTTTCTTTACAAGCACAGAGTTTATTTATAAAGTATTACAAGTAATAGTTACAAATTCGCAAATTAAAATTGAAGTTGCTGCTTGAGCCGACAAATTAGATCTAACATTTTCAAATTTTTTTACAAACTAGGAAACCTATTAGCGATTAAACATTTTTGTAGTGGGAAACTGAAGGACTATGATTGGTTAACAAAAAATAGGAAGAGATGTTGCAAAGTACATATTTTCTTTTCCTTCCTTTAATTTCTTTTTTTCGTAGAGAGAAACCAGGTAAAAAGGATACAGCGTCGATGGCAAATTCATTATCGGAGGACCCAAATTTTTATTGCAGGAAAAAACGCTAATTTTTGAAATGCAAAATACTTAATAACGAATGCTATGGTCCTTTTGTATGTTTTTTTGTTATAATAGTGAATAGCATATTGCAGACTGGGAAATTCCCAGAATCTTAATGTAAACGAGCAGCTTGCATTTCCAACAAAGTGCTGATCGTGCATTTTGTCTGAAAAGGCAAGCTCTCAAGTGCGCAAATAAAATATTCTATTCAGTTTTGACCATCTTGAAGACCAGCTGCATACACAGAAAAATAAAGCTGCAAGTATACAAATCTGTGATAAGACCTGTGTTATGCTATGGGTGTGAAACATGGACCCTAACCCAAGCATCCGCAAATATATTGAACGCCTTTGGGCGACGGGCCCTGAAGCGAATAATCGGAGCGAAGCTTGACGGGAACCACTGGCGAATTCGATACAACTATGAGCTGTAAGAAATTTTTGATGAGCCGTAGGTGTCAACGATTGTACGTCTGCGGAAGCTGCAGTGGGCTGGCCATATAAATCGTATTGACGAACAACGGAAAAGGTATTCGTTGGGAGGACTGAAGGCCAGAGACCAGTGGGGAAACCGAGGAAACGCTGGTCTGAGTCGGTTAACGAAGACAGTTCATCGTTGCTCGGGTTTCGAAATTGGGGGACGTGGTCAATGTACCGAGAGAGTTGAAGGTGCTATTTGCAGGAAACGAAGGTCTGAGAGGGGCTGTAGTGCTAAGAAGAAGAAGAATACGATTCTCGGATTTTGTCTTTTTGTTGTTTCGTTCATAGAAAAATGCCCAAAATCATCGTGGGCTGCTTTCACAACTTTTGACTTCACCGACTTTGGTATTACGCATTGATTTCCAGCGTAGTTCACTTCGTATATCCGTTTATTTTCAATTATAAACTCTTGATGGACAAATCTTTCGTAGTCTGTTTCCGGTTTACTTTGAAGAGTTTCATGCATCAGCTTCAACATGGCATCACTCAACTGATCTGCCAACACCTAATTAGCTTCTTCAACCCACAATATCTCGAATCCGCTTGCGACATCTATCGCATTATTATGAACAGTATTCCTACTCAGTGCATCAATATGCTGCATGTGTTCTCTGACCCTATGTTCGACTTCAAAAGAGAATTCTTGCAAAAGGAGCCACCACCTTACAATTTGAGGTATGAAACCCTTCTTGCTCACAGCTCCTTTCATAGCACTGTAATCTGTAACGACTTTGTACCTTATGCCGAACAAATAAATCCTTAACTTCTTCAAAGTTTCCACCACAGCCAACGTTTCCAATTGATAAGAGTATATTTGGATTCTGCCACTGTTGTGTGCCTACTAAAAAAAGACACAGGCAAAAGTTTACCATTACTTTGCTTTTGTAATAAAATTCCTGCAATCCTTGACTGGCTAGCATCTGTATGAATTTCAGTCTCAGCGCTTGCGTAATGCTTCTCGTCGCATACCATCTTGGTTAATTTCAAATCCCAGATAATTAATTTTTGTTTGGAAAAAGTAACATTTTTTGGATTTAACGTGAGGTTTTCCTTCGTTACAGCTTCCAAAACTTGTTCCAACCGCATTAGGTCTGCCTCAAAATCTTTAGAAGGAATCAAAATATCATCGAGCTATGAAAGAGCTAAACTGCCACGAAGTAGCCCAAGAATTTAGTAGATCATCCGCTGAAACACACTCGTGGCTGTTGTTATTCCAAATGGTATGCCATGAAATTCATATTGCCCATCGCAAGTGGTTTTAGATTCCTCTGCCACTGGAATTTGATAACCGGAGGCCATATCTAAGCCGGCTAAATATTTGGATCCGTTCAATTGATTATCAATACGAAGCAATAGAAATCTATCTTTTCTCATATTTTTGTTTAACATTCTATAATCAATACAGAGCCTATAATCCCCATTTTTCTCGCTCGCCAACAAAACGAGTGAAGCAAAAGGTGATGCTGGTTCGCGGATATTGTCAGCTTCTAATGAATCTTTCACAATTTTCTGAACTTTTTTCTTATTTTCAGCTGCCATTCTGTATGGTCTGTAGACTACCAATTTTTCATTATTCAATTCAATTTCCAATGTTCCGGCTATTGTAAATCCTTTAGTGAGTTTCCTAATGATTTTTGATGTATAATAAGTAAATTCATTTGTTGATTATTTTCTTCGGCAGTCAACTCTTTCGATACATCAAATTGTATTTATTTTTCCGTGGCATTCCTTATGGATGCTATGTTTTCCTCTCTACAAGATTGACCTCAAGCGCATAAAAATTTTGGACTTAAATACAATTCTCTATTACTTGTGTTTATAACTGGTATAACACATTTTTTTCCTGATTGACTCTTGTCACATGTCGTGGTAGAATGTACTCATTGTGAGGTAGCATCCTGACACTTGTATCAATAAAAGTATCTCCAGAGCTGCTCGCTTGACATTTCACATTGGCTGACAAAAAATTTTTGATGATGGAGACTCTGCCACATTCAGCAATTCTTTCCAGAAAAACCGAATATTATCGTTATGTTTATAAACGGCAACGTTATCACGGCAAACACGGCCTGTCCAATAATAATGGGTATTTGCTGAGTATCCTTCGGAACCACCAATGAATCTGTTTGCACTGCAATTTGGTCCAATACAACCCTGAGACCTCTCACAGTCCCCAAAGTCCTGACTCTTCCACCACCGTAACCTTTGATTCCCGTTGTTGTGTTGTCCACATTCAGCTCTAATGAACGCACCACATCCTCTCGCATGGTATTTCAATTTACACTCAAATCAATATACGACCTAACGCTTCGACTATTCAGACAAATATATTTGAAGTATTTCTCACCATTGATCATTGTTGGTCCTATTGTAAGCACTTCAATGGTTGGTGATGTTGATGTACATGTCCCTCGATGGCGATGTTTGCACGGTTTGTTCGGACACTCAAACATTAGATGCGCCCTGCTACCGCAACTATAACACTTACGCGTATACTCGCAAAACATTACGACGCGCTGTTCCTGAATCGTCTTTGGAGCTTTTTCCTCGTTGAATCGTCGGTATTATGGAAATTCGGACTCCCTCTGCTGCTTCGTCGACGACTCTCTATGGGGCGGAATTGTTTTTAAATATCCCAGTAACCCTTCAAGATTTTCGTAGTTTCCCACTCGGGAAGCGGGTTGTATATTTGGAACAGGAATCCCAACAATAATGCACGAAACAGCCTTTCGCCCAGTTATCTCACCCACGCCGAGTGGAGCGAGTTTCTCATAATAAAATTTGATGATGGCCTCATCTTTTTGCCACACACTGGCAATCATCGCCTCTAATTGTTGGGCGAAATTCACTTCGCCTGGAAATGCACTAAGCAGTCTATCTTTCCATTGGTCCCACGAGTAGTTGATGAAGGGTAAACTGGAATACCACGTTGCGGCATATCCTTTTAACTTACTGGTGGCGTAATGCGACGTCATGGTTTCACTCTTATCATCAATTACCTTCAATTCATCTACTTTCCTCAGCCAACGCGCCATACCCTGTACCCCATTATTAGGACAAAATGGCGAAATCGTCTCACTGCCAACCAGTGAAGCACTACAACCTAGGTTAGCCCCTGACTTCTCCAACAATGACGTAATTAGTTCGGCCATATTGGGCAGTTCGGAACACTCTTCACATCAACCAGTCCATTCAGACGAGGCATCTTCTTCTCGCCACAATGCCATTTTTTTTAGATTCACTTAAGTTTTCCGTATTAACAACGTTCACAGCACGGGGAATATATTCCACGTCTGCGTTAACAAACACAGTCTTTGCTTAAATCAATTCAAAACACAGTCTTTATTAAACCAAATCAAACACATACTTTATCCAATTAAGGCAAAACAGCTTTAAGGGGGACACACAGGCCTTACATCATTTGTCTCACTATTTACACCTTTTCCATGATGACGCTTCTGTCTGTAATTAGGAAAGGTGTGCGTCATCAAGCAGTGAGCTGTTCAGGCACGCGAACATCAAACGCACACCATACACAACAACCGTGATCTGCCACCCCTCCGGGACACACTGAGATCCAGTCGTAAGACAAACTCGGACTCACAGAATCATGATACTCATGGGGCCATTCCGATCGCACACATTCAACTACCTAGACTACCCACCTTCAATCCTGTCGCGATGCAGTCCAACTTAATGGACTTATGATAAGTGGTAGGACATCAGATGGGCACACTTCTTCTGTCACATCAATCGGGACTGCCATGCTTACGATATTGCCATGCTTACCTTTTTCCTCTAAAGACTAACAATTATTTAATTAAAAATATAAAATTCATTTGGAGACTTTCACACTATAATATTTCTCTTGAAAATTAAAATCAGCAATTTCTATATTAATAAGTTGAATTTCGTAAATTAACAATCTACGATTCTTTTTCTATTATTTTTAAAAACTGATTGGAATTTTATCGTATATTCAAAATTAATTGAAGTGGGATCGACGCATTCGATGACAATTCCAATTTAAAAAATACAGGCTGGCCAATTATTTCATTTACCAATGGAGCTAAATCGATTACAAAGAATATTCAATATCCAAAAAGTTTCTGCGCTGAATTAATTTAACTTTTCACATTGATTCTCTGATTGGAATCAGTTTGAAATAAAGTAAAAAACAAGTTGAGTAAGCAGGAGAGTGCTCCTACCAGAAGGTCTTTGTAAACATCCTAGGGTTAGAAGCAAGTTTTCTAATGGCGTGAATCGATAACTTGAATTATTCATCCAATACTTAGATATGAAATCGTTCAAATTTATACAAAAGATGCACAGTTTCTTTCATAAGCATAGTGCAGCCGCCATTTTAATCTAGCTTAAATGATTTTTCTGAATACTCGGCCGATTGAACATGTTCAAGTTAAACACTATTCCTTAAATTTTCATGAAAATTGAAAGAAAATAAAAGTAACTAAGTCAATTTTAAATATATATAGGGTTTTCCAATAAGAGGTGTTATTTTGAATAGATCTTCTGATTTAACACCTTGTGACTTCTCCCTTTGGAGCCACGTGATAGAGAAGGCCTATGCCAATAGCCCAGTGTCAATTCAAGATCTCAAAGATGAAGTTCGTGAGGCTATCGAGGACATAGGGCAGCCACTTTGCGATTTGGTTATGGAAAATTTCATGAAGAGGATATGGTCCTGTAAGCGTGTCGTAGTGGTTATTTGCCCAATGTTAGTTGTTGCTATTAACGGCATATATTTTTCTTTATTATGAACCAAACATTCGATCATTTATTTTAAAAAATGGCATTTTTCTTTCAATATCAAAATAACACCTCTAATTGGAAAACCCTATATGAACCATAAACACGTGTTATCGTTGTTGTAATTCCATATAATTGAAATGGCTATAACTCACTTGATTATGATTTGATCTCAATTAAATTTTGTGAACATATATATCTTATATTAGTCTATATAATTGCTAAATTTCAAGAAGCTTAAAGGTACCGTTTTGATTTTATTGGCAAAAATGTAAAATCTACGAATCATACTATTATTAACAAAGTTGAGCGAATTTCGATTTCTAAGGTATTTGTTGCCCTTGTACTCATAAAGGTCCACATTCGTGATAATTTTCAGATTTTTCGGCTGAAAGGTGTCCAATCGCGAGGGGGGGGACACAAATTTTGGTTACATTTTGCCTTCCCGTGGACCCCCTAATTCATAAAATGATTTTTTTATTTCAGATTCTAAAAGTTCTAATCAAGACCTTTCATTTGATACCCCACTCGACTACCTTTGATGAAAAAAAATTTTTAAGGGCCAATTCGTTTATAGGGGGGACCCCCCTTAAACATTTTTTAAATTTTTGTCAAGGCCTTAACTTTTGAGAGACCATCACTTCTGATCTTTTCACAAAGTTTGAGCATTCTAGCTTCTATAGTTTCTGAGGAAATCTGCTGTGACGCACGGACAGACGGACAGACGGACGGACGGACAGACAGGTCGCGAAACTTGTAGGTCTTTGTAAAAAAAATTTTTACAAAGACCTAAAAAGAAAATATTCGTTTATATCGTAACAAATTTTATTTACCAAACCAACCCCAAACATTATAATAAGATATGTTTAAATTGAATAAAAGTGTCCGGGACAAATCGTACATTTTGTCTTTGCACCCGGTTTGGGAGTCAATTTTTCATACACATCCCTCAATTTTCGAATAAAAACGCTTGGATGGTTGTCTAAAATAAAATCTTCAATACTGCTTTCTGCACATTCTTCTCTTGCGATTAAGAAGCATCTCCAAAGGACATCTTCAAGTGTTATTGGTCGATTAAGCGCGACCCCATATGGCCTCGAAAAAGCAATCCAAAAATCGTTGGCTATCGTGTAAAGATCTTTAAGTCGCTCAGGTGAGATATGATCAAGGATATTATTGATCGCATCTAGTAATATCTCTTGCTCATGAACGGATTCTGGTGCAGGACTATCCAAGACGTATCGCCGAACATTTGGAATAGTTTGATTTATTAGTATATTCTCTGGAGCGCCCCGCGGTACTTCAATATTTGCAGCATTACTAGCAGGTTGTGCACCTGGAGTAATGCGTTGAGCTATACTGTCACCAATACCATGTTGTAAATTTTGCCTCAACACTCCGGAATCAACGATTAAATCGTTATTCAATAATATCCTTCCATCTGGGCTGAAGGACGCTTGCAAATTATTTTGGTTTAATTGCTTGTTGACTTTATTCACATCGTTCAATGGTTGACGCGGATCTGGCATGTTATTTAAGGCACGCAGGACATCAACTCTACCAGCTTCATCACCCCGAAGCGCGATTGTTGCACGGTACATGCGATTGAAAGCTTTCCTGAAATTATAGTTTGATATGTTAGATAAAAATCAAATTTTTCTTGTCTTGTAATGATTAATAATCTGTCATTTTGTGAAAAAATCAAATCAAATTCAAGAACTATATACTTAAGTAATACCTTCTTTCTTAGGCCCAAAAACGGAAACACAACATCACAATATACTCGAAACGAGTCTTTCAGAAAAATAACTCTAATGTATGTTAACACGTTCAACTATCAATACATAAAATATAAAGTATACGATTGATACATCAAATATAAACTGTACGATTGATACATCAAATATAAACTATACTAATTTAAACATTTGTAACTCGTATGCACCGTTTGCATTCCATGATATACGTCGTCCAACTGACTGCGCAGCTCCTGTTGTTGTTTTTTGAGGTACTTAACGCGCACATTTGCAGCCACACAGCACGTCGCTTGAAGCGCTTATCAGCAGTGTTTTAAGTCTGAAAATGCTGACACCGTTCACATGTACGTGGACGCTATCTCAAGCGTTCATTGTTACCACGAACAATTCGTAACTTGATCGCTCGTGCGGTCGAGCATTGGCGGTCGTGGAATGCTCTTGTTTTGGTCAGGCATCGAAGTTGATTTGATGCAGATTGTAGCAGTCGGCTATCGAGGCCGATTTCGTTTCAACGTAAATACAACATTGCCACCACAGTACGTTCAAATTGCATCCACAACTTCTATTTACCCTGTTTTCCCAGCGGCCTTAGCGCTTCGGCGGGGACAGATATCAGATATAGGCTTAGAGGAACAAAATATTAGAGGGGCTGTAACCGTATAAATGCTTGTCCGTGAGCGTCCCAACAATTTGATTTGACCAGTTTTTCCCTTCATTAGCTGTTACCACCTTCGGCTCTTTTCGTGGGTATTGTAGATTGGTATATACTAAACTAGCCTGGTCATTTATGGTTTTTTGTAGATTTATGAGTGCGGACAGCACTTATAGCGTTCAAAATTATAATGACTTATTACCTAGAAATCTAATGCAAATCTTTAGCGCAAGAAATTTTCTAATTTTCGTCAGGAAACTTAAAAATTCGTTAAAAAATTTATTGTATTTCATTTTCAAATTCGCATTGATATAGTTTTTATTAAATAAACCGTAAGGGATAAATATTAGTTACATCAGCTTCATACACATATTTTACAAGTAATAAATTCATATCCTCGGATGAAAATCAATTGTTTAATTCACAAATATCAAATTCAAATTAATATTTACATTTGTGCACATTTTCGGGCACACTTGGGCTAGAAACTGTCACTCAGCTTACATTGCCGTTAGGAAGGTATTTGGTGTTAAGGTATGGTCACGCTTTTGCTCAGTTTTATTAACTTTCATTATAGTTTTACGACAAAACTGATAAAAGTACATTAACTGTAAACGAAAATTGGCGCATATGATTGATAGCGTTAACTCTGCTTCATTCAATTTATATTTGAACCAGTTAGGACGCAACTCATTAACCAACCTTTGATGGTATGAGATCACTCACTTAGCGTGAACAAGTCATTACTTAAAAATTCATTTTCCCCATCCGTAGCAACTGAGCTGATTCGTGTCTTTTAAATTGAACCCGAAGTTGCACTTCTGTCAAATCGACTGATAGACGTGAGTAAACATTTAACGCGTCGGGATTTCCGTCGAATTTGATCAAATAATTTCAAATCGAAAGTGCTGATTTGATTTTAATATCGTGTAATACGTGAGGTGAGGTTTAAAGAACATAGTGAAGTGATTAAGTGATAGTGACACTAGTTACAAACATAGAAAACTAATAATGAAGTGCATAGTGTTTACGTGCGGGAATGATACGAAATGCCAATTGCCAGGAACATCTTTTCACAGGTAAGTTGGCAATTACTGCTTTATTTTTTGAGTGCACGGGTATTTTTCGAACATTTTAATTTAGTTAGTGTTAATTACGTGCGTTTTCTTGATTATCAGTCAGTACTTCATCCGTTTGTTTACGTGGGCGTGGCTTAATTCTTCGTGCTCAGCTTACATTCCCGTTTAGTTTGTTCTCCAAGAGTCAGTGAAATAGTCAAATGGAAATATTAATGGGGGTAATTGAAATTTTAAAATTTTGTTATTTGGTATTGTATGAAACATATTGCTTGCTACTTTTTGAAGTTCTGGACGCCGCAAGTAATTTTTAATTTTAATTTTCCTGTACGTTATTAAGTTTCGGACGCAGCAAATAATTTTGCGCTTGGATTTGTTTTTTGCTAGTAATTTTGTGTGAAATGATTGTGCCGCTTCTGAAAATTAAAACCTTTGATTTCGGGATCAAGTGTATGATTTAACTATACTTTTTAATCGATTACAGATTTCCTGAAGACGAATTCAGAAGGTCTTTATGGCTCAGCCCGGTAAAAGGAAGAGGGAGGCACTCGACAGCATAAGAGGTATCCATTACCAAATTGCATTTAACATTCGAGCAGATAGACTACAATTCTAGTCCGAAGGGTTTTGTACCGATACCTTGGTATGCAGTCATGAAAAATACTTGAATTTAGAAAACTATGGCTATGCACATTAAATTTTTGGTTTTAGTAAAAAACTAGCGTTACTTCATTGCAAGACGCCATCGTGTTATTGCGCTACTACTCACATCACTGATGAAATGTTATCACAAATATATTTACAGATGTTATTCATATTATCTGCAAATTTTGAGAACATCCAATCCAAATTGTAGTGTCCAGTTCGATGGAAAGCCTATATAGTAGGAAAATTATGCGTAGTAATTGTTATAATTGGAGAAATTTCAAACGACATAACTTCCGTAGATATCTATAGATTTTCATGAAACTTACAGAATAAAAGGACCTTGCATAGGACTACTTTAGCTTTATTGAGGAAAATGTTAGCTGGGCAAATTTTGACTTTGAAGGTATTTGTTATTGTTGGGCTTATAAAGGGCTATCTCCAGGATTTTTTTTCCGAGTTCTAAGATCAACGGTGTCCAGGCATATTTACTGTACATTTCCCTCCCCTACGCACCATGAGACTAGCAGCACTGTTTAAAGTCCTGTTTTGGAAAGCTCTCATCAAGAATTTTCTTCTGATGCCCCATATACCTACCTTTGGTAAACACAATTTTTAAATCTCCCTTTCCCGTTTAGGGAGACCCCCTTTAATACATTTGAAAAATATTTTGACACCCAAACTTTGAAGAGGCCATTACTTCTGAAACGCCTACAAATGTTGGTGTTCATAGCTGTTATAGTTCCGCATAAAAACTGCTGTGACACACAGATGGACGGACGAACGGACAGACAGACCCAATTTCAAAAGGGTATTTTAAGTTAGTATAAAATTCAGAAAATCAATATGTAGAAGTTATTTATGCTTTTAGCTTCTTTTCAGCTAGATGATTTCAACTATCATCAATATCAGTAATGCAAAAAAACGAATGTATAGAAATTGGATGCTATTATTTTAGTCCGAAATTTTATAACATTAAAAACTTGTTAAATTATTTCGCCTCAGCAAAATAAATTGTAAAATATTGATTTTAATGAAACAATCCACATTACATTTATTATGTGTTACTGCAATGAAAATGAATGAATTATTGCCCCTGCTTTACTTCATCTCTGAAGAAATTTGTTTGGTTGTTTTGAATTTATATAAGTATTAGTAAATTAAGGGGAAATTTGGACAAAAAAGTTGTTGATTGTCCTCTCCACAGTCTTGTATCTCTATGGATATAGGTTAACAACACCTCCCCACAAACTCAGCAATTTACCTGGCCAAGCAAACACCAAACACCAACATCATCAAAATTCTTGCCGCAAAAACATCGACCAAGCGAATTTTCCCATAATTCGGGGAAACCGCGAAGCCCGTCGTGAATTTAAAATTACAGGAGAAGGAAGCTTAAAATAAAATTTCTTAAACCGCTTTCCTGAGACCAAGCCTATCCAAAAAAGAATCTGGTCAATTGGAGTAGTTAAGCGGACAACAAATTCAACGCAGGAGTACCCTAGAGTGAAAAATAATAAATAAATAATTGATGATCAATAACACCAAGGTCATTCAGCGACTTGAATTATTTATTTATTGACCAAATCAAGGTGTACAATCAAAGAAAATATAATTAATAAATATACTCTTTTATGCAATACAAATGAAAAACAAAAGGGACTAGGAACAGAAAAACTTGGATATATTGGCTTTGAATTGGGATCTGGATATGGTTGGGGGAAAATATGGCTAAGGCTATTTAAGATTTGGCAACATCTATTTATAGGCTCCTTATCGCCATATCTGGTAGGATATCTACTTTCAACCAGCGGGCGTGTATGTCCGGTAAATCTCACACGGTCGTTGAAGATAATCCTGTCAGTTAGATATTGAACTTTGACTGCACCGCTGAGGACATCAAATGCAAAACAGGTGCACAAATTGTTCCATGGGAGGCTAGGGATGTCATATTTAGAATAGATGGCCGATGTTCATATAATGGATGTTCATATAATGGAATACTGAATCACTTTGGAATGTTATAATATGATATAATTTGAGATCATCCGCATAAAATAAGAGTGGTCTATCGAATAACACATCAGACAGGTGGGATATAAGAATATTGAAGAGAAGCGGTCCAAGATAACCATTCATTTGTTAGAGACCCCAACTGTTAGATTTATGAATGGGAATCTATTTTATCTGATGAAAGAGTCTTCGTAGGGTCATGAGTACTTTTTGTGCTTTACTGAGCATGATTTTGACATGTTCAGTATAGTACAGATACTGCTCGAGATGAACACCGAGGTATCGAACACAGGATATATGTGGAACCCGTTCTGAACTATCCTCACCAGCTATGATGTGGAAATCCTTCCAATTACGTTTCAGGTCTTGACTGACCCCCTGCAGTGTTGTCCGAAACAAAATTGTTTCGCACTTCTGCGTATTGATTTTCATTCGCCAATTGTCAGTGTACAGCTGCAAATCATTGAACATTTTTTGAAGATTGCTCTGAACTATTGTAGCTTTTCGGTCTGCCGTATAGATGATCAGATCATCAGCAAACGCTACCAATGATCGCGTAGGCGAGACGTTAAAATCAAAGCCGTTCAATAGCTTGCAAATGAATATTGAGAAGAGCAAAGACGCAGTAACTGTTTCCTGCTGTAGAGCATTCAAGGCCCTGGGTTCGGGCATTGTTGTCGAATTTCCATTAGGTACAACAATCGGATTTCCCGTATAACATATTACACATCATGGCGACAAGGTGTTTGGGGAACCTGTCCTGAAGAAGTTTAAAAACTAGTCTATCTAACCACACCATATCGAAGGCTTTCTCGATATCAATGAGATAGACTTGAACACATTCTCTATCATTTAGTTTCCAACATATGTCTGAGATTACTTTTGTTATTGCATGTGTGATCGAATGCGTGGCACGAAAACCAAATTGACAATTCGGCGTCAACTCATATTTCTCAATGTGGGCGTTTAATGCTTTGTTGAGTATCATTTCAAACTCCTTGTTGATGTTTTGCAGCAAGCTGATTAGACGGTAGCTTTTAGGGCATGAAGATTCTTTTCCTTTCTTCAAGATCGGAAATACCTTAGCCTTTTTCCACTCATTTGGGAAATATGAATTGTTCAACATGTTGTTGAACAATATGCAATAATTCCTAATAGCAACCTCAGGCAAATGTCGGAGGTCTACATTTGGAATACCATCAGTACCACATGATTTCTTGTTGTTTATCTTCCGAAATATAAAACACAAGTCTTCATAGCTGACAAAATAATCAATAAGATTCAAGCTCGGTTTGAGGTCAGATGTTAATGTTTCATTGATATGAAGAACTGATTGGCCGTTCAGCCTTGGTTTGAAGTAGAAAACTTTTGCTTCAACGACCTCTGAAAATATTTCATTCCCTCTCTCAGGCTTTGGTAGATGAACCAATTGAAAATGTGTTCCAATCAGGGCAAGTTTCTGCAACCCTTCACATATAATACTGTTTCCATTTCTATCCGGAGTCATACTATCAATTTCGATACCAGCCCTATCGAGAAGATTTGTCTCATCTCTAGTGATTTCAAGATTCGATACCTTCACTCAAGACTTCTTGCGGAATATGCTAATCACTTCCGCGAAAACGCCATCTAGGTCCTGTGGGCGAATACCCCTCAATTTTTCTGCCCATTGATTGCTGAACTCACTCCTGAAGTATGAACGGATCAAGTTCCGGACATTCTTCACGTATAATTTCAACAAAGCGAACGAGGAATGGTTGTAGTCCCAAAATCGCCGATAAATATTGTTGACGCTATGAGAAGAAGACTTTTCAATCTTTTCAAGCTTGCAATGGCTGGTTTTTCATATCCTTCCAATTTTGTTTCGATGTTTAATCTTGCGAACTACTTTCTCAATCGTTTCCAATGCCACCTTCTCTAACTTCGACAAATAGAGATCTGTTTCATCGTTAGTTAGATTCCTGTCATTAGGAACGATTGAGCAAGAGTTGCCATCATCAGGAGGAGGACATTGCTTCTGGTACTCCCGATTAAACATCTTTTCAAACTTTCCCCACCAACCAGTGAGATTTTGATAACGAACACTTCAAGAAATTCAAATTTTTGAATTCGACTTTTTCAATATTTCGGAAACAATTGTAGTGAATATTTGTTATACAAGTCCGTAAAGGACTGCAGCGATGGTTTGCTGCCTCGGCAGAGGAAGATGTAGATATCCGCCGAGAATGTCCTTGTCTGGGGACGCGTGAATGCGCTGGCAGGCTAGCATTGCGGTGTCGTGGGGCGGGTTCATTCCCCCAGCACAAGGACCCACTACAAAATAATTTCGCATTCACGAATTCTTGGGTCTCAAAAGAAAGGCGACTGAAGTCGCAAAATCGTAGGCCACTACAAAGAGGGGAAATGACTTGTTCAGAGAACAAGTGGAACAAGTAAAAACGGACAGACTTAGGGTAACCTCGTCTTTACCCGACGAGGCTCATGGCCCACAAATAAGAGTGGGACAACCGGGAGGTGATGGTGCCCCCTCGAACCCGCCCAACCGGATCAAGATCCATACATGTTGTAGTGGCCAGGTATTTCCCTTCTGAGTGGAAAACTCATACCATATACCTGTATGAACCTTCCCATCAGAGGAGAAATACCCCGGCGACCAATTTATGTGATAGAGTTATGCAATCGGATCACATAGCCCTATGTCATAATAAGGCACCTTGCTCAGGGCCACTCAACCCGCGATAGTACCTCTCACCTGGTGGTGAGAGCCTTCCATCGTACCGGGTCCTATACCCGGTCAGAACCGGAGGAAAGGAAAGACCAATTTTAGTTACAGTTTAACACCTCATTATATTTCCCGGTAATATTTTTAACAGACTTAAGTATTTTTTTAATTTTAGTTAATTAAAATAAAATTTATTAATTAAGTTAATTAATTATTTGATATAAATTTACAGTTTCATGGAAACATAATAACTCATTTAGTTTAGTAGGTTTTTCAAAAAAAAAAAACAAAAACTACGTAAGCTTTTTGGCCAAGGAGCTAGCGTGGGTAGAGCAACAAGAGATGATAGATTTGATTTTAATATTTTTAGGAATGTTCTTTTCTTTATACATGAAATACTAAAA
Organism: Odontomyia ornata; assembly: GCA_963969285.1. Classification (NCBI taxonomy): domain Eukaryota; kingdom Metazoa; phylum Arthropoda; class Insecta; order Diptera; family Stratiomyidae; genus Odontomyia; species Odontomyia ornata. The sequence goes on along the minus strand of OZ017742.1, from coordinate 53,076,473 downwards.
TTGACGAAAAAAATGAAGATCATGCTTTTCTAATAGACAACAGTCTATCCGTTCACGGAGAAGTCTATATAATTTAAAGACCAGTAGAATATTAAATGTATGCCGTTGTAAAACGCAAAGAAACACTGTCCAAAATTCTATGTTTATGTTTCAATTTCCTCTTGATTTTATTGTTAGTAGGGTGTGATCGATCGGCAGTAAATTTTTTAAATATTTAATCATTTAAAAAAAAATCCTCACGTCTTTGGGACTTTGCTGAATATCACCAAAAAGCCCAAAGTTCAACCTAATGCGTGTCCGAGTCATGGTCCATGTGTTACGATTTATGTGGTTTGGTTACATTTTATAAATTATATTCTACATCTGATATATTCCGGTAAAGATGTAAAACTTTTTTCCTCTTATTTTCTGCTTTCATACGGTTTGCTATCGCTTCTGCGTTTGTAGCTTTGTTTTTTATATTTTTTTGTTTTTTTATTATAAGTTAAATTGTTTGTTCATTCCACAAATTAGATCAAGTTCAGAAAGGAGGCACTTGCAAATAATTTTTCCTGGAAATTTTTACTTTTAATGTCAATGGGCGCTTTTGGGCGCGATACACATTTCAATACGCGACGGGACACCGTTTTCCAGGAGGTCCGACACTTGTGAAATATGAGTTGGAAATAATTCCCGGCGAAAAACTTCCGCGGAACTAAACTCTGAACACGTTTTCTTGTGGTGGAAATTCTCGGACTTATAATTTGTGTGAAGCAAAAGCAAAATCACTCGCGCGAATTCGTCAGAGGTCCTCGGTTCACTTCAAATTGCTACGGAAAGTCAAAATCGACTGACTTCTATAAGTCGCAAAAAAAATTAAAATTTGTTTGACTGCTCTTTGTCGTGAGGTCAAATAGATTCGCAAAGGTATCAACTGTACTCAGTAAACGGAAAGTAATCCAAACCGAATACGAAATAAAAGTCTTAGGAGCACTGATAAAGACATGCAATTAAGATTCTACATGTGATAGTAACTTATCCATTTTTGGAGTCCTACAGCAAGCAAAATCGAATTAACAGCGATTACACCCCACTCAGCGTTGAAAGCGCGACTATGACTACGATGCATTCCTTCGTGTCTCCATTTACGTCAAGGCACCCTGAATTTGAAGAGCTTGAAGTGCTGCCTACTCGATCGCTTTCACTTCAATATTCCTGTCTTAATCGCAGCAACCACAGTACAGCACTCCTAATGCGCAGAGTCCATCGTCACCTGGACAATAATTGTATCAACCTGACTAATGAAGAAGTTAAGGTTGGAACGATCAAATAAACAGCAAAAAAAACGGTCTGAATTTTTAACTTTGGCTGATGAGTATGCAATTCTGCATTCACCCATGAGCCAGAGAACTCCACGACCAATTGCCCTCTCGCGATGGCGCTGCTAGTAGAGAACCTTGAAAAAATAATCGGCTAGGATTTAACTAAAAACAGTACTCAACCTCACCATCACTCGGCACTGAATCCTGGCTGCTTTTTGGGTGGTTTTCGTTCTCTTCTCAAGACGCCCGAAGACATAAGTTCTTCGTTGTCAATTTACATTGGCTTTTGGCTGCGTCCGTTCCAGCGCCACCTCTCCTTGCGCTACGCCCGCCGCTCTATCACGCTAGCGCACGACACTTTTTCTGTAATCACTCTTCCGACAACGCCGACAACTTTTCAGTCATACACTCTGCAACGCGAGCGAAAAAAGATGATGAAAAAATTTCCTCGCCCACCGATTTTCGCGTTTTTCTTCTCATACGGAAGAAGCCAGGTTATGAAAATCGAGATCAAGGTGATATCTGTCGGCAACCAACTCACATCCTATTACTTTTGCCAACCTCGTAAATACGTTGAGGAACATCAAAACGTGTCAGCTTTTGCGCCGCTGTAAATGTACACCACTGCACTCCTATCTTTTCGATGCAAGCCTCAAATTAGTTTATATTATTTTATTTATTTTTTTTATATGTGTGGGTGCACACAATTAATGAGTTTAAATTCAAATTATGGACGGATAAACCGAATTGCGTCTTGGTGGTTGTTTGTGTTTTTAACTAATATTATTATCATACGGTTTGATGGATAAATTTGAATTCATTTTCAACGTAAAGAAACAATAGTGAATAATGCGTAATAATATATCGCAATTTTTTCTTTGATTTCACGTAGATTTGAAACGAAATTGGTATGCGAGTTCTTGATTATTTTAAAGAAGACATTAGATATTTAGAAAAAACAAGATTCTAAACTGAATAATCATTAATGTCTACTTGTCGCCGCCTATAGCAATGCGCGTTTAATCGAACTGTCTGCACTTTTCTAGTAAGAATTTCAATTTTCTTGATCACCATGCAATAAGGATGAAGGAGATAGGAAAGTTTTAGAGCAGTTTAATGGAGAAAATTAACTGCTCGATTACTAAACAATAGGGTCTTCTCACCAATATCCCGGTGCCACCTCCTCCATCACAGTTTACCCTATCATTTCTTACGAATTCAAAATCCTTGAATATCATGGAGTACCATGAAGTGAGGTGGGTTTCATTGAGAAGCATGGTGTCAGACTTTTGCTTAACAATGAATCAAGGAGATAATCACGTCGATGTATAGTAACAATGGAGTTGACGTTGGTCGAGATGAGACGAATTCTATCCATGGGAATGTGGCTGGATGACGAATTATTTCGAGGCGTTTGAAAGCCCTAAACGCTGAAAGACAAGATTAATTTTCGTATCTTGTATATCGATTCTCTCCGATATAGAATTAAGTTGTTGGTAAATTTTGAGAAGCTGCTGATTATTGCCACTTACATTATTTACATTATTTGCGGCATTTTCTGCTGGTCCTCTAGCGGCGAGTACGAATGATACTCCGGGCTTGACGAAGTTCGGAGCTAAGACACTGCGGTGTAGTTGTGTTTGCTTTGGGACAAATTTTACTTTCGCATCTTGATATCGGGAGCATCCCCATTTTATGATGCCGGGTGACCAAAAACACCGCAGTTAACACAGTAAAATTTCTCTTTTGGCTCCGTCTGAGTCAATTTGCACTCACCGGCAGCATGAACGTCCGAATGTCCAAATCGTTGACACCAATAGCAATGCTTCACTTCTCTTTTCTGGAGGCGTTCCCACCTCACCACTCGGAAGTTCAAGTATCTTATTTGTTGAAGAGCACTTGGACTGCTCTTATTTGAAATTTGGACTAAATGAAGTGGTAAATTTTTTTTTCTACCGTCAACTTTCTTGTCGCAAATGTTTTAAAGTAAATAAATTCAATTTCTGCTGCTGATTCCTTGAGCACCTGAAGAAGATCGACGGTATCTTCACCGCAGTCCAAGCCCTTCAACAAAAAGGTCTGGTTCTTCTCACTTTTCGGGGTATAGGTGAAGTGTGTAACCTCCCCAGAATTTAGTACATTTTTAGCTGATTTGTAATCAACCAGTAATTTCGTTCTGATTGTTAATTTTTTGGCATTGATTCTTTTAATCTTGAAATTAGTTAATTTCCTTTCCGCTTTGACCGAACACATGAATTGGCGGAACTTTCTCTGTAATTTTGGAAACGTTTTTAGGAGGACCAGCAGAACTGCGAGCTGGTTTCTTCTCCTTGTTAGGGTTTTGTACTAAAATACAAAACCCTATTGCAATCACGACCTGTGTCCGTCCGTCCGTCCGTCTGTATGTCACAGCACTTTTTCTCCGAAACTATAAGGGCTAAAGCCATGAAACTTTGTAGAAAGGTCAGAACTGGTGACCTCTTCAAAGTTCAAGGGTGGAAAAAATTTTCAAAGGCGTTTAAGGGGGGTCTCCCCATATAAGGAGGTGACCATGAGTAGGGTGTCATTGGAAAGGTCTCAATGAGATCTTTTCAAAACAAGTCTTAAAATTGTC